>JAKEEE010000073.1:0-1294049 GCA_021498325.1 Bactrocera minax | reverse complement strand
ACGAATCAATATAATGCGTTGATCAGCGTCCGTCAGTAATAACTTCTTGCTAAAACCAACGGTACCGATCGGCATTGTAGAAATGGACACAATAACCGTCTTGGTAGGGCTCGAGGCCTATCTAAAACCTCTGCCGTACTTTGGGTCCGACACCCGGTTGCAATGCAACTCCACACTTAACTGTACTGCCCAACAGCTCTACCCGCATTCAAGTGTTAAACCACAGCCACCACGATACTCCCCGAATGGCCTACCACGGTGAGCAGGTTGGAGCGACCTGTAACTCCAACGGGCAGCTTTCAGGTGGTTTTTGTAAACAATGGGTATTTTACTTCAAAATCTAAAATTTTATTATTTTCAATTAAAAACAATTAAACAATTTTAAACAACAAAATTGAACAATTAAAATTCAGCACCATTTTCATTCCAAGTAGATATATGTTATTAATAAATTTTGCTTTAAATATTTTTAAATTAATTAGCTTTTTATCCATGTGATATACATCCATAAAAAGTTAAGTTTTAAATTCACAAATATATGAATCTAAGGTGGATGTAATTTCACACCAATTCTCCAAAACCCATTAACACGGCTATATTTATTACTTCAAACTTGTTAGTTTTATTGTTTCAAGCTCAGTTAATTATAACTACATAAAATATCATTATGAAGTCTAACGTAATAAGAGTTTGCTACCTATTTAAGTGTTTAAATACACACCCTCATTCCTATTCGTCAATCCATCATCAATTTAATTTTATTATTTGTTCTGCTAAACCGACTACATATTAAAAAAATTTAATGATTCAATTAAATTATTAAAGTCAGTATTTTTTTTTTTTCAATGTGATTAAATACCATAACGTAGCTTCTAAAAGGCACTAATAATTTTAGTGTGGTCAATAAAGGTACTCTTTTGGTTAACAAAAAGGGTAATTTCCACTGTTCTTCACAAGCATCTCAAGCTTCACAATCAGTTAACACCTTCGTAATTAGTATTACGGCTGTGAATGCTATTGAATGCTAATGTTCGTAAAGATTTCACCTTCAGAATTCTGATGTGAAGATACTACCCGCAGAATTTAAACACTTTAAAAAATCTGCTTGTTCTTGATTTAAATCCGTACTCCAGTGCTACAATCGACTGTAACGCTGCGAACTATTTCAGTTTATTGCTAATAATACGGCCACTCATTTTACTACAGATAGGAAAATCAAAAGAATGATGAGTACGTAGTTAGTTGTGATGAACCATGAGCCAATGAACAAGTAAGGATGAGTGCATTTAAAAGGATTTGAAAATTAATAACCTTTTCATCACATTCCCAACTCATGAGTGGTGTGAACTACTTCAGCGGTGAAAAGTTGCGAGAATAATTTCTTGCGACTGTCAATGCACTTTTATTACGCGAATATTGGCAATGCTATCGAAATAGCGATTCAGGTCGTATAAAATGTATATAAAAATCTTTTATTTGCAGTAAATGAGAATAAAATGCAAGTTTAATATCATAAAAATTTAATTTGTTTGCAAAATAAAATAAAATTTAACGAAAGACAAAATTTGATGAAAGCATAGATGAATATCCCTAAAAATAATAAAGAATAACTGTGGCTTTCGTAGACAGAAATGTTATATATTTTTGTTCAATTATTCGAAGACTTTATTCAAAGAAGCCTAATATTAAACCAATTTTATTGGAACTAATTAAAGGCTTATTACTTAAATTTGTTTTACCATAGTCATAAAAAGTTCTTTGAATTCACCGAAGGTTCAAGAATGAGCCGGGTGTTTGAGTTTTATGTCTAAAATGGATGCTGATATCTCAATATTTTAAAAAGATGATAAGCATTCAAACTTTGAAAATTTTCATTAACACATTGAATTTCGAAATTGCAAATTTTATACCTTTAATTATATTATTTTATTATTTATAGTAACCAAATGAAATTTAGTGTTTATACTGAAATACTGGAAAATTTTAAACATCGTTTACTCAAATATATAGTGAAGTTTCTTAATTTTCGCAAGATGATAAACTGATTTGTGAAGTGGGGCATGTGTGTAATAAATGGTGTCCCAAGTCTATGAATTAGAGCAATTACGTTGTTTCCAATTAATTACAATGTTAAGGAGAGATCAACTTATTTAAAGAAACTGTTTTGTTATACTCATCTTCAAAAAGAACACATTCGACAAAGAAAAACTAAAAACGTTTGAATTCCTTCAATTCGAATAAGTTTTCATAATTATTTTAAATTAATGTAGTAAATATAGTGTGTAATTTAAGGAAAAATATAACAAATATTGATCAGACAATCTGTGTAAATAATTCTGTGTTATAAAGGTTCAAAAGTGCTTCATTCGAAAATTCCTTACTGCAGAACAAAGTTTAAAGGAGTAGGTTGTAACTAATTTATAATTTATAAATTTGTTTTATATATTTTCCTCAGTAACTATTTATATAAAGAAAATATACACACATGGCTAAACAAGTTTATTCTTACTTTTTTAGTTCTTTACTAAAAATTACATTAGCGTTGTTGTACTGAATCTTCAGCTTTCATAACTGTATACAATAAATAATATGAACCAATCTTCATTACCTCTTAGAAGTTAAAGAACCTTAAAGTTAGAAGTAATAAAAATGTTTACTTCTAAATTTATTATTTATTATTAATGAGTGCGGAATTGATAATTTCATCAGCTGCAATCCAAAAGTTTACATATATACTTGCCCTTTATCTCAATTGGAACCACAGGCATGCATAAAGATACAATACAAAATATAATCGCATAGATAAACCAAACTTTGTTGATTACAATTTAGTAACAAAACAGTTTTATGTTTAATTTTGTAATACTACATACTTTTCGCATTTTTCTGCTTTGTCAGCAAAGAAGCATTTTAGTATTGATAAACCGTGCATAAGTCATCACAAATAAGAATAAAGTTAACAAAATACTCACATAAATATTTTGTGTTTTTTCGTATAGATATTATTTACAATTTATGCTCCCATTTCCTTTCTTGTGTTACACAAAATAGATTGAAAATCGCAATGACTTCTAAGTGAAATATGTAGAACGCTTAATGAGTTTAATGCATTCGCATACCCTTAGTATTGTATGGTGTGTTTGGCATAATTATGTATATATGTGCAATATGTGCCAGCATATGACGTATTCAGTTCACAAGTTTCAAGGCAAACGAAACTATGACTTTCGCCTATTAATAAATTTTTTTTCTATATAGCGACGGCAAAGGAACACAGCTCAGTTGAAACTAATTCTAATTCATTGAATCAATGCTTCGCCAATATGTTGTAAATAGATTGTTACACATTATGCCTACACATGTACTTAAATTATTTTCACTATATGATTGTAATTAATTTTGCCAAATAAAAACCACTCACTGTCATTGAACTATTAGAGATATCTTCTTTTCGGATATCTTTTGGATTCTCCCAACACTTGTTCAAAGGACGTAGTTTTAAACTAATCTTTAGCGTATCGATAAAAGGTTTTGCTTCCAGAGTTAAGGACCGATGCGCGTTGATATCCGACAATATCCTGGACCACAGTTTTAACCAAATAGCCCGAAATTTTTTCGCGCTTGGCTATAATTATATTCTATTGCTATGATTATGGCACAGCGCCACAAGTTTGCTTCGATTTTTCGATTAACGATTCCAACCACTGGATGTAGCGCGCCACACACTCCACACCAACTAGAAGTTTACGACCAAATGCGAAATAAAATTCGCCGTAAAATCTCGTTGAGGTTGGAAAATGTGCTTTGTACTTCTTTTGTACTCTTGTGGCGCTCTCTTTTCTTCTGCTCGGTGCATTTCATTTATATGTTCATATTCCTTCAATTTTAAAATTTTTTTACCCACTACTCGTCGTTACTCAGTCAGCACTGGGCGTGTATATATACACACATACTTACAATATATATATATACATGCATTTTCCCATTTTAACGTACCAACCAATTTGTGTGCGGCTTCGCATTTAAAGTTGCCTGGGAATACTGCTGTTATTGAGCTATTTTGACATTGGCTCTCGCAAGTCTCTCGTAACTCACTTCTCATACAAATGAATAAGCTTTACCACCCCAACTACTCGAGAGTGTAATTTATTTCAACTGAGACGTTTTGCTTTCTCAGAAGCTTCCCAACTACCAACGCGCCTAGAGAGGTATGTAAATTCGATAATTTACTCACCCTTCAGATAAATACGTTTAACATATAAATAAATATTTTTGTTTAGAGTTTTAACTTTGAATACTCCAAATGCTTCGATAGTATACATTCCATTCGATCTCTCGTTGAGTACTTTGTCTACTATTCTTACTTACTGCTCTCTCTGTCACACAAATGATTTTCAATAAGCGAAGGCTTTTGTTTTATATATTTTTATTTACCTATATACAAAATATACATATATACATAAGTCGATGCAGCCATTCAAAAGTATATAAAGGAAGATATATATATACATTAAGGAAATGAAAACAAGTTTTTGAAAACACCGAATCCCAAATTCTTTGCTAGTGTTTATTTGTGTATTTTTTTTTTTAGTTAACTTTTGTTGTTTGGATCATTGGTTTAATTTGTATCTACTATTTGCGGCTGCATTGAAATTATTGCTATAAACTATGAAACTTGTTTACGCTTCCTACGTTTTCGTCGTTTTCTTTGCTTTGAGGGGAACGGAATTTCAACGATAATGTCCCAACTCAGATATGTTGTGTAAAATATGTAAAGAGAATTAAAAATAATACTTACATTTACACACACTAAATTAAAATAAATGTATTATTCAGTGTGAAACAAAAATCTTAGTTAAGCTATGCACATATGCTATATAAAAACACAAATGACAGAATTCAATAACGTGCGAACTCGTGTCGGGGTAGGTTCATTATCAGTATCATATTGTGACTTTGGTAATTCCATCTCCCTAAATTCGTGTAATAATTAGTGAACAAAGGCCCGAACTGTAGATATTTTTGCTCGCTCGCTCGCTATACGTACTAAATTATATTTATAACTTTTTTATACGTAAATATGCTATCCAATAGATTTTCCGAAAGCGCTAATATGATTACTTGATTGATGATGATATGAGAAACTTTCGACCACGTCTATTGAATATTAGCTTTAGACTAGTGAATTATTACATTACATAAATTTTCACAATTTTTAGTACCAAATTTAGTTTGACAATAAGGACTTGCTTATCACATAAGGTATACATATCTTTACATGGATTCGAAATTGTTATTTAGGTTTTTATCCGGATAGAACTATAACCATAAGAAATCGCAAATATAATGTTTATCAGATCATCAAGCTACCCCAGTAAATATGAGCATACACTGGAAAAGTATACGAACCCATCGGCTTGCCTAATACTATATATCCCTTTATTATGATCAACAACCATGAAATAATAAATGAGGATATTTTGTATATATATATAGGAATATAGGATATAGGAGGACTTTCTGAAACATCAAGTGTGAAAAAATTAACAAACCTACATTGAAAGTTGAGAGGGGAGCTCGATAATCATAAGATAGGCTTTTTGCCCCAACTTTTCAAAATTACCCCACCCATTTAAACACAAAATCTCTCAGTCCACCATAAATGTGTAAATGTAATTACTTATAAGCCTTTTCCCTTATTTTCTTATTCATCCCTTAATATTGTTTTTATATAACCTGAGTGATAGCACAATTTTATATTACTTTTGTGAGTTTTACGACTTTCATTTATTCATTCAGATTTTTCCTCCTGCTGCCATCATATAAATATAATCCGACTTCAGCAATGGACCCTGCTTCATCTGTTTGTAAACATATATTTCAGCCCTTCGTTTATATGTACATTGGAAATCTATATGCAATCTTGTATACTCATCTATTCATACAAGCATTTACTATATACGTTCCGTGAATAATAAATGGACAGCTCAGATATTGCTGTTCATACTTTTAGAAAGAGTTTTGCAGTCATCCCAATATCGTGATATTCATGAAGAACCGAATTAATAATGACTGTATCTCCATTCTTATAAAATTTAGCAAAAATAAAGTTGTAATTTCAATAACATGAACATTGCTTTTTAAAAGGAACATAGGCAGACTACGTTCGTAAAGTAATTAAATATTCCCAAAAAAACTAAGAAATATAGTAAAACCTTGGAAAAAAATGCAAACATTATGTGACTGACGATTAAAAGAAAACCACACAGCCAGTGAGCTCTTCTAACAAAGGATACGGTAGCACTTACAAATAGATATACTACAGATATACTATAGATATACTACTATATTAAAATCAACGTAATTAAGTGAAATTAGTTATATTGGGTTGTTCGGAAAGTCGTTTCGTTTTTTTTTGGGAACATGAAAGACAGTTTTCGTATAATGCCTTTCAAATGGCCATAAACAGTTGAATTCGACAAATTTAACCTCTCACCGATCTCTCGTGTTGTGATTCGCCGATTTGCATCAACTAATGCCTTTATCGCCTTCCAGACCGTGGTGCATCTTCGACATCAAAATTGCCGGATCGAAATTTTGCAAACCAGTTCTGGCACTGGCGTACTGTTAACACGCCTTCTCCATACACATCCGTCAATTTTTTTCTCGCTTGGACAGCATTTTTACCTTTTCTGAAGTTAAAAAGTAAAATATGACGAAAATGCTGCTTATTGCTCTCCATATTTAAAAAGGCACCAACCAAAAACTACTGGGTAGAATTAATAGAACTTTTTCACACACAAGCCTTGCAATATCAGCTCTCATGACATATAATGGTTATGGGGCTTAAGTGTGAAGTTAGTTTCGAAAAAACGTAATTAAGTCCTCTGGCGGGAAAAAACGAAATGACTTTCCGAACAACCCAATATATGATAAAAACTAGTCCAACGGGGCTAAATTTAATATATTGGTTTTATGAGGAAAAGAACAACCAGTGAATGGGAAATCATTATATTAGGGATATGGAGTTTAGACCAAGGTCTACTTAGTTTCCTTAGAATATCCTACATACTGACCAAGTTAAACTGTTTAAAGTCAGGTAGAATAACATGTTTGATCGCAATTTTATTAAAATATCTCACACATTGACCGATATATTAGGCGAACAGCCTGCTAGAGTAACGAAAGTACATTATTACATTACATGTAGAACATGAGAGCTGAGATAAAGGATTTCCTGTAAAAATGGGCGGTACCACACCCGTTGTCCAGTTTTTCCATTTTTTCACTGATTCCTATGTAACTCTTCTGTACCCCCTTTACTGTAATGGCATTTTGTGAGCGTTCGATTTCGCCCATCTACAACACCAACGTCCTACGTGTCAAGGAACATGTGTACCAAGTTTCATCAAGATATTTCAAATTTTACTCAAGTTATCGCTTGCACGGACTGGGGGACAGACGGATGAGAGGACAGACAGACATCCGGAATTCAACTCATCTAGTCATCCTGATCATTTTCAAATACAAAACTCCATATCTATCTCGATCAGGTTTAGGTGTGACAAAGAACCGTTAGGTGAACAAAACTGTGATACTCTGAGACAACATGTTGCGAAAGTAAAAAAATGCATCAACTTTTTGAAATCGGCATAAAGCGTTCACAGATGAGAACATAATACAATTATCAAATTTCACACATACATATGCAACTGAGCTATATAAGTATGTGTACGTATGACCATCTTTATCTAATTTGATCTAATCTAATAGCAATTTAACAAACACTTATCGCAATTTTTATCTTGCATTAGTCATAAATGTTTACGACCACTTATTTTTTATCAAGTAAGACACGTCCCATTTGTATTGAGTTATTACCTTTAGCAATGCTATTCTAAAGGTCTCTTCTGACGTAGCAATTTAGTTCTACTGACTTTTCTCTCAAACTGAAGAAAAGTTGCTCAAACAGCCATTCTGTAAAAGCCATTCACTTTCCATTAATCACTTTTCGAATTTGAGGGACACCATAACTTATTTCAAATGATCTTGTTGAGGATTATGTTCACGATGTCCGCAAAGTTATTGTCCGTCGACGGCTTTAAAATTCGCAAAAGCATAAGAGTTATTTTTAGACTTCTTAATTTCTTCAATATTGAGGATAACCGCACAAGAACCGCAGCCTTAAAATTTGTTTGGAATAATTTAATATCTACTTGAAATTTTAACTGTAGCTTCACAGTAATATTATCAGTAAACTATGTACGAACTTTCTTTATTATTTCAATTTTCTTTTTAAAAATTTACTGCTAACTTTTTTCTTAAAACATTTAAAAATTTCTTTTACACAATCCACCATTTAACGAAAAATTTATTAAATGTAAAATTTTTTCAAGATCGAGATGAAATTTTTTAAACTTATTTTACATAGTACGAATTCCTAGAATAACCGCTTCCTGTTAAAGTCTTCTAGAAAAAGGTGATTCCAAAGATTGACCCAGTAACTGCCATTTTGTTTAAAACTGTCAATATAAAATATTTTTCTATATTCAAGTACAAGGTTGAGCCTGAAAGAAAGAAATTTGATTCATTTTCGATTACTCCCAGAATAAATTGTTAAAGTTAGATTTTTTAAGGTTTCGAGTGACTGACAGCACTTTCAAGAACAATAAAACTTACTGGTGCAAGCAGCAAATAACTTTGAAAAGAGGATTGCGTTTTGATATTAGCAGTTCCAGTAGCAAGTAAAACAAGAATGGAATGCCGCAGAAATATCTCATATAGTGTATATATATGTAAAGAAAATATTCTGATGAAAATATAAGTGTGTATTCTGTAAATAATAGATTGTTTGTTTTAGTGATATATATATATAGTAATATATATATATATAAATAGTGATATATCATTTCCGAATCATTATTCTTCTTATACCTCTGATATGTAAAAAATAATATTTATTTATTTGTGCTTCTTAGCATAGAAAGGAAAGGAAACTGCACCAAAAATCATACCTACAGTATAATATGACACATATTTAAAATATTTGTTGGTATGGGTAAAAACACTTGATAAAAATTGGCGCCACCTCTTATAAGGACCATAAGTTGACAAAGCTTAATTGAAATTTCTCAAAGGCACGAACATAGGTTAACAAGATAAATATGTAAGGAACACATGGGAATTAGTTTAACACTAATTCTAAAGCAACCAGTTGATGGTTTGCAGAGTAAACAATGTTATTCGATACAAAGGATGTATCATATCATTATCATAAATACGTATGTATGTATTTAAAAACATATATAGACAAACATATTCACATATATAGTATGTATGGTTTATTATAGAGTATGATTAAAGAACTAAAACTAACTTCTAACCTAGTCGTAATTAGGTAGCCTGATAATATGGTTACAGAATACCAGAAAACTTAAAAATAAGTTATGTTGGATATAGAGAGTGTTCCAAAAATTATGTGAAAACACAAGCCTAAGTATAGAAATATTTTGACGTTATCAGTTAAAAATATAAGTAACTTTACAATCGAATTAATATGCTTACTTTACTTTGTTTAAAAAGATTTGCAATCACAAACATGCAGTCTTTCATCGTGAAAATGGTTCAAATCCTCCTTGCTCCTTAAATACTTCCATCAAAAATTTCAGCAGAAACGGTTACGGTCAGCACCATAAACTTTTTATGTACGCCCATAAAGGATGTACATACGAGTAAAAGCTTACGAAAACGAAGTTATTCACAATCCATTTTAAAAGAAACTAAAACTATCAACCACTTGAAGGATAATTTCAGCCTTATTGCAATCATGCATACATCAATGTAAGTGATATAAAAGTAAATAAAGTTTTACCAAAATGCCTATAATTTTCACTTTAGTTACTTTATGTAAGGTAGTCGATTTTTAAGCGTGGCTTAATGTTAATTAAATAAACACGCCCACCCCCCATAGAAAGTTTATGTTGAACACTACTAAAAGTGCGTTAACTCGCTGAATAAATACGTAAGAAACATTAAATCTTATAAAAAAAATGATACGAAAGGGATGCATAGCAATCCGTGTAAAATGTTGAAGATGGGCGTGGCACCGCACACTTTTAGGGGAAAACCATATCTCAAGAACACCTTAACCAATTTCAACCAAATTTTGTAGATGACATAATATTTACATTTTAGCAAGCTCCAATTAAGATATTGGGATGAAACTTTGTACAAATAGTGCTTCTCATATACCATCTCATGCGTAAAAATAGAGGAAATCAGCATATAACTTTTCAAGCGCCCGTATACTCAATATAAGGACCAAAGCACCTATGGCTGACTTTACACCGAAAATATCGGCAAATCCATAAGATATTGTAATGAAATCGGAGAATTATCTTTCCATGATAATAAATTTAAAGTCTTTAAACCGGATACATCAATCAGTGTGTGACTTCTCTTTACAAAATTGAATGTAAGCATATTCTCAAGTGCAGTTGAGTAATGAAAAAAGCTAATGCAAGCAATCCAGACCTTCCGCAAGCCCAAGTATACCCGATATAGTGATTTACGACTTTCCAGCTGACTTTAGACCTTATTGGTTGATCAACAAGTGTGATTTTTTAATGAAATTGTACTGTTGATATGTTTTCTTAAACATAATGCGGTTTTGCGCAAAATTGAATTAAATCGGGCTATACCATGGTCTAAGCCGCCTGTTCCTAATATAATGATTTCCTTTTCTCTGATTGACTTTCTCCTCATTTACCTAATATATTTAATTAAGCCACTTTGGTTGAATTTTTTTGGCATATATCTTATTTGAGTTAGTTTGAGTAGATTTTAATATAAATATCTGCAAATATTTCCCCTCCTTTGATCCTTGCATGTTGCGAGAGTGTAAAATGTTATCCGAACTTAGCCCTTCCTTACTCTTTAATACAAAGTTTTGTCAACATTTGAAAACATGAGAATATAAAATGTCCGGTTTGGGCCGAATTTAGCCCTTCCTTATTTGTTATACTTTACATCTCTTCTCTTTACATTTTCTACTGACAATGATCTAGCGTAGCATATGTGCTGAAAACACAAAAGAAAAAAAAATTTAACCCAAAATAAACCATAATATATGGCCATAAGCCAAAAGGTATAAAGAATACACAAAAGTGTTTTAAATTAAATAAAAAAAAACAGTAATTTGAAATATCTATTTAATTTAGTTAAAAATTAAAGGATTTTTTGACTTCATTGTGCATCAATATGATTACAAAATTATTAATACAAACGTTACCCTCTTTTTCGCTGTGTGCCAAATGTACTATGCTACACTAAACTGAAATGGAAAAAGATAGGCAAATGTTATCACTGCTTTTCTTATACGTGTTGAAAGAACTCGTCCAAAACCGCAAATCCTAATAACGATATCACAAAAATGGATGGATTGAATTACAAATAATATGTGAACTTTCTGTGTTGATTAACTTTATTTAAGTTTAGTGTTTTCCTAAAATATTCCAGTTTTATGAATTGGGTTTGACGATATATCGGATAAGCATAAAATGATGTAAAATTAATGATTTAATTAAATTTTTTATTATTCATTTAATTTGAATTTTTTTACTAATTGTACTCGTAATAATAGGTTTTCTAATATGTAAATAAAGTATTAAAAGATACTTTAAAAATAAGCTATGTACGCAAATAGATTTAGCAAAAATTTATTTATTTCATACAAAATAATAGAGATTAGCTCATATCTCTTTATATAAAGAATATATTGATTTTCCCCTTTTCGAATACTTTTGTTTCATATTAATCCGACAATAATAGAGGTATCTCAATTACAGTAACATCACTCAAAATTGAAATATATACCACTATGTTAGAAATTGAGATATATTGGATTCTCAAAGACTTACTTACTAACCAGGGGGCTGGTGAGCAGCTTGCAGCTGGAAGGATTCGAATAATTATCAGTCACTAAACTCTGTTATTTAAAAAAATGAGAAAACTTTGTTATAATTACAGACTAATTAAAAAATGCATCTAAAGGAGCTTCGGTTGTAGCTTCGTCTTCCCCTATTTAAAAATTGTACAAAAAAACGTATCATTAAACCCAAGAACCAGATTACCCTTAACATAAATATATAGATTTGAATCCCTGCGGGCAATGGTTAAATGAGAATAGATGAAATTGAAATAGATCTCTAACATTGTTCTAATTTAACCCAACCCTTCTGACAAGATTTTTGTCCCAGTATCCCAGACTTGCACAGACCATAATAGTTTTGTTCACCTAACGGCTGCTTGTAATACCTGAAACTAACCGAGATAGATATAGAGTTATATATTCAAAATAATTAGGACAATACTACGAATTGAATTCTGGATACCTGTTCGTACATCCGTTCATCCGAATGTCCGTGTAGCTGATAACTTCAGTAAACATTGAGATATCTTGATGAAACCCGGTTTACGTATTCCTTGCCACTCTCCAACATAGGCTGGAATTGCAGATGAAAAAGTTCGTACAATTGCCACACCCAAAAATTTCCGTTAGTAGAAAAAATATAAAGACCCGTGCCTAGGTTACAAATTAAGGTACAACATTTCAAATTGGTATATAAGATCCAGTGAGGAAGAACATTTGTGGTTTAAAAATTTTTTATAAATGTGGCCCGCAATAGGTTTATTTTACATATACTCATGAAGTACTAACGCTACATCAACCACACTTACTGAAAATATTGCCCTCTAATACCTCACCGTTGAAAATTACCAAAAGTACGATAAGTCATTAAAGAAATATGTCAGGAGCTTAAAATCGTACAGTAAAAATGGTGCAGGAGGGCTATATGTCAACCCACTTTAAGATGAAATCTCAGTATCTACTCGACCAATTTGAAACAAACTTGCATAATAGCATTATGTTGACATCTTCATGTCACCAAGGAGGATATCGGAATAAACATTTGCACAAATACTGCCCTAAAGATTTCGTACCTCTCATCTAAAATTGGTCAATATTCTGAGGGCATCTTTTCCTGGTAAAAATGTGCCCTGGTGCGAAAAATTTAAGAAATACATTCAGTACTTCCCCTATCTCTATATTCCTAATGTAAGGATTTTGAAAAACTTCCGGTTGTCTTTATATCGTATATATCGGTCAATATATAAGATATATTCGCAACAGTTTGGTGCCGAAAATGAATGAAATCATTGAAAAAAGAGGGCATGTGGAAATTACCGGCGACTTAATAAAATCAGCGTTCCAGACCGTATCCTATTCCGATTTTACATGACTGTTTAAAAAAGTTTTTGGTAAGATTAATATTCAAAGAGCATTTTATCAAATGTCCCGGTAGACCGAAAGACGTACAGAAAACAGCCATAATAACACAATTTAGTCTGCATGAGTTTACGCATATAACCTTTGGTCTACGAAACGCAGCACAAACTTTTCACCTCCTCATACACGAAGTCCTACGAGGACATGCCTTCACATTACCTTATGTCGATGACATATGCATTGCATCAGCAAACGTCGAAGAACATGCCGAATACATACGTTTGATATTGCGACAACTTTGCTCAACTGGCAACAATTAAACGGTCGAAATGTGAATTTGGAAAAAATTAGATCAAATTTTTGAGTCACCTTATAACTCATAAAGGTATTCGCCCACTACAAAAAAAGGTTGGGGCTATTATAAAAATGAAACGACCTACCGTGGCCAAAGAATTAAAAAGTTTTCTGGTATCTGTTAACTTTTATCGCAAATTTTTAATAGGCGCAGCAATTCGTCAAGCTGCTCTGCAAAAACTGATCAACGGAAATGAAATCAACGATAAAACTCATATCATCTGGACAGATGAAGCAGACAAGGCTTCTGAGCGGTGTAACTCAGATTTGACCGCAGCAGGTACCTTAACGTAACCTTGCCTTGGTGCTCAACTTCACTTATTCGCGAACGCTTTCGATGTCGTAGTGGGAGCAGTATTACGCCAAGTAGTGAATAAATAACCAGAACCACTTGGATATTTCTCACATCGCCTAACCGAAACTAAAAAACAAAACTCGGTTAATGAGAGAATTGCTCGCTATCTATTTTGTTCGAATACCTCAACACTCTGAATACCTAATTGAAGGCAACCATGCGTGCATTTACGCTTTCAATAAACGGAAAGACAATTAATTACCTCAACAGATTAGAAAACTGAATCATATTAGTCAGTTTACAACGGACATCAGTTACAAACTTGGATCAAATAATCCAACCACAAATACGCTATCGCGTATCAACACCATAACATCAATCAACTACACTGATATGGCCAATGAACAAAAATCCAATTTTAACATCCAAGCTCTCGTTAGTAAGAGAAAACACTCACTACAACTCAAATATTTCAGAGTGGAAGGAAGCAACACGCAATTACTATGCAAGTGAGACGCGTCGTATCGCAACCGATTTGTAAGCAGATTTTATATAATGTTCACGTCCTCGCGCAATTTAAGAATGATCACTACGCCAAAGGTGTCACGTTTCCGGTCATTCAAAAGAAACACGAGTTAAAAAAACAAGAAGGAATGGACCGAATCACCATTTTCTAAAGCTGCTCGTGGGATATGCGATAACTCAATGCTCAAAGCATTTGATTGTAATTGGCACGTAGGAGCAAATCCAACTCTGAAGTTGATTTTTCAACATTTCGTATGTGAAAATATGTAAGGGGACTGAAAGTCATTTGTTTTCGCAGGAAAGTTTTACGCCACAACAAGCCTCTTCTCTACTACGTCAAAACACGCCAGACCAACCCTTCCGAGTTGTCCACGTTGACAGCATTGGAACATTAACTTATACAGAGCAGTTTTGAAAGAGCAACTCGCCCAATACGATTCACCTCAAAAGTTAATAGCGGACCAAAGAATTCAATTGGAATCCAAAATAGTTCAAGAAATATTACTAACATTCGGAACTCACTGAGATCGCACCTGACGATATCACCCATATACGAACAGGTTGATAGAAAGATGGTTCTTTCATTCAAACGTGCTATCCTGACTCCCGAAAAAGAAGCTTGGGAAGATGACGTAGGACTTACACTTTTGGGACTACAAAATGCTGTGAAGCAATATTGAAATCCTTCTGCAGGTGAAATGATATCCTTAATCGCAACAAGATTACCAGGCGGCTTCTTTATCACAAAGCCCAATGTACAGCCGAACTTTGTTTTCGTCGAAAAATTGCGACATCTTCAAAAAATTCACCCGGTCGAAATTCATTACAATCACCAAGCACTACATTCGTGGACAATGACTTATTTCAATCAACGCTCGTTAATGTGTGCAACGATCGAGTCACATCTTCTATGGCTGAACTATACAATGACTCTTACAAATTTGTGTCAAACAAGCAAGGAAGGGCTAAGTTCGGGTGCAACCGAACATTTTGTACTCTCGCACTGTACAAGGATCAAAGTGCTGACAAAACTTTATATTAAAAATTTGTTGCGTAAGCATTCATCATCCATTCCTCGACCGAGAATGGACTGCAATCATTTTTTGTATCTTACTAACTTATATTATGGGTCATAGACTCACGTACTTTCATTGCTATTTTGCTTCATGTCCAAGATATTTATCTTAAAATCCACCAAATTAACTCCAAGAGATATATGCAATATGAACTCAACCAAAGTGGATTAATTAAAGGTATTGGGGATATAAGGAAAAGTCGACCAGTGAAACGGAAATCATTCTAGGAATAAGGGGCTTAGACCGCAGTTTGGACCGGTTTCTTTCATATTTCGCGCGAAACCACTTATGTTTAAGAAGATATATCCACTCAATTTCATTAAAATATCATACATATTGACAAACATAAACGATTTAAAGTCAGCTGGAAAGTCGCAAATCATTATATCTGGTATATTTGGATTAGGGAAAGATCTGGACTGATTTCATTAACTTTTATGAGTACTCAACTATACTAGCGAACAAAATTCCACACAATTTTATGAAGATAACTCACACACTGACCGACGCATTCGGCATAGAGTCTGTTAGAACAAAGAAAATCATTATATATAGTATGTGGGAGTTGCGATAGTTAGTAGACCGATTTCACACATTTTCGGCATTATACCATGGTATATCCAATATTACACGTTCACTTAAGTTTACTACGATATCTTACATATCGACCGCTATATATCGTATGAAGCCAAGCGAGTGCTTGAAATTCTTATGTTGGGTATATAGAGGATAGGGGCGGTATTAATCCGATTTTATTAGTTTTTGGGATGACGACATATTATTACCAGCAAAAGATACTGTCTGACTTTCAATAAGATACTCACAGATTGACCGATATATACCAACCGGAAATTTTAAATTCTTATATTAGGTATATAGAGGCTAGGGGAAGTATTTGCCCGATTTTATACGTTTTTATCCGTTTTAAGTACAGGGGCACACTGTTATCAGAAAAAGAAGCTCTATAGACTCATTTATTGACCGAAATATATGGTATGGTAACGAGAGGTTATAAATCCTTATATGAGGTATATGGAGGCTAAGGGAAGTATTTCCCCGATCTTCCCCATTTTTGACATAAGGGCACAATGTTATTGTGGAAAGATAACCTTCCAATTTAATTACTATATTTCACAGATTTGCCGATATTTTCGATATAAAGTCACCCATAGGCATTTTGGTCTTGTATTGGGTATATGAGGGCTTAAAACTTTATACGCCGATTTCGACGGTATTTACGCATGAGATCGCATAGTTTAAAGGCACTATTTGTACACAGTTTAATTCTAATATCTTAATTGGTGTAGGCATCTTAGGCGTAGTTGTTATCAGATTCCGACCATTTTCACAATGTGACATAAGAATGCAAATGTAAAGTCTTGGTTAAGGTGTTCTTGCGGTATGGGATTTCACATAAAAGGGGGCGGTGCCACGCCCATCACCAAAATTTCTATTCCCACGGATTTCCATTTATCCCTTATGTACCATCTTTGCTTTAAGATTTAATGTTTCTGACGTTTTTCTTCAACGAGTTAACGCACTTTTAGTAGCTTTCAGCATAACCCTTATATTGAAGGTTGACTTGGTTATTATCCCATTTCATTTAATTTCTCAGCATATAAGGAAATCATAGAAAACTTGTTGTAAGCAAGTTTGACTGAAATAACTTAAGTGGTTTGTGAAACATGTACATTAAAACTATTGGGAGGCCTTGCCCACTTTGACGCAAGTTTTAACCTACAAATGCCACGCCCTACTAGGATTCTCTTTACCAAATAACAGGTTTATATCTTAAGTTGTTGCTTAGTTATAACACTTTATAAGTTTTCGAATAACGACATTTTGTGGGCGTGGCAGTTATTCGATTATGCCCATCTGTAATACCAACCTTCTAACGGTTTCTTTACGGTTACGTCTTACGGTGACAAAGGACACATGTAGCAAGTTTCATCAAGATATCTTCATTTTTATTCAAATTATCGTTTGTATAGATGGACGGATGGACGACAGTCACTCAGAACTCAACTCAAGTGAGAATAAAAATATTTCGTAGGAATTCAGCCTACATTATTCGACGAAACCGTGAATGTATTATAATCATATTTGGTATTTTATTAACTTATATTTTAGGTCATAGATTCATGTGGTTTCATTATTATATTTTACTCCGTGTCCGAGATATTTATATGAAAATCAACCCAATTAACTCAAATGAGATATATGTGGTATAAGCTCAATCAAAGTGGCTCACTTAAATATATTGATTTTATGAGAAAAAAGTCAGCCGTAGAATCGGAACATAAACGTTCCAAAGATAGGTGGAAAGTCGGAAATCGAGTAAGCTTTAAAGTTGCAAATGCATATATCGTGTATATTTATAGTACTAATCGATCTTTAAACCCCGTGTCCCTTGAATTCCTTCAGAATATTTTATACGTGGCAACCGACTTAAAACGAAATCAGAGCTCGTTACCCAACACTAAGGCTTAATAAATAGAATCAGAACATACAATACATCATGGCACGGACAGAGGAAATAATTCGTGCATCCCAGTCTTCTGATGTCTCAAAACGTCTTCGTGAGAAACGGTTCAGTGCGTCCATCATTTTCTGAACCTTACGAAAGACCCTATAAAGTTTTATCCTGTGCAGAAAATACTACAGAATCGGAATAAAAGGCAAACCACAAAACATTTTCGAGAACCGACTAAAACCGATGGTCGAAACCATATCAATTGGGCAAGAACGTCACCGAGTATCTTCGCCCAATCTGGAGAGAGATACAGTGGCAACGCTATACTACGCTACCTACCGACAACCCTTTCCAACCTTTTTGGAACAAATTTCTTTCTTTCATCCTAAAAATCTTCTCCGTTTCTCTAACAACGCAGCGTGAGCGGATGTTCTGGCTACTTTCATTTTATTATACAATTAACTAAATAGACAATTAAATCAGTAAAAGTTAAACGAATAACTAACCATATATCAAATATGTGCGGAATAGAACAATTTTTGGTACTGATTTGACTAATCAAGAGTGCAGCCTTGAACTAATTTAAAGTCCATATAGGAATTTTATTACAACTTTAAGCACAAACAAAAATTAGTTAAAATTTTATAGCAAAAATATAAGTAGCATGGTAATGCACAAAGCTCGAACAAACAACACCTATATTCATTTTATAAGTTTTGTTAAAGTAAGATTAATTAGGCGATGTGATTTTGTATTCATGTAAAAATAGGATGGATCACCAATTAGTCGAAGATGTCTTCTAAATATACAACTGCAGTAGAAATATTAATCTTATTGAGGCATACTATGTTTATAATTGCATACCGTATGGGGACAATGTTGTACTGCCTGTACAAGATGTAGGAATCTATTTAGAGTTGATTGGTTCGCTTCGGAATATTGATTTCTTTTGATAACAACCCTTGTTAATGAAATGTGTGCGCTGAAATATTCTCTATCTTAATTGATATCATAAATCACAAAGCAATTATTTTGAAGTCAGCTTTGAAATCATATCTACAATTAATACTACCACTTCTCATTATCCTTGAGCTTTACTATGCTGAACGTTGTCAAAATCTTTCCAGCGAATAACACTTAAGATAACAATACATCTGTACTAAATTCTTTGGATTGTATATGCATGATTTAGCGAATTGAAAGTCTCTGTTTAAGGGTAAAATCAAAAAATGTTTGAGGTCAAACTCTTCAACCCTTAAAATACTCAAAATCCGATTATGTTGTTCTCGTTACAAATGTACAGAAACAAAATATATGTACAAGAAATACAGTACATAATGAAACTAGTAACTAAAATAAAAACGTGTTTCTTTTTAATTTAAATTTTTTATCAAAATTCAAATTATAAAAAATTTTCACGAATACGTAATATAATTATTTACAAATAATATGAAAATAAATATATTAGAATTGCGACAGCAAATATTAAAATTGGTATTGATAAATATTGACTGATAAATCTGTTATATTCTTTTATACGTCTATTATTCCAAATTTTTCTTATATTATGATGTATGCAATTACCTCGATTACTCGATCTTCTGTGCTATATATATACATTTTCTTTGTCTGTGTAAAAATTTCGTAACGAGAGGTTACATTGCATTTATAACTACATACCATACTAGCATTTGATTGAATAGACCGTTTCTCTATTTATAAATTATTTTCAGTGAATGTAACCGGGGATGTAATCAATAGTGTCTTCGTCAAAAAGGAATACTTGTAAAAGAACTTATTTTGACTTCGTTACTTACCAAAAATGTTTATGCTACTCAAACCTTTATTTTCGCGTGTTGCTTTTAACCTGTTGGCTGAAGACTAACTAAACAACATTGTAAAAAAAAATAACCAAGAGATAAGTCCGAGTGTAACCGAACATTTTGTACTCCCGCAATTTGCAAGGATCAAAGGCGGGGAAATACTTTCAGATGTTGGCAAAACCTTATATTACACAAGAACACATTGTTACAAGGAAAAGAAGCTCTCCGAATTTCACTAAGATACCTCGCAGATTGTGTGTATCACGGATACAGTATAAAGTAAACCGGGAGTTTGAAAATCTTTACATATGGAATAGGGGGATTATGGAACAAATTGTCTTTGAATTTCAATAATATATCCCATAAATTTACCAATATTTTCGGCATAGGCACTGAGGTCCACATATTCGGTACATGGTGACTTGAAAAGTTATTATGCTATTTTGACAATTTTTAGACGTGAGACGGAATACCTTGAAGGCTCTCTGTGCAAAGTGTTATAACGATATCTTCACTACTGCTTGATTTATGTTCTGTGAATTTAAAATTTTGGCATATGAGAAATAGACGGGATTGTACTCTGATTTCAACAATTTTCGCAACATAACATAAAATAACGTAACATAAAATAATCGGAATAATGTTGTGTGTTATGTTATTTAAATGAAGTTGGTTTAGTAGGTCCAGAGATAGAAGATTTCATCCAAAGGTAGGCGGTGCCTTTGCTCATTGTCCAATTTCTATATAGATTCCTATGAAGCCCTTATGTACCGTATTGGCCGTGAAATTTAATGCTTCTGACGTATTTATTTAGTGAATTAATATTACACTTAGTAGTTTTCAACATACCCGTTTTATAGGGAGTAGGCGGAGTTATAATCCGATTTCATCTATTTTCATACTATCTGAGGAGGTGCCGGAGGGGTTTATCCTCAGCAAGTTCGGCTGATATGGCTTTAATTTTTTTGGTCAATCTGACGATATCTTAATCAAATTCAGATTCATTCAAAGGAAATCTTTTCCTGCTAATTGTGTACGTGATCTTAATAAAATTACTTAAAAACATGTTCTTGAGCATTTATTTTATATACTTTAGTTTAATCCCCAAGGTAAATGCAATCAGTCCGGACCTTCTCCTGGCCTCAACATAGTGATTTCCGACTTTCCTACTGACTTTATGTCGTATATATTGTCCAATATTTATGATATTTTAAGGAAATTAAGTAGACCTGTTTTCTTAACCATAATGTGATTTAGCATTAAATATAAATGAAATCATCATCCATTATTTTTCCATTAGAAGGATTTAGTACAATAATCTGTGTCTTGGGTTGTATAAGTGCTATCGGATTACGAGAAATTACGAGATTAAAGAAATTTTTCTCACAGTTTTGTGATTGCTTAACTCAGTATTATTTGAGCAAGCGTCTGACGGACATCAGCAATGAGAAAATACGTAGTATTTTACAGTTTTTCTTCGATAAATGCGAAAACGCAAACCAGGCGACTGAATTTATGAACAGTATATATGGTCCTGATACTGTAACAGCCAACCACATGCAATTTTGGTTTCATCGATTTCGTTTGGATGATTTGATTTCAGAGCATGGTGCATGCTCTGGAAGGTCAATTGTCAAAAATACCGGTAAAATAATCGAAATCCTCGATTCCTACCGTCATGTAAGTACCGTTTCGGTTGCCTAGGAACTGTGCACAAAAAAATATTTGGAACCAGTTGGAACCATTTAAAGGAGGCTGGATGCAAAAGAGTTCGATATATGGGTGCCACATGAGTGAATGCAAGAAAACCTCATGGACAAAATTTCCATCTAGCCATCGACGCCAGGCCACACACATCAATGGTGACCGCCAGAAGCTCCGGGAGCTTGGTTAGGATGTTGTTATTCATCCACCTTATAGTGATTGATTTTTATGGTGAAAAATTTGCCTCAAGAGAATCTTGTGAAAATCGACTGTACCAGTTTTTTGCCAATTGGGACGTGGGTTTCTATAGGAGTGGCATTATAAAATTACCTTGAAAATGGTATTGAAATTCAATTACCTTGAAGGTTTTCAGAATTTTGCATGTACGGTCTTAGCTTAAAGGTATTAATTCCTAGTTGTAGATGCTAAATATAATATCAAATAAATGAAGAAATGGATATAGAAAAGTGTACACTAATTTTGGTAAAAAAATTATAATATAATATTTCTTATCACAAAACAAACGCATATGTTGAAAAAGTAATTCCTCTTTAAATGAGCATAACTCTCTTTTGTTTCTCCAATGTAAATAAACCGCGAAAACAGTGTGAAGGAACGCATTTCACATAAAACAAATTTAGCCAGCATTATACTTCCCATGTATACGTCATATGTTGGTTGATAGCATAACGCTCTTCGCTAATATAATAGGTCAATATATGCTATTTCAGGGTTTGATTAATCTGCTCTAAATATCCGTAATTGATTCTAACATGGTATTTAGTGATCATTAAATGCTCGAGTGTGCATACAGAACAGCAATAACCGGTTCCATCTCTAACGGCTTAATGACTTCTTCATTGCATGAATCGAATCAGTGAGTCGAGGCAGACGACGCCACTACTTCCACCACCTTGGTTCCGCCTTCTGCTGTACCCTACTCTGTTAAGTACACTTTTCTCCTGCTTCACTGCTTCACTGGAGTCACGAACATTGGCATTGAAAATTAAATTTCTTGGAATTTTCCGCTTCAATCACGACAGCCGGCTGGAGGTGTATACACAACTCATCATTCGAAATTGAATACTGGATTCTAGTCGCCCATTCTTGCCTTCATGTCGTTTAGTTGGAATTTGTAGCCTGAGTAGTACAGCCACTTGCCGCTTGCCACTCTCGCCCCTTGCAACTTGGGAATAGCAAGAATAGCAGAAATCTTCAAGCTTATAGAACTAAAATTCCAAGCTACCTTTGCTAACTGTACAACCACTGAACATTTTAGCATGCATTTATCTACACTTAAATGAAGCTTAAAAATTGTTGAAACAATCAAATTATTATATTTGAAGAAATAAATATATAATGTTATTAAATTGTTAGAAATTATATTATCGAAGTTACATTCATACACTAATAATATAATTAATTATAAATTATTTCATTAATCACAAATAGCTAATAATACTCAAAATGTGAAATTCAGGGCAGCAAATACATATACATATTCACTAATTTAAGCTTAATTTTATTCATACAATTAAAACTATACCTATTTTATTTACTCTCGGAACAGAGTATTGTTTGTAAGACCTAAAACTAATCGAAAACCAGCAAGGAAGGGCTAAGTTCGGCTGTAACTGAATTTATATACTTCCTATACCTATATTACCTATATTTACCTATATTTATATAGGTATATAATGACCTTCGTAATTTGCAAGTATTAAGAGGGGAAAATAATTTCAGGTGTTGGCAAACTTTATGTAATATTCAAAATTGCTACGTAAGTCTGGCTTTATACATGGAAATTTTTGTTGCTCATTATCTGGAAATTCTCTTTTGGTGTTGCCCATTCCATTGACGCGGGTGACTCGAGTCGGGCGATTTTTTATATTCCCTTTCATACATTTTCCCAAATTCTTGTGCACTTCATTTAAGGAGTGCACAAAAATACTTTTCATTAGCTAATTTTTACCCTTATTCTCCATTTTCTCAAATTGTTTATTACATATTTTATATAACATATAATAATAATTTATTAACAAGTAAGGAAGGACTAAGTTCGGGTATAACTGAACATTTTACACTCTCGCAATGTGCAAGGATCAGAGGCGGAGAAATGTTTTCAGGTGCTGGCATAACTTTGTATTAAAAAATGTTGGGGAAGAATTCAACATTCATTATTCGACGAAATTGCAATCGTATTTGGTATCTTATTAACTTATATTAAAGTTCATAGATTCACGTACTTTCATTGCCATATTTTTCTTCGTGTCAGGGATATTTATATTAAAATCTACCAAATTATTACATGAGGAAAAATTCAACCAGAGAAAAAAAAATTATTATATTAGGAATAAGGGGCTTAGACCACGATCTAGACCGATTTCTTTCATATTTAGCGCTAATTCACATTGTGTTTAAGAAAACATATCCACTTAATTTCATTAAGATATCACTCATATTGACCAACATAAACGGTTTAAAGTAAGATGGAAAGCCGGGAATTCTTATATCGGGCATTTTTGGGATAGAGGAAGATTTGCACTGATCACATTTCCCCTTTTCATTATTAAAGTATATTAGGGAACATGATTTCACCCAATTTTGTAATGGTAACTTACACAGTGACTGACATGTTCGGCATAGACTCTGCTAGAATAACGAAAATCATTATATGTAGAATATAGGAGCCGGGATAATTCGGTAACCGATTTCACACACTTCCGGCATTAAACTATGATATATCCAATAATACACGATCACTTAATTTTGCTAAGATATCTTACATATTGACAGAAATATATGGTATAAAGTCTACAGGAAGTTTGAAAATCCTTATAATAGGTCCCCGTATACCTAGAGGAAGTCGATTATTCCCATTTTTGATTAAAGATCACATTATTATCCTGGAAACATAATCCTGAAATTTCATTACGATATCTTACAGATTTACCGTTATATAAGGTATAAAGTTACCGGAAGGTTGAAAATCCGCATAGGAAGTATATGGGGACTAGGGGAAGTATTTACCCGATTTTCCCCATTTTTTATATCAGAGCACACTATTAAAATGGAAAGATAACCCTCCAATTTCATTACAATATCTTACAGATTTCCCGATATTTTCGGTGAAAAGTCAAATAGAGGCATTGATGTCCATATATTGGGTATGGCTTGAAAAGTTATAATCGGAAATAGTTGAAATCTATTTTTACGCATGAGATGGCATATCTTGAACGTACTATTCGTGAAAAGCTTTATTCCAATATCTTAATTGAAGCTTGATTTATCTACTTTAAAGTGAAAGTATCACATGAAACTTAAAATTGTGTTATATGAGAAGTAAGCGTGTATGCAGATGGTGAATGCAAGTATAATGTCACACACCAAATTTTGCAGAAATCGGTTAAGAGGTTCTTGAGATATGGGATTTCACCTAAAAGTGGGCGGTGCACACCCATCACCAAAACTTCACACTATGCAACCCTGCCGTATCATGTTTTCTGTAAGATTTAATATTTCTGACATCTTCCTTCGGCGAGCTACCGCACTTTTAGTAGTTTTCAACATAACTTTTGTATGGGGCTGGACGTGGTTATTAACTAATTTCACTCTTTCTTGCAGTATATGAGGATATGCTAGAAGAACTTTCTCGAAGCAAGTTTGATTGATATATTTTTAACGATTTCCGAGATATATATATATATTAAACCTATTGGGGTTGGGGCCATAACCATAAAAATTTGTCCCACTAATGCGCTACTAGAATCCTCCATACTAAATAACACGTTTATATCTTAATTTGCTGCTTAGTTATAGCACTTTATTGATTTTCGATTAATGTCATTTTGTGGCCGTGGCAAATGTCTAATTACCCCCATCTGCAATACCAACCGTCTTACGGTGACAAAGAATATTTGTACCAAGTTTCATCAAAATGTCTTAATTTTTACTCAAGTTGCACGGACGCTTGCACGGACGGACGGATGGACAGGCAGTCACTCGGATTTAAACTCGTCTTTTCACGCTGATCATTTATATATATATATGTCTATATCTAACTCGATTAGCTCTAGGTATTACAAGCAACCGTTAGGTGAACAAAACTAATATACTCTCTAGCAACATGTTGCGAGAGTATAAAAATAGATGACAAAATTAAAATTTCTCAACATATTGTAAATATTCATTTGAAACTGAGCGCAATTGCAACCATGAAGATATTTTCAAAGTGAGAAGAACTGCAGAATTACGTAACAGCGAACTGCTACGAACAAGAACACAGAACGTGTTGCACGGGCGTGTGCAACTCTGTGCCCTCTGTCTTTACTCGTCACCTCCTCGCGAACAAAGTGCGAGTCTCGGCAACAAGAGCCTGAATGTCTGAATCCGCACTAAGAAATCAAAATTCATTATTAGACGAAATTTTTATTAGATTATAATCATATTTGGTATCTTATTACTTATTTCTATTATATATATATATATATATACATATATATATATTTATATATATTTATATTAGACTCATAGAGTCAGTGTTTGGATAACTTTATTTAATTTTTCTGTTATATTTTAAATACCACCACCACTAATTATTCAATGAATTCCTTTCCGATCTTGACAAAACTTTGTATTAAAAACTGTTTTGCGTAAGAATTCAAAATTCATTATTCGACGAAATTGGGATTGTACTATACTCATAATTGGTATGTTAACTAACTTATGTTATATGTGATATACTCTTTAATTTCATTACTACATTTTGCTTCGTGTCCGAAATATTTATATTAAAACCAACCCAATTAACTCAAATGATATAGGAGACATAAACTCAACTAAAAGGCTAAATGGGGTACATTGCGTATATCAGGTAAGATCAGGTAAGATCTCATAAAAGATCAAACAGAGAACCAAATCATTATATTAGGGATATCGGATTTAGACCAAGTTCTAAACCGATTTTATCTATATTCTGCGCTAAATCACATTAAGTTTTAGAAAGCATGTTCACTTACTTTTATTAAAATAGCACGCATATTGTCCAACATAAACGGTTTAAAGTCAACATTAAAGTCTGAAATTCCTATGTCGGCTATATTGGTGCAAGGGAAGGCCCAGACAGATTGCAGCAACTTTTGGCAAAAGTTTCTCTCTTATATACTCTCTGGTAATAATATACCTCACAGGCTGACCGATATTTTCGGTAAAAAGTCAGCCATAGGCACTGGGTCCACATATCCGCCAGCTGATAACTTGAGTTATTAGTCGATTTCGACAATTCCGATCCGATTTAGATGTAAGATGGCGTACCGAAAAGGCAATCTATATTCAAAGTTGAGCAGAATTGATTTATATACCGTAAAGTGAAAGAATCATATGGAATTTAAAAATGTGACATATGGGAAGTAGGCGTGGTTGGATTAAAATTTCACCCATTTTCTATTTGCTATATAAGGATGCACATATAATGGCAATTTGGTTGAAATTGGTTTAGCAGTTGCTGAGACATAGGATTTTAAGTAAAAATGGCCGATGCCATACTCATTGTTCAATTTTTACACCGATTCATTTGAAGCCATTAAGTACCATCTTAGTTGTGAAATTTAATGCTTCTGAAGTGTTTATTCAGCGATTTAATGCGCTTTTAGTAATTTTCAACATACTTTTTGTATTTTAGGTGGGCGTGAAATCGTCCGATTTCACTCCTTTTCGCAGTGTGTGAGGAAGTGCTAGAAAAACTTGCTCTGAGCGAGTTTAGCTTATATAGCTTTAGTGGTTCGTGGGATATGTACATTAAAAAGTTTGGTGTGAAGCCATCCCCCTTTCTAAAAGTCTGCAAATCAAAAATACCCCTCATATTTTGATTACCTGTACCAAATTCCAGTTCTGTATCTTAATTGGGATCTGAGCTAAAACATTTTACAGATCATTTATATATATATAACTCTATATCTATCTCAATAAGTTTTAGGTATTATAAACAACCATTAGGTGAACAAAACTATTATACTTTGTTGCAACATGTTACGAGAATATAAGAATATTGCGTATGATTTCAACATTCGTTATTAGATTAAATTGTGAATGAATTACAGTCGAATTTGGTGCCCTATAAACTTATTCTATAGTTCATAGGTTCACTTAGCTCCATTACTATAACTTCCGTTGCATCCGCAACGCATCTAATTCTATTAATTAATATTAATTATATCCCAGGTATGGTATAACTCATTTTAGAGAAAATATGTCCACATAATTTTGTTTTGTTTCCCATATTGGCTTAATTATAAATACGAAATGAGGTCAATCACAGGTCGAAAGTTTATTGCTTATATTGGGGCTAGGAAAACCTGGCCCGATTTAACCAATTTTATGCATTAAACTAAAATATAGTCAAGATAATATTTCCACTCAATTTTATAAAGTAACTAGTAATTCACACTTTGACGGAGTAACACAAGTTAGAGACAGTATTTGTGCTTAAAGAGCGTTGCCATGTCCACTTTTAAATTTTTTGTCGTTATCGTTTTCGCTTTAAATATATCCCGACCGTTAGGTAAACAGCTTTTCTTTTGCTATCTGTCAATATATTATCATTTACTTGACTTCTATGTTAGAAGTAGTAGCCGACTGCTATGCTGTTACTCTGAACTACTATTTTAGGAATATTCTTTGCAAAACAAAATATAAATAACAAATATTGTCCCCAGTTGTAAGTTAAAAGTCAATATATTTTTAATAAAATATTTAGTACCTTATATAAGTGTGTAGATGCTTTTGAATTGTAACAATCCAATTGCTAGTTTGTTTTCTATTGCTTGCTGAGGGTTTATCAGTCTTCTCTTCGATAGATCTCTTTTTACGTTCTCAATTGTCACAATCATTGAAGCGAATAAATCACTTTATACCACATGAATACCACTTTTGTTGCACTGCAGATTATCAAATACACTTCTTGGCATACAATATGCGCAAGCATTAAAATGTGTATGTATATATAAAGTTTTAGATGTATATACCACTGTGAATTCACGTTGTTGTTGTTTTTTTTTACATTAATTATTTTCGTTCTTGCTGTGACTGGTTTTCGTTTCTTTGTCTGAATGCGACACATTTTACGACTTATAAATTATCGTATTTTTCTTCCCGTCTTCTTTTGCGCTATCCTCCCTTACGCCCCGTTTGAATAACCGACTCAGCCTTGGTAGATGTTGACCAAAGTGAAGGACACCCATAACCAAATTCTTGCTATTCGATTTCGTATTGCATTGGAACATTGCGGCGACCATATTTAAGTGTTTGTTGTATTGCATGGTATCCATACACATGTACACTTCGGTGTTTCGTTCGAATATGTGTGACTGTTGGTACTGCCGCCGCGGCTGATTGTTGCATGAATTTAGGGCAGCTCCATTAAAGAGTGACAGCTACAAAATTTACGACTTTTCGGCACTAACATGGCTGCAGAAAAATCATTTTACTTATCGGTTTCATTATACCTACCATATGTATGTATACTTCTCTTTCAACCCTGCCTATATGCGTTCCTGCGCAGACGCTCAAATATAATCACATTCCCAATAATCCAAGCAAATACAAAGTCTTATATTACATTATCTGTTCAATGGGATGGGTCGAAATTGACATTCAGTGGCGGCCATGATACTTGGGCAATGATAGGATGTTCTTTAGCAATTCAATCACAAATAGTTTTAAAATACGCACCAGGTCCATTATATATATAATGAATGAAACAGGTTCGCAAAAGTTAAGAACCTAAACTACTTTGAATGCATTATTAACAGTTTAAAGAAAATTTTAAATGGCAAGTATTTGTACTCTTAAACACCCACGTATACTTAAATAACATATATTTGGTATATGTTACTCAAAAATATATCTGCTTGTGGGTAGTATTGTTTGCACAATTTGTCGGTAATTTTTACGTATATACGTAAACAAATTTTTGTTATACATATATAAACACCCACATATTAGTTGATTATCATAATTATTGCAACCCACCTATTGGTCAGTGCCGGCTCTGGGTAATGGTTTTGGAAGCGTAAACCCGCTAAATATTCATATTCAAAGGTATTCTACTTTCAGCCATTGAATATCAAAATACTCAACAGTTAAGATGTATTGCACAGATTACATTTCTAAATGGATTTCAAGAAACTATATTTTTCAAAACGCGACCAATCGGATACTTCGAATTCAGCCATATTAATTAAGAGCGGCTAATATAAAAAACATGAATATTTAAATTTTTCGGAATAAATAACAAAAATCAAATATTATATCAAAGAAAGAATAATAAAATGAAGGTCAATAACTTCTTTTTAAGATGATCGTTGCCGAGGCCGATACATAAACAAAAAAAAGTATTTATAAAGTCAATGGGAACTTGTGAAATATTTGTTAAAAGTATTATTTAAATTGAAAAGATTCCAATGCCAATAGCATATATATAGCTATTAGCAGATATTATAAAAAATCAAAAATATAAATTGTGCTAAATTTTATGAGGACCCAAAATTTAAAGACCTTTCTTTAAAACAGAAAGAGTTTTATTTCTAGATATATATTATTACATGATGTAAATATATGTACACATACTTAAAAGTACGTGAAAAACTATATGTGCCGTTGCATCTAGGATATTATCCGAAATTTTTTAAATTAGTTTTGTGTGATCTGTCGGAAACCGTAGAGCATTTTTGTTTCAATAATATTACTAATAAACACAACGCCGCCGTCATAATTATAATTGTGCAATACCGACGATAGCTACGTATGTAACATACATCTGCGTACATACTATATGCATATACATCTACGATAGATTTAACCATTTTATGAATGAGTGATAGCCCCAGCGACTTCTTGCTGTTATCCGTCTCGCACAAAAACCACGCTGTTCGTTGTTTTTTTCTGTCACTTTTAGTCTTAGTCATCAAAATTTTAATGTCGATCGTAATAATAACAATTATCACTGGCTGCAGTCAACAGCAAACAATATGGGAAGTGTTCATAAGTATACATATATGGGTAGAACCGTTGAAAGATATCACTGCAGCAACAATCTAGGCAGTAATATTAGCAATGATAATTGCAAAGCAATCAATCTACAAGCATGGAGAAAAGAGGACTAAGTGCGGCAAAGCGCTATAACCTCATGCAGCACTACAGAAACTTGGTAAAGTTACTTGACAGGTGGAAATGTAAGAGAAGGCTAGCTGGTGCGCCAAACGTCCAGTCAACAGATAAATATGGCATAGAATACAATGCAAGGCAAACAAAAATAAATAAAAATAAAAATATATGCCATTAGTTAGCGAATTATTGCTGCAGTTGATGTCTGCATTATTACCACAAAACGTCACAGTTTAGGAAGCATCAGCCAAACTCCATAAGGCTTGCCGCAATACTTCAACTAGTACTTCAATGCAAAATACCAGTAAATAATTTTATTATTTTGTTTAATTGACTATAACCGTTTTTATTATTCTCTGCACACATTGTGCTCACTTTTTAATCTTGTTTTTATTGTTGTTGTATGGTCATAGTTTTCTCGCTGTTGTAATTATTATATAAATCATAGTTACTTCTGTGTTGCTTACAAATGTTTGTACATGGGTTAGTTTGAGTAGTTTTTATAAATTTTTGTTGTCTTTGTTAATGCTAGAATAAAGTATAACACATTGTACTTCAGACTTTATTGCATTTACTGTTATACCGGCTTTATTGCTGTTGTTGTTACTGTTATTGTTACAACCACTGTGCCATTTCACTGCGATTGGCGTTTAAACCATAACCAAGATTTTTACACCGAAAAGGGGAAACTTGCTAAGCATTTCCAAATTTCGCAGACACTCAAACATACTTCTGCATATATTTTTATACATATTACAGTAATATTTCGCATATTCACGACAATGTGTATTATTTAGAAACATAGTTATAAAATATTATTTAGATATAATACTTGCATTTATTATTGCAATTATTTGCACACCGTTTCGGTTAAATATTCTCACGGTGTTATATGTTATTATACAGTTACTGCTGCACCGTCGATAATCGCGGATGTTCATTAAATATTTCATAATTAATTAAGACATAAATTAAGTTAGCAATAGCAATTTTGTTGCCTGTTCAAATTCCAACCTAACGTATAAAGTAAAATGAAATAAAACACATATTGAGTATTCAAAGCAAAAATTATCTTTCGAAAAGGTACGATAATGTAGAAAGTCAATATCTAACATTAAATATCGATAATGTAGTTAGTTAAGGGTCTCCAACCAGTACCAAAATAACAAACATATTTTTTAAAAAGGCTGTAACTATATTCAAAATGGTAATTTAAACTAAATATTTAGTATATCGGATTTCCTTATCATACCTTTGCATTGATGCACCCATGTAATAAACGGCTTGTCAATGAGTGAATTGTTAAGCTCATTTTAGCTACTCTTGTTTTCAAAAACGATAACAAAATTTCAATGCGGCCGAAGTCAGAATGCGGTCTTCATCACATCATTGAAAAAGCCCAACTCACCAACACCTTTAGAAAAGGTACACCCCCAAAGCTTAACAGAAGCATGCTGGACTTTACTATTGAAAACAATATTCTTTTTTTGTAGAGCTATATTGTTGCATCGTGGTAGTACATCATAGTTTTAATTTCGTCACAAAATACAATATCATTCCAATGCTTTAGTGGCTTGTTGACATTGGCAATCGAAAAGTTCGTACGCCTTTCAGTAATCACTGCAGAAAGCAAATGTGTCCTTCTTGCTTTTTTCGATGAGTATTTATGGGTTTTTGGAACCTTTCTGACGGTCAGCTGGCACTCCATCTTTCCACAATCGTCTTCCAAGAGAGATATCAACGGTATAAAAAAATTTTGGGGATTATTGTTAATATTTTTAAGTACGTTTGATCGATGATCTGCATCCAGAGTGCCTTAATTCCAAGCAAAATTATTTTTATCACTGTTAGTTATATTATAAATTGTTCTAAGCTTAATTGAGAATATTTCAGATAAGTCTTTAAGCGACGTCCGTTTGTGGTAGTTAAAATAAACAAACTGAAAGAGATTTTCATCAATTCACTTCCCAGGGATTTTAAAAACTAGAATTTATTGATAATGTAGACTACTCAAAAAGTTAAACAAAATAAGAACAATTCGTCCATTCGTGGGAGAAATATGTAAGTTTTGTCAGGTCGCCAAAAAAAATTCCTTTATGTTATTCCGTTAAGTCGTCTCGTCTCGCTTTTCGATTTTGTTAGCATTTTGCGAAGAATTAATTGAGAGTACAATATTTGAGTTGATGTTAAATTTTGTTGTTGTTTTTTATACTCACCCAACATGTTGCAAAAGAGTATATTAGTTTTGTTCACCTAACGGTTGTTTGCAACACCTAAAACCAATGGAGGAAAATATAGATATAGTCTGTCTGTCTATACAATATAGTCTGTCAGTCAGTCTGTCCGTCTGTCCGTGCAAGTGATAAATTGAGTAAAAATTGAGATATCTTAATAAAAATTCGTACATATGTCCTCTAGCACTGAGAGGAGGTTGATTTTGGGGCGTAGATTTGGCGTTTGGGGCCGCAGATGGGCGTAATCCGATCACTGCCACGTCCACAGAATGCCGTTAATCGAAAACCTATAAAGTGCCCCCACCCCCGAATAGATGTAATGTACATATCTCACAAACCATTAAAGCTATATCAATCAAACTTGCTCAGAACAAGTTTTTCTAGCATGTCCTCATATATTACGAAAATAAGTGAAATAGATTAATAACCATGTCCACCTCCCATACAAAGGTTAACTACTTAAAGTACGTTAACTCGACGAAGAAACACGTTAGAAACATTAAATCTCACAGTAAAGATGGTAAAGAAGGGATGCACAGGAATACGTGTAAAAGTTTGACAGTAGGTGTGGCACCGTCCGCTTTTAGGGGAATTTCCATATCTCAGGAACAGCTATACCGATCTCAACTAATTTTGGTACGTAAAATTATCTTTGCCCCCTTATATCACGTTGTGAAAATGGGTGAAATCGGATAACTACCACGTCTACTTCTCATATAAAACTATTTTAATTTCATCTGGTTCTTTCACTTTAAAGTATATAAATTAAGCACCAATTAAGATATTCTTATGGAACTTCGTACAACTAATGCCTTCAAGACATGTCATACCATGCGTAAAGACCTTAATATAGGGACATCAGAGTCTATATCTGACCTTTTAACGAAACTATCGCAAGGAAATTGGAGGATTATCCTTCCATGATAATGTGATCTGGTGTCAAAAATGGGAAAAATAGGGTAAATACTTCCCCCAGCATCACATACCTCATAAAATAATTTCAAACATTCGGTTGGCCTCATACTGTATATCGGTCAATATGTAAGAATTAAATGAACGCATACGCGCAGCTCCAATATACAACATATAAGAAATTTCCTGATTCTAACTGACTCAATGCCGAGTCGGTCAGTGTGTGAGTTATATTCATAAAATTGTTTGGAAACATGTTCCTAGTCCAGTTGAGTAATGTCAAAAGGTAATGCAATCAGTCCAGACCTCCGCCTAACTCAAATATACCATATATAATGATTTGCGACTTTCCCGGTGACTTTAAACTGCTTATGTTGATCGATATGTGTTATATTTTAATGAAATTAAGTGAAAATGTTTTCCTAAACATAATGTGATTTCTCTCTTAGTATGAATGAAACCGGTCCAGACAGTGCTCTAAGCCCTTATTCCTAATATAATGATTGCCGTTTCTCTGTTTGACTTCTTCCTCATATACTTAATATATTCATTAAACCACTTTGTTTGAGTTTATAACGCATCTCATTTTAGTTCATTTGGTAGATTCTACACGCAAATTATAGGTAGATTTTGCAGGTAGATTAGACACGAAGCAAAATATGGTAATTAAAGTACCTGAGTCTATGACCTTTAATATAAGTTAATAAGATACCAAATAAGATTGGAATCCATTTATATTTTCGTCGAATGATGAGTGTTGAATTCTTAGGCAACAGTTTTTAATACAAGCACCTGAAAGCATTTCTCCCCTTTGAACCTTGGATACTGCGAGAGTTTAAAATGTTCGGTTACACCCTAACTTAGCTCATTCTTACTTGTAAAGTTTATGTTTTGACTTTTAAAATTTTTGTGCCTTAAATAGATTTAAGATATGTACATTCCACCTATAATATTACGAAAAAAGGAAATTGGCAACATTTATTTCTGTTCTTTAAAATGGAGCGTAGAACTGAATTTACATGTTGTTTTTCATTTTGAAAACAATTAATTGACAAACTATATATGATGATGGGTGATAGGATCGATTGAAAATCCGCTTTTAGTTTTGTTGTAAATAAATAGGGAAACTTTGTTTCCACATTGATGTTTGTAATTTATACCGATATTTCTAAATTACACCTTAGATTATAGCATCGACGTATATACATATATACATCGAATTTATACATCTTTACTTTTATATCTATAAGAATGAAAGTTTGTTTTCCATTATACTAACTTGTGAAACTTTCGTTCTGTAATTAGTTTTCTAACATGATTGCCACTTTACCACTTTGTAATCGATTTTATATAAATATATCTTAAATGTACTTATACAATTGGACGGAATTGCAGGCAATTTTGCTTGTATTAATTATAAATTAATTACGTATAAGTGAGACATATTTTGAAAACCGAAGCCAATGCTCTTTTATGAGGCATATTAGGCTTTAAAAGACTATTGTGAAGTTAAACATTTCTTACCGAAAAGATTAGCATTGTTACTCCTCCGTTCGAAAAAAATATAGAGACGGAACTTCAATAGATCGACTAAGCAGATTTTCAACTATGAACAATAATCTCTCAAAAAGATGATTAACTGATCCGGAATAGATTAATAAACAAAAAAACACATATATTTGCATATGTTTGCATATGATAAAATGTTATTTTCAGACCTTTTCACAAACCTGTTAAATTAGACAATTAATATTTCATATAATAAATTTATCATATATTAAATTGTCTCTTCAGATATGTTTGCTTTATGGAATATAAATAAATGTTTAATCCGCATTTTATAAGGGTGTAAGTTCAAGTTCAAGGGGTAAGGTGACTTTTCACAGAGTCGCATATCCTAATTTACATTACACCGAACAGTTTAAGTAAAACTTCCGGAGGAGTAAATATTTGGCAAGATATAGATACAGTCTCGAAAATATCTTATAGAAAATACGAAAAATATATAGAATAATATTATAAATATTGAATGCCACCAAAATAGTAATGTCCCTATAAAAGCCAAAGAAGCTTTAAATTAACAGAAGTAGTAATAACATTACAACAAATGTAGTAAATAAATGTAGAATATTATTGTGTGCCTGCCTCCATATTTAAGAGATTTTTTGCCTAACTTTTTGAACACACATCGTACGTGTAGAGACAAATTACACTCAAAGTACCTTTATATTTCAAACTGGCATAATAAAGTATTCTAATTTACTTTCCACATCGCTACTTTTCAAAAAAATAAACAAACATTACTTATGTAAGGTGAAGAAGAAAGTCGTTGTTTCCTACTATTGTTTTGTATGTTTTTGTCAATAAAATATAGGCAGTCGTATTTTTACACTAACATATTTAGTACATAAACCTTTCATGAATTGTCAATATGACGAAAATGCCTATATCATAAAGTTACAGTAACGCCATGTCAGCTCTGAATTTTATCAATAATAATATTAAAAAAATGCATTGTCCCATAACTGCCATACCATTGCATTCTTTTGTAAAGGAAATCAACTTTTGTGTAATGGAATTGAGATAGTTTGAACAATAATTGTGATCCAACAAATATGGCTTAATAATTGTTGTCTGCCGCTTCAAACAAAATGCAAATACTTTTTGCTAGAACACGCATCATCAAATATTTGAATTAACTAATTGGATGTTTTCCTTTTTTATGTTATTCACTAAAGTTTGTCTAACGAAACCGAACGTTAAATTCATATGCAAGGTTTTTTTATTATAAGGTTTAGCAAACACCCCTTGATTATTACAAATTGCAGGAGTATATAATGCTCGGTCGCACCCGAACTTAGCACCTCCTTACTTATTCGTTATAACTCTATATCCATCTCGATAAACTTTAGGTGTTACAAACAAAAGTTAGGTAAACATGACTGCTATACTCCGTACAACATGTTGCGAGGGTATAAAAATGTATTTATTAAGTTACATATAAAGTATTCACAAATTCTGTGAATTCCAGCATATACTTCTTGGAACAATAAACGATATGAAACCACATAAACAACACCACATCAAAAAAGCGTTTAATTTATATAAATACGTTACAAAAACACACAATTTTATGGCTGGCGTATACAATGCGTTTCCCTTTTTACTTACTTAAAAAACATGGTATTTGCCTCAACTATTTTTGTGGATTATAACTCACATAGAAGTTCACATTTATAAAGCAATTACTCAGAGAGAAAAACACAGTTGGCCATTTCTATACTTCTTTGTATTGAATTGATGCCAAAGTTTTGTTATTAATGTCTAACAATCTTGTAGTGTTTTGTAGAAACTCAAAAATACCACAGGCAGAGAAAAAGCGCTAATTCAAGATCTTTTTCAAATAATTCAAAGGTTTATACTTTGGTTTATTTGAATATTTCAATACTCGGCTCTGATTTCCTCGGTGCTTGAACTCCATTGGAATGAGGTCTTAAGTCAAAGTCAAACCGAGATGATAAGTACGCTGTTTGACATTATTTTGAAGTTTTTTCAGGTTTTACTTACAATTTAACAGTGTCAAGAAACCCTATATCGAAACAGACTGTTATTTTACGTCACGGTGCTTCCAGATATATAGTTGATAGCCGCTAAGATCATCTGACTCCATTACATATGGCCGCATTGAAAGGAAAGAAAGTAACATCATGGAAAGGATTGATATCAAAAGACTTTACCGTATATAGCCCTATATATAAACCGGAAATTTGAAATTCTTTTATTAGGTATATGTAGGCTACGGGAAGTATATACCCGCTTTTATCCAGTTTTGGTATAGGGGCATTTTATTATTAGGAAGCGATACCCTCTTTTATAGAGAGTACATTAAATCTCTTAGGAGGCGAACCAACTCCTACTTTTTTAAAAAATTTTCAATCACACAATGCCCTGTATTAAATTGAAGTTATGTATCTTAATTTCTACTTATTTGTACTTACTTATACTTTTTCACTTAACGGAATTTTGTGGACGTGGTAGTTAACTAATTCCGTCCTTCTGCAATGCCATCCTCAGCTGAGTGCCAAGTAACACATGTACCAAGTTTCAATAAGATATCTAAACTTTTACTCAAGTTATCGCTTACACGGACAAACTGGAGGGAACAGTTTGGTTAATATAGTATATCTTTAGTACTTTATTACTTAGGTAATATAGTACTTATTAGGAACAGGCCACGCCTGCTTTCCAAAAATTCTTTTACCACCAATTCTCCACACTACTGTCTTGTCTACACCAACATTCAGTTTTGTAACTTCACTTGTGGCTTAGTTGTAGCACTTTATAAGTTTTCGCTTAACAGAATTTTGTGAGTGAAGCAATAGTCTGATTTTGCCCATATGCAATATCCATCTCCTCAGAGTATCACGGAACACGTATGTATGTATCAAGTTTCATAAGTGTTTACTCAAGTTATCGTTTGCACGAGCAGACGGACGGACTGACTGACATCCGGGACTCGATTTACCAACCAAGTTGTTTTTACTCATTCGTTAGGGATAGAGTATACTGCGGACAAGGTTATGTGTTGTCACGTGTGAATGAAATTATAAATTTATGGGTCTTGTACGTGTTTATCTTTATCTTTTCAAAAGTCAATATGTATGATATCTTAGCAAAATTAAGTGAATGAATAATATTGGACATGTTATAGTTTACTGCCGAAAATGTTTGAAATCGGTTAACAAATAACCCCAGCTCCCATATACTACAATTATATATAATCATTTTTCTTATTTTCGCAGACCTTATACCGAATATTTCATTCAATGTGTGGGTTATCTTCATAAAGTTGCGTAGAAATATATTCTCTAATATACTTGTGAAATGCCAAAAGCTGCTGTAATCAGTCCAGACCTCCCCTAACCCCAATATACCCGATATAGAGATTTCCGACTTTAGCGCTGACCTTCAACACGATGTAATAATTTCCGACTTTCCACCTGACTTTAAACCGTGTATGTTGGACAATATGTGTAATATTTTAATGAAATTAAATAGATGATGACAGCAAAGATAAATCAAATAGCTTCATTGTATCGAAAAAAAGATTCTCATAGTAAAAGCAAACTACATGGGTGAATCGAAGCAGGTAGAGAATGTCGACCAAGTTGTGAGGAATGAATAAAATCCGCTGGTAAAAAGCGAAGGTAAGCAATTTGGCCACAAGGTAATTTTCACGTTATATAAAGTAATGGAAGAATATATCGGATATAAATTATGTACAATATAAAAAAAACATTTCCAGCTGGACAAAGGAAAGTTATGTTAAATCCATAGAAAAATTTATAGCAAAATTCAGGAGTAATGATGGTACACACAACAAATTACATCTAAGCCTTGAATATATATGCTGGAAAAGAAACATCCTTTAGTGTAAAAGGCACTCTCAACGAATTTTAGGAAATGTAGCAACAACTGTTGGTTATCGAAACCGTCAATGGATTGCAATCATATTGTAAATAGCATCTTCTTATTAACTTATACTATTGGTAATAGACTCACTAAGTTTCATTACTACATTTTGCTTCGTGTCTCGTATTTATATTAAAATCAACCTAATTATCTCAAATGTGATATATGTTATATAAAACCAATCAAAAAAGTCAAGTATGTTAATATAATTTATTGTGTATATAAAGAAAAAGTCGACCAACGAATGGGAAATCGCAAAGAACACGTGTACCAAGTTTCATCAAGATAACTAAAATTTTCCCGAAGTTATCGCTTGCACGGACGGACAGACGGCGAATGTACGGACAGGCAGACATACGGAATTCAATTCGTCTCGTCATCCTGATCATTTTGATGTATATAATTTTATGTCTATATCGATTCGTTTTAATGTTGCAAACAACCGTTAGGTGAAGAAAACTGTTATACTCTGTGGACATGGTGCGAAAGTAGAAAATTTTATGTTTGCATTCAAAAAGAAACTTTCTCGAAAAGATATTTCTATACCGTATCGCACATATATTTTATAGCATATATATTATCCTATCTATCCTATCCTATAGCTAAAAAAGAAGCCGTCAAAGAAAACACATGTGTTTATATTGTGGCTTAACAGGAGCGTAAACATGTTAACTAAGAACAAGTAAAGAAGGGGTAAGTTCGGGAGTAACCGAACATTTTATACTCTCGGAACTTGCAAGGATCAAAGGCGGGGAAATACTTTGAGGTGCTGGCAAAACTTTATATTAAAAAATTATGCGTAAGAATTCAACATTAATTTTTCGACGAAAATTTTAATGGATTGCAATCTTATTTGATATCATACTAACTTTTATTTTAGGTCTTATGCTCATAAAGTCAATCTGACTAAGACAAATCATCTATATTTATGATATTAGTGCTGTGAGAAAGTACAACCACCATAATTTTTATTATCGAATGACACAATACTAATCGAGATATTCCAACTTAATTTTGTTGGGACATCGCCTATGGAGATATATGCGATATAAACTCAACCAACGGGACGAATTTTAATATATTGTGTATATGAAGAAAAAGTCAACCAAGGGGACCTTAATCTTTATATTAGAGGAATGAAATGAAATACACGTAGTAAGTATAAAGGATCTGGTGTAATTGGCTGGCCGACTTCAAACATTTTCGGCATTAAACTATTTATTATTATATAGTTATTAAATAATATATTATACACATTATATAATGTACAATATATTATATTTAATATTATTCACCTTATTTCCACTTAATTTTTCTAAGGTATCTCACATATTGACCTTATATATCGGATACCGTGTAAAGTCAACGGGAAGTTCGAAAATTTTCAAATTTGTTATATGGGAAGTATTCGAACTTGAATTATAATCTTTCCCATTTTCACACTGTAATATAAATTAATCACACTGTAATATAATCAAACTAGTACGATTTACCAAATTTGGTTGAAATTGGTTTAGGCGCTCCTGAGATATGAAATTTCAACGAAACGTGGCCGGTGCCATATCCATTGACTCTTTTTTTTTGTCTCTTTCTCACTTTCCCTACCATATTCACTGTTAGATTTAATGATTCTGAGTTCAGCGAGTTAACGTACTTTTAGTAGTTCTCTACATAAGAGGTTTTCATCGGATATGACTAATTTTTTTTAGCACCTCCTTGTACCTACTGTATGAGGAGGACCCCCTGCGGGTCGGGGGATAAGAATAACCCGCGGTAGGCATGCCTGTCGTACGAGGCGACTAAAATCCAAAAAGTGCACTGTATTTGAAATAGACTTTGCTCAATCTATAGGCTCAGCCATGTCAGAAACAGTGCTATATTACTTAGCTTGAACTAAGTTTATATCACTTTAAATGTACTATACATGCACTTAAAGCGAGGCATTGTAGTTCAAGCTACAAATGCCACCAGTCGAGATGAATGGGTAACTCAACTGGAAGTAGCCTTCGGGCTACAAGGTCTGACCGGAGACTATAATCTGGTGCCACGGGGAGCAGGGGCCCGGTGGAGTTGCTTGTCGCTCCATCCTGCTCATTGCGGTAGGCCCTTTGGGGAGTATCGTGGTGGCTGTGGTTTAAAACCTGAATGCGGGTAGAACTGTCTGGGGCGGTACAGTTCAGTGTGGAGTTGCATTGCAACCGGGTGCCCGACCCATAGAAAGGCAGAGGTTTTAGATTGGCCTCGAATCCCACCAAGGTGGTTATTGTGCCATTCCACAATGCCGATCGGTACCGTTGGTTTTAGCGAAAGCTATTATTAACGGGGCGCTGATCGACGCATTGTAATGATCCGTTGTGTTTTTGAACACCGTGGAGTCGAGCTGACAACGGCAGGTACCCACGTAAATCACATCGGCTTCTGTATGAGGAGAAGCTGGAAACACTTGTTCTGAGCAATTTTTGTTGGTATAGCTTTAGTAGTTTGTGAGATATGTACATTAAACCTATTAGGGGCAGATAATTAATTGCCTTACTGCGATTCAGTGTACCAAATTACGTATTTGTATCTTAATTTGTTGCTTAGCTTGAGCACTTTACACGTTTTACCTTAACCGCATTTTATTTGCTAATAACGGTATTCAACCTCATATCCTTAAAATGATTGAAGGAATGACATATTGTTGTCAATTTCGGTTTTATTTCTTATGAAATTATATTATTTTATATAAGTTTTAACAATTTGTGCAATGGTCATAGTCCGATTTATCCCAATTCCGAGATCAACCTGCCCAGAGTGACAATAACATGAGTGCCAGGCATCAGTATATCTAATTTTTGCGGCGCAAAAGAGGTTATCAAACGCACAGGTAGACAACGCTGCAAGAATTAGCCTCGAACGAAAATTTTTATATTTTTTATATGAGCAAAACAATGCCAATGTAAAATGAACTAAACGAATTCAAAACGGAATTAGATGAAGAGCAAGTTTATGTTATTTAACGTAACCGTGGTTAAAACCACTTTCTCTGTTATCTTTCATTCACAGTTTTGTGTTTCTGATGATATTTTTTATTCCGATATTTATCTCTTAGTATTTTTGCCCAGAGAATTTCAATATACATATATCATACATATGTCATATTTACTCTTGTGTCCTGAGTTGAATTGCACACTGGGATATTGATGATACGAGATACAACTGATGATGTTCAGCAATCAGATGCTACCACATTTGTTTGTATAAACTATTGAAACTGGTTATATAATTTTTTGCAAACATAATTAACAAATACAATTTGTTGTTAAGAAGTGAGACTATTTTATATTAGATTAAAGAAAATTTTGCATTATTTCATATGTGAGCTTTTCGTTAAATGGTACGAACGCAAAGCATCAAAAAAAAAAGCTTCAAAAAACGAACTTACAGCAATTTCTTTTCAACAAAAACAAGTCGGTATCAATTTTCTGACTTACCGATTAAAAAATTTAAAAGAATGGAATTTATTAGAAATATTCCTACAGAAGAATTTCACTCAAATAATGAGAAGCTACCATTTTCTGAACATTGGTTTGTTATACGTAAGTGTAAACAAAAGTTGTATGTTTTTGTATTTTTTGCGAAACTCTCATAAGCGAACGTCTCTCATAGACGAACAAATAGAAGGTAAACAACGTTGTCCACTTATGTGAGCTTTCACTGTATGCGACCACCCATATATGCGGTTGCAGTAGCAATCGGGCGCTCATTTTATGATTCAACATCGTAACTTAACGGTGATTGGATGAAAGGAAGGATATAAAAAAGGAGAAAGCTACATTACGCAGAACACAAAATCCAGAGATTTTCTTTTATATTGGTTTTTTCTAATTTCCTGTTTTGGATGTTATGTAATGTAAAGCAGAAAAGCAGAAAAGCAGAAAGAATTAACGTTACATCAACCCCTCACACATAACAACCCCATTGTTCGCTCGAATATTTGTACGTGTATGTACATGACAAAGGTTAATGATGTATATAACAACAAAAACAAATGATTTTATTAGAAATAAAAAACGTCGGGGAGGAATTGCGTTATAAAATGTTTAAAGTATTAAGCTTCCGGAATACACTGGTTTGGAAAATAGTTTCTATGCGATAAAAAAGAGAACTTTCTTCGGCATCACACTCAATTTAAAATTAAATTTCTATTATCAAGCAGTGATGACGTATCAACGGTTAATCCAAACCCTTAATCTAAAATGCGGTCGAAGAATCGTTGACACTGTTTTCGAAATCTCATACATTAAAAACTTATTTATGAAAAGGGGTTTAGATCAAATCCACTACGTTTTTGAAGTTGTAGTCAATTCCAAGGAACAAGCAAACAAGCTCTTCTATTTATTCTCTCCAAAAATTAAAGCCATTCGTTTGTTTATTTCTATCCGAGCTGAAAAGAATAAACACTATACGTTGTACTTTGATCTACTGAACTAATTGGAATTAACACTCATTGTTGCTTAACGACAAATCACACTTTAGTTACAGGTTTCCGATATCTTAATTGAATTTGCTCTGGTCTCAAAACCTTTTGTCAACCGATACATCTTCCAGTATAATTTTCAGACGTTCTTCCTGTCACCCAATATCTCAATATCTATACACATTTATGCTACATTCGATAAATGCAGCCCTCTTCTTTTTTTGAGCAATTGATTACCACTTTATGTTCACGGTCTGCTCGAATGCAGCGTTTTAAATTTTTAGTGGCTAATTGAAGTATACATAAGAAGCCAAGAATATGAAAAAATGTTGAGTTGTTGAATTTAAAGGCTGCGTGTAACGATTGCAGCTCCTAACTGCTTAGAGACCGAATCGAACTTCATAGGTCCTAAGATTATATGCCACTCTTAAGGTCAATACATCAGCTTGATGTAATGGCACGAAACATTGGTATCTATAAAAAAAATTTAAGTAATTTAAATTTTCTTTTATATATACTACTAAGAAATCACATACACTACCAAGAAAAGTCTCGTTTTTTTTTTTTAATTTTATAGAAAATACCAAGCTTCCTTGACTGATCCTCTGTAGTAACACGTAAAAAGGTCCAAGTTCGGCTGTGACGGAACATCCTATACTCTCGCAATTTGCAAGGATCAAAGGTGGAGAAATACCTTCAGGTGTTGGCAAAAATTTATATTAAAATTGTGTATTGTGTATGAATTCAACATAATGCATGTTCGACGAAATTGCGATTGGATTATAATCATATTCGGTATCTTATTAACCTTAATCTTATAATTAAATTATAGGTCGTAGACTCACTTAGTTCCATTACTATATTTTGTTTCGTGTCGGAAATATTCATATTAAAATTAACCCAATTAACTCAAATGATATTGCTTTTTTGATATAAACTCAAAACAACGGGCTGAACTTAATGCTTTGGGTATATTAGGAATAGGTCAACCAGAAAATCGGAAATCATTAAACTAGGGATATGCGGTTTAGACCACGGTCTAGACTGGTTTTATACGTATTCTGCGCTAAATGACGTTAGATTTAAAAAAGCATGTTCATTAATTTCACTAAATTTCATTATATTTTAATGGGGGCTGAAGTAATTTATCAACCGATTTTCACATATTTTCGGCATTCAATTATAATAATATCTAATATTACGTGTTTAATTTTTTTTCCTAAGATATCTTACATATTAATCAACGTATATGGTATAAAGCCAACCGGAAGTTTGTTTCTTATCTTTCTAAATTCTTATATTAAGATTTGATCCACTTTTGGCATCACGACAGATACTCTCTGACTTTCATTAAAATACCTCACAGATTGACCGATATATATGGTATAGAGTCGACCTGAAGTTAAAAAATTATAAAAATTATATTAGGTATATGGGGGCTAGGGGAAGTATTGACCCGATCTTAAACATTTTTGACACAAGGGCACATTATCATCAGGAAGTGATTTTCTTTGAATTACAATAATTTCTTACAGACTGACCAATATTTTCGGTAAAAAGTCGGTCTTAGGCACTGAGATCCACATATTGACTTGAAAAGTTATCGTACGATTTCGTTAATTTTTAGGCGTCAGATGGTTACCATAAGGCAGTATTTGTGAAAAGTTTTATAGTTTTTTATAGACTGTAAAGGGAAAGAATTAGAGGGAATTTAAAATTGTGATATATGGGAAGTAGGCGTGCTTCTGAAGTTTTGTCTCACATATCGTTATAAGTGGCACATTTGCAGCGTACACATTTACAGTCGTACACAAGTATTACAGTCGTACACATTTAAATAATATTGTTGCAAGTTGTCCATTACAATCACACTGCAGGTAAAGAGAATATATAATATAAATAGCAAGGGAATCGCTAAATCTCCTAGTGCTTTCTAGAATTCTAGTTAATTTTCAATGCCCTTATCTTGATACATCATTGTATTAATAGTTGAAGGTGTGAATTACAATTGTGCATATAAACATTCACATAATAGAAAAAGGGTTAATGTCAAGGCTATACATCCGACTTTCTACATACTAATTTTAGTAAAACAAAATTTACGTAATTTTGCTTAGAGGAACAAACATCTCTACGCAGTTTTAGATTATCTCGCTAATCTACGCTGAATGGACACCCATTAACAAGCCATTTAAATAGCCTTATGATCAGTTGTTTAAGTGATTGGTTGCGCTCGTATTTCTAATTTCATAAAATGGGTAATAATCGTAAAAGGTTTTAAAAACTCAAGAATGGACGTATTGCTGTTCCTTGCGGCAACCATGTCAACACGTGTAGATATGTATAACAAATGAGCAATGATGATGAGTGAAATGAATGAGTGAAAAGAATTTTATAAGTAAGGATGTGTTGTTAAAAATAAGATTATAAGATACTCTCTATTTTTGCTACAAAAACAAACTCCCTGATTTCATATTTTTTGTTCTCAATATTGGTAAAGCAGGGCCATATAAAACCTGTATTACTAGACTAGTATTAAATACACCAATTTGAACAGGAAAAACTTTATTGGTTTTCACCAATTGATATTGACTAACGGCCAACTAGAGTGAATGCGTCAGTCACTTTTTCGCTAAGTTAAACAAAACTACGGTGACAACTTTTCCAATAATTTTTATCTCAGATGATGCTTTTAATTGAAAATAAATAAAATTAAAATTGGATTCATATTCATGGAAATTGTTAACGTATGATCCTTATGCCGCTAAATGTTAGTGTATTTTAGATTTCGCAATATTGAGATGAATAATGTAGGGTTAGATGTAGATTAAGAATAAATTCAGAATGAATGTTTTAGAATAGTAACAAGTAAGGAAGCTCTAAGTTGGGTGCAACTGATTTTTTATAGAAATGTTTTGAGCTGTTAGCAAAATTTTACATTCAAGAAGTTGTCAATCAACTTCAGTCAATCAGCGGAAATGTGGAATCATTATATTTGTTATATGGGGGTTAGGGGAACACATGGACCGATTTCATAAATTTTTAGCACCAAACTTCATTATTTCTAAGTTAACATCTTCACTTAATGCCACTAAAATATTTTATAGATCCGTTAATATACTTGGTAATAGAATAGAAAAGAAGGGTGAAAATCTTAGCTTGAGAGAAAGGAGAGTTTGAGAAGTTATAATCTGATTTCGACGAGTTTCAAAAGGAAGGTGACGCACTTTTAAGACGCTATATCTGCAAAGTTTCCGGTACCTTTATTTGAGTTTAATTCATCTGTTGTAAAGAAATAATCTGATGGAATTTAAAATAGTGTTACATGGATGATAGTTTTTGTCCATTTTCAATTTGACTCAAATCTGAAGAGTAGTTGCTGAAATGTTTTCTCGCTTTTGATGGTTTTAAACATAATCTTTGTATGGAAGATGAGACATATATTTGTTATAATAACGATTGTTTGTAACATCTAAAGTTAATCGAGATGTATACCTGTCCGACTTTGCATTAACTTTAAAAAATTTTGAAATATATTAATTAAACTTGGAATATGTTGATTACAAGGACGAGACAGCATGCGAATTTACAATATTACGAATTTGGTAACTTAATAAAATTAATCGAACACATAATCTACAGTATTATTTAATCCAAAAAGTTACTAAAAATTAATGAAATACCACCAGTTCGCAAGTATGATTCATAGGCAACATTTTTTATAAAGAATTTCTCGTAACGTTTCATACGACTTTGTTTATAATGTTTGCCAGCGTACAAACGTAGCCGTTTCTTCCTTATAAATTATAAAATTCCAAGAGAGAATTAAAATATGTGATAAAAAGGATGTACGTGGTGTGTTCAAAAAATAACGGGAATGTTCTTTGACTGCGTTCTTCCACTTTAATATCGTATTTCATCATGAATTCTTGCGTCAAGGTCAAACGGTCAATAGAAGTACTATCTACAAGTTCAACGCCGTTTGAGTGAAACAATCCGAAAAAACGCCCAGATTTGTGGAAAAACAATTCGTTCATTCAATTCTCACTGTTGCTCAATTCTGCTCACACTTCGTTTCTTGTTCGTGAATTCTTGACCAAAAACAATACTAGCAATACTTACTACTGTAACGATGCCCTAGCTGCCATATTCGCCAGACTTGGCTAGTAACTTTTCCTATTTCCAAAAAGGAAGAGAACCTTAAAGGGTCGTCGCTTTACAAGTATAGTGACATTAAGAGCGCATCGTTGAAAAAGCTAAAGGCTATCCCAAAAATCGAGTTTGAGAAGTGTTTCGACGATTGGAAGATGCGCTGGCATAAGTGCACAATATGGAATGGAGACTATTTTAAAGGCGACAACATTAATGTAGACGAATGAATACATTTTTTTTTTTTAAACGAAAATTCTCTTTATTTGTTGAACACACCACGTACATACAAATAACTTCTCAAAGTACTACTTATAGTATTGCAGAGTACCAGTGGTCTAATTATTAAATTTTTCTTTTAGGTCATTAAAATAAGATATCAAAGTTGATGATGATATCTTCAGTTGCTTTCAACTTTAGAGCTATTATTTCTTAACAATAGTAAGTACTATTCTACAGACTACAAAATATCTACGTGCAGTTTTAAATAACTTTTCATAAAAAAATTACAAATATACTCAACATACAAATTCCGATATGCCAAAATGTCTGGAATGTGAAATTCTGTCATAGGGTTCCAACAGCAAATCAGGGACTTATTAATTAACGCATTAATTAATAATAATATTAATAATAATATTAATTAATATAAATTAAATATTAATTAATTAATGCTCGCTTCAACTGCTTCGCTCAACCAATATTGCTTGATTAATAGTACGTACGTAACTATATGGAATGAAGATTTAAACCTGGTAAATGTATCATTAATGTATCGACGTTATTGGCTACACATAATGCTAAAATTAGCACATCATGCAATGCATACATACTTTTATACGCTCTTAGTGTAAGTCCGTAAGCAGTTATCAAAAAAGAAAAACTATCCTCTCTTGCCTTTTTAATAGTTATGAATTACTAGTGAAACGCTTTTTACGAAAAATGCAACAACCCTGAATTATGTAAGGTTAAATACTGAATCAGTTTTCAGATGGACGTATACATTAGAAAATATTACTAACGTTTGCCTAAGCAGCGAATTAAACATTAGCACTCACACCCATAGAAATTAACCACGGCCATCTTGAAATTTCGACTCCGCCTTTTTAACGCTGGCGCTCCTTACGAATTGAAAAATACATATTCTTCCCTTGAGATGACGCTGAGAACGCATGTTGCTGCCTTAGCTAAAGTTTTTCAGAACACACAGATGGCGCTGTGAGAATATCTACAACAGTAGCACAGTTTTCCAAAAGGGACCATGAGGAGAACACACCACGCCGAGAAAGAAAAATACACCATGGCGTAATCCAACTGGGAACAGAGATATAAATAGCTAAATGGAGACAAACTTATTTACTTTTATATTCTCGCAACATGTTGCCACAGAGTATAATAGTTTTGTTCACCTAGCGATTGTTTTTAAACTAATCGAGATGGATATAGAATTATGCATATCAAAATTGTAAGGATGACAAGACGAGTTGAATTCCGGATGTCTGTCTGTCCATTCCTCCATGCAAGCGATAACTAGGGTAAGAATTGATATATCTTAACAAAACTTGGTCTCCTGTTCTCTGCCACTCTGAGGAGGTATTGCAGATGGACGAAATCGCACATTGTCACGCCCACAAAATGGCGTTAATCAAAAATATAGAAAATTCTATATACAAAACTATAATTTGGTAGAGGACATCAAAGTAGGTAGAGGCATCTGTAGTTAAAAAAATTTTAACAGCAGGAGTGTTCGAGTCCTCTAATAGGTTTAATGTCCATATCTCACAAACCGCTTAAGCTATACCAACCAAACTCGCTGAAAACGGATGGAATCGGAAGATAACCACGCCAACCACACATATAACGATTATGTTGAAAACTACTAAAGGTGTAATTACTCACTATCAAAAGCAGAATAGTTTCACTTTTAAGTTTATTGTATATCCAAATTTATTCCATAACATTACTTTAACATGTTTGTATTATCGTATGAAAATGGGCGAAATCGGATTACAACTACGCCTACTGCCAATAAACACATATATACATCAGGCACCAATTAAGATATCGGAGCAAAACTTTATAAAAATAGTGCCGCCAAATAATGCTATCCCACGTCTAAAATTTTAACTTTTCAGGTACAGATACCGAATACGTGCACCTCAGTGCATATAGCTGACTTTTTACCGAAAATATTGGTCATTCGGTGCGGTATATTAATGAAATTCAGACAGCATATTTTCTTGATAATAATGTGTCCGTGTGTTAAAAATAGGGTCAATAGTTTCCCTAACCTCCATATACCTAATATAAGAATTTTCAAACTTCAGTTTAACTTTATACCTATATATCGGACAGTCTGTGAGGTATTTCAATAAAATTCAGTAACCGATTTTTCCTGGTAATAGTGTGGGGTGATTTTAAAAAATTTTAAAATCGGATCGATACTACCCCTAGCCTACATGTACCATTTCTGGTTTTCTGGTTGACTTTTTCCTAGTATTGGTTGAGTTTATATCCAATATATCTTATTTCAGTTAATTAGCTAATAAGATAATAAGATACGATAAGATAAGATTATAATCCATTAACGCTTTTTTCGAATAATGAATTTTGAACTCACTTGCAAAATTTTTTAATATACACAAATTACGAGAGTATAAACGTACGGTTACACCCGAACTTATTCCTGCCTCACTTGTTCCAATTTTTTTTAATATTCTAGGAATTAATTTTTCAGAAATATTTAAAATTAACAAAATTATTTACTAAAACAACAAAAACAAAATCGTTGTCAATACACCTCAATACAAACTCAAATCTACAATGAAATTTATACTAAATAATAAAAATAATAGAAATAAATAACCGAATGCAATTTTGTATTGAATAATAGTCGTTGTTAGAATGTTAACTGATACGGTCTAGGCCAACCTAAGTCGCTAAGTTGGAGAAACGAAAACAAAACTTAGTCTAAAATAAGGATTAACTTGCGTTGTTTCTAAGCTTTAGCCTTAGTCTTGATGAAGAAACCGGTCATAAATATTCTACCGTAATAAAAGAAGATGAGTTATGAACTCACGTTTTTCACTGATGATGAGTTCACTGATGAGATGAGTTATGAACTCATCAATGTATTGATGCGCAAATGTTTGTTTACTTTGTATTTAAACAAATATACTATTAAACTTTATAAATAAGTGCCTATCAAGGTTTACGGTAAGAAAATGAAAGTGAAGTTACTATACCCTATGAGATTCGAATATATAACAGTTGTGTATTTTTAACTTTATATAGAATGACAACATTTAATAACACTATTTAATACAATTTTCGCCACTGAGTCGTATATTCAATAGTAAGCCGTAATAAATTCCCCATCAGAGTATCAAGAGAATTAAAGGAGCACTCAGCTTTTGTCGAAGAATGCCTAGCCAGCTTGCGAATAAATGTAAATGACGAAAAGTGTAGCATAGAATAAAAATTTTAACGTTAGCCTTGAGAACAGTTTTATTATAGATATATAGATAGATAGATAGATTGATAGATAGATATAGATAACAGAGAACTGTTATACAACGTCGTCCTAAAACTGGTTTGGATATATGCTATTCAACTGTAACGTGGGACCTGTACAACCAACATTGTCAAGATCAAGTAAAAAATTCTTAGAACAATAACGGGTTCACCATGGCACATTCGCAATGAAAAATTTCATAAAGATCTTGGTACTCCATGACTTCGGGATCATCCAAATCCAATAGATAATGCCATGCTATAATCCTGTATTCAAACCCGCTTTAAAAGAAGAGATTTACAAGCCTACTAAAGAGCAACATATTGCCAAAAGGGGCTCAACCATTTAATATAAAATTATATTACTTATTGTTGGCTTTAAACAAGCAGATTGAATAAACAAATAAATACTAAAAATAAAAATAGTTTGCAGTTTGAAAATAGGTTCATCGGACGACGACCACGCATATCTCATTTGGCACCATTATAAATTCCGTTAGGGGTTTTCTCCTTACAATAAGGTTGATTTCTAAAGTATAGTTTAAGAAAATTTAGATATGCCAAGTTGATGTCGTGTCAAAGTGTCAAACTGAAATAGTCGCGGAAAATATTTAAAGGTTTTTTCATTCCTCCATTAAGGAGAAGGGATAATAATTTAAATATTATATTTAATGAAAAAAGATATATTTATTTGTAGTCTCTTTATTTTTAACTACTTTTTCAGCACTTAATTTCTTGCTAGAGATAAAAAGATGTACAACTCTTAAATCATTGGAATATTTGCATAATTGGAGGGCGTAAATAAGTTACCCACAGCTAACTCATTTAAAATTTAAATGAATTTGAGTACATATTAGGTAAAAAGTTATATATTTTCTTTATATTACCAAAGTTCTAAAAATCAGCTGTAGTATTTGAAGACAAATTTGCAAGTGCAAATGATAAGAAACGTACGGTAAATTAATTGACAAAAAATTTAAATAAAAATTTCATGTTCTGAAAAATTACTCATTGTAGAATAGAAAATTTAGTATTAATTTACTTTATTATTATAAATGAATTTATTCACAATTAATTAAAATAAGAATTTTTTAATAGAATAGGTTTAATAGTGTGAAAAATTATTAAAATGATATTGACTGAATCGTATTAAAAACATACTTGCTCAACATTGCATAAACTTTTATATTTGGATTCACTATAATTTTGAAAACCGTATCCCTTTTTTATTCAGAACAACTGGTGTAACACGAAATTTGGTTACTTTATTTGTTGACTGAATATTGTACGTTAAAAACCAATAAGTAAACATACATCTTACCGCCATATCTGTCTCATTACTAAGTGGTGGTTCTAATATAACATAACAAAAAAGTAATCACATTTGTATACTAAACGTGCAATATTTTACATAATATTTGTGTCTTAGGCATAAATGTGGGGTGGTTTAATCTAAATGCTCAAAAATAAAATTTTTTATACTCTCGCAACATGTTGCTACAGAGTATATTAGTTTTATTCACTTAATAGTTCTCCATCCTTTCGTCCGTTCGTCCGTCCGTCCGTCCGTCCGTGCAAGCGATAACTTGAGTAAAAATTAAGATATTTTCATGAAACTTGGTACACGTGTTCCTTGTCACCATCAGAAGGTATTGGTGTTGCAGATGGGCGTAATCGGACATCTACCACGCCCATAACATGACATTAATCGAAAACCAATAAAGTGCTATAAATAAGCAGCAAATTAAAATGGATGTGTTATTTGGTGTAGAGGATCCTAGTTGAGCGCGGCATCTGTGGGTCAAAAATTTTGTAAAAGTGGGAATGGCACCTATAAGTTTAATGTACATATCTCACAAACCGCTAAAGCTATATCATTCAAAGTTCCCCAAAATAAGTGTTTTTTTAGAATGCTCTCATATACTGGGAAAATAAATGAAATCGGATAATTATCACGCTCACCTCCCACACAACGGTTATGTTGAAAACTACTAAAAGTGCGTGAACTCGCTGAAAGAACACGTCAGAAACATTAAATCTTACGACAAATATGGTACGGAAGAGCTGCATAAGACTCCGTGTAAAATTTGGAAAATAGGTGTGGCACCGCCCACTTTTAGGGAAAAACCATATCCTAAGAACGCCTTAACCGATTTCAACCAAATTTGGTACATGGCCATTATATCTGCATCTTTATGTCACTTTATGAAAACGGGTGAATTTGGATAACAACCACACCTACTTCTCATATAACACAAATTTAAATTTAATCTGATTCTTTCACTTTAAAGTATATAAATCAAGCAGCAATTAACATAAAAGAATGAAACTTTGTACAAATACTGCTTTCAAGATATGACATTGAATGCGTAAATAATGTCGAAATCGGCATATAATTTTTGAAGTCATCATATACCCTTTATATCACAGTGCCTATTAGCTGACTTTATATCGAAAATATAAGTAAATGCATATGGTATCGTAATGAAATTCGAGGATTATCTTTCCAGGATAATAATGTGCTCTGGTGTCAAAAATCGGGAAACTCGGGTAAATATTTCCCCTAGCCCCCATATACCTAATATAAAAACTTTCAACCTGCCGTTAGACTTTATACCATATATTTCGGTAAATCTCTAAAATATCATAATGAAATTCGAGGATTATTTTTCCATGGTATGCACTTCACTTAGCCACCATATACCTAATATAAGAATTTCAAACATCCGGTTGACTTTATACGGCATATGTCGATCAATATTTTAGCAAAACTGAAAGAACCTATAATATTGGATATACCGTAGTTTAATGCGTAGTTTAATATGTGAAATCGGTCTACGAATTTTCCTAGCTCATATGTACTACATATAATAATTTTTGTTATTCTAACAGACTTTAAGCCGAATATGTAGGTGAGTATGTGAGTTATCTTCGTAAAATTGTCTGGAAACATATTCCTTAGCATACTTGAGTAATGAAAAGGGTTAATGCAATCAGTGCAGACCTTTCCCTAGTCCAAATAGACCCGATATAAGAATTCTCGACTATCCAGATGACTTTAAGCCGTTTATGTTGGTCAATATGTGTAATATTTTAATGAAATTAATTGGATATGTTTTCTTAAACATATTACGGTTTAGTTAATTTGGTTTAAGTTTTAATGCAAATGTCTCAGACACGTAGCAAAATATAATAATAAAAATCCGTCAGGCTATGACCTGTAATATAAGTTAATAAGATACCAAATATGATTGGAATCCATTTACGGTTCGGTCGAATAATGAATGTTGAATTCTTACGCAACATTTTTTAATACAAGGTTTTGCCAGCAGCTGAAAGTATTTACCCTTCTTTGAGCCTTGCTTATTGTGAGAGTATAAAATGTTTGGTTATACCCGAACTTAGCTCTTCCTCACTTGTTTTTTTTTTTAATATTATAAAAACATGATAATTTGGAGTGCTTTAAACTATAATAAGTTATCACTTTATTACTGCTTAAAGCAGGAGGAGGAACGTTCTTTGCACTTGACGCTTCAATTTAGCAATCGCTATTACTCACTATCTAGTTAACTCCAATATGAAGGCATTTCCTTGTGTATTCATTTTTAACTCTGGCTAACGTCTCGTTATTTTCGATTAAATGCTTAGCTAGATATCAGTAAAGATGTATTGAATAATAAGCGAGACATATGTTGCACACAATAAATTTCTAGAATTATTTAATATTAAAAGAGTTCCCGTCGAACGAAGATTTTACTTCCTTTGATTTATATTTACAATGTAAACTCTGGCAATCTGTTACACAGAGAATAATGGCTTTGTAGTTTTAACGGTAAGTCTAAACCTTGTTTGGAAGGAAGGGCAAATTAATTGTGATTGAAGTCTATTAACAGGAGTTCCAGGAAACGAGCTTTCGACGAGGTCGGACCATAGGAAGGGGAAGGGGAAGGGGTGAGATGAATAGGTTTCGCAGGACATGTAAAGAGGAGGTTAGTGTGGTTAAGTGCTCTTTCCGGCAGGCCATATTTAAGTTCAATATGTCTATTCTGGATAAGTAGGAGATAAGTCTACAGCAGTATCCAGAACGAAGTTACGCAAGGGTCACTCCGGTTTGCAAGGTAACTCGAGCTCTGGTATTGCTTTTGGTGGTGGTGGCTTCCTGCAAGGAAGCTATTCACTGAGAAGGAGCCGATGAAAGTGTTGTTAGATCCGCCGTTAATGGTGTTAGGAGCTTATCTGAGGTTGGACTAGCCCGAAATTTGGTTGGTTAAATATTAGATGTCGTGAACGTTCTGCACGAATGACATCTTAATGTTCCTGTGAGGTGGTTTTGTTGCAAGAAGATGACCTCAGGAACGATTTTTGCAAAAAAAAATTCCTGCAGGAATCAGATAATCCATGATCCATCTCTTCAGCTCTATTTCCTTCAGGAAATAAGGATTGTTTGATGTCTTCTAACAACATTGCAAAGTTGACCATGTCATCATATGGTTTCATATCATAGGTTTAAACCTACGAGAAATGTCCTCTGATAAGGTTGATTGTCTGCTAAGCTGAGATGGTGAGTGTGAGTTGAGAGTAGCAAGGCCTCAGGTGTTTTCACTTCTGGGAAAAGGAGAGTTATCTGACTTATCTGACCCGGTTTCCAAAGTTTCAGTAATGGATAGTAATCTTCCGATTTACCACATGTCGGGTATGTTAAGAGTAGTCAGTAACAGACAGTAATGAGGATTCAAGACCATCGAATTTGACATCATCACCATCGACAGTTGCTCTATATACTTGGTCCGCTTATGGTCATTTAGCTGTGAATAGTTTTGTTTACCTATTGGTTGTCCTCTGCGACTCATTGAAATAATTGTCAAGGAGATTTATAGAAAAACTTTTCCCACATATTTTAGTTTCGTTCCGTCAACTAATTTAACAGAAAACTTCCTTTACTTACTACAAATTTAGACGGCGCCTTTTTAAGGGGCGTACTATTCAAGAATAGTAGCTTAAAGTCGAAATGTATTATCCTATTAAATATACATGTAATATATATGAATATATATGTCTATTTATGTATGCGTAAACTTATCTACCTACGAATACATCTACCATACGAGTGAATGCATATACTGCGTAGCTATTATAAATATATTAATGGTGTATGGGTCGCCTTGCTACGCTTAAAGTGAATTGCATAAGATGTACGTGCTGCCAATTTTATTTAAAGAGATTAATTTAGAGAAAAGTGACTACCATTTGGGTTGATTTCTTGATCTTCTGAAACTACTGAATTGCACGGGATTAAGTTTGGAAATAAAAACAACTTTATAATCTTATGTGTATGTGTACCTTTATATATGTATTTGAAGTAGTTTTAACGAACCTCCATAAATCTTTGCTCAAAAGAGGCAGATGGGATTGGACAATAAAAATGGGATTTAAATAGAAAGCAATATTGTGTAGTATTTTTGATAAGAATAAAATGGCGTGTGAAGTATTTAGAACCGTCTGAAGAACTTTATTATAAAACATGTAAGAAAGGGCTAAGTTCGGGTGTAACAATGCAAGGATAGAGGCGGGGATATGCTTTCAGGCGCTGGCATAAATTTATATTAAAAAAATGTTAGAAAAATTTAACATTTATTATTCGACGAAATTTTGAATGAATTGCAATTATATTTGGTATCTTATTAACTTATATTACAGGTCATAGACTCATGTGTCAGAGATATTTATATTAAAATCTACCAAATTAACTCAAATAAGATATACGCGATATAAAGTCAACCAAAGTGATTTAATAAATATATTAGATACATGAGGAAAAAGTCATCCACAGAAAACGAAGTCAATTCACGGTCACGAAGTCCGATTTCATTCATAATTAGCGCGAAATGTCATTGTGTTTAAGAAAATATATCCACATAACTTCATTAAAATATCCCACATATTGACCAACATAAACGGTTTAAAGTCAGGTGGAAAGTCGGAAATTATTAGATCGGACATTTTTGGGATAGAGGAAGATCTGCACTGATCACATTAACTCTTTTCATTATTCAAGTATATTAGGGAACATGTTTTCACGCAATTTTGTGAAGGTAACTCACACAGTGACCGACATATTCGGCATAAAGTCCGCTAGAATAGCGAACATCATTATATGTAGTATATGGGTCCTGGGATAATTCGTTAACCGATTTCACACATTTTCGGCAGTAAACTGTGGCATATCCAATATTACATGTTCACTTAATTTTGCAAAGTTATTTTACATATTGATCGAAATATATGGTAAAAAGTGTACTCAGAGGTTGAAAATCCGTATATTAGGCACATGAGGGCTAGGGGAAGTGCTTACACGATTTTATCCTAAAGGGATAAAGGGTAATTAAGGGGTTCTTGAGATATGGGATTCCTTCTAAAAGTGTGCGACGCCACTCCCATCACCAAAACTTTACACGGATTCCTATGCAACTATTCCGTATCATAGTCGTTGCAAGATTTAATGTTTCTAACGTGTTCCTTCAGCGAGTTATCGCACTTTTAGTAGTTTTCAACATAACTTTTGTATGGGAGGTAGGCGTGGTTATTATCCGATTTCACTCATTTTCTCAGTATATGAAGAGATGCTAGAAAAACTTAGTTGGAGTGAGTTTCATTGATATAACTTTAACAGTTTCCGAGATATATATATTCCACCTATTTGGGGGCAGGGCCATGCCCACTTTTCCAAAAATTTTTTCGCACAGATGCCCCACCCTACTAGGATCCTCTATGCCAATAACACGCTTATATCTCAATTCAATGCTTAGTTAAAGCACTTTATCTGTTTTCGATTAATGGCATTTTCTGGGCTTTACAGATGTCCAATTACGCCCGTCTGTAATACCAACCGTCTTACGCTGACAAAGAACACGTGTACCAAGTTTCATTAAAATATCATAATTTTTACTCAAGTTATCGCTTGCACGGACGGACGGACGGAGGAACAGACAGTCACTTGGATTTCAACTCGTCTTTTCATCCTGATCATTTATATATATATATATATATATATATATATATGTCTATGTCTAATTTGTTTAGTTCCAGGTGTTACAAACAACCATTAGGTGAACAAAACTAAAATACTCTGTAGCAACATGTTGCGAGAGTGTAGAAACTGGCTTATGAATTAGATAATCTATATCGACATAATTTACGTATAAATCTTAATCTTACCTAGTTTTATTACTACGTCTCCCTTTATATCTAAGATATTTATTATAAAATCAACCTATCTTTTCTGTATTGCACTACACTATGATAAGCGAAAAATACTAGCTTAATTTTACTAATAAATATATATGCCTCACTAGTCCATATGTGCTGTACGGGAATAATTAAAAACAGTATGCGGCTGCTAGGGAAAGCTGTAAGCCTGTTAATAATATTGAAACTCTTTTTCATTAACATACCTCACATATATATATGGTAATTTAACTGGAAGGTGGAAAATCATTGTATAGTTTATATTCAAGTAGGGGAAGCTCTTCACCAATTTCATCGATTTTTGATATTAGACTAAAGTATACTCAAGAAAATATCCACACCCAAGTTCATTAAGAAAACTACGAACTAGATGTATGGTATAAAGTCAACAAAAGCATCACAAATCATTATATAGGGTATATGAGGGCTAAAAGAAAGTCTCAATCGATTTTTATCTATTTTTAGGATCAAAGTACATTGTGGTTGAGATAGTCCTCTTTATTAATGTATCTCGGGATCTCACTAAAATCGGTGAGATACCCATATTTTCTGTATTAAAGGTATATGGAGGCTAGAAAAAGTGTAGACCCAATTCAACTATTTTTAGATGGGATTTACCACACATTAAAGACCATTTTCTGCTTCGAATCTTCATTGTCGTTTATTTATCTATTGTAACGTAAAATAATTTGATAAAATTGAAAAATTTGCTAAATGGAATTAGACTTTTTTCAGTTTCAAATTAAAGCACAAATATTTAGTAAAAAGGATACGAGCCAAATTGCCATTACGCATTAACCCGGCAGTCAGTGTGTAGTGACAAAGAAAATCACTAAGAACTCTACTAAGAAGAACTAAGAAGAAATAATAAATCACTAATCACACTAATCACTAAAATCACTAATTACTAATAACATATCACTAAGAAAGTTGATGCTTTTTTGCATTTACATATACAACAATGACAGACTCAGATTGGCTGATTGAAAGCTTTCTTATTAATTGTTTTATTAATTGATAGGAAATATACAATAATTTCAGTGATTCTGGCAAAAAAGTGTACTTATTAAGGCAAGAATGTTAAAAAATTTCCTATATATTTGAATGGTGTTTATGCTTCTATTTTCATTGAAACTTAAGAAATTATTTATAAATAACCTCTTGGCTTTAATTTTATCCCTTTTTATTCCCTTTCTAGACGCTGGCAATAAAAAACAAAACTGCTAATTGAGAAAGTAAGCTGTGCAGTGAAAATGCCCTATAACGTCAAATTATATAACCCATCGTTTTGAAATGTTATTTGACGCTACATATACATAGCGTATAAATTTTGTAGTCAAACTGTATAGATACTTTGCATTAGTACGTTTTCGAAGTCAGCCATAATTTTCGCACCTTTAGTTGTTTTGAACATTACCGTTATATCCACACACACCACCCATGTACACGTAATTTTTTGAATTTTTTTATGTAAGATATATATGTGGTGTGTTCTAAAAATAAAAGGAATTTTTGTTTTTTGAAAAAAATATTTATTCATTCGTCTACATTAATATTGTCGCCTTCAAAATAGTCCCCATTCGGTATTGTGCACTTATGCCAGCGCTTTTTCCAATCGTCGAAACACTTCTCAAACTCGATTTTTGCAATAACCTTTAGCTCTCTCAGCGATACGCTTTTAATGTGATCTATACTTGTAAAACGACGACCCTTTAAGGTCCTCTTAATTCTTGGAAATAGGACCTAGCCGCACCTAGCCAAGTCTGGCGAATATGGCAGCTAGGGCATCGTTACAGTAGTAAGTATTGTTAGTATTGTTTTTGGTCAAGAATTCATTAACAAGAAACGAAGGGTGAGCCGAATTGAGCAACAGTGAGCAAAAGCCATGATTTGTTTTCCCCCAAATCTGGGCGTTTATTTCGGACTGCTTCACGCAAACGGCGTTGAACTTGTAGATAGTACTCCTTATTGACCGTTTGACCATGAGGCAAGAATTCATGATGCGCTATGCCATTAAAGTCGAAGAACATTCTCGTTATTTTCTGAACACACCTCGTACTGTAAAAATTGATTTTCTATACTTAATGTAGCTTGATTAATTATCGCATTTTAAGCAGTCATAAATTAAACCTTTGTAGTAGAGGAGATATTTTTATTAAATTTTTGTTATAACTAGATATAATTTAAATGAGGAAATGCAAAATTCTCGCAAAGTTTGACCAAGTTCCAGCATTTTATGAGATTTATAAATAAAATCAATGAAAAGACGATTAATGCTCACCACATATGGCATTTACGTTGTGCATTGGTTACTTTATATTTTTACAATATATTTTTGAACACCACCCATTTGACATTCTAATCTCCTCAGAATGAGGTGTAACATCATCAAAGTATTTAAATTTAAAATTAAGTTAAATTTGGTTATTATGACATAAATAACCATATATTAACCTCGTAATGAAACGAATATTTGTTGTTAAATATTTTAAAGTCATTTAATAGCAATCAGGGAAGAACTCAGCGAATATATATATGTAAAGATCAAAGGCAGAAAAATATTTTCAGGTGTAGCAAAACCTTACTTTGACATTTAACACAAATCTCTATTTTTATCATATATTCTCTTTACTTCTTATTACAATCTCTATGCTTATTATATTAGTGGGGTGGGAAGGAACATACCGACGTCATTATTAATTTTATGGTATCTGGGTGATGGGGTAATTCAAGCACCGATTTATCTCATTTCCGCATCAAACTAAATTAGAAATATAACGTAGATAATACGTTCGCTTAATTTTGTTAAGATATCTTACATTTACCGGTATACACGATAAAAAGTCAAGCGGAAGCATATTGAGGCTAGGGGAGGTATTGAGTCTATTTTAATCTATTATTACCACCAGGTCACGTTTTATCAGGAAAATGTACTCACTTAATTTCATTAAACTATTCCAAAAATACACCGATATTTTTGCTGTAAAGTCAGCCATAGGCATGGGGGTCTTCATTTTAGGTAACTGGGGGCTTGGTAAGTATAAAACGGTAGCTATTGTTTCTTATAACTATTTCTTATATTGAGCATGAATGAATATATCGGAATAAAACGTAACACAAATAGTGCCTCTATCGTGCAACCTCTATCGTCTTATCTAAAATTCAAAATCGGACTATACCTTTTCTAGCCGCCAAATACGAGAACCACCTTGTCTATTGTTGACTTTATACCACAAATACAGGTAAACGTTGGAGAAAGTTTAATGAAATTAGGAAGGAATCTTTTCCCGATAGTAACATATTCTGATGTAAAAATTTGTTAGGTTCTTCCATTAGATATATAATTATAACGATTGTCGAACTTCCGATCGACTTAACTCCGTATGTAAAATGTAAAATATCTAACAAAAGTAAGTAAATTATCTTGGATATACGAAATTTCCATACACTATATATAATACAATGATTTTTGTTATTTTAGTTGGCATTATGTCGACGACTATATTGGTAAATCTGTGACGGAACTAAAAAACAATTTTGTGAAATATTACTTTAATTTAGTTTATTGTCAAAGGTAAATGGCATCGGTATATATATATATATATATATAATATGTATATAATATATTGACTTTCGTCCCTTTCGGTGACCTTCATCTGTACAAGAAATATTGTGGATATTCCATTAAACAAATGAAAATTAGAATGCCAAATGAGTACAAACGCTGAACGTAAAAGTCACGGAAGACAAAAATGTATTGAAATTGAGTTACCTTTTTAAGCACGCCGGTTGCTTTCATTCAATTAATATATATGAGCATCAATTATTGATTATATTTGATTGTAGATAAATTTGTGAATTATTTTTTGCGTTTGTGAATATTTGGTTAGTTATTACTTTAGTAAAGAATTATTAAAATTAGTTTTTTTGTAGAAAATCTCGATATTCTGAGATTTTTAGGATTTAGTTGAACAAATACAAAATATATAAAATCGAATACCCCAAATGTACTTACCTTACTTTAAATAAGAGTCCAAGTAATTTTTCGGTTACGGTTGACATGAATAAAAGTGTCCATATGTGAATGTCCAGACGATACTTAAAATGTCAAAGTTAATTGACTTGGTAAGTAATAGCTTCGAATATACATATGTTTTAAGTTTATATAAACATGTCAACAAAAACATACAAGCAATGTCAATTTGAATATATTAAACAATTACAGCGAATAAAGCAACAGAAACAGGAAAATTGTGCACGAGACTCCAACTTGTGTTATTCAAATTATTCAACTTTAAAACAACCAAATACTATTAGCACAAATCGTAAAGTCACACCCATATATTATGTTGTACCTTCTGCTACTGTTGTTATGACACAATAATTGTTATTGCTTTTACCAGGGAAGGCGTTAACATTTATTAGCACTATAACACTATAAAAAATTATTCGTGTGCTCCTATTGGCGACCGAAAAAGAAATGCCAATAACACACTCATAAAATAACAGTTGAAGCGTTGGACACAGTAAAATAACAATTAGTCTTTCCGGCGGTGAGTTTTATTTATTTTTAAGGTAGAGATTTTATTGCAAATTTTTAATACAGCAGAGTAATTTTTATTAAAAAGGCAATTCTGCAAATGGATGTCTCACCTTGAAACTGATTTTGATAAATTAGTAAATCGTGATTTGCGATTGCCTACGCTTCTGTTAACGATGCGGTGCGTTCATCTTCGTAAAACACTCTGTCAGTGAATGAAGTGTGATTTTGTTTTACTTGTGAATTTGTTGTTAGATTCCAGGAAGTCTGCGAATATCTCACTTTGCTTGGTTACAACTGACTACATATGTACAAATAATACACGTTATATGAATGTGCGATACGGTGCACAAATGTATATTACACAACTGTGGCAAACGAGGCTGCGTGGCAGTAACGATAACCAGCATAAAACAGGCAACGAGAGAAAAAATATCGGATCTTGCAGAAAAAATAATGAAGTTTCTACTTATAAAATTACTATTGATTAAATTATGTTAAAATTGCTAATTAGATATATCATTTATGACTCTCGATGGATAAATATGTGTATATATGAAACGTGTATCTAAAGATATTGAAGTTATTTTAGCTCTACTGCTTTCCAATTACAATGCAAAGCTGGCTGCGAATTGGACGATAGAATATACAAGTGAGTATACCATTACGTATTACATAGTTGCGTACATATGCACACCAATGGTAAATATGTATATATGTGTGTAAGTAAAAATAAGTTGTTACACGGACCAGCCAATGACTACCGCGCATTCAGTTAGTCGAATTGAATTGAATATGTATGATATGCCCACTTTTATTCACACATGCGCAATGCACACACTCCTACCTTCGATAAAAAAGGGGTTGTTTAGCAAAAAATATCTCTGGGATTCACAACTTTTTAATAGATGCAATCATATATACATAAGCAACAATACTAGTAATTGATACATGTCAGTACATTATCCTGAATAACTCTGAGTAATATTTTTTATTATCATATTTGGGATTGAAAATTTCCCTTTATTTAAAGGTATTTAAGAATAGAACTTAGCATACCGGAAACCACCCTGGTCGAATGAACACATCATAAATAGCTTAACCGCACATACATGTACAAAAGGTCGAAAGTTTGTTAACGAAGAGATATATTCAATTATAATTATTTGCATTGAGATCTCGCAATTATTTTCCATTAAGGATCCTTGATGTCGATGTAATATTATTTAAAATACGGATCAAATTTGAGAATAAACAGTATGTGAAAACGGTTGGAAATCTGTATATATATTTTCTAACGTGTAAAAAAAAATCTTTTGTAAAACACGATTGTGCACTTCTCTGGTTTTAAGACATTCGTTAATAGTGGTTACATACATTTTCGAGAGAGTTGGAATTATCAACTGTAAAGGGAAACAGACTGATGATTTTTAAATTAGCGATACTTGTGCACTTGACATTGTTTTGGTTCGATTTTTATTAATTTTTAGCTTGACTAAAAAAGTATTACACCAACATATTTATTCCAGTTCACTCAAATTTATTACGTAATTTATTCATCATTGTCGACGGTTTAGTACCAAAATCTACATATATAAAGTAAAACTGTAGTTTGGTGTTAGCCGAATCATAGTTAATTCAGTTTGCGAAGTAAGTGTTAAAGTTATCATTCAAGTTATATATATATACAATATTTATACATAGGTTATGAGTAATTGTATAAGTTAGTGATCCATCATATCGTATCGTATCCATTGTAATTCAATGTTTGAGAAACTCTGATAATTTTGTATATATTCATATCTGTTCTTGCATAAAAACTTATATAGTATACATATGTCAGAAAAACATGCATGCGCACAAGGGAAACTTACCATTATTGTTGGGTATTGGCCCTTTGTAGAACCAATGATAAGGAGACAATAAATGTGAATCAACACTGTTGGAATCATTTCTCCCATTCTTAAATAAAGCCGGTAACAAATATCAGAAAAGTGTGTTATACACGGTTAACCATATAAAGTAATCATACATTACAATCAAAATATTTTGATTTAGGAAAGTTCAGTGTAATGAAAAAATAAAACAAGTTCAACCTGAAATAGTTTTTATTGAATGTTTAAATGCTCCGAAATTTAATTACAACCTGTAATGTATTTTTCTTCATAAGCGTTATTCGTTGTCATAAATTATTATATCCTCAACTTTACAAATTTTATTTTCCTAAAGTTTTCTAATTTTAGTTTCGCTTAATTGGGGGATGTGTTAGAATTACCGTTGAACAAAAATATTATTTTACATTCTAAATAATATAAATACTAGGTCTGGCATATTTTGAATTGACACACAAAAAAAAACAATAAATCCATGTCTAAATCAGTATATGTATATTACCAACTTCACAAGAGACATTTTTCTATTCGAAGAATATTTTTCATTTCAACTTCCAATAACCCACTAATATTTGATATCGTTTTCCAGGCTTAAATTATTGATTAGAATTTTTACATACTACTTTTTACATACTGCTACATCAATACTTTCTGCAAACTGTTTTCAGATATTGGAATATTCTTTAATATCAAATTTAGGTTACTAAATATTATACGAATTAGTAACGTCAAAGGGTCACGCACCATATAGACCTAGGCCAGGTGATTAACGATGTATAATTTTCTCTGGATTGTCCTTCGTAAGTCGAACCCTTTTGTCTTTTTGACCGATGTTCAGAAAACGCGACGTCCATTGCGTGCAAAGGCTTTTGATTTGTGAAAATTCGTTAGTGATATGAGTAACCTAACAGGTTACTCAGTTTCATTTTACCTAACAAAATTCCAATTTTCGCAATGGTCCCTGTTACTGCAACTTGTATTTTTCCAAACATGAAGCACAGTGTTTTATCAAAGTACGAAATTTAACTTTTTTAAATAAACAAGTAAACAAAAATAGCCATAAAAAAATACTAAACAAATAGTGAAGTTTCCTTCTAACTAACGTGGGAATTTGAAATGTCATGAAACTTTGGCAGTATTCTACCAAGACAAAGTTAGAGATTTTTTATGTGTGGTGATCTCTCGGTCAGGTGACAGATTTTTAGCCCATGTTGTGTACTTTATGATAGATGTAAGGCATGCTTCAACTTTGTCATACGAACTATGCAGTACCAGTTGACGAAAACGGCAGAGGATTTAATAAGATTTGATGAACTAAGTGAAATGGCTAGATCCATGCCCATCTTACGATTTGTATCTATATTATCCAATTCACACGACTTTAGTCATATGACTAATTCATTTAGCCTTAATATAGAGCACTCCACTGTAATTTAAGAAAGAAACTAAAACGAGCTCAAAAGACGGCTTAGTAAAGTGACGGTGAGTAAGTACACAAACGACATTTAAAATGTATGCAAAAAATTTTTGGAGACCATGATGTCCTGTAAAAGTAGGCAATAGCTAATTGAAAAGCATCCACATCTCCATATTTATAATTGTGAACCATTGCCTTCACTTCTATACCTATTTATTAGTTAAAACTAGCAAATAATTATCATTACAAATTATCTACTCGTACATACGTTACGAAATGCATGTGTATTTTCCAATCCATGAATGCTCATATATGTGTATTATGTGTATATTTATGCGGTTATGCACGCGCGCTGATAAACTCTAATAAGTTTTACAAACAAAGCTCTTAGCTAACAAAGGCATGGTTAAAGAATTTTAACACCATTTGACAGTAAACACTAGTGTTAATAAATATCGTTGTAAACATTCACATGCCTTTTAGTGTATGTGTATACACAAAGCCATTTGAATGTGCAGGGGGCTCAGGCGTCTTTTGGTGAAGATAATCACTATTTTTTAGACAGAACACGTACATATGTGGTGTTTATGCTCACCACGGTATAAATCAAAGTATGGAAGAGCTTTTCGGGTGCAGCCGTTCATTATATACTCCCACAATTCGTAAATATCAAAGCTGGGGTAATTTCTGAACCGATTTCATTCATTTTGTAATTGTATTTGCATTGTATTGTATTGTAATTGTATTTTCAGTTGTAACAGAGTATAATAGTTGTGTTCACCTAATGGTTGTTTATAATACCTAAAACTAACCGAGATAGGTAAAGTTATACATATATATAAATGATCAGGATGTCGAGAAGAGTTGAATTCCATAGTAGTCCGCTATAATAAGTTTGGTATTGCAGATTTGGAACATTACCACGCCCACAAAATGCCGTTATTCGAAAACGTATAAATTGCTATAACTTTATAAGTGATATAATTTCGAATTGCGACACCAAACTGTAATCTGGTAAAGGGTACCACAAAAGGAAGAGGCATATATGGGCTGACAAATTTTAAAAAGTGGGATTGGTCCCGCGCACTTATTGGTTTAGTATACACATCTCTCAAGCAACTAAGCTATATCAACCAAACTTACTGAGAATAACCTTATACAGCGTATAAATGTGTGAAATCGAATGATTATGACCCCCACATAACGGTTGTGTTGAAAACTACTAAAAGCCCCATAACTCATTAAAAACACTAATCAGAAGCTTTAAATTTTAAAGCAAAGATGGTACGGAAGGGCTATATATGATTCAGTGTAAAAATTTAATATTGGGTGTCGATCCACCGACTTTTATATGAAATATCATATCTCAGCAACTACTACACCAATTTTATAATAAGGAATCTATTCCAGAAAGAAATCAATTTTTTTCTTGAATATATCAAGATGTGCAGATTTAATCATATTTACTTCAATCTTTACCAAAGCTCTAACAGAGCGCCGGGAGAACTAGAGCCAGACTTTCAGATACATCTTCCATCAGCACTAATACGATCTATTTTAGTTTCGTCCGTAAAAAGTACTATTTTCCAGAATTGTATGCTTTTTGAGCTATGGTTATGTGCGAATGACAAATGCATTTTATTGTTTGCTTTTACAGATTATTTTTTCTGCTAACCCAACCATTCAAATTATTTTCATTCAGCCCAATTCTGCGTAGATTTCAGTCATTGTTTTGCGAGTCGGCGCTATTCTGTCTCCACTTATTAAATTGGAATTTACAAAAACGCCTTTATTATAATGTAATACTATATTTTACATGAACTTTTTATAATATAGGTATATTGTGTATATATATATTGTCCTAAATAATATTCCATTTTTCAATGAACCAATACTTGTCTTTGGATAGTTTACAAATATTTTTAACAATCACTGCTCTTTATTAAATACTAGTAAAAAGCAGTAAGGAAGATCTAAGTTCGAATGTAACCGAACATTTTATTCTCTCGCAATTCGCAAGTATCAAAGCAAGGAATGCTTTCAGGTGGTGATAAAATTATATTTTAAAAAAGGTTGCGGAAGAATTCAACATTTATTATTCGCCGAAATTGTGAATGGATTGCAACATTTGTTATCACTTTAACTTTTACTTTGGGTCATATAGACTTAAAGACAATCTAACCAAGACAAATCATCTATATTCATGATATTAATGCTTTGGGAAAGTACAACATTCATAATTTTTATTACCGAATGATATAATACTAATCAAAATATTCTAATTTAATTTGAAGAAAAAGTCAACCAGAGGAACGTAAATCGTTATATTAGAGATATGGGGTTTAGACCATTATCTGGACCGATGATTTTCCGCATATCCAGCGCTAAACCATCTTATTGTTAAGAAAAGAATTAATTTATTTAAGATGTCATAAATATTGCCTTATTTAAACAGTTTGAGCTGGAAGATCGGAAGTCACTATACTGGATAAATGGGCTAGGGGAAGGTCTGAACACATAACATTCACTTTTGGAATTAAACTAAAGTGTGCTCGGGAAGAGATTTCCAGTCAATACTTACTAACTCAAAACTAGACATATTCGGCATATAAGCCACTAGAATAACGATAAAGATTATTTGTAATATATGGTGGCTGGGGTAATTCGTATATCGACTTTACTCATTTTCGCCACCAAACTATGGTATATTCAAGATTATACGTTAACTAATTTTATTTTACTAAGACATCTTGCATATTGACAAATATTGACATACACTGAATTTTGAAAAAGCTCATATTATTATTGGCATCAGGACACATTATTATCGGGAAAAGACACTATTTGAATTTTATTAAGATATCTGGAAGATTGACACATATATGCATATTAGGTAGGTATATATTAGGTATATGGAAACATTAACTCGATTTTACCTCTCACAAGAGCACTTCATTACCCGAGAAAGACGCTCTCTGGATTTCGTTAATATAACTCCGATATATATATATATATATATATATATGTTAATATAGATTGGCCGATTTTTTCAGTAAAAAGTGAGCCATAGGTACTAAGTCCACATATTCAGTTATTGTGATGTATAGGAAATACGCGTGGTTGGAATCCGATTTCACCAATTTTCACACTAATATAAGGATGCAAATATAATGTCACGTATCAAATTGGGTTGAAATTGTTAAAGTCGCTCCTGATATATAGGACTTAAACTAAAAGTGAACACCGATTCCTTTGATACCCTTACGTAGTATCTAGGCTGCGAAATTTAATTTTTCTGACGTGTTTTTTCAGTGAGTTAACGCACTTTTAGTGGTTTTCAACATAACCTTTGTTTTGGAGGTGGGCGTGGTTATAAAGCGATTTCACTCATTTTCCCAATGTATAAGGAGATGCTAGAAAGACTTGTTCAGAACAAGTATGGTTAAAATAGCTTTATTGGTTTGGGAGATATGTACATATTACATATTACATTTTACATATTAGGGGGCAAGACCATTCACTCTCTTTAAAAATTTTCATCCAACAGATACCCCTCTCTACTGTGATTCACAGTACCAAATTGCACTTTTATATCTTAATTGGGAGGTTAGTTAGAGCATTTTATATATTTTCGTCTTACGATCCTATTGAAATCGGTGCCTATGGCTGATTTCATACCGAAAATATTCGTCCTTCCTTGGAATATGAAGAACCTGTATGTTGCATATAATGAATATAACCGAAAATACGATATAACGGTCAAACTGTGAATTGTTTTAGCAAAATTGCGTGAAAACATATTTTCGTGGAGATTTTAGTTTAACGTGAAAAGTAAATAAAAACAGTTCAAACCTGTGCCCAACATAGTTATTTCCAACTTTTCAGTTGACTTTATATTGTTTTCTTTTTATATTTGCATAAGATTATACGGACATGGTTTCTTAACTGAACTAAATCAGTTCAGACCTTGATCTAAACCATAATACTTTTATAATATACTGATTTTATATACTCAATATGTTAAATTTCATTCCTTTGTCCATAGAAGATGCCACAATAAAATTAAGCGAGAATATTTCGATTGGTTTTACCTCCAGCAGTTATTGAATTCAGAACATAATCAGTTTAAGGACGCAGCTTTGATTGTCTCATTCTCTCATTCACCCTTTAGTACGAGGGAAGGGCTAGGCAACATTTATACGTGTTACATTTACCAAGCGCCAAACAAAACCTGCATCACCAAATATCAAATGAACTTACACAATTTTAGCTGGTTACTAATACACCCGAGTCAATAACTGCGTCTGTAATAAGTTTTCTATTACGAGCGCTTTACATAGTAACTTTTGTATTAAAATAGAGAATATGAACAAATGATTTTTGAAGTTGTTACCGTTAATTGGAAACGATGAATGTAAAAATGTAAGCAGGATAACGTGAATGTTTGCATTCGTTAATTGCTCGAAAAATGAATATTAGTATATGCAAAAGTGTTATAAATTAAAATATTACTGTGTTTTGTAATTTGTGCGGGAGAGGGTGATAAAAAAATCACACATAAAAAAATGATTGAGCACTTTCTTGATTTACTCTCAGGAATGTGATTAGAAAGTGTGTGGCCGGTACGCCAATATGTAATGAGACAGTCACTCTTTTAACTGCCTGTCATGACACAAATATGGTATCGAAGGAAATTATTTCAATGGATAGGATTTTCGGATAGCTTCGACATGCCGTCGATGTATAATAGAATTCCTACACTAAAGTTCCCAAAATCGGATCAAAATACTTAGTTAACACGAAAGTAAATTTTGTCCATTTTCGGGAGAAGTAGCTCACACATTAAAGCTTATTATTCATTGTTGCCAGATTGTATACACGGTCTAGTTTTGGTTGATTTGATTGATGTCAGAGTTTTAGCATCACAAAATATGTTAACGCATAAACATATAATTTTGCTGACATTTCTATTTGCTATTGGGTTGTTCGGAAAGTCATTTCGTTTTTTTTGGGGAACATGAAAGACAGTTTTCGTATAATGAATAAATATTTTATTAAATTATATATTGGCCATTCTGGTCCAACACCTTTTGCCATCTTTCTGGCAGTAACATAATTCCCCTCTCATAAAAGTTTTGGTCCTTGCTGGCAAAAAACTCGTCCAGGTGGTTTTTGACATCTTCATTTGAGGTAAAGGTTTTGCCATCCAAAAAATTTTGCAGGGACCGGAACAAATAGTAGTCGGAAGGCGCCAGATCTGGAGAATATGGTGGATGTTGCAGTACGTCCCATTCAAGCTGTAAAAGTTTTTGGCGAGTGACCAAACTTGTGTGAGGTCTCGCATTATCCTGGTGGAACACTACACCCTTCCTGTTGATTAATTCGGGCCTCTTCTCTTTAAGTGAATCATTCAATTTGTCCAGCTGATGACAATAGACTTCTGAATTAATCGTTGTATTGTCCGGCAAAAGCTCAAAAAAAACGATTCCTTTGACATCCCACCAAACGGAGAGCATCACCTTTTTTTGGTGAATGTTGGCTTTTGACACGCTTTGAGCCGGTTCATCTTTTCTGCTCCATGACCTCTTGCGTTTAACATTGTTGTATACAACCCATTTTTCGTCCCCAGTAATAATCCGCTTCAAAAATGGATCATTTTCTAGACGTTTGAGGAGCGAATCACACGCGTCAACACGACGACACAAATTTCGCTCGGTAAGGACATGGGGCACCCACACATCGAGCTTCGAGGTTAAGTCCATGCCTTTCAAATGGCCATAAACAGTTGAATTCGACAAATTTAACCTCTCACCGATCTCTCGTGTGGTGATTCGCCGATTTGCATCAACTAATGCCTTTATCGCATCTTTGTCAGCTTCGACCGGCCTTCCAGACCGTGGTGCATCTTCGACATCAAAATTGCCGGATCGAAATTTTGCAAACCAGTTCTGGCACTGGCGTACTGTTAACACGCCTTCTCCATACACATCCGTCAATTTTTTTCTCGCTTGGACAGCATTTTTACCTTTTCTGAAGTTAAAAAGTAAAATATGACGAAAATGCTGCTTATTGCTCTCCATATTTAAAAAGGCACCAACCAAAAACTACTGGGTAGAATTAATAGAACTTTTTCACACACAAGCCTTGCAATATCAGCTCTCATGACATATAATGGTTATGGGGCTTAAGTGTGAAGTTAGTTTCGAAAAAACGTAATTAAGTCCTCTGGCGGGAAAAAACGAAATGACTTTCCGAACAACCCAATATTATTAGCATACTACATAGCATAGCCATGTATAGTAGCCATATGTAGCCATAGCATAGGCCATTAGCATACTACAGCTTTTATGTTTTATGAGTGTACTTGAACTATATTTTTTAATTTCAATGTGAAAATAAAACATTAATTACTCTGATACTATTAAGTATTTTTATTTTCGCGCAACATGTTGTTCACCTAACGATTGTTTGTAACACGTAAAACTAATAGAGATAGATATGGAGCAATATATGTATATCAAAGTGATCAGGATGACGAGACGAGTTGAATTCCACTACTGCCTATCCATTCATTCGTGTCCGTCCGCCCGTTTAAGCGATAACTTGAGTAATCTTTAAGATATCTTCATCAAACTTAGTACACATATTGCTTAGTACTATAGCAAGGTTTGTATTGCATATGGGCGGAATCGGAATACTTCTACGCCCGGCGTAGAATAACGTTAAGTGAAAACCTATAAAGTGCTATAACTAAGCAAAAAATTAAGATACAAACCTGTAATTTATTATAGGGAATCGGAGTAATGAGGTTACCAGTGGTTTGAAAAAAATTTTAAAGTGGGTGTGGTTCTGGTCCCTAATAGGTTAAATATGCACACATCAATAAAGCTATATCGACCAAGCTTGCTCAAAACAAATACATTTAACACCTCCTCAGACGTTGGGAAAATTTATGATATTGAAAGATAACCAGGCCCATGTTGAAAACTACTAAAAATGCGTTAAATATCTGAAGAAACACGTCAGAAACATTAAATCTTTGAGTAAATATGATACAGAAGGGTTGCATAGGAATCTGTGAAAATCACGGGAGTGGACATACAGTATAAAAATGACCGAAATCTAATTACAACCACGCTTATTTCCTATATAACACAATTTACGTTCAATCTGATTCCTTCACTTTACAGTATATAACACATGCGCTATTTAAGACATCGGAATAAAGCTTCTCTCTCTCTCGGAATAAAGCCCTCGGGGAATGACATTTCTTGCAATCTGTGAGATATCTTAATGAAATTCATATAACGTCTTTTCCTCGTAGTAGTGCGTCCTGATACCAAAACTTTATGAAATCGGTCAAATATTTCGCCTAGATACCATATAGATAATATGAGAATTTTGAAAATTACCGCTAACTTTATACTGCGTATATTGGTCAATATATAAGATATCTTAGGAAAATTAAATGAACGTACTATCGTGAATATACTATTGTTTGGTGGCGAAAATGAGTGAAATATACGAATTACCCCACCACCAGATTGAGTTGTCTTAATAAGATTGTGTGGAAATATGTTGTCGAGCATACTTTAGTTTAATGCTGAAAGTAAATATAATCCGCTCTGAACTTCCTCTAGCCCCAATGTACCCGATATAGTGATTTCCAACTTTCCAGCTGACCTTAACCGTTTACAAAAGTCAATATGTATAATATTTTAACCTTAGAACCGTGAGTTGGGCACTCAGTCCCCATACTCATTTTTGATATTAAATTTGTGGGGTTTGTACAATCCAATTTGACCTGTTTAGACTGATAGAGTATTCATTTTGGTTATACGCTGACAAAATTTTAGGTCATATTACTACATTAGCAATTACATTTATTAGCTCATATAATTAGAAAGTAACGGCGTTTTATATTGTGAGTACGTTATACGTGACTTGGGGCACTCAGTGCCCATAATATTTCTTCACATATTTTGTATGAAGAAGCGTAATTTTTTAACGGGTTTTTGTGGTTATTGTGTATTTTTAATTAGTTTCGCGTAAAATTTTCAAGTGAACAGTTCATTTTTAGTTGTTAGAAATATAATTTTTTGAAATGAGTGAGGAATTGGCGATTTATTTGGCCAACTTACGGCGTGAATTGACTCAAGAAGAAGTGGAAAATATTGGAAATAATTTCAATGCTAATGATAGCGATCATGGTGGCAAAGAACCTACATTTGGCGGTGACCACGAACCGATACCTAGCGACCAGTCTGACTTTGGAGATGATAATGCTCAGCCCATTAGAGATCCACGTTTCGAAGAATATATCCAGGAGGAGGTTGCTGTAGATATGGACCCTAGCGAAGCCAGAATTGATTTGTCAAAATAAGCTATTGAGGGTAATCGTGGAGAAAAATATTGTGGTCAGGGAAGGAACGACTACACCATATGGTGGTCAATGTCAAGCCAAACTGAAGAACGGCGATCCACGGCATTGCGCGGCATTGGAAATACGTAGACAATCAACATCAATATGCATGGAAAGTTTTGGATCAAAAAGCGATACCTTCATACGCGTAAAAGAGTAATACAGACAAATACGCTTCAAACAACTCCAAAAAAATTTAGATATTGGCAAGACACAAATGGGTGTAAACTATGTGCTTTTATTGCAATAATTTTATACTCCGGTACTTACCGGAGGCAAACTTAGTTCATGCTAAGGATCTTTTTCACAAAATGAACATGCCCTTTTATTGAGCAGTGATGTCACTACATCGGTTTGAGGAATTACGCCGTTTTTTACGCTTTGACGATTCCCGGACTCACGCTGAGAGACTACGATACGACAAATTGGCGCCTATTCGTCATGCATGGACATTATTCTTAGCGAATTTGACGGTGCCTCTGAGCCTGGAAAATACGGCATAATAATATTTTGGCTTGTTGACGCAAAAACTAACTATCCATTTGCAGGCGAAGTATATTTGGCAGCACAACCTAATGAACAGCGGTCGACTGGTATTGCGCGCAATATCGTTATGGGACTCAACAACCGATATTTGAACAGGGGTGTGAATATCACGATGGACGACTTGGCGGACTTATGCCGCTATGACTTGGCGGAGGATTTGCTTGGGCGGAATATTACCTAGATGGGCACAATAAGAGGCAATAAGCCGCACTGCCAAAACTCTTTACATCCTCTGAAGAAGCAAAAAAAAAAGAGGTGCGTTTGAATCAGTGTTTTGTTTATCAAAATCAATGCAATTAGTAAGCTTTACAAAACTTTCGAAGAAAAACGTGCTACTGCTTTCAACTGCCCATGTCAGCGAAGAAGTGAATCTTGTAACAAAAAATCACAAGTCATACATGACTATAATGAGCATAAAGGGAGATAATGATAATGAGCAATTGCACAACCGATGCAAAACAAAAATTAATTCTACAACAAAATTGCAATGAACTTGATAAATTTCAAACGCATTCCTGCAGTAGCGTGGTCGCGTCGGTAGGTTTTCATAATTCATTTTATTTGAAAATTAGTTCATTTTCAAATATTTATCGAAATTTTCAAAACACGGCTGTGTGAAACCTGCAAAACTGCTAAGACCGATAATAAAACAACAGCAGTTTGCGACGATTGCCTTACTCTGACATGCACCAAACACTATACAAGCACGTGTGAAAAGTGCTACTTTGCAAAATACAATGCCGATGCTGATACGGACTCAGACATTAATGAAGATGCGGCCAATACTCCAACAACGTCTACCCCAATCAAAACACATCAAAAAGACAGCGGAGAATTTCCCCCATTTAAGCAGTTCAAAATTAAAACTTTATTTGATTTTTATTTTTTTCAACAAAAAGAACATTTTTTCTAGCAATAAACATTTGCTTCATTAAAATATGTGCATAAACAAGCGGAATATTGGCCTTTCTATAAAAAAAACTATTTAAAAGCATAAATTCCATACAAAATACATTACTGGGCACTGAGTGCCCAAGTCAGGAGATTAAGTTGTATGGCTATGTCACGGTTCTATGGTAAAAGAATAAAAGTCTTTTCTTAATCATAGTATGGTTTAGCGCAAAATATGAACGAAATCGGTCTAGACCTTGACCTAAATCTCATGCCTGTAATATAAAGGTTTACGTCCATCCGATTGACTTTAGCTCTTTTACTCAATATATTAAATTTCGTCCCTTTTGTTGGGATTACATCACTTAAATCTCCATAGAAGATCTCTCAACAAAATTAAAAGAGAACATTTGAAGCAATATCATATCATTCGGTAATAAAAATTATGACACTAATGTGAAAAATATGGTGATTTATGTTAGTTAAATTGACTTTATAAGTATATAACACAAAATAAAAGTTAATAAGATACCAACTATGATTGCAGTACATTCACAAATTCGTACATAAATAACGTATATAGAATTCATTTGCACATTTTTATACTCTCGACAACAATCAAGAATCTCAACATTTGCCACAGAGTATATTAGTTTTGTTCACCTAACGATTGTCCGTCCGTCCCTCCGTTCAAGCGATAACTTGAGTAAAAATTAAGATATATTGATGAAGCATGGTACACGTGTTCCTTGTCGCCATAAGAAGGTTGGTATATCAGATGGGCGTAATCAGACATCTGCCACGCCCACAAAACGCCATTAATCGAAAATTTATAAAATGCTGTAACTAAGCAACAAATAAAGATAGAAATGTGGTATTTAGTATGAAAGATCCTAGTTGGGCGCGGAATCTGTGGGTAATCTGTCCGCTAATAAGTTTAATGTACATATCTCACAAACCGTTAAATCTATATCATTCAAACTTCCTCAAAACAAGTTTTTCTAGAATGCCCTCATATACTGGCAAAATAAGTGAAATCGGATAATTATCACGCTCACCTCCCATACAAAGGATATGTTGAAAACTACTAAAAGTATCTTAACTCGCTAGAAAAACACGTCACAAACATTAAATCCAATGGCAGATATGGTACGGAAGGGTTGCATAGGAATCCGTGTAAAATTTGGACAATGGGTGTGGCACCACCCATTTTTAGGGGAAAAACCATAGCTCAATAACGCCTTAACCATTTTCAATCAAATTTTTACATAGCATTATATTTGCATCTTTCTGTCAATTTGAGAAAACGGGTGAAACTGAACAACAACCACGCATACTTCTGATATAACACTATTTTAAATTTGATCTGATTTTTCCTTTTAAAGTATATAAATCAAGCAGCAATTAAGTTAATTGAATCAAACTTTGTACAAATCGTAATTTAACATTTCAAGTCCTCATATACCCAATATAAGGACCACAATGCCTAAGGGTGACTTTATACCCAAAATATCGCCAAATGCATGTGTTATCGTAATGAAATTCGAGTATTTTCTTTCCATGATAATAATGTACTTCTCCTACCTCCCATATACCCCATACCCCATACCCCATCCCATACCTAATATAAGTGTTTTCAACTACTCGTTACACTTTTTACCATATATTTCGGTAAATCTGTCAAATATCGGGTAAACACCACGTAGCCCCATATAAAGAACATAAGAATTTCAAACATCCGGTTGGCTTTACACGGCGCATATCGGTTATGTAAGATATTTTAGCAAAATGAAGTGATCGTATAATATTGGATATATCATAGCTTAATGCCGAATTTATGGGAAATCGGTCTGCGAATTACCATAGCTCCCATATACTACATACAATGATTTTCGTATAATAAAATTTATACGATATAAAATATTTCGCATATGTCGGCCACTGTGTGAGTAATCTTCGTAAAATTCCGTGAAAATTTGCATGTTCGCTAGTATACTTGAGTAATGAAAAGGGTTACTGTGATCAGTGCAGACCTTTCCCTAGCCCAAATATACCCGATATAAGAATTCTCGACTTTCCAGATGACTTTAAACCGTTTATGTTACTCAATATACATTATATTTTAATGAAGTTATGTGGATATGTTTTCTTAAATATAATGCTGATTAGTTAATTTGATAAATTTTAATATAAATATCTCAGACACAAAGCGAAATATAGTAACAAAGCTCCGTGAGGCGATGACCTGTAATATAAATCCATTAACGGTTTCGTCGAGTAATGAATGTTGAATTCTTGCGCAACATTTTTATACTCACGCAACATGTTGCTAGAGAGTATATTAGTTTGGTTCACCTAGCGGTTGTTTGTAACACATAGGACTAATCGAGTTAGATATAGACATATATGTATATATATATGGTCAGGATGGAAAGACGATTTGAAATCCGTGGGACTGTCTGTCCGTCCATGCGTCCGTACGGCCGTCCCACCGTGCAAGGACAACTTGAGTAAAAATTAAGATATTTTGATGAAACTAAGACAGTTGGTATTGCAGATGGGCGTATTTGGACATCTGCCACGCCCACAAAATGCCATTAATCGAAAAGAGATATAGTGTTATAACTAAGCATCAAATTAAGATATAAACGTGTGATTTGGTACAGAGGAGCCTAGTGGGGCGGGCCATCTTAGGGCAAATTTGTCTTGTAAAAGTGGTTATCGCCACGCCCCCTAATAGGTTTAATATACGAATCTCAGAAAACGTTACAGCTATATCAATCAAACTTGCTACGAGTAAGTTTTTTTGGTATCTCCTCATACACTGACAAAATTCCCGATTGAACCACTATATGGTAATAACCACGCTCACCTCCCACACAAAGTGATGTTGAAAACTAATAAAAGTGCGTTAGCTCGCTGAAGGAACACGTCAGAAACATCAAATCTTACGAAAAAAGATGATACGAAGATGTTGCATAGTGTAAAGTTTTGGTGAGGGGAGTGGGCAGTGCCAACTTTTGTGTGAAATCCCATATCTCAAGAACGCCTTAACCGATTTCAACAAACTTTGGTGTGTGACTCTACATTTGTATTGTTATGTCAACTTGACAAAACGGGTGAACTCGGATTAAAACCACGCCTACTTCTCATATAACACACTTTTAAGCTTCATCTGATCCTTTCACTTTAAAATAGATAAATCGAGCATCAATTAAGATATAAGAATAAAGCTTTTCACGAATATTACGGTCAAGGTATTTCGAAAAATAGTCGAAATCGGCAAATAACTGTTCGAGCCAGCAGATAACCGATATATGGACCTCAGTGCCTCTATCTGGCTTTTTACCGAAAATATCAGAAAATCTGTAAGATATCGTAATGAAACTAGGGGACTATCTTTCTAAGAAAATAATGTGCTCTTATCAAAAATGGGGAAACTCGGGTAAATACTTCCCCTAGCCTCCGCATACCTAATATAAGGAATAAGGATTTTCAACCTTCCTGTAGACTTTATACCATATATAACGTCAACATATGAGCTACCGTGCGAAGTTCAGAGAGCGTCTCTTTCTGATAACAGTGTATCCATGTGCTTAAAATGGATGAAATCGGGTAAGCACCTCCCCTAGCCTCCATGTACCTATTGTAAGGATTTTCAACCTCCCGGTGGACTTTATACAATATAAGCATTTCCCCGCCTTTGATCTTTGCATATTACGAAAGTATAAAATGTTCGGGTAAACCTGAACTTAGCCTTTCCTTACTTGTTTTAATTTAAAATTTTGCCAATACCTGAAAATACATGTAAGCCTGTTCAGCTATGGCTGGTATTTTGTCTGATGCTTTAATAATGTTATGTTGAGTTCAGGCTAATTTTTTCAATTATTTCTTTTACAATGATCTCTAAAATAATGGAATTAGATGTGGAGAGATTGTTGAAGTGGAATGCTCCATAATCCAGACGTAAATGACTTAATTGATCAATCAACTCTTTAGCAATGTTTGGCATTTAGGAACAGATATAAATTTCTTTGATTAAGAGAATAGTAAATACATTCTTGGACTTTTATTATTATTATTATTTTTCTTCTTTTATATAGCTAACCTTAATAATTGTATACATATTTAATTTTGTTTCTAATCGTAAAAAGCAGCAGTGTAAATAATTGACAAATTTCGCGCAATTTCGACATTAAATTATAATATATCCAGCGTTATACGTTTACTTATTTTGCTATGATATCTTACATAGTGATCGGTATGTATGATAAAACCAAGCAGATGTGTGAAATTATTATATTAAGTATTTGGGGGCTGGGATAGTATTGGCCCGACTTTATTTATTTTAGACACAAAGGTATGCTGTTATCAACAATAAACTCTCTGTTAATTTCATTGTGATAACAGACATATTGGGTTGTTCGGAAAGTCATTTCGTTTTTTCCCGCCAGAGGACTTAATTACGTTTTTTCGAAACTAACTTCACACTTAAGCCCCATAACCATTATATGTCATGAGAGCTGATATTGCAAGGCTTGTGTGTGAAAAAGTTCTATTAATTCTACCCAGTAGTTTTTGGTTGGTGCCTTTTTAAATATGGAGAGCAATAAGCAGCATTTTCGTCATATTTTACTTTTTAACTTCAGAAAAGGTAAAAATGCTGTCCAAGCGAGAAAAAAATTGACGGATGTGTATGGAGAAGGCGTGTTAACAGTACGCCAGTGCCAGAACTGGTTTGCAAAATTTCGATCCGGCAATTTTGATGTCGAAGATGCACCACGGTCTGGAAGGCCGGTCGAAGCTGACAAAGGCATTAGTTGATGCAAATCGGCGAATCACCACACGAGAGATCGGTGAGAGGTTAAATTTGTCGAATTCAACTGTTTATGGCCATTTGAAAGGCATTATACGAAAACTGTCTATCATGTTCCCAAAAAAAAACGAAATGACTTTCCGAACAACCCAATATTAACAGATATATACGGTACGAAGTGCTTTTAACCTTTTTAGAAAACTGGTTTACTTGTTGACTATTCAAAATATTCAGCGTTGCGACGACAGTATTCGAACCTAAATAAAAACTGCTATAATAACTGAATAAATAAAGTAAAGAATAATATTGTGCGTATTCCAAAATTGTTTTGTAGTTACGTCAATTCAAACTGCAGGATTTCTAAATTTCCAACCACGAAGAAAAAGGCGTGTTCAAAACATAAAGGGAGTTTTCGTTTTTTGAAAAAAATATTTATTCATTCGTCTACATTAATGTTGTCGCCTTCAATTAGTCTCTATTCGATATTATGCACTTATGCCAGCGCATCTTCCAATCGTCGAAACACTTCTCAAACTCGACTTTTGGGATGGAATTTCGCTCTATCAGCGATGCGCTTTTAATGTCATCTATACTTGTAAAACGACGGCCTATTAAGGTTCTCTTTATTTTTGGAAATAGGAAAAAATCACACAGAGCCATGTCTGGCGAATATGGAAGCTGGGGCATCGTTGCAGTATTGTTTTTGGCCAAGAATTCACGAACATCCAACGAACTGCGAGCAGCGCCATGTGGGCAGAGAAGAAAGCCATCAATTGTTTTTCTACAAATCCAGGCGTTTTTTTTCGTATTGTTTCACTCAAATGGCGTTGAACCTGTAGGTAGTACTCTTTATTAACCGTTTGACTTTGAGGAAAGAATTCATGATGCACTATGCCATTAAAGTCGAAGAACATTCCCGTTAATTTCTGAACACATCTCATAATGCCGTTGAGTCGAATTTCCGGGTTGAAAAATAATATTGGATATTCTATAGTTTAATGCCGAAAATAGGTGAATTTGGTCTACGAAATATATATATGGGTCAAATTGTGTGCTATCTTAACGAAATTGTATGAAGACCTGTTCTCGAGCTTACTTTAGTTTAATACCCAAAGTAAATGCAATCAGGTCGGATTTTAGACAACAATACGGTTAAGCGTTAAACATGAATGATATGATACTTGATTCATTTGCGACATTTGTCAATATAAAGTTTTGCCAACACCTGAAAATATTTCCCCGCCTTTGATCTTTTAAAATTGCCAGAGTACAAAATGTTCGGAAATGCACCCGAATTAAGCCCTTTCTTAGTTGTTAATATTTATAATTCTTAGAATGAAATTTCACTTATGTATTTACTTTAATCTGAAATTTGAATTTGCTTACCAGCAGTTTCTGTTACATTTTGTTAAATACATTAAAACTGGGTTTGAGGCCTTTTTAATGCTTATTATCAGATGTGCTTCTTTGTAAATTTCATTGTTTAAATTCTCTGGTTATCTGGTTAAATCATCCGAAGTACTGATTTTTTGGCAAAAAAAATTAATATGAAAAACCACGAAATGAAGTTTAAATGTATGTTACATTCCATAGCTCGATAAGAATCTATCATATTTCGAATAATTTTAATATTTCAGAATTATCATTTCCTAAAAAAACATCTATAACTAGTTTCGTAAAACGAGCTCTTCCTGCAACGTACATCTGTTAAAATATTTCCACCTTTATTTAAGGCTCTTTTTAAAAAAACCTATTAATAAATTGCATGTGAAATTTTTTAATAAAATACATTAAGTTCTTTAATTTTTACTTTGGAACATTATTATTTTACTCACATCCTTTTTCCAAATCTTCATAAAAATATGGTCAAATTCCAGCCATTTAACAATTATTGTATTTTATTCAACGGATTATTATGAAATGAAAATGTAATATTTGATCATCATTTGAATTATTTTCCCGGAAATATAAAATATTTACTTGGATCATAAGTGATTCTTGAAGAATCTATTTTGACTGGAAAGTTTAAAGGTTAAATGGTCACGTATTCCAATGATACAGTCAGATTACATACGTTCGATTACATTCAGAAAGCTATACTTCTCCTTTCGTTAAGCTTTCGCAATGCCTATAAATAGGTCTCAATGCCAAACAATGCCCATTTGGAAAATTCATGGTTTCCCATTCCCATTCGCATGAAGAACTATGTGTTGTTTACTCACGTGTGGGAAAACCATCTAATCTATTTGTGTTAGCCAGAGACAGGTTAATCAAGAATATTGTGCACCGATTGGTGCAGAATTCAATAAAAACTTAAGGTGTTTATAATCCAAAATAATATATATTATTGTTAAATGTTATCAACTAACAACTTTGTAATTTACTCTTTCCTTGCAAACTTGAATATAAGATAAATAAAATATAAAATTTAACATTATATGTTGGTTTGGGCTCAATATCACCGCTACAAAAATTAGAATCGATCATTTTCAAAATTTTGGATGATTTTCAAATTTCAATCCCGTGGATTTTTACACCGTCTATATCGTTTTTATCTTTATTCGTAAATAAATTGTTCATTGTATTGATTAGTTTATTATAATATAATTTAATGTAAACCTTAGCCACAGCAACGCGTGGTCGGTTCTTCTAGTATGATATTAATACATTGAACAAATAAAAGATGTTTACCTAAATTTGAAAAATATATGATACGTCTGAATTCATCTGCGTTAGGGAGCCGTACAATATTTTATCAAGAATTTTACTTTAATACAATATGTAACTACATCTTCTGTAGAAAAAGCTGAGCCAGTTCAAGATGCCGTGTGTGAAATGCAGTAACTACATGGCCTGCAGAAAAATTTTTATATTTTTTTAACCTTCCCGGTACTATTTAAAGCTTCGTTAGAAATATAAACTAGAGGAAATTGTCAATAATATCACATACTGACCAATAAAAAATCTGTATATACTGTATATAAGGACTGGGGAAATCGTTTTCATCCAAGTTTTATTTTCAAGTCATTTACGCTTTTCGAAAATGTACACCAATTTATTACGATATATCTTATATTGACTTACATAAAACGACAATATCAACGAAAAGGACGAAAGTTATTGCACACGATGAGGGGCATGTGATATTGACCAATTGCAACTATTTTTGGCGAAATATTCCGAATCAAATATCATATCATATAAGTCTGAATGTGCTTCAGAAAATTAAGCGAGTTTATGGTATCAATATATACGTACAAAATTCTATATATGTATGTACCTACAAACACATATATTGTCTCCCATTCCTTGAAAGTCCTTAGGTTTACTTTCCCCGTATTTTCCTAAGGCTATAAAAGTTTATGAGACGAACTTTCTTCATTTTATTACGCACGCGTTTGTGTTTAAAAAGGAAACTGTTTTAACATAAAATTGTTTCCCAATTCACTGTATGTTGAATATTTCTTTTTGTTGCCCAAAATTATTACCATTTTACGAATGCAAACAAAAGAGTGAAGTATACATATACATACATATTCCCAAACAATCATGCAGAGTGCTAAATATACCACTGTAGACAAGAACAACAAATGTGAACGTTATAAAATATTATTCCGTATGCTGGTACACAGAAAATCCATTTTACTGCTTGAATGGCGATGAAAATGTTAGTACTTTTTATTTGAGCAAGCAATGCAGAGGAGGGTTGCTTGCCAATTTTGTGTGTGCTCGATTTGTATATAGATATCTTCATATATATATATATACTTCAATATATATATAGCGCAGAACATAAATCATTGAAGAGGCTCTGTATTTACACCCAAATAACCTCTATTAATGGCGCAATTTGAACAAGATGGCCGGTTTCGTGATAAATTTGAAATAGGGATGCATTTAAAGTATTTCATGAACACATATGGAGAATGTGATGTGGAAAATATCCTACATAAAAATCATTCTCATGTAAGTAGATTGAAATACTATATTATAGACATCACACTTAAATTTTTTCTTTACATTCATATGTACACTCTTATACTTCCTCTGATTGATTTTTCCATTCTAATACAAAATTGCATAACCATGAAGGATTTCAGTTTTTGCTAAACAAAAAGAAAGTCTGAAATTTTTATTTTTAAATGAATAAAAACAAATAAAAACAAGTAAGGAAGTGTTAAATTCGGGTGCAACCGAACTTTTTATACTCTCGCAATAAGCAAGGCTCAAAGGAGAAGAAATATTTTCAGGTGCCGGCAAAGCTTTATATTAAAAACTGTTACAGAAGAATTCAACACTCGTTATTCAACGACATCGTAAATGGATTCCAATCATATTTGATATCTTATTAACATATATTACAGGTCATAGCCTCATGTAGTTTTATTACTATATTTTGCTTCGTGTCTGAGATATTTATATTAAGACTTACCAAATTAACTAAACCGCATTATGTTTAAGAAAACATATCCACTTAATTTCATTAAAATATTACACATATGGACAAACATAAACGGTTTAAAGTCATCTGGAAAGTCGAGAATTCTTATATCGGGTATATTTGGGCTAGAGGAAGGTCTGCCCTGATCGCATTAACGATTCATTACTCAAGTATATTATGGAACACGCAAAAAGTTTTACACGCAATTTCACGAAGATAACTCACACAGTGGCTGACATATTCGGCTTAAAATCTGCTAGAATAACGGAAATTATTATATGTGGTATATGGGAACTGGTGTAATTCGTAGACCGATTTCAGACATTTTCGGCATTAAACTATGGTATATCCAATATTATACCTACACTTAAAAGTAAAGTCTGAAGTCAGAGCAAACTATTATTATGGAAAGATAATCCTCCACTTTCTTTACAATACCTTACAGATCTACTGATATTTTCAATACAATACAAATATAGAGTCACACACCAAATTTTGTTGAAATCGGTTAAGGCGTTCTTGAGATATGGGATTTCACACAAAAGTAGGCACCGCCTACTCCCATCACCAAAACTTTACACTATGCAACCTCTTCGTATAATCTTTTTCGTAATATTTGATGTTTCTGACGTGTTCCTTCAGCGAGTTAACGCACTTTTAGTAGTTTTCAACATCACTTTGTGTGGGAGGTGAGCGTGGTTATTACCATATATGTGGTTCGATTTCACGAATTTTGTCAGTGTATGAGGAGATACCAAAAAAACTTACTCGGAGCAAGTTTGATTGATATAGCTGTAACGTTTTCTGAGATTTGTATATTAAACCTATTAGGGGGTGTGGCGATAACCACTTTTACAAGTAAAATTTGCCCTAAGAAGGCCCGCCCCACTAGGATCCTCTGTACCAAATCACACGTTTATATCTTAATTTGATGCTTAGTTATAACACTATATCCCTTTTCGATTAATGGCATTTTTGTGGGCGTGGCAGATGTCCCAATACGCCCATCTGCAATACCAACTGTCTTAGTTTCATCAAAATATCTTAATTTTTACTCAAGTTATCCTTGCACGGTGGGACGGCTGTACGGACGCATGGACGTCCCACGTATTTCAAATCATCTTTCCATCCTGATCATATATATATACATATATGTCTATATCTAACTCGATTAGTTCTAGGTGTTACAAACAACCATTAGGTGCACAAAACTGATATACTCTATAGCAACATGTTGCGAGGGTATAACAAGTGAGGAAAAGCTAAGTTCGGGTGTAACCGAACACTTCATATTTTAACCTCGCAGTGTTCAAGGAATAAAGGTGACGAAATACATTCAGGTGTTGGCAAAACTTTTTATTAAAAAATGTTCAGTAAGAATTCATTATTCATTACTTGACATTTTTGGTTCCTTGTTAACTTATATTACAGGTCATGGGCTTACGTACTTTCATTACTAATATTACTTCGTGTCCAAGATATTTATATTAAAATTAACTAATATGAGATGCATGCGATATAAATTCAACCAAAACGGGTTAATTAAATATATCGGGTATTTGAGAAAAGGGTCAAGGAAAGGAATGGTGAGGAAATCGTTATCATCATATTAAGGATAAGGGGCTTAGCCAAGGTCTAGACCGATTTCATTCATATTTAGCGCTAAACTACATTGAGTTTAAGAAAATATATCTACTTAATTCCAGTAAAGTATCACATATATTGACCACCATAAACGGTTTAGGGTCAGCTGGAAAGTTGGTAATCATTACATCGCGTATATTTGGGACAGAGATAATATATTCGGCATAAATTCCCATTTCACACCTTTTCGGCATTAAACTAAGGTATATCCAATATTGTACGTTCGTTTAATTTTGCTAAAATATCTTACATATTAATCAATATATACGGTATAAAGCCAACCGAAACTTTGAAATTCTGATAGCTTCCATATATTATATATAATATAATGATTTTCGTTATTTTAGAAGGCCAATAAAAACAAAACAGTGATTTCCGACTTTAAAGCTGACCTTTAACCCGGAGTAATGATTTCCGACTTTTCACCTGACTTTAAAACATTTATTTTGGACAACATCTGTGATATTTTAAGGAAATTAAGTGCACATGCCTTCTTAAACATAATGTGATTTAGGGGTGAATATCAATGATCTCGGTCTAGACCTTGGTCTAAACCCCATATCCCTAATATAATGATTTCCGATTTTCTGGTTTACCTTATTTAACTCTTTTGGTTGAGTTTATATCACATACATGATTTCAGTTAATTGGGTTAATTTTAATTTAAATATTTCGGACACGAAGCAAACTGTAATAATGAAATTAAATGAGTCTACAGCCAATAATATCTGTTTCGCAATTTCGAAGCAATTTCGTCGAATAATGAATGGTGCGTTCTTATTCATCATTTTTGAATAGAAAGTTTTGCCAAGACCTGAAAATATGCCCCCTATTTTAATCCGTGTAAATTGGGAGAGTATTCAATGCTCGGTTACATCCGAACTTAGCCCTTCCTTATTTGTTACTATTAAACTTAATGTGTTCTATGGCATTCGTTAGGCAATTATTGCGATTTTAGTAGATTCCCATATAACCGTTACAGGGAGGGTGTATGATCCTTCTAGCTTTATCGCATATGGCAAATATCAGTTTCCCAACTTAATTGAGGGCTGAGTTACTTACATTTTTCTCCTATGCAATACTAACCACTTCAAAGAGCCAAGGAACATGTGTATCAAGATTCGTCAAGACATCTAAATTTTTACTGAAGTTATCGCTTGAAGATAAAATGACGGGCAAACAGACTTTCGAATATATATTATAATAAATTAATAACGTATATATTAAAAAAATTATATAATTGTTCATATATACATATTGTTCGGGAATACCTTTGTTCAACTAGCTGTTGTTTGAAAACTCTGAATTGATGAAATCATCAGAATGATGTGGTGAAAAAAAATGCTTAAATCTTTGTTGTCTCTTAATAAAACTTGAAAAAAAACAAAATTATTTAAAAATGTGAGGAAGCAAGCCATTTACATCCTCTCAAACATAGGAGGTGCGCATATAATGTTAAAATTTTTTTTTTTAAATGGGCTTAGGCCGATTCCTTCTAAGATCTCTAATGTATGCATCTCGATGTAAACGTTGCATTTCACAATCTCGGCAAGAAAGCGAAAAATTGTTAAATTCTCAGATGTTATTGATGAATAACAAATATCGGTGATGTGTAACAAATATTGGAGAAAAAGTTGCAAATTAAATTGAAATTGAGGTTATAAACAAGTTTTATATAAATATTTATTTTTATTAAAAACAATAACAACAAGCGGATGCTTTTTATAAACCTTATGCGAAAGCATTTATTTCATATTAAACGTTTTCATTATCTCCAGTATACATTTTTAACGTCACTCGCATCTTTTTTTATAAATGCTAAAAGTAGGAAAACTGTTTAATCAAAAACACCTTGATAAAATAACATTTCATATGAAATAGATAAAAAATGGGTGGGCCACTGCTCCCTTTTGTATGAAGTTTAATATTTCACAAACCATCCAATTTGACCAATTTGAAACTAATTTGGCGCATAACATTCTCGTAATGCCTTTACATTGGAGTTCGGAATTTTGAACCAACTCATATGTTGACTAAAAAACCTAATTTAAAGCAGTCTGGGCAGAGGTATGCACCATTATTAACTACTTCTGCCAATTTTTGAATCATAACATGAGGTGATGGCGCGCAATATTTCTATATATGTTTACTATGTATACATATATATATTTCTACCAATCTTTTCAAAACAATATTTTTGCATAAAGCATTTGCATATTTTTTCAAAGCAGTGACCTCCTGTACAGAATTACAGCTTTCAAAATTCGGTGTACATGAATTTATAGTTCTAATCATGCTATTGGAAAATGCTGGTTGATGCGAGTTTGTGAAAAACATGCTTATATCTATATCTCTTAGTATAGTTGAAACATTATAATTTTTTTTAGATAATTTTCGAACACATACTATAGATATTGGTAATTTCATTATTTTTCTGTTTTTTGCTTGAATGAAATTTTATATTCCAAAAACATGAGTTATTTCGGTCAACATGAGTGATATATATGTGTGCAAACCGGATAATCCACCTAGAATAAAAAAATTTAAACTTGTTACGACGATACTTCAACTCTAAGGATACTCGTATATATATCGGCGACACAATATAATACCCAAACGGTAGTCAAACCATACTTCAACTCCTTCAAAATCAATTTATTATGGAACGGGGAAAACAAAGACCAGTAACAAATAAATTAGATAACTTCGGTCTATGTACATGTGGTATTTTTACTGGGAAACCAAATGTGATTGGCGTCTCAAGTAAACAAATAGTTTTTACGAGCTATTTCTGTAAAACCCAATATTTTCCGAATGTCTTGTATGAATCACTTCACACCCTTTATCCATTTAGTGGCGGTTCATCTGAGAGAACTGAGGGAATATTTAAGATATATACATACTAAACAGGTAGTGATTTACGTCGCATGTATATATATATTAGCTTTTGTTCTGTAAAAAAATTTAGTTATGCAAACATATATACACATTCTAAACACTTAAATAGAATATATTTGTTGTGTATTGCTTGCTTGCTTGTGTATTTCAATATAACTTGTGATTTATATCAGAAAAGTGTGTCGTAAAGGTTCGAATAAGGTATCAACATACATTGTGTGTATTGCTAACAACGTTGGAGCGGACGTAAATCTTAAAAGTGTGAGTTTTGTTATCTATGGTCAGCCTTTCACTTAATTGCAATGCTTTTTCATTTATACATATGTATAAATACTGTATACTTTTCTATGTATGTGTGTTGTTCTATGTATTTTACCAATATCACATTTTTGTCCTAACCAATAATATGATCTTAGCCTTAATGTTGAAGAATTTTGAAATTTATAATTAAGACACAGAGTTCGATCGTCGAATAAAAAATCGTTATAAGAATTTTATTCAAAAACTATAAAACGAAAAAATAAAAAATTAATAAGGAAGGATGTAACCGAAAATTGTATACTCTCGCAATTTTCAAAAATCAAAGGCGGGGAAATACTTTGAAGTCTTAGCAAAATTTCATATCAAAAAGCATTGCAAATGAATTCAACGTTTGTTATTCAACGAAATTTTTAATGGATTGCAATCATATTTGGCATCATATTAACTTTTACTTTAGGACATATGCTCATAATATCAATCATGTTTAAGACGAATTATCTACGTATATTCCTGGTATTAATGCTGTGGGAAGGTAACCCAGCCATAGTTTTTATTACCGAATGAATACTAATCGAAATATTCTAACTTAATTTTGTTGACACATCTTCTATGGAGATATTTGCAATATAAACTCAACCATTCGTCCCTTTGGTTGACTTTAGTATACTGCGTATATGAGGAAAAATTCGACCAGAGGAGCCTAAATTATTATATTAAGGGTATGAGATTTAGACCAAGGTCTAGAATGGTTTCCATCAAATTCAGTGTTAAGCCATATTATGGTTAAGAATATACTTAATTTTACTTAAAATATCACTCAAATTGACTTATATAAACTATTTAAGGTCAGCTAGAAAGTCGGAAATCGTAATATCGGGTACATTGGGTCTAGGGGAAGGTCTGAGCTGATAGCATTACTTTTGACATTATACTAAAGTATACACGAGAACATATTTGCTATAATTTTATTTCGATAACTCAAAATTGGACAGACATATTCGGCATAAAGTTATCTTCCACCAGGAAAAACATTATATTATAAGTACTATATGGCAGCTGGTGTAAGTAGTATAACAATTTCATAAATTGTCGGCATTAAACCATGGTGTATATCCAATACTAAATGTGCATCTCATTTTACTAAGATATCATACACATTTACCGATATGTACCGTATGAAGCCAACCTGAAGTTTGAAATTCTTATAGGTATATGTATATGTATAGGTATGTATGTACCAATTTATGTCACTAGGAAACCTTATTATCAGGATTAGTAATTATTATTACTTATGTTAGAGGAGACGTATTAATCAGATTTTATCCATTTTTGACACATAGGCACATTATTACTTGTCAAAATGAGAGTTATCTTCATAAAAACGGCTGGAAAATATTCTCGTGTATACTTGTCTAATGCCGACAAAAAAAAAGGTCGGCCCAAACCTTTCCCTAGCCTCAATATACCCGATATAGGGATTTCCCACTTTTCAGCTGACATTAAACCGTATATGTTGGGTAATATGTGTAATATTTTATTGAAATTAAGTGCACGTGTTTTATTAAACATAATTTGGTTTAGTGTTGAATGTGAATGAAATTGGTCTAGACCTTGTTCTAAGCCCCATATCCCTAATATAATGATTTCCTATTCTCTGCTTCGCTTTTTCCTAATGTATACAATATATTCAGTTTAGCTTTTTTTGTTGAGTTTATATCACATATACAATATAATTTGAGTTAATTCGGACACGAAGCAAAATGTAGTACTGAAATTAAGTAAGTCTATGATCTGTAATATAAGTTAATAGGATGCCAAATATGATTATAATCACACTCACAGTTTCGTCGAACTATGAATGTTGAATTCTTATGCAACATATTTTAATACAAAGTTCTACCACACCTGAAGATATTTCCCCACCTACGTGCTTTAAAAAGTGCTTACTAGTCCTTCCTTACTAGTTAATAATTAAGAAAACTTTTTTATTGCGGAAGAAAAGTTAAAAGTGGGGATTGAAAAATTAACAAAAGGAAACATGTAAATATCAAGATTATTTCACATTATTATAAAATTTATGGAAAATGATATCGAAAACATTTAAACTTATATGAGAGTTTAAATTTTAGAAACGAAATTAAATATGTATACAATTATTAAGGTTAGCTATCTTAAAGAAGAAAAATAATAATAATATTAAAAGTCCAAGAATGTATTTACTATTCTCTTAATCAAAAAAATTGATATCTGTTCCTAAATGCCAAACATTGCTAAAGAGTTGATTGATCAATTAAGTCATTTACGTCTGGATTATGGGGCATTCCACTTCAACAATCTCTCAACATCTAATTCCATTATTTTAGAGACCATTGTAAAAGAAATAGTTGAAAAAGTTATCTTAAACTCAACATAACATTATTAATGCATCAGACAAAATACCAGCCATAGCTGAACAGGCTTACATGTATTTTCAGGTCTTGGCAAAATTTTAAATTAAAACAAGTAAGGAAGGGCTAAGTTCAGGTTTATCCGGACATTTTATACTTTCGTAATATGCAAAGATCAAAGGCGGGGAAATGCTTATATTGTATAAAGTCCACCGGGAGGTTGAAAATCCTTATAATAGGTACATGGAGGCTAGGGGAGGTGCTTACCCGATTTCATCCATTTTAAGCACATGGATACACTGTTATCAGAAAGAGACGCTCTCTGAATTTCGCACGGTAGCTCATGTATTGACGTTATATATGGTATAAAGTCTGCAGGAAGGTTGAAAATCCTTATTCCTTATATTAGGTATGTGGAGGCTAGGGGAAGTATTTACCCGATTTTCTCCATTTTTGACAGAAGATCACATTATTATTATGGAAGGATAATCCTCGAGTTTCATTACGATATCTTACAGATTCACCGTTGTATATGGTATAAAGTCTACAGGAAGGTCGAAAATCCTTATATTAGGTACATGGAGGCTAGGGGAAGTGCTTACCAGATTTTACCCACTTTAACCACATGTATACACTGTTGTCAGAAAGAGACTTTCTCTAAATTTCCAAGAGATAAGTCATATATTGACCGTTATATATGGTATAAAGTCAACCGGAAGGTTGAAAATCTATATATAAATTATATGGGGCTAAGGGAAGTACTTTCCCGGATTTTCCTATTTTTGGCACCAGATCACGTTATTAAATAGAAAGATAATCCTGCAATTTTATTACAATATCTTACAGATTTACCGATATTTTCGGCAAAAAGTCAAATAGAGGTACTGAGGTACATATATCGGGCATCTGGTGGCTTGTAATGTGCCGACTTCGACTACTTTTACGCATGAGATAGCATATCTTGAATGTACTATTCGTGAAAAGCTTTATTCTTATATCTTAATTGATGCTCGATTTATCTATTTTAAAGTGAAAGGATCAGATGAAACTTAAAACTGTGTTATATGATAAGTAGGCGTTCTTTTTGTCCGATTTTGCCCATTTTTACAATGTGACATAAGAATGCCAATGTTATGTTACGTGTCGAATGTTGTTCAAATTGATTGAGGCATTCTTGAGATATGGCATTTCACGTAAAAGTGGGCGGTGCCATGGCCATAAGGATAATTTTGCACAGATTCGCATAGATACACTATGCAACTCTTCTGTGTCATCTTTTTCGTATGATTTAACGTTTTTGACGTCTTCCTTCAGTGAGTAACGCACTTTTAGTAGTTTCCAACATAACCTTTGTATGGGAGGAATGTGTGGTTTTTATCCTATATCACGAATTCTCTCAGTGTATGAGGAAATACTAGAAAAACTTCTTCAGAGCATGTTTATTGATATAGCTGTAACGGTTTCTGCGATTTCATATTGAACATATTTGGGGGCGGCGCCAATCCCACTTTTACGAATTTTGTTTGGCCACAGATGGCCCGCCCCACTAGGATCCTCTATACCAAATAACACTTTCCAATTCTCAATTATTTGTTGCTTACTTGTAGCACTTTATCGGTTTTCTATTAATGTCATTTTGCGGGCGTATCAGTTGTCCAATTACGCCCATCTGCAACAATAACCGTTTTACGGTGACAAAGAACATGTGTACGAAGTTTCATCAAAATATTTAAATTTTTATTCAAGTTATCGTTTGCATGGACGGACGGACGGACAGACGGACAGACACTCACTCGAATTTCAACTCGTCTTTTCATCCTGATCATTTATATATATATGTCTATATCTAACTCGATTAGTTATAGATTACAAACAACCGTTAGCAAAATGTTGCGAGAGTATAAAAATGTTGCGTAAGAATTCAACATGCATTATTCGACGAAATTTTTTTTAGGTTATATGTAATTGTATTTAGTATCTTAATAACTTATATTAAAAGTCATAGACTCACTTAGTTTCATTTCAAAATTTTGTTTCGTGTCCGAAATATTTATATTAAAATCAACCCAATTAACTGAAATGATATATGGGATATAAACTCAACCAAACGGGCTTATCTTATCATAGTGGTTATATTCGGAAATGGTTTACCAGAGAATCAGAAATCATTATATTAGGGATATGGATTTTATCAATATTCAGCGCTAAACCACATTATGTTTAAGAAAGCACCTTCTCTTTATTTCAATAAAATATCAAATTTTTTTTTATTTTTTTTATCCATATTCAGCGCTCAACCACATAATGTTTCATAAAGCATGTTCTCTTCATTTCAATAAAATATCACACATATTGTACAACATAAAAGGTTTAAAATGAGTTGAAAAATTGGAAATCATCACATCGGCTTTAGAAATAGTTTTATAGTCGGAAATATCTATTCGGGTTATATTGGGGTTAAGGAAATTTTTGAACTGATCGCAGTAACTTTTGGCATTACACAAGTGTACTCAAAACACATGTTTCCACGCCATTTTATGAAGATAACTCACACTTTGACTTACATATCCGGCATAAGGTCTTCTATAATAAGGATTAAATGGTTTTCCTGTAGTGTAGTGTATGTCGTATATGAGAGCTGGAGTAATTCGTTGACCGATTTGACATACTTTCGGAATTAAACTATAACAGGTCCGATATTATACATTCACTTAATTTTGCTAAAATATTAAAGATTTTGGAAGTTTGAAATTCTTATATTAGGTATATGAAGGATAGGGGTAGTATTGATCCGATTTTATCCATTTTTAGCATTACGACATATTGCTGCCAGAAATAGATTCTGTTTGGCTTTCGTTAAGAAACCTTAGAGATTTACCGATAATTATTGTATGTCGTGTGGAAGTATTTGTCCGATTTTATCCATTTTAGACACAAGGATACACTGTTATCGGCAAGAGACCCTCCCTGAATTTCACTAAGATAACTCACGTATTCACCGTACATATGGTATAAAGTTAACGGGAAGTTCGAAAATTTTTATATGAGGTGTAAGATCACTAGGAGAAGTATTAGCCCGATTTTACCCATTTTTAACACAAGGGCACATTATTATTAGGAAAATATTCTCTCTGAATTTCACAAAATACCTGACTGATTGACCGATATTTTCGGTAAAAAGTCACCCATAAGCACAGGTGCACAAATTCGATATCTGGGGGCTAGAAAACTTATTATACGTGTTCGACTATGTTTGGAAGTGAGATGATATAACTTAAACGCACTGCTCTTGGTATTTGATTCATATACTGAAAGGGGAGAGAATCAGATACTATTTAAAATTGTGTTATATCGGAGGTAGGCGTGGTTGAATTATGATTTTCCATTTTCACACTGTAATATAAGAAATCAAATATTATGGTTTGTACCAAATTTAATTGAAATTGGTTTAGTAGTTGGCGAGATATGATTATTCACCCAGAGGTGGGCGGTGCAAAGCACTGATTCTTAAGGAATCCTTCCGTATCATCTTTATTTTAATATTCAAAGCCTCTGACGTGTTTCTTAGGTGAACTATCGAAATTTTAGTAGTTGTCAACATAACCGTTATACGGGGAGCGGGCATGGTTATTATTTCGTTTGACCCAGACAAGTTTAGTTGATATGGCTTTAGTTTTGTGAGATGAATTATTTAAACCCTCTTGGCCATTAGATGAAACCCACTTATTGCAAGAGGTAGCGATAGTATAAATGTTAATGAAATTACAAATTTATATTGGAAGTATTGAAAGAAGAAATCGTAAACAGAACTTATTTATACCTATATTATATAATTAATTTATACGTAATGAAGGCATTACCGAAAAATTTCCGTTAGAAATAATATTCTAAGTCCTAATAAGATATTTTCACGTTGATTCCTCATTATACCGATTATTATCACATTCCCGTACATATGTACGTACGTAAACCGCACATTTTAGTATAGTTCTAGAGCTGTAGAATATATATATATATATATATATAAATACTATATACTTATACTTACTACTATATAACTACTATACTTAGTTATATAACTACTATAGTTACACAGTTCTTCGTACAGTTCTATCCCTGTTCTCCCTTCATCAATGACCTCCTCGTTAATTACCACAAAGGGACGAAATGGGCAACTCATTTAAAACCTTGTAACCTTTCCTCTGGTATGTATAAGCTCTCTACAACTTTAAATTCCTTATCCAATCCTAGGAAGTATGGTGATGATGTTGAAATTAAATTTGGTGGTCAACAAACAACGTACTTATTTCCACAAGCGAAGAGGTTGAAGATGTCATTAAAAAGCTAAAAGCCTCCAAATTCATCGGACCTAACGGAATAAATATGTTAAATCATCTTTCCATCTGTGAGTGATCCCCCTACCTGATGTATAACGCCCGAAATCTCTCCCAGTGCAGGCTGGGTTCTAATATCTTTGTCAAATGCAAAATTTCACCAGTTAGCAATCACAAAATACTGGGTATGGGGTGTAGGGTTTGACATTCTACACTCCGCATACGACCGCGAATAAAAAAACCACCAATGACGGACAAACTCATCTTTAATTATTGAGCACCCTTCTGGCCGACCAATAGTTTTTATATTTTTAAGTAATATGACTCTTTCGAAAACCACAGAGTTTTTCTTTTAAGTAATAATAAGTTTTGGAAAATAGTTTTCTATTAAATTTAAAACAGTTTTATATACATTATATTCAATATTTCCATTGTAGTTTGGCCAAACTAAATTACAAAGTTCCCTATTTAACTCTATACTCTTGCAATATGCCGCATACCACAGAGTAAAACAATTTTGCAACTCATAAAACTAGTCGATATATATATTGTAGATACAGAGATATATATATCAAAGTGATCAGGATGACGAGACGAGCTGAATCCCGGATATCTGTGTGTTCATTCGTCTGTCCGTCCATCAGCGAGTATGTCCGTCCATCAGTCTGCCTGTTCATACAAGGGATAACTTGACGAAAAATTTAGATGCCTTGGTATAAAATGCTATAACTAAGCCACAAATTAAGTTACAAAACCACCCTCGCCCCTTAATAGGTTTAATGTGCGCGTATCACAAACCGTAACTTTTTATAAACATTATAATATCACGGTTTGTAAATAGGAGAAATCGAAATACAACACTCCTATTTCCCATATGACACAAATTTAAATTTTCTTTCATTTTACAATATATGAATCAAGTAGAAATGAAGATAATGGAATAGAACCTTATACAAATAGTGCCTTCAAGAAGTATCATTTAAAAACGGTCGAAATCAGAGCATGACTTTCCAAGACACCATGTTTTTTTAAAATTATAAGTACTTCCGACTCCATGATTGTTCTGGGCGATTTCAATTTACCGTGTGCCTCATGGAAAGCTATCATGATTATTGATGATTATGATATGATTATGATGATGGAATCATAACTGTTTGCACTCGGTTCTATTTTAACGAGTTACTAGAATAAATATTTGGACGCTGGATAAATACCTTGATTCAATTTTAAAGAAAACAGGTCGAATCGTGCCTGTGTGCGAATCAATTGGTAGTTGGCTTCCGCTGAGAAAGAGATTTCAGTAACAGAAGCCAGTTTTGTTGCGGGATAATTCGTAAGACCTTTTCAAAAATTGTTTTTTAAATATATAAAGATATATAAAAAACATATAAACACATATAAAAATATAAAAAAGATAAACATAAAGAAAAAGTGATAAAGTTAATGATAATAAAAGGAAGATATAAAAGAATAAAATACACACCAGAAGTATTATGAGGAAGTTCATTTCAATAATTATACGTGGTGCGTTCAAAAAATAAAGGGAATTTTCACTTTCTGAAAAAATATTTATTCATTTGTCTACATTAATGTTGTTGCCTTCATAATAGTCCCCATTCGATATTGTGTACTTATGCCAGCGCATCTTCCAATCGTCGAAACACTTTTCAAACTCGATTTTTGGGATAGCCTTTAGCTCTTCCTGCGATGGGCTTTTAATATCATCTATACTTGTAAAACGACGGCCTTTTAAAGTTCTCTTTATTTTTGGAAATAGAAAAGAGTCACACGTAGCCATGTCTGGCGAATATGGAGGCTGGGTCATCGTTGTAATATTGATTTTGGCCAAGAATTCACGAACAAGCAATGAAGTGTGAGCAGCGCCATGTGAGCAGAGCAAAAAGTCATGAAGTGTTTTTCCACAAATCCGGGCGTTTTTTTTCGTATTGCTTCACGCAAACCGAGTTGAACTTGTAGGTAATACTCCTTATTGACCGTTTGATCTTGGGGTAAGAATTCATGATGCACTATACCATTAAAGTCGAAGAACACATTCGATGAACACATTCGAAGAACATTCCCGTCATTTTCTGAACACATTTCGTATATAATATAAATAAATGTGACATCCACATTATTTCCAATACGTTTGCAGAATTTTTTAAAATAATCACTGTACTAATTATGCCCCCTGTGGATTGGGGGATAAGAATAACCCGTGGTAAGGCATGCCTGTCGTAAGAGGCGACTAATCCACAAAATACACAGCATTCGAAATAGAATTTTCTCTAAAATAAGCTTAGTCGTGACAGAAAATAGTGCTATAATACTAAGCTTGAACTGAGTTTATAACACTTTAAATGTATTATGCAAGCAATTAAAGACATTTGAGTTCAAACTACAAATGTCGCTAGTCTTAGTTGAATCTTTAGCTCAACTGGAAGTAGTTTGTACTACAAGGTCTGACTGGAGACTTAAATCTGGTACCACGGGGAGCAGGAGCACGTTGGAGTTCGCTCCAACCGGCTCATTGCGGTAGGCCCTTCAGGGAGTATCGTGGTGGCTGTGATTTAATACATGAATGCGGATAGAGCTGTTCTGGTCTGTTCTGCCTGGTCAGTTCAATACGGAGTTGCATTGCTACCCATTGCCGGACCCAAAGTACGGCAGAGGTTTTAGATGGCCCTTGAATCCTACCACGGTGGTCATTGTGTCCATTCCACAATGCCATTGGTTTGTGTTTAGCAAAAAGCTTATCACTGTCGGGGCGTTGATCAGCGCATTGTAGTGATTCGCTGTGTTTTTGAACACTGGAGTTAGGCTGTTACATACGGCAGGCCGACGTAAAATACATCGTACTCTATACTAATTGTCCTAAAAATGTTCCAACATGAAATATCAGCATGAGTTCTGTCAGTTTACTTTAATTAATATACAAAACCGACTATACAAAACCTTTTAAATCGTGTACTTTAATTGATGTAAGGTGTCTATTATAAACATATTTAAATAATTTCGTTTCTTGGTGTGTTAGAATAGATATGTCACTGAATTCTAAAAAATGTGGGACGATGAGCGCTTTCCGTCGATATGTGCACCTCTCTCCCTATGTATTGGGTTGTTCGGAAAGTCATTTCGTTTTTTTTTGGGAACATGAAAGACAGTTTTCGTATAATGAATAAATATTTTATTTCAAATGGCCATAAACAGTTGAATTCGACAAATTTAACCTCTCACCGATCTCTCGTGTGGTGATTCGCCGATTTGCATCAACTAATGCCTTTATCGCCTTCCAGACCGTGGTGCATCTTCGACATCAAAATTGCCGGATCGAAATTTTGCAAACCAGTTCTGGCACTGGCGTACTGTTAACACGCCTTCTCCATACACATCCGTCAATTTTTTTCTCGCTTGGACAGCATTTTTACCTTTTCTGAAGTTAAAAAGTAAAATATGACGAAAATGCTGCTTATTGCTCTCCATATTTAAAAAGGCACCAACCAAAAACTACTGGGTAGAATTAATAGAACTTTTTCACACACAAGCCTTGCAATATCAGCTCTCATGACATATAATGGTTATGGGGCTTAAGTGTGAAGTTAGTTTCGAAAAAACGTAATTAAGTCCTCTGGCGGGAAAAAACGAAATGACTTTCCGAACAACCCAATAATAAAAAACTATAGTCTATAGTAAGTACTTAACTTTGTTTATAGGGAGTTACCCTAAGCTTAATTTTAGTCTTTATATAAATACAATGAGTTTGAAAGCTAAATGAGCTCTTAGTTTTGCTGAATGATGTTCTAAAGAATTTTGAGATCCGTATATTACTAAATTATTTTTAGAACTTTGGTTAGGCTTATATTGCAATATGGCTTTGTTGTATGGAATCCTAGTTACCAAATGCATTCTGACAATTTAGAGGTCCTTCAAAAACAGTTTTTACTTTTTGCCTTAGGGTATTTCCAATGGGATTCTAAGTTCAATCTTCCCGTTTCATTTAAAACTTATAAATCTACCTACATTTAAAAATCTACCTACACAAAAAGAAATCTTCGGAAATGTTCTTAGCAAAACTTTTAAATTTGGTAGTGAGCAGTTCATTTCTCCTGTCTGAAGTTAATTTTAAGGCCCGCTCGCTCACCAAGGCTGTTTAAAAACTTAAAAATTCTAGACCGATTTCTTTCATATTTAGCGCGAAACTACATTATATTTAAGGAAACATATCCACTTAATTTCACTAAAATATCACACATATTGACCAACATAAACGGTTTAAAATCAGATGGAAAGTCGGAAATTCTTGCATCGGGCATTTTTGGGATAGAGGAAGATCTGCACTGATCACATTAACTCTTTTCCTTACAGACATATTATTCATAAAGTTTTCTATAATAACGTAAATCGTAAATGGATTTAATTTATTTTCGCCACCAAACTGTAGTGTATATAATATATAGTTTAGAAATTCTTATATTAAGTATATGGGGCTAGGAGTAGTATAGATCCGATTTTATTTATTTTTAACATCACGACATGTTATTTAATGTCACAAACAAACCTCACATATTGATCGATATGGTATACTGGGGGAAGTATTACCCCATTTGATCCATTTTAAGCATAAGGGTCCACTAGTACAAGCAAAAGACGCTCTTTGAATTTCACTGAAATAGTTCACATATTTACCGACAGATAGAGAAAGTATTAATTGGTTTATATACTATAAAGTAAAAGAATCATATGGAATTTACAATTGTGATATATGTTAATTTGGCGTGATTGGGTTCTGATTTCTCCTTAGAAGTCCTTAGGTAACATCTTGGCTGTGAAATTTAATGCCTCTGAGGTGAGTTATTGCACTTTTAGTATTTTTCAACCGAACCGCTATATTTACAGTGGGCGTGGTTATCAACCAATTTCACTTATTATACTCTAGCAACATGTTGCAACAGAGTAAATTAGTTTTGTTCGCCTAACAAACACAAAAAAACAAACAAAACCTTTGTAACACCTAAAACTAATCGAGTTAGATATAGATACGTATACTTATATAAATGATTAGAATGAAAAGATGAGTTGAAATCCAAGTGACTGTCTGTTCGTCTGTCCGTCCGTCCGTGCAAGCGATAAATTAAGTCAAAATTAAGATATCTTGATGAAACTTGTTACTCGTGTTCTTTGACCATAAGAACCATAAGAAGGTTGTTATTGCAGTTGGGTGCTGCATCTGTAAGTAAAAAAATTTGTAAAAGTGGGGATGTCCCCGCCCCAAATAAGTTTAATGTACATATCTCACAAACCGTTAAAGCTATATCATTCAAATTTGCCCAGAACGAGTTTTCCTAGAATGTGCTCACACACAAAGAAAATTTGTGAAATCGGATAATAACCACGCCCACCTCCCATAAAAAGGTTATGTAGGAATTCTTAAATAAAATATGGTGCGGAAGCGGCGGAAGGGCTGTATAGGAATTCGTGTAAAATTTGGACAACTGGTGTGGTGCCGCCCACTTTTGGTGAAAACCAATATCTCAAGAACGCCTCAACCAATTTAAGCCAATTTTGGTCATGACACTATATTTGCGTCTTTATGTCACCTGGTGTGGTATAATTTGATAACAAACACCCCTACTTCTCATATGACATAAATTTAAATTTCCTCTGATTCTTTCACTTTAAAGTATATAAATCAAGCAGCAATTAAAATAATACAATGAAACTTTACACAAATAATGCTTTCAAGATATGACATGACATGCGTAAAAAATGTCGAAATCTGCACATAACTTTTCAAGTCCTCAAGTACCCAATATAATGACCACAGTGCCTATAGCTGACTTTATATCGAAAATAATGGTAAATGCTTGTGGTATATAAGAATATGGTATGCACCAGGATAATAATGTGCTCTGGTGTTAAATATGAGGAAACTCGGGTAAGTACTTCCCCTAGCCACCATATACCTTATATAAGGATTTTCAACATCTCCTTAGACTTTATACGATATATTTCGGTAATTCCCTAAAATATCGTAGTGAAACTTGAGGATTATTTTTCCACGATAATAGATTGCTCTTGTGTCAAAAATGGAAAAAATCGTATAAGCACTTCACGTAGCCCCATATACCTAATATAAGGATTTCAAACATCCGGTTGACCTTACACTGCACATATCGGTCAATATGTAAGATATCTTAGCATATAGATGAACACGTAATATTGGATATACCATAGTTTAATGCCGAAAATGTGTGAAATCGGTCTACGAATTACACCAGTTCCCATATACTACATATAATAATTTTCGTTATTCTAGCAGACTTTAAGCCCAATATGTCAGTCACTGTGTGAGTTATCTTCGTGAAATTGGTGGAAAACTTAATTTTAATCGTTAATGCGATCAAGGCAGACCTTCCTCTAGTCCAAATATACACGATATAAGAATTCTCGGCTTTCCAGATGACTTTAAACCGTTTATGTTGGTCAATATGTATAATATTTTAGTAAAACTAAGTGGATATGTTTTCTTAACATAATGCGTTTTAGTTAATTTGGCAAGTTTTAATATAAATATCTCAAACACGAAGCGAAATATAGTAATAAAACTCCGTGAGGCTATGACCTGTAATATAAGTTAGTAAGACACCAAATAAGATTGGAATACATTTACGGTTTCGTCGAATAATGGATGCTGAATTCTTACGCAACATTTTTTATTATAAATTTTCGCCAGCACCTGAAAAAATTTCTCCTCCTTTGAGCCTTGCATATTGCGAGAGTACAAAATGTTCGATTACACCTGAACTTAGCCCTTTCTTACTTGTTTAATATAAAGCTTCGCCAGAACCTGATAATATTTCCCCTCCTTTGATGCTTGCATATTGCGAGAATATAAAATGTTCGGTTAGACTCGAACTTAGTCTTTCCTTACTTGTTTTCACACTGTTTTGTGGAGGTGTTGTACGATTTGTCCTCAGCAAGTTGGTGCATATAGATTTAATAGTTTCGGAAATATGTACATTAAGCTTATTAAGTGACGGGGCCGTTATCACTTCTTAAAAATTTTCAATACGCGGATGCCCCTCAATACTGTGTTTCACTGTATCAAATTCCAAAGCCTTGTATCCTTTTTTTGAGGTTCGTTATAACAATTTATAAGTTTCCGTTCTTTTTAAATTCTCCGATAAAGGTCTATTAACCGACAGATGATGCAAAAACAAGTTGAAATACGCCAAGTAGTAGAATAGAAAGGACCTTCAGTCCTTTACATTATATGCCGGGAAATTTTTAATTTATTAAGATTTATAAAAATATGTGTATGAATTGCTCCAGGCTTTCTAGTTACGTAAAAATAACAGTTATTGTTAAGTAAGCAATAAACAACTGAAATATAGCTGGTATCTAACAAAGATTAAATTTGACAATTTTATATTCTTTTGAGCTTAAAAGCTTACACCAAGAATAACATTAAGAAAGTATTTATGTTTGTCAGGTCAACTTTACTTATTGCTGAATGCGCATATTAGTTGAACAACAATCAAATCAATTTTGCACATTTACTAGCTATTCTTCTTTATTTTGCTTTTGCAAAACTTTAATTTGATGCAGACAATTAGAGGATTGACGCGGAAATTTTTTTAAAGTCGACGCGGTCAATACCTAGTTTGTAAGTGTAATTCGCCTAAAATTTTTCTAACTCCAAGCTAGCGAATAAAAGGACATCTGTGCCTATTTCAGACTTTTCACCGAAAATATGGGTAAATTCAAGGTCTTTCTTAATGAAATCGTTTGGTACTAAAAATTGATAAACAGTTTGCTCCCATACCCCTAATTAACGATTTTCGTTATTCTGGTTGACTTTATCGCATACACATATCGCTCAATATATAAGACATTTTTATACAATTAAGTGAACGTGTTCCATATTGTAATGTGAGTTCGAAAATGAATGAAAATGTCCGTGAACTATTCTAGTCCCTTTAGATATAATGTAATATATTTCGTTATTCTAGTGAACTTTATCTAGAATATATCGAACAAGTGTGAGCTATCTTAACAAAGTAACGTGGAAATATTTTTGTAAGCATATTTTTATTTAATGCCAAAAATATGTGAAATCAGTACAGATCTCCCCCTAACCCCAATGGCATACTCAGTAAAACGAACGTCAGTAATTTTCGACCTGTCAATTGACTTCATGCTTCAGCCAATTTATACACTATTTAAACGGTGTAATTAATGGACTTTGGTTTAGACCCATTTACCTAATATAATGAATTCTGCTCTTCTGGTTTACTTTATGCCAGATTATGCCGGATTTTGTGAGTGCAAGATATCTCAATAAAATTAAGCTAGAGTATTTCGAATAACATTAAGTCATTCGATAGTAAAAATTATTTATTTCGGTATATACTTTCTCCAAATACTATTGTGAAGAATAAGTATGCATGTTGAATTTCTATTAGTTAGGCTGATTTTAATATAGATAATTCGGATACAAAGAAGGAAGTTAAGTGAGCCAAGTATGAGTTGGTAAGATACCAAATATGATTACAATAGATTCTTAAGTTTGTCTAATAACTAACGTTATCAAGTTTTCACACACCTAGAAATATTTTCATGCTTTTGATTCTAATATTCTAGTATAGTAGTATAGTAATTTATAATAAAAAGAAACTATGAGAACTCCTTGAATATTGAGAAGAATTGAGAAAATCTGAGAATCAAGTGAAGTGACAGTCCATTTGAAAAATTTTTCCGTAAATTGTGATTTGATGCAATTATGATGAAGAAACAGCGTCCCGTATATATAATTACAAAATTTTTTTTATTTCATATCATTTATTTAATTTGCTCTCTATAGTGTAATACTGTACCAATTGATAGTTTGTTTACTATTTTATCCTGACCAATTTCAATAAAGTTTGCTGGAGAGTCCACGCATATGTGTTAAATTAAACACATTGAAAGTATTTACATAACAGTTAAACTAAGTCTAAACTTAAAAGAAGCTTAATTTGGATAAACACTTTAAAGTGATTACTTAATATGTCAAAGGGTATTGCGGTACTCTAGTGAAATTATTGAAATATTTTGAGCATTCAATTGTTGAGCCTTAATATAATAATAACATATCATAAACATATACACATATGTTAATATATATATATGAATATATATAATATAACATACCTGACCTTTTCGACCATTTACGAGAGTGAGTGAAAACATAAGTTTTGGAACAATAATTTTGGTGATTAATACCGTTCTTTGTTTTCACTATATTCGTTGATATTAAATTTTTTGACTAAAAGAATATATGTTATACAGATATACTTCACGTTACATTTCTAATGTATACAAAATACCGACACATATAAAATGAGTCTGCGTTGAGTTCAGAAGTCTTTGGTCATCTGATATTCATTAAATCAATGAAAAATGTATTTTTCACAGAATATCATTTTTAAGGACTTTATTTCCCTGTAAGAGTGTAGTGCTACTAAAATTTGTCTGCATCAGTGCAAAGTCACCCAATTGGAGGTATATAAATCAGCCTCAGGTCCATGTATTCGGTATATGCTTGTAGTCCGAATTCGCTAATTTCCCAACTGTAACATTAAGATGTAAAGACCATGTTATGTACCAAATAATCATCTTCTCATAAGGTCATTGAACACGTGTACCAAGGTCCTCTAAGTCATCCCAATTTTTACTTAAGTTATAGCTTACACAGACAGACATCAAGAATTTTATTAGCCGCATCCTGAGCATCTCTACTTACATAAACCAAAGAACTTACAACCATAGAGAACGTGCAGGTTCGACAGCGAAATAAAATAAAGTCTGACAATTTTTAACGACAATTTCTGACAATTTTAAATTCGCCTCACAACCAGGGAAGTCACCTCATGATAAATGAACATTGTTTTGATTCTTTGCAGAAGGGAATCTGTAGAAATCACGCATTTTCTGTTCTTAACTTTCTCAACCAAGGAATTTTGACGAGAGAACCAGAGAATGCATATGTACGTATGCTATGTGAATTTTCATACTCTCAACATCTCTGTAGTAGGGCGGGGCATCTGTGGGCCAAAATTTGTGTAATAGTGGGCATTGCCCCCCCCCATAGGTTCAATATGAATATTTCGGAAACCGTTACATTTATATCAATCAACCTTGCACCAACTAAGGCTTTCTAGCATTTCCTCATATACTGAGAAAATGAGGGAAATTGAATAAGACACACGCCCACCTCCCATACAAAGGTTATGTTGAAAACTACTAAAAGTGCGTCAACTCGCTAAAGTAACACGGAAGAAATATGAAATCTTACAGCAAATATGATATGGAAGGGTTACATACGAATCCGTGTAAAGTTCCGGTGATGGGCGTGGCACGGCCCACTTTTAGAAGAAATCCCATATCTCAATAACTCCTTAACCGATTTCAACAAAATTTGGTAGATGACATTATATTTGCCTATTTATGTGACTATCTGAAAGTGGGTCAAATTGCATAACAAACATGGCTACTTCTCATATAACACAACTTTAACTTTCATCTGATACTTTCACGTTAAGGTAGATAAATCGAACATCAATCAAGATATTGGCACTAAGCCTTCCATGAATAGTACGTTCAAGCTATGCCATCTTATGCTCCAAAATACGCGAAATCGGATTACAACTTTTCAAGCCACCAGATACCCAATATTAGGACCTCAGTACCTCTATCTGACTTTTCACCGACAATTTCGGTAAATCTACAAGATATTGTAATGAAATTGGAGGATTATCTTTCCATGATAATAGCGTGCTCCGGTATCAAAAATGGTGAAAAGCGGGAAAATACTCCCCCTAGTCCCCATATATTTAATATACGGATTTTCAAAGTTCCGGTAGACTTTATTCCCTATATAACGGTAAATATGTAAGATATCGTAATGAAATTCGAAGATTATCTTTCTATTATAATAATGTATTCTTGCGTCAAAACTTGGAAAATTCGGAAAAATACTTCCCCTAGCCCCATGTACCTGATATACGGATTTTCAACTTCTGTGTACACTTTATACCATATATAACGGTAAATCTGTTAGATATCTTAGCAAAATTAAGTGAACTTGTAATATTGGATATACCATACTTTAATGGCGAAAATGTGTGAAATCGGTCAACGAATTATCCCAGCTCCCATATACTACATATAATGATTTTCGCTATTCTAACTGACTTAATGCCGAATATGTCGGTCACTGTGTGAGTTACCTTCACACATTTGCCTGAAATTATATTCCCTAATGTACTTGAATAATGAAAAGAGTTAATGTGATCAGTGCAGATCTTCCTCTATCTCAAAAATGCCCGATATAAGTATTCCCGACTTCCCATCTGACTTTAAACCGTTTATGTTGGTCAATAAGTGTGATATTTTAGTGAAATTAAGTGGATATGTTTTCTTAAACACAATGACATTTCGCGCTAATTATGAATGAAATCGGTCTTCGTGACCGTGAATTGGCTTCGTTTTCTCTGGTTGACTTTTTCCTAATGTATCTAATATATTTATTAAACCACTTTGGTTGACTTTATATCGCGTATATCTTATTTGAGTTAATTTGGTAGATTTCAATATAAATATCTCTGACACATGAGTCTATGACCTGTAATATAAGTTAATAAGATACCAAATACGACTGCAATTTCGTCGAATAATAAATGTTAAATTCTTCTAAAATTTTTTTAATATTAATTTATGCCAGCGCCTGAAAGCATATCCCCGCCTCTGATCCTTGCACATTGCGAGAGTATAAAATATTCGATAACACCCGAGCTTAGCTCTTCCTCACTTGTTTAATGCAAAGTTATGCCAGCATCGAAAAGCATTTCCACGCCTCTGATCCTTGCACATTGCGAGAGCATAAAATTTTCGTTACACCCGAACTTAGCTTGTTTTGTTTTTATTAGCTTGCCCGACAACTTTTTTAAATTCCATTTAAATTTTTATACTCTCGCAACATGTTGCTACAGAGTAGATTAGTTTTGTTCACCTAACGGTTGTTTGTCCGTCCGTCCGTCCGTTCCTGCAAGTGATAACTTGAGTAAAAATTAAGACGTCTTGATGAAACGTGGTACACCTGTTCTATGTCACCATAAGAGTTGATATTGCAGATGGGCGTAATCGGACCCACAAAATGCCCTTAATCGAAAACCGATAAAGTGCTATAAGTAAGCAACAAATAATTGAGAATTGAATTATTGGTATAGAGGATCCTAGTTGAGAAATTTGAAATGAAAAAATTTTTAAAAGTGGTGGTGTCCGCGCCCCCCAATAAGTTAATGTACATATCTCACAAACCGTTAAAGCTATTTCGTTCAAATCTCCTCAAAACAAGTTTTTTTAGTATGCCCTCGTATACTGGGAGAATAAGTGAAATCGGATAATTGTCACGCTCACCTCCCATACAAAGGTTATGTTGAAAACTACTAAAAGTACGTTAACTCGGGAAAGAAACACGTCACAAACATTAAATCAGCCGCAAATTTGGCACGGAAGAGCGGCATAGGACTACGTGTAAAATTTGGACAATGAGTGTGGCACCGCCCACTTTTAGGGGAAAAACCGTATCTCGTGAATGCCTTAACCGATTTCAAGAAAATTTGGCGTACGACATTATATTTTCCTATTTATGTGACTATATGAAAATGAGTGAAATTGGATAACAAACACGGCTACTTCTCATATAACACAAATTTAAATTTAATCTGATTCTTTCACTTTAAAGCGTCTAAAACAAGCAGGAATGATATTACATGCGTAAAAAATGTCGAAATCGGCATTTAAATTTTCAAGTCCACAAGTACCCAATATAATGACCACAGTGCCTATATCTGATATCGTATGCTATCGTAGGTATCGTAATGAAATTCGAGGATTATCTTCCCAGGATAATAATGTGCTCTGGTGTCAAAAATGGGGAAACTCGGGTAAGTACTTCCCCTAGCCGCCATATACCTCATGTAAGGATTTTCAACATCTCCTTAGACTTTATACGATATATTTCGATAAATCCGTAAAATATCGTAGTGAAACTCGAGGATTATTTTTCCACGATAATAGAGTGCTCGTGTGTCAAAAATGAAAAAAAATCGGGTAAGCACTTCACGTAGCCCCAATATACCTAATATAAGGATTTCAAACATCTGGTTGACCTTACATTGCACATATCGGTCAATATGTAAGATATCTTAGCATATAGATGAACACGTAATATTGGATATACCATAGTTTAATGTCGAAAATGTGTGAAATCGGTCTACGAATTACACCAGTTCCCATATACTACATATAATAATTTTTGTTATTCTAACAAACTTTAAGCCGAATATGTCGGTCACTGTGTGAGTTACCTTCGTAAGATTGCGTGGAAACATCTTCCTTAGTATACTTGAGTAATTAAAAGTGTTAATGCGATCAGTGCAGACCTACCCCTAGTCCAAATATACCCGATATAAGAATTTTCGACTTTCCAGACGATTTTAAACCGTTTATGTTGATCAATATGTATAATATTTTAATGAAATTAAGTGGATACGTTTTTCTAAACATAATGCAGTTTAGTTAATTTGGTAAGTTTTAATATAAATATCTCATACGCGAAGCAAAATGTGGTAATAAAACTCCGTAAGCCTATGACCTGTAATATAAGTTACTAGGATACCAAATATGGTTGTAATACATTTACGGTTTCGTCGAATAATAGATGTTGAATTCCTTCGCAATATTTTTTAATATAAAATTTTGCCAGCACCTGCAAGTATTTACCCTCCTTTGAGCCTTGCATATTGCGAGAGTATCAAATGTTCTGTTACCCCAGAACTTAGCCCTTCCTTACTTGCTATTTTTTATTTTAATTCAACTTATGCTCAACTATGAATAAATAAAAATTATTATTAAAAAATTCTTCGAAACATCATTTAAATAATTTAACATATGACAGCATTAAGGAGTCGAATAAGCATTGATTTGACGACGGCAATTTTCTTATTCTTGTTATGTCAATATTTATTATTTTAGTAATTATTTATGTAAATTTGAATCAATTAAATTTAAATTTTTTCAAAATATTTATTATTTTAATAATTATTTATGTAAATTTAAACCAAATATATGTTATCATCTTTGAAAACTTTATATTGAGTTGTGTGTGTTTATGCGTACATGAGAATGTATCTTGGAATGCATCTTTAAGAATTTAATTAAATAAGAATATACGATTGGACTATATTAGCATTATAAGTATATATAAATATATGTGCTTTTATTTGTCTATACATGCACATAAATATGTGCCTACGAATTTACATAGATACGAATGAAGGTATAAATACATTCCTCAGATTATACACTTCGAATAACATTTCGAAAAAACTACATGCTGACAACAAAAACAATATTATTTAAAGTTTAAACCAACGACGAAATTCGTAGTAAAAAACTTACAAAAACATAAACGCAGGCGCATCATCAACAAACAACACAAGAAATTCTCAAAGATTTGTGCATGTACATATAAACACACACACCTCAATATAAAGTTTTTAAAAGATGATAACATATATTTGGTTAAAATTTACATAAATAATTATTAACATAATAAATATTGACATAACAAGGACAAGAAAATTGTCAACGTCAAATCAATGCTTATTCGACTCCTTAATGTTGTCATAAATTAAATTATTTATATAAATGTTTCGAAATATTTTTTATTTATAATTTTTTTATTCATAGTTGACCATATGTCGAATTAAAATAGAATATAAAAAAAAGCCATCCAAACTCTGATATAGAGGTCGAACAAAAAGACAAAGCCGTATGTCTTTTTGTTCAACGGAAAGCATAGAGGAACAAATTTTCTATTTGCGCGTTCTGTGCCTGTGATAACTAATCTTTTTACATCAGAAATTATGCCAATTCGGTAAGTGCCAATTGTAAAAGGTATTTTGTTGGCATTAAATTGATATTGATGATGTATTAATTGATTGTTTATATATTAATTGATTTCTAACCACTGTAATTTGTTATTGGCTTTATTTTCGTAATATAGTTGTCGTCTTTGAATGTATTAGATGATGCATTCAGCATTGTGCGATTATTTACAATTTCTCCATCATATATTATTTATTTCAATGTTCTCTATATTAACACGAAAGCTATATATTTGGAACGAGAACCAAATAGGAATAACTCAGACGAATAAGGGCTTTAGGTGATACATATAGAGGCAGCGATATATTACGATAAGTAATTTAGTTTTTAAAAAACATATATTGCAATAATGGTCATATAGATATATATACATATGCACATGTATACATTTAAACAAGCTTAGATCTTTGTATATATGCCTTAGCGATATTTAATATCTAAAAAGAAAGAAATATACTTTAGATATTTTTTCATATTATTGAGTATGTGGATATCAACCTATAATAGTTAGGCTTAAATGGTCCAGCCTTATTTAGTCCTAGGTACTTGGCTTGCTCATCGGTAAGTTCTGTCAAATGCGCATCTAGTATGGGTAAATGTAAACTTGCGACATATTCATCTGAAATATATACAATTGCCAACATAAATGAACTATTAAATACTCAAACTCATTCATACCCATTTTTTTAGGCAACAGGTAGACATCGGATTTGTAGCGACTAACTGGTGCATTGAATAACTCTATGAGAGCTAACGCTTGCGTTACAGCTGTAACTGATACCACAAATGATGGAATCGTTGAGCAAGCCAAATTAACAACACGTCCTTCTGCTAAAAGGATAATTGCACGACCATCGGGCCAAATTATATGATCTACCTGAGAACGTACTCTCAGCCATGACAGTTCAGCAGAATGCAAACTATTCTATAATTTGTAAGCATTTATTTTATATATCAAAAAGAGCATAGAGACATATATACACATATAACATATATATTACACGATTAAAAAAATATAATATAGGTTTCCTAGTTCGTTTTTAAGCTCTTTTTAAATAAATTGTTACGTCGGGCAGTCTTATATTTACTATTCGTGAGAAAGATACAATAAATAAAACATACCACATCAATTTCGGAATTAGAATGACCCATATTACAAACAATGCAACCAGACTTCATACGATCCATGTGCTCTCGGCTTACCACATTTTTGTTGCCAGTAGCCGTAACGACAATGTCCACTTGACGAACAATTTCATTTAAACGAACTACGCGAAATCCATCCATACTGGAAACATGCATAAAATGTGTTCAATAGAAATAATATCCTTATGGCACCTAAGGCTTACTTTGCTTGTAATGCACATATTGGATCAATTTCAGTTACGTATACTATGCAGCCTTGTCCTCGAAGACTTTGTGCACACCCTTTCCCGACATCTCCGTAGCCACAAACGACTACTTGTTTGCCAGCAAACATAATATCTGTTGACCGTTTCAAGCTAGAAGTTAGAGGATTGAGTCATTCCATACTTTAATTGAAGTTGAGAAATTGACATACCTGTCCAAAATTGAATCTTTTGAGTTATAGAAATTATCGAATCTTGCTTTTGTTACGGAATCGTTAACATTTATTGCCGGAACTGTTAATTTTCCAGTCTTCACCAATTGATACAATCTATGCACACCGGTCACACTCTCTTCGACAATGCCCTTGATCGCTTTGAAAAGAATTGGATATTTCTTCCACATTAAATGAGTTGCATCGCCACCATCATCCAATATCATATTTGGATGCCAATTTTCGAAGTTGACACACTTGTCAAGGCACCACCAGAAGTCTTCTTCAGTTTCACCACGCCAAGCAAATATGGGAATACCAACCTCAGCAAGTGCCGCAGCCACCGCATTCTGTTACGTAAAATATTGTTAAAATAAATATAAATGTACATATGCAAATAGTAACGTGAATGCATATGACTGCATAAATATTCAAACAAACACAAGCAAAAAATTACAAAAATTCGCCTATCGCTAGATGGAAACAAGCTAGTTCATATACTGATTTCGACCACTTTCTGTAACTTGTTATAAGGTATTAGAAGAATCAGCTGTTCCATTTTCTAGTTGTTTTCTTCAAAAATGTTTGTCAGTTGCGAAATTCTACTCCTACTAATAATAATAACAATGATAAATCTCTCAAAACTCTTTGACTTATAATAAACAAATAATTTCCTATAAAAAATTATTGCGACCATAAATTCAGACATAAACTATCTTATTTCTCAATTGGATCAAACTGCATACAGTGTGAAAAATTTGATCAACATAGATTAAATGGTTTGTACTGCCACGTCCCGTTATTGCCGTTAATCGAAAACTTAGAAAGTGGTATAACTAAGCTCCCACTTGAGATAAAACACTGAAACTTTGTACAGAGAATCGCAGTAGGCACGAGTAGCTGTGCCCGCAAAACTTTTATAAAGTGTGCATTGTGCCGCCCCCCAATAGGTTTAGTGTATATATCTCACAATCCATTTAAGCAATATCAACCAAACTTGCTCAGAGTAAGTCTTTATAATACCTCCTTATACTGTGGGAGATTGAGTCAAATCGGATATTAACCTAGGCCACTCTCCCATACAAAAGTTATGGCACGAAGCGGATGCATAGGAGCCTGTGTAAATTTTTGACAATGAGTGTGGCACCGCCCACTTTTAGATGAATTTCCATAACTCTTGAACGGTTTAATCGATTTGAACCAAATTTAGCACATGACATTACCTTTCTATTCTTATGTCACAATCAGAAAATGGGCGAAATCGGACAACAACCACGCCTACTCCTCATACAATATTATTTCAAATTTTATCTCGTTCTTTCACTTTAACGTGTTAAAATCAAGCACGAATTAAGATATTGGAATGAAACTTTACACATATAGTGTCTTCAAGATACATATGCCATCTCTTGTGTAAAAACGATAATAATCGGCGTATAATTTTTGAAGCCTCATATACCAAATATTAAGACCTCAGTGTCTATATCTGACTTTTTACCGAAACTATGGTCAATCTGTGAGATATCGTAATGAAATTCGAAGATTATCTTTTCATAATAATAGTGTTCCCTTGTGTGAAAAATGGAAAAAATTGGATAAATGCTTCCCAAAGCCCCCAAATAGCTTATATAAGGATTTTCAACCTCCCGTTAAACTTTATACCATTTATTTGTATATTTATATACGAGTTACCTCTGTGAAATTCAGAGAATGTTCCTTTCTGATAACAGTGTGTCCGTGTGCATAAAATGGATAAAATTGAGTGAATACTTCCCTTAGGCCCCTTATATCTAATTTAAAAATTTCAAATATCTTATTGGCCTTATACTGTATATATCGGTCAATATGTAAGGTATCTAGCAAAATTAAATAAACATATAATATTGCATATATCATAGTTTAATGTCGAAAATGTTGGAAATCGGTCTACGAGTTATCCTAGGAATAGGATTATTATTAATTACATGAGGAAAAAGGCAACCAGAGAAAAGGAAATCATTATATTAGGAATAAGCAGCTTAGACCATGGTCTAGACCGATTTCTTTCATATTTAGCGCGAAATCACATTATGTTCAAGAATACATGTCCACTTAATTTCGTTAAGATATCATACATATTGGCAAACATAAACGGTTTAAAGTCAGATGGAAAGTCGGAAATTCTTATATCGGACATTTTTGGGATAGAGGCAGATCTGCACTGATCACATTAACTCCTTTCATTACTCAAGTATATTAGAGAACATGTTTTCACGCAATTTTGTGAAGGTAACTCACACAGTGACCGACATATTCGCCATAGAGTCTGTTAGGATTGCGAAAATCATTATATGTAATATATGGGAGCTGAGAAATTCGTTGCCTGTTTTCACACATTTAGGCATTAAACTATGGAACATCCAATATTACACGATCATCTAAATGCTAAGATACCTTACATATTGGCCGAAATATATGCTATGACGTCTACCGAGAGGTTGAAAATCCTTATATTGGGTACATGGGGGCTACGAGAAATGCTTACTCGATTTTCCCCGTTTTTGACACACTCTATTATCGTGGAAAAATAATCCTCGAGTTTCACTACGATATTTTACGGATTTACCGAAATATATGGTATAAAGTCTACCTGAAGATTGAAAACCTGTGTATTAAGTATATGTAGGCTAGGGGAAGTATTTAACAAATTTCCCCCCCCCTTTTTGATACCAGAGCACACTCTAATCATGGAAATTTCCAATTTCATTACAATATCTTGCAGATTTACCAATATTTTCAGTAAAAATTTAAATAGAGACGCTGAGGTCCACATATTATGTATCTGATGGCTTGAAAAATTTGTGAATATCCCAATTAATGCTCGATTTATCTACTTTAAAGTGAAAGTGAAAGTGAAAGATGAAATTTAAAATTTATATAGTTATATTAGAAATAGGCGCAGATTTCATACGATTTCGACCATTTTCACAACGTGACAAAATAATAATGTTACATACCAAATTTTGTTGAAATCGGTTAAGGCGTTCTTAAGATATGGGGTTTTATCTAAAAGTGGGCGATGCCACGCCCACCACCAAAACTTTACGCAGATTCCTATACAACCTATAAATACATTCCTATACAACCCGTATCTTATTTGCTGCAGGATTTAATGTTTCTGACGTGTTCTTTCAGCGAGTTAACGCACTTTTAGTAGTTTTCAACATAACATTTGTATGGGAGGTGGAAATGGTTAATATCCGATTTCATTCATTTTCTTAGTATATGAGGAGATGTTAGAAAAACTAGTTCGGATTGAGGTTGGTTGATATAGCTTTAACGGTTTCTGAGATATGTATATTAAACCTATTTGGGAGCGGAACCATACCAACCTTTTTCAAAAATTTTTCTCACAGATGCCCCACCCTTCTAGGATCCTCTGTACCAAATAAAAAATGTTTATATCTTAATTTGTTACGTAGTTATAGTACTTTATCGGTTTTCGCTTAATGGCATTTTGTGGGCGTAGTAGATGTCCAATTCTGCCCATCGGCTACACCAACAGTCTGACGGTGGCAAAGAACATGAGTACCAATTTTCGTCAAAATATCTTAAGTATGTCATCAAAATACTCAAATTATCGATTGTATGGACAGACGGACAGACGCACGGACGGACCAATTTCAACTCGTCTTTTCATCCTTATCATTTATATGTATATATATATATATGTCTGTATCTGTATTAGTTATAGGTGTTACAAACAACCGTTAGGGGAACGAAACTAAAATGCTCTCTAGCAACATGTTGCGAGAGTATAATAATCAATGCCGAGATAGAAAACAACATCCTAGTGTTAACGAAAGATGAATATTCTTTGAGAAAAATATCCAAAAAGTTAAGTATAAGCCACGTACTGTCGTTAATGCTCTAAAGAGACGAAATATTGTACGTGCACAAGATGTCGGAGGGCGTCCTAAAGTACTGTCAGAATAAGATGCACGTTCAATGGAACGGGAAATGCGGAAAAATAGTTCGATGACAAAAAAAAACGCTACAGATGTGTTAAATAAGGCAGTCAGTGAATGGACCGCGCCCAGAGCATTGCATCGAGTCGGACTGGTATCAGTTATCCCAAAGAAAAAGCCGACCTTGTCAACCAAAAATATTAAAGTTATTAAAAAAATATTAAAAATATTAAATATTAAATATTAATCTGCAAATTTCATAAAAATTGGAGCGTTGAGGTTTGGAAACGTCTGATTTGGTCAGAGGAGGTGAAAATTAGCCGATTTCAGTTCGACGGTAAAAGTGGCCCCGACCTAATGAAAACATCCAAAGGCATCATGTGCTACAAGCAGTAAAGCATCAAGGGGGCAGTTTGATTTTGATGGGTTGCTTCACATGGTGGCATATTCGGCCACTTGTTAAAATAAATATTATAATGAGGAAGGAAGACTATTTGAATATTTTACAGACCAATTTGCCAAACTTCGTAGATGTGAGTACCTACTCCGAAGATGAAGTCGTTTTTCAACAGGATGGGGATCCAATACTAATGGCCCGCACAATCCCCCAATCTCAATCCAAATGAGAATTTGGGGGCGATATTGAAAAGGCGGTTAGGACAATACCAAAAAGCTCCTGGGAACAAACACGAGCTTTGGCAGCTTGTACAACACTAGTGGAACCAAATTCCCGATAAATTTATTCAAACTCCGATTGACACACGAATAGCTAATTTTTGCAGAACGAGCAAAACTGAGAAAATGAAATTTCTCTTAAGTTTTTTACTTATTTTCTTTCCATATTTCAATTTTTATATTATTTTGTAAAGCATTTGTTTAAAAATGAATTAAAGAATCAAATACTCAAAATTTTATTGAATTTGGTTGCGTTTTATTATTTTTTTTTTGTATGGCTTTAATATAAAATTCCGTTTAAAAAGGCTTTAAAATGGTCTTTTGCACAGTACTGTATATTAACCAGACTTACTCAGAACAAGTATTTGTGGTACTTCCTCATACTGTGAGAAAATGAGTTGAAATGAAATGAAATTCGATGGTAACCATCCCCACCTCCCATATAAAGGTTATGTTGAAAGCTATGAAAAACGCATTGATTCGCTGAAAAAACATGACAAAAGTATCAAATTTTACAGCCCAGATGGCACTTAAGAGCTTCAAAAGAATCTGTGTAAAAATTGGACAAGGGGTGTTTCACTGCTCACTTTTAGGTGAAATTCTATATCTTAGGAATTGCTAGTCCAATTTCAATCAAATTCGGGACACAATATTAGATTTGCATTTTAATGTCAAAGTGTTCATGATAAAAATGAACGAAATCGGATAACAACCACTCCAACTTCTGTTATAACACAATTTTAAATTACATATTTTGATAACATTAATAATATTACATATATTAATAATTACATCCGATTCTTTCACTTTACAGTATATAAATTAAGATATTTGAATAAAACTCTTACACAAATAGTTCCTCTAAGATATGCCATCTCGTCGTCAAAATGGTCGAAATCGGCAAATAACTTTTATAGCCCGAGATACCCAATATATGGACCTCAGTGTCTATGGCTGATTTTATAGCGAAAATATCGGTCTATCTGTGAGATATCTTAATGAAATTCAAGGAATATCTTTTCCTCGTAGTAATGTGCCTGGTACAAAAGTGGGGAAAATCGGGTAATTACCCCCCATATACCTAATACAAGGATTTTCAAAAGTCTGGTAGACTTTGTACCATTAACTTAATGACAAAAGTTAATACAATAAGTTCAGACCTTCCCTTAGCTCAAATATACTCGATGAATATCGTTTTTCCAGCTGACTTTAAACTGTTTATGTTGGTCAATATAAGTGTTATTTCAATGAAATAAAGTGGATATGTTTCCTTAACCATAATGGGGATTAGTGCTAAATATGAATGAAATCGATCTAGACCGTGGAGTAAACTATTTAATCCTAATGTAATTATTTCCGTTTCTCTGGCTGACTTTTAATTGCTTACTTTATATATTTAATTATGTCACTTTGGTTGAGTCGTGAAGCAAAATATTGTAATGACAATACATAATTCTATGACCTGTTATATAAGTTAATATGAAACCAAATATGATTGTAATCCATTCACGGTTTCATCGAATAATGAAGGTTGAATTCTTACGCAACATTTTTTCATAAAAAGTTTTGCCAACACCTGAAAGTATTTCCCCGGCTTTAATCCTTACTCGTTATATATAAAGATTACCTGTGTGGAGTATATGTTACAAGCTGCCCATCGAACAGAAGCTCCCAACTCTATTAATGTTTCAATAAGTACAGCTGTTTGGGCATTTATATGCGTGCAACCTACAATCTGGGCATTTTTGAGAGGCTTTTCTTCTGAAGCGCGTTTTCGCAATGCCAGTATTCCCGGCATTTCTTTTTCTGCTATTTCGATTTCCCTCCTTCCGAAGGCATGTTCCGAAGTAATATTTTTTACGCAAAAGTCTGAGCTACCCGCGCAATTAAGCTGTCTTTTTTCGCGCGGGGATACATTATTTTCATCTGAGCTACCGGTATAGCAAGCTAAATGTTTATAAAAATTCTCATTAAATAAATTCTATTGAAACGAGGCAAACTTACCTGAGCTATGTGAACATGTAGATGTTGCGGAGGAACGTCTCCTACTCATACAGGCCATTTTCAAAGCACTTGGTTGCTTAGATTCTTGCTATAAAACAAAACGTATAAAATATTAACATATATTTAGAGAGGGGTGAAAACATAATAATCTTTATCATTGTATCCATATATATATATATAAATCAATGCAATTTTATCATCATGTTGTCTGTCCATCCGTCGGACCGTCTGTGCAAGCGGTAACTTGAGTAAAAAGATATCTTGATGAAACTTAGTAAACGTGTTCCTTGGCTCTCAGAAGAGATCAGGATTGCAGATGAGCGGAATCGGAAATTTGCCACGCCCATCAAATTCCTTTAATCAAAAAACTGTAAAAGGTTATATCTAAGTCACAAATTACTATGCAAACCCGCAGTTTGGTATAAGAAATTTTAGTAGGGAGAAGCATCTGCAGTTTAAAGTTTTGAAAAAGTGGTATTGGCTCCATCCCTAACAGGTTTAATGTATATATTTCAGAAACCCCTTAAGCTATATCAACTAAACATGCTGAGAACCAATCTTTTTAGTTTTTCTTCAAACAGTGAAAAAATAAGTGAATTCAAATAATAACCAAACCAACTCCCCATATAACGGATACGTTCACAACTACTAAAAGTGGGATAACCCACTAAATAAATACGTCAAGAGCATTAAATTTCACTGCCAAGATGGTACTGATTGGATTATCTCTTGACATTACTCAGGTATACTCGAGAACATATTGCCACTAAATTTTATGAATACAACTCACACATTGACCGATATGTTCAGCCTAAAATCTGCTAGAATAACGAAATTCATTATATGTGGTATATAGGAGCTGGCGTAATTCGTTGACCGATTTTAAACATTTTCGGCATAAAACTAAAGCTGATACTTTTAAAGCTATAGCTTTTATAGCTTTTTTCCTACTTTTAAACATTTTTAACCTACGTATGCCCCTCTCTACTGCTACTAGCTAGCAGCCCTAGATTATATTTACTCAATTCATCATTATTTCACTCAATTTATTTATTATGTTTACTCAAGTTATCACTCACACGAATTATAGATAACTCTATTTCTATCTCGATTAGTTTTAGGTGTTACAAAGCCTTAGGTAAACAAAACTATTATACTCCGTTGCAACATGCCGCGACAGTATAAAAATATACGGATCTCTAAATTATTTAGACGATCTTTAACTGTTAAAACCTTTGCATTAACATTAACGTTAAAATTAAGCTTAGGGTCCATCGTAACATATAAATCAACAAAAATAAACAGCACGTACTGTAGATGATTTTTGTTGTATAATGGGAAAGTTGCACAGATGTTCTTAAAAAGCATCTAATTGTGCATATTTAATATGCAGTAGTAAATCCTTTCTATTACAACAAGTAACTATTTTGATCAATTCGCAATCGATTATTAGATGATCGATTCGCAACAAAGGAAACGAAAAACTTGCGAAATTAAAACACGTCTTCTTGGTGGTCTCCTGTGACTGCGAATTCTTTAATCTACTCAAAAATGCAATTAGATCTATGGTCGGCATAAGAGGAGCTGCGACTGTGTAGTAGGTGATCACGAAATTAAAGACACCATTTAAGAGTTTTTTTTTTCATTACTTCGGTAAACAACAATTTTCGTGGTTTTATATTTATATTACTATTAAAAGCTTTAAAACCCTTAATTTCATTGTCTTTAAATAAACTGAAGCACAAAATTTATTACGTCTGATATAAGCTAGCACAATAGTGCTATGAAATGCTGACCACTGCTATATATGCAATAAATAAGTATGGAAATTTAGCCTAAGATAGCCTACATGGTCTAACGTTGAAAGGTCTTTCAAATAGAGAGAACTGCCTGTTTGTGGATTGAGCGAAGTTGGCACAACAACCACTCGGAGTTGTACACCTTTTCCTGGAATAACGTCTATGACACGACCAATTACCATCATTACGATGGTAAATTATCTTCCTGGATAAGAACAATTGCGTTCTTATCGAAGTTTACATGGTCAGTTTTCCACTTTTTTCTCACTTGAAGTTCGCTTGAAGTCCATGTGACCAACGTTTGCAAAATATTTGTTTGATGGCAGTTATTTGGTTCCATTTATTGGCTTGATTGACGTTGTCTGCTACTGCTCGCTCCAGAAGAGTCCTTAACGCACTGCCACTTAAAACTGACTTGGTGTCAAAGTTTCGTAGTAAAGCTGGGGTCAGATGATGGTGGTGATATAGGCCATTATTTTAGGACTGCTTCTATTTCTAGCAAGGCTGTAGTAAGTTCCTTGTGCGTTAACTTGATATTCATGACGCTTCGAATCAAATGTTCTTTGGCTAATTTAACTAGCGCCAAATTTGGGTGCCCTAGCATGAAATGAAAATTAAAAAATTCATTAGCGCAATAATTAGTTTCGACATCTTGGTTTTCTCTTTCAAAAATAAATGCTTTTAATTCAGTAAGTTTACTGCAAGCGGCGACGAGAATAGTTGCGTTGTTGCAAAAGATATCTGATGGAAGGCATGTCCTAATCATTCGTTTGAGCGATGCTAAAAATACATCCCTGGACAAATCGGAGATGACCTCCATGTGGACAGCCTTTGTAGCGAAACACACAAAAATGATAACAGATGCTTTATAGGGTGCCTTGCCCCTGGTATGAAGATAGTCGTTAATGAATCCACAGATATCGACTCCACAACGTTAGAATGAACGTGACGGTGTCAAAGTCCTCTACAAGAAGATCACCCAAGTGGTTCTTTCACAATTCCCGTATCAATTTTCTTATGCCTAGCACAAAGCGAAGCGTTTTTGCGAAAATCTGGACTTCGTGAGTGAGAGAACAGTACCTGTCGTGAATTTCAGGAATATAGTTAGGTGCTATAATTGTATTAAATACTAATTTATGCATTTCTGCGTCAATAATTTCGCAGTCGTCATCGTTACTTCTTTCATTAGGCCATTTTCTTACATATTCATAAAAAAACGGAGGACCGGTAGGCCAAATTGAGATTGCGAGTTCAAATGGCAAGTCAAATCCTGAGTTTCCGATACTTTGTCCCCAAGAAATGCTGAAAGTGTACTCGAACGCAATTGAAGCCAGTGAAGGACAATCTGTGAATAATAATTTTTCGCAGCTATATTGCTCACTTTTCAAACTTTAAACCAAAAACTACTAACGGGGAAACAAGCAGTTGGCATTCATTGCGTTAGAGTTCGCACGATAGCGTCCCGAAACAACCTAGCCTAACAGCGTATTCCGTAAAACAGGGAAATTATCGCTAAGTTTAATTTTTCCCACAGAAAGTAAACTAAACAAAAGTCTACGTTCCTAAAAACAAGTCGATTTATGTTATTTGCTGAATTGATCATCAGCAATCTCAATATCTCAATCTCAATATTCAAACATCTTAGTTTATATCCGGTTCCGGTCGATAGGCAACGGGCAAAGTAATGCAAAAATCGAAAGGTAACTCAAAGCCTGTCGCTTAAAACTTAATATTTGTAGAAGTTTTATACTTTATATTGGGAGAACAGCGGATGGCAAAGTATAATTCTACGAATCTGGCGTAGTCCCACGATACGACAAGTATGGCGTTGACGAAAACAAACCTTAAATTTATGCGTTTATGTGCAGTTCGATAACTGGTAGACCTTTGACAAGCACTTAAGACAGAGACCTAACTTTTTTAGCATTGCGACACACTAAGTGCCCTGAAACGGTCACAGTTGTGTATTTTACAATTGATGGTGGAGCATACCGAACAAAACGAGTTTGAACACGAAAATTTAACTTTATGTGCGTTGGTAAACTTTGGTGTACATGTCCAACGGTATGGGCGAAGTCGATTTAGTGGAGATATTGGCAACGTCCCTGCAAAACTCGGGAGTAATCTTTTAAAGTCCAAAACTTCTTCTATTTGCTTTGGTTTCTTCATCTGCTTCTGTAAAACTAAATAAACGAGAATGGCTTGTGAAATTTAGCTTTCGGTTCCCAATGAAAGTAATGAGCCGTAAATTGCAGATGCCTTATCAACCAGGCTTCCAAATTGACCACATTAGGCTTAGAAATGGACGAAAGCTCAAATAACGAGGAAGTATTTTCTAGAAATATAATAGTTGGGTTATCATACCGAGTTTTAAGTTTCTACAATGCCTCCAGATAATTTTCGTTGGAACCTTGAAATGCGTCAATAGTTTCTAATAACGGACCATTGAGACGGTTCTGCAAATGGTTAAATTTATCTATGTTAGAAAAGCTACATTCCCTATCTAGCTAGCGATAATTTGCTTAAAGGATATTTTGAAACATTATGAATGTTTTAATATTCAGAATATTTGCTGCTGAATAAGGAGAGTTAAAGCTTAGGTAGCTTCGATCCTGCTCGCATTACACAAGTTGTGTCTGACGGTGCAGTATTGTAATCCTCGATATGTTGTGATTGAACAATTAATTCAGTTGTTATATACAGACCCACACGACTACAATCGTCCGAATCTAGCCTTTCGATTTCCGCTTGGGTAGACAATACATTCATGAAGCATGATTCAACAATACCAAGTCGGCATTTCTACTCGTCTATTAAAAGTTTTTTAGCGCCTGGCCGTAGACTGGTCTCGATAATATTTTTAACGGCAGAATTCCATTCAAATGGTCCGTTGGGTATTGAGGAATAGGTTGGGAGAAGCAGTAAATGCAGTAACGGCAGCGAAATGCGAGTGAGCGATAGCAGAGGTAAGCGCAAAGGAAGAGCCAGCGCACGTCAACAGATGATCAGCAATTGCAACGACAACGATGCATGTGATACGTGATCAAATATAATATTTGCAGATGGGCCCATTATCGTATTAGCGATAGGAACATCTAATGGCAACGACAAACGTTGACAATGGCAACGAGCAACGAGCAGCGAGCAACAACGATGGCAGCAAATTAACAGAATAGCGACAGTCATACAAAACCGAAAAGTGCAGAGCAGCGATGTACACCTCATAGGTCAAACAGTAAAATATTAGTGTAACTTGCATTTACTGCAATGACCTTTATCCAAGCTTCTCCAAATTATTGTGAAGAGGTCTCCAACTATACTATCCAAATATGCGATCTTCCAGCGATGATGATGGACTTGATTCGAATAACCGAACATTTTGTGCTCACACTATTTATGAGGCCCACATGCCAGATGTCAAGTCGAGAATTCTTATATAGGGTATTTTTGGGATAGAGCAAGATCTGCACTGATCACATTAACTTTTTTCATTACTCAAGTTAGGAACTTCAAGTAATGAACAGGTTAGGAAGTCATTAGGAAACATGTTTTCACGCAATTTTGTGAGGGTAACTCTCATAGTGACTGACATATTCGACATAAAGTCTGTTAGAATAACGAAAATCATTATATGTAGTATATGGGAGCTGGATAATTGGTAGACCGATTTTACATATTTTCGGCATTAAACTATGGAATACCCAATATTACACGATCATCTAAATGCTAAGATATCTTGCATATATATGATCGAAATATATGGTATGACGTCTACCGGGAGGTTGAAAATCCTCATATTAGGTACATCGGGGCTACGTGAAGTGCTTACTCGATTTTCCCCATTTTTGACACAAGAGTACTCTATTATCGTGGAAAAATAATCCTCGAGTTTCGCTACGATATTTACGGATTTAACGAAACATATGTTATAAAGTCTACCGGAAAGTTGAAAATCCTTATAATATTTATATGGGGGCTAGGGGAGGTATTTACCCGATTCTCCCCATTTTTGATACAAGATACTATTATCATGGAAGGATAACTTCCAATTGCATTACAATATCTTACAGATTTATCAATATTTCCGGTAAAAAGTCAAATAGAGACACTGAGGTCCACAAATTAGGTATCTGGTGGCTTGAAAAAATATAATCCGATTTCGACTATTTATACGCATGAGATGGTAACCTTAAACGTACTATTCATGAAAATCTTTATTTCAATATCTTAATTATTGCTCGATTTGTCTACTTTAAAGTGAAAGTATCAGATGAAATTTAAAATTGTGTTATATAAGAGATGTAAGCGTGGTTTTTATACGATTTTGACTATTTTCAGAACGCGACAAAATAATGATGTTACGTACCAAATTTTGTTGAAATCGGTTAAACTGTTCTTGAGATATGGAATTTCACATAAACCTGGGTGGAGCCATGCCCATCACCAGTATTTTACACGAATTCCTATGCAACCCTTCCGTATCATATTTGCAGTAAGTCTTTGACGTGTTCATTCAGCGAGTGAACGCACTTTTAGCTGATTTCAGCATAACCTTTGTATGGGAGGTGGGGTGGTTATTATCCGATTTCACTAATTTTCTCAGTGTATGAAGATTTGCTAGGAAACCTTAGTCGAAGGAAGTTTGATTAATATAGCTTTAACGGTTTCCGAGATATATATATTAAGCCTATTGGGGAGCGGGAGATAACCGCTATTAAAAAAATGGTTGCCTGCGGATGCCCCGGCCTACACGTAATAACACGTTTATATCTTAATTTGCTGCTTAGTTATAGCACTTTATCTGTTTACGATTAATGGCGTTTTGTGGGCGTGGCAGATGTCTTACGATGACAAAGAACATGTTTCATCAAAATATCTTAATTTTTACTCAAGTTATCGCTTGCACGGACGGACGGGCAGGCTGTCCCTCGGATTTCAACTCGTCTTTTTAGCCTGATCATTTATATAAATATATATGTCTATATCTAACACGATTAGTTCTAGGTGTTACAAACAACCGTTAGGTGAACAAAACTAAAATACTCTGCAGCAACATGTTGCGAGAGTATAAAAATGTTACCTAAGAATTCAACATTCACTATTCGACGAAATCGTGATTGGATTATAATCATATTTCGTATCTTGTTACTTATAATATATGTCATAGACATTACTAAATTTTGTTTCGTGTCCAAAATATTTATATAAAAATCAACAAAAGAACTAAACTTAATATATTGGTCGTATTAGGAAATGGTCCACCAGAGAATAGGAAAAATATCATATTAGGACATGGGGTTAAGACCAAGGCCTACACCAAGTTCATTCATATTCAGCATCAAATTACATTACGTTTAAGAAAGCGAAAGCATATCCACTTAATTTCATTGAAATATCACACATATTGTCTAACATAAGCGGTTTAAGGTTAGGTGGAGAGTCGAAAATCACTACATCGGGTTTAAAGTCAGCTTTAAAGTCGGAAATTCCTAAATAGAGTACATTGGGTCGAAGTTGGGTTGGGTTCCGAAGTTCCGAACTGATTGCAGTAACTTTTAATATTACACAAGTATACTCTGCGATATGTTTCCACGCAATATGAAAATAACTAACCCATTGACACACATATTCGATATAAAATCTGCAATAATAACGAAAATCATTATATGTAGTATATGGGAGCTGGTGTAATTCGTTACCCAATTTCAAACATTTTCAGCATATAACTATAGCACATACAATATTAAACGGTCCTTAAATTTCGCTAAGATATCATACGTATTGACTAATATATACCACTTAAAGCCAACCGGAAGTTTGAAATTCTTTTATTGGGTATACCGTCCGAGACATGCATTATAAAGTTGAACGAAAGTTCGAAATTCTTTACGTGAGGTATATGGGAGTTAGGGGAAGTATTAACCCGATTTTACATATTTTTATCACAAAGACACAATATTATCACACAAAGTTTTGCTGTGAATTTCAATAATATATGTCACAGTTTGACCAATATTTTCGCTAAAAAAACCAACCTTAAAAACCATATTCCGATTTCGACAATTTTTAGGTGTAGGCTTTGTTGAATGCAGATTTCGCCCATTTTCCCACTGCCATGTAATGAAGCAAATATAATGTAACATGCCAAATTTGATTGAACGGTACAGTACTTCATGAAATATAGGATTTCACCTAAAGATGGGCAGTGCCACTCCCATTGCCCAATTTTTCCACCGATTCCTTTGAAGCCCTTAATTACCACCCTTGCTATGATATTTTATGCATCTGAGGTGTTCCTTCAGCAAGTTAACCAACAACAAAACCTTTGTATGTGGGGTCAGCCCATCTAAAATGTGCATCAGCGTGCCATGGAACATGTGCACCAAGTTTCATCAAGATATATATCGGATAGACAGACGGACAGCTAGTCACTCGGAACTCACCTTGTCTGGTCATCCCGATTATTTATATACATATAACCGTTATACAACCGTTAGGTGAACAAACCTATTCAACAATGGCCGCTCTGATTAATTGCTTCCTCCGGACGGTCCAGTATTTTTGTTTTGTTGACAGCAGAGGTCTGAATTAAGAGTTTCGCCTTTGGGGAGCAGCTCATAGTTCCATGATTCTGAAGCCAACAGCTCACGATTCCCTGCCACTCCCACCAATCAATTAGCAAAACATTCCTGACCGTCAATCCTGGCTTGGCCACCGTTTGCGCCGGCTCACCGTGATTCGACCACGACCGTTTTCACTGAACGTTGTCGTAAGTGACCCACTTTTCATCACCAGTAACCATCCGCCATCATTAACCCTTGTGGCACCCTCACATAGATTTTCTTTTTTATACAACCTTATTTAAATGATCGCAACGCTTCTGCGTATAATGTTTAGCTCCTGTGCAATCGAAACAGTGCTTACATGACTGCAGAACTCGATGATTTCCATTATTTTATCGATATTTTCGACAATTGACATTCCAGAGCGTGGTGCATCTTTGACACCAATTTACCGGAGTGAAATCAACGAAACCAAAATTGCATGTGAATGACTGTTACAATACCAGGTCCATAAATACCGTTCACATTTACATCCGCCTAGCTTGAGTTTTCCCCTTTATCGGAGAAAATTTGTAAAATATAACGTATTTTCTCATTATTGGTGTTCATCACACAAAGCTGTCGCAAAAGCTTTTTTTCTACAAAATATTATCTTTCTAAGGTCATATGGCGTAACTCGATCGCACTTATGCAACGGGAGGTAGAGATCACCAAAGCCGTTTATTGGAAATATACCTCCTTTTTACTGGACCTATTACGCTCAAAATATGGGGCTAAATTATAAAAACGTCAATCCGAAGTTCGGAAGTCCTTATAGTAGGTCTACGAAATATTGATCCGATTTTACCACTTATAACATAAATAAGGGTATCTAAGGTATCTGGGGCTTAAAATTTAAAGTCCAATTTCTATAATTTTTAGACATGAGGTAGCATACCTTGGTGGCACTCTTTTTGCAAAGCTTTGTTCCAATATTTTCATTTGTGCTTGGTTTATATACTGTTAGGTGAAAAAATCAGATGGAAATTAAAATTGTGTTATATGGGCAGTAAGGGTGGTTGCAGACCAATTTCGCTAATTTTCACACCGTAATATTAGGATGTCAGGAATACTACCTACTTCGTTTAAAAATTGTGTAGTGGTTCCTGAGGTATAAAATTTCATCTAAAAACAAGCGAAGCCACTCCCATTGTCCAATTTTTACTCCGATTTCTCCGAAGCTCTTACTTGACATCTTTACAGTAAATTTTAATCCTCCGTGCTGCTTCAGTGAGTAATCGGAGTCTTATCAGTTTTCAACATAACCGCTATGGCTGGGGTAGGGGTGGTTATAATCCGATTTCATCCATTTTCGCACTCTATGAGGAGGTGCTAGAAAAACTTGTCCTTGGCAAGTCTGGTTGATATAGTTGTCGTTGTTTGTGAGATTTATGCATTATAAATATAGCAGTAGGGAAAGGCATCTGTTGTTAAAATTATTTTAAAAAGTTGCTGAAAACCCACCCTCTAATAGTGAGCGTCTTTTCCTGATAATATTGCATGTTTAGCGAAATATTTATAAAATCGGGTCAATATTTGCACTAACTTTTACTAAGATAACTCAACATTTGAAAGACATATTTGGTTTACATAAAGTAAACTAGAATAACGATAATCATTATATGAGGTCTATGGGGACTTGGGAAGTTCGTAGATCGAATATTATGCCTTCATTTAAGTTTGTTAAGATATCCTACATATTGACCGCTATACACGTTTATCCCATGAACTGGATTTTTAAAATTCTCGTATTAGCTATATGGTGGCTAGGGGTAGTATGGGTATGATTTCACACATTTTTTGCACTCGGGCACATTGTTACCAGAAAAAAACATTATCTGAACTTCATTAAGATATCTCGCCGATTGACCGATATACATATATGGTATAAAGTCAACTGAAAGCTCGTTATACAAGGTAAGTGGAAGCTAAGGGAAGTATTTACACGATTTTATCAAATTTTGACAGAAAGGGACGTTATTCAGTGGTATTCTTTGAGGACACTATTTAAATAAATTTCTATTTCGATATCTTAATTGAAATAGATTGAATTTAAAATTGTGTTCTATGGGAAGTAGCTGTGGTTGTGATCCGATTTTGTCCATTTTCACATTGTAACATAAATATATCAAAGTAATGCTATGCATCAAATTTTTTTTACATTAATGTAGTCAATCTTGAAATATAAGACTTCACCGAAAGGTGAACTGTGCCACTCCTGTTGTACAATTTTACGCGGATTCCTATGCATCCCCCCCCATTCAATATTTACAATATTATTGCAATACGTAATATTTAATTTTCCTGACGTATTTATTTTGTGAGTTACAGCACAATATAACAGTTATATGGAAAGTAGTCGCGGTTTTCATTCGATTTCACCCATGTCACATACTCGTAGATTACACAATGTCTGAGGAGGTGCCGAAAGGATATATCCTCAGCAAGTTTGGTTGATATAACCTTATTGTTTTGTGAGATATGTACCTTTTCAAAAATTTTAACTCACAGATGCCTCTCACTACTGCAATCCTCTGTACCAAATTGTACCAAATAGTTTCGTATCTTAATTTGGAACTTAGTTATAGCACATTATAAGTTTTTGATTAACGGCATTTTATGAACGTGCACGGACGGACAGACGGTCACCCAGAATTCAGCTCGCCTCGTTATCCTGATCATTTTGATATATATAGATAACTCCATATCTACCTAGATTAGTTTTAGGTATTGCAAACAACCGTTAGGCGAGCAAAATTATTATATATATTATAATATGTTGCAACATGTTGCAACATGTTGCGAGAGTATAAAAATATCAGTTGCTTGCATTGAAATCTTACCCAACTTGTTGGCCTGACGATACATTCTAGTTGCAAAATGGTTTATAACAGGTATTGCGGTCAACATATTCGGTATCTGAGGACGAAAAAGGACTTGAAAAAGTTATTACCCGTTTTCCACAATTTGGAGACGTGAGACAGAATACCTTTAAGGCCTCATTTGTGCAAATATGCCGATATCTTCATTGGTGTTTGACTTATATTCTGCAAAATCAAAGAATCAGAGGAATTTTAGAATTGTGATATATGGAAATGTAAAGCAGTGCCAGACCCAATTTTTATATCGATTCTTATGAAGCCTTTAGGTACCATTTTGACCGTGAAATTTAATGCTTCTGACGTATTTATTTAGTGAATTATAGCATTTTTAGTAGTATTCAATATAACCGATATATAGAGAGTTGGGGTGGGAGGTACTAAAAAGACATGTTATGACCCAGTTTGGTTGATATAGCCTTAGCAGTTTGTGAGATATATACATTATACTTATTATTATGCCCCCTCCTACTGCAATTTTATGTACTAAATTGTAGTTTTGTATCTTAATTCGTTGCTTAGTTATAACATTTTATGGGTTTTCGTTTAGCAACATTTAGTGGGCGTAGCAAAAGTCCGATGCAATCCATCTGCAATACCAACCTCCGCAGAGTTCCAGGGAACTCGGTACCAGGTTTTATCGATGTATCTCAATTTTTACTCCAGTTATCGCTTGCGTTGACAAACGGACAGACGGACGGACAGAATTCAACTCGTATGGTCATTCAGATCATTTATATATATACATATATATATATATATATACATCTATCATATATATATCATATACACATATATATATATATATATCTCGATTCGTTATAGGTGTTACAAAAAAGCGGTAGGTGAACAAACCTATTATATTATACATTTGTGGCGTTCTAACAATTATCACAATTTTAGTATTTAATGTACATATATGTAAATATATATGGAAAATAAGATGACCTTACCTTATCACCAAAACCTAAGTCCGATGTTAGTGTTTCTGAAGCCATTTTTGAAATATTCATATTTAAATTTCGCTAAATTTGTTTGCTGTAAAAAAAGTTTCTTTTCGGATTCTGCTTAACTTCTGTAAAATTCATTAAGTTGCACTACCACAATATTTTATTATTCGTTAAAGTATTTGCATTTACAGGCCTGAGCTTTATGTCACATGCTTAAACGCTTATACAAGTTCTTACATACCCGCATAAGTACACGCATGCACGTCTCTGCACATACAATTTTCTCAGACGTAAAAAACGAGCTTAATTTTGAGCATAATATTCCACTCGTGACTTGAAGCATTAGCAACAATAAATTACTTAAGCTTGATTTGCATCACCCATTATCGAAATATTGAATGCGATCGCGAATTAATCACCTTTGTCTACTATATTTGTACATATCTATTTGATGATTCTTTACATATATACATATATATATATATGAACGAGATTACAATCTACTGCGTCCAATCTCCAATTTGACAATGCCTTTGAGAAATTAGGATAAAGGATATTTCTATTAACCTGGGGTGGATAAATATTTTTCCTTTCATTTAATTCGAAAACTTTTATTATAAATACTGTTTCTTAATATGCTACTTATTATACTTATATACTTATACGTATGTATGTTTGTAGAGGCAGTTATTTGTTCAGATATATATATATGTGTATATCTTTTTATAAGTCTTTATGTGAAAATAAATCACTACACGAATCTCTCATCTGTCCAAATTCGGATAACCCCACTGGAACCTGTTCGCACCGTTCAGCCGTTCGAATTATATTGAAGTGAATTTTGATTGACGCCACGAAATGAGTTAGTTGAAAATCCACTAGGTTACGATAATAAGACCGAAAAGCGCTTTGTTGTGATTAAAATATGTATACATTCGACGTACATTCGCGACTGATGTAAACTTCTAACTGACTTCAACAGTACTAGAGAGTAGTCATATATAAAGTAAAATACGCGAATAATAAACTGCAATGAGATTCTTATCTTGTATATATTTCGCATTGTTATCGTCCGACATACCTGTAAAATTATTTTTACTCGTAAATATACTCTTTTTCCTCAAATATAATACGCGTTTGTAGGTCGGGGTGGTAAAGAGCTAAATTCGAATGCAGCCGAACAGTATTTGTAAGAATTATTTTACTTTAATTATTTATTTAATTATTTAAAAACACAATTTGTAAGAATTAAAAGCATGTAAAATATTTCAATATGTCTGAAAAAATCTATTATAATTATATCATTAATCTTATTAGCATTATGTTCATAATATTAATAATCAAGGAAGAGACCAATATTCCCCAATTTTAATTTGGCTATACTTTCAGTAAAGCTAAGCAGAGAGATGTATATTATAATAACGAGTGAAGCGAAGGTAAGGAAAAGTCTAAACCGAGCCACTTTTTGCCCCACCATGGAAAAGCATCACATCATTCCATTAAGAAAATCAGTATGTAGGGGATATATAGATCTGAACCCATGACAATAAATTTTATCATTCAACTAAACTATGCTTATCTAGTTAATTAAGACAACTTACGCTCCGATATAAATATAATAAAGTCGACTGAAAGGACGAAAATAATTTTATTTAGTAATGGTGGTTAGACAATTTTTCGTACTGATTTAGAGTAGTTTTGGCACCAGTATATCCAAGAAAACATATCCGCCTAATTTGAGAAATCTCAGCAAATTACCGATATTTTATATATGTAAGGACGCATTTCGGCAACGTTGAGATGAGAACTGCCACATGTCAGAGGTTAATATTCGATTTTATATTTTCATTATTGTATTCATTGAAATGAAAAATGATGAGATGGACGGTTTTACATTTGGAAGTGGGAGTGCTCTTGATTCGATTTCGATTTAATGAAAATTCTTAAAGGCAACGTTGCCACCTAGTTTTGTGATTATAGCTTTAGTTATTTATGACATTTAATTACTAAACTTATTTCAAAACAAGTAAAGAAGAGCTAAGTTCGAATATAACCGAACATTTTATACTCTCGCAATGTGCAAGGATCAAAGGCGGGAAATGCTTTCAGATGCTGGCAAAGCTTTATATTAAAAAATGTTGCGGAAGAATTGAACATTCATTATCCGAAGAAATTGTCAATGGATTGCAATCCTATCTGGTATCTTACTAACTTATATTAAAGATCATAGTCATAGACTCATGTACTTTCATTGCTATATTTTGCTTCGTGTCCGAGATATTTATATTAAAATCTCCCAAATTAAATCCAATAAGATATATGCGATATAAACTGAACCAAAGTAGTTTAATTGAATATATTAGATATATGAAGAAAACGAAAACCAGAGAAAGGGAAACCATTATATTAGGAATAAGTGGCTTAAACCATGGTCTAGAGCGACTAGAGTGAGCAAGTATATTAGAGAACATGTTTTCACCCAATTTTGAGAAGGTAACTCACCTCACAGGTAAATCACGACATATTCGGCATAAAGTCTGCTAGAATGGCGAATATCATTATATGTAGTAAATGGGAGGTGGGATAATTCGTAGACCGATTTCACACATTTTCGGCAGTAATCTATGGTATATCGGATATTACACGTTCACTTAATTTTGCTAAGATTTCTTACATATTGACCGTTATATATATTATAAGGTCTACAGGAAGGTTGAAAATCTATCGGAAATATTTATCCGATTTTCCCCGTTTTTGACAGCAGAGCACGCTATTATCATACAAAGATAATCGTCTAATTTCATTACGATATTTTACAGATCACCGTAACGTCTACCGGAAGGTTGAAAATCCTTATCTTAAGTATATATGGGCTACGGGAAGTATTTATCCGATTTTTCTCATTTTTGACACCAGATCACGCGATTATCATGGAAAGACAGTACTCCAATTTCATTTCAATATCTTACAGATTTCCCGATATTTTCGATAAAAAGTCAGATGGAGGCACTGAGGTCCTAATATTGGGTGTATGGTGGCTTGAAAAGTTGTAATCCGATTTCATCGATTCTTACGCATGATCGCATATCTTGAAAGCATTATTTGAACAAAGTTTTATATTCATATCTTAATTGCTGCTCGATTTATCTACTTTAAAAAGAAAGGATCAGATGACTCTTAAAGTTGTGTTATATGAGAAGTAGGCGTGGTTTCTATCCGACTTCGTTCATTTTCACAATACGAATATACACATATTCACAATACAAACCAAATAAAAATATAAGATTGCAAATATAATTTCATATACCAAATTTTGTTGAAATCGGTTAAGGGGTTCTTGAGATATAGGATTTCTCTTAAAAGTGGGCGGTGCCACGCCCATCACCAAAACTTTAGACGGATTCACCTGTTTCTTCAGCGAGTTATGGCACTTTTAGTAGTTTTCAATATAACTTTTGTATGGGAGGTGGGCGTAGTTATATCCAATTTCACTCACTTTCTCAGTATATGAAGAGATGTTAGAAAAACTTAGTCGGAGCAAGAGTGATTGATATAGCTTGAAGGGTTTCCGAGATATATATTAAAACCATTGGGGCCGGGGCCATACCCACTTTACCCATCCTACTAGGATTCTTTATACCAAATAACACGTTTATATCTTAATTTGCTGCTTAGTTATAGCACTTTATCTGTTTTCGTTTAATGGCGTTTTGTGGGCGTGGGAGATGTGCAATTACGCCCATCTGCAATACCAACCGTCTTACGATGACAAAGAAAGCGTGTGCCAAGTTTCTTTGAGATATCTTAATTTTTCCTCAAGTTATCGGTTGCACGGGCGGACGGACAGACAGACAGTCACTCGAATTTCAACTCGTCTTTTCATCCTGATCATTTATGTATATTTATATGTCTATATCTAACTCGTTTAGTTCTAGGTGTTACAAACAAACGTTAGGTGAACAAAACTAATATACTCTGTAGCAACATATTGCGAGAGTATAAAAATGTTGGGGAAGAATTCAACATTTCTTATTCGAAGAAATTGTTAATGGATTGCAATTATATTTAGTATCTTATTAACTTACCTTACAGGCCTTAGACTCATGCACTTTCACTGCTATATTTTGCTTCGTGTCAGAGATAATTATATTAAAATCTACGAAATTAACTCAAATAAGATATGTGCGATATAAACTCAACGAGTGGCTTAATAAATATATTGGATACATGGAGAAAAAGTAAACCAGAGAAAAGGAAATCATTACATTAGGAATAAGCGACTTAGACCAAGGGCTGGACCAATTTCATTCATATTCACTGCTAAGTAACATTATGTTCAAGAAAGGATGTCCTCTTAATTTCATTAAATTATCACACATATTGACCAACATAAATGGTTTAAAGTCAGGTGGAAAGTCGTAAATCACTATATACACTATATTTGGGCAGGGGAAGCTCGGGACGTGAGAATAACGAAAAACATAAGTAGTACCGATTTCACACATTTTCGCCATCAAACCATTTTATATCCAATATCACATGTTCACTTAATTTTGCTAAGTTATCTTACATATTGACCGATATATACCGTATAAAACCGATCGAAATGTTGAAATTCTTATATTAGGTACATGGGAACTAAAATCGGGTTTTGGAAACCAATTAAATTCGGAAGTCACTGTATCAGGTACATTGGGGCTAGGGGAAGGGCTGAATAGATGACATTCACTTTTGGCAATAAACTAAAGTATGCTCGAGAACAATTTTCCCGTTAATATTGATTAGCTGAAAATTAGGCAGACATATTCGGTACAGAGTACACTAGAATAACGATAACGATATATAACGATAACCATTATATGTAACCATTAACTACCCCATGTGGGGTGGCCACATTTTTGCCACCAAACTATAGTACGTGGTGTGTTCAAAAAATAACGGAAATTTTCGTTTTTTGAAAAAAATTTATTCATTCGTCTACATTAATGTTGTCGCCTTCAAAACAGTTTCCATTCGATATTATGCACTTATCCCAGCGCTTCTTCCAATCGTCGAAACACTTCTCAAATTCGATTTTTTAGATAACATTTAGCTCTTTCAGCGATGCGCTTTTAATGTCATCTATACTTTTAAAACGACGGACCTTAAAGGTTGTCTTTATTTTTGGAAATCGCGCGAGTCGCAAGGAGCCATGTCTGGTGAATATGGAGGCTGGGGCATTATTACAGTACTGTTTTTGGCCAAGAATTCACGAACAAACAACGAAGTGTGAGCAGAATTGAGCAAAAGTCATGAATTGTTTTTCCACAAATCCAGGCGTTTTTTTTTCCGGATTGCTTCACGCAAACGGCGTTGAACTTGTAGGTAGTACTTTGAGGCAAGAATTCATGATGCACTTTGCCATTAAAGTCGAAGAACGCAGTCGAAGAACGCAGTCGAAGAACAGTACTGGCAAGATAACTGGCAGTTTGTCCATTATATACGGAATAAAGTCAAGCAGAAGTTTGAAAATCCATATTTTAGGTATGTGGGAGCTAGGAGAAGTTTACCCCATTTTATCCATTTTTGACGTTGAGCACAATATCGTCAGCCAAAGATTTGTTCTGAACTTTAATAACATATCACACAGATTGGCTGATATTTTCGGTCAAAAGTCTGCCATAGATACTGGGTCCACATATTCGGTACCTGGGGACTTGAAAAATTATAATCCGATTTCCACAAATTTTGACGTAAGATAGCATACACTCAGGACACCCTTGGTACAAAGTTTCGGTCCAATATCTTTATTGGTAGTTTTTTTATATAAAATAAAAATAAAAATATATAATAAATAAATGTAAAAGGAAAGAATCATATGGGATTTAAAATTAAGATAATGGGAAGTAGGGGTGGTTGTAACCTTATTTTACCAATTTTCGCACTACAAAGTAAGGATGTCTATATAATCCTGCGTACCGAATTTGGTTGAAATTGGTTTAGCGGTTCCCGAGATACTGAATTTCATTTGAAGGTGGGCGAAGTCGCACTCATTGTCCAATTTTTACACCGTTTCCTTTGAAAGTCTTGATTGAATTCTGGCTATGAAATTCAATGCTTCTGGCATGTTTTTTCAGCGAGTTAACACACTATCAGTAATTTTCAACACAACCGTTTTATGATAAGTTGGCGTGGTTATTATCCGCAAGTTCAAGCGATTAGCAACCAAGTTTGGTAGAGGTAGCTTTAATAATTTGTGAGATATGTACTTTAAACCTATTAGAGAGCGGAGATATGCCTAATTTTCAGAAATTTTCAACCCACATATGCTCTTCCCTACTGCTATCCCTCGTACCAAATCTAAGCTTTATATCTTAATTTGGAGTTTAGTTATAGCATTTCATAGGTTTTCGTTTAACAACATTTCGTCGTCGTGGTAGCAGTCCGGTTACGCCCATCTGGTATACCAACCTCCGTTGAGTGCCAGGGAACATTTACTTCACTTGCCTACAGAGTCAAGCATCACTTTGCATATATAGTGCCTATATATATGGCGTACCATGTCTCATGTAAAATTTGTCGAAATCATACTGTCACTTTTCAATGTCGGATATACCGAAAATATCGGTCATCATCTGAGATATCTCATATCTCATATCTGAACATCTGAAACTCAGAGAAAATATTTTTCTGATATATTAAATTTCCGGATATATTAAATTTCGCTGCTTTGGTTGAGTTTACATTGCAAATATCTCTAGATATGATCTAATATCTAGAAATGTCTAAATTAAATAAGAATATTTCGAATAATATTATGTTATTCGGTAAAAGTATGGTTCAAAAAGTATGGATGTTGTACCTTACCATAGCACTAATATCATGAATACACATAGATGATTTGTCGTAGTTAGATTGACTTTATGAATATATGACCTGATGTAAGGGTTAATATGATGCTAAATATGATTGCAATCCAATCACAATTTCGTCGAATAGTGCATAATGAATTGATTTGCAAAAATTTTATACTCTCTCAACATGCTGCAACAGAGCATATTAGCTTTGTTCACCTAACATTTGTAACACCTAAAACTAATCGAGAGAGATAGAGGTATAGATATATATATACATCCAAATGATCAGGACGACCAGAGGAGTTGAATTCCGAGCGACTATCTGTCCGTCCGTCCATCAGCCGTGCAAGCGATAACTTGAGTTAAACTTTAGAGGGAGTGACAAGAGGTGTCTCCATAAGAGGGATGGTCCTGCAGATGGGCGTAATCGGTAATCTGCCTCGCCCACAAAATGCCGTTAATCGAAAACTTATAAAGTGCTATAACTACGCAACGAATTAAGATACAAACGTGTAATTTGGTAGAGAGAATTGCAGTTGACAGAGGCATCTGGGGTTTAAAAAATTTTTATTGTTAATAGTGGGCGATCAATCAATATTTTGATGAAATTAAGTGGATATGTTTTCCAAAACATAATGTGGTTTCGCCCTAAATATGAACGAAATCGTCTAGATTGCGGTCTTAGTCTTGTATTCCTAATATAATGATTTCCGTTTCACTGCTTGACTTTTTCCTAATATACATACAATATTTAATTACGCCCTTTTGGTTGAGTTTATATCGCATATATCTCTTTTGAGTTAATTTGGTTGTGTTTGATAAAAATATCGCGGACACGAAGCAAAATATAGTAATGAAAATACGTGAGTCTATGATTATGAATGTTAAATTTTTATGAAACATTTTGTAACATAAAATCTTGCGAGCACCCACTTCTCCTTGTACATTGCGAGAGTATAAAATGTTGGTTTATACGGTTGGTTTATGGATTTAGCCCTTCCTTGCTTGTCTAATATAAAGTTTTGACATCACCTTAAAGTATTTCCCCACCTTGGATCCTTGCAAATTACGAGAGTATGAAATGCTCAATTGCACCCGAGCTTAGCTCTTCTTTACTTGTTTTTCTTTGTTGTTGCTCTAATTCTCCTCCTTACCTAACGCTGCTTTAATAACCTCGAAAATTCTGAATTTAAAATTTAATGAAGAAGCGTTTCTTTCACATGACAGCGTGTCATCCGTCAATTGTTAATTCATTTCTATATTTGTATGTTCCTACTCTTATGTGAATTTGTGTTCCCGTATTCATTAAATGTTTCTTATTTTTTTTATTAGCTTTGTCATTTCAGTTATTATTAAAGTTACCATTATGAAAATTATCATCTGGCTTATTGGTGCTTGAATTTTCAAAACGGCGAATCTAACGTCATGATCATCTTATACATAAACAAAGTTAATTTTTCATTTAAGTTGAGTAATGATAACATTACAATCCTGGTGCAGTATACCTAATTCATTTAAAAACGAGGAAATCAAATCGCGGTAGTATGCATAACTATTGAGCACTTATCATTATTAGACAGGAAGTCATTTGCGTATACAATATAGCTCTGCATTCCTTTCATCTATAAACTCATCGTATTATTTGCATATGGATTTTCGCCAACTTTCAGACCTAGCTTTTCACCAAAAATTCTGATAAAGACTTAACTACCTCAAACGACTTTAATCCTATCAGTCATATAATTTGCTTACCACTGCAAAACAACAATTCTTCTTGACAGAATTCTTGTTAATAAAAATATCTCTTTGCTAGATTTTGTTAGACAAAATACATCAAAATGCTCCATTCCCCATTTTTCGGATTACTTTATATCCTATTTAGGAGGTATTATAATGAGTATGCGATTTTTATATAGAGGCCGCTTAATTGGCTCGATAAATACATATAGATTTGATCGTGTATTTTCTTACTGTATACGCTATACCGTCACACCCTCCACTACTCGTACTTTTCTTACTTTTTTTTACTATCAGGTCCTTATTGTATATGTCTTTCACGTACAGCATTATTAATAACATTGTTCTTTCTCCTTATATTAAAAACATTTTCTTCAATTTCAGATTTTACGCTCTCAAGCTAACTCTTCGATACATTCACCCGTCTTATGGAAATAGTTGTATTACAATATTTGGTGTTTGACTTCTCATCCCCAAGGAAGTTGTTTCGAATATTTTCAATTATTTTTCATAATTTCAATAGTAAATTATATTAATATTATAATAATATATTAAATTAAAAATAATATATTATATAATAATATAATATATAATATAATATATTAAATTAAATAATATTATAAATAATAGTAAATTTGTATTCTACATAGAATATAACATGTTTGAAACTCAAAAAGTAAGTAAATTGAAATTAATATTTGAAATTTATTAGTATCTTTCCTTTCTGTAGATCCCACGTACTGTATAAGGTCATCACTTTTCTTCCGGTTGACTGTATATAGTATATATTAGTCAGCGCAGTATATGGTGTTGAATGGAAGAGCTTTCTCAATTTTATTTGAAAATAAATATTTCAGTTATATGAAAGTAATGAAACTAAGTAAGCAAAAGGCTTGTTATATAAGTTAATAAGATTCGAAAAGAAGAACAATCAGTTGACAGTTCTGCTTATGAATGAAGTGTTATTCATCCGCAACATTGATATATTTTCGCAAGTTGTTGTAAGGGGTATTATAGTTGCTTTCAACTAACGGTAGTTTGAAACACCTAACACTAATCAGGATAGCCGTATCGTTATATATATGAAAATGATTAAGATGAATTGTCCATCCGTCCTTCCGTTTTCGGTTGAAGCGATAACTTAAGCAAAAATTTCAAAAAACCATTTCAAGTTGCCATAATTCATTTGACACTGGTTGTAACAGTTGGAGCGGATGTGCTTTTTTAAAAAACTCGTAAACTACTGAAGCTGTGTTAACCAAACATGGTAGGAGCCCGCAATGATAAAGATTACATGTAATTGGCTTCAAAGTGGATATTTCTGATAAAAAAAAGATCTTTTTATACTATCGGAACATTTTGCTAATGAGCATAATAGTTTTCTTCACCTAACGGTTGTTTACAACACCTAAAACTAATAAAGATAGATATAGAGTTATGTATTTATAAATTATCAAGATGACAAGACGAGTTGAATTCCGTGTGACTGTCTGTCCGTCCGCCTGTCCGTGCAAGCGATAACGTGAGTTGAACATGAGATTTGATAAAACTTGGTGCACATGTTTCTCAGCACTCTGAGGAGGTGATTATTGGGTATTACAACTGGCGTAATCGAACTACAATACTACAATGCCCACAAAATTCCGTTACACGAAAACCTACAAAATGCTATAACTAAGCTCCCAATTAAGATATAAAACTGGAATTGGGTACATAGAACCACATTAGGGAGGCGCATTTGTGGGTTGAAAATTTTTTAAAGAAGAGAATATCTTCGTCCACTAATTGGTTTATTGTATACTCACAACTCACTCACATACATCTTATATCTAACAAACCACTAAAACCATACCCATCAAACTTGCTGAGGGCAAATCCTTCTAGCACATCCTCAAACAGTGTGAAAATAAGTGACATCGGATAATAACAAATTGAAAACTGCTAAAGTGGAAGTTCAGTGAGTTCACTAAATAACAACGTCGTATAAAAATTGGATAGCAGGTGTGGCACATTTTGTGAAATCTTATACCGCAGGAATTTCTACACCAATTTCAACCAAAGTTGGTGTGTGTCATTATATTTAGATTCTTATATTACAGTGTGCGAATGTACAAGATCGAAGTCCAACCACGCCTACTTCCCATATATCACAACTTTAAATTCCATATGACTCTTTCACTTTATAGCACATAAATCAATTAGTATTTAAGATATCGGAGCAAAAATTTGCCCAATTATTACCTTTAGAGTAGCACATCTCTTGTCAAAAATTAGGGGAAACCGTAATATTACTTTTGAAGCCCCCAGATACCGAAAGTTTGGACCCAGTGCACACGGCTGACATTTTACCTAAAATATCGGTCAATCTGTGAGATATAATACTGTAATTCAGAGCAAATCTTTGGCTGATAATATTGTGCTCTAATTTTAACAATGGATTAAATCGGGTGAGTACTTCCCCTATCGCTATTACACCTCATACAAAGATTTTCGAAATTCCAGTTAACTTTATAGCGTCTATATCGGTCAATATGTAAGTTATCTCAGTGAAATTAAAAGCCAGTCTCTTGCTGGTAACAATGAAACATTGTGCCTAAAATATATAAACTCGGATAAATACTATCTCTAGCTCCCATATTACTTATATAAAGATTTTCAAACCTCCTGTTAATTTTATGCTATATATATCGGTCAGTCCGTAAGGTTTCTTAGATAAAGTCAGACAGCATCTGTTCCTAGTAATAATATGTCGTTCAGCCAAAAATTAATAAAATCTAATCAATGCAACCCTTGCCCCTTACATCTAATATAAGAATTTCAAACTTCCGGTTGGTTTTATGGTATGATATTTTAGCAAAATTAAGTGAACTTATAATATTGGATATACTATAGTTTCATTCCTAAAATGTGTGAAGTTGGTTAACAAATTACCGCAGTTCCCTTATACGCCGTAAAAATATTTTCGTTCCTATAACAGACTTTATGCCGAACAAGTCGGTCAATGTGTGAGTTATTTTCACGAAATGTGTGGAAACATATTCTTGAGTATACTTGTTTAATGCTAAAAGTTGATGCAATCATCCCAAACCTTTCACTAGTAATATACCCGATATAGTAATTTACGACTTTCCTGCTGACTTTGAACCGATTATGTTGGAAAATATGTGTAATATTTTAATAAAATTAAGTGGACGTTCTAGGAAAAACGTTCCCGTCTGCAAAATACGTTTTTTAAAGTACAGTAATTTGGTACCTCTTTATGCGACTTAAATTTATGCAAGGCGAGTGACTTTTGCAAGTTTGAAAACAAAAGGAAGTCGTATGGAGACAAATCTAGAGTACGGTATATTGGCAGCACTTCCTAGACTAATTCGGCGCCAACCATTGCGCCGACAGCTTTCTTATGTCAATATTTCATGCATTCATGCATGCATAACCTTCGCGATTTTTTAGATGTCTACTGTCTCAGCAATTTCGCAAACCTTCAGTCGGCGATCTGCCAATACGAGATCGCGGACTTTAGTCACGTTACCCTCCGTGGTAGCCGTTTAGGGAACCCTAGTTGAAACTCCTTAAACAATCGCCATCGAAGATAAGGACCCACTGTATACAACATTCAAGCGCTCTGAACACTGGAACGAATACATCACGGCTGACTATTGTTGGAGTATTAAGAATATCTCACGTATTCCAGCTTCAGCAAGAAAATTAAACAAAGAAATCTTAATTTTTTTCAACTTAAGGATTATCAGAACATGTTTTCACGCAATTCTGTGAAGGTAACTCACATAGTGACCGACATATTCGGTATAAAGTCTGCTAGAATAGCGAAAATCATTATATGAAGTATATGGGAGCTGGGATAATTCGTAGACCGATTTCACACATTTTCGGCAATAAACTATGGTATATCCGATATTACACGTTCACTTAATTTTACTAAGATATCTTACATATTGACCGAAAAATTTACCAAAAATTTAAAAACCATATATTAAGGACATGGGGGTTAGGGGGAGTGCTTACCCGATTTTATGAATTTTAAACACATGAACACACCGTTATCAGAAAGAGACACTCTCTGAATTTCAAAACGATAACTCATATATTGACCGTTATATATGATATAAAGTCTCCGGGAAGGTTGAAAATATTTATATATTATATTATGGGGGCTAGGGAAAGTATTTACCCGATTTTTCCAATTTTTGACACCACATCAGATTACTGTCGTAAAAGATAGGCCTCTAATGCCTTTGCGATATTTTACAGATTTACCGTTATATATGATATAAAGTATACCGGAAGGTTGAAAATCCGTCTATTTGGTATATGGGGCCTAGGGGTAGTATTTACCCGATTTTCACCATTTTTTATACCACATACTATTATCATGGAAAGATAATCCTCCAATTTCGTTACAATATCTTACAGATTTCCCGATATTTCGACAAATAGTCAGATAGAGACACAGAGGTCATAATATTGGGTATATCTGGTGGCTTGAAAAGTTATAATCCGATTTCAACTATTTTTACGCATGATATGGCATATATTGAACGTACTATTCGTGGAAAGCTTTATTTCCAAATCTTAATTATTGCTCGATTTATCTATTTTAAAATGAAAGTACGAGTATCAGATGAAACTTAAAATTGTGTTATATGAGAAGTGGGGGTGCTTTTTATCCGATTGGTTGAAATCAGTTAAGAGGATCTTGAGATATGGTATTTCTCCTAAAAGTGGGCAGTACCAGGCCCATCATCAAAACTTCACACGGATTCCTATGCAACCCTTCCGTATCATATTTGATGCAAGATTTAATGTTTCTAACGTGTTCCTTCAGCGAGTTATCGCACTTTTAGTAGCTTTCAACACAAATTTTGTATGGGAGGTGGGCGTGGTTATTATCCGATTTCACTGATTTTCTCAGTATATGAAGATTTGTTGGAAAACTTAGTCCAAGGAAATTTGATTGATATAGCTTTAACGGTATAGAGATATATATATTAAGCCTATTGGGGAGCGGGGAGATACCCACTATTAAAAGAATGTTTGCCTGCGGATGCCCCGGCCTACTGAGATCCTCTATACCAAACAACACGTTTATATTTTAATTTGTTGATTAGTTATAGCACTTTATCTGTTTTCGATTAATGTGCAATTACACCCATCTACAATAGCAACCGTCTTACGGTGACAAAGAACACGGGTACCAAGTGTCATCAAAATATTTTAATTTTTACTCAAGTTATCGCTTGCACGGGCGGACGGACGGACGAACAGACAGTCACTCGGATTTCAAATCGTCTTTTCATCCTGATCCTTTATATATATATCTATATCTATTTATATATATGTCTATATCTAACTCGTTTAGTTCTAAGTATTTCAAACAACCGTTAGGTGAACAAATCTAATATACTCTGTAGCAACATGTTGCGAGAGTATAAAAATAGATGCAAATGTTGATAAAAGTCAGTCAGTCGGTATAAAGTCAGCCAGAGGCAATGAGAACCTCATATTCGGTATATGAGGACTCGAAAAATCCTATCCCGATTTCATCCATTTCTGATCCACTGATCCCATACCTCGAAGGCACTATTTATGCTAAATTTGCTTCCAATATCTTCACTGATGCTTGATTTATATTCCGTAATCTTCCGTGCCATATCAACTACAAAATTTAATGCTTCTGACGTTTCTCTTTAGTGCGTTATCGGACTTTCAGTAGCTTTCAGCATAACCGTTATATGCGGGATGGAAGTGGTTGTCATCCGATTTGATCTACTTTCACACTGTTTATGGAGGTTCTGAAGGGATTTGCCCTCGGCAAGTTTGGATAATATGGCTATAATGATTTGTGAGATATATATATTGACATCAGTTCTATCTAGTTTATTAATCGTGTTCTTTGCAAAAGTTTAGTAGAAATAAAAAAAATTAAAGATTATTTCATATTAAGCTGTGTACAGTTAATAAAGGTATTTATTTATTGAAAGTCAAATCCATGAAATATCAATATTTAATAAGTATATAACATCAGTGAAAATTGATATTTTGCGATGCGTTCAAAATCACAGGCTAATCTCACGGTTTTTAAAATTAGCATAAAGTCTACTAATCTTTATTAAACATTTCTTAATTCGTTTTAAGGCACTTATCTTTGTACAATAATAATTATAATGTATGTACGACATATAAATATTTAATCATAAACTTATATTAATCAATTTGCGCTAAATTAGATTTAGTCTACTTGATAGGTTTTATTACATGGTAGACATTTTTACTGAAAGCCTTATTTCTACTATTCAGATTGGCTGCATACTTTTCTATCACAAGCTAAAAGACAGGTTACAAAATATCCTTACAAAAGTAGATTCGGTAAGTGTAAGTTCACATAAAATGGTCAACGTGTATACACTTTCCTTCTCCAAAAAAACAAAAGCCTAAAACAATCTTGATGCATAAATATAGGATTATATTTATGTATATAATTCCAGAGCTCCATAAAAGAACAAACTATGAACTCCTGGATAGCGCCTTATCCATAAGATACCATGGTAAAAAAACGCTAACAGCCACCGCCGCAACACAAGTAGCACAAAGTACTATAGTTGAGGTAATATTACTAGTCGAATATCCATCTTTTCTATATTCAATATCCTCATGGGGCTGTTTCTCAAATTCCAATACTTCAACATCAAAACGAAAACGCACTTTAGAACTAGGAGACTCCTTACGCCAAACCAAGTGACCTGATGACTCACGTCGCTCCAAACTCCATTTTGGGCCCTGGGCTGTAAAGATTTACAAACATTTGTTAATGAAGTAATGTTTAACAATTTCAGTTTAACAACAAACTGTAATAAATAAATAATTTAATAAAAAATAATAATAACATACTTTATCTAGCATTTATTCCGTTCCTCTTTATTGAATGAAATAACTGTACAGATTTGTTTACGAGATTTGCCACTGTGTGCGATGGTTTCTAATTTATAAAATTAGAAACAAAACTTATATTAAACAAGTAAGGAAGCGCTAACTTCGGGTGTAACCGAACATTTTATACTCTCGCAATATGTAAGACTCAGGGGAGGGGAAATGCTTTCAGGTGCTGGCAGAACTCATTCACTAATTCAACATTCATTATTCGATGAAATTGTCAATCGATTGCAATCATATTTGGTATATTATTAATTTATTTTACAGGTCATAGACTCATGTACTTTCATATATTTATATCAAAATCTACCAAGTTAACTCAAATAAGATATAAGCCATATAAACTGAACCAGAGTAGTTTAATTGAATATATTAGATACATGAGGAAAAAGTCAACCCGAGGAAAGTAAATCATTATATTAAGAATAAGCGGCTTAAACCATGGTGTAGACCGATTTCATTCGTATTTAGCGCAAAACTACATTATGTTTAAGAAAACCTATAAGTGGATGTTTGGATTTCATTAAAATATCATACATATTGACCAACATAAACGGTTTAAAGTCAGATGGAAAGTCGGGACTTCTTATATCGGGCATATTTGGGATAAGGGAAGATCTGCACTGATCACATTAACTCTTTTCATTACCTAAGTATATTAGGGAACATCACATCTTCATTCAATGTATATATGGGTGCTAGGGAAAGTATTTACTCAATTCGCCCCATTTTTGATGCCAGGGCACACTATTATCATGGAAAGACAATCATCCAGTTTCATTACGATATTTTATAGATTTACCGAAATCTCTGGTACAAAGTCAAAGGAGAGGTTGAAAATCCTTATATTAAGTATAGGGGGGTTAGAGGAAGTGTTTACCCGATTTTCCCCATTTTTGACATAAGAGCACATTCCTATCAGGGAAAGAAATTACTCGAATTTCATAACGATGCAAGTGATGCATTTATATAAAGTCAGCTATAGCCACTGGTATATGAGGACTTGAAAAGTTAAATGCCGATTTCGACAATTTTTACGCATGTAGTGCCATATCTTGAAAGCATTATTTGTGCAAAGTTTCATTCCCATATTTTAATTGTTGCTTGATATACTTTATAGTGAAATAATCAGAAAAAATTTTAAATTGTGTTATATGAGAAGTAGCCATGTTTGTTTGCAATTTGACCCATTTTCAGATAGTCACATAAATAGGCAAATATAATGTCATCTACCAAATTTGGTTGAAGTTGGTTAAGGCGCTCTTGAGATATGAGTTTTCTCCTAAAAGTGGGCGATGCCACACCCATTGGCCAAATTTTACACGATCCTAGGCAGCCCTTCCGTACCATATTTGCCATAAGATTTAATGTTTATGAGGTATTTCTTTAGCGAGTTAACGCACTTTTAGTAGTTTTCAACCTAACTTTTGTATGGGAGGTGAGCGTGATTATTATTCGATTTCACTCATTTTCTCAGCATAAGAAAAACTTACGCGAAGCAGGTTTGATTAATATAGCTTTATCGGTTTCTGAAGAATGTATACTAAACCAATTTTGGCCGGTGCCATTCCCACTTTTGCAAAAAATTTTGCCCACAGATGCTCCGCCCTACTAGGATCCTCTGTAACAAATAACACATTTACATCTTAAATTTCTGCAGTAATAGCACTTTATCTGTTTTCGATTAATGGCAGTTTGTGGGCGTGGCAGATGTCCAATTACGCCCTTCTTCAATACCAACCGTCTTACGGGGACAAAGAACACATGTACCAAGTTTCATTAAGATGAAATTATTATGACGAACAGACAGTCTACTTCGGGAGAAGAAGAGTGTCAAAAGACGATCCGTATTTGAGCACCGATGCAATTGATATAATGTTATCATTCCAATCGAGCTAATAATAATAATTAATCTTATCTTGTATAAGACGATCAATAAAAACTGCTAAAACATATATAAAATTGTTTCTACGGATAAGCGGATGATTATCCATGTGATTTTAAGTTATCAGAAGTATGCATATACATTGAATTGTCTTAAATGTAAAAAAAAAGTTTTGCACAAATTTTCTAAACATAGACTCTACTATGGTAGTAAAGTAGTAGATATATATAAAGTTTAGTTTAAATTACAGACAGTTAAGACACGTCTCTTAGGAGTCTAAGATTAGCTTATCTTATCTGTCCCCAGCGTTACATACTCCTTTACTATAATGGCACTATAATGTGACAAATGCTAAACATCATATCTATGCTCCAAAATAATATTGGATCTCTTTCATAGTGGAATTAAAGTTTGAGGCAGCAATACATGTAACATCCACTCAAATCTACATATTGTACATACCCATACGGATTTATTTATAAAAAATATTTAGATATATGGGGTGTTTTTTAGAGGTAGATATAGAATTTTATTTATAGATAACTGTAAAACTAGCCGTGAAAGTAAACACATTGTTTGTCATTTCTGTTCGGAATAGTTTGTCTAATTACCACAAAAAGACCAACTATCTGTGCGATAAACTCATATCAAGGTTTTTGCAAGTGGTGAAGCACGTTTCACGTATGAACAATCCTGAAGCCACTCTGCTCTACCATATATTTGTATGCTGAAGTAAAAACACAACCAATGTACCATCAATTCTGTGCGCTGCAGTTATATGATTCACATATTTTCCCAGTATGTGAGGACATTCTGCTATGATATAATTCTTAATGATATAGCTTTAACGGTTTATGAGATATGTACATTAAATCTATTAGGGGCGAGGAGCCATTCCCACTTTTACAAAATTTTTACAAATTCACCCACAGATGCTCCGCCATGCTACCATGTCAAATACCACGTTTATGTCTTAATCTATTGCTAAGTATAGGACTTTATCGGATTTTGATTAATGGCATTTTGTGGGCGTGGCAGATGTCCAATTACGCCCTTCTGCAATACCAACCGTCTTACGGTGACAAAGAACACGTGTACCAAGTTTCATTTAGATATTTTAATTCTTTCTTAAGATATCGCTTGAACCGACGGGCGGACAGACAAACGGATTTCAACTCGTCTTTTTATTCTAATCATTTACATATGTATATGTGTCTATATCTAACTCGATCAGTTTTAGGTGTTACAAAGGTGTTTTGTTTGATTTTAGTTGTTTGTTAGGCGAACAAAACTAATATACTCCGTTGCAACATGATAAAAGTGCAATAACTCACCTCAGAAGCATTAAGATTCACAGCCAAGATGTTACCTAAGGGCTTCAAAAGAGAAATTAAAACCCAACCACGCCTACTTAACATATATCATAATTGCAAATTCCATATGATTCTTTCACTTTACAGTATATAAACCAATTAATATAAATAAATTAAATTAAATTAAAATAGTATATTACCAATAAAAACATCGTAGCGAAACTTTGCACAAAGAGTGCCCTTAGTGTATGGCACCCCACGTCTAGAAATTGTCGAAACCGGAATATTACTTTTCAAGCCGAAATTACTTTTCATACACCGAATATGTGAACCCACTAGCTATGGATGACTTTTCACCGAAAATATTGGTCAATCTGTGATATGTATTATTGAAATACAGAACAAATCTTTGTGTGATAATGATGTGCCCTTGTGTTAAAAATTGGTAAAATCCAATTAATACTTTCTCTATCTATCGGTCAATAATCGGTCAATCGGTGAGTTATCGTTGTGAAATTCGAAGCCTTATGCTTAAAATGGCTCAAATCGGGTGAATACTTCCCCTAGCTGCCATATTCCTAATATAAGGATTTTCAAACTTCCGGTAGGTTTTATACCATATCGATCAATATGTGAGGTTTGTGAGGTAATAATATGCCGTGATGTTAAAAATGGATAAAGTCGGATCAACACTACCCCTAGCCTACATATACTTAATATAAGAATTTCTAAACTATATGTTATATATACAATATAGTTTGGCGAAAATAAATGAAATCGATTTACGTTATTATAGCAAACTTTATGAAGAGTATATCGGTCAATTTGTCCGCTATTTTCATAAAATCGCATGGAAACATGTTCTCAAGGGTACTTGAGCAATGAAAAAAGTTAACGCAATCAGTAAAGACGTTCCCCTAGCCCAAAGATACCCGACATAATGTTATAATATTCCGACTTTCCAGCTGACTTTAAACCATTTATGTTGTTCAATATGTGTGATATTTTAATGAAATTAACTGGATATGTTTTCCTAAACATAATCTGGTTTTGCGCTATATATGAATGAAATCGGTCTAGACCACGGTCTAGGCCTCTTACTCCTAATATAGTGATTTCCGTTTCTCTGGTTGACTTTTTCCTCATATAGCTAATATATCTAATTCAGCCACATTTTTAATAGAAAGCTTTGCCAGCACCTGAAGGTATTTTGATCCCTCTACCTTTTATCCACGCACATTGAGAGAGTATAAAATGTTAGGTTACACCGGAACTTAACTCTTGCTTACTAGTTTATTACTTTTTTTTACTGGGGTTTTTACACCATTTGAGAGTCTGTATTCGAATAAAGGCAAACACGTTGAGGGCGGTGTTAGCCAGGTAATTGCCCTGCGGTTGGTTAGCAGAAAAATTGAGAAAGGAAAAAATTAATGGTGAGAACGAATAAATGTTGTAAATTATAGAAATATTTATTTATATTCAAAAAAGATAGTTTTAATTAATTTAATGATACAAATTTAATTATCGAACATAAAAGCTAACTAACAGTGTGTACAACTAAAGTAATACATTTTGAAGCAATTCACCATTCTGTGCTCCGTTTCGAAAAAATGATTTGAAGTAAAGTAAAGGTAAGAGAATAACTACGAAGTTTTGCTTAAGAGTATTTGAAATATTGGTCCAGTGTGGCAACTGTGGGCCTCAAATGGAGGCGGGATCTTCACATTTACATAAATACCTTAATGTTTCAAGTATTGTGCGAGTGGCGCAATGTGTTTACACCATTAGACCAACGAATCTTACCTTCGAATGTTGTGTATAATGTAAGATATAGGGTATACTCAACGAATGGTCTAATCATATTGCGTGTTTCGCACCTCTTCTTTGAGATTTAAGCTCTGAAAGTCACTGATGAGGATGTCGAAGATATGATACACAATTATTGGCAAAAGATTGAGAGATAAAGGAATAGTACGCTAATCGAATATTCCAGTAACTCGTTTTTCGAAAACATTTCTCGATAAATTCTTATGAATGCGAAAAAAATTGCTCTCCCTAGAGTTAAAATGAGACGCTAGCCTTTGTTAAAAATTTATTACTCGATCATTAAATTAAAGTCAGAAGTGAAGGGAACGATGCTAGTACAAAGAGTAATGAAAGCGAACAATATTAATAATAAGAACAAGTATGAATTTAGTAAATATACCAATTTGAGCACAAATGTACTAAAGAAAATTATGCTTCAAAACCATTTAAGGCTAAAATTACAAAATAACACCGCCATAAAAAAACATATTAAACAAAACGATTACTCTCATTCCGCCCAACGGACGCGAGGTTCGTATTCAGCATACGAGCAGAATTTGCCGATCCATGAAAGGCAAGAGAGTTTTTGAGCGTCGAGATCTAAAACTGTTCAGTTACACAAACAAAAAATTTCAACAGCTGAGATTTAGAAAGACTGCTTCCTAAGAAAAAGTAGTGTCGGTTTTAATGCTTAAAAATTAATCTGATAAATCAAACGTGCTGTAATGAGAATTGCAATCGTTTAGTTCAAATTTTGTTTTAGATGATTTGAAAAGTAAGTTTTTAAACAGCCTTGGTGAGCGAACTGGTACCTTAAAATTAGCTTCATATAGGAGAAATGAACTACTAACTGACCAATTTAGAAGTTTTTCTAAGAACATGCCAAAGATTTCTTTTTGTGTAGGTAGATTTTTAAGTGTAGGTAGATTTATAAGTTTTAAATGAAACGGGAAGATTGAACTTAAAATCCCATTGGAAATGCCCTAAGGCAAAAAGTAAAAACTGTTTTTGAAGGACCTCTAAATTGTCAGAATGCATTTGGTAACTAGGATTCCATACAACAAAGCCATATTGCAATATAAGCCTAACCAAAGTTCTAAAAATAATTTAGTAATATACGGATCTCAAAATTCTTTAGAACATCATTCAGCAAAACTAAGAGCACATTTAGCTTTCAAACTCATTGTATTTATATAAAGACTAAAATTAAGCTTAGGGTAACTCCCTATAAACAAAGTTAAGTACTTACTATAGACTATAGTTTTTTATTACATAGGGAGAGAGGTGCACATATCGACGGAAAGCGCTCATCGTCCCACATTTTTTAGAATTCAGTGACATATCTATTCTAACACACCAAGAAACGAAATTATTTAAATATGTTTATAATAGACACCTTACATCAATTAAAGTACACGATTTAAAAGGTTTTACATAGTCGGCACATAATAAAAATTTGTTTTGTTTTTTTTTTAAATAGTTGATGTATTAATTAAAGTAAACTGACAGAACTCATGCTGATATTTCATGTTGGAACATTTTTAGGACAATTAGTATAGAGTACGATGTATTTTACGTGGGCCTGCCGTATGTAACAGCCTAACCCCAGTGTTCAAAAACACAGCGAATCACTACAATGCGCTGATCAACGCCCCGACAGTGATAAGCTTTTTGCTAAACACAAATCTGCACCAATGGCATTGTGGAATGGACACAATGACCACCGTGGTAGGATTCAAGGGCCATCTAAGACCTCTGCCGTACTTTGGGTTCGGCAATCGGTAGCAATGCAACTCCATATTGAACTGACCAGGCAGAACAGACCAGAACAGCTCTATCCGCATTCATGTATTAAATCACAGCCACCACGATACTCCCTGAAGGGCCTACCGCAATGAGCCGGTTGGAGCGAACTCCAACGTGCTCCTGCTCCCCGTGGTACCAGATTTAAGTCTCCAGTCAGACCTTGTAGTACAAACTACTTCCAGTTGAGCTAAACATTCAACTAAGACTAGTGACATTTGTAGTTTGAACTCAAATGTCTTTAATTGCTTGCATAATACATAATACGTAATACATAATACATAAGTGTTATAAACTCAGTTGAAGCTAAGTATTATAGCACTATTTTCTGTCACGACTAAGCTTATTTTAGAGCAAATTCTATTTCGAATGTTGTGTATTTTGTGGATTTTAGTCGCCTCTTACGACAGGCATGCCTTACCACGGGTTATTCTTATCCCCCAATCCGCAGGGGGGATAATTAGTACAGTGATTATTTTAAAAAATTCTGCAAACGTATTGGAAATAATGTGGATGTCACATTTATTTATATTATATACGAAATGTGTTCAGAGAATGGCGGGAATGTTCTTCGAATGTGTTCTTCGACTTTAATGGTATAGTGCATCATGAATTCTTACCCCAAGATCAAACGGTCAATAAGGAGTACTACCTAAAAGTTCAACTCCGTTTGCGTGAAGCAGTCCGAAAAAAAGTTAGTTTTTACATTTGTAATTAATATAACTCATTGAGAACCACACATTTTTAATTTTTTTTAAGTAACAATAAGTTTTGGAAAATTGTTTTCAATTAAATTTAAAACAGTTTTATGGAAATGTGAGACACTATATTCAATATTTCCATTGTAGTTTGGCCAACTTAATTATAAAGTTCCCTATTCAACTCTATACTCTCGCAATGTTACCACAGAATAAACTAGTTTTATTGACCCAACCGTTGTTTGTAATTCCTAAAAGATATACATATTGTAGATACAGAGTTATATATATCAAAGTGATCAGGATGACAAGACAAGCTGAGAATCAAATCTTACCCCTAACCCCAATATACCCAGTATAAGAATTTCTAACTTCCGGATGGTTTCACACCGCATATATCGATCAATATTTAAGACATCTTAGCAAAATTAAGTGAACATATAATATTGGATACATCATGCAGACAATGTGTGAAATCGGTCAACGAACTATCCCAACTCCCAATGTTGGATTGTTCAATTAAAGCCACAATTTAATGGCTATGCACTTTTCTTTATTTCTTATTTAAGTCCACATTTAAGTTATAAAAGTCCACGACTACCAAAACGTATTTGTTTCCTAATTTAGTGGTGGGAAATGGACCAGCTACATCCATGGCAATTCGCTCGAATGGCGCTCCTGAATTATACTGCTTCATCTGGCCATGACTCTTGGATCTCGGCCCTTTGGCCTCAATGCAGTCAGCACAATTGGCAATCCACTCCGTAACTGTTTGACGACAACCAACCCAATAAAACCTTTGCTTTACCTTCTCCAAGGTTTTCGTGATTCCCATGTGCCCTCCACATGGACCGTTGTGCAGCTCGTTGAGAATTTCGGGAATTCTTACTTTCGGAATAATCATAAGAGCTCGGGAGCTTTGCCCATCTCCGCTTTCCCATATTCGATGCAAGCAGCCGGATACCAACTTTAAACTGTTCCACTGTGCCCAATATGCTTTTGCGACTGGAATTTCTATTATTTGCAGCTATTTCTTCTCTCGATGGACGTTTATTCAGTTCCATTCCATCCATTACAAGTTTCAGATGTCTTTTTTGACTTCAGCTTTTGTGCAATGTCTGCATTCCAAATTACAGGGACGACGGGACATCGCACCAGCATTTCCATGACTACTACCCTTGCGATGCTCTATAGAGAAGTCATAACTTTGGAGTCGCTCAATCCACCGTGCCAGCTGTCCCTCTGGGTTCTTGAACTGTAGAAACCATTTTAATGCTGCGTGATCTGTTCTTACTAAAAATCGCTGACCATATAGGTACTTATGAAAATATTTGATGCTCTTTACCAACGCCAAGAATTCCCTCCGAGTTACACAATAATTCTTCTCTGGCTTACTTATCGTCTGGCTATAATACGCCACCACTTTCTCATCCCCGTCAATGACTTGTGATAGTAAGCCTCCTATTGCATACCCACTAGCATCCGTATCCAGAATAAATGTTGATCCTGGGACCCGATATGTTAACATTGCGCAGTACATTACCGTTCCTTCAGAGTTTGGAAAGCCACTTCCGGTTCTTTATTCCACTCAAATGCTTTGTTCTTTTTCATGAGTTCATGAAGGCTACTAGCTACGCTGGCAAAATTCGAAACAAATCGTCGATAATAAGTACACAGTCCAAGGAAACTTCGCAATTCGTGTAAATTTTTGGGACCGGGCCAATCTTTTGCAGCCTCTACCTTTTCGATAGCAGTGCAAATGCCTTCCGTTGTTACTTTGTGTCCTAAGTAGTTTACTTCCTTTTTGAACAGGGAACACTTCCTCGGACTCAGCTTTAGACCAGGTCCAGGTCTTCCAGGTTCTTAAGGTGTTCATCAAAGTTTTTACCCAACACCATGATATCGTCGAGATACACCAAACAGGCCTTCCAGTGTAATCCTTTTAATACCTGGTCCATAAGTCTCTCAAAGGTGGCAGGAGCGTTACATAATCCGAAGGGCATTACGGTGAATTGCCATAGACCATCTCCAACGCTGAAAGCCGTCTTTTCTTTGCCTTCTTCGTTTACTTCCACTTGCCAATAACCATTCTTCAGATCCAGTGTTGAGAACCAATTCGTGCCTGATAACGAGTCCAGGGGGTCATCGATTCTAGGTAGTAGATAACTGTCTTCCTTCGTTACATCATTCAACCTTCTATAATCCATACAAAACCTCATGTTTCCATCTTTCTTCTTCACCAGTACTACAGGTGAGCTCCAGCTCCATGGACTCTCTGATGGTTCAATTACGCCACTTTCGCTCATTTCATGTATGGTCTGGCTTATAACTTCACGTTTTGCTAATGGAACGCTACGAGGAGCCTGGCGGATTCGTCTCGCATCTCCTGTGTTAATAAAGTGTTTCACAACTTTGGTTCTGCCTGGTTTGGAATCGTCTTTATCAAATATGTTGGAGTATCTGAGAAGGAGTTGTTTAACTTTATTTTGGTAGTCTGTCTGTAGTTCCTCGGTCCATGCATTAATTTCGCTCGAGATGTCGTTTTCACCCATGAAATTTCCTTCGAGACGTGTTTCGCAATATATCACGGCCTCAATTTCCTGACACTGCCCTAATATAGCTCATTTGGAAAGTTGGATTGGTGACTTGAACTCATTAAGTACTCTGACAGGAACACGTTTGTCTTGTCTTGTCATGGCCAGGGTTTTTCCTATAATTTAATTTGGTGTAGATTCTTCTGCTGCCTCGACAACGCACAACTCGTTTGCTCCATAGTCTCCATCTATTTCTGCCCAAATTACTACTTCTGATTTTGGTGGAATCAGCTGTTTTTTTGTTATTAGTACTCGTCTAATGCTGTGGATATTATCTTATCCGAACATAAGTGGCCCTTCCATATTGGCATAAGTCATTATTCTGTGTTATTCATTCGACATTCCATGTCGATTTTAATCCCTTGATTAGCTAAAAAGTCTTCTCCTATTATGATTTCGTCGACTATGTCTGCCACTATGAAATTGTGTACCACGCTATCTTTCCAATTGCGATCTCACATGTTACTTCCTCGACAACTTGAGTATATTCTCTAGTTGCAGTACGTAACTTTGCCCCTGCTAGTGGTTTTATTTTTTTATCGACTGGATCAGGTCGAATTATGGAATGTGACGCACCCGTATCCACAGTCAGTATGCGCTTTTTGTCATCCACGCACCCATTAACGGTAACGTTACTCGTGTTTATGCTTATTTGTGAGATAGAGATTACAGGGCGTTCACTTGTGGGAGCCAGTCCGTGCCCTTTTTAGTGCTTTAGTGCTTTAGTTTAACGGCTTGTCTGATTTGAAAGCTGTTTGATCTTCCTCAGCTTTGCGTTTGCGTCCAGTTGATTATTGGATTGGTTGGTTTCGATATGACAGTTGGGAGCAATATGACCGCTTTTTCTACAGTTGAAGCATTTAACCACCCCATCATATTTCTTGCGTGTTTCGGGGGATTTCTCCAAGATTTTATCCACCTTTTCCAGTAATCGATTTACCCAAGTGGGTTCTTCTATTTCTACTTGATTAGCTTTAAATGTGCGACTACTAGCAGAGAAGCCGTTTCGTGCGTTAGAGCATTCGAACCTGTAGTCTCGCTTCGTATTCCATTAACGAAGCTCTGAATTTTTATGTCCTCGATGTATTCCACGGAGTTGTGTGCATGAGCCAAATGGGCTAATCTCTCAATCTCCATTGCAAATTCTTGCAGAATCTCATTGGCTTTCTGGCGACGACTTTGTAACTCGATGTGGAAGATCTGCTTCCCGTGTTCACTACCATAACGTCTTTCTACTGCGCCCATCAAAGTTTCGTAACTACTCGATTCACAATTGGAAATGGTTTGTAAAATTTCTGCTGCAGACCCTTTTAGCGCAACGAATAATTCAGCGACTTTATCTTCAGCGCTCCAATTATTTGCAGCTGCGGTCTTTTCAAATTGAAGTTTAAAAATCTGGAATGGAATTGTGCCGTCAAAGGATGAAATTTTTACTTTGGCAGGACCTGTTGACATAATTGGACGTTTTAATTGTAGCTCATAGAGACGATTTTTTAATTCATCCAGACACCTGTTCTGAAATCTGCGCCGACGCCTCTTTTATTTGTGAGCTCACCTGTGTTGATATACGTTCCTCCTGCTCTTTCAACTGCGAGGTCAATTGATCAACTTCTACGATGACATACGTGTCTCCTGTTCTTTCATCTGCGATGACATAAGTATCTCCTGCTCTTTCATCTGCGAGAACACCTTCGATGATGCCTGCGATATTGCAGCCAAAATCATGTTCATGTCCATAACCTTTGATGAACTTTGAGCCTCTTCCTTTTCCTACATCTTCGTTGTCGATTCCTCTAGCTCCGATTGAAAACCATATTCGTCAACATTAATGTTATCTGCTTCCATGGCCTCTCGCAGCCGTGATTGCAATTCGGATTTTATTCCATTTGTTGGCAAACAACGTTGCTCCAGTTCCTTTTTTAGTGGTTGAATTTTCATTTGATTAAACTTTGCCATTTTTAAAATAATCTCTTATGGGACTTTATTTGACAATCCTACTTCTGATACTAATTGTAACGGATTTTCTTAATTAATCGTTTACGTTGAAACTCTACCCTGAGTTTGATCAATAGATTGTTCAATTAAAGTCACAATTTAATGGCTATACACTTTTCTTTATTTCTTATTTAATAACTTGACACTTTGTTACTCGCTATTCGAGCTTACTTATGATTCACCTGTACTTAACTTAGCAACACTCTTATTTAAACTGTGTCTTGCTGCCACTCCGGCAGCCCTTATATAGTAGATCGTTGCCAACAGATCATCACTCGAACATTCTGGCAACTACTAGGTTCGCTATCTGGTTGATTCTGACAGCTTATCGCCGATTTTGTTTTGCTTTGACATTCGAGTTCGCTACGGTATCGCCATTCGAACATTCTGGCAACTACTAGTTTCGATGTCTGATAGATTCTGGCAAGTTGTCGTCAATTCTGGAATTCATATTCGCCACAATATAATGATTTTCGATATTCTAGCAGACTATATATTAAATATATCGGTCAGTGTGTTAACTATCTTCATAACAATACGTAGAAGCATATTCTCCGATGTACTTGCATAATGCCAAAAGTTTATGCAATCACCTCATACCTTCCCCTAACCACAATGTATCCGATGTAGTAATTCCCGACTTTCCAGTTGACTTTAAACAATTTGTATTGGTCAATACGTGTGATATTTTAATGAAATTAAGTGGATATGTTTTCTTAAACATAATATGCTTATACCTCTTATAATGAATTCCGTTTCTCTGGTTGACTTTTCCTCATATACGTAATATATATACGTCATATACGTAATATAGGTATAGTTTATATGGAATATATCTCATTTAAGTTAATTATTGGGTTGTTCGGAAAGTCATTTCGTTTTTTCCCGCCAGAGGACTTAATTACGTTTTTTCGAAACTAACTTCACACTTAAGCCCCATAACCATTATATGTCATGAGAGCTGATATTGCAAGGCTTGTGTGTGAAAAAGTTCTATTAATTCTACCCAGTAGTTTTTGGTTGGTGCCTTTTTAAATATGGAGAGCAATAAGCAGCATTTTCGTCATATTTTACTTTTTAACTTCAGAAAAGGTAAAAATGCTGTCCAAGCGAGAAAAAAATTGACGGATGTGTATGGAGAAGGCGTGTTAACAGTACGCCAGTGCCAGAACTGGTTTGCAAAATTTCGATCCGGCAATTTTGATGTCGAAGATGCACCACGGTCTGGAAGGCCGGTCGAAGCTGACAAAGATGCGATAAAGGCATTAGTTGATGCAAATCGGCGAATCACCACACGAGAGATCGGTGAGAGGTTAAATTTGTCGAATTCAACTGTTTATGGCCATTTGAAAGGCATTATACGAAAACTGTCTTTCATGTTCCCCAAAAAAAAACGAAATGACTTTCCGAACAACCCAATATTTTGATTTTAATATAAATATCGCAGACACAAAACAAAATATAGCAAGGAGAGTACGTAAGCCTAAGACCTGTGATATAAGTTAACAAGTAAGAAAGGGCTAAGTTCGGGTGTAGCCGAAAATTTTATACTCTCGCAATGGGCAAAGATCAGAGGCGGGAATGTTTTCAGGTGCTGGCATAACTTTATATTGAAAAATGTTATGGAAGAATTCAACATTCATTATTCGACGAAATTGTCAATAGATTGCAATCATATTTGATATCTTATTAGCTTATATTACAAGCCATAGACTCATGTACTTTGGTTGCTATATTTTGCTTCGTGTAAGAGATATTTATATTAAAATCTATCAAATTAACTCAAAAGTAATATATGCGATATAAACTCCACCCAAGTGGCTTAATTGAAAGTATTGGATACATGAGAAAAAAGTAAACCAAAGAAAAGGACATCATCATATTAAGAATAAGCGGCTTAGACCATGACCTAGACCGATTTCGTTCATATTTAGCGCGAAATCACGTTGTGTTTAAGAAAACTATCCACTTAATTTCATTAAAATATCACACATATTGACCAACATACACAGTTTAAAGTCAGATGTAAAGTCAGGAATTCTTATATCGGTAATTTTTGGGGTAGAGGAGGATTTCCACTGATCACATTAACTCTTTTCATTATTCAAGTATATTAGGGAACATGTTTTCACGCAATTTTGTGAAGGTAACTCATGCAGTGACCGACATATTCGGCATAAAGTCTGCTCGAATAGCGAAAATCATTATATGTAGTGTATGAGAGCTGGGATAATTCGTAGACCGATTTCACACATGTTCAGCAGTAAATTATGATATATCCGCTATTACACGGTCGCTTAATTTTGCTAAGATATCTAACAGATTTACCGTTATATGTCGTATAAAGTGTACACAGAGGTTGAAAATCCGTATATCAGGTACATGGGGCTAGGGGAAGTATTTACCCGATTTTTCCCATTTCTGACACCAGCCCACACTATATCATACAAAGATTACGATTAATACAATTTCATTATGATATCGTACATATTTACCGTTATATATGGTATAAAGTCTACCGGAAAAATAATCCTCGAGTTTCATTACAAAATCTTACAGATTTACCGAGATTTTCGGTAAAAAGTCAGATAGAGGTACTGAGGTCCATTTATTGGGTATTTGGTGACTTGAAAAATTATAATCCGATTTCGTCTATTTTTACGCACAAGATGACATATCCTGAAGGCACTACCTGTATAAGGTTTGGTTTTCATATCTTAATTGCCGCTCGATTTATCTGCTATAAAGTGAATGGATCAGATGAAACTTAAAATTGTGTTATATGAGAAGTAGGCGTGGTTTTTATCCGCTTTCGTCCATTTTCACAGCGTGACATAAGAATGCAAATATAATGTAACAAACCAATATTTGTGGAAATCGGTTAAGGGGTTCTCGAAATATGCAATTTCTCCTAAAAATGGGCGGTGCCAGGCCCATCATTAAAACTTTAGACGGATTCCTATGCAACTCTTCCGTATTATATTTTCTGCAAGATTTAATGTTTCTAATTGTCAATGGATTACAATCATATTTGGCATCTTTTTATACTCACAGAACATGTTGCTAGAGAGTATATTAGTTTGGTTCACCTAACGGTTGTTTGTAACACCTAGCACTAATCAAGTTAGATATAGATATATATATATATAATATATATTTTTATATATATTTATATATTTAATATATATTTTTATATATATAATATATATTTTTATATATATTTATATATTTAATATATATTTTTATATATATTTATATATTAATATATATTTATATATTTATATATATATATATAATATATATATAAATATATATAAAAATACATATTATATATATATATATTATACATTATATATATATATAAATGACCAGGATGAAAAGACGAGTTGAAATCCAAGTGACTGTCTGTCCGTCCGTCCGTCCATCCGTGCACGTGATAACTTGAGTAAAAATTAAGCTATTTTGATGAAACTTCGTACACGTGTTCTTTGTCACCGTGAGACGGGTGGTATTGCAGATGGGCGTAATTGGACACCTGCCACGCCCACAATAAGCCATTGATCGAAAACAGATAATGTGAAATAACTAAGCAGAAATTTAAGATATAAACATGTTATCTGGTATAGTCCTAGTATATATTCCTAGTATATATTCCTACTATATATTCCTAGTCCTATCCTATAGGATATCCTATATCCTATATCCTAGTAGGGTGGGGCATCTGTGGGCAAAATTTTTTGTAAAAGTGGGTAGGTCCCCGCGCCCCCAATAGGTTTAATATATATATCTTCTAAACCTTTAAAGCTATTTGGATAAAACTTGCTCCGAGGAAGTTTTTGTAGCATCCCTTTATATACAGGGAAATCAGATGAAATCGGGTTATAACCACGCCCACCTCCCATACAAAAGTTATGTTGAAAACTACTAAAAGTGCGTTAAGTCGCTGAAAGAATACGTCACAAACTTTAAATCTTGCAGCAAATATCATTCGGAAGGGTTGCATAGTAACCCGTGTAAAATTTTAGTGATGGGGGTGGCACCGCCGACTTTTGGGAGAAATCCCATTACTCAAGAAGGCCTTATCCGATTTCAACAAAATTTGGTGTGTGACATTATATTTGCATTCTTATGTCACATTGTGACAATGGACTAAATCGGAAAGCACTCCTCCTACTTCTCATATAACACAATTTTAAGTTTCATTTGATACTTTCACTACAAATTAGATAAATTGACCATTAATTAACATATTGGAATAAAGCTTTTCACGAATATTACGTTCAAGATATGCAATCTTATGCTCCAAAATACGCGAAATCGGATTACAACGTTTCAAGCCCCCCAATAAAAAATAAATGGACCTCGGTACCTCTATCTGACTTTTTACCGAAAATATCGGAAAACCTGTAAGATATTGTAATGAAATTGGAGGATTATCTTTCCATAATAGTAGCATACTTTGTTATCAAAACTGCTGAATATTGGTTAAATACTACCCCTATGCCCCATATATCTAATAGACGGGTTTTCAAAGTTCCGGTAGACTTTATACCATATATTTCGGTAAATCTGTAAGATATCGTAATGAAGTTGGAGGATTATCTTTATATGATAATGAAGTGCTCTTGTGTCAAATATGAGTAAAATTGGGTAATCACTTCACATAGCCCCATTATACTTAATATAAGGATTTTCAACTTTCCTGTAGACTTTATACCACATATAACGGTCAATATATGAGGTATCTCTTTGAAATTCAGAGAGCGTCTCTTGCTGATAACAGTGTGTCCGTGTGCCTAAAAGGAATGAAATTGGGTAAGCTATTCCACTATCCACCTTGTACCTAATATAAGGACTATATACTATATATTTCGGTCAATATGTAAGATATCTTAGCAAAATTATGTGAACGTGTAATATTGGATATACCATAGTTTAATGCTGAAAATCTGTGAAGTCGGTTAACGATTAGCCCAGCTCCCATATACTACATATAATGATTTTCGTTATTCTAGCACACTTTATGCCTTATATGTCGGTCACTGTGTGATTTACCTTCACGAAATTGCGTGAAAACATGTTCCTTAATATAATTAAATAATGAAAAGGGTTAATGTGACCGCTGCAGATATTCTTCTATCCCAAAAATGCACAGTATGAGAATTCTTGATTTTCCTTCTGACTTTAAACCGTTTATGTTGGTCAATATGTGTGATATTTTAATGAAATTAAGTTGATATGTTTTCTTATACATAATGTGATTTTGCTAAATATGAACGAAATCGGTCCAGACCATGGTCTAAGCCGTTTATTCCTAATATAATGCCGAAAATTTGTGAAATCGGCCAACGAATTATCTCACCTCCCACATACTACATATAATGATTTTCGCTATTCTAGTAGACTTTATACCGAATATGTCGGTCATTGGGTGACTTACCTTCACAAAATTGCCTGAAAACATGTTCCACAATTTGCCCGAATAATGAAAAGAGTTAATGTGATCACTGCAGATCTTCCTCTATCCCAATAATGCCCGATATAAGAATTCCCGACTTTCCTTCTGACTTTGAACTGTTTACATTGGTCAATATGTGTGATATTTTAGTGAAATTAAGTGGATATGTTTTCTTAAACACAATGTGATTTCCCGCTGAATATGAATAAAATCGGTCGAGACCATGGTCTAAGCCCCTTATTCCCAATTTAACTATTTCCTTTTCTCTGGTTTACTTTTTTCTCATGTATCTAATGTTTTCAATTAAGCCACTTTGGTTGAGTATATCGCATATATATTTTTGAGTTAATTTGGTAGATTTTAATATAAATATCTCTTACACGAAGCAAAATATAACAATGAAAGTACATGAGTCCATGACCTGTAATATAAGTTAATAAGATACCAAACATGATTGTAATCCATTGCAATCCATTGATATAAAGTTATCCCAGCGCCTGAAAGCATTTCCCCGTTTCTGATCTTTGCACATTGCGGGAGTATAAAATGTGCGGTTACACCCGAACTTAGCCCTTCCTTACTTGTTTAATATAAGATTTTGCCAAAACATGAATGTATTTCCCCGTCTTTGATCTTTACAAACTGCGAGAGTACAAAATTTTCGGTTATGTAGATAATAAAGATAGGATAAAGATATAAGGAATAATCCTTATATATATATTCCCTATATGTAACAATAATATATAATAATATATAATATATAAATAATACATAAATAATATATAATAATATATAATATATAAAGAATATATAATATATAAAGAATATATAATGATATATAATATGTAAATAATATATAATATAAAAATAATATATAATAATATATATTCCTTATATATAATAATATATAAGGAAAGGATAAGGAATAGATAAGGTAATTACATAGATATGAAGAAATACTCACGTGTCCCCGTCATATTAGGAATGGGTGGCCTGAAATATAAATATTAGTAGTCTTAATTAGAAAGTGAATGAACATTTTCTGTTAAAGATATCTTATCTACCTATAGGTCTAAATCAAATAAAACCTTCTTCTATATATACTATATTAAAAAATTTCATTAGTTTTATACTCTCACAATATGTTGCACAGATATAATAGTGGTGTTCACCTAAAAGTTGTCGGTAACATCTAAAAATAAATGAGGTAAATATAAAGTTTCATATATTAAAACCAGTAAGGAAAAGCTAAGTTCGGGTGCAACCGCACATTTTATACTTTCACCATTTACGAGGCTCAGAGGCGGGGAAATATTTTTAAGACTTGGCAAATATTTATATAAAACAAGTAAGAAAGGGCTAAGTTCGGGTGTAACCGCACATTTTATATTCTCGCAATGTGAAAGGATCAGAAACGGGGAAATGCTTTCAGGTGCTGGGATAACTTTATATAAACAAATGTTGCGCAAGAGATGAACATTCATTATTCGACGAAATTGTTAATGGATTGCAATCATAATTGGTACCTCTTTAACTTATATTACAGGTCATAGACTCATGTACTTTCATTGTTATATTTTGCTTCCGAGATCCGAGATATCCGAAGATATTTGTATTAAAATCTACCAAATTAACTCAAAAATATATATGCGATATACTCAACCAAAGTGGCTTAATTGAAAATATTAGTTACCTGAGGAAAAAGTAAACCAGAGAAAAGCAAATCATTATATTAGGAATAAACGGCTTAGACCATGGTCTGGACCGATTTCGTTCATATTTAGCGCAAAATCACATTATGTATAAGAAAACATATCAACTTAATTTCATTAAAATATCACACATATTGACCAACATAAACGGTTTAAAGTCAGAAGGAAAATCAAGAATTCTCATACTGTGCATTTTTGGGATAGAAGAATATCTGCAGCGGTCACATTAACCCTTTTCATTATTTAATTATATTAAGGAACATGTTTTCACGCAATTTCGTGAAGGTAAATCACACAGTGACCGACATATAAGGCATAAAGTGTGCTAGAATAACGAAAATCATTATATGTAGTATATGGGAGCTGGGCTAATCGTTAACCGACTTCACAGATTTTCAGCATTAAACTATGGTATATCCAATATTACACGTTCACTTGATTTTGCTAATATATCCTACATATTGGCCGAAATATATGGTATAAAGTCGATAGGAAGTTTGAAAATCTTTAAATTAGGTATAAGAGGGCTAGGGGAAGTATTACCGATATTTTCGGTAAAAAGTGAGATAGAGGTACTGAGGTCCATTTATTGGGTGTCTTGCGGCTTGAAAAGTTACATGCCGATTTCGACTCTTTTTACGCATGAGATGGTATACCTTGAACATAATATTCGTGAAAAGCTATATTCCAATATCTTAATTGATGCTCGATTTATCTACTTTAAAGTGAAGGTATCATACGAAACTTAAAATTGTGTTATATGAGAAGTAGGCGTGGTTTTTATCCGATTTCCCCATTTTCACAATGTGACATAAGAATGCAAATATAATCTCACATACCAATTTTGTTAGAATCGGTTAAGGCGGCTTTGAGATATTTGATTTCGCCCAAAAATGGGGGAAGCCATGCCCATAACAAAAATTTTACACGAATTCGTATGCATACGAATATCATATAATATATCATATTTGCTGTAAGATTTCATGTTTCCGCCGTGTTCCTTTAGCGAGTTGACGCAGTTTTAGTAGTTTTCAAGATAACCTTTGTATAGGAGGTGGGCGTGGTTATAATCCGATTTCACTCATTTTCTCAGTATATGAGGAGATGCTGAAAAAAAACTTACTCGGGCCAAGTTTGATTGATATAGCTTAAACGGTTTCCGAGATATATATATTAAACCTATTTGGTGGCGGGGCCATTCCCACTTTTACAAAAATTTTGGCCCACTGATGCCCGCCCTACTAGGATCCTCTGTAGCAAATAGCACGCTTATATCTTAATTTGCTACTTAGTTATAGCAATTTATCGATTTTCGATTAATGGCATTTTGTGGGCGTGGCAGAAGTCCAATTACGCCCATCTGCAATACTAATCGTCTTAGGGTGACAAAGAACATGTGTATCAAGTTTCAGCAAAATATCATAATTTTTACTCAAGTTATCGCTAGCACGGGCGGACGGGCGGACGGACGGACGGACGGACAGACAGTCACTCGGATTTCAACTCGTCATTTCATCGTGATCATTTATATATATATATGTCTATATCTAACTCGATTAGTTCTAGGTGTTACAAACAACCGTAAGGTGAACAAAACTAATATACTCTCTAGCAACATGTTGTGAGAGTATAAAAACGTTGCGTTCGAATTCATTATTCGACGAAAATGTAATGGTTTACAATCATGTTTGATATGCTATTAACCTAAACTATGGATCAGATAATCACTTATGTTCATTGCTAATTTCTGTTTCATGTCCGAGATATTTAAATCAATCTAACTAAACCGAACCAATAGTACCATAATTTTTACTACCGAATGACATAATATCCGAAATATTCTCCCGTATTATACATATAGTGCATGTATAAGGAATAAGTCCACCAGATGCATAAATCATTATAAGATCGATATGGGGTTATACCGATTTCACTAATATAATGGTTATAAACGCTAAATGACGTTATGGCTAAAAAATACTTAATTGCATTAAAATATCATACATATTGACCAACATAAACTGTTCAAAGTGAGCTGGAAAGTTGGAAATCACTTTATTCAGTATATTAGGACTGAAGAAGGTCTAAACAGATAACATTTATTTTAGTTATTAAACTAAAGTATGCTCGAAAACATAGTTCCACGTATTTTTTTTTAAATAACTCAAAAGTTGACCGACATATTCGGCATAAAGTCCACTAAAATTGCGAAAACCATGGGAGCTGAGGTATTTCGTAAATCGACCAAACTATGGTACATCCAAGATAATGCGTTCACTGAATTTTGCTAAAATATCTTACACACCCGATACATACAGTATGAAGCCAATAAATGAAGGTTTAAAAATCGTTTATTATGTACATCGGGGTTAGAGGTTATTACCTGAATTGACCAATTTTTAACATAAGGGTACACTATTATTAGGAAAATATGTTCTCTAAATTCCATTAAGAAAAATTCCACCTTACAGATTGAGCGATATGTTAATCCATTTTCACACTGTATGAGGAGGTGTCAGAGGCAACGATTTTGGTTGATATTCACGGTAGTGGTTAGTGAGATATGGACGTCAAACTTATAAGTGGGCTGGACCCCGCCTACTTTTTAAAAATTCGATCCCCTCTAACAAATTTCAGTTTTGTATCTTAATTTCTGGCTTACTTATAGCTCTTTATAGGTTTTCGAATAACGGCATTTTGTGGGCGTGACAGTATTGCGTTTTCACCCAGCTACAATAACCCAGGGAAGATATGTGCCAAATTTCATCAAAAAATGTCAATTTTAACTGGAGTTATCGCTTGTGTGGATAGACAGATGGACAAAGCAACAGGCAGACATTCCGAATTCAACTCGTTTCGTCTTCGTGATCAATTTGATATACGTAACTCTATATCTATCTGGATTAATTTTAGGTGTTACAAACAACGGTTAGGTGAACAAAACTATTATACTCTATGGCAACATGAGAGATGAGTTAAACTCCTTATGTATGTCTGTCCTTGCAAGAGATAACTTGAGCAAAATTAAGATATCTTCACTGACTCTCTGAGGAGTTTGGTATTGTAGGATTTGCGAAATCAGACTATTCCACGTCAGCAAAATGTCGTGAAGCGAAAAGTTATTAACTGCTATAACCAAGGCATAAATTAAACTAGAAAACCATAATTTGGTAGAAAGGACCACTGCAAATAGGGGCATATGTTGCTATAAACTTTAGGAAGTTAGGAAGTAGTGGTAGTGGCCCCGCCCCTTAAAAGGTTTAAAGCTAAAAGAGTTCAAAAGTTATAAAGTTTATTATTATTATTATTTACTAGAAGACTAATTATAAATAATTAATTCACTAAAAGAAGCGCTGGCTACTTGGGCCTTCGGCTCTTGTTTTGCATTGGATTAGTATGAATTTAAAATCTAATAATATCTAATTTTAACATACTTATACTATATGTTTGAAATTGTGCACAATTTAAGAAACTTGTTGATAGCTCTGATGTTGTCAGTATTGATTGTCTTCAGTAGGGTGGATGGCGTCATGCTGCCAAATGTAGTTGCTCTTTCTTGTTGTGAAGTAGGGCATTCGTCCAGTATGTGATTGACTGTTAGGTTTGTATGATTACAGTATATGCAGCTTGGTTTATTTGTGCTATTCAGCAGATAGCAGTGTGTACTTGAGGTATGTCCTATTCTAAGGCGCACATAAGTTCTTAGGCCTTGGCATGAGCAGTCCGGGGGGTAAATTGGTTTGGAACTAGTGGAATTTTGTGTTTTGTAGTAGTGATGATAATTTGACCAGTCTCTGGCTGCTGTCGCTTTGAGAACTTTTTTGATCATGTTGCGAATGCCTTTTGGGGTAAAGTGCTCGTATAAAATTAGTGGTTCCTTTCTCGCTTCTTTGGCGCGTTCATCTGCATGTAGGTTTCCTCGTATACCAGCATGTCCTGGAATCCACATGATTTTGATTATGTTTTTGTGTTGGTATACGATTTCTCTTATGTTGCTGATTAAAACGGTGTTATTTGCTGCATTTAAAAGTGAGTTGATGGTTGATTTGCTATCACTGCATATGATATGCTTTTTTCCAGTTTGAGCAACAAAGAGAACCGCTTTATATAGCGCAGCCGCTTCGGCTGTGAGTATAGAGCAGTACGTTGGTAATAGGCCGATAGCTATGGTGACACCTTGATCGTTTGTCACGGCAAACGAGGTATGGGTGTCTGATTTTGAGCCATCGATGTATATAATTTTCCATTCTGGCCTATAAGGTTCTGTTGCGTAATTAAATAGCTGGATATATTGGTCGGCATTGGTGGCCGATATTTTTGATATTTGAAAAGGGTGTTCATTATGGAGGATTTTAATGCCAGCCAATGTGGGTGTGTGTTCTCCTTAATAAGATAAGGTTTTGATATTATATCGAGCTCGTTGATTATGGTTAAGCATTTCATGATCGTAGTTGGCTTGTTTGTTGCGTATTGTGATTTCGTCAGATCAAATAGGAGCTTGTTTTTACATTGGAGTAATTTTGGGGTGAGCATCATTGTGCTATATCTTCTTCTGTGTTGGATGTCAGGTAGGCCTGCTTCAGTCAGTACCGCTTTGATTGGGGAGGTTGGTAGGGGTGGTAGGGGGTTTCAATGAGTGCGAGATGTGTTTTTGCGCAGTGTCCATAAATCACAAGCCCGAAATCTATTTTTGACAACATCAGAGCTTTTACAATATTTACCCGAATAAACATGTGAATTTGACAATGTTTTGAGGTAACAAACTTAATGATATTCACTCGAGCGAGTAAGCTTAATTTAACATATTTACAGTGATCTTTAAAAGTTAGTTTTTTATCAAAAATGAGACCAAGTATTTTTAGAGTATTAGTGTGTGGGATTTGTGTATTAGCAAGGGACGGGTTAGGGAAGGTGCATTTTCTTTTCCTGCAAATGTGGAAAGTTGAACTTTTGTTTGCAGAGACCTTGGTTCCTGATGTTTTAGACCACTTTACGATGTCGGTTAAGATATTGGTAAATAGGATTTTTACTTGGTTCAAATCTTTTAGAGCCGAGAAAATTAAGACATCGTCAGCGTAGATGAGGTGGTCTATGTAGGGTTTTAGGGCTATTAAGTTGCTGAGCTGGTTGAATGCTATAATAAATAAAGTTGCTGAGAGGGGGGAGCCTTGCGGTATGCCATTGCGCAAAGGCTAAACATTGGAGTTGTTGTTGTTTACACTTACGGAAAATTTACGGTTTGAAAGAAATGCTTTTATAGTTATACATTTTGTTTCCAATTCCCCATTTCTTTAATTCTTGTAGTACTGTATGGGCTCCGATTCTATCAAAAGCTTTCTCAAAATCTAGACTCAGGACGGATAGGTGGTTTTTCGTAGATATCGTTGTTGAGGCACAGTGTTCAAAGTATAGTAACGGGTCGATGACACCAGAACCGCTTTGAAATGCGAACTGATTCGGTCTTATTAATCCCTTTTTTTTGGCATACCACATTACTCTCTTGGATATAATTTTTTCCAGAACTTTTGCCATACAGGGTATTAAGGAAATTGGTCTAAAGCCTGTGATTGAGGTATTTGATTTGTTGGGCTTGGGGATAGGTATGATAACTATGGCTTTTTTCCAGTCTTGAAGGAGTATGCCCTTGTGCTAGGATGCTATTGTATAAGTTTATAAGCTTGATTTTTAAAGAATAGGGGAGTTTTTTTAAGAGTGGGTAGGAAATTTTGTCTGAACCTGGGGTTTTACAAGACAATTTGCTGATCATGGAGTCAAATTCTTCTATTGTAATGGGATATTCTATCAGCGTAGCTTCAAAACATGGGGATGGATGTGGTATGTTTGCAAATTTATTTGAGTTGATTTTTGAATGAAATTAGAGCGGAAGTTGGAATTGTGGGAATCGTTTGACCATGTTAGCGCAAAGATTTCCGTCATGTGTTGGTGGTTGTAGATAGGACCTTGAGGCGGTTGGATGAAGTCGATTTTGTTGTGTTTATATCCACTTGAAAGAGCTTTTATATCAGTCCAAATATTTTTTGGACTTAAAGTAGATTTCATGTTAGCCGTAAGTTTCTCTAGAGCTTCGTTTTGTCGAGTTTTTAATTCTCTTCTGAAATTGGAGTTTGCCTTTTTGTATCTTATTAGGTTCTCCATTGTTCTGTTCTGTTTGAATGTGCTCCAGAGTGATTGCTTTGTGTTTCTTAAGATTTCTAGTTCGTTGGACCAATACGGGAGTTTGGTGGAAAATTTGTTGGTGTTTGTTTGGGGAATAGTTATGTGGGCAGCAGAACGTATTATCGATTTTATTTTGGATGCTTCCCCATTTATGTTTTTTGATGTTATTTTTGTACTTGTTAAGGTATTTATTAAGGAGCAGTATTTTAACCAATCAGCTTTTTCTGTAAGGAATTTCGCTCTCGGTTTAATCATATATTGAATTGGGGTGATCAGAGTGGTTATGATCGGAAAGTGGTCACTATTACGAAGATCTTCTAATGTGAAAGAAGAAATTTTAGGGGCTATAGATGCTGAGCAAAGGGCAATATCTACGTGGGTGAATGATCTGTGTGTGGAAAAATGGGTTGAGCATCCGTCATTGAGAACAACTAGGTTTTTAGATAGTATTACATCTTCTATTATTTGACCTCTGAGGTTTGAGGAGGTGGATCTCCATAGCGGGCTCCATGCATTGAAATCTCCTACTATTATTTTGGGTTTGCTATACTAATGATATCACTTGCGCTAAACTTTTGATACGGGGGAATGTAGCATGTGGCTACAGAAAGCTTGAAACCTATATCGATTTCGATAGCAATGACGGATATGTTGGAGGAGATGGGAATACGTTTATGTTTAATTTGTTTTTTAATAAATAGGGCAGTCCCTTGTTTAGCTGATTTATTTCGAGGTAGGTTGTGAAAGTAACCGATGTATTTGTGGGGAGTGTATGCGGTTTTGTTTGCTGGGAGGTGCGTTTCTTGTAGTGCAATAATTTGTGGTGAGAATTTGTTGATGAGGAGATTTAAATCTGGGTAGTTATTGAATAGACCTTTCATATTCAACTGAAGAATTTGCATGGTCTATTCTGGGGGCGGAAATTATTGTTTGAGAGGTATCGGGGGTATTGCTGAGGTGGTTGATCAAGTTTGAAATGAGTGTGGTTGTTGTAGCGTAATCAAAGGACGTTGTTGTTGAGCCATCGACTGTACTTGTTTTTGGTATAGAGTAAGTTGAGTTTGTTGCGTTTATTGTGGTTGTTTTATTTTCTTCTGCTTTGGTGTTCATGCTGTTTGTTTTTAAGTTAAGAGGAGTATTTGAGATAGGGGAAGAGGGGGTGATTTGTGCTTCTGTTTGCATGAATGTTTCTTTGTTTGTGTTCTCTATGTTTGTCGAGTTGTTGAGGATGTTGGCGAATGAAGAAGATGAAGATTTGAAAACAGGCGGTGTTTGTGCTTTATGGATATTTACTGCTTCGCGAAAAGAGCATTTATTGTCTGCTTGTATTGTTATTATTTTCTTAATTTGAATGAACTTTGGACATGCTTTACTAGATGCTGAGTGATCAGCAGAACAATTTACACATTGAGTGCGAGTATATGGTGAGGGGTTATGAGGTGGTAAAGCACATGAATCGCAAACAGGGGGCTTATTGCAGCGGTTTTTGTATGTCCAAGGGCTTGGCAGTTTTTGCATAGTTTTTTCATAAGGTTTGGGTAGTAAGGTCTTACCTTTGTTGTATACCATGAAACGTCAATTTTTTCAGGGAGGTAGTAGCGATCGAAAGTCAAAAGTACGACGCCGCTTGGGATTGCTTTATTGTTTACGTATTTGGGAAATTTGTAAATATATACAACACCCTGTTCTTTTAAATTTTCCATTATCTCATTATCTGGAACTTCGTTTAAGCACGGGGCGTAAATAGTTACTTTTGTAGAGTTTAGGTTTTTGTGGAGCTCAATTTTTATATTGCATATTCCAATGAGTTGTTTTGTTGTTGTGTTTGTGTTGAGAAGCAGCAAATTTCCGTCTCTTACTTCACAAATTTTTATTATTTCACCGCTAATGTTTTTTAATGCTTTGTGGACACCGAAACATGAGAATTTGTTCATGGGTTTGTTTGCTTCAATTGAGCTTACCACTACGTATTTTGGGCTGTCTTTTGTTGTTATAGGTAGACTGGGAAAATTTACTTCTGTGGTTGGTTGATTGTTTTTTTTTTTCCTTTTGGTTGGGGGCTAGAGGATAACAGGGCGAACCTATTATTCTCTAGTGCGGTCCCCCAAGGGGATATTTGATGTTTCTTAAAACACTGTCTGTAGATCTTGGTTGGTAAGTGCGATTACGTTGATGAATATGTGCTCACGTTTCTTGGGAAGTAGCGCGAGGGAGGGTTGAGCGTATTTACTAACACAGTTAAAATGGGATAGCGAAAATCACTAGAGCACAACCGTTTATGTCGAGTAGCAATCGATGACTGTATAAAGTTTATATCTCATGAACTACTGAAGCTATATAAACCAAACTTAGTAGAAACACTTCCCTTTATAATTTCGGAGGGAAAAGCAGCGAAATAGAATAATAACACTGCCCAACCCCCATACAAAAGATATGTTGAATAGTACTAAAAGTACGATAAATTGTTAAAATAAAATAACATAAACATTAAAATTAACAATAACGATGGTACATATGATGGCTACATATGAATCGGTGTAAACATTGAACAATGGGCGTGGCACCGCCTACTTTCGGCGAAATCCCATATCTCAAGAACTACCAGACCAATTTGAACTAAATTGGCGCATAACATTCCCTTCATACCACTGCATATTTCAAAATTGATCATATTCCTTCACTTTACAATACATACATAATAAAAAAAAATACCTTCCAATCAAGGTATCGGAATGAAAATTTGCAGAAATAGTGCAATTAGAGTGTATTACCTCTCTAACATAACTTTTCAACGTCCCATATACCAAATATGGGGATCGCAGTGTAATCTGGGGCTAAAGCCAGATAAAATTGGTCTAGTGCTTGTCTCAAACCCATATGCCAAATATTAGGATTTTCAAACTTCCGCGTGACTTTTAACCGTATGTAATATGTAAAATATCTGGACCAAATTATGTGTACATATAATCTTAATAGGTATACACTGAATTTTTCCCTTAAATTGAAATCGAAACCTGTCAATAAATTACAGCATCAACCATATGCTATATATAATGATTGATGAATTTATTTTGGTCTATAAGTTCGATATTTTAATGAAATTAAGAAGGCATATTTTCTTGACCACAATGTGCTGGATTTGAATGAAATCGGTGGAGACCTGAGTCTAGCTCAGTTCAGCCTCAGTTGTTTTTTCCCCATATAACCACTATATTAAATTTCGTCCCGCTTTTTTGCAGCTACACCCGAACTTATCCTTTCCTTACTTGTGATGAACGGTATTATAGACTTTTATAAAGTAATGACGATTTTTTACAATGATGCTTTGCTTAATTGTAGAATTTTGCTCTCGCAGTTCACTTTTTTTTCTTTTTTTTCTAACATTTCAATATAATAGGAAAATATAAAGTAAATAGAAAAATGGATTTCAAAATGTTGTTTTTCTAACCTCCCGTACAACAGAAAACTTATTATAAGTTCTTATTATTAATTATTAGAAATATTAGAAAAATTTGAGAAATTAAGATGAACCCTAGGTACCCAGAGACTAATGCTGTTGGGAATGTGTGAAACTAAAAATATATTATGTGTAAAGAACAAATTTATTTAAAATACTACTTTTGAGTTGTTGTCCGTTCTTGCGATCGTTTCGGTTTATGTCTAATACCTAATTTCGGACTTCAGTACTATTTATGCACATAATTCAATTTTAAAAGTGATAAATATCATCAAAAGTTGGTAGTCAACGCTTTTCAATTTTCAACATCCTCCTGCCAGAATACCGACAAAGGGACTTTCTGTAGATATAGTACCTGAATTGGTCTTTTTAAGACTGTCAAATCTACTGAACTAATGCTAGATTCCCTTGAAAACGAGGTGCTAAGACGCATATGATGTGATTAATAGAGCATAGTTCTATAGTAAACACAGTAGTAAATCTTGAAATAATGTTGAAGCTTGTGAAAGCATCGTACCCGAAGATTGAAAATCAGTTGCAAAATCTCTAAAAAGAAAATTCGAAGGAGTTAAACGTCCCAAATCCCTCTCGTTGTTCGTAATTTAAGTTAATTATGCTCCATCGGTGAATGGGAAGTGGTGACGATCGTAAAAACTTAACTTCGAAAAGAAAAATGCAGCACATAATAAAGGAACAATATATAAAACTCTAGCTAAAGCGCCCGCGATCCCACTTTCGGCGTGGCATAGGTGTTAAGTGCAAAGGAATTAAACTCGATGCGATCACGAGCATTTGCTTGTGATCTCTGAATTTCATGAAACTTAAATTTTAATTTGCTTTTTATTAAATGGAGCTTTGGAAATTCTTAGTTTCTTACTATAATAATAATTCCACTTATTTCAATAGCAATTTTCTCTTACTTTAATGATTAAAAAATGTTTGGAATATTCATACACATGTGTATTAAATCAAGCAAAAGTATAATACTTATTTCTTCTTGCCCCACACGAACACTGTACCAAGCTTTTCAGTCAGTTAGCTTTTGTGGAGAACAGTTAGAATGCTAAGTTATAACAAAACGTTGAAAATAAGCAAATTATCGTCGATGGTCACCACTTCCCTTACCTCTGACAACATACAGATGAGCTCGCATCATACTGACGTCGGATTGTGCTATTCGTCGCGGAGTTGACAAAATTTGTTTGAACCGACAATGTCTGCTATGCTGTCACTTTTGTCCTTTTTGCAGTGATTTGTTATTGAAAAATTACTTACGCTGCTTTAGCAGTAATGCAATTTTCAATTGCGCTGCAATTTCATGACGTAGAATTTAGAAAACTGGGCTAAATCGCAAAACCATAAAATTATGATATTGTATTAAGCATACAAAAGCACTATGTGGAGTGTACTTATGTAGAACACATAGAAGTAATTAAGGATTTAAAATAAATGGAATTTCTAGATAAATCGTATAATTTCATGCCATATATAGTATAAAATATGAAATAAATGAAAAAATGTGAGTCGGCAATCGGCCAAGTTGCCACTTTTCTGTTCTGAGATGAACATCAAAAAATTCTTCAACATCTGATTTTCAGATCCGTCGTGAGGAAACAACTTTTTGACAACATGTAAATGCGGGGGATAGTACGATTTTCAGTGGTTGGCTACTCAATTTAAAATTTCAAGTTTTGTGCATCATCCTCGTAAGAAGTAGCCATCGTAATCGTACTCGAACGAATTGTGGTTGACCAGACGCGCAGAAAAAAGAATGCGCTGCTGATGTACGCACGAACGCATTTTGTGGAATTTCCTCGTTCCTTATGAATGAAATTGCGATTGTTGTAAATTGATATATTTAGCAAAAATGGCCAATGCTTCCATGGCCAATGATGGTGCGTTGCACTTATTTTTTTTTTGTGTTTTATAACTCGCGGGAATGTCTGATTTTTTATAAGTATTCGATGGACAGCCTATCAAGGTATATATATGCATAAGTTTGTGTTTGTACAAATATATGTATTTGGACATGTGCATGTTGCAAGGAAGTGAAATTTTAATGTATGTACATATGTATGTTCACACTATGCTGTGTATATTGTTGGTCTCTATAGTAAACATATCTACAGTTGAACAAAATTACGTATGTACACGTTCAAATAAGCGTTTATATTTTGACTTGAGACACATCGAATTTTTGAAAGAAGTAAAACAATACAAGCTATTGTTGTTTAGTTCTCGTTGAACTTCCGAATTAGAAAATCTTATTTGATGCTGTTCGTATGGCACAATTGTATATTGCAACTTCAAACATTTTGCTTAAGTTCAAATTCTATCCGACATATAATTTGTTTTTTAATATTTATGTATATTTTTAACCAATTTTATTTTATTTAAATTTTAATCATTCTTTTATTCATCATTTACATTTTCCCTTAAATCAATTATAAAACTCCTATTCTCAGGATTACTTGGTTCCTTTATGTGGTGGTGAAAATTAGGTGGATAAAATTGGTTCCCTTATAGAGTAGTGTAATTTGCTGGGTTCCCTTATGCCGTGGGATAATTTTATTTTCGAAGTTGTGTTTTTTCGATGTTCCCCAATATGAAACGTACATTTTAGAACAGCTAACTTTTGCGCATTCTCTTTTCATTAATATTCTCTAGTTCCGGTGGCTCGCACCTCGGCTATGGATAGGATAGCCATACAGTCTACGCCTGATGCTGGTGGGAACTGTAGATTAATTGGCTCTTCTAGGAAAGCGGTGAAATAGCGAATTTTATTTGCTTTCTAGGGTGAAGTGAGTGCTGGCGTCAAGCTCTTGAAAATCGAACACCTCTTCAGTGATCGATTTGATCGATGGCAGAGGCTGCTACAGAACTCTGATCGTCATTACGGCTGACATGCTGATGTGAGTTGGTTGAGTGAGCAGACCCATAGCCCTTTGAGAATCTCACAGTTTTGGGAGTACTGTGGACATCTTCTACGTGCATTCCTATGGGGATATGAATACTTATTATAAACGTGTTTTTGTTCTTAATATTTATTATGTTCATTATTTGTTATCTGCAGCAGTAGATATACCATATACATATACTCTAGTTCAGTTTAATTGTGTTTTTTGGGTTTAGTTTTGCTTGTGTTATTTCGCAAAACGGTATTAATTTTAGTGGAACTAGTGAATTAGCGGTTTTAATTGGAGTTGTATGCCTTTATTGGCGGTTTACGTGATATTAATTTTTCAGTGTTTGGAAGGAAATATAGTTCAACGAGGTATATAGTTGAAGTTTACTACTCTTATGTGACGGTTGGATCCCCGAAGAACATTTTTTATACGACATACTGCCATCCAATTGAAGAAAGACAATCGTCGTTCTGGATCGTTTTCCACCAATATTATTTACAAAGATCTTTGAGATAGTCTTCCTTCCATCTATTACTGATTTAGTGATAGAGAAAATGATTGATATTGATTCTTATTAATGCGAGTGAGCCTCTCTTTGTCTCAAGTATCGCCGGAAGTGAAGCTTCTCTGGGTAAAGAACGACGAAGTTTTTCCATTGTCGCTCATAACTTTTTAAGTAAATCCACGTCGTCCGACAAAGCGTGCGAATTCGGCTCGAAGGACGACAAACAAGAAGACACACAATTTATGGGTTAAACACTCACCATTGTATTTACTAGGCTTTGCAATATTTAAAAATTTACAACAATTTAAATCCTTGTTTCATGTGATTTTTTACAATTTCATAAAAAATGTTGTTTTTTTCGATCGAATGATATTTCTGTTGCACTGCGTTAAACGCAATATAAAATATTTAATTTCAATTCAATTGATAAAAGTAAATAATGACTTGTGAATGCGTCTGCCCGGAAGGTAAGTATCACTGCGAAATTACGAGTTGGGCTACCGTTGAACAAGATAACGTAAAGATCGGCGTGAATGAATCGAGGAGACAATCCTTTAAAGTTCTTTTTAGGTACTGTAAACATGTGGGCTATGGTTCGTGGATTATATGGAGTGCTGTATGATGTGTTGTCGTTGAGATAGTAGGTCATATGATGTGTTGTATTGTGTATTGTGATTTTCCAATACGTGGCGAGCCTTGTGAGTAGGAATAATGTGGTGTATGTTGTCGCGAGATCACTCAGTCACTCATGTGAACAATGATTACTCTTCTCCCGCGTTAGTCCATTCTTTTCGGTGCAGATTCAGCTAACTGTTTAATTTTAATAATCAATCATATATGTATGTACAATGTATTTATTACACTATATATTTCGCCCACTCTCACCTTGACATAAGGCTTTAACTGCTTCCCGCCGACTCTTATCCCATTTAAGACGATTGAATAATCAGTATATACATATGTAAATCGCTTCAATATTACAATTAATAGCTTAATTTAAGTCTAGCCGCCGTTAGAATTGTGGTCCACCCCAACTCGATAAGCTTAGTTTATCGCTTGCGGAGTTCATCTAGAGAAGCTAATCGAGTTATTGAGTGAGTTGAGTGAGTGAGTTGAGAGTGAGGTAATACAAACAAAATTTATAACGATTTCTATATCAACAGACCTATGTACTTTGAGATATACTATCAATACGTGGATGTTATGCTTCCACTTGTAGACAATCCGACACTCCTTTTATACATTTAGAAGCAATATTTTAATTCGAACAAAAAAGAGGCAAGCATTCCTAAAGGTTCGGGGACCTTTGCTATCGCTTTCATTACTTATAGTTTGGTGCTTATTAACATCGTGAGTACTTACCCTTTCCTTCCACTTTAGGTTTCGTCCACTCTTCAAAGTTATTAACTGAAGAAGGGGCTTTCTCATTAGCAGTGCTCATTACGCCATTTAAGATTTGAAAAATGTCGCCAGCCACTGGTCACTGAATGGTCACTGTGAGAAGAAATATATGCCGAAGGTCACTCAAGTCATTCATTACTCGACCATAAATCGTAACTCGCTATTGACATTGGGAGTACATATGTAAAAGCACTGACTGCCAATGTCTATAATCAATATGCTTATAACCCGTTCGCTGTCACTGTAATGCCCGATCTTATGATTAGCGTGAAAATGTCAATGCTCTCTGCCGATTCAAAGTCACTTGTCTGGCTACAAAGTTTGACGAACCAGCTTGTGCTCCCGTTAAAATATTATTTTCTCGGTGTTTTTTAGTGTTGCTTCATTCGCCCATTCGTAAATTATTCTCACTTGCTCCTAATCACTCCCACTTTGGCGTAAAATGCCTACCCATTGCACCCATTGCCTTTACACATTGAGATCTGCAGAAATTAGAGCTGTGTTCTTATTAGGGCTTTTAAATTATCGTCATTATAATGGAGGTTATCCGCTTGATGAGGTACCATATTTCACATCTATCCAAAAAAAGCCATATATCGTCTTAGTAACGTGATTCAGTTGGCGTAAATCCAGCTACTGCACCACCACATGTCCAATCAATGCGTTTTGGTAATTAAATTTAGTGGTTACCGAGAATATGCAATTTTCATAACCGCTTTAACTGTTCTCGAAAAGGAAGACAATTCTCTATCACTCTTCTCTTTGAACGATATTAATTGCCCATCGTCCATCCATTTTCCCAAAACTAGCTTTGAAATGGGTCTTTAGCACTTGCTCTTTTGCGTAATAACCATCACAGGGTTGTCATTATATTCTATCACACTTTAAAATTCCTTTTGCGGATCTTCAATCTTAAAACTAGAGCACATTCACGCTTCGTCAGAGGTGGGGAAATGTTTTCAGGTGCTGGCAAAACTTTATATTAAAAAATGGTGCGGAAAAATTCAACATTCATTATTCCACGAAATAGTCAATAGATAGCAATCAGATTTGGTATTTTATTAACTTATATTACAGGCCATAGACTCATGTACTTTCGTTGCTTTATTTTGCTTCGTGTCAGAGATATTTATATTAAAATCTACCAAATTAAATCCAATAAGATATAAGCGATATAAACTGAACCAAAGTACAATAGTTTAATTAAATATATTAGAATATGAAGAAAAACTCAACCAGAGAAAAGGAAATCATTATATTAGGAATAAGCGGCTTAGACCATGGTCTAGAGCGACTAGAGCGAGCAAGTATATTAGAGAACATATTTTCACCCAATTTTGTGAAGGTAACTCACCTCACTCACTGTGAAGGTAAATCACGACATATTCGGCTAAAGTCCACTAGAATAGCGAAAATTATTATATGTAGTATATGGGAGCTGGGATAATTCGTAGACCGATTTCACACATTTTCGACAGTAATCTATGGTATATCCGATATTACAGGTACACTTAATACATATCTTACATATTTACCGAAATATATGGATAAAGTCTACCCGAAAGTTGAAAATCCTTGTATTAGGTACATAGGGGTTAGGGGAAGTATTTATCCGATTTTATCCATTTTGAGCACATGGACCCAATGTTATCAGAAGGAGACGCTCTCTGAATTTCACAGAGGTAACTCATATATTGACCGTTATATATGGTATAAAGTCTACCGGAAGGTTGAAAACCCGTATATTAAGTATATGGGTTTCCCGACTATTTTCCGAGCGATTTTCCCGACTTTTGACACCACATCACATTACTGTCGAAAAAGATAGGCCTCTAATGTCTTTGCGATATTTTACAGATTTACCGTTATATATGATATAAAGTCTACCGGAAGGTTGAAAATACTTCTATTTGGTATATGGGGCTAGGGGAAGTATATACCCGATTTTCTCCATTTTTGACATCAGATCTCACTATTATCATGGAGAGATAAATCCCCAATTTCATTACAATATCTTACATAGTTACCAATATTTTCGGTAAAAAGTCCACATATTGACGGCATATCTTGAGCATACTATTCGTGAAAGGATCAGATGAAATTTAAAATTGTGTTATATGAGAAGTAGGCGTAGTTTTTAACCGATTTCGTCCATTTTCACTTTGCATTTTGTTGAAATTGGTTAAGGCGTTCTTGTGATATGAGATTTCACCTAAAATTGGGCGGCGCCATGCCCATCACCAAAATTTTACACGGATTCCTATGAAACACTTCTGTGTCATTTTTCTGTAAGAAAACTTCTGTTTCTGACGTGTTCGTTCAGTCCCCCTGCGGGTCGGGGGATAAGAATAACCCGCGGTAAGGCATGCCTGTTGTACGAGGCGACTAAAATCCACAAAATGCACTGCATTTGAAATAGACTTTGCTCAAAATATAGGCTTAGCCATGTCAGAAATAGTGCTATATTACTTAGCTTGAACTATGTTTATATCACTTTAAATGAATTATGCACACACTTAAAGCGGCATTTTAGTTCAAGCTACAAATGCCACCAGTCGAGATGAATGGGTAACTCAACTGGTAGTAGCCTTTAGGCTACAAGGTCTGACCGGAGACTATAATCTGGTGCCACGGGGAGCAGGGACCCGGTGGAGTTGCTTGTCGCTCTATCCTGCTCATTGCGGTAGGCCCTTCGGGGAGTATCGTGGTGGCTGTGGTTTAACACCTGAATGCGGGTAGAACTGTCTGGGGCGGTACAGTTCAGTGTGGAGTTGCATTGCAACCGGGTGCCCGACCCATAGAAAGGCAGAGGTTTTAGGTAGCCCTCGAACCCCACCAAGGTGGGTGGATCGGGGACCGGGACAATGCCGATCGGTACCGTTGGTTTTAGCGAAAGCTATTATTAACGGGGCGCGGATCGACACATTGTATTGATCCGTTAGTGTTTTTGAACACCGTGGAGTCGAGCTGACAACGGCAGGTATCCACGTAAATCACATCGGCTTCTGTTCGTTCAGTGGGTTAACTAACTTTTAGTAGTTTTCAACATAACCTTTGTATGAAAGGTGGGCGTGGTTATAATTTAATAGTATTTACTATATATAATATTTAATAATAATAAATATTTGACATAATTAATACAAAGACAATATCACCACAAAGATAGAACCAGTTTCATTCCGAATATAAATTAATAATTAATGCCATACCAGAAAATTTGTTGTTATTGCAGCACGAAATATACCATGCAGTAAAATATAATGAACTAGCTCTGATTTATTGTGAATAATAATATAACATGTGATTAAGTAGTATTAAAAAAAAGATGTATCAGTGAGTTCTATTAATAATTTTTGATGAAAGTTCATAACTTTTAACAAACAGTTATTGATCTCCTGAAAGGATTCAGAAAAGGTTTGCAACTGTATGTACTGATATTATTTGTGCAGCTATTGTTATATAATCCTATTGAACTACATTTTGTATTTGCGAAAATAATACCAGTTAATATGTAAATTTTAGAATCAGTTATACAATTAAACATTAAATCTAAAAGAATATAGTAGCAAATAAAAATTAGGCATAAGTGTTTAATTTATTTTGTGAACTATTGGTCTATTCTAGACTAGACAATCTATCTAACAAATAGATTGTCTTATCACTGTCAATAACATAAGTTTTTATGCATAGCCCAAATCTTGCTGTTAGATATTACTATTTTGTAAATTAAATGAATTCACTATAAACGATAAATGTCCAAATCCACACATTGAGTCTTTGTTTGATGAAATGGGACGAGTTAGTTTTTTTTTATCAAATCAAAGTTTTATAGCTTAATTTATGACTTAGTTATAGCACTTTATATGTTTTCAATGAACGGTATTTGGTGAGCCTAGCAATGGCCCGGTTTTGTATAGCTAGCTAGTTTAGTTCTTGCTGTTGCTGTGAGAGAGAGTTTTCTCTTTCAGAGAGCGTGAGAGAAGAGAGTTTTCAGCAATAAAATTAGCTTTAAGTGGTTTAAGCAAAACGAAATTGCCACAAAATCGAACAAGCAAATGTTTCATAAAACTTGTCATAGAATGTTCTTCTAACTTGAAATGTAAAGAAAACATTATCCACGATACAAAAATTGGACTTTTATTATATTTTTCTGAACACAAAAGTCTTCTTGCGACGATAATTAATTTTCTGCCATCTATTAACTTTTTTATTTTATGACAGAAGTCTACATATAATTGTTACCGAAGGCTGCAATAACATCTGTCATAAAAAAAGTTATTATTGCTGCTTCAAAAAACAAAAGTCGTAAGATAACACATTGAGATGAAAGACAAATTTTTTTGGTTGTCTTTTATTGTAAAAAGGGAGAAAATAACAATATAATTACAATTTGTTGGAAAAAATTTGCCACGATAAATGTACTTTCATAAGGACTGATCAGACCGTCAGAAGCATTACATTTTACCATAAAGATAGCACGGTGGGTTTCCGATATAAAGAAATTGGCAATATTCGTGGCACCACCCACTTTTCGCAGCAGCAACTACTCGACCAATTTTAACCAAATAACATAGCAATCCCTTGACATCCTTATATTTCAATTTGAAAATGAGCGAAATCGGGCCATAACTAAGCATACTTTCTATATAACACAATTTTTAATTCCACCAGATTCTTTTATTTTACTAGAGATAAATCAAGCTTCAGCGTAGATATCGGAGTAAGACTCTTGCACAAGTGCTCTTAAAATGTGGGAACTCTCTTTAAAAATTGTCCACATCGTTCTACACCTTCTCAAGACCTCATATACCTTTATACAGAAAATATCGCAATAATTACGTGGACATCTTTTATTGATAACAATATGGTCTGGCTTTAAAAATTTATAAAAATCTGTTCAATATTTAGGCTGAGGCTCTTAGCCTCACTTTACTCAATCTAATGATTTTCGAATTTCCGGTTTACTTCATACCGTAAATATGTCAATATATAAAATATCTTAACAAAATTAAGAGAAAATATTACCTTGGGAATATTGCAGTTTGGTGTCGAAAAGCGCGACATCGGTCGTAGAATTTCCCTAGGCCTCATAAAAGTTAACAACGAAAATATTAACGAAATGCAAGTAGTTATGACAAAATGCAAGTTCAGCATCTGCCCAACTTCCTGCACGCGCCGAATTGCCAGCGAGTAGCAATAAGACCCCAAGGCGCTTCCAAGAAGACCGAGAAGCCCAATGCACGTAAGAATAACGCACCTCAAGCTAAATTACGCAGATATATAGGGCTAGCTTTAGCATAAGAAGTCAGGTACTATTTGGATTTGTTAAATAAAGATTGATAAAACTTTAAAATCCATTTTTTTTTGTTATTCACCGGTTGAATAAAAGTAACTGGCGCCCGAGCAGGGACCGGTACATGAAACAATACCGCAAAACAGTGTGTAAGTTCGAGGTTTGTAATTACATGTTCAGCAACCGGTTAAATCGCGGAACGTGCAACTCACGGAGTAAAAAGAAAAAAATCCGTTTCGTTCCGTAAAACTCTGAATTTAAGTTCAAAGCTTCATCGGTGGACTACACACCCTGCCAGGTTCGTCCGCAGGATAGCTCCGCATCAGTACTAGTCACAGGATCCCTAGTAAGAATCAATAGAGACTAAAAAGGATGACATCCGGACGGTCAGCGAGAGTGGCCACATCAACTATCTTAATGTAAGTTAGTGAATAAGAAAATTGCTACAGAATCAAAACAAAAAACCGATTTATTAATTGTGGAATAATTGAAACAATTATTATTACCTGAAAACTTTAAGACGATAATTGATATAAAAATTCTGAAGTATAAGAAATAACCAATAATATAATCAGAGTCGGGTAGATTATATTACATAATTAATTACTATTAGACCATATGTGAGCTAATACTATTTTACTATTTACAACAAACTCTCATTGTAATACAATCTCCATAATTTTTCATTTTTATTAATTACTCGTTCTCTGAAACGTCATTGAACTAGTAATTCAGTGTTTGCTTTATGGTCAATCAAAATAATTTAATCAGGCTTTCAATACTTAGTGCAGAATCCATAAGACAATGCCAGGAAGAATAAACACAAAACATAAATATGGTCGAAAACGTAGACCGAGCTGCGCTTGCAGCTACGATTAGTGAAATTATAACGCAACAACTGCCAATGTTATTAAGGCGACAGAATTCACCGAAAGAAATTGTTAATGTAGCCGATCAGGTGATTGAACCAGAACATACTAGGAATTTAGGAGGCGAATTTTCAGCCGACCCATCAGAATTCACTTCCTGGAAAAAGGAAGGATAGATCGTGTATTAGAAGCGTATGGCGCTTATCAAGGTACACCAAAGTACTATGGCATCTTGCATACCATACGTAATAAAATAATAGAACGTGCCGATATGGGATTGGAATCTTACAGTACTCCACTTAATTGGTCAGCCATTTCTAAGTGTCTGACACTTCATTACACGGACAAACGCGACATTAACACTCTCGAATACCAAATGACTATGTTAATTCAAGCCTCTTATCAATCAGTGGAAGAATTCCACCAGGCAGTTTATAAACTTTTATACCTCATTTTTAATAAAATTGGTTGTATGGGATTAGGAAGAGAAGCGGAACAATTAATGACAAAATTGCACAGAGACAAAGCTTTAGATGCGAGGATTACGAAGTGACCTGCCCCGTATATTAGGAATCAAAGAACCGGTAGAATTAGCTTCAGAACTACATTTGTGTTTGAAATTGGAGAATCAAACTTTTCGTGCACACCACGCCGTAAACAAAGGTCAAACCGGCAACTTCAGGAACCAGAATTCCAAACCTATACCTGCTGCATGCAATATTCAATTTGTAAATAGACAACAACCTCCAGTCCCACCAAGAATTTACCAATACCAACAATACGAACAACACCCACTAATCGCACAACCACGGCAAAGCTTTAACAATTTCGGTTACCAGCCTATTGCCGCTCCTCGACAATCTTTTCCAATAGGCAATTCCAGCCTCAACAAATCACACCACCTAGGCCTATAGCCCAAAAACCACTGCCCTGTCGAAAACCAATGGACGTGAACCCTAGTGTACAAACGAAAATGGTAAATTACATGAACCAACCTCCCTTCGAAGTTGGCAAAAGACCACCGGGTCCAGTGACAGATGGACTTAAGCGTCAAAGAAACTTTAACATACAAACTTCTAATAAAGACGCTACAACTACACAATACGAAGAGGCAAACACAGACTACGGAAACTATAATAACCTCGAAGAGAATATAGACGAATACGTAGAACAAATAGATGAAGTTGACCCTGATAACAACACTTATGAACTCCACGATAATACCTCTTTACATTTCTTAGAATAAGGAGTTCTCGCTTCCAAATTTTGTGTGCAAGATGGGGAACGGACAAATTATTAAAATTTTAATAGATACAGGTTCGAATAGGAACTATATCCAACTAAAGTTCCTAAGCAACCCAATTCCAAACCAAAAATCATTCAACGCTATCTCCGTAGGAGGCAGCGCATTAGTTATACACCATAAAGTAGCAAATCTCTTTAACATTCATGACGTAGAACTAAAATTTTTCCTGTTATCCACACTAAAATCTTTTGAGTTTTTTGCCTAAGATGGCAAATGATAGTTTGAAAGAACTAAGTGCCGAAATCAAAATCAGCAAAAACAACATGACCCTTAAAAAACGGAATCAGAATCCTAATTAAAAAGGGGCGCTTCGAAGCCGTAAATTCCATTATCCCTAGAACATCCCATTTATCCGAGATACAAAAAATGAGACTCAACAAGTTACACAAATCATTTCCAGGTATATTTGCTGACCCTAATCAAAAATTGACCTACACAACTAATGTGAAGGCAGCGATACGAACCGCGTCCGACACCCCAGTTTACTTAAAGTTCTATTAATAACCTGTGACACTCAAAGACGAAGTAAACAAACATATAAAAAATTTCTAGAATACGGAATAATCCGCCCTTCCAGGTCACCGTACAATTTACCAGAGTGGGTTGTACCTGAAAAAAAAAACAGACGCATCAGGTGAAAAGAAGTATCACATGATTATAGACTACCGTAAACTTAACAAAATAACAGAAATAAATGAGGTACTTATCCAATTAAGCAACAACAAAGTATTCTCTGTTTTAGACCTTAAAAGTGATTTCAACCAAATTCCGCTAAAAAACAGCGACATATAAAAGACCACTTTCTCCGTAAATAACGGAAAATACGAGTTTACACGACTCCCATTTGGTCTCAAAAATGCGCCTTCAATTTTCCAACGCGCATTGGACGACATGCCTGAAGAACATATTGTGAAAATATATTTCATTTACATAGACGATATCATCATATTTAGAAAAGATGATGATACCCACCTAAGAAACTTGGGCATAATTTTTCAAACTCTACAAGATGCCAACATGAAATGTCAGTTGGATCAATGCGAGTTTAGAGAGCGAACAATGTCGAGTTTCTCGGATTTGTTATTTTGGATCAAGGAAAAGAATCCAATCCAAATAAAGTCCCAGCGATAATGAACTATCCCTGCCCTAGAACTCTGGGGAACTTAATATCCTTCCTAGGCCTCTCCGACTATTACAGAAGATTTATACAAGATTATGCTAAGTTAGCAAAACCCCTTACTTCTCTTTTAAGAGGGTAAGATGGGCATGTGTCCAAAAGAATGTTATCAAAAGAATTAATTATATTAAACAAAGAAGCACTAGAATCGTTTAGAAAATTAAAAAGTAGGCTTGCCTCAAAGGAAATAATCCTCAGTTACCCAGACTTCAATAAGGAGTTCCATCTGACTACCGATGCTTCTAATTTCGCAGTAGGAGCTGTCCTGTCGCAAAACAATCAACCCATATCATTATTTTATAGAACACTCTCCAAGGCCGAAGAAAATTACGCGGCTAATGAAAAGGAGATGCTAGCCATACTTTGGGCCCTCAAAGCTCTTAAAAACTACCTATACGGTAAAGCAAAGGTTAAGATGTTTACAGATCATCAACCTCTAACACATTCTCTGAGCAGGTGGAATGGAAATGCCAGAATCAAGAGATGGAAAGCCTATCTAGAGGAATATGATTATGAAATATTTTATAAACCAGCTAAAGAGAACGTAGTAGCCGACGCACTTTCGAGAATACAAGCAGAACAAATTCATTCCATTGTTTCTACACAACATAACGTCGAAAGATTTAGCCACGATTTGATCTTAATATAGAAGTTCCACTAAACGTATTTGAGAATCAAATATTCTTTTACAAGGCAAGCAAACCCGACTACAAATTCACTATTCCGTTTCCTACTTACCATAGACATGAACTATATAACACTAAATAGCACGAACTAATAGCATATATAAAAAAATACCTTAACTCTTCAGTAATAAATGGTATTTACACTACCTAAGACTTAATGGGAAAAATTCAGTCATTTTATCGAAACCATTTTAGAAACATTAAAACATGATTCTCACAATCGAGGGTCGCAGACTTGACTAACGAAACACAACAAGAGTAACAACACAACAGCCGTAACACTTTGGAAAACAACAAACAACTATCAGAATTTTTTTATTTCCCTATAATGAAGCAAAAAATTGCCTACATAGTGAGGCAATGTAACGTCTATAAAGAATACAAGTAAGATAGACACCCTCCTAATCCAGAGCTTAAAGGAACTGCTATCCCAGAATGCCCGGTCACGTACTGCATATTGACATCTACCCAACCGAACATCTGGTACTGACGGCAATAGACAAATTTTCTAAATTGGCTCAAGCTCGAATCATTGAATCGAAAGCCACAGAAGACATTAGAACCCCTTAACGAGATATTGTATTTACTAAGGGAGTCCCTAAACATATTGTAATGGACAACGAAAAAACTTTTAATTCAGAGTCAATAAAATTCATGCTAGAGCAACTAGGTATAGAAATCTATGCTGCCCCACCATACAAAAGCACAGTTAACGGACAGATAGAGCGCTTTCACTCAACATTGTCAGAAATAATGAGATGTCTCAAGAAAGAGACTTCAAAAAACTTTTAGACAGAGCAATATACGAATACAACTACTCATTTCATTCGGTCACTAAAAAGCGACCTTTAGATGTATTTTATGGCAGGAACGTAACAACAGACCCAAACCAATACGAGAAAGCTAGACAGGACAACATTGACAGACTTAGGATAAAACTAGACGCAGACTTATTAAATCGCAACAAGAACCGGAAAAAGATAATTAATTATCAACCGGGACAGATTGTATTTGTGAAAGTAAATGTTAGGCTTGGATCGAAGCTTTTCGCAAGATTTTGAAAAGAAGTGGTAAAGGAAAATAAAAGCACTAAAATTATAACAGAATCAGGAAAAACAATTCATAAAAGTCTTATCAAAACTTAACACTTACAGACTACTACTATGGACTATGACTGACATTAACGGAACCATGAATATCACGAAATACAACAACACACAAATTGTGAGAATACACAAAGGACTCGGAAAATTACAAACATCGACGACTAAATTAATACATTTAATTGACCTTGAGCAAATTCAAAAAGCATTAGATCTGTTATACGATAGCGCTGAAAATAGTTTTAAATGCAATCCATTATATGATACTATTCACCACGAGATAAACATTACTATTTACACATTCCAATCAATGACAGCCTTCGCAAAAAAACCCAAAAATAGATCCCTAAATTGGATAGGGTCAGGCTGGAAATACATAGGAGGTAGTCCAGATCACAACGATTTAGTAATGCTACAACAAAATTCAAACAATCTCATTGGTAATAATAACCAACAGGTCATTATTAAAAATCAATTAGAACAGCGCATAAACAAACTCACATCAATATCAAACCTTTAGCTTACACAATCAGTTTAGATTATTAAGAGGAGAAATAGTTAACGTTAAATACGCAACACAGTGGGCACGTTTAAATAATGTAAACACGCTTTTATTATACGAAGACGAGGTAATTGAAATAGACAACATTTTCAAAAAAAAGTAACACGCCACTCCTTGCGGTTGAAAAAATTATGGAGTTTTCCAATGTTTCAATTCTACACAATAGAACCACACTGTTATACAATGTTAAAATACGCAATATAGGTACAACAGAATACCAAGCCATTCTTGTAAAACCTATAGTTAAAAATAATACCATTGTACACATAAATTCAAACGGAATATTTGTATATCGAAACCTAACATATGACATTCCAAAAAATTCTAAAACAATAGTAAATATAAAAGTATGCAATAAAGACAAAATTGGGAACATAAGTAATGCAGATTGCATTCCTAAGCTAGTTAAGGGAGAAAGAGCTCTGCGTAGTTTTAGCAATGTTGACCACGTAACAAAAGTGGAGGAAATCGATGACGGCATTATTCTGGAATGACCTGGACCTGGAATGGCACAGAACTGCATCTCAAAGACACCTATTTAATATAGTTATCAAATGACTCGATGTTTATTAACAAAAAATGGTTCAGCAATTTTGAATCAACCGTTATGAAACCAGGAGTTCCTCTTGTGCAGTTTACACTGCAAGAAACTGAACGATTAAGGATCTTATCCCTGGAAGCACTGAAGGTGCTACATCTAAACAACACAGGGCAGCTGCAATACATAAAAACACATTCAATGGCCAACAGCATCACTCTAATAACGCTTTTAGGCATTGTTCTGGGTCTCATCTTGGGACTGCACACGTGCAGTCAAAAGAAAAAGAGTATAACATTGCAGCTAGGGCCTACGCCGGTCATGAAAATTAAGATCACCGCAATCGTCACACCACCAAACTGTCAACAATCAACAGTGGAGGTGCAATGTCCGCTACCTCAGTTCAATAACATTCCGTACTCCTATAGAGCGCTTGAGGACAAGCATAAATTGAAGGAGGAAGAATTAGCCACAAAAATATTAACGAAATGCAAGTAGTTATGACAAAATGCAAGCGTCTGCCCAACTTCCTGCACGCGCTGAGTTGCCAGCGAGTAGCAATAAGACACCAAAGCGCCCAAGAAGACCGAGAAGCGCAATGAGCGTAAGAATAACGCAACGCAAACTAAATTACACAGGTATATAGGCCTAGCTTTAGCATAAGAATTCAGTTGCTCTTTGGATTTGTTAAATAAAGGTTGATAAAACTTTAAAATCCATTTTTTTTTTATTATTCACCGCGTGAATAAAAATAACTAAAACACGTATTGCTTGTCTTGTCTATGGATGATATTAACGAATACATGGGCAAGTACATGGATTTTCTTAAAAAAATTAGGTGGAAATAACACAAAACTTTGATTAGCAGGGGGTTTAAATAAACAATGGTTTGAAGCAGGCCTGGTTACATACCTTGGGTAAGTAAATTGTGTATATTATTGCGAAAATTTGTATAAATAAAATATTTGTTTAGTGATTAGTGAGTGTTTAAAAAGCAATGTTCAGAAAGGCGCTCGAAACACGTTTTTAAAGCAAAAGAAGATTTACATAATACCAAACAGTTTGCATCTAAAAAGAAGGCATCATTACTAATTCATGGAAACGACTGCGATACAGCGACATTGCAATGATGTCATTAGATGAAAACTGCCATTGCAGAATAGAGTAAGCAAATTAAAAATATAATCCCTTGTAAAAGAAATAAATTTTAAAATCTTATGCTCGTTATTATATTTTCATATATTTGCCGGTGTCCCTCAAACATTTATTGGTATTTAAGTTAATTTGGTTGAGTTTAATATAAATATCTCAGAGACGGAGCAAAATTTAGTAATGAAAGTACGTGAGTCTATAATATAATAAAACACATTATATAAATTAATAAGATACCAAATATGATTGTAATAGTTTCAACAGTTTCGCCGAATAATGAATGTTGGATTCTTACGCAACATTTTTATACCCTCGCAACATATTACTAGAGAGTATATTATTGAATATAAAGTTTTGCCAGCACCTCAAGGATTTCCCCTCCTTTGATACTTCCACATTGTGAGAGAATTAAATGCTCAGTTACACCCCGCTTACTGAGCCCTTCCTTATTTGTAATATTTTCTCTGAACTTAAGGTATTTGTTTAAACTTTTTTTAGATTATTTTGATATTTAATTAATTTAATCAACAACCAACATCTGGAAAATTTGTCTTCAATAAAGTGTCAAAATAGTTCTGATGTATTTCGTTACATTTGTGGAAGCTATATGACTTCGAAACAGAAAAAACAAATTACTTAGTTTGTGGAAAATTCATATCATACATATTATATCTTTAAAATACAACTAAAATCGTGGACTCTGCAGTTAGTTTGTACTATTTCTGCTGAACAACTAAGGCAGTGAACAAACCGTAAAAGACAATCATTACATTTTGGTAGGCCTATGATATGGAGGGATCAGATTGATCATATCAAGTCTCCTAACAAGTGTTAAGAGAGGCATTAAGACGGATAGAGGGTCAGACAAATATGAATATATACCCAAATCTAATTAAAGGACACGACAACAATTTTACTAGTTTTAGCTAGGTAGAAAAACAACTAAAGTAGTAGAAAGAGTAAGAAATCCAGCAATTAATTCTACACCCAAATGTACGCATCACATCGACGAACACAATATAAATTCATTGAGAGAACTTTGTTAATATAACCTGTTGCGTATATTTCGCTTACACTTACATATATGTACATAGTACATAGGAAAATGTGTACAGACGCTAGGTAGCTTGTTTATATATAAAGAAACTTTCGTTGCTCATTATCAGGAAATTCTCTTTTGGTGTTGCCCAATGCATTCACACGGGTGACTCGAGCTGCTGAGCAAATTTCCCTTTCGTATCACTTTTTCAAATTCTTGTACGCTTCATTTAAGCGGTACACAAAAATATTTTTGAATAACTAATTTTAATATTTATTCAGCAATTTCTAAAATATTTACATATATCATATTATGCAAATTTGTATTGCACATATTTGCACATTACATACAAAAAAGATAATATAATTAAAATTTCAGAACATGTTCCAAATATTTATTTGAAAACGAGGGCAAGAACACCCATGGAAAAGGTATGCCGAACTACGTAGAAGTGAACTGTTACGAACAAGATCACAAAGCGTGCTACGCGAGCATCGTCGCCCCTTCGCCAAAAACTGCAAGTCTCGGTAACAAAAGTCTTCGTGTATGAACGCGGTCGTATGGTATGTGTGACACAGTGGTATGGAAGACGTAAACAATGCATTGAAAAGAAAGAAAACAATACATAAGAAGAACATAACAATTTTTACATTATTAAAAATACCTAGAGACATGTTCAAAATATTAGGAGTTTCCTCAACAAATATTAAAATTCCACATTCAATTTTTATATAACACTAACTGAAATGAAATAAAAAAACTTTTAATGATAATTCCCTGTTCAAAATAATAGGAGTTTAATGAAAATCTCAATCAAAGGTACTAGAAAAGTATTTAACAATTTTTATACTCTCGCAAAATGTTGCAAGAGTATTTTAATTTTGTTCACTTTAGGGTTGTTTGAAACCCCTTATCGAAATATATGTAGAAAGGAACATATACATAAATAATCAGGATGACGTGAAGAGTTGTATTCCGGGTGATTTGGTATTGCAGATAGGTGGAATCGGATTAGTGCCATGCCCACAAAATGCCATTAATTGAATAACTGCAAAAGGCTATAACTAAGCCAAAAAGTAAGGCACAGAACTGTAATTTAGTACAAGCCATCGCAGAAGGGAAGCGCATATGTGGGGTTAAAATTTCTTAAAAATGGGTATGACCCCGTCCCCTAATAGTTTGGATGTATATATATCACAAACCACTGACGCTATATCATTAAACTCTCTGAGAATGAGTCCTTCTAGCATCTCCTCATATAGTGTGTAAAGTGGTCAAATCGGATGATAACTACGCCCACCCCAACGGTTATCCTGAGAATTACTTAAAATGCGATAGCCCACTTAAGAAAAACGTCAGAAGTATTACATTTCGCGGTCAAGGCGGTACCTAAAGGCTTCATGGGAATCGATATGAAAACTGGACAATGGCGTGGCACCATCTACCTTCAGGTGAAATCTTCTACATCAGGAAGTGCTATACCAATTTTAACAAAATTTGGTGACACTATATTTGTATCCTTATATTACAGTGTAAAAATGGACGAATCCAATCATGCCTATGATTAATTACCTTTTTCGATTTTTTATTTATTTTTTGATGATTTCACACTTTTCTTTCCTGTACTGATTTCTGTCCTGTGTTTTTACAAATATAGGTACATTCATTTCTCAAGCTTATTCTCAATAAATTTCTTTAAAAAAATATAGAAATGAAACGCTACAGTTCAGTCACTACTATTTTTTTTTTGAGTGGTCTGAACGCAATCCACAGTTAGGAATGAATGGATGTCCACACAAATAAAACAGTAAACCTATTGCATTAAAATTTATTTACAGAATATCGGTATTGCTTGGTTTACGTACATACCTATACGTAATAAAAACTTTTATTTCAATGTAGCTGGTATATATACATATACATGGTACATATGTATACTCCAATTACTTTGAACATAACATACATACGTATATTTTCCTCTGTCAAAATTTAGCAAACATTGTATTATAACAATATTCTAACTATTATTAAATGACAATTGTGCATGACAAAAAACAATCGAAGGAACCAAAAAAATAGATTAAAAAAAAAAAATAGTAAAATCGATACCTATTATTGCTTACAAATACATATGGTTGTATATATGTACATATGTACCACAGTTTGTAACTATGGTAAAGTAAATATTTATAAGCATGCATTTGCATTTACCTATACACTATTCATAGACATTTATACCGGAACGTACACAAAACTTAAATAAATCGGAATGTTTACAACACACAATGTGAATTATTTGCGATTTGGGCGTAGTATATGACATAACCACTTCAATAATAAACTTTAGCTAATCAATATACAATTAATATATACAATTAATATATACAATTAATATATACAATTAGTATATACAATTAACAAAGTTAATATAGTAGATACAAAAACACAAATGAAAAAGCATATGCGTCGCACTAAACGTACTTACTCAATATGAATTTATTAAAGATATTCAAGCATTGAAAACTCCCTTTGACTAGCAACTAACGGAAATAAGAAACGAAAGCAATTTTCATCGATAAGTGAATGAATATTCAACGTAATAAACGAACACGTCTACAGAGTACAACTACCGAGCTAGCCTATTGACCATTACATCTATACCGACAATCCAAAGCTTACTTTCATGCTTTCGTCCGCACTTCGATGTGGAACCGCCGTCAATTGTTTGCCAACACTGCATTGACTTACTAGTTTGCTATCCGACAACCCTCTCAATCCAATACAAAATATACACTCTCATACATTTATTAATATACGTACATATGTATATAAGTGCGTATATGTATGCATACCCTGCAGGAAAATACACTTCTTTTTTCGAGTTGAAGTCCTACCCTAGGATATATTAATTATTACTGCACTATATACCTTTTATAGTTTCCAACTAACTCGAATACATTTATGGTTCAAATCGTGGTAAAGTGTTATAAAACATTTTTTATTTTATTTATTTGTATATAATCCTTTCATTTTGGGTGCTTAATTTACTCTTTGCAAGCTATTTAACGTTTTTTATTATGCAATTTACGACTAGCGTAATTAATTTGCGTTTTTAGAAGTTTTTTAGAAGCATACATTACATGCAAGACATCTTTTTGGCGACTTTGCCTTCTAGTCCGGAACTGCAGATTTAACTGATTAGTTGTCTTTTCTCTGCGGCTTCAGCATATATATGTATATATAAGAAACTAATGCATGCAAAAAATTGGCACTACAACTGCTTTCATACAGGGCAACGAGGTTGCATGTGCTTCAGACAACACGCTTTGTGTTCATCGTTCGTCTTAATACGCACAGTACATTCGTGTGTACCGCATTAACGAAGCGTATACGAATTTTTGGTAATAATATAAAATGAAATCCCAATAGATTGGCCGAAGCGGCTAACAGCGGCAAACACCCAAATAGAAGTTATCTTATAGTAAACAACATAAACTTCCGTGTTTCCACGCAGTCTTGCATATTTATCTTTACATCTGACTTTTAACTTTACTTTTACTTTATCTGACTTTTTTATCGGCGGTCGGCATTTCATAGTACAATTGTACAAGCTGACTTCACGCGTACACTTACACTCTATCGTTTAATCGTTGCCGAGAAAGCAACGAGACAACATCGCGTTTGGTCGTACCGCTAATGTCAATATGCCATCCGCGAAATTCTCAATTAAGAATGCTTTTTGGTTACATATAATGCATTTTGTTTTTGAAGTCATTTAAAGACAATAAGGTACTCGTTTTTAAGATGCAAGAAATCTCTCTTAACAGTAATATAAAAAAATGAATAAGAAGCAAGAAAATGAGTTTTAACGAAAGAATTAAATTACTAGAATATATGTGTACAAAGTTCTCACCGGGTTGCTTCATTTTCATGCTCACTTACACAGTCACAGTTCCTCTCATGCCGACCTCTGCTGTACATATGCACGTGTATTAATCTTCCAACTAAATTGTGTTTAACACAGTAGGCGGCAAGAGAGGAACTGAGACTGTGTAGCAGTGTTGCCAGAATGTTTTCTTGAAAATCTGTCATATCAAGATTAAATCTTAAAAAATCAAAATTACGAAATTTAAAAGCAAAATCTTTATTGAAAACAAATTGTAATTGGTTTTGTAACAAAAATCTTAAATTTTATTTAAAATTTCTTTTATTTAAAATTTTTTTAATTATAAATTTTTTTTAAGTTGTATAATTTAAAGTATAATAAACAAGCAAAAAATTAACAAATTTAATTCAACACAGACATGCTTCCTTTTAAATAATCTTTCGTGTAAAGAATTCCGTTTAAAGTTTTGGTTTTTGGTTTTGGTTGCTTATGCGAATTGTACTTTTAATTAACCTGGGCTGGCTGGGATGCAAAAACAGAATTTTAATTTTTTTTTAATAACACTATTCTTTTTGGGCTATTCTGAATAAAGCTGTATATATCTCTTAAAGGTTTTTCAACAAATACGGCTAGCTGTTCGCAAGCTTTGGTAAGCGATGGTAAGTGTACTTAAAGCCTAATAAATGTGGGCAGTCTCCTTTTAAAAACATGGCAACGTATTTTCTTTTGTACCAGTCATCACGTTTGCGTCATCCGGAAAAAATTACATATCTTACATATCTCACAAACCGTTAAAGCTATTTCGTTCAAACTTCCTCACAACAAGTTTTTTTTAGAATGCCCTCATATACTGGGTAAATAAGTGAAATCGGATAATAGCAAACCTAACCTCACATATAAAGATTATGTTGAAAACTACTAAAAGTGCGTTAACTCGGGAAAGAAACACGTCACAAACATTAAATCTTGCAGTAAATACGATACGGAAGGTTGTATAGGAGTCCATGTAAAGTTTTGGTGATGGGTGTGGCACCACCCATTTTGGAGAAATCCCATAGCTCAAGAACCACTTAACCGATTTCAACAAATTGGTTTGGCGTGTGACATTATTTTTGCATTTTTATGTCACGCTGCGAAAATGGGCGAAATCGGATGAAAACCACGCCTACTTCTCTTATAACACAACTTTAAGTTTCGTCTGATCTTTTCACTTTGAAGTAGATAAAACAAACATCAATTAAGATATTGGAATAATGATTTTCACAAATATTAGGTTCAACGCATATAACTTTGCAAGCCACCAGATGCCCAATATATGGACCTCAGTGCCTCTGTCTGACTTTTTCCCGAAAATTTCGGTAAATCTGTAAGATATTGCAATGAAATTAGAGGATTAACTTTCCTTGATAATAATGTGATATGGTGCCAAAAATAGATAAAATCGGGTAAATACTTCCCCTAGCCCCCAAATACCTAATATACGGATTTTCAACTTTCGGTAGACCTTATACCACATATAACGGTAAATATGTAAGACGTCTTAGCAAAATTTAGTGAATATTGGATATACCGTAGTTTAATGTCGAAAATGTGTGAAATCGGTTTACGAATTATCTTAGCTCCCATATACTACATATAATGATTTCCGTTATTCTAGCACATTTCTTGCCAAATATGTTGGTCACTGTGTCAGTTACCTTCACAAAATTGCGTGGAAACATGTTCCCTAATATACCTAAAATCCCTAACACCTGACTTTAAAATGTTTATGTTGGTCAATATGTATGAAATTTTAATCGAATTAAGTGAATATGTTTTCTTAAACCTAATGTGGTTTCGCGCTTAATATGAAAGAAATCGGTCTAGACCTTGGTCTAAGCCGCTTATTCCTAATGTAATGATTTTCTTTTCTTTGGTTGACTTTTTCCTTATATATCTAATATATTCAACTATGTCTATTTGGTTGAGTTTATATCGCATATATCTCATTTGAGTTAATTTGATAGATTTTAAGATAAATATCGCAGACACAAAGCAGAATTTAGCAATGAAAGCACGTGAGTCTATGTCCTATAATTTAAGTTAATAAAATACCAAATATGATTGCAATTCATTCACGGTTTCGTCGAGTAATGAATGTCGAATTCTTACGCAACATTTTTTAAGATAAAGTTATACCAGCACCTGAAAGCATTTCCCGCCTTTGATCTTAGCACATTGCGTATGCAGTATTAGTATTAGTATTAAGTATAAAATCTTCGGTTACACCCGAACTTAGCGCTTTCTTACTTGTTTATCTATCGTAGTTGTTTAAACAAATATGAATATTGATGCTTTTCTGATTTTTGCCAAGCTGTCTGCCCTGTTGCCACATTTCACTTTGACTTCAGCATCAGCATCAAAATATGGTTTCAACTTTTTGCCAGCATTGGGAGGAAAAAAAGTTAAGGCAGCGACGCCTGCTGCGGGGAGAAGGGTTTGGATGAATGTTGTTGTTGTTGTTCTCATGATGCTTAGAATATTCATTGTAATTTACATACAAGTGAACATTTGTATAACGTTTTTTGGCATTTGTTAGTCATTTGCCCAAGTTTGTATGTTTGCGATTGCGCATATAAATGGGATTTCCTGGTGATACGTACAACCAGCACGTTATTGGAAGATTTCGCCACGAAAATAGAATAGAAGATAAGGGCAGATCGGCGCCAAATAAAATATTTAATGATGCAGATAAGAGGTGGATTGCTCGCAAAGTTAAAGAAAACCCCCATTTAAGTGCTCCAAAATTAACGAACGAAGTCGAAAAGTACTTAGGCAAGGTCTGTAACCCTGAAACTGTTCGAAGAGTTCTGTGTGAAGACAATTTTCATGGAAGGACTGCCCGAAATAAGCCTCTGATTAATGCTCGTAATAGAAAACGAAGAATAGAATTTTGCAGAGAACATATGACCAAAGATATTTCGTTCTGGAAATCCGTTGTTTTTGCGGATGAAAGCAAATTTAACCTTTTCAGGTCTGATGGGAAGTCCTGCGTTTGGAGAAGACCAAACACTGCGCTTCAACCACGTAATTTGCACTCTACAGTTAAACACGGCGGGGGTAGTGTTATGGTATAGGTTTGCATGTCCTATTCAGACGTCGGAAATTTAACATTTCTTGACGGAAACATGGATAAGAAGATGTATCTAGATCTGCTAAAAGATAATTTAGTACAAAGTGCGGACAAAATGGGCATTAGGGATTCGTTTAGGTTCTACCAAGACAACGATCCCAAGCATACATCTGGCATTGTAAAAACTTGGCTTATCTGGAACTGCCCACATGTAGTACAGACACCTGCACAGAGTCCAGATCTCAACGTCACTGAAAATTTGTGGTCAGTGCTGGAGAATAAAATAAGAAACCACAATATTTCTAATGCCTCTGATCTAAAACGGGCACTGCAAGAGGAATGGGATAAAATTAGTTCCGATTATACAGCAAAACTGGTCGAATCCATGAATTCCCAATTAAAAGCGGTTCTCAATCAAAAGGGATACCCCACTAAGTATTAGCCGTAGTCATGAAATCTAAATATTAAGGTGTTTATGCTTTTTCGCATACTTTTAATTTAGTGCATCATTTAAGCTGTGACCTAAAAACTGTAACTCAATTAATTAATTTGCTATTATCATTCTTATGAAGAAACATTTTTTGTTAATTCTTGTTATTAAATAAAACATGTACTTTAACAACATAAAAATTATAAGATTTTTTTCAGTGACGGAAATATCATAAAAGATATTTGACATTTTCATATTTTTTTTTTTGTTGCATCAAATAAGCTGTGACTCACTGTATATATATACGTATGTATGTAAAAACTATATTGGGCATTTGTCACGTTATTTTTGCGATTGTGAATATGAAATAAATGTTATTCTCGAATGTATACATGCGCACACATTCATATGTGTAACCACATTTTATTAAAAAAAAAAAAAAAATGCGGAAATTACTAACAATTATGAAAATTATAATTTTTTTATTCATTTAGAAATTTCTGATCTAAGAAAAATAAAAAACGGAAAAATTATTTTCAGTCTATTTTCATTTACATTATTTCTTTTATAAATTTTAGTTTATTTTCATTTCTATTATTTTTGTTTATAAATTACATAAATAATTTTTATTTAAAAAATTTTTGTCTTTCATATTCCGCATGCAAAATTCCTACTCATATTCGTATTCACCTCATATGCAAAATTTGCTGATTGCTATTTTCTGTTAGCGAACAGCATGTTTGAGATATTTCGCAATAAAATAGCGAACAAGCCAATCAAATATCATACAAAATTCGATTTGCACCTTCTCTATGGTTGTAACTTCTCTGCAAGCACTGCCCGAAAGAAGTAGCGTGTATCGATTCATAACTATCTAGAGTTTCATACTAACCAGAAGAAGGAGATAAATTATCTGTAAATTAAATTATTTTATATAAGATTTATTTAATGAAAATATAAAGTCAAAAATATATACATAGCTTTACTATTCGTTTTAGTAAATATTTCTCCATTTCTGCAACTGTGAGTCAATTATTCGCGGAAATTTTGTCTGCGAAATGAAATCTAAAACATACATATATTACACATTCAAAGAAATTAATGCTATGCGACGCTTGGAGGCTGTAAAAAACAGGGGAAGTAGCGAAACTATCAGCTCTTAAAATGTAAACAATACGCAGCTATGAGGCGCTTAAGGAGAACTGTCAAGGGTATTCTGGGGTTGAGTTTCTTTCGCCATCCAAGATGGCCGACTTTTTTCCGGAAAATCGTTGCATTTTGCTATTTGCCTAAAATTTATTGAAATGTTGCACAAGATACTGATATAGATATTGATTATACGAAAACGTTTAGTATTTTTTCGGTAAAAAATCAATTGCTGCTAGTAAGGATTCTTAATTAATTCAGTATTATTTCCAAATATAAAAATAATTAAGCTTTATATTTATGTAAATTTTTAACTATGGGAAATTAATAAATATTATCCACGGAAAAATGGTAGGAGGAAATAAGCAGCCATGTGAAACAACGGGATCCAAAAAAGGCGTGCTCCTCGAAACTACTAGTTTTCTAGTCCTGCAGATTTATTGTGCAAAGCTTTATTCCGATATCTTCATTGGTATATATATAATTGGTAAGTATGAAATTTAAAAGTGTTATGTATGGGAAGTAGGCGTGCAAATATGCAAATTAGTAATTTGCATAATATACAAACATAATATTATGAGTTATAGGATTTCACCTAAAGGCGGGCGGTGCCAATCCCATTGTCCAATTTTTACAGCGATTCCTTTCAAGTTCTTTAGTACCATCGAGGCTGTGAAACTGAATACTTCTGACGTTTTAGTGAGTTACTGCACTTTAAGTAGTTCTCAACATAACCGTTATATGGAGAGTAGGCGTGGTGATTACCTGACTTCAGTTATTTTCGCATTTTTTGTGGATGTGCTCAAAGGATTTGTCCTCAGCAAGTTTGGCTGCTGTAGCTTTTGTGGTTGGTGAGATATGTACACTAAACCTATTGAGGAGCAAAAATATGCCTTTTTTTAATTTCGAACACACAGATGCCCCTTCCTTCTGTGATTTTCTGCACCAAATGCCAATTTTATATCTTAATTGGGAGCTTAGTTATCGCATTTCATAGGCTTCCTTTAATTGCATTTTGTGGTCGTGGCAGTAGTCCGTTTACTCCCATCTGCAATACCGATCTCATCAGAGTGCCAAGGTATATGTATACCAAGTTTTATTAAAATATCTCAAGTATTTCTTCAAGTTAGTCTTGCTCGGGCAGACGGACGAACGAATAGACAGTCATTAGGAATTCAACTCGTCTCATCATCTGATCATTTATGTATATGCATCTATCTCGATTAGTCTTAGATTTTACAAACAACCGTTATGTGAACAAAATCAATATACTCTGCTGCAACATGTTGCGAGAGTATAAAAATGTTGCAAATAAATTCAATATACGTTATTCGATAAAATTGTGAATGGACTGCAATCATACTTGGCATCATAATAACTTTTGCTTTAGGTCATACTGTCATGAAGTCAATTTAATTAAGAGAAATCTTCTATATATGTATATGATATTAGTGAAATATTCTCATTTAGTTTTATCGAGACATATTTTATGGAGATGTATGTGATATAAACTCAACCAAAAAGATGAAATTTAATATATGGTATACATGAGGAAAAAGTCAACCAGAGGGACGTAAATCATTATATTAAAGGTACGGGGTTTAAACCAAGGTCTAGACCGATTTCATTCGTATTCAGCGCTAAACCATGTTATGGTCTAAAAAACAATTCATCCCTTTAAAATATCACACATAGTGGCATGTTTATACATGGTTTAAAGTCAGCTGGAAAGTCGGAAATTACTATATTAGGCATATTGGGGCTGGGGGTAGGTTTGAGTGGGTTTACTTTTAGTATTTTGAACGTGTTGCCGATATATTCGGCATAGAATCCACTACAATAACGCTAATCGATAAATGTAGTATATGGGGCTGGAGTAACTCGTATATATATTGCATTATCACTACTACACCAAACAATAGGATATTCAGGATTATACGTTCATTTAAATTTACTAAGATATCTTAGATATTGAATGATATACACGGTACAAAGCCAACCGAAATTTGTAAATTTTCATATTAGGTGTACTGGCTCAGTACAGTACCTAGTACCTAGTAGTTCTTAGAATCAGGGCACATTATTACCAAGAAAAAACGTTATCTCAATTTCATTAACTTAGCTGGCAGTGTGACCGATATATACGATATAAAGTCAACCGGAAGTTAAAAAATTTTTATATCGGGTGTATGGGAGCTAAGGGAAGTATTTACTCCCACTTTACCCATTTCCGACATCACTGCATATTATTGTCAAGAAAAGATGCTTTCTAAATTTCATTAATATATCTTACAGATTGTCCGACTTTTTCACTAAAAAGTCAGCCGTAGGCACTGGGGTCAACATATTCGGTATCTGGGGCTTAAAAAGTTGTAGTCTGATTTCGACCATTTTTGGAAGTGAGGGAACATAATCTAAGCGCACCACTTGTGCAAAGTTTTTTGCCGATATCTTCATAGATGCTTGATTTATTTACAGTAAAGTGAAAGAATCATATTGAATTTAATTTTGTGTTATACTGAAAGTAGGCGTGGTTATGGTCCGATTTCGAACATTTTCGCATTTTAACATAAGAATATTAAAATTATGGTATGCGTAATAATTGGTTGAAGTTGGTTTAATCGTACCTGAGACATGGGATTTCATAGGAAATCCGACTATGCCAATTCCAATGTCTAATTTTTACACGCACTCCTTTGCTGCCCTTCCGTACCTTATTGACTGTAAGATAGTGTTTCTGACTAGTTTCTTCAGCGAGTTTACGTATTTTTAGTAGCTTTAAAAATAACCTTTGTATAGTAGGTGGGCGTGGTTTTTATCCGATTTCACTTATTTTCTTAGCGCTCGAGGAGGTAATAAAAAGACTTACTCCGAGCAAGTTTACTTGATATAGCATTCGTGGTTTGTGAGATGTATACATATAGGGACGGGGATAACCCCACTTGTTGAAAATGTTTGAACTACGTGTCCCTCCCTACTGCGATTCCCTGTGCCAAATTAAAGATTTGTGTCTAAATTTGTTGCTTAGTTATTGCGAATTGTAGATTTTCGATTAACGATATTTGTGGGCGTGGCAGGGGACCGATTACGCCCATCTGCCATACCAGCCTTCCTATGGTACCAAGAAATACGTGTGTTAAGTTTCATCAAGATATCTCAATTTTTATTCAAGTTATCGCTTGCACGGACGGACGGGCGGACAAATAGTCATCCGGAACTCAACTTGCCTCGCCATCCTGATCATTTTGATACATAGGACTCCATACCTATCTCGAATACTTTCAGGTGTTACAAACAACCGTTAGGTGAATAAAATTATAATTCTATATGGCAACATGTTGCTAGAGTATAAAAAATCAAAAGGTTGTTGTAAGTAATCATCATGAAACTGCATAACTCACCGTAGTACAGCTAATACAACAATTTATAGTTCCATATGAATGTTAAGTGAATGTTTGAGTGAAGATCATTATGCCCTAACAATGGATGATATGAATGATAAGGCACAACAGAATATGTATTTCTATGTATGATAAGAGCATATGGCTTGTGTATGTGAATTGAAACTCGTACGCAGTATTCGTTTGTATGTTATTGATATATATATGTTTGCGCAGTGTTTAATTTTCCTGTACTTGTATATATTTATAGATGTAAATATATAAATTGTAAATAAAATGTTATAAGTATACTGTCGTTTACGACGTATTGTCGCCCTCTTTCTCTGTTCTATGATTATTAAGTCGTGTAAGCCGTGTCTGAAGTACAATTGTCTACGGACTGTCAGCAATAAACAAAGTGACTCTTTGTCAAATCTTTCCTACAAAAATATTTTAATTATTAAAAAAAAATTTCCGCATTGTGTTATAACATTAGATTCTTAAACTTTATTTCCTTTTTTGTTAAAAATTTGTATTTGTTTGGTTGAAATTACGTAACGAATTTATATACATATGTACATAAATATTGAGTGTTCTCGTTGAACTATTAAGTATGTATGGTATCTGATGAGGCTAATATTATAAGCCAAAAGAAAAGGTAATAGTGACATTCCCATTTTTATGAACATGCATAGCTGGTTCATACTTGGGGACTTTAGTTGGCGCGACTCGTAGTTTATCGACGAGGGGGCGACGAAGAAAGACGAAGGGCACCGACTTGCTTGTTTTCTTGTTTGTAACTATGCGTTTTGAAATTCTTTCCTTGTTTGCAATTGCGCTCGATTTCAAATTAATATTTACAATATGTTCGGAAATTTTAATTTTGTCATACATTTTTTATGCAATATGGAACTATATGTAAATTAACTGGGTTAGTTGCTGTCTCCACAAACAATAGTCGTTATCTCGAAACATTTATTAGAGGCAGTCTTATGAATGAAGACAGCTAATGGCTTATGGTAAGCAACAGCTCTCAGATAAAACTTACAGTTACCATTGGCAATACATTTGTGTGGGTATTTGTTATCTTAATAAATGAATGTTTGAACCAAGCAGTTCGAAATTATGGAGCGTTTAACATACAAAGAGGTTTAACGAAATTTTTGAAAACAATGGAAATAAAAAAAAATCGTAATTAGATTTGCAACGAATACTTAACATGAAATAAAGAGTAGTTTATAATTTGGGAGTGCAAGTTTTAAAAGACAAGATTTCCATGAAACTTTTGATGGAAGTTCATTGACCAGTTGAAAATACTATTTCAGTAATGAAATAAGTGCGTTATATATGTACACATACTTCATGCATTTGCATCAAAGCTGATTTTAGTCACTTGAGGTTGTATGAAATGATCTGAAACTTCGACAGCTTTCTGGTTAAGGCAAGGATAGAGTTTATGTGCGCCACAAAACAAAGTTCAACAATTTTAGCCAATGTAGTACATAATGGTGTTTTTTGAAGGATAAATAGGACAAATAAATAACAGAAAAATTATGTTCACGGCATATAATGTTCATTGCATATTATAAACACCATCCTGTGGGTCAAAATTTTCCAGCGTAGTCGCCTTTGTGTCGTCAATAACGTGCTAAATATTGGTCTCCAACTGGTCATTCGTAACTGTGCCATGAATTAGACAAACCCCAACTAAATGTAGTCTAACGAAGTCAAAGCAGATGATGATGATATGATTTGGCTGATAAAAGTTTATGCCAGCAAGGTGATAATTGCACGCATTGAATACATAGATTCCTGTTATGTTGTGCTGGAGTCGCGTATTATTTTCCTGTAGCACTCACGATAGTTGTTTTCGCTGCATCCATTTTCAGTTTTGTAAAATTATGGTCAATGATTTCGGCATGTAAGCCACACTGGACTATAATTTATTTCTAGATACAAGGGCACCTTGAGTCTCTTAAGCATTACTCGCACTTTATTGTATGGTAATTTTACAGATTTATGTACCCGTTAAGCCAAAAACATGAAGATGACATGTCGACCAAAATGAGGTGAGTAAATTTCTAGCACAGAAAGAGAGTTTGGGAAATAAATTTACAAGTTTTTTCACACTTTCTGGAAATATCTGCGTGCTGATTTACTGAAGTATACTGAGGATAAATGTTGATGATACCAACTGTGTTTACTTTCACAGCTGTTCTGCCCTAAACAAAACACATCAATTGTAAATATCAATATTTAATGCTGCTATTGAAAACCAAGCGATCATTTCAAACAGCGTCAAAATCAATAGCAAGAGAGTGTGATGTGTCAAGAACCATCATAATAATAATAATAAAATAAAAACAAGTAGGGAAGGGATAAGTTCGGGTGTAAACGAAAATTTTATACTCTCGCAATGTGCTAAGATCAAAGGCGGGAAATGCTTTCAGGTGCTGGCATAACTTTATATTAAAAAATGTTGCAGAAGAATTCAACATTCATTATTCGACGAAATTGTAAATGGATTGCAATCATATTTGGTATCTTATTAACTTATATTAAAGATCATCGACTCATGTACTTTCATTGTTATATTTTACTTCGTGTCAGAGATATTTATATTAAAATCTGCCAAATTAACTCAAATAAGATATATGCGATATAAACTCAACCAAGTGGTTTAATGAATATATTAAATATATGAGGAAAAAGTCAACCAGAGAAAAGGAAATCTGTAAATTAGGCTTAGACCATGGTCTAGACCGGTTTCTTTCATATTTAGCGGGAAATCACATTGTGTTAAACATTTGTGTTGTGAAAACATATCCACTTAATTTCATTAAAATATCACGCATATTGACCAACATAAACGGTTTAAGATCAGATGGAAAGTCGGGAATTCTTATATCGGGCATTTCTGCGTTAGAGGAAGATATGCTCTGATCACATTAACTCTTTTCATTATTCATGTATATTAGGGAACATGTTTCGCACAATTTTGTGAAGGTAACTCACACAGTGACCGACATATTCTGCATAAGGTCTGCTAGATTAGCGAAAATCATTATATGTAGTATTTGGGAGGTGAGATAATTCGATGGCCGATTTCACAAATTTTCGGCATTATATTAGGAATAAACGGCTTAGACCATGGTCTGGACCGATTTCACACATTTTCGCCATCAAACTGTAGTATATCCAATATCACACGTTCACTTAAATTTGCTAAGATATCCTACATATTGACCGAAATATATGTTATAAAGTCTACCCGGAGGTTGCAAATCCTTATATTAGGTACATGCGGGCTAGGGGAAGTGCTTACCAGATTTTATCCACTTTAAGCACATGGACAAAATGTTATCAGAAAGAGACTTTCTCTGAATTTCAAAGAGATAACTCATATATTGACCGTTATATATGGTATAAAGTCTACAGGAAGATTGAAATTTCCTATATTAGGTATATGGGGGCTATGGGAAGTATTTACTCGATTTTACCCATTTTTGACACAAAAGCACATTATTATCATTGAAACACAATCCTAGAATTTCATTACGATATTTTACAGATTTGTCGAAATATATGGTATAAAGTCTACAGGAAGTTGAAAATTTCTATATTAGGTATATGGAGGCTAGGGGAAGTATTTACCCGACTTTACCCATTTTTGACACCAGAGCACGGTATTATCATGGAAAGATTGTAATTTCATTACAATACCTTAGAGAGTTCCCGATATTTTCGATAAAAAGTCAGAGAGAGGCACTGAGGTCCTAATATTGGGTATCTGGTGGTTTGAAAAGTTAAAATCCGATTTCGTCTATTTTTACGCATAAGATGACATATCCCGAAGGCACTATTTGCACAAAGTTTGATTTTCATATATTATTGCTGCTCGATTTATCTACTTTAAAGTGAAAGTTTCAGATGAAACTTAAAATTGTATTATATGAGAAGTAGGTGCGGTTTATATCCGATTTCGTCCATTTTCACAATGTGACATAAGAATGCAAATATAATATGACGTACCAAATTTGTTAAAATCGGTTAAGGGCTTCTTGAGCTATGGGGTTTCTCCTAAAAGTGGGCGGTGCCACCCCCATCACTAAAACTTTACACGGATTCCTATGCAGCCCTTCCGTGTCATATTTGCTGGAAGATTTAATGTTTCTAACGGGTTCTTTCAGCGAGTTATCGCACTTTTAGTAGTTTTCAAGATAACTTTTGTATGGGAGGTGTCTGTGGTTATTATCCGATTTTACAAATTTTCTCAGTATATGAATAGGTGCTAGAGAAACTTAGTTAGAGCAAGCTTGACTGATATAACTTTAACGGTTTCCGAGATATATATATTAAACCTATTGGGGGGCGGGGCCATGCCCACCTTTACAAAAATTTTTGCTCACAGATGCCCCACCCTACTAGGATCCTCTGTACCAAATAACTTGTTCATATCTTAATTTTCTGCTTAATCAACCAACCAACCGTCTTACGGTGACAAAGAACACGTGTTGCAAGTTTCATCAAAATATCTCATATTTTACTCAAGTTATCGCTTGCACGGACGGACGGACGGACGAACAGACAGTCACTCGGATTTCAACTCGTCTTTCCATCCTGAGCATTTATATATATATATAAGTCTATATCTAACTCGTTTTAGGTTGTTCTAGTTCTAGGTGTTACAAACAACCGTTAGGTGAACAAAACTAATATACTCTGGAGCAACATGTTGCGAGAGTAAAACAATATTAGTTGGGCAGAAATGTACATGCTCTGAAACTTAACTACTAACTTAACTTAAGTACGATAATACATTCTGAAATTCGCCGCTTTAACCGGAGAGCGTGTACCATTTCAAAGTTGATTAAGATTGGTTGTTGCAAATTAAGAATAGTAGATCCATTTGCCTTCGAAAATTTTCAAGTCGCAGTCGAGTTACGGCCGAAAATCTATTAAGCGAAAATTTTGTTCAAAACTTAATTCAACACTATGATGATTTCAAGGTTTTGAAAGGTGTTAGACAATGTCTTCATAACTCTATCGGCTGCTGAATCTCAGTGGATTAAGCTTTTTGCCATTCTACCTAAAACTGTTCTGTTCTATCTAAAACTGATTCTAAGGATATTTCGGAAGAGGAAGCTAACATTTTAACTAACTAGTGGGTATCGCCTAATTCGGTCAAATGCGGTTACTTGTGCTAGATATTTTGGTTACCGCTTTAGACAAATCCTCAAGTTTTAAAAATAATAATGGGGAGCACTTTGTTAAAAACTTTTAGTGGAGAGTGGAGTTGCAAAGACGTAAGCCACTTAGAAAATTATTTGGGTTACCAAAAGTATAACCACATTCGGTCTTGTATTAGGGAAATAAGAGGACAACAATTTTGTCGTTTTGGTATACCATATCCATCAATGCCTTCCACGCAAATATTGCTAACTCTTTTAGTAACAACTCAAAATTTAGAATTTTACATTCGACTCTAACTAGAAAAGACATTTCAAATTTAAATAATTTTGAATATTTTCTGTCTGATAGTAGAATAAACATGTCTTTTGATGACTATTTGCAAACCTTAAGACCAAGCTTATCAAAACCCCAAATTTTTCTAAAAGTAGAAATAGAGGATCGGTTCATAAATGCTTATATGGATATCCAATATATACTTGATGCCTAAACTCGCCGTTCGTATATAAATAATTATATTAATAAATCAAACAGAGGAATTTCTAAGCTTTTAAATGAGATTATATTAGAAGTAAACGGAAATTACACAGTTAAGCAAAAACTTAAACATATCGGTCACAAATCTGGCACAGAAATATTTGCACAAAAAGCAGTCGATTGCCGCATTGGGCTTCATCTTTCGGAAGCAAGTAATGCAGAAACATTTATATATACCACTTGACATAAGGAGCGTGTTCGAATGGTAAAACCTAGAACGGAACTTTGGAAATTTCCTTCAGATTCGACTGAAATATTCGTAGCTGGTGTTTTAGACCGTTATGTGCAGCAATCTATTCAGTTAGAAACTGTTTGCTTGGCTGATTTTGCGTCAATGTTTAAATTTTTAATTGTTAGGGAAGACAGCTTAGCAGAAAGTGGAGTTGCCATTCCCCTTAGAGACGGTAACGGTTTTTGTACTAAAAGCGTAACCATGTGTGACTGGGTATAGAAGATTTAGCCTAGATGTGGCTACAGTTGGGTATTTCCGTAAAATGGTTATGCGTTATTACCCATGGCGGAATTTATTACCTATGTTACCGTTATTACCCAAGAAGATGTTATTGAAAACGATAACAACAAACTTGCAGAACATATCGCATTCTAATTGAGGAAAATCAAAGAAAATATAAAATAATATCAAAGTGAGCAAAGCACACTTGAAAAGTCTTAGAAAGTTGTGATGAAATAGATTTAGAAGGTGTACAAAATGAGCTACCTGCTGTGGAAAATTAATTCAGGGTTTTAGCAATTCCAGAGTTAAGCCCAAAAATCAATTTGTTGGACTTGCATGTTGAAGATTCAACAAGTAATAGAACTAAATCTGATTGCAAAATTAGGGTAGGGGTAGTTTATCTCTTAAATCCGGTTGAGGAGTTATTTTCTTTACTTCTAAATCTAAATATTAAGCAAAGGACCTACTTGACATATTTGATCCACCAACTAAAACCAAGTCGTCCATTTTATGAGTCGATTGATAGCGGAGCACGCGCAGAAAAGATTCTTCTGATATCTGAATGGAGAAATAAAAAGGAAAAGTCGTATTGTTAACGTAAAGTGTATAAACACCGAATGTCAAGAAATTGAACGATTACTTTTGCTACACGATACTTTTAATTTACATAAAAAATTTAAAGAAGTCGCAGGCATTCAACGCAAAAACGCCCTCAATCCATATGAAAACAATTTATATGTATTCAATGTATGTATTCGACATATACGAAAAGTATATGAAAAAATATCTTGAAAAAGTTTTTTCGGATAAAAACAGACCGAACCAGAATCTTCATTCCCTACACAGACTAACGGACAATAATATGATAAAAGACGAAGTAGAAAGAGCAGAGCAACAGGTCCAGATGAGGTTCCAGCTGAGAATTTAAAACTGATAAATGGCAAAAATATTATACTCTTGGTGAAGCTTTTCAACTACGTCTACGGCAATGGCCAATATCCAAAAGACTGGTTAAAGTCTACCTTCATACCACTTCTAAGAAAAATAATGCGAAGTGCTGTAGTGAATACAGAATAATCAGTCTCATGTCGCATACATACTAGAAAATGTAAGGATTAATGGGCAAGATGCAATTTGGCTTCAGAGAAGGTTTTGAAAGACGCGGGGCGTTGTTATTTATACAAGTTCTGGTTCAAAAAGAAAGATGTTCAAAAGACGATGCAAAAATCTTCAAAAAGATGTACTATTATGCATTATTGACTATGAGAAATCTTTCAACACCACATGTTTAGTGGTGTTAGTGATTTAGCTTATGGAAATTCTTCAATCTACGGGAACAGATGACAAAGAAATTCGTTGCATAAGAAATTTGTATTGTATTGTAGTAAAGGATTTGATCCACGTATTAACACGTATATCACATATAACACGTATACACGTATATCGTAACACGTATATTAAAAAATATATACGATAACACAAATTTAATACTTAAAAATATGCTCAGCGAAAAGTAAAAATGTTAACTATCTATAAATGAAAATTGGGATTGTTCCAAAGAAACAAAATGTCGAATCGAAAGTGCTCGTAACAATTTCATCAAATACAAAAAATATTATGTGGTCATGACCTCAACATCACAAACCAAATTTTTAACAGCCAACAATTTCTAAAATGCTATGTTTGTTCAGTACTTCTCTATGCCACAGAAACCTGGACTCTTAAAAAAGCAGATATCAACAAGCTAGAGTCTTTCGAGCTATGGCTCTTTAGAAGGATCTTAAAAATTCCGTGGCCAAATAGAGTTACTAACAGAGAAATCTTGTGAAGAATGAACCGCAATAGAGAGTTAATAAAGACTATAAAGGAAAAAAACAGCTTACCTAGGAAATATACTGTAGAACCCCAAATACAAGCTTTCGCAAATTAATTATCCACGGAAAAACGAAGGAAAACGGTGCATTGATCCGAAACAACTTTCATGGCTTCGAAACATTCGAGAATGGACAGGAATATACGACAGAACGTTGGCAATCTCACAGATGTGGCGCGAGACAGAAAACAATATGCAGCGATAAATAAAAACTAGTGATTTTCTAAAATATATTTACATTATTCTTGTACATATTATCATAATTTAAAAATTTATGGAAAAATTTACACATTATGTAATACCAATGCCAATATTCGAATAAGAACTGGCAAATAAAGAGGAAGATAAACACATATGGTGGGTTGATTAATGAGGCAACAGGACAACTTATACAAATTGATTTCTATTGTTCTTTTCCAGCAATTATGTGGACTAAATTTTTGAAACCTTCTGTTGGTTTGATAGAACGATAACGAAAGCCTCATCATCTAGAATGTTCCTCGACACCAATTGGAAAAGTTCTGAGATCTTTTCCAGTCATTTCCATCAATTTCCAGTTGTAATTCCAATTTTCAGTGGCAGAGAGAATAACTTTTCATAAAAGTCAGGGTACTAAATACTCTAAATAAAGTTGTCGTTCATACTCGACTTAGAATTTTTACACCTTCGATATATGTCACTTGCAGTTAAGCTAATACTGCAGAAGTTCTCTTTACTGTAGAAACTTTTTTTCCTCCTAACAAATTAACTGAACCGGATGGTTTAAATTTTATGATTTCTCGAACATTACGAACATGAATTTTTATTTCATAATGTTCAGTCTCCACGCTCACATTAATGATAAAAAAAGGCGAATACCTAATGCTATCTTCAGATATTTTATATTTTGTAGAAACTTGGAGTTATATTGAGGATAGATAGCAGTGAGAAAAGCAACCGAAATAAACGGGGCATTTTAATATATGCAAAGCGTAGTGTTGCTAGCTCTACAAAACTAAACATTAAAAGGAAAATTTATTCAGGGGTTAAAGTTTTAGAGTTTTAGAGTTTTAGAAGCAGTTTTGTTTAAATGTTTCAACAATAATATTCTGGTTCTTTACAGAAGAATAGCTTTTTCTGCAGATATTTAATTGCAGAACTTCATGAAGTCCTTACTACTGAGTTGTTCAATCAAAATGTCATAGTTGTCGGAGATTTTAACATTTGTCTAAAGTCTACAGGGACTACAAATAACGAATCTTCTCCAATTAAAAAAAGTTTATTTCCATCCTTGGTATGAATATTCCATCTTGGTATAAAATTGATTGGGCATTTTCAAACATGAATCATTCACTTCTTAATGCAATTACTTTTGAGACAGTGCATAGCTATCATGATAATATTTGTATATTTGTCTCATTATTTTAAACTAAATAATGACTAAATGTTTTTAGACACAATGGCATTAGAATAGCATAACAATTCTGATAGCAGTTTTTGAGAAAAAATAAATTGAAATAAAATAAATTAATAATTAATTATGTTAACCAAGAAAATTTAAATAATTTGTCATTACTTACTATTTAATACATCCTATAAAAATAAAAATTCAAATAATCATATTGATGTAAGATATACATTTTTGTATTCACTGTCAAAAACGATTTCTTATCATATTCAACTCAAGTATAATTTCTCACAATTTAAGTACATTTAGTATACAAATTGCTCTAATTAATTTTAATGCGATTGTAAATAAGGGATGCAACACTTCCTATTTTTTATTGAAATACGTACGAAAATCTTATATATCACTTTACCATTCGAGAATATAAAATGTTCGGTTACATCCGAACTCAGCCTTTCCTTACATGTTTTTCTTGTTTTATAGTTTTGATTAAATTGAAAATACTCAAGAAGAAGTTCAGTTGTCCATTAAGCCGCATTATCTGAAATTCCATCCTCCTAGTTATTCTGCTCATTTCGATAAATGTATATGTATATATCGAATAAAACGTTTCAAATTAATATATAATATTATAATATATAAAACGATATGATAGCCGACATTGCTCTTTGTGTTTATAGTTTTTTCACATAATGGTTGTTTGTAACACGCAAAACTGATCTAGATAGATATATATAACAAAGAATGCAGGTACCCGTAAAAATTATACTTTAATTTTCATAAATTGCTAGAGTATGTAATGCTCGGCCGAACTTAGTCTTTATAAACTATAGTTTGGTAAAAGAAAAAATCTTTTAGTTAATTGCCAAAAAACTAATGGACTTTTCCTTCAATGCTCTCAGCTCAGTTAACATGTGCCTCTTAATTTTTAATCTTCTGAACTAACTGAGGTGTGATGTTGCATGTACAAAAATTCAAAAGTGAAGGAATAAGTAAAGAGTAGAGATGGAAATGGAAATACTGAAGAAAAAATATCAATGCAAATTTTTTTTAATAAAGATTTTTAAAGATTAACTTTAATTAATAATTTAATCTTCTTCATATTTGTATCATAATTTAGTAAAACTCACCAATTATTCGAGGTTATTAAAAATGATGTTATCCTGGAATTTTACGAAAACCAGTGGAGTTATGACGAAAACAATTCCATAGATTTAAACTTATATGTTAATAAACAAATGACTACATCTAATGAGTTCAGTGCCAGTGGAAATATATCAACAAATTGCTTTGCTAGCGATGATTTCAACGGTAATATTTTATTAGAAAATGGAAGGATATCCCTGGCATACGAAAATTTTCGTACAATATCACGAGGAATCGATGTGAAATTTTCTGCACACACAAAATTTCTCGACCTTAGCTGTAACCAGTTTCAAAACCTATCGTTTTTATCATTCTTCAATGAGTTGGATACTCTAATATTAGATCATAATTGTAATTTGGATTTAAGCACGCTACCGTTTTTGCCCAATTTAAAAATTTTATGGTAATTATTATTTAAATTTTGTTTATTGCACATAATATACATATTGATTTTGGCAGGTTTAATAACTGTAATATTTATAATCTTGCCGAGTGGATGGAGAGGATGCAAGATCATTGTCCATCTTTGGAACATCTTTCAGTAATGGGCAATCCAGGTGCCAACAAGAAATTAGTACACACACTAACATCAACACCCAAAGCAGACTTTAAAGAATTGTCTTTAGCTACCAGTTTTAAAATCGACTATCATGAATATATTCTTAATACTCTTCCTTTCTTGAAAAGCCTCGATCGAATTGAGAGAAGCAACAAGTTAACGGCACAGAATAAAGAAGTTGACTCTATATTTAGCAGCAGCAGGTCAACTTCTATCTCCAATAACGTATTTCCTAAAGAAGACAGAAGTAAAAAAATTTTTCAAAATTGTAGTTTAAAGAAATTATTTCAACTTAAGGAAGGAAGGAAAAATATGCTTAACAGCTGATCTACCTATTAGCTACATATACATATTAAACTTAAAGCAGATCATGTCTATAGGTATCTATAAATTATAAGATATATAATTTGTACATACATCTAGAAGAATTTGTTTCAAAATTGTTAAGGCTGCAATAACGTCATTATTTTATTTATATAATTTCTCGAATTACTCGATATAACGGTATTTATAAACTAATAGAACAAATAATAACTTATTAATATCATCATAATATAATAATAAGTAATTAAAGGAAAATATTCTTGAGTAATAAAGGTATTTGATTTTGATAAGCAAAAACTCCCTGCAAATCTTATTTAAAGCAATGAAACATATAAAATGACAAAGCATACAATATTTCGATGGGCCAAATTAGGTGTAACTACTTTTTTCTTTAAATAAAAACCAAAAATTTAGTTAATCATCCCATCTTTTTAATAGCCAGTGGTTAGTGATTGCAAGTGTTCACTGCCGTTCGATCACAGTTTTCGCCTAACATTGGAAAAGTTTTTTCTAACGTCTGTATACACATAGCGAACCAAGTCTACATTCACCCGAAACATTTTTTTAAGTGAAGTAAAAACTAAATGTTAATAGGTATTTCTGTTCAAATTTCAACATGTATTTCCTCTTTATAGTCTTTCGTTCAAAATGCAAAAACAAAAATGTATATTCCTATTTTCATTTTTGTGATAACGGGATTTTAGTGTAACAACAAGTAAACATAGGCACCACAAAGTCTGCGTTCAGTTAGCTTAAATTGTAAATACCGTTACTTTTCATGAATTTGTTTCTTATTTTTGCGTAGGATCTATTAGAAGAGCGTAGTAAACAATTTCAAAACAACCGAAATTTTAACGACAAAACCGTGATATGGCCGTCCAAAAATATCAGTCCGGGAAGAACGCAAAATAAGAAATATGGTGAAAGTTAATTCCCGAATTACGTCCAGAAAGATTATTGAAAACGTGCACATAACTTTAAAAAAAAAACAATATGTGCCGAAACTGCTAGATAAGTTTTACGAAAAGCTGGATATCATGGCAGACTCGCTCGAAAAAAACCATATGTTTCACTTGTAAACAGACGAAAGCGCATTGAATTTCCTCATAATCATATAAGTAAGCCTCCGGATTTCTCCATACAAGTGATATTTTCGGATGAAAGTAAATTTTGCATTTTTGGCATAAAGATACAGCGAATCACGGTGGTGGTGGAATTGTGGTATGGGGTTGCATGGCGGCTGGTGGTGCGGGTCAGCTTGAATTTAATGAATCCACAGTGGATAAATGGGGTTATTTGAACATTTTGAAAAATAATTTGAAACAAAGTGCAGAAAATCTTGGATTATCTTCGACGTTTTGATTCCAACAAGATAATGATCCGAAACATACTGCTGAAATTGTCAGACTTTGGCTCTTGTACAATGCTCCTAGACTGCTTAAAAGGCCCGCTCAATCACCTGACCTCAATCCTATTGAGCATCTATGGGATCTGTTAGAAAAAAGAATTAGTCACCATACAATAACAAGTAAAGAGGCTTTGCGAAATGTTAAGAAGGCAGAATGGTCCCGGATTACAGCTGAGGAAACAGATAAGTTGGTAAGATCAATGCCAAATCGATTGAGTGAGGTTTTAAAACAACGTGGCTATCCAACAAAATATTGAATTTAATTTTTCTCTATCATTCTTAATGCTTTTGTAATTAATTTTAAAGCTGAAACAGACTTTCTGGTGTTATAGTTGCTTGTTGTTACACTAAAATCCCGTCATCACAAAACTGAAAATAGGAATATACATTTTTGTTTTTGTATTTTGAACTAAAGAATATAAAGAAGAAATACATGCAAAAAATTTGAACAGAATTACCTATTAACATTGAGTTTTTACTTCACTAAAAAAAATGTTTCGGGTGAACGCAGACTTTGTTGGCTATGTGTATATATCCCTCATTATTGACTATAATCGTGCTCATGGACAGAAATAAATTTTATCATTCCTTCAAGTGTGCGATATTCCATAAATTCTCTTTTATGGTTACGCCCATCAATCTTCTCTTCATCTTCTTCTCCTGAGGTCACTTCATTCTTGTCATTCGTGTTATAATCAAAAGATTGCTTGGCACATTTAGCAAACTAAAAACCACATTGATAACACTAACATATTTCATTCCGCATACCGCAGCCATGACATGCACTTAACTGCGGTAATTATATCATTTATTCAAACTAAATAACCACACATCAGGAAAAATATTCCAACACCAGCTTCTTGGTATATGGTATCTTGAATAGCGGTCTTGCAAATATATTTAAAACATATGGACCTTTTTACCTGATTTCATTAGTATAAATCACTGCAAGAAACTGTTGGTATCAGAGATAAGGGATGTACAACCTTCGTGGAAGTTGAGAATGTAAATCACCTAAGTGGCTTTGACAGTTGACTGGATCTGAAAAGTTTGACGAAAATGATAGTCAGTGTTTTGGATGTGAAAAAGAAATACTTATTACTTTTCCAAAAGCAAATATTGTATATGTCAAAAAGAGACAAAACACGTTTTCACAGGAGTTTCGCAGAACTGTGCAGTCCCAAGAATTACTGTTATTCTTTGCGATAAACAATAAGTGTTGCACGTTACCAATCTCTTTTATGCTTTATATTAAAAAGATAAATTTAAATGAACGAGAGGTGTTGCCAATTATATCTAAATTAAATAAGTTTCGAATAAAGTTGTATTTTTAGTTAGTATCCATTTTTATTTAGGTAATTGAAAAATACAAGATGCCTATGAATTTGAGAATGGCGTACGGACAGCTATTGAGAGGGGTCAGCATATAATCAAACACAAATATAGTTTTACGCAATGAATTTGTCAATTAATTTTTCGTTGCACTTTTTTTCTTGTTTCTTATGTATAATTTATTATTTTAAATTATAAATATATGAATTAAAAGTTTAAAAGTTATTAAAGAAATCAAAATGATGTCATTTACACCTCAAATGAAAATTTCATTTGTGATCGTTTTTCAATCAATACGGACAGTTTTCAACTATGATAGGTTTGTGGTCGGCAATATTCCAGCAAAAGGCATGACAGCGAGCAGTATAGATATATAGCTAATCAATTCCAAATACCGATTTGTTAGAGAAAGATGCTGGTTCTCACGCATATGTTTGTTTACATCAGTTTTGGCACAGTGGTCATTAAAATGACAGAAACTTTGTTCTACGCGCTGAAAAATTTTTTTCAGCTCTATTATATGCAAAGTCAAATGATTGACATGGTTTTTCCAAGGTAATCAATGGATAATTTGAAAAATACGTACCAACAGTTTGTCAATTAATTGTTTGCAAAATAAAAAACAACATGAAAGGTTTGGATGTAATAAATGTTTTTAGTTTTCTTTTTTCGTAAAATTTCAAATGCCAAAACCTAAACTAAAAAAAACAACAAAATATAGTTTGTCAATTAATTGTTTGCTTTTGTTTTAGGCTTAGATTTTAATGTATTCGGTATTCTTTCTTCATAATACTATAGGTGAATGTATCTTAAATCTATTTTAGGATAAAAAATTTCGAAACATAAGATGAAAAAATAAACGAAATGTACATACATTAATTCAAATCTCGTGCTGTCAATTAACTCTTTGCAAAATGTGGAATAACGGAACAACATAACTGAATTTTTTTCGGCGGCATGTCAAAACTGGTACGTTTGTCTTATGAATGGATATTATGCGCATTCTTTTCAGTGCATCATCAATAACTTATCTTTTTTAAAATGCTTGGGAAGCGAATTGGAAAACATCTCACTCAGTTGATTTATTTTAACTACACCAAAGGAAAATCACCCTAAATATACCTGAAATACTCTTAATTAAACTTAATGCAATTTATAATTAATTGACATTAATATAATTAACGCCACGAAAAGATAGAATTGAAGCACTCAGTAGGCAGACCACCGAAGCACACACGAAGCACCGAAGACCACAAAACGCAACCAATCAAAAATACTTAAGAAGGTTTACAATACAATTGAATATTTGATATTGACGTGTTAGAGGGAAATGTTCTGAGCAAATTTAGTTGATATAGATTTAGTGGTTTGTGATATATGTACATTAAACCTATTTGAGGAGCAGGGTCATACCCACTTTTTAAAATATTTTTGCCAACAGTTGTCCCTACCTACTGTGATATTCTGTGGAATTCCTGTTTTATATCTTAATTGGCAGCTTAGTTATAGCTCTATATAAGTTTTCGATTAACGACATTTTGTGGGCGTGCCAGTCCGATTACGCCCATCTGCAATGCCAACCTCCTCTGGGCGCCAGGGAACATGTGAACCAAATTTTATTAAGATATCTCAAATTTTACTCAATTTACTTTACTTACTATCACTTCAACAGACAGACGGACGTACAGACATCCAGATCATTTATTTATTATATATATAAGTTTACATAAGTTTTATCAAAATATCTTAACTTTTACTGAAGTTATCGCTTGCGCGGACGGATGGACGGACAAACAGTCACTCGGATTTCAACTCGTCTTTTCATCGTGATCATTTATAGATATTGTAACGGATTTCCTAAAGCAATCATTCACGTTGAAACTCTAGTCTGAGTTCGATCACTAAATTGTTCAATTAGAGTCACAAGTTAATGGCTATACACTTTTCTTTATTTCGTATTTAATAACTTAACACTTCGTTACTCGTTATTCGAGCTTACTTATACGTACTTAACTTGGCAACACTCTTACTCGAACTACATCTTGATGCCACTCCGGCAGCCCTTATATAGTAGATCGTTACCAACAGATCATCACTCGAACATTCTGGCAACTATTAGGTTCGCTATCTGATAGATTCTGGCAAGTTATCGTCGATTCCGGAAATCGTATTCGCCACAATATATATAAATCTATATCTAACTGGATTAGTTCTAGGTGTTACAAACAACCGTTAGGTGAACAAAACTAATATACTCTGTAGCAACATGTTGCGAGAGTATAGATATAATAACAACAACATATCAAAAATAAAGAAATGGAACACAATAACGTTTATTAAAATTTAAAATCGTTTAGCAGATTTGAATTAATTTGTACGTTCGCCGTAAAATTACTAAATTTCTGTGCGTTCAATAACTTAGTTTTTCAAGTATTAATATTGGTAGTTTTAAAAACTTTGAAGAATGATGTACTAAAAATCAATTCATAAGAATGCAGGTTTAGACACAATTATTACAATTACAAACATTAGTTTAATCATATTAATGCATCAATAGACAATGTAAATTCTTAAAACATATTTCACAAAAAAATAGTGCGAAAGTAAATGTTACTTGAATAAATCCAGTGTATAAAGAGCAAAGATATTCTGAAGATCAATTTTGGTAAATTATTCCGTTAGAAACGTTGGTAAAAAATAAAAATTAGGTATACATATTTTCCTTAAAGTTGTTCCATATATTCAAACTTCAAAACTTGCAAAATACAGTTGGCAATTGATTTTGAGCAGTTTCCTGATTTTGACACTTCTACATGACTTGTATGTTAGAAAAACTTGTTCATAAGAATTTTTGTTGATATAACTTAGTGGCTTGTGAGATATGTACATTAAATCCAAAGGGGCGGATCCGCGCCCACTTTAAAAAATTTTTTAGACCACAGGCAACTTAGTGGGCAGTCGCCATATTTTATATTTTCGATTAATATCAACCCTTGTTCTCATACAGTGTGAACAAGGGTGAAATCAGATGATAACCACGGTCAACCCCCTAGATTTTCACACTGGAGAGGATACGAAAGGGTTGCATAGGAATCGGTGTAAAAAATTGACAATGGGCGTGGTACTGCCCATTTTTAGGTGAAATCCCATTTCTCTGGAACGACTAAAATAATTTTAACAGAGTTTGGTGCATATTATTATGATATCCTAATATCATAGTTTGAAAATAGATGAAACGGACTAAAACCGCGCCTACCTCTATAATACAATATTAAATTCCATCGGATTATTTCACTTTGCATTATATAAATCGAGCACAACTCAGAATATCGGAATAAAACTTTACAGAAATAGTGCCGTCAGGGTTTAGCACCTTTCGGTTAAAAATTGCCTAAATCGATACATTGAAAATCGACGAAAATCATTTTTCAGCCTCACCAATACCGAATATGTGGACCTCACTGCCTATGGTTGACTTTTTACCGAAAAAGCGGTCAATCTGTAAAATAACTTAATGAAATTAGGGGAACGTATTTCTCTGATAGTTATGATATTGTCCTTGTGTTAAAAATTGGTAAAACCGAGTAAGTACTTCCCTATGATTATTTTCTGTAAGTCCCTACATTTACTTTCGAACTTTTAGTTGATTTTATACCGTGTATATCGCTTAATATGCAAGATATCTTAGCGAAATCAAATGAAAATATAATTTGAATATACTATAGTTCGGTGGCAAAAATTTGTGAAATTTATACACGAATTACCCATGCCCCATATTCCATATACAATAATTATTAGTTTACCCCATATAGTGTTTTTTGACTTTCCAGTTTTGTTTAAACCATCTATATAGGTCAAAACGTGTAGTTTTAAAGACATTAAGTGGACATCCTTAAACATAATGCAGTTTAGCGCTGAATATTAATGAAATCGGTCTAGGTCTTGATTTAAACCCCATACCCTAAATATAATTAAATCCGCGCCTCCATTTAACTTTTCTTTTACATACCCAATATATTAAATTTCGCCTCCCTGACTGAGTTGGAAGATATCTCAATAAAATTAATCGAGAATATTTTAATTAGTAATAAATCATTCATTAGTAAAAAAATCCGGATGTCGGTATATACCTTCCCATACACTAATATGATGAATATAGAAATCTGTGTTAGTTAGACTTATTTTAATATATAACTACATTTAATAACTTGGATATGAAACAAAATATGGTAATGAAACTAAATGATGACCTATAGTATAAGTTAGAAAGATGCCAAATATGATTGTAACCGATTCACGATTTCATAGATCGAGAATGATAGATATACACGACAGATATCGAATATTGAATTTATTCACAATATTTTAATATAAAATGTTGTCAAAACCTGAAAAGATGCACTCAGCTTTGATCTTTGAAAATTGCGAGAGTATAAAATGTTTGGTTACAACCGAACTTAGCCCTTCCTCAGGTGTTCATTATGGGCCTTTCAGTAAAGGCATTATCCGCGAAGTATGTTATCCCGAAGCCGTCAGTACTATAAAAATAGTATAAGCCGTACTATAAAAAAATTAAATTTTAAATCGGGGAATACGTTCAACGAAATCGGTACGCGAGTCACCTAACCAAAGTGAATTTCTTAGAATGGGGCAGGCTTATGACTCAATATTAGTTGTGTACTTTTAAATTCAATGGCAAGGAAGTTTCATTCTAAGCTTTACGATGAAAATTTTTTTGCAAGTGATAGTTGGACGACTAAATCCAAAAAATGTTGCGGAATACGTTTTCTTACAGAATGTGTTGAAAATCTTTAATCCAATATAGAGCGTGTGAAACCTTTTATAAAGAAGCTAGAGGACGTAATAAAAAATAATAACCTTTCCCACAAAACAATTGGTAATGTAGATTTATTGCAAATTGTTTCCTGAAAAAACGTACGTTCTCCCTGAACGAAATCTCTACTTGGTTATTAAATTTTTGGTGAAACACAACCTTCCAAAGAAAGTGCTGCTTATCTTGGATAATGCTCCAAACCAACCAACTGAAAACCAATTGGTTAAGGCTACAGATGACCGATTGATATTGGCAATGTTTATGTCACCTAATGTAACGCCTTTGATTTAACCGATGGATCAAAACGCTATTAGGCTTGTGAAACTTTGTTACAGAAATATTATTTTAAATAAAATAATTGCAGCTGGAATAGATGAAATTTCAGAATCTTTAAAACGTTTCAAAAGTTTCGATTCAGTATCCCTGTTTTCATTTTCTTGGGTAAAAATAGTATAGGTGTTGGAGAAACATCTTCAATTATAGTTATGAATCAACGAAGAAATGATATAACAGGAACAAAACAGATTAGACGCGACGGTCAAAAAGTTCTTGAATCAACATTTACATTACCAGCAAACCCTGATGTCAGACTTTGGTATTAATTATTTTAATAATGTTCAGTTTTATTTTTCAAATTAATTTCTGAGTGTTCGGATGGATGATGGTTGTGGTGATTCCGATGGAAGCGTCAATGAAAATTATGTTGATTTCACTGGTTCAACAGAAGATGCAGCAAAAGGTATTAAACATCAAGGAGCAATAAATTTGTTATGGAAATGAGTCACTTGAGCAGTGTCAAACAATGTTGAACTGTATGGACTATTGGTACTAAGTGATTTGCAATATATTGCAATACAGAAAAGCTTAGTTAACTAGTTAAAAAGCAAAAACGAATTTAAGATTTCTTTTATAAAAGATATATTAAATTTTCGAATTTTGTTGTCGTTGCATTAAAAGCAGTATACATATACCCATTTGAAACTGAATTCATTTGGTTACTCGCTTCAAAATACGGGTTTAGTTGAAAAATCATTATTTATTTAATTTAACAATTTTTTCTGTTTCACGAGGTAGGTGTACAACATAAGATTCGTTACATTGGACATCCACTGTATATCAGATTGCACCCTGAAAATGTTAAAGAATGCTATTTCTCTTGGTTTGTGTTTGACAAACGTCCAAAACAAGCGAAATTGAGCAATCAAAGAAATAAAAAAAATTTTATACTCGCGCAACATGTTGCTAGAGATTATATTAGTTTTGTTCAATTTACGGCTATCTGTAACACCTAGTACTAATCGAGTTAGATATAGTATATATATACATATATATAATATATAGTATAACAGGATGAAAAGACGAGTTGAAATCCGAGTGTCTATCCGTCCGTCCGTCCATGCAAGCGATGACTTGAGTAGAAATTAAGACATTTTGATGAAACTTGGTACACGTGTTCTTTGTCACCCACGCCCACAAAATACCATTAATCGAAAACCGATAATGTACTATAACTAAGTAGATAGAGTAAGAGTAATTAAGATATAAACGTGTTATTTGGTATAGAGGATCCTAGTGGGTGGGGCATCTATCGGCAAAATTTTTGTAAAAGTGGGCATTGCACCGCCCCCCGGTTTAATATATATATCTCGGAAATTCGGATATCAGAAAATTGTTAAAGCAATATTAATCAAACTTACTTCGAGTAAGTTTTTCTGGCAATTTCTCGTATGCTGAGAAAATGAGTGAATTCGAATAATTATCACGCCCACCTCCCATCAAAGGTTATGTTGAAAACTACTAACAGTGCGTTAACTCTCTGAAGGAACACGTCAGAAACATTAAATCTTGCTGAAAATATGATACGGAAAGGATAGATAGGAATCCGTGTAAATTTTCGGTGATGGGCGTGGCACCGCCACTTTTAGGTAAATCCCATATCTCAAGAACGGCTTAACCGATTTCAAAATTAGTATGTGATATTATATTTGCATTCTTATGCCCCATTATGAAAATGGACGAAATCGGATATAAACCGCACCTACTTCTCATATAACACAATTTTAAGTTTCATCTGATACTTTCACTTTAAAGTAGATAAATCGAGCATCAATTAAGATATTGTAATATAGCTTTTTATAAATAGTACGTTCAAGATTAGCCATCTCATGCGTAAAAATAGACGAAATCGGCAAATAACTTTTCAAGCCACCAGATACCCAATATAAGAACCTCAGTGCCTCTATCTAACTTTTTACCGAAAATATCGGTAAATCTGTAAGATATTGTAATGAAATTGGAGGACTATCTTTCTATGATAATAATGTGATCTGGTGTCAAAAATGGGAAAATCCGGGCAAGTACTTCCCTTAGCCCCATATACCTTATATACAGATTTTCAACCTTCCGGTTGACTTTATACCATATATAACGGTTAATATATGAGTTCTCTCTTTGAAATTCAGAGAGCATCTCTTTCTGATAACATTTTGTCCATGTGCTTAAAATGGATAAAATTAGGGAAGCACTTCCTCTAGCCCCCAAGTACCTAATACAAGGATTTTCAACCTCCGGGTAGACTTTATAACATATATTTCGGTCAATATGTAAGATATTTTAGCAAAATTAAGTGAACATGTAATATTGGATATACCATAGTTTAATGTCGAAAATGTGTGAAATTGGTGAACAAATTATCCCATCTCCCATATACTAGATATAATGATTTTCGTTATTCTAACAGACTTTATGCCGAATATGTCGGTCACTGTGTGAGTTACCTTCACAAAATTGCGTGAAAATATGTTCTCTAATAAACTTGAGTAATGAAAAGAGTTAATGTGATCAGTGCAGATCTTCCTCTATCCCAGAAATGCCCGATATAAGAATTTCCGACTTTCCATCTGACCTTAAACCGTTTATGTTGGTCAATATGCGTGGTATTTTAATGAAATTAAGTGGATATGTTTTCTTAAATATAATGTGGTTTCGCGCTATATATGAAAGAAATCGGGCTAGACCATGGTCTAAGCCGCTTATTCTTAATATAATGATTTCCTTTTCTCTGGTTGAGTTTTTCCTTATATACCTAATATATTTAATTAAGCCCATTTGGTTGAGTTTATATCGCATATATCTTTTTTAAGTTAATTTGGTATATTGTAATATAAATATCTCTGACACGAAACAAAATATAGCAATGAAAGCACGTGAGTCCATAACCTGTAATATAAGGCAATAAGATGCCAAATGTGACTGCAATTCATTCATGGTTTCGTCGAATAATGAATGTTGAATTCTTCCTTACTTGTTCAATATAAATTTATGCCAGCACCTGGAAGCATTTCCCCGCCTCTGATCCTTGCACATTGCGAGAGTATAAAGTTCGGTTACACCAGAACTTAGCCCTTCCTTACTTGTTTTCTTTTGTGTTCTCACAACGTGTTGCAACAGAGTTTTGTTCACATGACGGTTGTTTGTAACACCTAAAACTAATCGAAATGGATACGGCATTATAGCTATATATATATGATCAGGATGACGAGACGGGTTGAATTCGGGTAATTGTCTGTCTGACCGCCTGTGCAAGCGATAACTTGATTAAAAATTAAGATATCTTGATGAAACTTGTTACGTGTGTTCCTTGGCCCTACAAGATGGTCGGTATTGCTTACGGGTGTCATCGTACTACTGCCACGCCCACAAAAAGCAGTTAATCTATAAATAAGCAACAAATTAATATACAAACTTGTGATTTGGTTCAGGGAATCACAGATGAAAGGGGCGTTAGTGGTTTCAAAGTTTTTAGGAAGTGGAGATGGCTCCGTCCCCAAATTGGTTTAATGTATATATCTCACAAACCACTAAATCTATACCAAACAAACTTGCACAGAAAAAGTGTTTTTATTGCCGCCTTATACAGTGGGAAAATGAGTGAAGTCGGATAATAACCACGTCCACAAAGGTAAAATTGGAAACTACTAAAAGTGTGTTAACTCGCTGAAAAAACAGGTTAGAAACATTAAGTCTTACAGTAAAGATTCTACGGAAGGGAAATTCCATATCAGCAACGACTTGACCAATTTCAACCAAGTTCAGTGCACAACATTGTTTGAACATCTTTTTGTTACAGTGTGAAAATGGGCGAAATCAGAATACAAGCACGTCTGGTACCCATTTAACGCAATTTTAAATTCATTCTGATTCTTTCATTTAACAGTATGTAACTAAACACCAATTAAGATAACGGAATAGGAATTTAGGCACAAAAAGTGCCCTAAAGGAATGCCAAAGGTCTGCTCAATTGTGGAAATCGAAAAATATCTTTTCAAGCCCCCACATACCTCTGTACCTATGGCTGACATTTTCCGGAAAGTATCGGTCAATCTGTTATATAATGAAATCTGTTATATTAATGAAAATCACAAAGCATCTTTTTTTTTTTCTTTTTGCCCTTGTGTCGAAAATAGGTAATATAAAAATATTCGTACTTCCGGTTGACTTTATACCTATATATCGGTCAATCTGATAAGATAAAAATGAAATGATAAGATCTTAATGAAATTCAGACAACGTTTATCCCTGGTAATAATTTGTCCTGGTGCTCAAAATTTATGAAATCAAGGGAAGTACCTACCATAGACCATATAACTAATATAAGAATTTAAACATTTCCTGTTGCTTTTTTACCTTGTATATCGGTCAATATCTTGATATATCTTGAGATATCTTGATCTGTAAAATTTTGAGTTCTCTTAAATAAGTTAAGTAGAAATTTGTTACAGACATTCCCCTAACCACAATTAACCCTATATACTTATTTCCGACTTTTCAACTGAGTTTAAACCGTTTATATAGATCAATATGTGTGATATTTTAATAAAATTGAGTGTTTTCTTAACTGTAATATGATTTAGCACTGAATATGAATGAAATCAGGCTAGGCCTTGGTTCAAACCCCATATCTCTAATATAATGATTTACGTTCTTTTAGTTAACTTTTTCCGCATATATATGTCTCCATAGAAGATGTCTCAACAAAATTAAATGAGAATATTTCGATTAGTACTATGTTGGGTAATAAAAATTATCGCTATTGTACCTTCCCACAACACTAGTGTCATGAATATAGATTATTTGTCTTAGTAAGGTTGACTTTATAAGTATATAACGTAAAGTAAAAGTTAATATCGTGCCAAATATAATAACAAATGTAAAATTCTTGCGCCACTTGCGAGGTGTGTTCAGAAAATAACGGGAATGTTCTTCGATTGTGTTCTTCGACTTTAATGGCATAGTGCATCATGAATTCTTTCCTCAAGTTCAAACTGTCAATAAGGATACTACCCACATGTTCAAAGCCGTTTGAGTGAAGCAATCCGAAAAAAAACAGCCGAGATTTGTGGACAATTAATTTATCTTTCTTCTCTGCTCACACTTCGTTGCATGTTCGTGAATTCTTGGCCAAAAACAATACTGTAACCTTGCCCCAGCCTCTATATTCGCCAGACATGGCTCCGTATAACTTTTCTATTTCCAAAAATAAAGAGAACCTTAAAGGGCCGACGTTTTACAAGCCGTTGTTTTAGATGACATTAAAAGCGCATCGTTGAATTAGCTAAAGGCTATCCCAAAAATCGAGTTTGAGAAGTGTTTCGGCGATTAGAAGAAGCGCTGGCATAAGTGCATAATATAGAATGGAGACTATTTTTTGAACACACCACGTATGTGAAATTTAGACCAACGGCTGGACCGATTTCATTCATATTCACCGCTAAGTAACATTATGTTTAAGAAAGGATGTCCTCTTAATTTCATTAAAATATCACACATTTTGTCTAACATAAACGGTTTATAGGCAGGCGGAAAGTCGGAAGTCACCAAATCGTGTTTAAAGTCAGAAATCCCTACATCGGGTATATTGGGGCTAGGGGAAGGGCTGGACTGATTGCATCAACTTTTAACACTACACAAGTATACTCGAGGATATGTTTCCACTTAATTTTATGAAGATAACTCACACATTGACCAACATATTCGGCATAAAGTCTTCTATGATAACAAAAATCATTATATGTAGCATATGGAAGCTGGTGTAATTCGTTGAGCGATTTCACACATATTCGGCATTAAGTTTTAGGATAGGGTGGCTAAGGGTATGATGATGGTATAGGTAATGATGTTATTACCAGGAAAAGATGCTGTCTGACTTTCATTAAGATACCTCATAGGTTGAGCGATATCTAGGTATAAAGACAATCAGAAGTTTGAAATTCTTATATGAGGTATAGGGGGGAGCAAGTATTTATCTATTTTATCTATTTTAGGCACCCGGATGAACTGTTATCAGAAGGAGACATTATCTGAATTTCACAGGGATAACTCACATATTGACTGGTATATATGGTATGAGGTCTACCGGTAGGTAGAAATTCCGGGAAGTATTTACCCGATTTCCCTCTTTTTACACACAAGAGCACATTGTTTTCATGGAAATGTAACCCTAGAATTTTATTACGATATTTTACAGAATTACCGTTATATATGGTATAAAGTCTTCAGGAAGGTTGAAAATCCGTATATTAGGTATATGGGGGCTAGGGGAAGTACTTACCCAATTTTCTCCCTTTTTGACAAAAGAGCACATCATTATCATGTACCAAGTTTCATCAAAATAGGTTAGTTTTACTCAAGTTATCGCTTGCACGGACGGACGGACAGACAGACAGTCACTCGAATTTCAACTCGTCTTTTCATCCTGATCATTTATATGTATATATATATGTCTATATGTAACTCGTTTAGTTCTAGATGTTACAAACAACAGTTAGGGGAACAAAACTAATATACTCTGTAGCAACATGTTGCAGGAGTATAAAAATGATGCGGAAGAATTCCACATTCATTATTTGACGAAGTTTTCAGTGGATTGCAATCATATCTGGTATCTTATTAACTTATATTACATGTCATACTCACGTACTTTCAATGTTATATTTTGCTTCGTGTCAGAGATATTTATATTAAAATCTACCAAATTAACTCAAAAGTGATACATACGATATAAACTCAACCAAAGTGGTTTAATGAATATATAAGATGTATGAGGAAAAAGTCAACCAGAGAAAAGGAAATCGGTGCATTAGGAATAGGAGGCTTAGACCATGGTCTAGACTGATTTCTTTCATATTTAGCGCGAAATCACGTTGTGTTTAAGAACACATATCCACTTAATTTCACTAAAATATCACACTTATTGACCAACATAAACGGTTTAAAGTCAGATGGGAAGTCGGGAATACTTATATCGGGAATTTTTGAGATAGAGGAAGATCTGCACTGATCACTCTTAACTCCTTTCATTATTCATGTATATTAGGGAACGTGTTTCCACGCAAATTTGTGAGGGCAACTCACACAGTGACCGACATATTCGGCGTAAAGTCTGCTAGAAGAGCGAAAATCATTATATGTAGTATATGGGAGCTGGGATAATTCGTTCACCAATTTCACACATTTTCGACATTAAACTATGGTATATCCAATATTACATGTTCACTTAATTTTGCTAAGATATCTTACATATTGACCGAAATATATGTTATAAAGTCTACCCGGAGGTTGAAAATCCTTGTATTAGGTACTTGGGGGCTAGAGGAAGTGCTTCCCTGATTTTATCCCTTTTAAGCACATGGGCAAAATGTTATCAGAAAGAGATGCTCTCTGAATTTCAAAGAGAGGACTCATATATTGACCGTTATATATGGTATAGTCTACAGCAAGGTTGCAAATCCTTACATAAGGTATATGGGGGCTACGTGAAGTGCGTTTACTGGTGAAAAATTCGCCTCAAAGTATTTTGTCAAAAGAGACGAGCGTTTCTATGGGAGTGGAATTATGAAATTACCTCTAAATTTTTACCCTTTCCTCTTTTTTGACACAAAAGCACATTATTAACATGGCCATAAAAATATATAAATATAAAGTCAGCCATATATTAGTTATATGGGGGCTTGAAAAGTTCTGTGCCGATTATGACAGATTTTACGCATTAGGTGGCATATCTAGAATGCACTCACTATTCCCACAAAGTTTCATTCTAATATCTTAATTGGTCCTTGATATTTACTTAGATATATGTTTTAAAGGGAAAGAATCAGATTAAATTTAAAATGGTATTATTAGAGAAATGGGCGTTTGTTATTCGATTTCGACCATTTTCACAAGGTAACGTAAAGATGCAAATATGAGGTCATGTATCAAATTTGGTTCAAATTGGTTAACGCGTTCTTGAGATATGGGATTTCACCTAAAAGTGAGCGGTGCCACACCCATCGTCCAAATTTTACACGGATTCCAAAGAGCCGTTCCATATCATCTTCACTTTAAGAATTAACGTTTCTAACGTCTTTCTTCGGGAAGTTAACGGACTTTTGGTACTATGGGGGTGGAATTATGAACGTATCTTCAAAATGGTAATAAGTTAGCGAACAAAACGGTGCATATTTGACCTAAATCATATCATTCTAACAATTTAATGAAAAGTAATGGGTTTCTTTTTACTAGACCTAATATATCTCACAGATTGAAAGATATTTTTCATAAAGAGTCGGATATATGCACCGATATCTTAATTGAAACTGTAAAGTAGAATAATTAGATTGAATTTAGAATTATATTATAAGGGAAGTAGGCGTACAACGCTCTTTGCCCAATTTTTACTCGGATTCCTATGCAACGCCTCCGTACCATATTTACTGTAAAATTTAACGAGTATGGCATGTATTTTTCAGCGAGTTAACGCACCTTTAGTAGTTTTCAACATAACCTTTGTTGTTTTAGCGGCGGGGCCAGCCCCACTTTTAAAAAATTTTCAACCCACGTATGCCCTGCCTACTAAGATTCCCTGTAAAAAATTACACGTTCGTATCTTAATTTGTAGCTTATTTATAGTGCTTTATAGGTTTTCGATTAACGGCATTTTGTGGGCGTGACAGTGTTTCGATTACGCCCATTTGCAATCATAGTACCAAGGAATGCGTGTACCAAGTTCCATTACGATATCTTAATTTTTACTCATGTTATCGCTTGCAGGAACAGACGAACAGACTTTCACATGGAACTCAACTCCATACATATGATATGACTCCATATCTAACTCAATTAGTTTTATGTGTTATAAACAACCGTTAGATAAACAAAACTATTACACTCCATTGTAACATCTTAAGTCTAAAAATAAAAATGAATAATGATCCGTAAAATCCAGTCTCAGAATTTAACTCATCAAGTATATAAATTGGTTATGTATTAAGATCTTATCTTTAAATATGGTAGATGAACTAAAACTTTAACATATTTCTTATGTAACATAAGTAAAGTCAACTGAAGTCAAATAGAATGACAACTAATATAATATTATCTATTTGTCCCAAATTATACATTTTATAACATTGGTTTAGGATAATGTCAATTAGATTTTATATCTAAACTACTCAATGCGCATTCTAGACTTGAAACTAATTTATCGTTGCTATTAATTTTCGATGATTTGGTTGTTTGTATGGCTGCACTCTCCAAAGCCCATTGCGCCATTTTTTGAGCCTCTTTGCGCTTCGAACCAAGGGCACGAGAATTGGTAATGTAACTGCAGCACTGGAAAATATAGAAAGTAAATATACATATACACATACAGCCGATATTTTATGACATATCAAACTTACCAAATATAAACCATATAGTGCCCGCAAATTATTTGGATGTAATTTCAGCGCTTGGGAATAATACGTTCGAGCGATTTCCACATTCTCCATTCCACCCTAAAAAAATTAATAAATGAAACAAAAAATGATACTGGATCAATTAAAAATCAAATAACTCAATCAAATAACTTTGCCTTAAACATTTTGATAATAATGCAATTTTGATAATAATGACAACATAATGATCAACAACTTCTAGCCAGTGAAATCGCTATGGAGCGAAGACGGTTTTAATAAGACATCCACATGTTTTTGTTCACATACGTGATGTGTTCAAAAAATAACGGGAATTTTCATTTTTTATACTCTCGCAACATGTTGCTACAGAGTATATTAGATTTATTCTGTATATTTTGATTTATATCGAGTTAGATATAGACATATGTATATATAAATGACCAGGATGAGAAGACGATTTGAAATCCGAGTGACTGCCTGTCCGTCCGTCCGTCCGTTCAAGTGATAACTTGAGTAAAAATTAAGATATTTGGATGAAACTTGGTACACGTCTTCCTTGTCACTGTAAGACGTTTGGTATTGCAGATGGGCGTAATTGGATATCTGCCACCCCCACAAAACGCCATTAATCTAAAACCGATAAAGTGATATAACTAAGCAAAAAATTAAGATATAAACGTGTTATTTGGTATAGAGGATCTTAGTAGGGTGCGACATCTGTGGGCAAAATTCTTTGTAAAAGTGAAGCAATCAAACTTGCTCTGAGTAAGTTTTTTTAGCATCTCCTTATATACTAAGAAAATTAGTGAAATCAGATAATAACCACGCCCTCCTCCCATACAAAGGTTATGTTGAAAACAACTGAAAGTGCGTTAACTCACTGAAGGAACACGTTAGAAACATTAAACCTTACAGAAAATATGATACGGAAGGGCTGCATGGGAATCGGTGTAAAGTTTCAGTGATGGGCGTGGCACCGCCTACTTTTAGATGAAATCCCATATCTTAAGAACCCCTTAACCGATTTGAAAATTTGGTATGTGACACTATGTTTGCATTCTTTTGTCACGCTGTGAAAATGGACAAAATCGGATAAAAACCACGCCAATTTCTCATATAACGCAATTTTAAGCTTCATCTGAGCCTTTCACTTTGAAGCAGATAAATCGAGCAATAATTATGATATGAAAATCAAACTTTGTGCAAATAGTGCCTTCAGGATATGTCATCTTATGCGAAAAAAATAGGCGCAATTGGATTATAACTTTTCAAGCCACCAGATACCCAATATTAGGACTTCAGTGCCTCTCTGACTTTTTATCGAAAATATTGGTAAATCTGTAAGATATTGTAATGAAATTGGAGTATTATCTTTCCATGATAATACTCTGATTTGATATCAAAAATGGCGAAAATCGGGTAAATACGGGAATATGGGATAGCCCCCATATACCTAAAATACGGATTTGCAACGTAACTTTGTACCATATATAACGGTAAATCTGTAAGATATCGTAATGAAATTATAGGATTATCCCTCTATGATTAGAATGTGATCTAGTGTTAAAAATGGGAAAAAATTGGGTAAATACTTTCCTTAGCCCTCATATACCTTATATAAGGATTTGCAACCTTGCTGTAGACTTTATACCATATATAACGGTCAATATATGAGTTCTCTCTTTGAAATTCAGAGAGCATCTCTTTCTGATAACATTTTGTCCATGTGCTTAAAATGGATAAAATTAGGGAAGCACTTCCTCTAGCCCCCAAGTATCTAATACAAGGATTTTCAACCTCCGGGTAGACTTTATAACATATATTTGATATGTCAATATGTAAGATATCTTAAGTTGTACTAAATCATTATTCTTAATATAATGATTTCCTTTTCTCTGGTTGAGTTTTTCCTTATATACCTAATATATTTAATTAAGCCCCTTTGGTTGAGTTTATATCGCATATATCTTTTTTAAATTAATTTGGTAGATTGTAATATAAATATTTCTGACACGAAACAAAATATAGCAATGAAAGTACGCGAGTCTGTGAATATAAGTTAATAATATATCAAATGTGACTGCAATCCATTCACGGTTTCGTCGAATAATGAATGTTGAATTCTTCCGCAACATTTTTTAATATAAAGTTATGCCAGCACCTGAAAGCATTTCCCCACATTTGATCTTTGCCTATTGTGAGAGCAAAAATGTTCGGATAGACCCGAACTTAGCCCTTCCTTACTTGTTTTTTTTTTAATATTTATTCATTCGTCTAAATGAATGTTGTCGCCTTCAAAATAGTCTTCATTCGATATTATGCGCTTATACCAGCACTTTTTCTAATCGTCGAAACACTTCTCAAACTCGATTTTTGGGATAGCCTTTAGCTCTTTCAACGATGCGCTTTTAATGTCATCTAAAACAACGGCTTGTAAAACGTCGGCCCTTTAAGGCTCTCTTTATTTTTGGAAATAGAAAAGTTACACGGAGCCATGTCTGGCGAATATAGAGGCTGGGGCAATGTTACAGTATTGTTTTTGGCCAAGAATTCACGAACATGCAACGAAGTGTGAGCAGAGAAGAAAGATAAATTAATTGTCCACAAATCTCGGCTGTTTTTTTCGGATTGCTTCACTCAAACGGCTTTGAACCTGTAGGTATTATCCTTATTGACAGTTTGAACTTGAGGAAGGAATTCATGATGCACTATGCCATTAAAGTCGAAGAACAGAACCGAAGAACATTCCTGTTATTTTCTGAACACAACTCGTGAACTGAATAAATGTCCATTTAGCCAACCATCTTATTGGGCATTTAGTTAAAATAAAGAAACAGTAAAGGGCAAAGAAATGTATGGCTTTGAACTTGTACTTTTAATCGGCACGGTAGATATAAAAAGGTTGAAAATAGTTCGGATCTCTTCTCTTCATATATAATGTAAATTTTAAAATTTTCCTTTGCAGTTTTGTGTTTCTAACGTTTTTTCATAAAAAGTAAAAAGTGAAATATGTCGATTAACATGTATTCCTACTGAGGTAAAACGGCTCATCAAAGGCAAAAGGATACTTGGAATAAATAAATAGGAGCTAACATCGGGTGCGGTCGAACTTTATATACTCTCACAATTTTTAAGAATCATAGGTGGGGAAATATTTGTGGGCTAAATAATAATATGTTCGCTAAACTTTATTTTCGTTATTAGACGAAATAGTGAATCGATTACAATCTTATTTGGTATCTTAATACGTTAAACAACAATTCATGGGCTTACTTAGCTGCATTATTTCTTTTATACCTTCGCAACATGTTGCACAGAGTATAATAGTTTCGTTCACCTAACGGTTGTTTGTAATAACTAAAACTAATCGAGATAGATATAGAAATATCAAAATGATCACGATGACGAGAAAAATTTAATTCCGGATACCTGTCCGTCTACCCACGTAAGCGATAACTCGTGTAAAAATTGAGATATTATATCTTGATGAAAGTTGGCACACGTGTTCTTTGGTATTCTGAAGAAGTTAGTATTGCAGATGGTCTAAATCGAATTAGGTTGTCCTCAAAATACCGTTAATTGGGAAACCTGGTGCAGAGTATTGCAGTAGGGAAGGGCATATGTGGTTAAAATTTGTTAAGAAAATGGGCGTAACCTCGCCCACCAATTGGATTAAGGTCCACCAAACTTCGTGAAAAAATTTCTTCATACAGTGTGGCCAAATTTTGTGTATGATTAGGATCCTTATGTTATGGTTTGAAAAACTCTTCCCATATAACACAATTTTAAATTCCTTCATATTCTTTCACTTTACAATATATGGCACGTCTCATCTAATCTGACCTTGGCTTTTCAAGCCACTAGATACCGAATAAGAGGTCTTCGGTGCCTGTGGCTGACTTTTTATTGCAAATATTGGTCAATCTATAAGATATTTTGATAGAATTCTGTGGTTTGGCCCTAAAAATGTATAATCCGTTCGGTAATTCCCCTAGCCCCATGCACCTAATATAAGGATTTTCAAATTTCTGGTTGACTTTATACCGTATACATCGGTTAATATGTGAGAAAAATTAAGTAAATTTAAACAACTCAACTTTAAAAAAACTGAACCCTTTTTAGGCATGTTAGAACTAATTTCAGTTGAAGTTGCATTGATGTTTCCAATTTAAAAAAGTGTCGATTTGACAGATAATTAAAGAGTGGATGATAATTTAACGGAAAAAATAATAATATAGTTAATATTTGCGAAATAGTGAATATATATTAAACTGGACATTTCATTTATTTTACAAAAAACGAAGTGTTGGGATCAAAACTGATGTGCTACGCTTACGTATAACTGCTTACAGTACGCTCTGTGTCTGTACCTCGTATATTGAAATTATGCGTAACTGTCCGCATCAATTAACGTTCGATTGGCATTGTAAGTTGTGGTAGTCGAGCATTAATCTACAGTTGTTGAGGATCTTTTAAATGTTACATATGTTTACATTACATATTTTATACATATGTAACTATATATTTTATACATATGTAACTATAAATATGTTATGTATATATCTTTATATATAAAGATCAACTCCTAAACCACTGAATCGATATTAATCAAATTTTGCACAATCTGTGCAGTTTATCCAACTTGAATGATAGAATAGTTTATGTCGCAATTTATGGTCGCAACATTTGTATATTTCAAATTGTTTGTTTATTATATGACAAAATTTATAATTATCTTTGAGTTCCAAGAGATTTTAACAGATAACGGTATAAGGTAATTTATCGGTTGGATTGAGTAAGTATCCAAGGAAAACCACATCATTCCATTACAAGCATTTTCAAAGTTAAGAAAATTAGACGACTTTAATAGGTACATCCAAAACAACATGAATGCTTCTATTTACGTTTGTTATTGGTGAATATTCACGAATCAACCATATTTTGCGAACAGTTAATGGCCGAGTATTCAATACATAGCAAGAGGGATATCACGAACTGCAATTGCTAGAATATGATAACCATTGCAACCTAACACCTGCCGATACTGCGTTGACATCGAAGCCGAACAACATTCGTCAACTGTTTGCAAATGTTTTGACGACGTGTTATCCACCGCAAACATGGAATTTGTGGGGAAAACACAAAATTTTTATGAGGGCAGACATATTCCGCCGATTTAAGCAATGAGACCAATGTCGAAACATAAATTACACTCCACAGATGTATAATGCAAATTTCAAAAGTACCACTTAATTACTATGGTATACCATCACGAAATAGTCGAGACGGCGAAATTTTTTTCTTCGACGCACCAGGTGGACCCGTAAGGCGTTTTCAATATGGTTGATCCTTGCCAAAATACGGTCACAACAGAAAAACTGCCGAGCACTGCGGGTACTTTGCTCAGCATTCAAGCTGCAATTAGATATTCGTTATATATACAAAACGCTATATGTAACATAAAAAAACAAAAGCGGAAGAAAGCTCATATTTCAAAGAGACCTTGCAAGTCATTGCTCGTTCTACTTTTACCCTACTTTGACCTCCAGTCCTAATCTCAATACCGTGAATGTTTATACCGGCTACAACGTTTTCGTCTTTATTGGTAAATAATAATTTGAATGTATTATATTAAATAGTTTACTACAATAGAATTTAACGTATACCTCAGCCACAGCAACACACATATATATCTAAATATATATATACTATGGATATATAAATTAGTCTCAAATAAATTAAGGCTTTATTTACTAGCTTTCAATGTTTTATCAATATCTTTACGAAAATAACTGCAAAAATATTCTTTGAAAACTGATAGTTTTTTGTTGTTGAACAAAGTTGTTGTTGTTTTACGACGAATTCAGCACAGATAGAGCCAATTTATTAAAATTAAAATTTATTAAAATAAACTATTTGAAATAAGTTGTGAGCCATTGTATATATAGTCATATTTCGACTACCATAAACATATAATTACCATTGTATACCGGATTTCTGCAATTCGCTGATGTATTAGATGACTATGTGGATTGTATAATAAAAGTTCCTCCATACAGAAAACCGCTTTGGAGTAGTCCCCTTCCGCCAAATATAGTCCACATAGCTCATGCCATGCTTCCTGATCAGACATAAACCTTTGAAAAACATTTTGATTAGAAGCGTTTCCATTACAACTATTCCATATATACTTAGAAGACATAACTTCACATATAGTCGAATTAACTGCCAATCCAATTTGGTTTATACTCACTGTGGTATACATTATACAAAATCACAGAAAAAGGTTTTACCAATGTTCACCTAACGGCTGGTTGTACCACCTAAAACTTATCGAGAATAATAATATAACTCTACGTGAAACATCTATATAAAATATAGAGTTATATACACCAAAATAATAAGGGCGACGAGAAGAATTAAATTCTGAATGCTTGTCTGTCCGTGTAACCGATAACTTGAGTAAAAATTTGGGTTTTTTTGATAAAACTTGTTACACGGGTTTCCGGGCTCTCTGAGGAGAATGATATTGATACAGATGGGCGAATTTAGATCATAGCAAATTCCGTTAAGCGAAAACCTATCAAGTGCTATAACTAAGAAACACATTAAGCTACAAAACTGAAATGTGGTACAAAGGATCAGATTGGGGAGGGACATGGTTAAAAAGAAAGTAGGCGTGATCCCGCTCCCCAATAACAAAGTACCAACCAAGCTTGCTGCAAACATTTCTTTCTAGTACTTGATCTCCCCCTGGAGGTTGGGGGAACATAATACGCCGCGGTAAGGCATGTCTGTGTAAGAGGCGACAATCCACAAAATGCACTTCATTGAAAATAGACTTTGCTCTAAAATAGGCTTAGTCGTGTCAGAAATAGTGCTATAATAATTAGCTTGAACTGAGTTTATAACACTTCAAATGTATTATCCAAAGGATTAAAGACATTTGAGTTCAATCTACAAATGTCACCAGTCTGAGTTGAATGGGTAGCTCGTTGGAGTTCGCCCCAACCTGCTCAATGCGGTAAACCCTTCGGGGAGTATCGTGGTGGCTGTGGTTTAATACTTGAATGAGGATAGATCTGTTGTCCGTCTAGCTCAATGTGGAGTTGTATTGCACCCGAGTGTCGGACCCAAACTACGGCAGAAGTTTTAGATGGGCCTTGAACCCTACCAAGGTGGTCATTGTGTCCATTTCACACTGCCAATTGGTACCTATTGAGCTGATCAACGCATTATATTGATCCGCTGTGTTTTTGAACACCGTGAGGTTAGGCTGTTACATACGACAGGTACCCACGTAAAACACATCGTACTCTCTAGTACTTGACCATACAACGCAAAAATAGTGAAATCGAATAATAACCACCCCCACTCCTTTTGTGTTGAAAACTAATAAAAGTGCGATAACTCCATGAAGAAACACGTCAAAAGCATTAAATTTTACTGCAAAGAAAATAAGGAAGGGGTTCATGTGAATCATTATAAAACATGGACAATGGACAGGATACCGCCCACTTTTAGGTGAAATTCCTATCTCAGCAACTACCCGACCACTTTCAACCAAATTTGGTGCATAACATTATCTGGACTTTCCTATGTCACAGATTTATAATGGATCGAAATCGGAGGCCTACTCCGCATATAACACAATTTTAAATTCCATCTGATTCTTTCACTTTATATGTATACTATAATATATAAATTATATACTATAGCTTTTCAAGACCACAAGTACCGAATATGAGAACCTCAGTGCCTATTTTATTTTCCTTTTACGGAAAATATCCGATATATCCGAAAATATCAGCGATGTCACAACGAAGAAGTGAAAATCTTTTCCTGATAATAATGGTGACAAAAATGGATAAAATCTGGTCAATACTTCCCCCAACTCTCATATACTACATATAATAGTTTTCGCTATTCTAGTGGACTTTATGCTGAATATTTCTGGCAAATTGTAAGTTGTCTTAATGAAATTGCGTGAAAACATGCTCTCGAGAACATTTTAGCTTATGACTAAACTAAATGCAAACAGCTCAGACCCTAAACCCAATATATCCAATATAGTGATTTCCAACTTCTCAATTTACTTTATACCGAAATTAAGTAGATATGTTGTCTGAACTAAAATGTGATTTAGCGCTGAAGGTGAACAAAAATCAGCCTAAACCATGGTCTAGATAAAATACCCCTAATATAATATTATAAGATAAAAAGTAAGAAAGGGTTAAGGTCAAGTGTAACCAAACATTTTATACACTCGCAATTTCCAAGGATCACAGGCGAGGAAATACTTTCTGCTGTTGGAAAAGCGTTTTATTAAAAAAAATTTTCGTAAGAATTCAACATTCACTATTCGACGAAACAGTCATATTTGGTATCTTATTAACTTATATTACAGGTCATAGGCTCACGTACTTTCATTACAATATTTTGCTTCCTGTCCGAGATATTTATATTATACATGTGATGTATACAAATGAGATGTATGCGATATAAACTCGATAAGTGGCTTAATTAAATATATTAAGTATATGAGGAAAAATTCAACATCATTCATAAATCATTATACTAGGAATAAGGGCCTTAGACCACGGTCAAACCGATTTCATTGATATTTAGCGCCAAACCACATCATGTTTAAAAAGAGATATCCACTTAAATTTTAAAGAAAATAACTTCGATTTTATCCATTTTAGGCACACGGACACACTGTTATGAGAGGGATGTTCTCTGAATTTCACAGGGAAAATCCATATATTGACGTCTTATAGTCAACTTATAATAAAATCCTTATATTCGGTATATAGGGACTAAAGGAAGTATTTATCCGATTTTAATCATTTTTGACACAAGGACACATTATTCTCATGAAAAGTTATTCCTCGAATTGCATTATAATATCTCACAGATTTCAGTGTAAAGTCAACTATATGCACTTAGATTAGATCCATATATTGGGTATCTGGGGGCTTGAAAAGTTATATGCCAATTTCTACAACTTTTACGCATGAGATACGAATGAGCAAATGTTTATTCTAACAAGTTAATTGTTGCTTGATTTATGTACTGTAAAGTGAAATAATCAGATGAAATTTAAAATTGCGTTATATGAGAAGTAGGCGTGGTTGTTATTCGATTTCGCCTATTTTCACAATGTAACAAAAGCATGCAAATATAATGTCATGTACCAAATTTGGAATTTGGAATTGCACATCTCACAAACAAACTAAAGCTATATCGACCAAACTTGCTGTGGGCAAATCCGCTCCGACACATCCTTGGACAGTGTAGAATCAGATAACAACCACACCTACTTCTCATATGATGCAAATTTTAATTTAATCAGATTTTTTTCATTCTACAGTATAAAAATCAAGCACCAATGAAGATATTGGAATAGAATTTTGCACGAATAGTGTCTAAAAATTGGCGAAATCGATGTACAGCTGTTCAAGCCCCAGATACTGAATATGTGGTCCCATGCCTATGGCTGACTTTTTCCCGAAAATATCGGTCAATCTGTGAGATTTATTATTGAAATTCAAAGGATATTTTCTTTATAATAGTGTGTGCCTGTGTAAAAAAATATTAAAATCGGTAAATACATTTCCTAGCCCCCTATATTAATGTAGGTATTTTAAAACTTCCGGTTGACTTTATACCGTATATATCGGTAAATCTCTGACGTATCACAATGAAATTGAGAATATGTTTCTTTCCGAAAACATTTGTCGTGTGCTTAAAATCGATAAAATCTTGTAAATACTTCCCCTAGCTCCCATAAACTTAACATAAATATTTTCAAACTTCAAACAGTTTATATGTAGTTTATTTTCAAACAGTTTAGTTCATACCAAATATATCAATTAGTCTATGAGGTATGGTATCTCAATGAAAGTCAGACAGCATCTTCTCATATGTCGTGGTGCCAAAAATTAATAAAATCAGATCAATTATACACCTCAACACCATATGCCTAATATAAGAATTTCAACTTCCGGTTGGCTTTGTACAGTATATATCGGTCGGTATGTATGATATCTTAGCAAAATTATGTGAACATATAATATTGGATATATCATAGTTCAATGCTGAAAATTTGTGAAATCGATCAACATATTACATCAGCTCCCATATATTACATATAATTAAATTATTAGTATCTTCATAAAATTGCATTGAAACATATTCTCGAGTATATTTGTGTAATGCCAAAAGTCGCTGTAATCAGTTTATCCCGTTTATCAGTTTATATAGGGATTTCCGACTATGCTCCTGACTTTAAACCGCTTTTGTTGGACAATATATGTGATATTTTAATGAAATTATGTGGACACGCTCTATGAATGAAATCGGTGTAGGCCTTGGTCTAAACCCTAAATGATTAATATAATGATTTCCGATCCTCTGGTTGAACTTCTCCTAATATACCCACTACAGGATATTAAGTTTAGCCCTTCTGGTTGAGTTTTTATCACTCATTTGAGTTAATATAAATATTTCGGACACGAAAGAAAATGTAGTAATGAAACGAAGCGAGTACATAACCTATAATATAACTTAGTAACATACCAAATATGATTATAATCCAATCACAATTTCGTCGAATGATGAATTTTGAAATCTTACGCAACATTTTTATACTCTCACAATATGTTGTTACAGAGTCTATTAGTTTTGTTCACCTAACGGTTGTTTGTAATCAATCAAACATGCTTAGGACAAAAATTTTTAGCATGTCCTCATATACTGGAAAAATAGGTGAAATCAGATAATAACCACACCCACCTCCCATACAAAGGTTATGTTGAAAACTACTAAAAGTGTGTTAACTCGCTGAAGAAATACGTCAGAAACACTAAATCTTTCAGGAATTATGGTACGGAAGTATTGCATAGGAATCCGTGTAAAATTTTAACGATAGGCGTGAGACTCTCACTTTTAGGTGAAATACCATATCTCAAAAACGCCTTAACCATTCTCAACCAAATTTGGTATATAACATTTTATTTGCATCCTTATGTTACATTGTGAAAATGGGCGAAGTTGGATGACAACCACGCACTCTCGAAATTGGCATATAATTTTTCAAGACCCCATATACCCAATATAAGGACCGCAGTGCCTATAGCTGACTTTATACCGAAAACATGGGTAAATATATAAGATATCGTAATGAAATTGGAGGATAATTCATAAAATTGAGTGGAAACATGTTCTCCATTGTAGTTGACCGATGACAAAAGTTGATGCAATCCCTCCCGTAGGCCTAATACACCCGATATAGTGGTTTACGACTTTCCAGCTGACTTTGAACCTAATATGTTGGCCAATATAAGTGATATTTTAATGAAATATGGATGTTTTTATGGATATGTTTTCTTAAACATAATGTCGCGTGGTATGCTAAATATGAATGAAATCAGTCTAGAGCGTGGCTTACACCACGGTAGTCTAGAAGATTATTCCTAATTTAATGATTTTCGTTCGCTAGTTGACTTTTTCCTTATGTACATAATACATTTAATTAAGCCTATTTGGTTGAGTTTATATTACGTACATTTCATTTGAGTTAGTTTGATAGATTTTAATATAAATATCTCGGACACGATGCGAAATATAGTAATGAAACTAAGTGTGTCTATGTCCTGTAATATAAGTTAATAAGATGCCAAATATGATTGTAATCCATTCACAGTTTCGGTGAATAATGAATGTTGGCTTCTATACATTTTGTAATATAAAATTTTGTCAAAATCTGAAAATATTTCCCCTACTTTGATCTTTGCATAATGCGAGAGTATAAAATGTCGGTTATACATGAACTTAGCCCTTCCTTACTTGTTTAATATAAAGTTTTACCAACACCTGAAAATATTTCTACGCCTTTGATCCTGGTAAATTGAGAGAATATAAAATGTTCGGTTAAACCGGAACTTAGCCCTTTTTTATTTGTTTGATATATCTCCTTCATTGACCGATAAGTACGGAAAAAGCCAACCAAACAAATAAAAGGAAATAATTATAATCATAATGGGATTTGGGGGGCGAAAGTAAAACCGATCCGATATCACCCATTTAATACCATGCTCAAATAATACAAAGGTCAATAAAACGTTCATTTCATTAAGATACATCTACATCACATATTTACCGAAGATCTGGTCCCATTATATCTATTTTTTGCATTGAACTAAGGTATGTTCAAGAATACATTTCCTGTCAATGCCATTGGAATATTACACATAGTTACAGATCAACGCGTTATAAAATCAACTTGAATCTCAGAATATTTGGTATATGAGAGCTAGGATCCAATTTCATCAATTTTTAGGTGAGAGTTGTCATAAGTCAGAGGTTTCATCTATGTTAGATTTTAAAGGCAAATAATCCAATGACATTAATAATGGAAAGTAGGCGTAGTTGTAACCTAAACTGTGTCATAAGAATGCTATGAAAATGTTATTGCGATGCAAATTTTATTGGGATAGATTAACTAGCTTTTATTAAAAATAGAAAATGTCACGCCCATTGTAAATTTTTTTAACTAGTCCATATGTAGAACTGCTAAATAGTTATCATTAAATTTAATGTTCCTAGCGTTATTGATTAGAGTTATCACATTTTTAGTAGAAACCGTTATATGGGAGGTGGGCGTGCTTGCTACCATATTTCGCTCTTTAGTATGAGACATTAAAGTACAATGATCCCACCAAATTTGGTTGACTCAGCTTTAGCTGTTTGTGAGGTGGGTACATTACACATATTATAAGACGGAGTCACTCCCATTTCTCAAAAATGTTAAACCAAATATATCCCTTCCCATTGTAACACACTATTCGAAATTCTGGTTCTGTAGCTTAATTGAGGCCTGAGTTTAAGAACTTTATGATTTTTCAATAAAAAGGGGACTTTGTCTCTTTCTCAAGGGGAACGTATACGAAGTTACAACAAGATATCTAAATTTTTACTAAGGTAATCTCTTACAAGGACAAGCAGACTTCTGATCATTTTGATCATCAAACAGATAATTTTGATAAGTTAACAAGGAAAAAATTTCCTAAAAATACTTTAAATAACTCCACTCATAAGATGCAAAAAATTCTTATACAAGGCATACAAAATTAAATATTAGACAAGACAAAAAGGAACAAAATTTTAAACGAAAACTTTAAAAATTAGTCACATTGCTAATATTAGGTCTCTTTTATAAGTGTTAGTGTACATTTTCCTTTAAAATGTTACTTCTTTAATTTCGTTTTTTTAATTTAAAATGCTTTCATAAACACCGCTCTGACCTTAGTGAAACTGAAATCAAAGCATTTGACAAGCAAATATTCAAAATTTAAATACACCACAAGTTAAAGCATTTAAATCAATGGTTGGTAGAGTACAATAAAGTACAATCTTTTAAGGGTCAATATGTTTCTTTTAATAATAATATGAACGAAATTAATAATGAAGCAATGGAAGAAAGCATGAGAGAAAACGTGATTGTTTTGGGTAATAACGCAAATGGAGACATTTTCATGCTCACCTAAACAATCACAATTTCTCTCATGCTTTCTTCCATTGCTACTTTATAAATTTCATTCATATTATTGTTAAAAGAAACATATTCAACCTTTTATTGTCTTTAAATGACCTACAACAATTCAAAATGTAATAGACGTCACCAATACATTCATAATGATAAACTTTTTCGTGGAGGGCACAGGGTTTAAGGCGTCCACTTTTTATACTCCCGCAACATGTTGCTAGAGAATATATTAGTTTTGTTCACCTAACGGTTGTTTGTAACACCTAGAACTAATCGAGTTAGATATAGACATATGTACGAGTTGAAATCCGAGTAACTGTCCATCCGTCCGCCCGTCCGTGCAAGTGATAACTTGAGTAAAAATTAAGATATTTTGATGAAACTTGGTACATATATTCTTTGTCACCGCAAGACGGTTGGTATTGCAGTTGGACGTAAATAAACATCTGCCACGTCCACAAAATGCCATTAATCGAAAATCGATAAAGTGCTATAACTAAGTAACAAATTAAGATATAAACGTGTTATTTTGTATAGAGGATCCTAGAAACTCGGTCATCTAAGGGCAAAAAATTTTGTAAAAGTGGGCATGGCCTCGCCTTCAAGTATGTTTAATATATATATCTCGGAAACCGTTAAAGCTATATCAATCAAACTTGCTCCGAGTAAGTTTTTCTAGCATCTCCTCATATACTGAGAATTTGAGTAAAGTCGGATAATGACTGCTAGTAGTGCGTTAACACGCTGAAGGAACACGTCAGAAACATAAAAGCTTACAGCAAATATGACACGGGAGGGTTGCATAGGAATACGTTCTAATTTAGTTAGTAATTTTGTTCATGGGCGTGGCACCGCTCACTTTTAGGTGAAATCCCATTTCTGAAGAACGCTTTAACCGATTTCAACAAAATTTGGTATGTAACATTATATTTGCATTCTTTTGTCACATTGTGAAAATGGGCGAAATCGAATAAAAACTTTTAAGTTTCATCTGATACTTTCACTTTAAATTAGACTATGAATTAAGATATTGGAATAAAGCTTTTCACGAATAGTACGTTCAAGATATTCCATCTCATGCATGAAAATATTCGAAATCGGATTATAACTTTTCAAGCCATCACATACCCAATATGTTGACCTCAGTGCCTCTATTTGACTTTTTACCTACCTCTTTTGTATTTTTACAGAAATATTGGCAAATCTGTAAGATATTGTAATGAAATTGGAAGTTTGTCTTTCCATGATAATAGTGTGCTCTGGTATCAAAAAAGGGGGAAATTGGGTAAATACTTCCCCTAGCGCCAATATACTAAATAAACAGATTTTCAACCTTCCGGTAGACTTTATACGATATATAACGGTCAGTTACCTTTGTGAAATTCAGAGAGTGTCTTATATAATTCAGAGAGCGTCTTTTATAATTCAGAGACTGTCTTTTATAATTCAGAGAGCGTCTCTACCTAATATACGGATTTTCAACCTCCCGATAGACTTTATGACATATATTTCGGTCAATAAGTAAGACATCTTAGCATATAGATGAACGCGTAATATTGCATATACCATAGTTTAATGTCGAAAATGTGTGAATTCGGTCAACGAATTAGTCCAGCTCCCATATGCTACATATAATGATTTTCGTTATTCTAGAAGACTTTATGCCAAATATATCGGTCACTATGGGAGTTAAATTCACAAAATTGCATGAAAAAATGTTCCCTAATATACATGAATAATGAAAAGAGTTAATATGATCAATACAGATCTTCCTCCATCCCAGATATGCCCGATATAAGAGTTGCCGACTTTCCATCTGACTTTAAACCGTTTATGTTGATCAATATGTATGATATTTTAATGAAATTAAGTGGACATGTATTTTTAAACATAATGTGATTTCGCGCTAAATATGAATGAAATCGGTCTAGACCATGGCCTAAGCCACTTATTCTTAATATAATGATTTCCTTCTCTCTGGTTGACTTTTTCCTCATGTATCTAATATGACATTTATCAATTACATATTCAGTTAAGCCACTTTGGTTGAGTTTATATCGCATATCTTATTTGAGTTAATTTGATAGATTTCAATATAAATATCTCGGACACGAAGTAAAATATAGCAAGGAAAATAAGTGAGTCTATGACCTGTAATATAAGTTAATAAGATACCAAATATGATTGTAATATATTCCCGGTTTTATCCAATTATGAATGTTGAATTCTTACGCAACTTTTTTAATATAAAGTTATGCCACCACCTGAAAGCGTTTCCCCGCTATTGATCCTTGCATATTGCGAGAGTATAAAATGTTCGGTTACACCCGAACTTAGCCCTTCCTTACTTGTTTTTTATTTATTTTTTCTTTATCATTACAATATATGTATTAGTTATTCAATTACTTAGTTCGTTATTTTATTTTTATCATCTTTTGCTTTTATTGTCATGATTTGTAATTTTCCAAAGTGTAATATCAAAGGCGAATCTGATCGCTCTGTTTGACGTGGGCTTTATGATGGGTTTGCCCATCTTAAATGTGCTGGAATGATAGGTAGAATCTTAGATTATATTCATGATGGTAAGGGATTGCGCTTGTCTTTCTTAAGATGTAGATCTACTGAAATCGATTTATTTAATACTATTTATTTAATTTATTTAATAAACAGACCCACAATTGGTTCAATGAAATCGGCAAAGAACTGGAAACCCTCATCGCAAAATATAGGCATTATAAATGATTGTTCCAATCATTTAAATGCGTAAATGACTCGCACGAAACTTCTAAGCCTGCTCCTAAAGGTAAACATCCATCTGATGAAGAGCCAACCATTTCTTCTGTTCGGGAGAGTACTTCTACATACATACATTGACATTATAAATCTTTCTTCACAGTGCCCTCAAGGTGAGAAGCCCACTGCATCTAAAGAGTTTAGCTCCTCTAAAATTCTACCTAACTGTTAAAAGAATCGAAACATTCAGGTTCCTCCCCTTAAAAACTCCCTTGCTCCTTTTAAAAAATCTGGTTGTAATTCCACCTAAAAAACCGTTTTATTTCTATATTCGCAAAGGATACCTCGATTGACGACATAATGTTTTTCGTCGAAGTTCGAAATTGATATTCAAATTCAAAAATTCAAATTCAAAAATTCATCTCCCGAAAACTTTCAAGTGCTTCTTGAAAGCGCATTCTGGCCATCCGGTGCATTTGTATGTGAATTTGAGTAAAAACGTTGACTTACTGGAGCAAATGTCGCTAAAATACCTAAAAAAAAAACCACTGAAATAAAAAACTGAGTGATGGAAATTGGCTGAGTATTTGTTATCAAAATGTTAGAGGATTTAACACAAAATTAACTGAATTATATTTAAACAGTACAAATTAATATTTAAACGGAATCATGACTATAACCTCAAATTTATGATGAGATTCAGATGTGATCGAAAGAACAGAATCCGAGGGGTTCTATTTTCAGTTCACTCTTCTTTCCATCAGAAGTTCTTGTTGATGATACGGACTAATTTTAATTCAAATGGATTAGAATTTATATTAACAGTTGCTACATTTATATAACATTATTGTATAACAATCGTATATCATTATTATTGATATAACATTATTATATATTAGAACAATATTTATATAACAATCGGACTTATCTGTATACAAGCATGCTTCTTTTATAAATAGCGTTATTTCAATGGTAAATAATTCTGATTCCAAAATTGTTCTGGGTGATTTAAATTTACCGTACGTCTAATGAAAAGTTATCGATGATTGCATTATACCTGTTTGCACTCGGTTATTCAATGAGTTTAGAAAAAATTTCTGAGTTGGGCCTTAATCAAATTACTTTAATTCCGAACAAATTCGGTAAGTTGTTAGAGTTGGTGTAAGTTGATAATGCTTCAAAGTTTTCGATAATTCGGTATGATCCTCTTGTTCTGCCAGAGGATTATTATCATCCTTCTTTGGAAATAATTGTCGAAATCACAGGCAATTTACTTGGTAATAGTCATCCAAATTGTAAATTTTGTACTCGGTTTTACTTTACAAAATCTACCCTTAAACATTTGAATAGGGAACTTTCTAATTTAACGTGGCCAGACTACATTGGAAATATTGAATTTAGTGTCTCACATTTCAATAAAACTACTATAAATTTATTTGAAGAGTGTTCCCCAATACTCACTGTTACAAAAAGAAAAAGTACTACCCTTTGGTTTTCTAATGAGTTATATAAATTAATCAAGTAAGGAAGGGCTAAGTTCGGGTGTAATTGAAAATTTCATACTCTCCCAGTATTCAAGGATCAAAGGGGAAATAGGTTCAGGTGCTGGCAAAAATTTATATAAAAAATGTTGCGTAAGAATTCAACATTCATAATTTGGTACAATCGGGAATATATTACAATCATATTTGGTATCTTTTTAACTTATATAACAGGTATAGTCTCATATACTTTCATTACTATATTTTGCTTCGTGTCCGAGATATTTATATTAAAATCTACCCAATTAACTAAAATGAGATATATCCAATATAAACTCAAACAAAGCGGCTTAATTACATATATTATATTAGCATTATATTAGGAATAAGGGGCTTAGAACATGGTCTGTACCGGCTTCATTCATATTGAGCGCGAAACCATAAGAAAACATATCCACTTAATTTGATTAAAATATCACACATATCGACCCTCATAAACGGTTTAAAGTCAGAAGGAAAGTCCCAAATCATTATATCTGGTATATTTGGGCTCTGGGTCTGGGTCTGGACTGATTGCATTAACTTTTGTCATTACTCAAGTACACTGGAGAACTGTCAAGTACGAGCAAGTACACAGACCGACATATTCGCCATAGAGAGACATATTCGTATCATATTTACTGTAAGGTTTAATATTTCTGACGTGTTTCTTCAGCGAGTTAACGCACTTTTAGTAGTTTTCAACATAAACTAGGAATGGGAGGTGGGCGTGGTTATTATACGGTTTCAGTAATTTTCTCAGCATATGAGGACTTCATAGAAAAACTTGTTCGGAGCAAGTTTGATTTATATAGATTTACTGGGCCATGCTACAGATGCCCCGCCCCACTAAAATTCTCTGTACCAAATTAAACGTTTCTATCTATACTTGTTGCTTAGTTAAAGCACTTTATAAGTTTTCCATTAACGGCATTTTGTGGACGTGTTAGTATTCTGATTACGCACATCTGCAATACCAACCATCTTACGGTGGCAGGGAACACGTGTACCAAGTTCCATAGGGATATCTTAAATTTTGCTCAAGTTATCGCTTGCACGGACGGGCGGACAGACAGTCACTCGGATTTCAACTCGTCCCTTCATCCTGATCATTTATATATATGTATATATATATATGTGTGTGTCTATATCTATCTCGACTAGTTTTAGGTGTTACAAACAACCGTTAAGTGAACAAAACTGCTATACGCTGTTGCAACATGTTGCGAGAGCACAAAAGTAGACAGACTAGTGCTTTCAAACTTTGACTTTATTTGGTCGACTATTCAAAATATTCAGCATTGTGACGACAATATTCAGACCTAAACAAAAAATGCTATAATAATAATCCAAAATTGTTTTATGGTTTCGTTAATTTCAAAAGCAGGATTTCTAAATTTCAGTCCGCGAAGAAATACAAAAATATGATGTCAAGTGACAACCACATTATTTCCAGCATGTTTACAGAATTTTTTAAGTAAAATTACAGTACGAATTCTCCTAAAAAAAATTTCCTTATCAGTTTCGTTCGATTACTTCAATTAATGCACCAACTATTTCTGAAGAAAATCATCTTTTATCTACGGCTGTGGTATGTTACTATCATGGTTCCTTAAAAATTTTGCCAAATATATCTACTTACCTTTGACAAAGATATTTAATTTCTCTCTTAAACAAGGTATATTTCCTTCCATATGGAAACAGTCGTTTATAATACCTTTGCATTAGAGCGGATTTAGGTCATCCATTGAAAACTATAGGGGAATTACAAAAATATCAGCAATATCAAAACTTTTTGAAGCTATTATCACAGATCAAATATACTTTTTCGATTTCTCCATCGATTTCATGTTCTCAGCATGCATTTCGTAAAGGAAAATCTACACTAACAAATTTGTTTGAATTTGTGAACCATGTATCAGAGGATTTTAGGGAGAATTAGCATACTTATGTTATATACACTGACTTTAGTAAAGCTTTCGATAGAGTAAGTCACTCAATTCGCGTGCTGCCACTTCACCTTCTTGGTTTTAACCAATCAACCAATGATTGACCAACTTGATGATCAACCAATGACTTGACTTGATCAACCAATATTTCTTCAATGTGTATCTTTTTGTCTCTTCAGGTGTAACACAAGGTAGACATTTTGCTCTTGTTCAAGAACATTCTGTTCTTGTTATTTATTAATGATATTTCTTCTGTAATAAAGTAAAGCCGACGATGTAAAGCTTTTTATATCCTATACTTCAATTGATGAAAAATATCTGTTGCAAACACACTTAAACAATTTGTATACCCGGTGTAATAGAAATGATATGCCACTTACTCTTAAAAAACGGAAGACGATGTGCTTTTCCCGTAGATATGTGTTTACCTCTCCCTAGAGCTGAGCTGTTATAAATCCCGACGCTTAAAAAACTCTCTTGCCTTTCATGACTCGGCAATTCCACACGTATACAGATTGCGCCCATAGCGCCGGTTAGGCGGAAGGAGGGTAATCTTTGGGTTTATTTCTATTTATTAGACTATTTTGTAAAAATTCACTGTAATATGCTTTCACTTATCTTTTATAATGCTAAATGATCTGTTATCTTTTATAAATATAAACGTGGTGTGCTGAATAATGCATTTTCCTAGCCCTGTTCTTAGCTCACTTTTATTAATGAAGTGCTGTAGTGGCCATGAAAACCCTGCTAAGTCTTAAGATTCAGTGTTGTCATTAAAGTGATGGGAATATGTTTGATTGGGCATACAAGAAGAAGATTCGTTCTGCAGTGTCATTCTGCTACTATTTCTTTAGATCAGTTTAACGTATTCCGACCGTAACAGATTCAGTTAGATTCCCGGAAAGTAAATTTTGGAGTTATGCCGGGGACACACTGTGAATCAATGTTTAATGCACTACGTCTACGTTTTTTATCATACAAAGATATAAATACACAGGTATGCACTTACGTTTTTAAATATTCAGTTAAATCTTTAATAGCTTCAGACCTCATTCCCCTCGCTTTTAAAATAGCTATTTTACGCTTACGCGGAGCAGCGTTTGTTTCATCTTTTGCAATAATTTCATCTAGCAAATCTGTTGCTTCGACATACATCTGTAAAGCTTCTAAGCGCATAGCCTCAAACTTCATAACCCTCATGCTTTCAGGAAATTCTGTGGTAAGCGTTTCAATGCATTTCTCCGCTATATCTAACCTAGATGTGTCAAAAGCTGAAATTATTACTTGCTCCAATATAAGATGTCTTTCGTTGCCAAGTTTTTGCACACGGCTTTCTAATACTGCTTCCCACAGTTGTATTACTTCATCACTCCGACGTTCATTATCCTCACGCCATTTCCGCAATTGGTCACGAACATCTATCCAAAAATAAAAATAAAATTATGCAGGCCCAAATTTCAAAGTCAAAAGTTTTGCAAAACAAAAGGGGCAATAATTTATCTTGCTTACATACCACTACATTTAAAAAAAAATTAATTACCTGTCCAATCAATTTCCTTAAAATTGTAAGCCATGATTTTATAAAATTTCTCAACTAAAAGTATAGTTAAATGTCAAATTTAATAGTAACAAACTATTTCCGCCAGAGGGTTCTATTAGGGTTCCGCAAAAGATGGCGCACAGAAACTTGTTTTGACATAATGCAAAATTTACACAGCCATAACCATTTACCCGGCAAGACAACCTTCGGATGAAATTTTATATAACGGGTAAATGAGAAAAAAGTCAACCTAAGACGTAAATCATTATATTGTCGTCCTGAGGCTTATGGTCGGTTTACATACAACTTTCCTCGCTTTGCTTGACTGTTCAAGCTTTTCATATAATATTTCGTGTTGACATTCCTTCAGACTTTTTCTTTGACGGATAACTTCAATATATCTCAGCAAATCTTAAGATGTTTGAAGCCTTTTGAAACAATTTTCATGAAAACCAATGCAAAAAATGTACAACAAAAGTGAATTGTACACTAAATTTATCACCGTCCATCCCTCGTATTAAACGCTGAATGAGTGAATGGGACAACAAAGTTAAATAAACATGGATGCTTATGGAAAAACGCATTTATCTACAACTTAGAAATTTTGATGCCGCCATCAAAATCAGATTTGTTCCGTTGAAAATTCGAATTGCAATAAAAGTGAAATTAAAATTTAAAATAATTTTAATGTAAACAATGATGAGGAAATATCATAAAAGAATCAAATCAAATCAATATCAAATATCATAAAGTGATTATTGGATTTTAATTTGTGATTTACTTTCGTGCCAAGATTTATTGAATGTATCACAAGTGTAACAATCGTAAAAGTCACACATCGGAGTTCACGAAATGGAAAACATTTCCCTTACGACAGTATCAGTGTAGATGATTTTTACGTTCCATTTATACGACCAGCACGATCAGCAATTTAAGTATTTGAGATCCTACCCACTAGCAAATGGATTGTTTTGTTCGAATGTGAATATTATAAGCGAATAATTGCTAAAATTTATATATGAATCTTTTCTGATAAGTGGAAAATTTCAATGAATTTCGTGGGTATACATACTTAATTTTTGTGCAGGAATGAACATGTAATTTAATTTAAGAATATGGTAACATTCCCATTAAAGTTTTTTAAACTTATTTAAATGTTGTTAAACTTGTGTAAACCTGTGTAACTTATATGCATGTATTAACTTAGATATAGTGCAATGAATTTTTAATTGATTTAAAGAAAAATGCTTGTAATAAAACTAATGACATAGCAGAATTAATTATTTTGTTAATAAAATTTCATTCAGCATTTATGACAGCACTACCCGAATATCACGGTGGGACTACCGAAAATATCGATTAGTTTTGAGAATTGTCTGAAAAGATCAACATAAAGATGGCATGTAATTTTGGTTTTGGACTAACCGATGTGGTAGTTATCTCAGATATTTAACAGGTAAGTTCGCTGCAAGTATTACCATAATTGAGAGAGACGTATATATGCATACTGACAAATGCTGAAACTCCGTGAGGCTATGACCTGTAATTTAAGTTAATAAGATACCAAATATGATTGGAATCCATTTACGGTTTCGTCGAATAATGGATGTTAAATTCTTACGCACAATTTTTTATACATTTCATGTATATATATAAATGATCAGGATGAAAGGACGAGTTGAAATCCGAATAACTGTTTATCCGTCCATTTGTCCGTGCAAGCGATAACTTGAGTGAAAATTAAGATATTTTGATGAAGTCAATAATTAAAATGAATTTAGCCAAAACTAGAACTTCTATTGCCGAAACATCTCTCCTAACATCTCAAAACTCCCTAAAATAAATATGTCAAATTTCAGGAGAGAATATCCGGAATTAAAAAATTTTATGAATTTGATTTATAATGACCCAAATATCAGAGACCCCGAAAAATTTAGCCATTTGGTTAACTGTCTATCTGGAGAGGTTTTGGGAACCGTAAAAGCAACCACCGACCACTCATGCCATGCGTACAACAAGTATGCCAGAGAGGGATATGAAAGTAGGGTCAAAATTAAGCGCTTTTGTTAAGTCGCGGGTAAATAATTATGAATTTTCGGCTGAATTTTGGATAATGCGATGCATTTCGGCTAATCATCCAGATCATAACATCAATGTTAATGGCTGCAAAATTCCGTACGTTGTTGATTTGGTAGATCTATAATTCTAAAAATCTTTAAAGGCTGATATTTTATTTGATGCAGAAAACTTTTTCGATCTATAGTAGTTGGGCAATTTAAAAGTGGTCCTAATCAACGAATGCTAGAGAAACCCCATTTAGGGTGGATTGTGCCTGTCAAATATGTATGTTAGCAATCTAAGTCCTCCTCCCAAATTAAATACCACATTATGATAAGATGAAGAAAACTTAACATCAATAAATTTTTCTGTGAAATGAAATAACTCAAGTCAAATCCAATTTTAATAACTTGCGAGCCACCAACGAAACATATTGTCAGTCTCCGCTTTGGAGAACTTTTTGAGCCAATTTGAAGCTAGATTGGGCTGAGATGATTCTATTGAGTCTCGAGACTATCTGAAGAATATTAAAGCCAACATAATGCAGTTATCATCAATTAGAATTCCTTGGTACTTTAACGTAGATTATAGTATATTTATACTTTAACGTAGTATATATATACGAAGCCAATCTGCTAGTGCTACTAAATGTATGTTGGTTACAGCAAAGCCTAGAGTGGCTTCGCTGAAGACAAAATCTCTTCGGCGTCTAGGGCTTTCGGAAACACATCTTCTTTCCAAATTATGGCCAATGTTGAGTCGACATATTTTTGGACAATGTTCTGGACATTCTCCGAAATCTTATAGGATTAAAACACATCTATCTACATTACAAGCCATTGTTGCTACGTTAGTGATTAGTGCCAACGAAACTAAATCCTGCCGATTAAGTGTCTCGATATTGCAACGTGGACTAATTAAATAGTTCGATATGACCAATTAACACCAACATCCACCCCTCCCCCGAAGACTAAGCAGTAGAGAAGAAGAAAAGTACAGTCGTATTGACTGCAAATATGATCAAGTAAGGAAGGTTTAAATTCGGGTCTAATTGAACATTTATACTCTCGCAATATGCAAGGATCGAAGGAGGGGAAATATTTTTAAGCGAGTTAACACATTTTTAGTAGTTTTCAACATAACCTTTGTATGGGAGGTGGGTGTGGTTAGTATATGACATTCTGGAAGCTTTAACGGTTTGTAAGATATGTACATTAAACCTTTTGGGGGACGGGCCCATTCCCAGTGTTACAAAATTTTTTACCCACAGATGAACCGCTCTACTAGGATCCTCTGTACCAAATACCACGTCTATATCTTAATTTTTGCTAACTTCTAGCACTATCGTGTTTCTATTAATGGTATTTTGTGGGCGTGGCAGATGGTCGATTACGCTCATCTCCAATACAAACCTTCTTCTAGTGGCAAAGAACACGTGTTTCGTCAAGATATCTCAAGTTATCGCAAAATCGTTTGTATGCTTGTACTTCAACTTGTCTCTTCATCCTGGTCATTTATATATATGAGTAAATATTTGATATGTCTATATTTAACTCGATTAGTTTTAGGTGTTATAAACAACCGTTAGGTGAACAAAACTAATATACTCTGTTGCAACATGTTGCGAGAGTACGAAAATAACACAATGCTAGACTTTATTGAAAAATTTTTTTTATTATAATTGCTTCGTGTGGTCGTATATTTATTAAGATGGATAAGCCGACCAAGTACGTCCACTGTGGGAAGGGATTTGACACCAGACGAGTAAAAGTTAAGTTTTTTTAAAATTGTCCAGGTGGTTCATAATTGAGAATTTGCCGATGAGACTCAAAAGCTGAACAAAAGCACAATGCTTCCCGCGAACTTGCAAAAGTCAACCCGTGTCTGCATGAGTACTCGAATATGTCGTTTTCGTTTAAATTAATCCGAGTAGGAGGTCGCCTAGCAAATGCTCCTCTCCCGTATGATGTCATGTTATCGTATCTACGGCTCCTGCACTTTCGAAATCACCACACAGGGGCGAAAGCGTTGGTTCGGCTTCTTCGAGAATCCCCATCGCTGACCCGAGAAGCTTGCAGTAGAACCGCAAGAAACTGTAGACACTGCTTCCATTACAAGGCGGAGCTGCAAACGCAAATAATGGGAGATTTGCCAATCACAGTATTCGTTTACTTCACTTCAAAAGTAGTACATTTAGAATTAGTTTCTTAGTTATCTAACTCTAACTAACTCTTATTTTTGCCTTAAAAAGGTTCATTGCTCGCCAAAGAGTGCCGCAAAAAATATTCAGCGTCAACGAAACTAACTGCGTTGGCGCCGGCCGGGACCGGACCCAGCTGAAAGAGGCGTTTCAGGCTCAGTCAGGCTCAGACTCAGGGATTCGCCGCCGAAGAAGCTTCCTCTTTATACAACCGAGACCGCTGCACTTCGGCGGATTATCCGCCAAACATTGAATCGTTCGCTCCATGGGCAACGCGCTGACTTCCTGCGAGCACTTCTACCAGCGCGGTGCCAATGAAACCAATTCGTTGCTACGAGAGATGGCAGCTTGTATGCTGTCTCAAGCAACAGTTCTGGCGACAGTGGTCCAAAATATATATAAGATATGCATATGTATATAGTTAAATATATATTAATATATATAGGACATATTAATATATATAGGACATATCAAAATATATATAAAGGGCCTTCAGGATCGCAAAAAATGGCTGTACCCAAAACGCAATCTGCAGCCTCGTCCTCGTTCACGAAGACAACGTACCATCGCAGCAGTGTGTACTAGGACGACTCATCACAACCTTAGAAAGACAAGATACAAAGTACAAGTACAAGTGGCGCACGTGGCACCGATGGCGGGAACAATTAAACGTCCTTGTTAGGAGCTCGCCCTGGTGCCCATCGAAATTGAAGGATCTTAATCCTATTAAAGTGGCCGATGGTGCATCAAGCGACATAATTTTCACATGAAACAAAGTATAAATATAATAATAATAATAATAATAATAATAATAATAATGTAATAATAATTTTTTTAAATATTTAGTTCAATTATAAATTTAATTTTATGTAAAATACCTCCTCTAATTATAATATCTTTACTTTATCTTACTTACTGTTACTTACTTTATCGATTACAATATATTACAATCTAATCTATTACAAGGAATTACCGAATTTAGAAAGATACTTACATGTAGAACTAGTTTAAGCCGTTAGGTTATGGTTTTGCCGAAGTGATGAAATAAAGAATTTAATTGTATTACAGCTAGAGAAGCGATCTCAGGTCTCATTTTTTTTCGGTTTACTTACTTAAGTAAGTACAAAATTAATAATGATTTTTTATTTCTCCAAATTACCTTAAAGTCACTACTTGTACAAAGTTTTATTAAAATATCTTCATTGGTGCTTGATTTATATTGAGAAAAGAGAAAGAATCAGATGGAATTCAAAACTCTGTTATATGGTTAGTAAGTGTGGTAGTAGTCCGATTTCGCCCATATTAATATTGTAACATAACTATTCAAATCTAATGCACCAAACTGTGTGGATATGGGTGGAAATTAATATAGTCGTTGCTGAGGTATGATATTTCACCTAAAAGTGGGCATGACCACTGCCCAATTTTTACACTGATCCCTCTAAGTGTGATTGATATGGTTTTAGGGGTTTGTGAGATATGGCCATTAAACCTATTATGGGCGGGGAGATATCAAATTACAGTTTTGTGTCTTAATTTATGGCTAAGTTATAGTACTTTATAGGTTTTAGATTAACGGCATTGTGTGGGCGTGGCAACAGTCTGATTTCGTCTATCTGCAATACCAACATTTTAAGTGCCAAGGAACACGTGTACTAAGTTTCATCAAGATATCTCAATTTTTACTTAAGTTATGGTTTGCGCGGCCAGCCGGATGAACAGAAAGTTGAAATATATAACTATATCTATCGAACAAAACTATTATACTCTGTGGTGTATAAAAATGTGTGTGTATAAAAATGGAACAAATGCATGAGATCATTATTCAGCTCACTGGTGTTGTTAATGACCACATCTTCAGAAGTTCTTAGAGGTTAATAAAATTTTTGTTTGTGGAACAAAAAATACAAATAAATTGTAAATTTTGAGAAAATTTTTTTTAAATTATTGCAATCGAACATAATACGGATTTTTTCGTTTTACCCAGTTTGAAATATTTTGACCAATCTCAAATAAAGATTTGGTATGTACGAACGTTCGTGCCAAGATTAGGATGAATGCGGATGCACCAATTTACAGTAAATAGTACCCGTATCCTACGCACCTTAAAATTGAAGTAGACTAACAGCTATCAGAACTGCTAGACAACGAAATTATTAGACCGTCAAAAAGCGCTCACAACTCGGCCTCGTAGATTTTGTTATATTGTTGTCGAACGGCTACCATACTTGCGTTATTATGAATACTTAATAGGCGTGTTCATTTAACTAATTTGAACAAATTTGAGTATAAGTCATTAAGAAATATTATGTCCATTTCCGAAAGCTTTGTAACCATTCTTATTAAAATAATCCTAAAATTTTCCTTGGATATTTTTCTGCAACTAAAACTCAAAAAATCAGTTTTCATTCCGCCAATAATAGACCGAATTTCAGTACAACAATAAAATTATATCTGCGGGACGCTGATGATTAAGAAGTGGGGAATGTTGACGCAATAGCCTGGTTATATAGAACTGTTCCTGAAATAAAAGTAGTCAAACCACGGTCAGCATAAATTCTATTTTAACATTGCGAAAGCACACTTTGCTTAATAAAGTTTGATTAAGAAAATAAGCAGTTTTGATAAATAATAAACAACATGGATTTCACTTTTCGTTGACTCCTTAAGCGGAAGTTTCGTCGCCGTTACATGAAGCCGCGGTAGCCACAACTGAGTAGCTTCAATTTGCATATTAGCATAATTTGTGTTAGTGCATAGAAATATGTATCTATGTAAATATAGTAAGAAAATTAGAACATATTTGTATATGAAAATAATTTGAACAAAAAGGGATTTTTAACAAAATGTTTTAGTTCAGTTGACAATACGACGTGTGGGAAATTATTATTGTGAACTGCGATAATTTACATGTCAATTTGCTTTATTCTAAATAAAATAAAAACGCATAACATCGCTGCCAAATACGAAGCTCATTACAGATCTAATCAACGCTCTCTTGCTAAATTTTGCTTTCCACATCACAATGACTTGTGGGTAAAGCCGTCGGCCGCAAGTGAAGCGATGATCACCGGTGATCGTTTGCATATTTTATTCATTTTGACACAATTTATTTTTTCCCAACCATTTTGCACTCCATCAACTTTAAATTACCTATCACGCAAAATGCAATACATGTAACCTAAAAACACTCATAATCTTAAAAAATTTCACTCAGGGTTTGATTTAGCGGCATTGTCATAAGCAATGTTATTTCCATTGTACGCTTGAATGCTTTTAGAATGAAAGAAATTACAATAAAAATGAAATAGCATGAGGAAGAGAAGGGACAAAACATTAGGCACTTTATTAAGTTTGCGTCAAATATTCAACTTCCAAAGCGGCCAAATGCCTCAAAAGACACAAATCTGCTATAGAGTGTTGCCGTGTTTTGCCGTAAAGTTTATTACTTTAAGTATGTTTTTGCTAAATTTTCAAATATTTTTTGATTATTAGAATTCATATAGATTAAATATACTTAGTTTAGATCGAATTTTTATTTACCGTATCAAAATATTATTAAATGTTTCCAATTTTATCAAAAATATTTTAATTGATTTGATGGTGGTATTACGGAGGAACATTTTTTCTTCACTTCGGAAAAGCAATATAGTAATTGCCACGTAGTAAAACCACCCTCTGAATTTATAGATTTTCTATAAAAAATCGAAGATATTTATACACAACATTTTGATTCTACTTGTCATAGGATCGCGTTTTCTATATATATACATATGCCTATACAATGGTTATTTCGTTGCTGTCTCTTCAACGAACACATTTTTTTTTTCTGTTTTTGAAATTTGTAAAGTATTTTAATGACCAACAGTTAAGTTTTCACTCAGCCATTCAAGACTACCCGAAACTCCAATACATTGAAAGGATTAGAATGGAATGGAGTGTGGCCATACACACTTTTGGTATATTAACTTTTGGATATTTTGAAATTTTGATATTTCGGTCCTCCGGTGGGCCTATATCAGGCATATCCAACTTTAAATACGTACATACACATTATAAATAAGTACTAGATGAGTACGTAGATAAATAACTCAAAAATTTCAAAATTCGTATAACATTTAATAATATATATAATATATATATATGTTAGATTCTGGCAAGTTGTCGTCAATTCTGGAATTCATATTCGCCACAATACTATGGCGAACACGAATTCCAGAATCGGCGATAACTTGCCAGACTTTAAAAGACATCGAAACAAGTGGTTGCCAGAATGTTTGAATGACTATATTGTAGCAAATTCGAATGTCAGAAAAAAACAGAATTGACGATAAGTTGCCAGAATCAGCCGGACATCGAAACTAGTTTTGCCAGACTGTTCGAGTAACGATCTACTATAGAAGTAAGCCGGAGTGGCAGCAGGATACAGTTGAGATAAAAGTGTTGCCAAGTAAAGTGCAAGTGAATTATATGTAAGCTCGAATAACGAGTAATAAAGTGTTAAGTTATTGAATAAGAAATAAAGAAAAGTGTATAGCCATTAAATTGTGACTTTAATTAAACAATCCAGTGTGCGAACTCAGGGTAGAGTTTCAACGTGAACGATTAATTTAGAAAATCCGTCGCAATACTTATACAAAAGCATACATCGAACTTATCTCTCAAAGAAAAAGTCTGAAGCAAAGCGATTCAATAATTGCAAGTGAAAGGCCCTTAAAAAACACATAGACCCTGTTCATACAAGAAGACTTTTGTTGCTAATTATCGGGAAATTCTTTTTCGGTGTTGCCTATTGCATTCACACGTACGACTCGAGTTGCCGGGAAATTTTCCACAATCCTCATATACCAGATTCTCAAATTCTTGCACACTTAATTTAGGCCTTACATAAATTTTTTTCCATAGCTAATTTTTACCCTTATCTACCATTCTCTAAAATATTTCTATTTTATTACGCATAATTGCATACATATTTATATATTACTTGGAAAAAATAAATGAGGAAATTCAAAATTACGGCATATTATAAATACTCATTTGAACAGAGCGCAATTGCAACTATTAAAAGATTTTCAAAATGAAAGAGGATGCCGAACTAGGTAGCAGCGAACTGTTACGAACAAGAACACAAATGTGTTGCCTGAGCACGAGCAACTCGGCGTTCTTTGTCTTTCCTCGTGGCCCCTTCGCCGACAAACTAAGAGTCTGAGTAACCAAATCCTTCGTGTGTGACCGTGTATGAAAATGTAGGATAAAATAAAGATAAAAATTAGCTAATGCAAAATATTTTTGTATACCGCTTAAATGAAGCGTACAAATATTTGAGAATTTGATATGAAAGGGAATGTAGAAAATTGCCGGGCAACACGAGCCGCCCGTATGTATGCATTAGGTAGCATCAAAAGACAATTTCCCGACAATTACCAATAAAAGTTTCCATGCAAACAAAGCCATACACGACTAAATTTCGCTTCAACACTTACCGATCAAAAACGCATGTATCTCATGTATGGACACTTCAAGGCAAACCTTTTGTAGTGCTATCAGGTAATTAATGAATTATTTAACCGAAAATACTCGGAGTTAGGAAGAACATGAAAAGCTGCTATCGGTGTAACACCAACAACAACACCCTAACTACAACAAAATAAGGAGCGACAAGGAGGGAGCTGCACCTGAAGGATTAAGGAAGAGTGTGTCTACAGTAGTTGTAGTTATTTTTGTTGACTTGTAATGGACAGATTGTCTATCAACCATAATTAATTAAATCAACGCCATATTATAAACGCAATATTATGGTAAAATGGAAAGACTAATAATATGGCAAGGGTGATTTTGGAAATTAGAGCAATTTGTTTTCGTATAGTCTGGTAACCCAAGTGTTGTATGAAGTTAAAAGCACGGCAATTTGTCGTCCGTTTTGAAGAGTAGGAGTGTGGTATTAATTCATTTATTTGAATTTCTCAATTTCTCAATTTCTCAATTCTTGTTTTTAAATAAGTTTCATTAACAAAAATTATGGCGGATGATGAACATTACATTAGGGATATACAACGAGAATATGTAGATTTTTTAGATGATGAAGAGGACCAAGGAGTTTATTCGGGGCTCATAAAGGACATGATTGCTGAAAAAGGGCGCCGTCTAATCGTTAACATAAATGATGTGAAACGCAAAAATCCTCAACGGGCTCAAGGACTTCTGTCTAATGCATGTGATGAGCAATTAGCGTTTGGACGAGCCCTAAAAGAATATGTTGCCACAGTGGATCCTATCTATGCAAAACAACATGAAGATTTTTTTGTCGGATTTGAAGGCTGTTTTGGGAATCGTCATGTAACTCCACGTTCCTTAACTTCTATGTAAGTTTATTCTCCATATAAATTGGCAAATCAAATTAATTTATTTCATTTAAGCTATTTGGGGAATTTAGTTTGTGTTGAAGGTATTGTTACAAAGGTTTCTTTAATACATCCAAAAGTGGTTCGCAGCGTTCACTACTGTCCAGCAACAAAAAAAGTTATGGAAAGGAAATATACAGATTTGACTTCATTTGAAGCAGTTCCCTCCAGCGCTATCTATCCCACAAAAGATGATGAGGGAAATTTGTTAGAAACTGAGTTTGGGCTTTCCATATATAAAGACCATCAAACTGTTACGATACAAGAAATGCCTGAAAAAGCACCAGCAGGTCAATTACCTCGATCTGTTGATATTATTTGTGATGATGATATGGTAGATCGATGCAAGCCCGGTGATCGTGTTCAGATTGTGGGAAGTTATCGCTGTCTACCAGGAAAGTTTGGAGGATATACTTCTGGTACATTCCGTACTGTGTTGCTAGCCAACAATATTTCACTTTTAAGCAAAGATAGTAATATGCTTATTTGCCGAGAAGATATTATCTTATGTAAAAAACTGGCAAAAAATACTGATATTTTTGATTTGTTGGCCAAGAGTTTGGCTCCTTCTATTCATGGACATTATTTCGTAAAGAGAGCAATTTTATGTCTCTTGTTAGGTGGAGTAGAAAAGGTTTTACCTAATGGTACGCGCCTGCGTGGTGACATCAATGTTCTTCTTATTGGAGATCCAAGTGTGGCTAAATCTCAATTACTAAGGTATGTATTAAATACAGCGCCAAGGGCGATACCAACCACTGGTCGAGGCTCAAGTGGAGTAGGTTTAACGGCTGCTGTAACGACTGATCAAGAAACTGGTGAGCGCCGATTAGAAGCAGGCGCTATGGTTTTGGCCGATAGGGGTGTTGTTTGTATTGACGAATTTGATAAAATGAGCGATATTGATCGTACCGCGATTCACGAAGTCATGGAACAAGGACGTGTCACAATATCAAAAGCTGGAATACATGCGTCTTTAAATGCACGCTGCTCGGTATTAGCGGCCGCAAACCCAGTCTATGGAAGGGTAATAATGTAAAAGATAGTTATCCTGCTACAATTTGTGTTAATATAAAAAAAATATATTTCATATTTTTAGTATGATCAATATAAAACTCCAATGGAAAATATTGGTCTTCAAGATTCGCTTCTTTCTCGTTTTGATTTACTATTCGTGATGTTGGACGTAATTGATAGCGATGTTGACCAAATGATTTCGGATCATGTTGTGCGTATGCACCGTTACCGGTAACATTTTAAGAATATAGTTTAGTTATTGTTTAATTTCACGTTGTGTATTTCAGTAATCCAAAGGAAACCGATGGTGAACCCCTTTCAATGGGTAGCTCGTATGCAGATTCATTATCGTTCACTGCGAATTCTGATGAGGTAGTTCATACCTACGCATTTAGGACAAAAATTATACTTTTTTTTTGTAATTCACAGAAAAAAGAAATAGAAATCTATGAAAAATATGACCCATTGCTTCATGGTAAGTCAAGAAAGCGACAAGAAAAAATTTTATCTGTCGAGTTCATGCGTAAATATATCCATATTGCAAAATGCATGAAGCCAAAATTAAGCGAACAAGCTTGTGAAGCTATTGCGACGGAGTACTCATCTTTGCGCTCTCAAGAAAATATACAATCGGATGTTGCACGTACTCAACCAGTAACAGCTCGAACATTAGAAACTCTTATACGACTTGCCACAGCTCATGCTCGTGCTAGATTGTCAAAAACTGTTGCCGCCGATGACGCACAGAGTGCTATAGAATTGGTGCAATTTGCCTATTTTAAGAAAGTTTTAGAAAAAGAAAAATTTAACAAACGACGACGTGGGGATGATTCAACTGATGAAGATGAAAGTAATGAAAACACGACATCACCAACCAAGAAAAGTAAACGAACTCGTACGGAAACATTACATCCGGAGGCGGTAAGTGTTTCCTATGATACTGATGAAGAAATTGAAGCGCCTCAACCGGACGCAGGTGATTTAACAAGGCGCGAAACAAGAAAGTCGATTTCAGGTCGAAAATCAACCTTAGCTGTTGGAGTGGTCCCTCAACCCCACGAACAAAGTACACTCCATACAAGTGAAGATACAGCTACATATATATCAGATTCTAGATTGAGCTTCTTCAAACATAGTTTGCAACGATTGTTCCGAGAGGCTCGGGAACAGAGTTTATCTCTAGAAAGAATTACAAAAGCTGTCAATGAAAATAATTCAGAACAATTTTCAAATTTTGAAATTGCAGCTGCCATGGATCAAATGACTGAAGAAAATCAAGTAATGGTTGCTGATGGTATCGTTTTTTTAATATAATTTCCATTACATTCATTCGACACAGTTATAACATTTTTTTTGTAGGCTTATATGTACATTTGCTGTGTAGATTAGATACTTATACTAACGTTGTTTAAGTGATGAACTACATTCAATTTATTTGAACATATCTTAATCCTTGGCATTTAAAATAAACTGTTTTTTTTTTTTTATTTTATAAAATTTAATTGGTTCATGTTTTCATTTCCATTTTCCATTCGATGCGATAACATTTTGAGTGTTGCACGAATGGCGATAGTAATATACAATATATTAACAAAATCACGAGTTTTTGCTTTTCGTAAAACAGTTCGTTGTGTGGTTTTCAGTAGTTTTCAAAAGTCGGCAACAGCAAAAATCAAATTTATACGACCAAATAATCTAGACCGAAAACCGCGCTTGGCACTCTAGTTAGCATGTACGGTGCTGTTACTGCGGTATAAACAGCACCATTACCAGAATTGTATGGCAAATTAAAGGTAATTAATACTAAATTAATAATAAATTACGTGAATTGATTTTGAAACGCTAGCTACACACTCATTACTTCGTGCGAGTCCCGTCCCTTCTGATGGGAATGTATTGCGCTCTGCTGCAATATCCTGTTAGTCCTGTTGTTGTAGTGAATATCCAGACCTTGTTTGGAGGTGGGTGGATTAACTCTTAACGAAATCAGTTAACGGTAGGTCCAGGAAAGAAGCTATTTTGACGAGGTCGGGCCAAAGTGAAAGAAGAAATAAAAACCAGAAAGCAGAAATAAAAGAGGTGGTTAGAGTCATGTGAAGGTTCTTTCCATGCGGGACAAAAGTTTGGTATGTCTAGGTCAATTCTGGAAAGGTAGGTATACCTGCTGCAGTATTCAGAACGAAGTTGGGTGGGACAATTCGAGCTCTTGTTCTGCTATGGGTAACTCCATTCACTAGGAGGGACTCGGTGAAGGTATTCATAGCTCCAGTTTGAGTGACGTTCAGTACTTGTCTGAAGTTAGTCGCGTCCGAAGTTTTGTTGGTAAAGTGCTGTACCTCATCGACGCATTGCTGGATTGTTCTCTTGTTGAAAGGTTGTGCAGATGGGCGTTCATTTTCAAACACGTCATCAAATCCATTGCTCGACATCAATATCGTGCAATCATCAGCGTATGAAGTAATGGAAACTCCCTCTGGTGGCTGAGGGAGCTCCTCGTTTAGAATGCTAAAGATGGAGTTATTGATCTATTCCGATGTCCCCGGTTACATCGTGAGTTTGTTTTTTTGAGAATACTGTAGCCATCGTAGGTTGTAAGATTAAATGTGATCCAGACCCCAGGACCGCCTTAAGATTATAAAATTTGTTACCTCTGGGATTTTATGTTGCAGGTAGTTTATGCTGCATAATTTTAATACGGTTAGGGCGGCTGATATGGGCATAAGAGTTAGGGTAGAGGTTTGTCGGTGTTGTTGGGTTGTGGAGGTAGGGAGAGGATTTGAAAAGGATACGTGAAAGAGGGCGAGGATCAGAAACGAAGGGGCGTGGTTGAGAGGGTACTAGTGGGTAGATGAGTTGGTGAATTGATGTATTAGTAGGGTTGTTGATATTGCAGCATTCTACTTAAGAATTGTTGTGCCATTGCATGTAGTAGCACTGCAGTGATGGTTCTTTGGTGGGATTTCCCGGGCCGACCTGTGAGCTGAGAACTGACCACCGTGAGATTTGCAAACTTTCGGATTTGTTAGCAGTAATTTTGCTGTTTTCGTTGTAACACTTTTATTTATTTTCTGAGGTAAAATTATCCATTTGTCAGAAAATGTTAGTTTAAAATATATTTCACCATACCTCAAGAAAGAAAGAAACATGTCTTATAACATAAAGTTTCCATTTACTAATATCTTAAGAAGGGGTATTTCTCTTTTAAATAGCTAACTTTATGGAGGAATGCACGCTGTCTCTCTCCATCAGAATATGACCAATTTGATTTTTTTTTGTTCTATGGTAATATTATGTTCGACTGATATATTAAGCATGCCACTTCGATAAGTATAGCCATGTGACATGCCCAATGTAGTTCAACTTCTCCCAAAACTGACGTTAATTCCTTCCTTAGCCCCCCATACCGAATATATAGATTTCCATCCCTTCTATCTTAATAAAATAGGGTGATATATTTCGCTTAGCAGAGTATGATTTGATACCGAAAATGGACTGGTACAAATACCAATTATATTAATTTTCGCCTGTGGGAAGTGTGGAGTATTTACATTCTACATATTGGCCAGTGTGAGGGATATCTCAACAGAATATGTTTAGAATATTTCTCTTGGCAGTTTATAATTTAAGTTTGTTATAAAGTTCTGTGGCCATCTAGAAATTTAACTCAACCTTTACTCAAACCAGGTGCGAGAGAGTCTTACAAACTTAGCTTATACCATTTTCTAGAACCCATATACCTCATATATTGATTGGTGCTTCTCTGAGTGGCTTACTCCATATGTATACATATATCTAGTATGAGAGACGTCGCGATGAAAGTTGATAAGAATGTTTCTTTCAACGTATAGTAACTCAGAACTAAAAACAAATGAAATCTGTCAACATTCCTCATTAGTCTCTTACATGATGAAAGATACCAATGTCTATTGATTCGCCGGGATTTAATGTAGATATTTTATACATATAATAGTGAAACTTAGCGTGCTTCCAGTAGCGTAGTTTGTGTCAAAAATTATGGAATCACTTTCAATATACTGAAAAACGCAGAAATCGGATTTAATATATGCACTAGCTACAAAAAGTCTCCGCTCATGATGAGTAAATGCTTTTGAAATGAAATGAAATAAAATCAAAACAGCTCTTTCAAATAACATTAGCGTTTTTAATCAATATTTCATTTGATAAAAAATAAAATAAGGCGTGTTTTCTATTGAATTCTAAAAATGGGTACCACAAAAAGTCTTCACTCATATTATAAAAAATGTTTAAATCAATATAAATAAAAATAATTAATAACCCCGGCGTTTTAGAACTTCAGCAATCCCCTTGGGAATGGAATGTACAATTTTCGTTGCCTCTTCCGCGGATATTTTGGACCATTATTCCAGGATGACATTTTTCAGAATCTCCTTGCTGGTAATATTATGAGTGCCAATTCTGTGTTCTAATAGAGCCCACAAGTGCTCTGTGGGGTTGACGTCAGGTGACTGTGGAGGTGTATGTAACAACTTTGGAGCATTATAAAGGAGCCAAAGGCGCAAAACGTCAGTGGTGTGCATGGGGCCATTGTCCTGTTGAAAATAAAACTCTCCAGGCAACTCCAGAGGCTTATTTAAAATATCATTAAAAATCTGTAAATTTTTCAAAAATCCTAATAGAATATAATAATATTGTCGCGAACACGAATTCCAGAATCGACGATAAGTTGCCAGAATCAGCCAAACAGCGATTGCTACCAACAGATCGCCACTCGAACTTTCTGGGAACTGCGAGTTTCGATGTCTAGCAGATTCTGCCAAGTCATCGTCGATCCTAGCATTCGTGTTCGCCCCAGTATCATGCCATTCTTGACATTGCAAATGATCATGCCGCTAGAGTAAATATTCCCTGCGCGAAAATTTTCTGATTATAAATGTTTTATAGTGACATGTAATGCATTTTTTGTTATAGGTCACTTAAGGACAATAGGGAACTCGTTTTAAGACCCTGTACATTTATCTTAATAGTAACGTAAAAAAAGTTAATAAAAAAGTTAAAGTTTTGCCTGTTAAACTAAGGAATGATAAAAATTACCAAAATATAAGTGTATTAAGTACTCACTGGGTTGCTTTACTACCGTGTTCACTTACACAGTCATACTTCCTCTCATGCTGTTCACTGTTTTATTTGCAAATTTTTTGACAAGAGAGTGGCGCCAAAAATATCGAGGAGAGAAATAACAAATCGATGACGGCTTGTATGAATGATAACTTCGACTTTTCCAATTTGTTCAAATGTATGCATATATGCAGCAACAAAACATAAAATTTGCTTACGAAATTATCATGGTATAAGGATACCTTAAAAACTATGATTTCAGCTGTTGTATAATGCTTCAGAGGATTCATATTAATTAGTGCGTTGTGAATTTGTACCAATTACCAATTACTAATACCAAATAAAACTAATAAATACAGTTTAAGAGGTTAGGCCAGTCTAGGATTTTCGAAAATTCGAATTTTGTTTTTTTAGAATAGTGACAAAAAGAATATTCCCTTGTCCAATCAGCTGTTGTGTCGTAGCGTCGGCGTCACTCACGTTCAGCACGTAAAAATTTAAACACATTTTTTTCGAAAATGAACTTTTCAAATCGAGCGACGATGGTACTCGGAGACTATCTTATTTATCCACTTGTTTTGTTTTATCAAAATTTGTATAAAGTGGCCATAAAACTTCACATATACATCGAATTATAGAAAGGTAATTCTTTTTCTCTGAATTAAAATTTGCCTGCCGAAAAACTTAAATACAAATGCAAATGCTAAATTTATTGTTTATTAGATCATATGGAAACTAAATTTACTAGCTATGCATTTCCGAAATTTTTGCCACTTCGGTCAACGGTTATTTTCTCAATTCCATTTCATTTTTTTATCATTTTGTTTTTGTTCTTTACTTTTTCATTACATTACTTTCATGTCCATTAGTTCTTTTAACTTTTAGTGTTATTTTAGGTTTAAGATGTCTACAAGGCACTGTTAGGAATTTCAACTGAAAGATGCAGAAATAGTTCAAATACTTACGGCTGACAATGACGAAGAAGACTGGAACAAGAAGACCAACAGTTTCGTACGGACGATAATAAAAATGGTGTAATATGGTGGAATGGATTAAAATTCTGGAACAAGAATCTAACCTCAATATTCATTTCAATCTAGAAATTTAGGTATCCAGGAGTACCATACTTTAAATGGAAACTCTTACGTATGTATAAAAAAAAAATATATTTATGTACGTACATAATAAAAAATATATAAATATATTTATATGTGTTTATATATATACATACTTATTTATATGCTATATGCTATATATGTATATATATAGCATTAAGTACTTGACTTAACGCAATCGCTAATTGGGTTGGGTTATGAAATTTACTTTGACAACTCTTTCAACACACTTGGTTTGCAATATAAATTGATTGACGTGAACACAAAAGCCTGCTGCACTGTTCATACAAACAGAAAAGACATGCTGAAGCCATTGCCAGCGGACAAAACTATGAACAGAGGTGATATCTATTCAGCAAGTTTTATCAGCAATTTTTTTCATCAAATGGATGGATAACAGATTTGTTCACATGTGGACCAATTTATTTGATTGATACAATTTATTGTCGCCACTTTACTTGTCAAAGGTGACAATCGGTATCAGCCGAAAAGCTGAGTGTTACTTGCCTAATGTTATTGTAAGTTATATTAACAAGTAAGAAAGGCCTAACTTCAGGTGTAACCGAATATTTTATACTCTCACAAGCATACACACTAAACTTTTGTACTGTTGTGACAAGTGTGAATCTTCCTCAACTGCGTCCTACAGCATCCAAGTGACCATACTGGTGTTGCGTTATTAACGACGAGCTTTGTAAGTTGCCAACAACGTTTCTTTGTCCTTTCCCCAGGTGCTGTCGACTGGTGACTTAAGGATTTTGTTGCGCCTCTGTACTTTGGCAATAATCGTAGTCGTATGCGGAGTAAAAGAGTAGGCTGTCGAACGGAACATCTAAAATTTTTGGGTTGCTTACCGCCGGAATTTTAACACCATCAACTGAAATGTTGAATTTTAGTCTGTACTCCTTCCTCTAGTTCGTGAATATGGTAGCTGGATGAAAGGTCGTGGAGATAGCTGTTTAGTTTCTTACAATATAGTACAATCAACAGCGTATGAGGTAATGGAAATTCTATCTAGTAGTTGGGGGAGTTTCGAGATACAGTAATTAAACAATAGTGGGGAGAGGACACTACCTTGCGGAACCCCCTGTTTAATTCTTCTTAATTTTGAAGTTTGACCTCAAAATAGTACGTTTGATTGAGGACCGCTCAGGTAATTCATGTTCCATTTCTTCAGCTGTAGAGGTAGTGTTGATTGTTCGTTGTCTTCTAGTAGCATTGTGTGAATGACTGCGGCAAAAGCTTTTAACAAGTCCAACGCTACTAGAATAGTCCTCTCACAGGATGGTTTTTGACTGAGCCATGAGTTATCTGGATGCTGCTGCGGTGTGACTGTGCACTTTATGGAAACTATGTTAGTGATCTGCTAAGCTCAAATGGGGTGTGGAAGTCAAAAATAACAAAACCTTAAATGTATCCACTAAGGGGCTAAGGGGCGACAAGACTTTCCCAGGTTGGCCGGTTTCCAGGCTTCAGTGACAAATCGATAACCTTGGTGAGGTAGAATAAAGCCTAGATGTTTTTGCATCAACATGTTAATACCATCTGGGAAAATGGATTTAGAGGATTTTGCTTTATTGATGGCATCTTGAACCTTCTCGTCGGGGAAAGTAAGTGGTGCGCAGTCTTTTGATATTTTGCGCAGCTATCGGGTAACACGTCTTTTATTTTATCTATCGAGGGCTGCAGTATGAACAGCCGGCTAAAATAGTTCGCCCGTTTTTCCAGGGCCGAGGAGGCATGACCATCGAATGGAATTTCAACTGGGTCAGCATGTCTGCTCGGAATGGACAACGGTTTGACAGTAGTCCAAAGCTTACTCACCCCAGCAGAGATGTTACAAGAACTCAAATGCTGTGCCAATAGGTTTAATATATATATCTCGGAAGCCTTTAAAGCTATATCAATCAAACTTGCTGCAACTAAGTTTTTCTAGGATCTCGTCATATATTGAGAAAATTAGTAAAATCGGATTATAAAAACGCCCACCTCCCATACAAAAGTTATGTTGAAAACTACTAAAAGTGCGATAACTCGCTGAAGGAACACGTCAGAAACATTAAATCTTGCAAAAAATATTGTACTGAAGGGATGCATAGGAAACCATATAGAGTTTTGATGATGGCCGTGGCACCGCCCACTTATAGGAGACATCTCAGGAACCTCTTAACCGATTTCAACAAAATTTGGTACATTATATTTATGCAAGCCTATGTCACGCTGTGCAAATGGACGAAATCGGATAAAACTCACGCTTACTTCTCATATAACACAATTTTAAGTTTTATCTGATCCTTTCACTTTAAAGTAGATAAATCGAGCACCAAGTAAGATTTGAAAATTAAACTTTGTACAAATAGTGCCTTTAGGATATGACATCTTATGCGTAAAAATAGACGAAATCGGATTATAAATTTTCAAGCCACCAAATACCCAATATTAAGACCTCAGTGCCTCAATCCGAATTTTTTTCGAAAATATCGGGAAATCTGTAAGATATTGTAATGAAATTAGAAGACTATCTTTCCATGATAACAATGTCTGGTGTCAAGAATGGGAAAAATCGGGTAAATACTTCCCATAGCCCGCATATACCTGATATAAGGATTTTCAATCTTCCTGTAAACTTTATACCATATATAACGGTCAATATGAGTTATTTCTTTGAAATCCAGAGAGCGTCTCTTTCTGATAACAGTGTGTCCATGTGCTCAAAATTGATAAAATCGGGTAAGCACTTCCCCTAGCCCTCATGTACCTAATATACGGATTTTCAACTTCTGGGTGGACTTTATACCATAATTTCGGTCAATATGTAAGATATCTTAGCAAAATTAAGTGAACGCGTAATATCGGATATACCATAGATTACTGCCCAAAATGTCTGAAATCGGTTTACGAATTATCTTAGCTCCCATATACTACATATAATGATTTTCGTTATTCTAGCAGACTTTATGCCGAATATGTCGGTCACTGTGTGAGTTACCTTCATAAAAGTGGGTGCAAATATGTTCTCCAATATACTTGAATAATGAAAAGAGTTAATGTGGTCAGTGCAGATCTTCGTCTATCCCAAAAATGCCCGATATAAAAATTTCCGGCTTTTCATCTGACTTCCAAGCGTTTAAGTTGGTCAATATGTGTGATATTTTAATGAAATTAAGTGGATATGCTTTCTTAAACACAATGTGGTTTCGCGCTAAATATGAAAGAAATCGGTCTAGATCATGGCCTAAGCCGCTTATTCCTAATATAATGATTTCCCTTTTCTCTAAAAAATTTGACGAAAAATATAACTATGAAAGCACATAAGTCTATGGCCTAGCTGAACGTGTAATATGGATATAGCTTATTTTATTGTCGAAAATGAATAAACGAGAAATCGGTCAATGAATTATAATGATTTTCGTTATTCTAGCAGACTTTATGCAAATATGTCGATCACTGTGTGAGTTACCTTCACAAAATTGCGTGGAAACACGTTCCTTAATATACTTGAGTAATGAAAAGAGTTAATATGGTCGGTGCATTTCCTGCGGTGATTTCCTTTTCTCTGGTTGACTTTTTCCTCATATATGTAATATATTTATTAAACCACTTTGGTTGAGCTTATATCGCAAAATATAACTATGAAAGTACATAAGTCTATGGCCTGTAATATAAGTTAAAAAGATACCAAATATGATTGCAATCCATTGACAATTTCGTCGAATAATGGATGTTAAATTCTTCCGCAACATTTTTTAATATAAAGTTATACCAGCACCTGAAAGCATATCCCCGCCTCTGATCCTTGCACATTGCGAGAGTATAAAATGTTCGGTTACTTGTTTTCATTTAAAATCAAAAAGGTCCTCATTGACAGAGCTACCGATTAGTTCTGTTATTCGCTCTTACATCTAACCTACTTTCAACTATCCAGATGTTCATATTCATAATTTGTATATTAGTATGTCTGCCTATTTGATACTTTGTATGTTTATATGCAGCTGTGTTAATTATACTGAATTACACTTAATTACGGTGAGTATTTTGTTATGCACCATTTAAAAGTGGTGATTTTGACTTGGAAGACGAAGAAAGTCTTCGGTGGCCAAAAAGGTTTGAAAATAAGGAACTGTAACATTACTCAATGAAGATTGTTGCCAAACAAAAGAACAGCTCACAGAATTTTTGAGAGTTAAAGCAAATAAATTGGTTGCCATATGAATTGAAGCCAAACAAATCAACGGCGAAGCCCAATATCCATGACACCAAGGTAATGCTCTGTATTGGTGGGATCAGAAGAGCGTGCTGTATTCTGAGCTTCTAAAACCGGCTGAAACCCTTAATGGTAAAACGCTACAACTCATTAAATTGAAGCGAGCGATTGCAGAAAAATGCCTGCAATTTGTGACTAGACACGAGTCCATAATTTTCCATCAAGACAGCGCTCGGCCTCATGTTGCAAGACCGGTTAAAAACTATTTTTGTAGATGTACTTTGAAAACAGCGGCTATGAAATTTTGCCTCACCCGCTTTTTGGTCCAGACCTTGTCCCTTCTGACAAGCATTTGTTCCGGTCAATGAACAACGCCCTCACTGGAATACGGTTCGCATCAGAACAGAATATTAAAAATTGGCTTGATTCATCCTGGGCCGCCAAGTCGGCGCAGTTCTTTTGGGATGGAATCCACAAGTTGCAAGAAAATTAGGAAAATGTTGTATCTTCAAATGGGCAATACTTTGAATTATACGTTGTTATTACATTAATTACAATTACAATTACATGTTTTTATTAAATAAACGTTAAATTTTTGAAAAAAAAACCCATTAATATAGTTATCGACGCAATAGACTTTTGTGTTTATAAACATTTTGTTGCCAAGTTTGATTTTACAATTAACTAAACTAATTATATAGTTTTTATTCAATACTGGTTCTGTGTTACCGCAGTTTTGAACTAGTTTTTCTTCATAAGCATTACAATTAAAGTATCACCATCTAAAATATAGATAAAATAGATATCATTTACAGTTATTTTTATACTCTCGCAACATTTTGCAACAGAGTATATTCGTTTTGTTCACCTGACGGTTGTTTGTAACACCTAAAACTAATCGAGGTAGATATAGACATATACGAGACAGACGAGTTAAAATCCGAGTGACTGTCTGTCTGTCCGTGCAAGCGATAACTTGAGTAAAAATTAAGATATTTTGATGAACCTGGGTACACGTGTTCTTTGTCACTGTAAGACGGTTGGTATTGCAGATGGGCGTAATTGGATATCTGCCACTCCCACGAAATGCCATTAATCTAAAACCTATTGAATTACCTGAATTACGATACAAACGTGTTTTTTGGTACAGAAAATCTTACTAGGGCGATGCCCCGTGAGGGAAAAATTTTGTAAAAGGGGGTTTGGCCTCGCCCCCAAATAGGTCCTCACTATAAATCAAGCATCAATTCAGATATTGGATTAAATCTTTTCACGAATAGTACGTTCAAGATATGCCATCTAGTGCGTAAAAATAGTCGACATCGGATTATAGTTTTCAAGCCACCAGATACTCAATATATGGACCTTTATACCGAAAATATCGGTAAATCTGTAAAATGTCGCTCTGATATTCGAGTGTTATCTCTCCATGATAATAATGGGATCTGGTACCAAAAGTCGGGCAAATACCTTCCCTAGCCCCCATATACCTAATATAAGTATTCTGAACCTTCCGGTAGACTTCACTACATATATAACGGTAAATGAATAAGATATCATAATGAAATTGGAGAATTATCTTTCCATGATAAAAGTGTGCTCTTGTATCAAAAATGGGGAAAATCGGGTAAATACTTCCACTAACCTCAAAATACCTAATATAAAGATTTTCAATCTTCCTGTAGACTTTATACCATATATAAGGGTTAATATATGAGTTTTCGCTGTGAAATTCAGAGAACGTCTCTTTCTGATAACAGTCTGTCCATGGGCTTAAAATGGATAAAATCGAGTAAGCACTTCCCCTAGCCATCATATACTTATATACGAATTTTCAAACTCCGAGTAGACTTTATACCATATATTTCGGTCAATATGTAAGATATCTTAGAAAAAATTAGCTGAACGTGTAATATTGGATATACCATAGTTTAATGTCGCAAATGAATAAACGTGAAATCGGTCAATGAATTATAATGATTTTCGTTATTCTAGCAGACTTTAAGCAAATATGTCGGTCACTGTGTGAGTTACCTTCACAAAACTGTGTGGAAACATGTTCTCTAATATACTTTAGTAATGAAAATGAAATGATATGATCAGTGCAGATCTTCCTCTAACCCAAATATGCCCGATATAAGAATACTCGACTTTTATTCTGACTTTATGTGTGATATTTTAATGAAATTATATGTTTTCTTAAACAACATGTGAATTCGGGCTAAATATGAATGAAATTGGTCTGAACCGTGGTCCAAGCCTCATATTCCTAATATAATGATTTCCGTTTCTCTGATTGACTTTTTCCTTATATACCCAATATATTTAATTGAGCCACTTTGGTTGAGTTTATATCGCATATATCTTATTTGAGTTAACTTGGTAGATTTTAATATAAATATCTCGGACACGAAGCAAAATACAGTAATAAAAGTACATGGGTCTTATTAGTTAATAATGTACCAAATAAGATTACAATCCGTTATCGTATTCGGTTTCATCGAATAATGAATGTTGAATTCTTACGCAACAATTCTTAATATAAAGTTATGCCAGCACCAGAAAGCAGTTCCGCTCCTTTGGTCCTTGCACATCGTGAGAGTATAAAATGTTCGAATACATCCGAACTTAACCCTACCTTACTTGTTTATTTAAAGATTTTGCCACAAACAGAGTATCAATTGCGAAATAGCATTCAATGCGAAAAGTGGACTATACCTGAATCTTATACAACAAAATCTCAAATTGGCATTAAGTTATAACAGTAAAATTTAGGTATGAAATCTTGCATACATATTAAAATATTGATGTATCCAAAACAAGCGAACTCGCATTAGCTATTCATAAATTCCCCTTATATATCCCGCTATAAGTAAAAAATCTCATCTAAAGTAGGTGAACATAGGATTGACCTAAGATCAATATAATATATGGAATACCGTGACATTGACAATTTTATGTATAATGGAATTTAAAATTTATATTTATACTAGAAATTTAACTCAATATCATTTTTTGTTTAAAGGAAATACGAGGGCATATTTTAAAATTGCATTGGCATTATCAGGAATGGATGTTTTAGAAATTAAAGATTGTGTTGACTCTCTTCCTTCAAGAATTACTTCTGGATCAAATCCGGCGTAACGGCTTTTCTCAAGCTCTTTATTTACCACTAGTATTTGCTTATTAATCTTTATGTAAGAAATTAATTGTTTTAATTAATTTATATACATATCAGTCAATTACAGTTAAAAGGCGCTAAGTTCATTTGTAGAACTTCTTTAAAGTATGATAATCAATGATAAATTGTAATCAGTATTCACTATTCGCAACAAAAGAGTTATCAAATTATGATAGCTTCTATATGTTTTATTTAACAAAGTTCCTTTCATATCTCAAAAATTATTTCCGAATGCATTTGTATTAACTAAAACGTGTAAATGAAAAATTTGTCAAAATAAAAAATACTATTCCTAAGTCACAAATGAAACTACAAAATTCAAATCTGCCATAGGGAGTCATTGTGGAAAGAAAAGTGCGTATCTGTCTAAACAATGAAGGCGGAAACGACAAATTTAACTGGAGCGATTATGATAAAGTAACCTCTCATGCTATTAAAATTTCGTCAAAAAACTGATGTTGGCTTTATATTGTTGTATGTAGCTATTTTTCTTTTGCATATTCAAGTTAATTTCACTAATTAGACGAATTCCGTAGAAAAGCTAAAAGATCACTTGGAGAGTTTCTACTACATAGTTACCTTCTACTTTTATATCGTGCCTCATATCAATATATTCGATTAATTAATGTTTAAATTGCTGAACTGCTGAAATATTAACATTAAATATTTCTTGTTACGAAAAGTGATAGTAGGATGATAATACTGTAATGACATGATGACATAGTAATATTCGGATTTAATTATATTTTATAACATTAAATTAATTTGCTTAGCATCTTCTAACAAAACAACACTCACCATCGTTGTCAAACGAGGCGTGTTTGTGCAACTAAATAAATTGGCAACAAATTGAGGAAAATTTTCTGGTTTTTCATTTATAGTCTCATAAATGAGTACACGTAATATAGCTCGGATCTGGAAATATATTTATCTTTACATAAACGTATTTACTTTTTTCTACCGTATACACACTTCCGGATGGTTACACAAATATGCCGAATTTCCTTGACGCAGCTGCTTTTTAATCCGTTGGACAGTTTTGTAATGATTTATAGATTTGGTATCCCAATTGCTCTTAAAACTCATTTTGGTTCATTAATACATCGACAATTATTAACAGTTTTGAAATAAAAAGATAGGATTCGAAAAAATGTCATCGAAAAAACAATTTACATATAATGAAAAGAATTATAATTTTCTCATAGTTGTATTTATAGAAGGTGGAAACAGCAGTACGAAAAATATTGCACTAAAAAGATACACGGCAGCAGTAAGAAGTATAAAAAGAGTAATTATCACTATTGTAAGATTATAATGAAATTTGCACTACCTTTATAAACTTTTAATAATCGTAGATCAAAGGCAGTGTTTTTTATTTTCAATTTTCGTTTAAAAAAATTTGAATAACCTGCCAGTATCTTTTAGATTTCAGATTTGTTAAATGTTGTGTGTAAATTTGTTGTGGGTAGAAAAAAGGTAACACTTTGGCCCTGAATTTTCAGTGCTCTTCTCCCTCTCTCGGTCTAGCTTAGATTCGGATTAGCTCTATATAATTCGTAATCACTTAGAAACATAAATGTATGTATAATATGTACATTAATTCTACTGATAGACGATAGTAATATAACAATCTGAACACGTTCTAGTTCATATTCATGCCAAAACTTCGAAGATACATATTACATACGCATTGCTACCCACTTTAAACGTAATCCGAAAAAATCTTAGTTATCATTAACCAAATACATAAATTTTAGTCCCATAAGTTCTCTTCTCACCTTATATTGACCAATACTTGTGATGTTTACTAAAAGTTAAAGTAGGAATATAGTCCTACGTTACTGTTTATACCCAATACAAGTATATCAAGAGATAATAGGCAGTATGGAATATATTTTAGGTGTTTATGCCTCACTTAGGGCGTGGTTTGGTACCAAAAATAGAGGAAAACGGTCCATAATTAATTTATTTTTTATTCGTTACATCATATTCGTTTTTAAATGCTTTCTTATTTCCGGTTAATTGTATCCCATATCATTATAACAATATTGTATCTCATTTATGACCTGTGAAAATCTTTATAAAGCTATGGGAGAAATTTTGGCTAAGTATAATGATATATCGAATCAAGAAATCAGTCAATATCTATCCTTGGCACCCATAGGATGCTTGGTATATGCATCCATTAGTATATAATATAATTCATTGGTCCACTTGGCTGTAATATAGATATTTTGGAAATACTGAGCAAGATACCGTGACAAATGGGTGAATTTGGTGCACCATTTCTCCTCAAAAGGAATTTTTGTACAGGTTTCACTACTCAAGCTCAATAAAATTTCCGAAACCAAATAATAATATTTAAATAGTGTCTCTGGCATGTGGCAACTCTCATATAAAAATTGTCAAAATCAGCTCACACATAGTGCCAAAGATAGATTACATCTGTTCAAGCATTCCCCAATATAATTATTATACTAGTACACAGCTATAAATATATATAGACCATATATGTAGTCTATAGATGTATATATATATTATCGATCTATAGATTATATATGTAGATATATATAGACTATATATGTAGTCTATCTACGTATAATATATATATATATATACATATATAGTTATATGTATACCCTATATACATATAACTTAGAGAGATTTATCAAACAAAATTAAGCGAAACAAGTAGGGGAGGGCTAAGTTCGGGTGTAACCAAACATTTTATACTCTCGCAATATGCAAGGATCAGAGGCGGGGATATGCTTTCGGGTGCTGGCACAACTTTATATTAAACAAGTAAGGAAGGGCAAAGTTCTAAGTTCGGGTGCAACCAAACATCTTATACTCTCGGAATATGTTGCAGAAGAATTCAACATTCATTACTCGACGAAACCATGAATGAATTGCAATCATATTTGGTATCTTATTAACTTAAATTACAGGACATAGACTCACGTGCTTTCATTGCTATATTCTACTTTGTGTCTGCGATATTTATCTTAAAATCTATCAAATTAACTCAAATGAGATATATGCGATATAAACTCAACCAAATTGACATAGTTGAATATATTAGGTACATAAGGAAAAAGTCAACCAAAGAAAAGGAAATCATTACATTAGGAATAAGCGGCTTAGACCATGGTCTAGACAGATTTCTTTCGTATTAAGCGTGAAACCACATTATGTTTAAGAAAACATATTCACTTAATACGATTAAAATATCATACCTATTGACAAACATAAACATTTTAAAGTCAGGTGGAAAGACGGAAATTCTCATGGCGGGCATTTTTGGGATGGAGGAAGATCTGCACTGATCACATGAACTCTCTTGATTATTCCAGTATATTACGGAACATGTTTCCACGCAATTTTGTGAAGGTAACTGACACAGTGACCGACATATTCGGCATGAAATGTGTTAAAATAACGGAAATCATTATATATATATAATATATGTATGTATATGTATATCATAATATATATATGTATATGGGAGCTAGGATAATTCGTAAACCGATTTAACTCACTTTCGACATTAATTTACGGTATATCGAATATTCACTAAATTTTGCTAAGATATCTTAAATATGATATAAAGTCTACTGAAAGGTTGAAAATCCGTATATTAGGTATATGGGGCTACTGGAAGTATATACCCGATTTTATCCATTTTTGGCACCATATCACATTATTATCAAGGAAAGATAATCCTCTAATTTCATTGCAATATCTTACAGATTTACCGAAATTTTCGGGAAAAAATCAGACGGAGGCACTGAGGTCCATATATTGGGCATCTGGTGGCTTGCAAAGTTATATGGGTTGAACCTAATATTTTTGAAAATCTTTATTCCAATATCTTAATTGATGTTTGTTTTATCTACTTCAAAGTGAAAAGATCAGATGAAACTTAAAATTGTGTTATATGAGAAGTAGGCGTGGTTTCTATTCGATTTCGCCCATTTTCACAATATGACATTAGAATGCAAATATAATGTTAGGTACCAAATTTTGATGAGTTTTGTTAAAGCGTTCTTCAAATGTGGAGTTTCACATAAAAGTGGGCTGTGCCACACACGTCACCAAAATTTTCACGGATTCCTATGCAACCCTATATATGTATTATATATGCTGTAAGACTTAATTGATGATTTTTTAGCGAGTTAACGCACTTTTAGTAGTTTTCAACATAACCTTTGTATGGGAGGTGGTCGTTGTAATTTTTCGATTCCATTTTTTTTTCTCAGTATATGAGGAAATTCTAGAAAAACTTGTTTTCAGCGAGTTTGAATGATATAGCTTTAACGGTTTGTGAGAAATATACATTAAACTTATTGGGGGCGGAGTCATACCCACTTTTACAAAATTTTTGCCCACAGATGCCCCGCCTACTACGATCCTCTATACCAAGTAACAAGTTTATGTCCTAATTTGTTGCTTAGTTATAGCACTTTATCGGTTTTCGATTAATGGGATTTTATGGGCGTGGCAGATGTCCGCCAATTGCAATACCAACCATCTTATAGTGACAAAGAACACGTGTACCAAGTTTCATCAAAATATTTAAATTTTATTTTTCAACTCGTCTTTTCATCCTGATCACATATATATATATATATATATATATATACGTATATACACATATGTCTATATCTAACTCGTTTAGTTCTAGGTGTTACAAACAACCATTAGGTGAACAAAACTAATATACTCTGTAGCAACATGTTGCGAGAGTATAAGAATGTTGCGGAGGAGTTCAACATTCATTATTCGACGAAATTGTCAATGGATTGCAATCATATTTGATATCTTATTAACTTATATTATATACATATATATTATATTTGTATTAAAATCTACCAATTAACTCAAAAATATATATGCGATATACTCAACCAAAGTGGCTTAATTGAAAATATTAGATACATTAGGAAAAAGTGAAAAGTAAAAAGTAAAGTAAAAGAGAAAAGGAAATCATTACATTTGGAATAAGGGGCTTAGACCATGTTCTAGACCGATTTCTTTCATATTAAGCGCGAATACCGTTATATATGGTATAAAGTCTACAGAAAGGTTGAAAATCCTGATATTAATTATATGGGGGCTATGTGACGTGCTTACCCCATTTTCCCCACTTTCCCCATTTTTGACACCAGAGCACACTATTATCGTAGAAAAATAATTCTCCAATTTCATTGCGATATCTTACAGATTTATCGTTATATATGGTATAAGGTGTACCGGAACTTTGAAAATCCGTATATTAAGTATATGGGGACTAGGGGTAGTATTTACCAGATTTTCACAATCTTTGATACCAGAGCACACAACTACCATGGAAAGATAATCCTCCAATTTAATTACAATATCTTACAGATTTCCCGATATTTTCGGTAAAAAGTCAGATAGAGATACTGAGGTCCTAATATTGGGTATCTGGTGGCTTGAAAAGTTATAATCCGATTTCGCCCATTTCTATCCATGAGATGGCGTAGCTTGAACGTACTATTCGTGGAATGCTTTGTTCTAATATCTTAATTGATGTTCGATTTATCTACCTTGAAGTGAAAGTATCAGATGAAACTTAAAATTGTGTTATATGAGAAGTAGGTGTGGTTTTTATCCGATTTCCATTTTTACAATGTGACATAAGACTGCAAATATAATGTGACATACCAAATTTTATCGAAATCGGTGAAGGCATTCTTGAGATATGGGATTTCACCTAAAAGTGGGCGGTGCCACCCTCATCATAAAAATTTTGCACGGGTTCCTATGCAACTCTTCCGTATCATATTCGCTATAATATTTAAGGTTTTTGACTTGTTCATTCAGCGAGTTAACGCACTTTTAGTAGTTTTCAACATAACCTTTGTATGGGAGGTGGGCGTTGTTATTATTCGATTTTACTCATATTTTCAATATATGAGGAGATGCTAGAAAAACTTTCTCAGAGCAAGCTTGATTGATATAGCTTGAACGGGTTTTGAGATATATATATTAAACCTTTTAGAGGCAGGGCAATACCCACTTTTAAAAAAAGTTTTGCCAACAGATGCCCCGCCCTACTAGAATCCTCTTTACCAAATATCACGTTTATATCTTAATTTTCTGCTTAGTTACAGCACTTTATCTGTTTTCGATCGATTAATGTTGTATCGATTAATGGCATTTTATGGGCGTGGCAGGTGTTCAACTACCCCCATCTGTAATACCAACCTTCTTATGCTGTCATGGGACGCGTGGAACAAGTTTCGCTAAGATATCTTTACTTTTACTTAAGTTGTCGCTTGCACGGACTGACGGACGGGCGGACAGACGGACAGTCTTCAGGGATGCAACTCGTTTCGTCATCCTGATCATTTATATTACATAAATACAACTCTATATCTATCTCGATTGGTTTCAGATGTTACAAAAACTGTTAGGTGAAGAAATCAATTATACTCTGTTGCAATACCCGCGAGGGTATCAGAATTAGCGTTCTGCATCAAGGAATTGGTCTGTGCATATGGTCTTTGATATAAAGCAAGAAATGGTAATAAATCTATGTAGTTATGCCCAAGACCGATAGAACATTTTAGCCTTATTTTTTTTGGTTCGAGTTCGACAGAAATGGCGTCATAAAAATTTGTTTATAACAAAAAAATTTTGGATGGAAACATCGCAATCACATCACATTGTTATATCATCCACTTGACACTTTAAAAGTAGGTGTTTAAATATGATTCAAATATTTTTCCAACACTCATCTACTTGTTTCACTGAAACTGTTTCATTATAAACTAATAAATAAAGTTTATTTCAATTCCGCTTACAATTTAACAAGTTAACTTAATTTTAAAAATATTGTGTTGTTCCTATCAAATATTTAAAAGTTTATTAAGATGCTGTTAATTTATCATAGTGATTGTAACACACATATATGTGTTTATTAAATTAAGTATAGAGGAATGAGTTTATAAAAAGTTAAACAAAAACGCATTTGAATTGATTGTAACTAAGTGAAATAATAGAAATAATTATTTTGCCATTAAAATTTCTCTTTGGATTTATGGTAGTACTACCAAATTTATACAGTGGAGCTACTGTAAATATTAGCAATAATTTCGGATATTTTGTGTTCAGCTTAACCGGAAATGTATGAGTCGGATTGTTTTGTCAATTCGCCCTTATGAAACTCATAAAAACCTTAATAGAAATAATTATCGTTTGATTTTACCAATAGTTGTCTTATTGAATTGTGTAAATTAATACAATATCAAAAATGCTTGCCATCTTGCCAATTGAAATTATTGTTTAGTAACATATGTCATACATCTAATCAAACTATTTTTAAATTTCTGTGTTATTTCACACGCCTTTAACTTGTTAAAGTTGCGACTATCATTTCATTTAAATTTTCAGTAATCTTAAAATAATTCACACGCTTTAATTCGTCCAAATTTTCAGAGTATATAATGTTTGGCTGCAAACGAGCTTAATGGCTTCAGTTTTAACCATTTGTTTTTTATCACAATATACCTTTTGATAAAATGAACATATCATTTGGCACAGACATAACTTTAAGTATTTTGATAATGTTTATCAAAATATATAGTCTGTAAAAGATAATTATACCTTTCGCGACCAAAAGTAGTATAAGTTTTATATAAGTTTGAGTTCCGGTTTAGCGTTTCCATTATGTTCAAAGGATATTTGATCACTGTTATCATTCTCGCCACAAGTTTTTTGTTACTTTGGAACCAAAATTCATTAAGCAAGTGTTTTTGAATTTGAGGAATTGGGGATTTATGTTTTCGCAATTTGCCAACATAAAATATAATTTCCAGGTATTGGCAGGCTGTGTACTGGAATTAGCTTTTATGTTAACGATAGCATCTTTTTTTAGAGACCATTGGCAGAGATAAAGAGATGTACAATGTACAACCCTCATGTCACTGGAAGTTCAGTGCGTAAATCACCTACCCGACTTTGACAGTTGACTGGATCGGGTAGGTTTGAAGTTTAGCAACTAGAAAGACTGGAACGATCAGATTGAACTCCCGTCAAAAAGAATATTCAAACAGAGAAATTTCTAACCGACATGCAAGATCACTAATAAATAAATAAGAAAGGCTTAGTACGGATGTAACCGAAAATTTTATACTCTCACAATTTGCGAAGATAGGGTGAATATTTTCGGGTGTTGGCAAAATTTTGTAATAAAAAATCTTACGTAAGAATTCAACCAAAAGGACTAAACTAAATTATGTATTGGGTATATATGGAAAAGGTCAACCAGAGAATCGGAAATCAATATTTTAGGGATAATTCAACGCTAAACCACATTGTGTGAAAGAAAGCACGACCACTTAATTTCTTTAAAATGTAGTAAAAATGAGTATATCGGGGCTAGGGAAGGAATTGCCACAACTTTTGTTATTATACAAGTATATTCTAAAATATGTTTCCACGCAGTTAATAATGTGGATAAGCGACATATTTGGCATTAAATATAATATAATAACGAACATCATTATATAGTATATAGTAGCTAGTTTAAATCGTTGACCGATTTCTTGTATAAAGTCAACCGGTAGTTTTAAAGTCTTATATTAGTAGTATATATAATTGTTTATAATTCTTATATTGGTGTATGGGAACTAAAGGTATTATTGATTCGATTTTATTCATTTTTGGCATCACGACTTATTAGTATCAGAAAAAGATGCTATCTGAGTTTCATTAAGATTCCTCACAGATTAGCCTATATTTTCGATCAAAAATTAGCTATCGGCACTGGGTCCACATATTCCGTGTCTAGGAGATTGCAGTGTGATTTCGAAAATTTTTAGAGGTGAGATGACATACCCCAAGGCGCCCTTTGTGCAAAGTTTTGCTCCGATATCTTCATTGGTAATTGGTTTATATAGTATAAAATGATATAATCTAAAGTAATTTAAAATTCTGATATACGTGGCGTGTTCAAAAAATAACGCGAATTTTCTTTTTTGAAACAAATATTTATTCATTCGTCTACATTAAAGTTGTCGCCTTCAAAAGAATCAAAACAGTTCAAAATATTCGATATTATGCACTTATGCCAGTGCTTCTTTCAATCGTCGAAACACTCAAACTCGATTTTTGGGATAACCTTAGCTCTTTCAGCGAAGCGCTTTGACATCTCTACATCTCTGACATCAATGACATCTCTACTTGTAAAACAAAGGTCCGCTAAGGTTCTATTTATTCTTGGAAATAGGGAAAAGTCACACGGAGCAAAATCTCGCGAATATGGAGGCTAAGGCATCGTTACAGTATTGGTTTTGGCCAAGAATTCGCGAACAAGCAACAAAGTGTGAGTAGAATTGAGCAAAAGTGAGCAAAAGCGTTGAATTGTTTTTCCACAAATACGGGCGTTTTTTTCCGATTACTTTACTCAAACGGCTTTGAACTTGTAGGTTATGCTCCTTATTGACCGTTTGATCTTGAGGCAAGAATTCATGATGAACTATGCCATTAAAGTCGGAGAACACAGTGGAAAAACATTCCCGTTACTTTTTGAACACACCACGTATGGGTAGTAGGAGTGGTTGTCCTCAGATTGCAAAATAAGCTGATTGTAAAAAGCTGTAAAATAAGATTGCAAATATAATGTTATGTACAAAATTTAGTTGAAATGGTATAACAGTTTTTGAGATATTCCACCTAAGGTAGGCAGATTAGGCTAGACAGGCTAGATTCCACCTAAAGGTAGGCAGTGCCATACCCACTGTCAATTTTTACACGGATCCCTATGAAGCTCCTAAGCACCATATTGGCTGTGAAATTTAATGCTTCTAAATTATTTAGTGAATTATAGTACTTTTAGTAGTTTTCAACATAACCGTTATACGGGAAGTGGGTATAGTTATCCTCCGATTTCAGATATTTTCAACTTGTTTGTGGATGTGCTGTGTGCTGTGTGTGCAAAAGATTTGTTTGGAGCAAGTGTGGCAGATGTAGCTTTAGTGGTTTGTGAGATATGTATATTAAACGTATTAGGAGGACGGAGCCAGGCTTACTTTTTAAAAAATTTTAACCTACATATGACCATTTCTACTGTGATTATCTGTACCAAATTCCAGTTTTATACTTCAATTGAGAGCTTAGTTATAGCATTTTATAAGTTTCAGTTTGTGGGCGTGGTAGTTGTCCGATTACGACCATCTGGAATACCAACCTCCTCAGAGTGCCAAGGAACGTATGTGCCAAGTTTCATTAAGATCTCTTAATTCTGCTTAAGCTACCGCTTGCACGGACGAACAGACGGACAGAAAATCAACCGGAATTAAATTCGTCTCGTCATCTTGATTATTTTGATACATAGGAATCCATATCTATCTTGAATTGATTTAGGATTTACACACAATGGTTAAGTGAATAAAACTCTTATATTCTGTTGCAACAAGTTGCGAGAGTACAAAAATGTTAAACAATAAATTTGTTGTGTTTGATGAAATGTTTTGTAAACTGATGCTTTGGAGTTTTAATTTTCAATTGAAAATTATTCTAATCATTTAGTAATTGACAGATAACAAGTTTAATTCACTTTATTTATTATTGAAAATTCAATAATAAATATTTTTAATATATCATAAAATCACAAAAAATATATTAAGCGGTCAATATATATTAATTTTTAGTTGTAATAAATGTTAGGAGTTTTTATTTAAATTCCCAAAAATTAGTATTTTTTCTGATCTGGCAACAATGCAAAATATAAAAAAATGCAAATTTTAATGTGCTCTCTCTCTTTCTCTCTCTCACACTGGAAAAAGTTGGGTATCCCTTTACCACTGCCATTGGTTCTTTAAGTCAATATTTCGTAGTCATCGCTTGCTCTGAAGTTGTTTCCATGTAGTATGGGGATTGAACTTGTAATACTTAACGTCATCAGAAAAAATTTTTTTCATCTTGAAGAAATCTTAAGAAAAAACTTCAAAACAATTTGTACAACAAAATATGAACTTGTTCAATAAAACATAATTTGTTTGGTTCAATAACAATATTTATTTAACATAATAAATTTTAATATAGATAAGCTAGTCGCGTTTGCGTTAAATTCTAAATCATTTTACAAAAATAATTTTACTAGCAAGTAATTTTCTATTTATTTTTTTTTTTTATTTTTTATAGAATTTTCTTCTATAAACTATTCTTTCGAATTTGTATTTGCGCTGTAATGAAGAAGCAAACTAGTCTTGGAAGAATACATCAGACATATGCCGAAAAATTGTAGTTATTCTATTTTCTTTCAATAATTAAATACAATTAATTACGCAAAAAATTATAATGCCTATTTATATTCTCTTTTGTTTTTATTAATTTCAATTTAATTTTTTCTCTAATCAAAACTAGTGAGGTTTCGATCTTGCAGAGTGATTGTAAATATATTTCTAAAACTATATTCAAATGCATATATCTCAACGCACTTAGTGATTAAATTATGTATACATATTTGTAAGTAAATTATAAATAAATAGCACATTCAAAACATAAATAAATGTTGTATGCAAAATATGTTTTGATTGTCTAAATTACTTTATTACCAAGTACAGCCAATGGTAAGATCTTCCGTGTAAATGAAATTATTGCTGAAGTAGGCTGTTTTACAGAAAGATCGCTGAAAATATGACATTGATTGTCTTTACCACCCGCCAATGGACGTGCTACGAAAGCAAAAATTGTTTTAAGCACTTCTTCGCAATCACCATGCTTATTCGAAATCTTCCAAAGCCTGTTATCTGGGTCAAGACCGAAAAAAGAAATATGTTGTGCAGAGTAATGGCGTCGAAAAAAAAATAAACGTTTATTATCCGTTAACGTAACACCATATTTAGACACTTTGAAATGCACCTCAAAAGGATTTAAATGCTTGAAATCGAAGAACATTTCAGTTAATGTTTTCCTTATAGCTTCATTTCCAGTAAGTGTTTCTGTGTTATAATTAAATAAGTAAAGAACATTACAAGCTGCTCCTTGTTCTAACAATTGTTCTTGAGCCAAAATTAAACCGGTTTGACCAGAAGGTAAAGATAAATCCCTTTTGGGAGTAATTAATTTACATGGCAGTGCCAATTCATCGACCATGTGTTGATAAACGAAAGCTGATAGAGACGTGAAAACTGGTTCGTTATGGCAACCCTTCAAGCGTACTCCACAATCAGTTGGCTCCAATAAATAATGACGCACTAACTCACTATTATCGTTTACAGCAACTAAATTTATTGGTGACCATGAAACACGAAGCACTAAACCGAACGAATTTTTATGTGTTGATGAATTACGTATGATGAACGATCCAGGCTTAGCATTACTCAAAAGTATTAATGCTTCTTCTCTTGTAATATGTGGTTTATACCAGAATTTTGATGTATCTTTAACAAATTTGATAAACTTTGTATCAATCGGTTTAGTTTCTGTGATATTTTTCGTTACTATTTTACTTTCTTTTTTATTTTTTACATTGGTGCTACAAATTTGTGGGTTCAATGATAGATAGGGGCTAATGGAGCGATTTGAGAAGCTTACGATTTCCTCATGGGGGAAGCTAGGTGTTTGACACCTTTCTAGATCGTTTGCTTTTGGGACAGATTGATATTTTGAACTGTATGTATTAAGATTTAAGTCGTTATCTGATATATGTAATAATTCAAGTTCATTGCTGATTTCGTTTCCTTCCAAAATTATTTCATTATCAAGGTTTTCGGATAAATTATGAGCATAATTTACACTTTGCACTATATTATTGTTTAGTTTGTTCTTTGAGGGAAGCACACGTTTACCTTTTTGCTTATTTTTATTAATTCCATTGTCATCGCTCTGTTTAAGTTTTTCATTGTAGAAATTTCCACATTCTAATGGTACAACTTGTGTCATTGTTGTGTCCCCTAAATTATTTAAAAAATATTTCTTCTTTAAAAATTGTTGTTTAACATTTATTACTAGTACTTTGTCAAAAATACCCTCAACGTGTTGCAGTTGACTCCGTGTCAACCTGTCAGATAAGCCGCCATATGTGAATGGCTGTGCAGTTTCCCTGGCATGATATGGAATATTTTCCGAGTCATCGGATTCCACAAAATCTCTTGTCATATTCGCACTTTTATATATATATGTGTCTTTGGCACGTGTTTTCAATGGTAATCCAAATGTTTTTACGTTATCATTCATTTTATTTAGTTAAGCATACAAACCATAAGTCCAAGGAGTAATCACTAGAATATTTCAGAAAGTTCTTAGGACTTCTGAATAATGCTAATGCATTGAAAACATCTAATAGATATTGTAAATAAATGGAATTCGCTACATTACCTCTCCTGAGAAAATCTAAATTTACTTCTCTCTCCTATTTATTTTTAAAACTTCTTCGCGGTACGACTACGTTTACGAAATGTAGAAAATATACATAGGAATATATATATTTATTTATGTACATATGGATATACACATGTATGTGCTTTATAAATATATTGAAATAGTTTTCCATCGACAGATGTTCCTATCTTTTAGGATTTTTAGAATAATTTTGTACATATTTATACATTCCTCATATATAAATAAATATTATGTGTATCTAAGTATGTATATTATTATAATATTTTTTTAAGATTATAGGGTAAGTCCACTATACATATTACAAAACATTCTGAGTTATTGAATATTACCAGTAATATTATTAAAATAATTCAGTACCATACGATAGTATTTATAGCGTAATATATGGGTTTAATATTCAACAAAATATCGTGTTTTATTACTTTAAATTATTTCTTTATGTATACATGTGTACACATGCATACACAGTTTCACTTACACTATTAGCCAGTGAGAAAGGGATGTACAACTCTCTTGTAACTTAAACTTGAGAGAGTAAATCACCTACCCGACTTTGACAGTCCACTGGATCGGGTAGGTATGACATTTATCAAGTAGAAAGACTGGAACGACCAGATTGGAATCCCACAAAAAAAATTTTCAACAGAGACATTTGGAACCGTCGTGCAAGATCACAAATAAAAACGTTAAATAATAAAAAAAAGGAAACGCGAAATTTAAATGTAATTGAAACAATTTTTTGTGATCTGTAGCTTAGGAGTATTAATTTGCCATTGAAAATGATACGAACCATGTATTAATTGGCAGTAGACAAGTTCAGTTCACTTAATTTATTATTGAAAGCTTAAAGACATGTTGTTTTAATACACTATAAAATCACAAAAAATATATTTAAATATTTACTTTATATATTAAAAGGTCAATATGTAACAATTTTTAATCGTAATAAATGTTGGGGATTTTAATTTAAATGCCCAAAATTGGTATTTTGTATGATCTGACAACAATGCAAAATGTTATAAAAAAACGCACATTTTAAGGCGCTCTCACACTGGAATAAGTTGGGCTCCCTTTATCACTGTCACTGCTATTAGAATTGGGTGGCCAACAGAAACGAGCATCGTAAATAAAAAGAAGTAACAGAGTATTATATGGTTAACAATATGTTTCAGGTTGAGATCAGCTGATCAAAATACTTCGATTGAATATTGATATTGATTGATTTGATAATGGAACGTATTTGGTGTGAAAAACATTAATAAAATGTTAAGCAGTAAATATATTGTTTTCCACTTTACTAAATTCACGTACGATTTTTTTTTAATATAACGAACTGTTCAGTATGTACGGTTTTTAATTTAAATAAGTAAGTTCTAAGGGTACACTTTTAAATTCCACAAGCTTCTTTCAGTTTGCAATATATAAATGAAACACCAATGAACTTTGATAGCGCCTTTGAGGTATGACACCTGTCATCCAAGAATTGTAGGAATCGGAATATAATTTTTCAAGCCTCCAGAAACCGAATATGAGATTTCATATACCACATGGATCTGTCTATATTAAAGCGAACGTTCAATTTTCGATATGAGCTGTCGAAAATGGGTAATATCCGTCCATGAATTACTCTAGCCTTATATACCACATATGACGTGATGATTTTCGTTATTCTAGTGGGCCGAATATATCGGTCAAATTGTAAACATCTTAATAAAATTGCGCGAAAATATGTTTTCGAGCATATTTTAGCTTAATACCTAAATTCGATATAATCAGCTCAGACCACCGCCCAGCTTCAATGTACCGACTTTCCAGTTGACTTTATGCCGTTTATATTGGTCAATCTGTTCGATATTTTAACGAAATAAAGTGGACATCTTCTCTTAATCATAATGTGGATAAGCGCTGAATATAAACGAAATCGGTTCAGACTTTGGTCTAGCCCCATACCCATAATATTCTTATTTTGATCCCTCTGTTGACTTTCCCTTCATTATTACTAATATACTAAATTTCATTACTTTGGGTGAGTTTATAGCGCGTATATAGAACTAAAGCATAAATTATGCCATTCTTTAGTAGAAATTATGGCACTTGGTATATAACCAATAGCAATAATATGGTGAATATAGTGATTTGTGTGAGGTAGACTGATTTTTATACTCGGACATAACGAAAACTTTTGTAATGCAGCTTTAGTTTGCAGCTGTATAATGCACCTGAGTTTATGACCTATAATATATATATTTACAGTATTTTTATACTCTCGCAGTACGAGACGAGTTAAGTTCGAATGTTTGCCTGACCGTCCGTCCGTCTGTCTGTTCATGGAAACGATAACTTGAATAAAAAATGAGATTTCGCTATGAAGCTTGGAACATTAAAAAATTTTTTTAAAAGTGGAAGTGGCTCCGCCTCCTCTTGTAAATATCTCATAAACCACTAAAGCTATATCAACCAGACTTGCTGTGGACAAGTCCTTCTAGCACGTCCCCCTGCAGAAGGAAAATGGTACCCATGTAACGGTTATGTTGAAAAGCACTGACTTAGCGCTGAATATGAATGATCTCAGTCTAGACCTTTGTTCAAACCCCATATCTCTAATAAAATGATTTAAGTCCCTCTGGTTGAAATTTCATCCCTTTGGGTGAGTTTATATCGCATATATCTCAAAAGAAGATATCTCACCAATATATCTAACCAATATAAGCCTAATGGGTATATGACCTTAAGTAAAAGTCAATATGATGCCACATATGATTGCAATTAATTCAAAATTTCATCGAATAACGTACCTTGAATTCATTTGCATCATTTTTTATACTCTCACAACATGCTGCAACAGAGTTTAATATTATAGTTTTGTTTACCTAATGGCTTTTTCTAACACCTAATACTAATCGAGAAAAATATCAGAATGACGAGACTAGTTGAATTACGGATGACTGTATGTCTGTCCGTCAGTGCAAACTATAACTTGAGTAAAAATTAAGATATTTTGATGAAACTTAATACACAAATTCGCGGACACTCTAGGAAGGCTGGTATTGCAAATGGGGGAAATTGAAACATTGCCACGCATACAAAACGGTGTTTATCGAAATCCTATAAAGTGATATAACTAAGCCGCAAATTAATATACAAAAGTTTAATTTGATGCAGCGCATGGAAGTATGGAGGAGCATCGTCGGTTTAAAAAATTTCGAAAAGTGGGTGTAACAGCGCCCTAATAAGCTTAAAGTACAAATCTCACAAACCACTAAAGCTAAATGAACCAATTATTAGGGAAGTATTTTAAGCAAATCCTCATATTGTGTGAAAATTAATGAAATCGGATTTTAACCACGCCTATTTCCCATATAACGGCTACGTCGAAGACTACTAAAAGTGCAATAACTCTGAATAAAAGCGTCAGAAGCATTTTATTTCACATTCGAGACAAAAATTGGACAGTACACATGGCACCACCCACGTTTAGGTGAAATTTCATATCTCAGAAACTACTTTAGCATTAACAACCAAATTTGGTGCGTAACATTACCCCACATTCTTATGTTACAGTGCGAACTACCATATACTATTCTACCTCCGGGTAGACTTTATACCATATATTTCGATCAATATGTAAGATATCTTAGCAAAATTAAGTGAACATGTAATATTGGATAAACTATAGTTTAATGTCCAAAATGTGTGAAATCGGTCTACGAATTATCTTAGCTCCCATATACTACATATAATGATTTACGATATTCTAGCAGACGTTATGCCGAATATGTCGGTCACTGTGTGAGTTACCTTCACAAAATTGCCTGAAAACATGTTCCCTAGTATACTTGAATAATGCAAAGAGTTAATATGATCAGTGCAGATCTTCCTCTATGCCTGAAATGCCCGATATAAGAATTTCCGACTTTCCATCTGACTTTAAACCGTTTATGTTGGTCAATATGTGTGATATCTTAATGAAATTAAGTTGTCATGTTTTATTGAACATAATGTGGTTTCGCGCTAAATATGAAAGAAATTGGCCTAGACCATGGTCTAAGCCGCTTATTCCTAATATAATAATTTCCTTTTCTCTGGTTAACTTAATAAAACTACGCATTTTCGGCAGTAATCTACGGTATATCCGATATTACAGGTTCACTTAATTTTGCTAAGATATCTTACATATTGACCGAATTGTATGGTATAAAGTGTACGCAGAGATTGAAAATCCTTACATTAGGTACATGGGGGCTAGGGGAAGTGCTTCCCGATTTTATCCACTTTAAGCACATGGACACACCGTTATCAGAAAGAGACGCTCTTTAAATTTTAAAAAGCTAACTCATATATTGACCGTTATATATGGTAAAAAGTCTACAGGAATGTTGAAAATCCTTACATTCGGTATATGGGGGCTATGGGAAGTATTTACCCGATTTTCCCCATTTTTGACACCAGACCACATTATTATCATGGAAAGATAATCCTCCAATTTCGTTACACTATCTTATAGATTTCCCGAAATTTTCGATAAAAAGCCAGATAAAGGCACTGAGGTCTTAATATTGGGTATGTGGTGGCTTGAAAAGTTATAATCCGATTTCGTCTGTTTTTACGCATAAGATGACATATCCTGGAGGCACTATTTGTATGAAGTTTGATTTTCATTTCTTAATTGCTGCTCGGTTTATCTGCTTTAAAGTGAAAGGCTCAGATGAAACTTAATATGGTGTTATAATTTCGTCCATTATATATGGATTTCGTTCATTTACATAGCGTGACATAGGCATGCAAATATAATATCATGTACCAAGTTTTGTTGCATTCGTTTATGGCATTCTTGAGATATAGGATTTCTCCTCAAAGTGGGCGGTGCCACTCCCATCATCAAAACTTTACACGGATTCCTATGGAACCCTTCCGTATCATATTTGCTATTAGATTTAGTGTTTCTGAGGTGTTCCTTCAGAGAGTTATCTCACTTTTAGTAGTTTTCAACATAACTTTTGTGTGGGAAGTGGGCGTGGTTATTATTCGATTTTACTCATATTTTCAGTATATGAGGAGATGCTAGAAGAACTTAGTCGGAGCAAGTTTGATTGATATAGGGCGAGGGTTTCCGAGATATGTATATTAAACCTATTGGGGGCGGGGCCATTCAAACTTTTAGAAAAATTTTTGCCGCCGTCTAGTGTCCTCTATACCAAATAACACGTTTATGTCTTAATTTGCTGCTTAGTTATAGAACCTTATCTGTTTTCAATTAGTGGCATTTTGTTGGCGTGGCATATGTCCAATTACGCCCATCTGCAATACCAAGCATCTTACGATGACAAAGAACACGTGCACAAAGTTTCATCAAAATATCTTAATTTCGTCATGAATGATCGGGATAAAAAGACGAGTTGAAATCCGAGTAACTGTCCGTCCGCCCGTCTGTCCGTGTGCGCAATAACTTGAGTAAAAATAAAGATATCATGACGAAACTTGGTATACGTGTTCTTTGTCACCATAACAAGCTTGGTATTGCAGATGGGCGCAATCTAGTATCCGATCCATGCCCACAAAATGCCGCTAATCGAAAACTTTTAAAGTGCTATAGTTAAGAGGAAAATTATGCTACAAACATTCAATTTGACATAGAGGATGGCAGTACGGAGGGGCAACTGTAGTTAAAAATAATGTTACAAGGGGAAACGGCCCCGCCCCCCAATAGGTTTAATATACATATCTCACAAACCACTAAAGTTATATCAACGAAACTTGCCTAGAATAAGTTTTTCTAGCATATCCTTATGCACGGGGAAAATGAGGGAAATGGGATATTAACGCCCATCTCCCAGAAAAGGTTATGTTGAAAACTACTAAAAGTGCGTTAACTCGCTGAAGGAACACGTCAAAAAGATTAAATCTAACAGAAAATATGATACGGAAGGGTTGCATAGGAATCCGAGAAAAATTTGGTCCACAGGTGTGGCACCGCCCACTTTTAGGTGAAATTCCATATCTCAAGAACGCCTTAACAAATTTCAAGCGAATTTGGTACATGACATTATATTTCCATCTTTATGTCAAATTTTGAATATGGGCGAAAACTGATTACAACCGCACTTATTTCACTTTACAGGATATAAATCAAGCACGAATTGAGATGTGGGAATAAGGCTTTGCACAAATCGTACCTTCAGGTTATACCATCTCTTGCCCAAAATGGTCGAAAACGGATTATGACTTTTCAAGACTCAAGATACCCTATATAAGGACTTTATACCGAAAATATTGGTCAATCTGTGAAGAATCGGAATGAAATCCGAGAAATATCTTTTCATGATAATAATGTACCTTTGCGTTAAAAATGGGACAAATCGGGCAAATACTTTCTCTAGCCCCTATATACCTAATGTAAAATTTTCAAACTTCCACTTGGCGTTACACCGCATATATCTCATATATCAGTCAATTTGTGAGATATATTAATGAAAATCAGACAAACTCTTTTTCTGGCAATAATATGCCGTGATGCTAAAAATTAATAAAATCGAGTTAAATCTCATCCCTATCCCCCATATGCCTATATATATTGTAACGGATAATTAAATCAAAGTTATTAAATAAGAAATAAAGAAAAGTGTATAGCCATTAAATTGTGACTTCAATTGAACAATCCAGTGATCGAACTCAGGGTAGAGTTTCAACGTGAACGATTAATAATATAAATGATCAGGATGAAATGACGAGTTGAAATCCGAGTGACTGTCTGTCAGTCCGTCCGTCCGTGCAAGCGATAACTTGAGTAAAAATTAAGGTATTTTGATGAAACTTTGTACACGTATTCTTCGTCACCGTAAAAGGGTGGAATTTCAGAAGGGCGCAATCGGACCACGCCTACAATATAACATTAATCGAATGCCAGAAAAGTGCTATAACTAAGCAACAAATTAAGATATAAATGTGTTATTTGGTATGGAGGATCCTAGTAGGACGGGGCATCTGTGAGAAAAACTTTTTGTAAAACTGGGTATGGCCCCGCCCCGGAAATCGTTAAATCCATATCAATCACACTTGCTCCGAGTAAGTTTTTCTGGCATCTCACCATATACTGAGAAAATGAGTGGAGTCGGATAATAACCACGCCCACCTCCAATACAAAGGTTATGTTGAAAACTAGTGCGTTAACTCGCTGAAGGAACACGCCATAAACATTAAATCTTACTCGCGTCTCTTTCTGATAACAGTGTGTCTATGTGCTTAAAATGGATAAAATCAGGTAAGCACTTCCACTAGCCTCCATGTACCTATTATAAGGATTTTAACGTCCAGATAGACTTTACACCGTATATTTCGGTAACTCTGTAAAATGTGGTAATGAAATTGGAGGATTATCTTTCCATGATAATAATGTGCTTTTTCGTTAAAAATGGGGAAAATCGGGTAAATACTTCCCATAGCCCCCATATACCTAATATAAAATATTTTCAACCTTCCTGTAGACTTTATACCATATATAAGGGTCAATATATGAATTATCTTTTTGATATTTAGAGCGTCCCTTTGTGATAACAGTGTGCCCACGTGAATGTGAAAATGGATAAAATCGGGTAAGCATTTTCCCCAGCCCCCATATACCTAATACAAAGATTTTCAACCGCCGGGTAGACTTTATACTATATATTTCGGTCAATATGTAAGATATCTTAGTAAAATTAAGTGAACGTGTAATATCGGATATACTATAGTTTACTGCCGAAAATATGTGAAATCTATTTATGGCGAATATGTCGGTCACTGTGTGAGTTACCTTCACAAAATTGCATGAAAACATGTTCCCTAATATACTTGAATGATGAAAAGAGTTAAGGTGATAACTGCAGATCTTCCTCTATCCCAAAAATGCCCGATATAAGAATTCCCGACTTTCCATCTGACTTTAAACCATTTATGTTGATCAATATGTGTGATATTTTAATGAAATTAAGTGGATATATTTTCTTAAGTGGATATGTGATTTCGCGCTAAATATGAAAGAAATCGGTCTAGACCATGGTCTAAGCCGCTTATTCCTAATATAATGATTTCCTTTTCTCTGGTTTCTTTTTCCTCATATGTCTAATATATTCATTGATCCACTTTAGTTGAGTTTATATCGCATATTTCTTATTTCAGTTAATTTAGTAGATTTTAATATAAACATCTCGGACACGAAGCAAAATACAACAATGAAAGTACATGAGTCTATGGATGGATTGCAGCACCTGAAAATATTTCCCCGCTTCTGATAAATTGCAATGTATCCTTCCATATTGCGAGTGTATCAAATGTTCGGTTACACCCGAACTTAGCCCTTTCTTACTTGTTAGTACTACTTTTTTTAAACTCATTATTAAGTATAAATTAACTAAAAATAAAAAAATAATATAAATAAAAATTTAAATGAAAAAATTCAAATAGCAAATGTACATTCCCTGGTTTTTCACTAATATTCGCTGGTTGAGAATTATAACAACAACAGAAATCTACAGATTACTTTCTGTTACAAATGAATGAAACGTCGTGAGATGAATTCCCCTATTAAAATTTGTCAGATTTTGTTTTATTTCGCTATCGAACCTGCACCTTCTTTATGGTTGTAAGTTCTCTGTTGTAAATTCTCTGGTAAGATGTAGTTGACCTCACAAATAACAGGGGTGTAATGCAAATTTCGGAAGAGCAGGATAAAATTAAGGCTGAAGTGGTGGAGTTAAAAAACCATCTTGGCGAGCTTCAATTAAATCGCCCAATTATATCAACAGGCTCTGCCAAGGTAAAAACTCCATCCTTTGACGGCACAATTCCGTTCCAAGATTTTAAGCTCCAGTTCAAAAAGACGGCAGCTGCAAATAATTGGAACGCTTAAGTTCAAGTCGCTGCATTATTCATTGCATTTAAAGGGTCTGTAGCAGAAATCTTGCAGACCGTTCCAAATTGCGAATCGAGTAGTTATGAAACGTTGAAGGGTGTAGTAGAAAGACGGTATTGTAGTGAGCACAGGCACCAGATCTTCCACATCGAGTTGCTAAATCGCCACCAGAAAGCCAACGAGTCTCTGCAGGAATTTGCTATGGAGATTGAGAAGTTAGCTCATTTTTCTCATGCACACAAATCCATGGAATACATCGAGGACATAAAAATTTAGAGCTTCGTTAATGGAATATGAAATGAGATTACGCGCTACGTTGTGTTAGCATGTCCAAAATTGTTTGCAGAAACTGTCTCATATGCCCTAACGCACGAAACTGCATCCCTGCTTAATAAGCGAAAATTTAAAGCTCATCAGGTAGAAATATTTAGAAGAACAAACTTGGGTGAATCAGTTAGTTGAAAAGGTGGATAAATGATGGCGTGGTTAAATGCTTCAGCGGTCAAACAGCTTAAAAAAAATAATCGGGGAGACTCCAAAGTTACGACTTATAGAGCATCGCAAAAGTAATAGACATGGAAATGCGGATGCGTTGTCAACGATGTTCCTGTAATTTGGAATGCAAACGATGCTATAAAACTGAAGCCAAAGAAGGCTATAGATGTAAGATTAATGACAATAACATCGACAAAACATTGGGATCCGAATTAACTACGAAAATGTCAGTTGGAAGGTCCAGTACAACAGATTATAGTTGGTGTCTGGCTGCTTGCATCGAGTATAGGAAAGTGAAGATGAGTGCAGTGAAGTGAAGTGAGAATTCCCGGACTTTTGTACGAGCCGCACAACAGTGCATATGGAGGGCACATGAGAATCTCGAAAATTTTGGAGAAATTAAAACAAAGGTTTTCAAAAAGGTTTAAAGCAAAGGTATATACACATGTAAGTAGCTTGTATTTGTTTTCGTACATATGCAATCAAACTCGGGAAGGAAATAATATACGCATGCCCTTGTGTAAGTTTTCTTATTATACTCTCGCAACATGTTGCTAGATAGTATATTAGTTTTGTTCACCTAACGGTTGTATGTAACACCTAGAACTAATCCAGCTAGATATAGATATATATATATATATTGTGGCGAATACGAATTCCAGAATCGACGATAACTTTCCAGAATCTACCAGATAGCGAACCTAGTAGTTGCCAGAATGTTCGAGTGATGATCTGTTGGTAACAATCTACTATATAACGGCTGCCGGAGTGGCAGCAAGATGTAGTTCGAGTAAGAGTGTTGCCAAGTTAAGTACGTATAAGTAAGCTCGAATAACGAGTAACAAAGGGTTAAGTTATTAAATAAGAAATAAAGAAAAGTGTATAGCCACTAAGTTGTGACTCTAATTGAACAACCCAGTGATCGCACTAAGAGTACAGTTTTAACGTGAACGATTACTTTAGAAAATCCGTTACAATATCTATAAATGATCAGGATGAAAAGACAAGTTGAAATCCGGGTGATTGTCCGTCCGTCCGTCCATGCAAGCGATAACTTGAATAAAAATTAAGATATTTTGATGAAACTTGGTACACGTGTTCTTTGTCAGCGTAAGACGGTTGGTACTGCAGATGGGCGTAATTGAACATCTGTAAAGCCCAGAAAATGCCAATAATCGAAAACAGATAAAGTGCTACAACTAAGCAGCAAATTAATATATTAACGTGCTACTTGGTATGGAGAACCCTAGTAGGGCGGGGCATCTGTGGGAAAATTTTTTTGTAAAAGTGGGTATGGCCACGCCCCCCTTTGGTTTAATATATATAACTCGGAAACCGTTAAAGCTATATGAATCACACTTTCTTCGAGTAAGGTTTCCGGCATCTCCTCATATACTGAGAAAATTAGGGAAATCAGATAATAACCACGCCCACCTCCCATACAAAGGTTATTTAGAAAACTACTAAAAGTGCGTTAATTCGCTGAAGGAACACGTCAAAAATATTAAATCTAACAGAAAGTATGCTACGGAAGGGTTGCGTATCAATACGAAAAAAATTTGGTCAACAGGTGTGGCAAACCCACTTTCAGGTGAAATTCCATATCTCAGAAAGACCCTAACCGATTTCAACAAAATTTCACATTTGACATTATATTTCTATTTTTATGTCACGCTGTGAAAATGGACGAAATCGGACAAACACCACGCTTATTTCTCAAAAAATACAAATTTAAGTTTGATCTGAATCAATTAGTAGTTTCACTATCAAGTAGATAAATCGAGCACCAATTAAGATATTGGAAGAAAGCTTTTCACGAACAGTGTGTTCAAGATATGCCTATCATGATATACATATAACGCATAAAAATAGACGAAATCGCATTATATCTTTTCAAGCGACCAGATACCCAATGCATGGACCTCAGTTCCTCTATCTGATTTTTTACCGAAAATATTGGTAAATCTGTAAGATATTGTAATGAAATTGGAGGATTATCTTTCTATGACAATAATGTGCTCTTGCGTCAAAAATGGTCAAAATCGGGTAAGCACTCCCCTAGCCCCCATGTACTTAATATAAGGATTTTCAACTTCCTGTGGACTTTATACCATATATTTCGGTAAATTGGTAAGATATCTTAGCAAAATTAAGTAAACGCGTAATATCGGATATACCATAGATTACTGCCCAAAAAGTCTGAAATCGGTCTACGAATTATCTTAGCTCTCATATACTACATATAATGATTTTCGCTTAGCTACCTTCATAAAATTGGGTGCAAAAATTTTCCCCAATATACTTGAATAATGAAAAGAGTTAATGTACTCAGTGCAGATCTTCGTCTATCCCAAAAATGCCCGACATAAGAATTTCCGACTTTTCATCTGACTTTAAACCGTTTAGGTTGGTCAATATGTTGATATCCTAATGAAATTAAGTGGACATGTTTTATTAAAAACAATGTGATTTCGCGCTAAATATGAAAGAAATCGGTCTGGACCGGTCTAAGCCGCTTATTCCTAATATATGATTTACTTTCCTCTGGTTGACTTTTCCTCATATATCTAATATATTCATTAAACCACATCGTTGAGTTTATATCGCATATATCTTATTTGAGTTAATTTGGCAGATTTTAATATAAATATCTCTGACACAAAGTAAAATATAGCAATGAAAATAAGTGAATCTATGTCCTGTAACATAAGTTAATAAGATACCAATCCACTGACAATCTCATCGAATAATGAGTGTTGAATTCTTCAGCAACTTGTTTAATATGATGTTCTGAAAGCACCTGAAAATATCTCCTTTCCTTGCATATTGCGAGAGTATAAAATGTTCGGTTACACCCGAAATTGGCCCTTCCTTACCTGTTGCCGGTTAGATATCCAGAGGAAAAGGAAATTAAATTCACCTTGAAGTAAAACAGCCTTTGCGCAACAAATAAAGTTAAAAAATTTTATTGAAAATAAATTAATAACGGAGATACAAGTATTTTTAAATAATAAATTTATTTAATTAGTTTTAATTTATTAAGAAAACTGAAATGAAAAATATATAGATAGATATGTAGATAAATAGCCTACCATCATACGGAAAGTCTCACAGAACTTAATCAGCGAAGACAAGGGTTTTTGCTTTCTTTGCTAAGCTCTAAACATCAGTAACTTCTTTGGCAAGAATCTAAAAAAGTTGATAGAGCAAGGGACATGCAAAATTGTGACGCCAAATTGCAATTCCATACATATTCGATTCCATAAAGTCATACATAAATTATATTATTATAAATGCGTCAAATATTTTTTAATTATTGCTTTTTTTAAATTCATATTTGAGTATAAATTAACTAAAAATAAAAAGAATAAAATAAAATAAAAACAAATTTGAGTCAAATTTAAAAAATTCAAATAACATATATCCATCAATATTCACTGGTTTCTCATAAATATTCGTTGTTTGAGAATTATAACAACAGAAAGCTACAGATTCCTTTCTGTTACAAATGAATGAAATGTTGACATTTTACACAAACAAATGTTTCCTCATCGTGAGGTGAATTTCTCGTTGAAAATTTTAAGGCTTTATTTTATTTCTCTGTCGAACATGCACATTCTCAATGCTGTATGCTAACTCGCTGGTGCTAACTTATATTTAAAGGCCCCTGATCCGGCTTTAGACTCCTTATGAAATTATAGATGGTGGTTAATATTTAGTTTTATTATTATTAAGTCCTGTCCTGTTTCCATTTAGAAAATCAATGTAAAAACTACATTTGTATGTATGTCCTATGTATTTGTATTTTCAGAAATGTTACATTGGTTCAACAAGTTCAAAAAATATATTAAAATCTAGTACTTCTATTGTTTTTATATCGGTTTTGCAGGACATGCACAATACTCCAAGATCTTTCCAACACTCGTAACAATACCCCATTCGACAGTTGGGATTTTTGCAAATAATGAAATCGTTATCTGCAAACAAAGATTATTTAGTTCTTACACGTTATAATTAGAAGAAAATAGAAGCTTTTTTTGAGTATAGTAACCAGATCGGAATATTACTAAGTATAAAAAACATTTATTTTTTGGAATAAATTTTTAAATTTTATTACGTTTTAATATAGCTGTTGAGCTAGCTGCCACTTCACATAATTTCTAGACTTTTCTAACCACCTTAAAAATTATTAGCATTTTACTTTGCTCAAAAGCTATGTCTAAAATTAAATATGTCACAAAATTTTGAATTCGGACGAAAATATTGTACAATTACTATCATACCAATTCCAAAAAAATTACCAATTATAAACAATTTTTCAAAAAGAATTTTAAGCTTAAAATAAGATTTGTTGCATTTTTTCCTCTTAGCAAGTACTGAAGAACATTTAATGCTCTCGCAATTTGCAAGGATCAAAGACGGGGCAACATTTTGGGGTATTGGAAAGCTTTATATTAAACAAGTAAGGGATGGCTGAGTTGGATGTAACCGCACATTTTATATTCTCGAAGTGTACAAGGATCAAAGTTGGCGAAATACTTTCAAGTGTTGGCAAAGCTTTATAATAAAACAAGTAAGGAAGCTCTAAGTAATGGTGTAACCGAACATTTTATACTCTCACGATGTGCAAGGAAGTGGTGGCTCACCTTTACATTAAAAAATGTTCCGGAAGAAATCAACATTCAATATTCAAAGAAACCGTGAATGAATTGGTATCTTATTAAATTACCTTACAGGACAAATATTCACGTACTTTCATTGCTATATATATATTTTGCTTCGTGTACGAGATATTTATATTAAAATCTATCAAATTAACTCATATAAGATATATGCGATATAAACTCAACCAAAGTGGTTCAATTAATACATTAGATATATGAGGAAAAAGTCAAGCCAACCACAGAAAAGGAAATCATTTATTAAAAATAAGCGGCTTAGACCATGGTCTACACCAATTTAGGCAACATTTTTCCACGCAATATTGTGAAATTATCTCACACAGTGACCGACATATTTGGCATAAAGTCTGCTAGAATAGCGAAAATCATTGTATGTAGTATATGGGAGCTGGGATAATTCGTAAACTGATTTCACACATTTTCGGCATTAAACTATGGTATATCCAGTATAACACGTTCCCTTAATTTTGCTAAGCTATCTTACATATTGACCGAAATATATAGTATAAAGCCCACAGGAAGGTTGAAAATCTAATATTAGGTATATGGAGGCTAGGGGAAGTATTTAACCGATTTTATCCATTTTTGACACCAGATCACATTATTATCATGAACAGCTAATCCTCCAATTCCATTACGATATCTTACAGATTTGCCGTTATATGTGGTATAAAGTCTACCGGAAGGTTGAAAATCTGTATATTAGGTCTAGGCTAGGGGAATGATTTACCCGATTTTCCCCATTTCTGATAAGAGAGCACACTATTATCATGTAAAGATAATCCACCAATTTCACTACAATATCTTACATATTTACCGATATTTTCGGTAAAAAAAACCAGATTGAGGCACTGATGTCCATATGTTGGGTGTCTGGTGGCTTGAAAAGTTATAATCTGATTTCGACTATTTCTACGCATGAGATGGCATATCTTGAACGTACTATTCGTGAAACCTTTATTCCAATATCTTAATTGATGCTCGATTTATCTACTTTAAATGAAAAGGATCAGATGAAGCTTGAAATTGTGTTAGAAGCAGGCGTGATTTTTATCCGATTTATTTTGTCCATTTTCACAATGTGATATAAGAATGCAAATTTGGTTGAAATCAATAAAACCGTTCATGAGACATGGAAATTTATCTAAACGTGGGCAGTGCCACACCCACTGTCAGAATTTTACACAGATTATTTTGCATCCGCTCGTGGGATCTTTGCTGTGAGATTTAAAGTTTCTGACGTGTTTCTCCAACGAGTTATTGCACTTTCAGTAGTTTTCAACATAAACTTTGTATAGGAGGTGGCCGTGGTTAATATCCGATTCGACTCATTCTCCCACTGTATGAGGAGGTATTAAAAGGACTTACCCTGAACAGGTTTAGTTGATATAGCTTTATTGATTTGTGAGATATGTACATTAAACCCATTGGGGTGCGGGACCATGCTTAGTTTATTAAAATTTTCCAGCCTCAGCTGCCCCTGCCTACTACGATTCTCTGCACCAATTTCAGTTTTATATCTTAATCTTCAGCACTTCATCGGTTTTCGATTAATGAAATATAGTGGTGCCATACATAATGGCACATGTTCTATTACGCCCATCTCCAATACCAACCATCTTACGGTGTCAAAGAACATGTGCCATATGTGAACATGTGATATTAAATATGATTGTAATGTATCCACGGTTTCGTTGAATAATTAATGTTGCAGTCTCACGCAATATTTTTTATACTCTCGCAGCATATTGCAACTGAATATATTAGTTCTGTACACCTAACGGTTGTTTGTAATACCTAAAACTAATGGAGTTAGATATAGACATATATATATACATATATATATAAATGATCAGGATGAAAAAATTAGTTGAAACCCTTATGACTGTCTGCCTGTCCGACCCTCCGTCTGTCCGTGCAAGCAATAACTTGAGTAAAAATTAAGGTATTTTGATGAAACTTGGTGCACGTATTCTTTGTCACCGCAAGACGGTTGGTATTGCAGATGGGCATAATTGGACATCTGCCAAGACCACAAAATACCTTTAATCGAAAACCTATAAAGTGCTGTAACTAAGCAACAAATTAAGATATAAACACATTATTTATTATAGAGGATCTTAGTAGGGCGTAGCATCTATAGGTAAAAAGGTTTCTAAAAGTGGGAATGGCCCCGCTCTCAAATAAATTTTGAAACATTAACGTCAGAAATATTAAACCTTGCAGAAAATATGATACGGCAGGGTTTCTTAAGAATCAGTGTAAAATTTTGGTGACGGCTATCGCACAGCCCACTGTTAGGTGAAATCCCATATCTCAAGAACACCTAAACTAAATTCAATGAAATCTGGTATGTAACATTAAATTTGCATTCTTATTTCACATTGTGAAAATCGGTGAAATCGGACAAAAACCACCCCTACTTCTCATATAAAACAATTATCCTTACACTTTAAGGTAGATAAACCGAGCATCAATTAAGATATTGGAATAAAGCTTTTCACGAATAGTACGTTCAAGATATGCCATCTCATGCGTAAAAATAGTCGAAATCAGATTATGACTGTTCAAGCCACCAGATACCCAAGATATGGACCTGGGTGCCAGTAACTGATTTTTTGCAGAATTTATCGGTGAATCTATGAGATATCGTAATGAAATTCGAGGATTATCATTCCATGATAATAACGTGATCTGGTATCAAAAACGGGAAAAATCGGGTCAATACTTCTCCTAGCTCCAAATACCTCATATATGGATTTTCAGCCTTCCGGTAGACTTTATACTATACATGGTAATGGTAAATGCATGAGATATGGTAATGAAATTGTAGGATTATCTCTCTACGATAACAATTGTTGCCAAAAATGGGGAAAATCGGCAAGTACTTCCCTTACCCTCCATTTACCTAATATAAGCATTTTCAACCTCCGGGTAGACTTTATACCATACATTTCTGTCGATATGTAAGATATCGTAACAAAAGTAAGTGAACCTGTAATATCGGAGATACCATAGACTATTGCCGAAAATGTGTGAAATCGGTTTACGAATTATCCCAGCTCCCATATACTACATACAATGATTTTCGCTATTCTAGCAGACTTTATGCCGAATATGTCGGTCACTGCATGAGTTACCTTCACGAAATTGCGTGGAAACATGTTCCCTAGTATACTTGAGTAATGAAAAGAGTTAATGTGATCAGTGCAGATCTTCCTTTATCCCAAATATGCCCGATATAAGATTTCCCAACTTTCCAGCTGACTTTAAACCGTTTATGTTGGTCAATATGTGGGATATTTTTATGAATATAAGTGGATATGTTTTCTTAAACATAACGCGGTTTCCTTATTTTTAGCCAAATCGGTCTAGGCCATGGCCTAAGCCGCTTATTCCTAATATAATAATTTCCGTTCCTCTGGTTGACTTTCTCTTTATATACCAAATATATTTAATTAAGCCACTTTCGTTAAGTCTATACCGTTGAGTTGAGTATATGATTGAGTCTCGGACGCGAAACAAAATATACCAATGAAAGTCTATGACTTGCAATATAAGTTAAGAAGATAGCAAATATAATTGAAATCGATTCACGATTTCGTTGTTATGCCAGCACCTGAAAGCATTTCCGCGCCTTTGATCTTTGTACATTGCGAGAGTATAAAATGTTCGGTTACACCCAAACTTAGCTCTTCCTTACTTGTTTCTAGTTAGTTTATACCAATTATAAATTTAAAAAAAGGAATAAGTAAAAAATATTTTATTTATTATTTACACACTTACTTAAATAATTTATGTATATGACACCAGTATGGAGTCGAAGAAGCATAGAATTGGGATTTACCGTCGGCGTTTTTCATGCCATTGCTCTATCAACATTTCTTGACTTTTGCCAAAGAAATTACTGATGTTTAGAGCTTAAAAAATCATAATTGAGTATAAATTAACTAAAAATAAAAAATTGAGAATTATAACAGAGCTACAGACAGAGAATGTTAATGAATTCATGGTTTGGTCTTTTAAGATGTTATAGAAAGCTTTAAAGACCGAAGCAAATGAATATAATAAATGTACTAGACATATCTATAACGCATCAAATTTATAATAACTATGTACCAATGGTCGGCATCAGAGGAACTGTGACTGTGTGAGTGAGTACGAATATAAATATACCCAGTGAGAACTACCTCTCATTTTCAAAATTAACAGACATTTTCGTACTTCGTTTTGCATTTCATATGTTCTACGATTTAAAGAATAATATTGAACTCTAAAAACATTAACTTTATTGCCTTTGAATTACCTAAAATACAAAATGTAATTCATTACACTTAAAAGCTTTCATAATCATAATTAATCTTATGCAGGGCACATTTGCCTTAGCGGCACGGCCATGCATAATGTTGCTTCGCAAAGGATGATATCATGTGAGACCAATGATGACATGATACGAAACTCTTTGTTTCGTGAGAGAGTTGTCAAAATCCACATTTTTTATAACTTTTCCCAATGTTGCCACTGCCTAAAAAATTAAATTTTACATTTTGAAAATAAAGTGGAAAATTTTCAAATTTTGATATTTCGGTTCTCCAGAGAGCCTATATCACACATATTCAGTCTTAAATACGTATGTACATATTCTAAGTAAGTAGGTACTAGATAGGAAATAGTACTGAGTATAGTAGTACTGATGAGTATAACTAAAAATGTTCAAAATTAATACAATAAAATATGATAACAAATAAACATAAAAAACGATATAACAAAGAACAAAAAAATTCACAATAAAATATCACAAATTTATGAAAAACGTAATGAATATAAGAATTTCAAAAATTCTACTATCTGTTTCGTTCGTTGAAAATTTGTTTCACACTGATTTTGTTAGCTGACGTTTTTAGCTATTCTTTCCTATAAATGAGAAATTCTTATATTCATTACGTTTCTAAAATGCTAATATAAAATTTTAAGCAACTATGGGTTTTTAACTATTGTGTGCTATAATTGAGAAATACTATATTTAATACGTTTCTCATAAAAGCGTGATATCTTATTATGAATTGTTTGTTGGTTTTTTTGTTATTCTGTTTTTTGTTTACATATTTTTATATTTTATTATATGAATTTAAAAAAATTTGAATTATTTATCTACGTACTCATCTAGTATTTCTCGTCTCGTATTTAAAAATGGATATGCGTGATGTAGGTAAATTGGAGAACCGAAATATCGAAATTTCAAAATATCCAAAAGTTAGTTTCAAATACCCAATCTAATTTTTTCGGCCGTGGCATCATTGGCAAAGATTATAAAAAATGTGGATTTTGACAGCCCTCTCGCGAAGCAAAGAGCAGTGATAAAAGGATGTGCAACTCTTCTGTGACATAAAATTGAGAGCAAATCGCCTACCCTCCAGACTACCCACAGTTGACTTAATCGGGTAGGTTTGGCGTTTAGTAACTAGAAAGACTGAAGCGACAACAACAACAGAGACGTTTGTAATCACCGTGCAAGATCACAAATAAAAATGTTAAATAATGAAAAGAAAAGGAATCGGAAATTTAAATATAATTAAGGCAATGTTTTGTGAAACACTGGAATAAGTTGTGCATCTCTTCATCGCCGACAAAGTGTTTCGGATCATGTCATCCTTGGTTTCGTTGCTTGCTCAAGAACGACTCTTGAGTACACATGTAAGTATGTCAGCCATCATTGACCAACATAAACGGTTTAAACTTTAAAGTCAGCTGGAAATTCGTAATCATTACATCGGGTATATTTCGGCTATGCATTTTTGTCACAAGGGTACACGGTTATCAGCTAGAAAGGCTCTCCGAATTTCATTGGGATAACTCACATATTAACCGACATATACGGCGTAAAGTTGGCCGGAAGTTCAAATAGTTTTACATGTGGTATATGGGCGTTAGGGGATATTGACCCGATTTTACACACTTCGGTACAAGGGCACAATATTACAATCAAAGACTTGCTCTGAATTTCAATAACATATCTCACAAATTGAAGGATATTTTCAGTAAAAGACAATCATGGTCACTAGGTCCACATATTCGGAACGGGGGCTTGAAAAGTCATATTCCGAATTCGACAGCTTTTAGATGTGAGATGGCATCTAAAAGCACTCCTTAATATTATATACTATAAGCCTATATTATTAGCACTAATTATTTATTATATTATTTTTATATTTCTTATGACTAGTAATCCATGATGGTTACCAGTGTGGATCTGTTTAGATATTAATTTATTATTAAGCGAAAGAACAGCGTTTGTAAGTTTTAGAGTTTGTTTTAATCTGCTTATTGACTGAATCTACTAGCTCCATTTGTTCAAATCTTATTTCTTAAAAATCGTCAAGTCCCTTCGATCACCTTTAAAATAGTATCCAAAATAATTACGTCTCTAGCATGTTTCTGATCCAACGTGCTCAATATGTCAGTTATGTAGTATTCGAATGAGGAGTGTTATGATCACAATTTTTTAAGAAAAAATAAAGAAAAAGGAAAGAAGTGGATGCCTATCATATTTTGCTTTAATCAAACAATAAATACAACCCACAACAATTTAATCAGCTAGTTTTGATATTTTTGAAAAATAGGAGTGCTCTAGTATGTTTCAGGTTTTCTTGCGCAGCTCTATGAGCACGATTGTGCTCAGTGGCAATGCTCCTTTAAGTCGAATATATCTATCACCATGTTCTTGCAAGGGCAAATTTATATACCGGGGACCATTTTACTAAATCACGTGGAATAGAAGCTAACATTAGAAATTCGAAGTGTATTGGATTTATTTACAGTTGAATTTACAGTTTTTTTTTACTTCATTAAGAGGAGCATTCTTGTTAGTGAACTGGATAATGTGACGAGTTTTTTCTTTAAAGAGAATGAATTTCACTTCAGGTCAAAATGTATCTCCTCAAGAATTATCTGATTTCTTAAACAGCTAATAGTTTTGGCTGTTGTTTCAATTGCTGTTGCAGTTGAGTTTAGAGCTATTCTCATCAATAAATCCAAGGTTTTGTTTTGGCGTTAGGGTATCGATCTGGAACTAAAAATGTGAGCGGCTTATGATCGGTAAAACAATTTAGGTTCCGGGCAGCATAGATATAATTCTTCAGACTATTTAAAGCCCAAACAGTGATCAACAATTTGCTCTAATTATTCGTGTTCGGAGTTAATTTCGCTATATTTTAGAGTCTTGGGAATCATTGTTAAAGGTTTACCATCCTATGACAATCCTATGACCATCGACAACTCTCAAGCTGAGGGAGGAAGCATTCGTCGTTAGATCCAATAGCATCTTGAACTCGGGATAAGGTAATATAACTTCCTCCGGTACCAACACCTCTATCAGTGTATTAAAAACCTGCACCTGATATTTATCAAAACTGACCGCCATATTTTTAGAATGGCTAGCAGTTATTTTCCCGTTCTCGCCTTTTAGGATGTCAGTTAAAGGTTTTTCTATAGATGAAAAGTCTTTTATGATACAGCGATAATAGCACGCCAATCTCAAACGCAGTCTGATATTAAAAACGGTGCTAGTGCGCTAGGACGCTAGTGCTGAAGGTAAGCCTTTTAGCCTTACCGAAAAAGCACGTGCACAAAAAAGGCACTTAGTTCCTTGTCCTCGATATGAATGCGTGGAGCGCATTCATTCTATATTTATCATTGATTTTCGAGGCCGCCTCCCTATCATATGATATAATAGTTTTGTTCGTTAATAGCGTAAACTCTCGTTCGTCCTCATCGCACCATTTCAACACTGACATGTGTAAGGCCAGAAAACTAAACAGTTAATTATTGCTTTAAAGTTCAACACAGGATTAAATGATGATAACACCATATTGGCTGAGACCTTTATTTAGCTAATTGTAGGAACAGCTTGGTAATGCTTGGAGTAACCACCGAAATTCTTGAAAACATTATAACCAGTGTATGCCGCCTGTTGCGATAAAACGTATGCTTCATCCGAACCGTCGAAATCTAGTAATGATTTTACAAAATTTAGTGTCTCATCGAATCTTCCCTAAATAAGTGAGCAATTGACTGCTAGGCAGTTCTTACTGCTTCTTTTACTGGTGTAGTGTTGTAGTGTTGTGCTAATTTCTGAAAGACAGTGACTTTACGCCAAGAATTAAATCTTGCTATTTAACGTACAAACATATATTGAGTGATTATTGTGGAAATCAATTATATTAAGTGATCCCACCAATCATGGTCTCTTCCACCATGATGACTCTTCCACCATGAGACTAAAATAAATTTTCAGTTCTAGGAGCAGAACGATCACCAAAACGTAAGTCGATTCCTCAGTAACCCACTAGATATCTAAAGTTCCTCATAATTAAAAAAAACGCACCCAAACACCATTAAAACCAGAGAACATACAGCATTGAGAAGGCGCAGGTTCGACAGAGAAATAAAATAAAGTCTTAAAATTTTCAACGGGAATTCACCTCACGACGAGGAAACATTTGTTTGTGTAAAATGTCAACATTTCATTCATTTGTAACTGAAAGGAATTTGTAGCTTTCTGTTCTTATAATTCTCAAACAGCGAATATTGATGAGAAATATTAATGAGAAATGAGAATAATTATTTTATTCTTTTTATTTTTAGTAAATTTGTACTCAAATTACTCAAAATTATTATATTTTGACGCATTTATAATAATATAATTTATGTATGACACCTTTATGGAATCGAATATGTATGGAATTGCCATTTGCCGTCACCATTTTGCATGTCCCTTGCTCTATCAACTTTTTTAGATTCTTGTCAAAGAAGTTACTGATGTTTAGAGCTTAGCAAAGAAAGCAAAAACCCTTGTCTTCGCTGATTAAGTTCTGTGAGACTTTCCGTATGATGGTAGGCTATTTATCTACATATCTATCTATATATTTTTCATTTCAGTTTTCTTAATAAATTAAAACTAATTAAATAAATTTACTATTTAAAAATACTTGTATCTCCGTTATTAATTTATTTTCAATAAAATTTTTAACTTTATTTGTTGCGCAAAGGCTGTTTTACTTCAAGGTGAATTTAAGTTCCTTTTCCTCTGGATATCTAACCGGCATAGAACAGAACAGGTAAGGAATGGCCAATTTCGGGTGTAACCGAACATTTTATACTCTCGCACTGCGCAATTAAAGGAGATATTTTCAGGTGCTTTCAGAACATCATATTAAACAAGTTGCGTAAGAATTCAACACTCATTATTCGATGAAAGTGTCAGTGGATTGGTATCTTATTAACTTATATTACAGGACATAGATTCACTTATTTTCATTGCTATATTTTACTTTGTGTCAGAGATATTTATATTAAAATCTGCCAAATTAACTCAAATAAGATATATGCGATATAAACTCAACGATGTGGTTTAATGAATATATTAGATATATGAGGAAAAAGTCAACCAGAGGAAAGTAAATCATTATATTAGGAATAAGCGGCTTAGACCGGTCCAGACCGATTTCTTTCATATTTAGCGCGAAATCATATTGTTTTTAATAAAACATGTCCGCTTAATTTCATTAAGATATCATACATATTGACCAATCTAAATGGTTTAAAGTCAATTCATTCAATATATTATTCAAGTATATTGGGGAACATGTTTGCACCCAATTTTCGGAAGGTAACTCACACAGTCTCACACTCAATCACCCACTCACTCACTCACACTCCCAAGCATAATGTCTGCTAGAATAGCGCAAATCCTTATATATAGTATATGATAGCTGGGATAATTCGTAGACCGATTTCACACATTTTCGACAGTAATCTATGGTATAGCCGATATTTACAGATACAGATTTACCGAAATATATGGTATAAAGTCCACAGGAAGTTGAAAATTTTTATATTAGTTATGTGGGAGCAAGTATTTACCCGTTTTTCCCCATTTTTGACACAATAGAACATTATTATCATGGAAAGATAATTCCCTAATTTCATTATAATATCTTATAGATTTCCCGAAATTTTCGATAAGAGGTCATATAGAGGCACTGAGGTCCTAATATTGGGTATTTGGTGGCTTGAAAAATTATAATCCGATTTCGTCCATTTTTACGCATAAGATTACATATCCTGAAGGCACTATTTGTACAAAGTTTGATTTTCATATATTATTGCTGCTCGATTTATATACTTTAAAGTAAAAGGATCAGATGAAACTTAAAATAGTGTTATGTGAGAAGTAGGCGTGCTTTTATCCGATTTCGTCCATTTTCACAGCGTGAAATAAGAATGCACATATAATGTCATACACCAAATTTTGTTGAAATCGGTTTCGGGGACTTGATATATGGGATATCTTCTAAAAGTGGGCGGTGCCACCATCCATTTTCAAAACTTTACACGGATACTACGCAACGAAACCCTTCCGTATCATATTCGATGCAAGATTTAATATTTCTAACGTGTTCCTTCAGCGAGTTATCGCACTTTTAGCAGTTTTCAACATAACTTTTGTATGGTAGGTGGGCGTCCATCCGCGGTTATCCGCTTTTACTAATTTTCTCAGTATATGCAGAGATGCTAGAAAAACTTAATTGGAGCTAGTTTGCTTGATATAGCTTTAACGGCTTCCGAGATATATATATTAAACCTATTGGGGGGCTAGGCCATGCCCACGTTTACAAAAAATTTTGCCAACAGATGTCCCATCCTACTAGGATCCCCTACACCAAATAACAGTTTATGTCTTAATTTGCTGTTTAGTTATACCACTTTATCGGTTTTCGGTTAATGGCATTTTGTTAGCGTGGCAGGTGTCCAATTACGCCCATTTGCAATACCAACCGTCTTACGGTGATAGTGAACACGTTTACGTTTCATCAAAATGTTTTAATTTTTACTCAAGTTATAGCTTGCGGATATGGACGGACGGACGGACAACCAGTCACTCGGATTTCAACTCGTCTTTTCATCCTGATCATTTATATATCTAACTCGTTTAGTTCTAGGTGTTACAAACAACTGTTAGGTGAACAAAACTAATATACTCTGTAGCAACATGTTGTGAGAGAATAAAAATGTTGCGGAAGAATTCAGCACTCATTACTCGGCGCATCCATCGTATCCGTCCGTCCGTCCAATATAAATTCAAACAAAGTGGCTTAATTAAATATATTGTTTACATTAAGAAAAAGTTAACCAGAGAAACGGAAACCATTATATTAGGAATAAGGGGCTTAGGGCAATGCTTGGACCGGTTTCATTCACATTTAACGCGAAAACACGAAATACTTCCCGTATTTACATAGGGGGCTAGGGGAAGTATTTACCCGATTTTATCCATTTTTGACGTAAAAGCAAACTATTTTCATGGAGAGAAAAACCTCGAATTTCATTACGATATCTCATATATTTACCGGTATGTAGGGTTTAAAGTCTACCAGAAGATTGAAAATTCTTAAGTTTGGTATATGGGGTCTTCCTCTAGTTCACCCGATTTTAACCATTTTAGGTACACGGGCATACTGTTCTCAAAAAGAGACTGTATGTGAGTTTTACAGGGATAACTCATATATTGGCCGTTATAAATTGTATAAAGACTAACGGGAGGTTGAAAATCCTTATATTAGGTATATGGGGGCTAGGGAAAGTATTTACCCCATTCTCCCCATTTTTGACACAAGCTCACATTATTAACATCGAAAGATAATCCTAGAATTTTATTACCATATTTCACAGATTTACCAGTATTTTCTGTATAAAGTCAGCCAGAGGCACTGAGGTCCATATATTGGGTATATGGGGGCTTGAAAAGTTATATGTCGATTTAGACTATTTTCTCGCATGTGATGGCATGTCTTGAAGGCGCTATTTGTACAAAGTTGCATTCCAATATCTTAATTGTTGCTTAATTTATCTACTTTAAAATGAAAGTACCCGATGAAACTTAAATTTGTGTTATATGAGAAGTAAGATAACATAAGAATACAAATATAATGTCTATAATAAATATATTATATATGTATATAAATAAATGTCACACACAAAAGTTTGTTGCAATCGGTTAAGGCGTTCCTGAGATATCAGATGTCACCAAAAATTGGGCGGTGCCACGCCCATAACCTAAAGTTTACACATTCCTATGCAACTCTTCCGTACGATATTTGCTGTAAGATTTAATGTTTATGTTGTGTTTTTCATCGAGTTAACGCACTTTTAGTGGGACGCACTTTGATGGGAGGTGGGCGTGGTTATTATCTGATATCTCTAATTTTCTCAGCATATGGAGACCTCATAGAAAAACTTCTTCCGATCAAGTTTATTTATATAGCTTTGTTGGGTCATGCCCACTTTCCAAAATTTTTTACCCCTGTGGGTAAACCCTCTGCCCCACTAAAAATCTCTATAAAAAATTACACGTTTCTATCTTGACTTGTTGCTTAGTTATAGCACTTTATAAGCTTTCCGTTGACGGTGTTTTGTGGGCGTGTCAGTAATCCGATTACGCCCATCTGCAATAACAACCGCCTTACGGTGACAGGGAACACGTGTATGTGTTTATCAAGATATCTAAATTTTTTTTATAGTTATCGTTTGCACGGATGGACGGACGAATAGACAGTCACTCGGATTTCTACTCGTCTTTTCATCCTGATCATTTACATATATATAGCTCTATGTTGATTAGTTTTAGTTGTTGCAAACAATTGTTAAGTGAACAAAACTAATATACTCTGTTGCAATATGTAGCGAGCGTATAAAAATAGAAAGACTCGTGCTCTTAAACTTTAAAAAAAAAACTTCTTTACTTGTCGACTATTCAAAGTATTCATCATTGCCTCAGCAGTATTCGGATCTAAACAAAAAATGTTATAATAATTACATTCATAAAGTAAAGAATAATATTTTACGTAATCCAAAATTGCTTTATGGTTTCGTTAATTCCAAATGTAGGATTTCTAAATTTCCATTCGTGATGAAATACAAATTTATCATGTCATGTGATAATCATGACATTATTTCCAACAAGTTTGCAGAATTTTTTAAGTCAAATTACCATACCGATTCTCCTAAAATTTTTCCGCATCAGTATAAGTTCCGTCCGGTTACTTTAGATAATAAACCAACTATTTCAATTTTGACAAAGGCAATTAATATTGCCTAATTGTTTAATTACATAATAATTAATTACTCTCTTAAATAAGGTATATTTTCTTCAATATGGAAACAGTCGTTTATAATATCTTCGCAAAACAGTGGAAGCTTTAGGGGTATTGCAAAAATATCAACAATATCTAAACTTTTTGAAGCTATTATCATAGATCAAATAGCTTTCCGATTTCTCCATTGATTTCATGTCCTCAGCATGGATTTCGTAAAAGAAAATCTACACTAACAAATTTGCTTAAATACGTGAACCATATATCAGAAGGTTTTAGGGAGAATTAGCATTCTGATGTTATATACACTGACTTTAGTAAAGCTTTAAAGTAAGTCACTCGAATCTCGTACAGCAAGTTGACCATCTTGGTTTTTAACTAATATTTCTTCAATGTGTATCTTTTTATCTCTTCAGGTGTAACACAAGGTAGATCTTGCTCCGACTCTGTTCTTGTTATTTATTAATGACATTTGTTCTGTAATAAAATAGTCAAAAATTTTATTATATGCCGACGAGGTAAAGCTTTTTAAATCATTTACTTCGATAGATGAAAGGCGTCTGTTGCAAACAGACTTAAACAATTTATTTGCTTGGTGTGATAGAAATGATTGCCACTTAATCTTAAAAAATGCAAGGCGACGTACTTTTCCCGTATATCTGTGTTTACACTTCCTTATGGAATAAAAATCTATAGTCTGGAGCAAGAATTTAACGTTGTTAAATGGGAGTTACTATGGACCCCAAACTAAAGTTTAGTCTTCATGTTAATACAATGGTTTTGAAAGCTAAAGGTGTTCTTAGTTTTGTTAAAAGATGGTCTAAAGAATTTAAAGAACCTTGTTAATAAAACTCTTTTTACTCATTTATCCATATTAGTCTTTTAAAACTTATAAATCTTTATAAGTCTATCTATAAATCAGCTGACTTTAAACCGTTTATGTTGGTCAATATGTGTGGTATTTTAATATTAAGTGGATGTATTTTCTGAAACATAATGTGGTTTAGAGCTAAATATGAAATAAATCGGTCTAGACTGTGGTCTTAGCCCCATATTCCTAATATAATGATTTCCGTTTCTCTTGGTTAAGTTTATATTGCATATTTCTCATTTCAGTAAATGTGGTAAATTTTAATATAAATATCTCGGACACGAAACAATATATGCTAATGAAAGTACATGAGTCTATGACCTGTAATATAAGTTAATAAGATACCTAATATGATTGTAATTCATTCTCGGTTTCGTCGAATAATGAATGTTTAATTCTTACGGAAAATTTTTTAATATAAAATTTTGCCAGCACCTGAAAGCTTTTCACCTCCTTTGATCATTGAGTATTGCGAGAGTATAAAATATTCAGTTACACCCAAACGTAGCTCGCCTTGGTTGTTTAATATGAAGTTTTGTCAGCGCCTGAAAGTATTTCCCCTCCTTTGATTCTTGCATATTGCGAAAGTATAAAATGTTCGGTAACACCCGAACATAGCCATGTATAGCTATGTAGAACATAGCACTGTTGTTGCTATTGTGCAATTCGAGGTTTATTATTATGTATCCACTTTCAACTTAGTTACTGTTTGAAGTCGTACATATGTATAAATTTTACAATCTACAAACTCCTTTACTAAATTATCGGCTTCATCAACTTATTGAATAATAAATTTTTCTGCGCGTGAATGTAGTCTAGTTGCGAACATATACAAAATCAATTGAAAATGCATAAGAGTTCAAGTTTTATACTTCTGCTCGTTGGTGAAAGGAAGAGAGTGGAATACCACCATCAACTTATGTAAATAATTGCCAATATACTACCTTCCAATCCATCACAAATCAAGCATTTAAGGCGGGCAGCAGCGCAGAATTTAAACCAACTACAATAATTTGGCCATTTTAATCGGATAAGCTAAAATAAAATAACAATAAATTAAATAATTAACTGATGTATTAACAATGTAACCTATTGTTTACCAACACAAGGTTGAGCCGACGACGCATTTGCCGCTTATGCATATTAGATTCTGCAGTCTTTCGCATAACTTCGCAGACAGTCTTCCTCTTTCGGCGCAAACTATTGTATAAATATAATATACGTTGCTTTTCTCGTTTACGATAAAAGTAACTACAAATAGTTCGTCTCATGCGCATAAAGTAATGGCATTTATATATAAGCACAATAATTAGAGCATTTGTTGCTGCGAGCTTCAAATAAAATCTGCGAGAATTGAGAAATTTAAAATATCGTTTCAAAATTATATTAACTTGATATACCTTTTCGGCAAAATATGAGGATTTGGCAAGCAAGACTCATTAGTGAGATATGTGGAAATCTTTTCGTGAATATTGAAGTTTTTTAAAGTTTTACGAAGTAGTCTTGCCATCAGTCCGGAGCCTTGAACCTTAAATGATAGAAATAAAATAGTTAATATAATTCCAATATTTACTCATCTACTAGTATCTAAACTAACTTAACGATAAATATTTTCATAAACTGTAGTGAAATATATTTATCATAGGGTACTACAGTGTTGACTATGTAACAATTTCGTGAACCGTGCAAATAACTCCAGACATTCTATATATATTTATACACATGCGACCGGAGTGACAAAATGGGTAGATGTGCGTACTACTGCTATGCAAGATTGCCAACTTCTTTCACCAAACCTCTGAGTGTATTGATGTATAAAAAGATTCTTTTAAAATTCTTCGGCCGTTTGGAGGCAGGCGCTGAACACTTGTAAGGCCGTTCAAACATCAGAAAAATGTAACTTAAATCATAATGAATAACTAGTTATAAATTGAGATAGCTGTAAAGAATTTCGAGAAAAACTTTAGTACAGCATCCCCCGAATTCAGCCTTAAAATGTGTATGGCCCGACTGAGGAGGTTCCTCAGAATAAGAATATATATATATATATATTATATTATATATATTATATATATATATATATTATATTATAATATATAATATTTATATATTATGTAAATATAAATAAGTTATAAGTCTTATATATATATATAATATATATAACCGTAGCCGCCGTAGACTTTTACCTTTTAAAATATTTGTATTTAAAGTTCATAAATTTAAAAATTTTAAGTACGTAATTTTTCGATTTATAATGAATTTTAAACGTATGCTGTACACTTCCCATCTATTAACACATGACTAAATTGTATATACATATTTACTTTGTATTAATTGTTGTAAAAACAGCTTTAATTCAACATTTCACTTTTTACATAATTCGATTCATTCACACAAAATATCTAAAAAGAAAATGGGATGTGGTAAATCGTATTCTGCACAATGTCATAAGTAAATATTCATTCGAATTTTTTTTTGTTACGGGCACGCAATGACCAAATGACGGATATTTCGCATTCAAATCAGTGTTGATCGGTGATGAATTCGTGTTTGAAGCCGTCGATCCTCATTTCGTTTGGTCCGAAAAAGATGATTTCGAAAATTAAGCACCAGTGTGATAGCTGGCTGGCTAATGCCAAAGATTTATTGTTTAACAATAAAAAGACTCATTCATACTTCATGTATGAATTTTATTCATAAACTCAGTACTCAAAATTAAAATAAACAAAATTTAATATCGAAATCAAAAGTTGGAGTCAAAAATTGTTGGAGTCTGTCTGTTGGAACTGACTGCTAATTATCATACTTAAGAACTCGGAAAATTTTCGAAAAGTAGGACAATGGGCAGTCATTTGCAGAAAATCTGTGGTGAGTTGTCCATTGGAAATGATGGTTTGTGGTGAAATGTTAGCAGGTGGGTTGCGGTCGAGTCCATTTTGAATTGTATTTCCCCTCGTTGAGTGCTTCTGTGCTAAACGACATTTTTCATTTTGTTGTCAGGTGTAGAAACAATCAAAGCGGATGGTATTCCGTGTGAATAACATAAATTTTTCAGTCACGGTGAATGCGATTTGGAAATTGGATTCGCTTAAACTCGAATGACATAACGGTTGGGATCCTTGGAACTTTCGGAATGTGAACTTTCCTTTTAGTACTGTCTTGTGAATCACATTGCACATGAGTTTTGTGATCGCTAAATGTGTTCCGATGCATAGTTTGGTTGATTAAGATTGCGAAGCATGATGACGGCTGAACCAACCTAAAATTGGAAGTTGTGCGGTGGTGAGCCAGACACATCCAATATATTCAAAAACTCAGATGGATAGTTGGTTACTTCGTTTATTACACGTTCGATAGATTTGAAGGAATGCAGTAAACCAACGACTTGATTTTGAATCGGGCAGTTTAAGTGATCCACATCCTTGCTCTTTGCCGCAAAAATTGTAAAGTAGTTTTTATGGTATCCATTCGATTCATCGATAGGAACACGACTATTGCCGATAAATAGCAGTTGAATGGAGAACGCTTCAGCAAATGAATCGTTCAGCAATGCAACTCGCAGCTATAATCAGCTATAGTTTCGTCAGATAACGTCACAATGTCGATGATTTGAGGCAAGCATTTCATTGGCAGTGGTCGATCGTGTTATTAGTGGTAGTGTTTTTCGGCAATCGCCTAAGAGCAAAATTAATGTAGCCCCAAAACGTCTTACATCATTACCAGACCTCTCATAGTGCGATTCAAGGCTTCTAACCCTTGTTTATGCAACATTGTGCATTTGTACCAGATAATGGTTTTGCTTGCTACTAGAACTTCTGTCATTACTCAACATTTCACTATGTTACATGTTGGTTCTTGAACACCCTGAAGTTTTAATGATAATATCAATGCCCAATGAATGGTTCGGCTTCTTTCAGCAGCATAATCGCTATTCCTGAAGAAGCAACTGATACAGAAATTTCTGATATTGCACGAACTGCAGCCAAAATCTATGATATGAGGAAAGTCTTGCCAGTTCCACCAGGCACAAAATCATGCGAACATTTCCATTATCAATTGCTTTCATCACCGTATCGTGACTCCTGTTGTTGGGAATTCAACACAGGTACAATCGTTCGAACCAATTCACTTAAAGCATTTGTGTCATATTCACCTTTACCTTGCAATTATCGTTCGAAAACGTCGCTTATTTCACGATTTGGCGATAGCATTCCTAACTGGACTTACAAACTGCCGCACATGAGGCAAGACATGACTTCTATCAAAACCATAATCTAGGGTGTATCCCTTCATTCATCTTAAGATGAGGATTTTCTGAATGGACACGAACTCGAGGCAAAATGTCTTCCCAAATGTCATCCATGTTCTTATCCCATAATTCTCGTAGATTCGATGGAAAACATGTGGAAGTAATGATCGCAAATGATGTGCGCATCTGTGTTGAAGATACTTAAAAAGTTGATTGAGCGATTGTCGCGACCCAATCGTTTATTCGTATCGTTTTCAAACAAATTAAGCTCCTGGCATGCAGCATGAAATTTTAGCAACACTACACCTTTGACAATTTGAACTGATTCAAATGATGTCGGCCCACGAACATCCACCAGCAATAGTCGAAGTAAAAGCATTCACCATTCTTTGGACAAACTCTATAAACACGACCGAGGGCTTCAGTACAAGGCGTATCCTGATGACCAGGAACTACATGGCCTTGCTTTCGTCATTGAAATTTCTTCGATGAAGCATTCCAAGATAATAACGCGGCATCTCCGAGTAAAATAATGTACGTGCAAACGGATCACTTTGCTAAATCGAGAATAAACTGATCAATGTTGTCGCTCCTGTGTTTTGAGCACGTTGATCGGCATTTTCTGCAGTGAAATCTCAAATGAAAACTCATTGACCGTTCTCCAGATGCACTGCCAAATGAATAACAATCAGATAGCGTTCATGAATAGGAAATGAAAATATACGCCAAATCGCCTCATTGCAGCTTAAGTATCGATCAACTTGATAGCGGGTGATTTCAGCATTGAGATGAGAAGCTTAAAGACCAAAAATTCGTCATGTCATTGCCTTTCGTGACATATTTGCAGATGTTCTTGATGAACTTCACTGAATTGCAATAATCCACGTTGCCATGCGCCTTGAATGTTGAGAAAAGAAGTTGCTAATCCGGAACAGTTCAAGAGTTGTCGACTACGAAATCATTTCCTTTCACTTTGATTGTGATTGTTCTACCAGCATCTTCAGATGATCGACGCCGATACAGTGGATAACCATCGTTGCTAGTGATGGTCCCATCAGTCAAATTTCGTGGATAACGCTTGAAACACTTGCCGTCGACCACACACGGTGATTGTGGGTTAATGGCGCTACACGGTCTGTGAATCATGTTTGTAATTACGAGATCATGCAGGTATGGATCGGTTTCGGAATACAGACAACATTGAGTATCCCAAAAAACACGATGCTTAACAATATAGTCCACACCAGCGACCGGTTTTTTTTTTGCCTGAATACAAGTGTGGTGATATAGTACCGTTCACTTAGTGTTGGGCCAAGAAGCAGCAGTAGCCCCTTCTAGCCAAAAATTTCTAGCCACTTTGGTTAGCACGTGAAGGTGATGCACAAGTTTGGACAGCAGTGATGACGTACATACGTCATTACATCTTGCGCATATTCAAGCATATGACGTGGTTTGCCAACCAACGATACGGGTAAAATGGTCACCCGACCAATATCAGCTGTATTTGCATTGCGGCAATTTAAATCACATAAATGAATCTACTCCTCCGTACGTAGTTTGGCTTGATTTAAACTGATAAAAAGGAGGAGATCCGCTTCTATTTTGGCATACATATCGATGCAAAAAGTCTGAAACAATCGACGAAATCGAAGGGAAATCCTTTCGCTGACCTCCTAGGTGGTTTCCTCACCTAAAATAATGTCAGTGACATTAGTGTCATATAAAATTTAAATTATTATGATTTCGGTACTCACCGGCCAATAGATTCATCATCTTGATGTTGATCTAATATCCATCATCTTGCCAAAACATTAGTGGATATAGTAATGCATCGTATGAACGATGGGTTTCAGGTATTCGTTGTAATTGTCCAGAGTCCCGACGTGTAAGCACAATATCACGTGATTCCACATTTTCGCCAACAATCACAACTGCAACCGGATCTATTGTTGGAGCATTAAATTGGAGTTCGTGGTTTCGTAGGTCGTTCTAATCCGCTCTAATTACGACTTTATAGTCATCAATCGCAATTTTAAATAACCGAACCAAAGCATAATGTTCATGAAGCAGTTTCGTTTATTTGGCGATGATCAAGTTGATTTTCCACATTGCCAATGAAGCAGATTTGGATAAATTTATGTTGTGCGTCTTTAAGGGGTCGCAATGATCCAATTCGATGGTAAATTTGTCCTTGGATCTATGGAGTGGTTGACGAAATTAGAATCAATGATTTTTGATCATCAATCAAATTATTCTTTAATGAAATTTAATTTCTTTAATCTTTTATCACCTTAAATGTCGGATTGAATCTCGTTCATCAATAATATCCGCGCCAAATGAAGTCATTTGAAAGCATTCGTTATATGAGAGTTCGATAGAAAATTATGTGATTTTGATGTTTCACCATGAATCAAAGAACGTAATGGCTCTGCTGGCGATGACGATGATGGTAGCTTTACCTTGCTACCAAGACAACACAATCCAGGCGTTTCTCCAGTGAAATATATGCACCGCAATGGTTGCACACAACCTCCATTATACCAAATTGAAGGAAAGGATGTGAGCTGTAGTCAATTATGTAATCGTAATGAAGCGCTGCTCGATTCAAATCAACACAAGAACCACTTCTTTTTACGCGTTAATTTCGAATTACACATTGTTGAGTTATTTGATTTCCTCGGCGATTTCCCATTGTTAACTAAGACGTTTCATTTGTAGTCTGTCTTTCTTCTTGTGTTTGTGATGCACGAAGTCGGGTCATACTAACAAGGCGCTGATCTCGTTCGATTTATTTTTCATCCTTATTCAATTGATGGACGATATTCTGAACTCTGCTTGCATCACTTGCATTTGCATTGTAGCCCCGGCTACGAGGTCTAAGCGGAGACTTTAATCTGCTACCACGGGGAGCAGGAGCCCATTGGAGTTACAGGTCGCTCCAACCTGCTCATTGCGGTAGGACCTTCGGGGAGTATCGTGGTAGCTGTGGTTACCTGAATGCGGGTAGATCTGTTGGGTGGTACAGTTCAGTATGGAGTTTCATTGCCACCGGGTGACGGACCCGGCAGAGGTTTTAGATAGGCCTGGAGCTCTACCAAGGTGGTTATTGTGTCCATTTCCACAATGCCGATCGGTACCGTTGGTTTCAGCAAAAAGCTATTACTGACGGGGCGCAATCAAATTTATACTGATTCGTTGTGTTTTTGAACACCGTGGAGTTAGGCTGTACAAACGGCAGGTACCCACATAAAGCACATCGTTCAAACCCCTTTATAACTAATATTACTTTCAAATTTCAGGCTGACTCGATACTCGAAATATCGAAACTCGACTCGAAATATATATATGTATATATATATATATTTATATATAAATATATAATATCTTAACCAAATATTAGCTAGGATATACGGTAGTTTTAGTGCCGAAAATTAAATTACCCCGGCATCCATACACTACATATAATGATTTATTCTAGTATCTATTTAACAATGAAAAATGTTTTATATTATATAATAGTAGGAATTGTATTATTTTAATAAAGTAGGTGGAAATAATATGAACATACTTTAATTTAATGCCAAAATTAAGTTTAATCAGTCCAGACCTATCCAAATGTACCCAACATTGTGATTTTAGTTCTTCCGGTTGAGTTTTTACTGTGTATATCAGCGGACATCTTTTCTTGACCACCAGAACTTGGTCTAGCCCCTATACGGCTGATTTTAAGATTCAAGGAGAACACAATAGTTTTGTAAATAAAAAATAACTTTGTTGTCAGTTACCAAAAATGAACAACCCATCACTTTACTATATACATATACCTTTATAACCAAACGGACGAAATTTATTATATTGTGTATATGAGGAAAAAGTCAACCAGAAGGACGTAAATCATTATATTCGGAGTACGTGGTTTATAGATTGATTTCATTCATATTCCGCGCTGAGCCATATTATTATTAAGAAAACATTTAATTCCTTTAATTGTGAGTGTATATATATGATTGACTTATATAAACGATTCAAAGTCAGCTGGAAAGTCGAAAATCTCTATATTAGGTATACTGGGGCAAGGGGAAGGTCTGAACAGATAACACTTACTTTTGGCATTAAACTTGAGTATATCCAAATGAATTTCGCTAATTTTTGCCACAGAATTATAGCATTATCTAGATAACATGTTCATTTAATTTTGCTAAGATATCTTACATATTGGCCGATATACCCGGTATAAAGTCAACCGGAATTTTGAAAATCTTTATATTAAGTTATGGGAGCTAGGATAAATATTGGCTCAAATTCATAAATTTTTGGCATTAAGACGCACTTTTATCAGGAAAAGACGTTATCTTAATCTCGCGGGTCGCATATATCGGAAGTTCGAAAACTTTCACATTAGGTATATGGGGGATAAAGGAAGTATTGACCCGATTTCACCCATATTTGACACATGAGTATATTCTTATCAGGAAAAGAATCTCTCTGAATTTTAGTAAAATTCCTTACAGATTGACCGCTATTTTTGGTAAAAAGTTATCTGGGGGGTTGAAAAGTTTTAGTTTGATTTCAACTATTTTTGGAAATGAGATGACAACCTAAAGGCACTATTTGTGCAAATTTATATTGCGATATCTTTATTGGTGCTTGATTAATATCCTGAAAAAATAAACAAACATATGGAATTTAAACTTGCGTTATATGGAAAGTAGGCGTTGTTGCACTCCAATTTCGCCCATTTTCGCACTGTAATATAAGGATGAAAACATAATGTTATACACCAAATTTAATGGAAATTTTACACCGACTCCTACGGAGTCAATCCATATCATCTTTACTGCAAAATTTAAATCTTTTTTTTGTAGTAAATTATGACCGTTTTTTATTTTCAACCTACATATGCTCCCCAAAATTTTATAGGCGTGGCAATAATTTTATTCTGACCGTTTGCAATACCAATTCAAAGTTCCATTAAAAGTAAACTCTTGTAGATTATTTTGTAAACTCTTGTACAAGAAAGAAAGGAAGGAACTGTCGCATTTTGCAAAGATCAAAGCCGGGGCATACTTTCAAGTGTTGACAAAACTTTATATTAAACTTTGTTTCGTAAGAATCAAACAATCAACATTCATTATTCGACGAAATTGTAATTGGATTATAACCATATTTGGTATCTTACTGACTTATATTATAGGTCATAGACTCACTTAGTTTTACTACTACATTTTGCTTCGTGTTCAAAATATTTATATTAAAATCAACCCAACTCAACCAAAGGGACGAAATTTAATATATTTGGCCCATGAAGAAAACGTCAACTGGAGAAACGGCAATCATTACATTAAAGGTATGGGGTTTAGACAAAAGTCTAGACCGAGTTCATTCATATTTAGTGCCAAAACATATTATGGCTAAAAAGCACACCTAATTTCATTAAAATATCACATATATTGACCAACATAAACGATTTAAAGTCAGCTGGAAAGACGGCAATCATTTCATTGATCGACATTAATTTTTGTCCTTACACAAGTACACTAGAAAATATATTTCCACACATTAAGTCTGCTAGAATAACGAAAATCATTATATGTAGTATATGAGAGCTGGAATAATTCGTAAACTGATTTCACACATTTTCAGCATTAAACTATGGATATCCAATATTATTCGTTCACTTAATTTTGCTAAGCTATCTTATCTTTTGTTCGATATATACGATGTGAAACCAAATGGAAGTTAGAAAATCTTACATTGGGTATATTGTAGCTTAGGGCAAGGTTTGAATCGATTTTATCAATTTTTGGCATCGCGACATATTATTAACTGGAAAACTTGCTGTCAGACTTTTATTGCGATACCATACCGATACCGATACCTCACAGATTTACCAACATATATGATATATACGATACGATGATATAAAGCCAAACGGAAGTTCGAAATTCTTATATTAAGTATGTGGGAGGTAAGAGAAGCATTTACCCGATTTTATCTATTCTAGGTACACGGACACACTGTCATCAGAAAGAGACCCTCTCTGAATTTCACAGAAACAACTCATATATTGACCGAAATATATGGTATAAATTATAATGGGAGTTTGAAAATCCTTATATTAGGTATATGGGGACTAGGAGAAATATTTACCCGATTTTCTCTTTTTTTGGCACAAAGGCGCATTATTATCATAGAAAGATATCTCACGAACCGACTCATCTTTTTGGTATAAAGTCAGCTATAGGCACTGAGATCCTAATGTTGATGTTGATAAAAGAATCAGATGAAATTTAAGTGTATTATATGGGAAGTAGGCGTGGTTGTTATACGATTTCGGACACTTTCACAATGTGACATACAAATGCAAATATGTTCCATGTACCAAAATTGCTTGAAATTTGTTAAGGCGTTCTAGAGATATGGTATTTCACCGAAAATTAGGCAGCGCCTCGCCCATAACCTAAATTTTACACATTTCTGTGCAACTCTTCCGTACCATATTTGCTGTAAGATTAATTGTTTCTGTCATGTTTCTTCGTCGAGTTAACGCACTTTTAGTACTTTTCAACATAACATACCTTTGATGGGATGTGGGCGTGGTTATTATCTGATATCTCTAATTTTCTCAGCATATGGGGACCTCATAGAAAAACTTGTTCCGATCAAATTTATTTATATAGCTTTGCTGGGTCTTATCCACTTTTCCAAAATTTTTTACCCCTGTGGGTAAACCCTCTGCCCACTAAAATTCTCTTGCTTAGTTATAACACTTTATAAGTTTTCTATTAACGGTACTTTGTGGACGTGTCAGTAATCCGATTTCGCCCATCTGCAATCCCAACCACGTTACGGTGACAGAGAACACGTGAACCATCATGCGATGTGTTTATCAAGATATCTTAATTTTCTTTTCAAGTTATCGCATGCACGGACGGACGTACAGATAGACAATCACTTGGATGTCAACTTGTCTCTTCATCCTGATCATTTACATAGATATAACTCTAGATATAGAGTTATCTCGATTAGTTTTAGGTATTACAAACAATCGTTAGGTGAACAAAACTAATATACTCTGTTGCAATACGCAGTACGCATTTTACAAAAATTTTAAAATTAATTAATTTTAATATTACTTGATATTATTTAATATTTTTAATATTTTCCATTAAAAATACCCTTTCACAAGAAACGTTCTTATTTTAAAGTCCTTTTATTTAAAGATCTGTGCCGAAAAAGGAGCAAAATCGATCAGGTGATCTCAGTTGTGTGAAAATATTGAAAACCATATGATAGTTTGGTTACTTAAATGCCTGTGCAATGAACTCGATGTGGTTCGTTTTCCTAATTTTTTCCTCGTTTTTCCTCAAAATAATATTAAATATTAAATTTAATTAATAATATAATATAAAATTTTCTGACATCTTTTAGAAGCAAAAGTTAATTGAATAGTTAATTGTTATATGAATTGCTTTTCCTCACCACCTCTTAGGTTGGAATGTAGGCGCGTTACCGATCTTTTTTAGGTGTTCAGTTCCCCAGGAGGCCTATTTTCACCCATATGATATTTGCAATGCTTAGCCAAACTAGTTGTAATAATTTAAACAAAACTAAATATATAAAAATCAGGTACAATTCAGGTACATTAACAATGCATCATAAAAACTGGGGAAATTGCGGTCTTCAACAGACAAATATTTGGACAATTATCAAATAATTCAGATCGTCAGACATAGATATAAATTCCGAAACATATAGGCAGACAAACGGCACCAAACACGGCAACACTCTATAGCAGATTTGAGCCTTTTTTGAGGCATTTGGCCGCTTTAGTAGTATAATATTTGAGGCAAACCTAATCAAGTGCCTAATGTTTTCTCCCTTCTCTTTCTCATTCTATTTCACTCTTATTGTAATTTCTTTCATTCTAAAAGCGTTCGCCTGCGTATGCATGAGTGAAAAATATAAGATTTGTTACTTGTTGGTTTATACAATGGTTTATACAATGAACAAGGCGTCAAAATGACTCAAATAAAAACTTGTTTAAACCCTAAGCCGGTAATCACATACAATGTGTTAAACAAGTTAATAGAAGCCAGCATCCATGTCTATTCAAAGAAATCAATGGCAATCATCATGTGAAATATGTAAAAGTTGTCGTAAAATTAGATCTTGTGAGAAATTGAAGAAAATGTCTGTTTCAGAAAGAAACAACCTTGTACGACAGCATAAACATTGCAAATTTATTTTGCTCACTGCGGTCATCTCTATTGAACGTAGAGGAAATTTAATCAAACTAAGATCAAGGCTCACAAAGCCCGTTTATGTCATATAAAGCTCAAGTTCGACTAAAATTGCCAGTGAAAGAGTCCAATTTCCAAATTTGGAAATTCAAAATTCAATTAAAATATGCCCAATCACCATAATCTCTCCACATGCGGATATAAGAATAGATGCCCTAACCATCGTTCTACCGCAACTCACATATTTGCTTCCAAGTTATGAGTAAATAAAAAACATTGGGAAAGTTTTTGCCCCATCACAAATCGGCATATCAATAGACAGTGACTTAATACCTCAGATTAAGTTTGAAGGTATTCAGGAAATCTCAAATAAATACTTAGCACAAAACTCAGTGTTTGAATATTTAAATAATCAGTTGAGAAATCGCGCAATGAAATCAAAGAGCGCTTGGATGCTGAATAAGGTGACTCTTTCCTTCTATGGCGGCCGTCATAAGTAGGTTTAGTAGTATTAGCAGACCGCCGATTGATGGGGCGCGAGATAACCAAGACAGGAGTTATCTCAAAAGACTGCTTGGGTCCTGAATAAAATCTTGGACATGAGGAAGCAGTAGACGCAATATATACCACGTTCGCTTACTCCGGACAAAAACCAAAAAAAAAAGTAAATAAGAAAACAGTTAAAAGTAGTGTTTGACAATGTTTCAGTGTAATCTGAAGAATTTCCTGCGACGTTTCGTGATCGTCGGCAAAACATGGATTTACTGGTACACAACATAGACCAAGGAACAGTCGAAATAGTGGACTTCACTTGCAGAAGTTGCTTCGAAGAGGACGAAAACTGTCATATCAGTCGGAAAAGCAATGGTCACCGTTTTCTCAGACTCACAAGGTGTGGTCCACATCAACCACCTGGAGAAAGAAAAAACTGTTTTGCAGCTCTATCAATCCGAAATATTACGCCGATTTGACATTCAATTGTAGAATAAATGGTCCCATTTGGCGAAGGAAAAAGTGTTCTTTCACTATGACAACGTACCGGCTCACACCTCTTCCGTCGCCACTTAATTGATCAAATCATGCTGTCCCATCGACCGTATTCTCTGGAATTGTCCGGTGTGACTTCTTTTTGTTTCCAAATTTGCAAGTCTCTTGACGGGCAAAAATTTTAATCGAATAAGGAAGTTGTCGCCGCCACGGGGTTTATTTCAGAAGACGCATATTTCAGACGGGTTAAGCAGTTTTGAACAATGCTGGGTCAAGTACACCGAGCTAAAAGTAGTAATAAGTCACCAATTCCTCAAAAATATTCATTTATTTTTATTTTGCAGATAACTGCATTTTGATCAACATTTCGGGTGCAACCGAACATTTATGTATACTCTACTTTAATCTCTCTATATACTCTCGAAATTCGCAAGAATCAGAGGGGGGGTAATGTTTTTAGGTGTTGGTGAAACTTCATATTAAATAATTTTAAGTAAAAATTTAAAATTCGTTATACGACGAAAATGTGAATGAATTACAATATTACCTTATTAACTTTTAATGTCGGTCATGGACCGATTAGCATCTTTACATTTTGTTTTATATCCTAAATGTTTATAATAAAATCAACACCCTAACTCAAGTAACTATATAGATTACATTATTGCTGTGGGAAGGTACGGTACATAGCCACATTAATAACTTTTCCTGCCGGATGATATATTGCTGATACGATACCAACAAACCAATGTTTCTTATCAATGATACCAACAAGGACGAGTTCAATGTAATGGGTATATGAAAAAAAAAATTAAACGGATCGATAGAAATCATTATATGTCATTAATATTTAACGCTAAGCCTAATTGTAGTTAAGAATGTCCACTTTATTTGATTAACATATGACACAATTTAATCTTAAATAAATAAAAAAAATAGGTTATATTGGTGGTAGGAGTAGGGAACTATAGCAGAAGGATATCATGGAAATTTTATTGTCCAATTTAAACACCGATTTAATACCGATATTTAATCTCTGGCGGTTTGAATTAGAGAGTTATCGCACTTTTAGTAGTATTCAACATAACTTGTTGAAGTTGGTCCTTAGTCAAATTTTCTTTTTTATCATTCATTTTTTATAAGTCGTAAATTGCAAAAAGTTCACATTCGTCAAAACACAAATTTGAAAATACATAATTGCATGAACCACATTTTTTCCGTTGTCCAATTTTGGCTTGCTAAAACATACATCTTCACCACCAAATCTGTGAAGTGCAGGATGCAAGTTGCTTAACTGAGCGTAACTTGCATATACATATGCCTTTATTCGAATCTATGATGAATTCGATCACGATGAATTCTTCATTATACATCAAACAAATACAAATAAAATATTTATCTATATCTCGTAATCTGCAGGCACATAGGTGAGCGTTTAAATCTTAAGATTGTGACTCTTTCCGACTCTCAGAAGAGAAGGAAAGAACTTCTCAGAGAAGAAAAGTGAAGGAAATGTGACCTGAATATGGGAATCCTTTCAAATCCGCAAATATTTATTTTAATTATTATGTTCCATTTACCTGAAAATTAGCTATGTGTTCTCCTTCTTGTGCATATGTAATAAAAGATTTGAATCGTATTACTTTGAGTAAAATAACAATCAAATGGTCAAGCATTAAGAAGAAGCATACGGTTAAAATTTCCAATGAGAATTGAAGGAAATAGAAAAATATTATCCTCGATTCATTATCAGTTCGTTGGCATGCACGTTCCAAGTCCACGACATCCTTTTTTTCGAACTAAGTAAATGAAAAAATACTTAGTTTTGTTGCGTAATATATATGGAATCTTACCTTGGTTAATGGTAAAATTGTTGATTTTTTATTTCGTTTTCGCCGATCATCAACTTGCCGAAAGTACTTCGTTATATAAACATTATCAAAATCAATGTTGTTTAAGTACTGCTTGTGATACACTATAGCAGCTAGGAATAAATTCAACTTATTATAATAAAATAGATATTTCACCAAACATTAATTTACCGATTATAACCTTAAAGAAAAGGAATGATAAGAAAATATGCGCAATCTGCATTATTGCATCAAATATTTTGTTTTTGGCATTAAATTCGTTTACTAACATATCAGCTATGTGATCAGCAGTCCTAGAAATCAAAGTTTTAAATTTTTAGAATATTATTGTTATATTTTATTAAACCGAATCATCTTAATTGTACCTCACGTCAGCATGTGGAATTATAGGTTTTACTTTGTATTTCACATCTACTTCTGAGGTATTTCTATAAAGCATACTTTGTGCATTATCCAATTGAGCATAGTTATCCCCAAAATTGACAGGCAGCACTTCATTTGGTTTACAAAAATTGTCCGGATTTACCAATAAATTCATGTGACATATGAAATCAACTTGAAAAGGCCAACACAATAAAGTTCGAACAATGCGGGGAAACTTGTTTTCACATTCTACGTGAGCTTTGGCAAATGCTTCACGGCAGTGTTTTTCTCCTTTCAATAACTGCATTTTACAACGAATTTCAAATTTTTTTGTATACGTCTTTTGTACATGTTCTCCCATATTTTCCGCTTTACGAAGAAATAAATTATGATATGAATCGTAATCGGCTCCCTCAACCTCGACGCGAATTGGCAGAAGAACTTCATTCATCTTTTCAAATGACTTTTGCACATCAATTATATCATCTTTCATCGAAGTTAATGTTTTTTGAAATGGTTTTGTCATAAGATCTAGTCGGGTCTTGGTCAAATTGTATGTAAGCGTTGTACCACATGCAAAAACTCGGACAAACTCTCCACCATTTGCAGCCAAATTGTTGATAGGACCTTAATTTGTTCAAAACGAATTATGCGAAAAAAATAACGTTGTTTCTATTTACCTGTAATTATGTAAGCAAAACTCAGAGCTCGCAAATAACCCCGCCCAGATTTTCCTGCCATTCCCATTAATATTAAAAAACTAATACACCTTATACTCGAAGTAAATAAGAATCCGATTACTATCGAGAAGATAATGTCATACATCAAATATAGAACTATAATTTTTAAACTTTTGCTGCCGTCCTTACCAACCAAGGCAACGATTATCGCCAATGCCACGATTTCGATTTCCACAGAAAATTGAAAATTAAGACGAAGTAAGAACCATAATACAGTAGCCACTAGAAAACCGACAAAACATCTGCAAAAATATCTTGTGTATGTCCAATTGTCAATAATTTGGCTTAACAAAGTGCAATATATTGCACATTTTTGAGAAAACATTAAAAAATTTCTTTTCAAATAAAACATTTTTATGACATTTATGTATGTGCGATTTTTGTTTTGATATATATTTTCAACAGTGCATAACAAGCATATGATTGATACCTAGAAAATATTTCTGGGTGGACAGGGAATAACTGCTAAAGTTGACTTACATACGACATATGAAATTCTTAAATGTATGCGGCGTTTTAAAATGTAAACTACAAAAGTATAAGCATTTGAATGTTTTAATTAATGTTATAATGAATAATGTTAAATATTTTGTTTAATTTTATGTTTAAGAGCTCGGTTCAAAATTTCTCAAAATCAAGCCTATTGCGGAGAGCTACTGGGTTATAGTTGCCGGTATACTTGCGTTTGGTACTATAGTGAACGATGTGCTTTCGTGGGTGCCTGGCGTTGTACAGCCTTAATCCACGGTGTTCTAAAACACAACGAATCAATATGATGCGTTGATCAGCGCCCAGTCAGTAATAGCTTTTTGCTAAAACCAAAGGTACCGATCGGCATTGTGGAAATGGATACAATAACCACCTTGGTGGGGCTCGAGGCCTACCTAAAACCTCTGCCGTACTTTGGTTCCGACACCCGGTTGCAAAGCAACTCCACACTGAACTGTACCCCAGGTTGAGCAGGTTGGAGCGACCTGTAACTCCAACGGGCTCCTGCTCCTCGTGGTACCAGATTAAAGTCTCCGGTCAGACCTTGTAGCCTAGGCTACTTCCAGTTGAGTTACCCATTCAACTCCGACTGGTGACATTTGTAGCTTGAACTAAAATGCCTCTTTAAGTGTGTGCATAATACATTTAAAGTGTTATAAACTCAGTTCAAGCTAATTAATATAGCACTATTTCTGACATGGCTAAGCCTATTTTTAGAGCAAAGTCTATTTCAAATCCAATGCATTTTATGGATTTTAATCGCCTCTTACGACAGACATGCCTTACCGCGGGTTATTCTTATCCTCCGACCCGCAGGGGGGTTTGGTACTATATTAGGATTTTACTTTCCGGTAGGCTACTGAAGCCAGTGTACTTGAAAACGAAAATAAAAACTCTGGGTTTACATTTTTGTAAAGCACTGTTCAAAGTATTTGACAGCATTGCTCAAAGTTGTGACATAAATCGTGAAACGATACTTTATTATTGCTTTATTATTGATTACTTGAAAAAATCACAGTGCTTAAAGAGCAACAATTTTTTGGAGATCCATTTTGGTATTATTCACTTAGAAACGTTCGTAAATAAATAAAAAAAAAAACAAATTATAAATATTATCTTTAAAGATATTCAATGTATTCAAACTCCAAAATTCACACAATGTGTACGCAACTGCTGTTAAACAGTTTCCTGATTTTGACATTTCTACCTATAATAACAACGGTGGATAAATAAATTTATTATAAATAATTTATTATAAATAAATTTATTTTAGTAAATTTTGGTATATGTATATTGTTGTCGAACGGCTACTGTACTCTCGCTATTATAGATACGTAATAGGGATGCTAATTGTATCTACATATTATAAGAGATCTGATCTGTTTGATTTATATATGTAGTCTTTGCTGAAATCATATTTGTTATCGGTACTCGTCTCCAAGCTGAATCCATCAAGAACGTTAGTTATTTGAGAAATTTTCTTTTCATTGCGTACATTCTGTTTTTTTCGCTTCTTAATTTGATCCTTCATATTTTTATTCAATGACTGATTACCTGAATGAGATTACAATAAATAAAATCGAATTATTAGTACACGAATAGGTTTAATATATTGTAATCTAGAGAAAAATAATGTTGCAAATAATTTTAAAAGTTTACGTTTGTGTTTAATTTTAAAAAGATTGTTTTCAGCACATATATTTAATAAAGAAAATAAAGATAAACAAATTTCCGATGAAAATGTAACTTTTTGCTCTCAAATACAAGTCGATTCATTTATCAACTGTTTTTGTAATTTTTCCATAGTATTTCATAAAAACGATTTCTTATTAATCCAAGTTTCTAAATTTTAGCGATATTAAAAAAACAAAACAAAAAAAAGAACAAGTAAGGATTAAATTCGGCTGCAGCCGAAGATTTTAACTTTAACATTAAAACTTTATATTAAAAAATGTTGTAAATGAATTTAATACTCGATATTATCGGAATTGTGAATGGATTACAATCATATTTGGCAACACATTAACTTATACAATATACTTATACTATATATATATATTTATATACTTATACATACATACCTTCACTTAGTTTCATTACCAATTTTAGCTCTAGGTCCGAGATATTTATGTTAAAATCACCCTAACTAACTCAAACCACTATATTCATCATCTTAGTGTTTTGTAATGTGCGAATGTACATACAGGTACTCGTAATTTTTACTACTGGATGACTGGATGATCGAAATATTCTCGCTTAATTTTATAGAGATATGTGTTGCTAATACACATCACATTATGGTTAAGAAAACATGTCCACTTAAGTCATTTGAAAAGTCGGAAATAACTACACCGGGTTTAAAGTCAGCTTCAAAGCCGAAAATCCTAAATCGGGTATATTGGGGCTAGGGGAAAATCTTAATTGACTGCAGCAACTTTTTTTATTACACAAGTATATTCGAGAATATGTTTCAAAACAATAATCGGCATAAAGTGTGCTAGAATAACGAAAATCACTATATTTAGTATATGGAAGCTTGTGTAATTCGTTGACTGATTTCACACATTCCCTGCATTAAACTAACTATAGCATATCCAATTTTACACGTTCACTTAATTTTATATATTGTATATATTTACATATTAATCATATATATTGCCCGATATATACGGTATAAAACCAACCGGAAGTATTGATCCGATTTTATTAATTTTTGGCATCTCGTCATATTATTACCAGGAAAAGATGGTGTCTGACTTTCATTAAGATGCCTCGCGGGTTGACCGTTATATATGCTACAAGGTCGACCAGAAGTTCGAAAATCCTTATGTTAAGTATATGGGAGCTAGGGGAAGTATTTACCCGATTCTGTTTATTTTAGGCACAACGATACATTGTTATCAGCCGAAAGTGTAAATATACACTGTCATATCAACCGATATATATGGCATAAATTTAACCGGAAGTTCGAAAATCTTTATATGAAGTATAAAGGCGGTAGGGGAGATTTTTACCCGATTTTCCCCGTTTTTTACAAAGGGGCACAATATTATCTAGATCTAGAGTTTCTCTACATTTCAAAAACATATCTCATAGATTGAAAGATATTCTCGGTAAAAACTCAGCCATAGGGACTGGGTCCACAAATTCCGCATCTGTTGGCTTGAGTTAATTTCCTATTTCGAAAAACTTTGCTTAATTTACTTATACTTTTTCTTCACTCTACTTCTTCTTCTATATATATATATATATATAGTTATAGTAATAGTATATTAGTTTTGTCGGGTATATACCCGATTAGTTGCAGGTGTTGCAAACAACCGTTAGGTGAACAAAACTAATATACTCTGTTTCAACATGTTGCGAGAGTATAAAAAGAGTTATCAGCTATGTGACGAATCGCCGGCATCAACTCTACTAAACGATTTCAAATTCAAATGAACGCCATTATTTGCCATGCTGAGCAAAACTGCCAAATACTTTAACCAGTTCTTCCCAAAAATATAAAGTGAGGATTATCTGCGTTTTCAAGAATATATGCTTAGGTACCCTTCCACATAGCAAAATCCTGTTATAGTATCGCTTCGAAAAGCTGCAACCACAAAGACAACCCACGTTATCGAGAAAAAGAGACGAAATATGTGGATGACAAGAGCTGAAAGCGCTGACATTACCTTCAGAAAATGCGAGCTTCTTCATGGGTGGTTTGAGGCTCTGGGGCTGAGAAGTCTATTGTCATGAATTTTCAATCAACACTTGTTTCGGGCTTCGAAACAATTACAGTTGTGAATGCCATTAAGATAGTAGGTCACTTACAGATCAATAGAGAAGAGAAAGATTAACTTAAGATTTTTTATTAAAAGTAGTAATACTGTTGAACTCCTGGTTTCAAAGAAATTTGAATTGAAAGCAAAATCTTTCAAAAAACAAATCATAAATCTGTTAAAGGAACTAGGGTACAATCTTTTTTAATTATTTTTTTTTTTAATTTAGCGAATAGCCATATCTACTATTAAATTTTATTTTAGTGTAGCCTATGCGCATGTTACCTTCTAAATTCATTTCGGGATCCACTGACGATGTATCGTTTGCATCTTTTGTTTTTCGTTTTTTATTATGAATTTGGCTTTCATTCACTAAGGGATCGGTAGACTTTTTCGTTTCAATATCAGCAAAGGACATTTTCATTTCTAAAGGTCCACTTGAAATTACTTCCATTACTTCTTCATTTTTAACAATACATTTGTTGAAAATTTCCGTCTCCATCGCTTCAAAATTATCGACATCAAATTCGAGAACATCAGAGCGAACTATTGACGCACTAACATGGATATCATCTCTTTGCTCTGTTTCTGGAGGTTGAGTACAATATTTAATTTTACCACTATTCCAATCATTAAGTACACTGCGGGCAGCGGCAACAACATCGGGTACACCTCTTCTTAAAAATTTACCTACAATTGTTAATATATGAACGGTATTTATATAATTCAATTTAAAAAGTACTTTATTTATTTAACCCTATTGCTTCAACTTACCCATTCGTGCTGCCTTTTTTGCAAAAAATTCTTCAAAACTATCATACTCTGTAATATCATAAAGCTTACAAAAGTATTCTTTACTGGCACGCTTTAATACACTTTCGGCAATAGTAAAGGGATCTTTAACGTCGCCAACACGTCGAACATTCTTTAAAACAACTGCCTCAGGACTTTGTTTTCCTGAATTAGTGAAAACAATACCTGGGCAATCAATAAGTTTTATCTTTGAATCAAGTTCAACTTCCTGCATGACTCTAAATATATGGGGAAATAATATGAATGTTTTATTTAAATACAATTACTCAAACTTACTTTGTAACACCAGGAGTGCAACCAACAGAGCACGTTTTGCCACGAGTCAAAGAATTTATTATGGAACTTTTTCCAACGTTTGGTATTCCTACAACACCCACGCGAATTGAGGTTTTAATACCTTTATTACGGCAATAATTTCCAAGCATCGACATTAGTAATTCAGCTCCTACACATACAGATCCTTGCATAGCCTTATGTGTTTTAGTTTGATTAAATGTCCGTCGACCCAATTTAGATGTTTGATCTTGGGTTGAGGCTTTGAAAGCAGTAACTGGACCAAATTGCCGAAAATACCGAATCCAATTGTTAAGATTTTCACGCGGTACCAAATCAGCTTTGTTTAATATTAATACTAGACGCTTATCACCCGATGTGGAGCGTACAACCCTTTCGACTTCATTACACCGAGTTCCCAGTGGATCACGTGCATCTACCACCTCTAAAATTACGTCAGCATCCTGAATAACTTTTTTGAATTCCTTGAAGTACTGCTTAAGAGACTGTTCCTTGGTAATTGCTGGACTATACTCTTTCTGTTAAAAAAAAAAATTATATATATAGTTTATAAAAATTACCCTTTTATATTTGTATTTATGCGTATATAATGAATATTTACCACGATATAATTTATCTTAACTTTTTACTTGACCTATTCAACAGCATACTTACATGTCAAGATTATTTTTCAAAATTTGCTAAAACATTCAAAACATCTTATTTGCTTAATATTAACATATGAAAATAATATGAATATTTTTATACTCTCGGAAAATATTGCAACAGAGTATATTAGTTTTGCTCACCTAACTGTTGTTTGTAACACCTAAAACTAATCGAGATGGATATAGAGTTATATATATATATGTGATAAGGAAGACGAGACGAATTGAATTCCGGGTGACTGTCTGTCCGTCCGTCTGTTCGTCCAAGCAATAACTTGAGTATAAATTAAGATATCTTGATGAAACCTTCTTCGTTCGTCACTATAAAAATGTTGGTATTGCAAATGGGCGAAAGAGCACCATTACCAGTAATGGAAAATTTATAAAGTTCTATAACCATGCAACAAATTAAGAAACAAACATACAATTTAGTATATGAAATAGCAGTAGAGAGCGGCAGCTGTGGTTAAAAAAGCGAATATGGCCCCTCCTCCCAATAGGTTTAATGTACGTCTCACAAACCGATAAAGCTATGTCAACCAAACTTGCTCAGAGCAAGTCTTGCTAGTACTTCCTCATATACTGGGAAAACTGGAAGTGAAATTGGATGATAACCACGCTCCCATACAAAGATTGAAAACCTATTGAAAGATTGAAAATTACTAAAATTGTGTTATCTCGCTGAACAAACACGACAGAAGCATAAAATCTGACAATGGGAGTGGAACCGCTCGCTTTTAGGTGAAATTATGTATCTCAAGAGCTGCTAAAAAAATTCAACCAAATTTTTTGCAACCACACCTACTTTTCATATAATACTATTTCAAATTTCATCTGATTCTTTAACATTATATAAATCAAACACCAATTAAAATATTGGAATAAAACTTTTCGCAAATAGTTCCTTCAAAGCATGAAGATATACTTCAATGTAGACTTCAAGGTATGCCATATCATGTGTAAAACTAGTCGAAATAGACAAACTTTTCATGCCCCCAGATACCCAATATAGGGACCTCAGTGCCTATGGCTGGGTTGATACCGAATGTATTGGTCAATCTGCGAGATACCGAAATGAAATTCAAGAAGCATCTTCCCGTCATAATAATGTGTACTTGTGTCAAAAATAGGGAAAATCGAGCAAATACTTCCCCTAACCCCCATATGCCTAATATAAGGATTTTCAACCTTCCAACTTTATGCCATATATTTCGGTCAATATATGAGTTATTCCTGTGACATTCAGAGAGCGTCTCTTTCTGACAGCAGTGTGCACATGTGCTTAAAATGGATAAAATGGCACACATTTCCCCCAGCCGCCGTATACCCAATATAAGAATTTTAAACATCCGGTTGGCTTTAGACGGTATATATCTTAGCAAAATTAAGTGAACGTGTAATATTGGATATACCATAGTTTAATGCGGAAAGTGTGAAATGAGTCAACGAATTACTTCGGCTCCCATATACTACATATAATGATTTTCGTTATTATAGCAGACTTTACGCCGCGTATGTCGGTCAGTGTGAGAGTTATTTTCATAACATTGTGTGGAAATATGTTATCCGGTGTAATCGAGTAATGCCAAAAGTTAATTCAATCAGTCCAGACCTTCACCTAGCCCATATATACCCGATGAGGATACCCGACTTTCCAACTCACCTCGAAACGTGTATGTTGGACAATGTGTGTGATATTTTTATGAAATTAAGTGGATATGTTTTCTTAAACATAATGTGGTTTCGCACTAAATATGAATGAAACCGTTTCAGACCGTGATCTAAGCCTTTTATTCCTAATATAATTATTTCCTTTTCTCTAGTTGACCATTTCCTCATAGACCTAATATATTTAATTAAGCCACTATGGTTGAGTTTATGTCGCATATATCCCATTTTAGTTAATTTCGTAAATTTTAATAAAAATTTCTCAGACCCGAAGCAAAATATAGTTATGAAAGTACGTGAGTCTATATGACCTGTAATATAAGTTAATAAGACACGAAATATTGTTGTAATCCATTCACGGCGTCGTCGAATAATGAATGTTGAAAGCTTACTTAACATTTTTTAATATAGTCTTGTCAACGCCTGAAAGTATTTCCCCGCCTGTGACCCTCGCTAGGGTATAAATGTTCGGTTACACCCGAACTAACCCCGTTCTTCGGGCGGTTCCTTCTGTCGCACCGGCAGAAAACATTTCCAATATTTATCAGGAATGCAGACGAGTCCTGGGGCGAATTTCAAAACTTTGTAGCTTGCTAATTTCTTTATGCTAAGAATATACTTGAAAAATTCAAATAACTTTAAGTTAAATAACTAACTAAAATAACTTTAACTAATACCATCACGAAAACAAAATGCTTCAAGGTATATGAATAATAATGACATAACCTAAATTCTATAATGAACTAATTAACTTTAAATCTCATAATCCAAACTTAAGTAAACCTAAAACGTTAAATATTAAAAAAAAGGTATTATTAATAATGTACAGGAAGGGATATTAACGAATAATACTAAATTAAACGAAAAATTTTAAATAAATTTGTAGACTCAACGCAAAAAACGAATAAATATTCCAATAAACAATATATATAAAAATATGCGAATTTATAAACAAACCTCATCAACAACATAACCGAATTGAGTAGATAAATGAACTTCATCCCGAGTAGTCGCATCTATAACTAAGTCTTGAAGGTTTTTGAATTTATTTTCATCTCTTTGTTGTTTAAATGCTTCACGTCGTCGATTTCTATCCTCTTCAAGCCGCTTTTTGGATCCCTCTACTTCTTTTAAAATATCTTCTTTAAATGGACAAATGTTAGGTATTTGTATAAGTTTATGGTTTTTGCTTCCCTTTTTAGGATTTTTCTTCGTCTCCCGGCGCAGTTTTCGATTGTGTTCTCGCACTTTCTTTTCAATTTTATGTTTTAGGCGTCCAGAAAGTCGTTTAGACTTTTTAGCTGATATGAAATAAAATGGGTATAAAAAAAATTTTTCAATATTGTATAAATACAAACTTTTCAATCTCTTTAATGCCATCGTCAAGATTAATCAGCATGCTAACTTAGTTAATGAACTCCACGTGAATACCTTAAAGGTTGCCAGATTTAATGACACAGTGTTTAAGTCCACTGCAGGGTTTTTCCTTTATTTTTAAAATATATTTATATTATATAAATAGCTATTCCGCATGCGCTATAAAATTTCTAAGAAAAATTTATAAATTTGCAGAGAAAAATGAAAATTTAACAGTATTAGTAATGTGAACGAATTCGAAAATTTTAACTATTTCTAAACTATTTATCGTTTAGTAAGTATTACTAAAGGATACGTCACTGCAATAGATTTGTCAATTGGTTGGCAAATGTAGACGCAGCATAAAAATTATTCAGACAACTATTTCCAAAAAGAATAAATATGCACTCTCCATGTGCAGTTTCAAGAGCAATAAAGATATGTAGACAATATCTATTGCCTGTCGAGCTGATTTACTAGTGTTAATGGTGTTTATTGTGGCGAAGAAGAAATCCAGAATCGACAATAACTTACCAGAATCTACCAGACATCGAAACTAGTGGTTACCAGAATGTTCGAATAGCGATATTGTAACGAACTCGAATGTCAGAACAAAAGAGAATCGGCGATAAGCTGCCAGAATCAACCAGATAGCGAACCTGGTAGTTGCCAGAACGTTCGAGTGACGATCTGTTGGTAACGATCTACTATATAAGGGCTGCCGGAGTGGCAGCATACACAGTTCGAACAACAGTGTTGCTAAGTTAAGTGCAAGTGAATTGGAGAATTATAAGTAAGCTCGAATAGCGAGTAACAAAGTGTCAAGTTATTATATTATAATTTGGAATATACGTTACAATTTCTATCTCTATATCTATTTCAATTGGCTCTAGGTGTTTAAACAATCGTTAGGTGAACAACACTTTTATGCTCTGTTGTAATATATACAGGGTACAGTTAATAGTTGTTTTCTTAACTATGAACCGACTTGCAGAAAAAATAAAATGTGTTATAAAATATGTAACCAAAATGAAAAAAAAAGTGTTTTCTTGCGAAACATTTTGCCCATCTCTTACTGTTATCATATAATTTGTTTTACTTCCACACGTATACTCTCAGGCCATGGCACAGTAGAAACAGTAGTACAACTTTTCGTTATGACATTTCTGGTCTTGAAGAGCTGTCATTGGTCATCTTGGATTTTCAATATTAGCAACTCAGTGCTGTATATTAGATTAGAAAGACTTTATTTATTAATTAACAAAAACTACAAAAATTATTGTTTTATATAACAGAAAACTCCTTATTTATGGGATCTTTAATTAAAAGGAGCTGTAAATGTTACTCTGTGCTTTATTTCCTGCTAAAAAAAACGAGTTATTGATGATTAGATATTCTGTAAATGGAGAGTCCTTTACGCATAAAATGCAGCTCTGGTGGTAAAATTTCTCGGTGGTGAGTTTGCTCTTAGCAATATCTGACTGCACGATGTGACCAACACGAATGCCAGAACAAGAGAGAATCTACGATAACTTGCCAGAATCAACCAGACAGCAACATTCGTAGTTGCCAGAATGATCGACTGCCGATTTGTTGGTAACAATTTTCTATATAAAGTTATAATTTATAATTATTGTGTATAGTATTAGTATAATTAAAGTGTTACCGAGTACAGTGTAAATAAGTTCTAAGCAAGAATTTGCACGCTCGAATAATGAGTAATAAAAGATTACGTTATTAAAAGTATTAAATTGTAACTTTTATTTAACAATCCAATGTTCGAGCACAGAGTAGAGTTTCAAAGTAAAGATTAACTTAAAAAATCCGTTACTATTGCTGATTTCAGAAATGCGTTTGCCAAATAAAGTCCTTTAACAGATACTTAAAAAAAAATTTCTAAGTTTAATGAACTGAAAATTCAACAACTAAAAAAGGAGCTGCAGCAACTTGGTTTGCCACAAATGGAATAAAATCAGAATTGCAATCTCGGTTGCGAGAGAGCATGGAAGCAGATATCATTAATATTAACGAATATGTCTTTTCATCGGAATAAAAGGAATTGACAACGAAGGTAGAAGAAACGAAAGAGACTCAATGTTCAACATAGGTTATGGACATGAACATGATTTTGGCAGCAAAAGTGCAAGTTTCATTGCAGCTGTCCTCGCAGATGAAAGAGCAGGAGACACGTACGTCAGCGCAGATGTTGGCACAACAATCCGAATTGACCTCGCAGTTGAAAGAGGAGGTGACTTCACGAATAGCAGAGGTGTCAACGCAGCTTTCGGAAGAGCAGGATAAAATTAAGGCTGAAGTGGATGAGTTGAGAAATCGTCTTCGTGAACTGCAATTAAAGAGGGAACCTATCTCAACAGGCTCTGCCAAAAAACTCCATTCTTCGACGGCACAATCCCGTTCCAGGTTTTTAAACTTTAATTTGAAAAGACCGCAGCTGCAAATAACTGGACCGCTGAAGATAAAGTCGCTGAATTATTCGTTGCACTGAAATGGTCTACAGCAGAAATCTTGCAAACCATTCCCAATTTCGAATCGACGTTAGTGGTGGACGAAAAGACGTTATAGTGGTGAGCACATTAAGCAGATCTTCCACATCGGGTCACACCAGCGGACTCCAGCAAAGGTAATTTTTGGAAATGACCTTCGGTTTCCCAATGATTTGAAGTTCGGAATTGATCCCAATGGTGGAAAGAATGCCAAGGAAACCAACAGGATTCTAGAAGACGAGATGAAAGAAATACATGCTATGGTGAGAGAGCGCACGCAAATCATGGGTGATAAAGTGAAGGCAAAATGCGTCAAGGCAATGAACTCTGAAGGGTTTGTTGAAGGAGATTGGGCGTGGTTGTATAAACCACAACGGAAGAAAGGCTTATCTCCTAAATCACAGTGTAGTTGGGAAAGACCATACCAAGTTGTTAAACAACTCAACGATGTGATATCGCATACAGACCATTGGAAAACAAAGGAATAAAATGAAACTAGTTCATTTAGAACGGCTTGTAACGTATGGCACCGCAAATATGTATAATCGGGACGATCAGACTTTGGTGAAGGGCAGTGTGGCAAATACGAATTCCAGAATCGGCGATAACTTGCCAGAATCTACCAAACAGACATAGAAACTAGTGGTTGCCAGAATGTTCGAGTGCCGATCTGTTGGTAACGATCTACTATATAAGGGCAGCCGAAGTGGCAGCAGGACACAGTTCGAATAAGAGTGTTGCCAAGTAAAGTGCAAGCGGATTATAAGTAAGCTCGAATAACAGGCAACAAAATGTTAACTTATTAAATAATAAATAAAGAAAAGTGTATAGCCATTAAATTGTGACTTTAATTGAACAATCCAGTGATTTAACTCAGTGTAGAGTTTTAACGTGAACGATTAATTTAGAAAATCCGTTACAATTTTTTTGTCTACTAAGCAGAAAATTGTTCTAGGCGGTGTGCCCTATGTGAACACCATAAGATTGCGTTCCGATTGATACGAAATCATTTCTTTTGTTGCCCATACTCTTAGTTTGTCGGTGAGAGAAAAATTTTAGAAAATGGTGAATGAGAATTATAATTAGCTACTGATGATTCGTACAAGAATTTGAGAAAGTTATACGAATGAGAATGAAGAAAATTGCCCAGGAGCTCGAGTCGTCCCCGTGAATGTAATGAGCAACAACAAAGGAGAATTTCCCGATATTGAGCAACAAGAGTCATCGCGTATGAACGTGGTCTAAGCACACGAATAAATTTCAGATGTTGAACACATACCGATTGAAAATGCATGTATGTCAGTATTGGCTACTTTTTACCCGTATGTTACACCATCACTTGCGAGCTGCAATACATCCACGGTTTTTCTACTGCACTCACATTTCTCGAAATTGAACGTCCTTTTAGTATCACTTTTCCAGTCAAGTCGTGTGGCAACTTGACAATCAGCCAAAACAGCTGATCACATGTTTTGCAGTAAAAATTTTGTTTGATGAATAAATTCTATAAAAATAGTGAATTATTGTAATTTACAGAATTGTATAAAAGCCTTATATCACCTTGTGAAAATGGGAGAAATCGGGTAACAAAATCGCCCACTTCTCATATAACACCATTTTAAATGAATCTGATTCTTTTACTTTAAAGTATATAAATCAAGCACCAATTAAGACATGGGAATGAAACATTGCACAAGTAGTGCCTCCAAGATGTGTGTCTCATGAGTAAAAACATCGAAATCGGGATACAATTTTTCAAACCCTCATATACCCAACATAAGGACCACAATGCCTATTGCTGACTTTAAATCGAAAATATCGCTAAATTTTTGAGATATCGTAATGAAATTCCAATTATCTTCCCATGATAATAATGTGCTCTTAGGTCAACTTCCCGTCAGAGTTTATACCATATATTTTGGTAATGAAAATCCGCGCTTATCTTTCCATGATAATAATGTGTTCTTGTGACGAACATGGGGAAAATCGGGTAAATACTTCCCGTAGCCCCCATATAAGTAATGTATGAATTTCAAACATCCGGTTGGCTTTATACGATATTTATCGGTCAATATGTAAAATATCTTAGCAAAATTAATTAATCAATATATTATTGGAAATACCATTTATGCCGAAAATGTGTGAAATTAGTGTAAGAATTATCCCACCTCCCATATCTGATTTTCGTTATTCTAGCAGACTCTATGCCGAATATTTCGGTGAGTGTGTGTGTTACTTTCATAATTTTGCGTGGAAATATCTTTTCTATCGTAAGTAAATCAGAGAACTTAGAAACATAGAGAAGATGCAAATTGAATTTTGTGTGATGTTGGATTGGCTTTGTGTACAGAGGCTGAACAACACCGAATAGGGAATTCGCCATTCTCTAACATATTCCCTACTTTATAGCGAAATATGAATGGAAAAAAGTGTACAAATGTACACTTGTATGTAAATTACAACGAATGTTCCAAGCATCACGAGAACAACAACAACATCCATGCAAAGTCTTCGTCCCTGTCCACAAATTGTTTTCTCGCGACGATGACAAAAAGTTGAAATCATATTTTGATGCTGATGCTGATGCTGGAGTCAAAGCGAAATGTAGCAACAGTGCAGGCAGCTTAACAAATATCAGAAAAGCATCAATATTTATATTTGTCTAAACAACTATGTTAGAAAAATAAAATATGCGTAAAGAGCAAATCTCTGACCGATATTTGAACCCGAGTATCGTCCGAAATATGAACACGTGCTTACAACTCATGCCATATCAGATATTGAAACTATGTCACCTTAATTGTTGTTTCATTGCCTATAAAAAAATAAGCCGAATGCTTATTCTGTTGACCCAGCACCTTCTCTAGGGTTGTACTTTCTCTGTAGCTGTATAGCTTGGTCTTGGAAATATTCCTACATAAATATATGCACATTAAGGTCTGCTAATCGACTGAATAATTATTATTTTTACTTGTTTCCACTTTTTTGTTAACAAATGATTAGTTTTGATTTTTTTTTTTTTACTTTTCGACTTCCATTACTTTCTTGTTATTTTTGCGGCGGTTCTTTTAAATTTTTTTGTATATCGTATATCCATTTTTCTGTATTTAATCTGTATACAGATCTATGAATTGTCAAAATTTTATCTAATTCTTTAACCTATGTGTGTATTACATTAAGTATAGTGCAGTGCATTTTTAATTGATTAAACAAAAATATGTTTAACATAGTTTTAATAAAATCAATAATGTAAAACAATTAATTATTCTGTAACCAATTTTATTAAAATTTTTATTTGAAATTCAAGGTAGTACTACCAGATTTATACAGTAAGACTACTGAAAACATGGGTTTTAATTTCAAGTATTTTGTATGCAGCTACGAGAAATTATACAATAAGTTTTAGTTAAGACTATCAAGTTCGTACGGTAGCTCTGGAGATAATATAGGTCGCAGTTTCAGTTATGTAAACAGTCATTTCATTATAAATACTACAAAAGGTTGAAGTCTGTAGTAAGAAAGGTATGAACAATCACGCTTACACAAGAGTTTCATGTAGTTTTGTCAACTGGTCTTTAAGAAACTTAATGAAATTTGAGTAGAAATCTATGTTGATTAAGATATGATTTAAGTGACAGTTGACTAGATGGGTATATTCGAAACTCAAGCGGTACCGGAGATTTCTAAAGAATTAATAAAACTATATTGCTTTGGCAATAAACAGTTCTCCTTTTTACGCGGTTTAAGGGGAATAATAACATAATGTAATAAAAATTCGATTTCTGTACCAAACAACAACAAAAACACAAAAGCATGTAAATGAAAAACTCCTGTAAAACAAACACAGTTTTGTTTGTAATTCCTCTAACAGGTTCATCTAAGGATATACACAATTTTTCAACGTTAAACGAAAAAATAAAGAGATCAATCCAGGAACGAAAAACTCATTACATTCATTTTAATTTTAACTTAAGACTAAGTTTTAAAAAAATTAGTCCGAAGCCTGAGGGACAAAACATTACTTTCTTTGCAAAAATTGTTGTAGTATTCAATAACACTCTTAATATCTCACTGAAATTTCGCCAACCGTTTTTCATTTGGCTCAAAGCCTCAAATCAGTTACCTTTTAAAACCTTGAAGAATAAGACTTGCGGTAAGATAGCCAGTTCTATTGCACTCCTCTCTTCCTAACATCATGCAAAATAGAATCTTCAGAAAATTCGTTGACATAGAATAACGAAACCGTTAAAGCCTTCTCCAAAATTGTATAAGGCTTTTGTGGGACTATGACAATTTGGACGGTTACATTGGCCACCAACAACAATCAATGAGTTTATAAAAATGAGTTTATAATTATAATTCTTCGTAACTGAAGTTGTATTATATTTTCTTGTCTTGACAATTTTATTATTGTGCACTGCGACTTCCAACAGAATAAAACCGATTTCAATCTTCTTGTCGGTATCAAAAATGTTAATTTCTAAATAAATACGTTTTACGTTACCATAAGTAGCAGTTATTAGCTCAAATAAGAAACTTGGTTATTTCTTTCTCTCATTTGTCGTTTAGTACGATGAGAGAGCTGGAGTAAATGTTTATCATTTGTTGCATATGTGTGTATGTATTGGGTTTCAAGAAAATTCTTGTCACGTATTATAGTTTCGGGCAGACGGGACTTACTGGGCATCAACCGATACGCAGTTTGTATAACCGGATACGAATAGGTAACTAAACAAATAGCCAATCAATCAGCTTTCTCACAACAAGTCGCGGTTACCCTTAAGTTTCGGATATATTGAACGAATTTTCATGGAAACCAATCTATATACACGTTGCAAGTCATTAACCATACGTGTAAGACAGGGATGCACGATCGGTCTTACACAAGATTTTCGAATAGTTTTGTCAACCGGGCCTTAAAAAACTCATACAAACATTAACTTCTGTTAGCGCTCTGTGTTAATTAATCAGACTTAATTGGTATTTAGCTTGCAATGCTGTAATATATAGGTAACCAAACAACCCACTTTCAGTAACAAATTTTTAATCATCTAAATAACTAATAGAAGCAACCTTAAGGTAATCATTAACATTAAATCCAGTAATTGGATGAAATTTCAAGGATTTTTGGTATTTTTTTAGCACATTCAGAAAATGTGTGCAAATCATTCCACAATATTATGGATAGACATGTGAATAATAAGCCTCCTGAATTTACTTATATTCGTAACTAAATCCTCTACATATCATCATATATCTGCTTATATATCAGCAGAATATATCAGCTTATCAGCTATATATATATATGTATATCAAAATCTTATATATGTATATTAAAATCAAAACAACTAAGCGAACGCATAATAATATTGGATATACTATAGTTCAATGCCGAAAATGTGTGAACTCGGTCCACGAATTCTCGTTATTATGGAAGATTTTATGCCGAATATGTCGGTCAATGTGTGAGTTATCTCCATAAAATTGCGTGAAAACATGTTCTTGAGTATACCTGAGTTTAATGCCAAAGCTTAAGTATACTATAGTTTGGTGGTAAAAATAAATGAAATCAATCCACGAATTACCCCAACCCCCAAATACTACAAATAATGATTATCGTTATTCTAGTTGGTTTCATGTCAAAATTTGTTTTGTTTTTTGGCAAAAAAATATTACCAGTTATCTTATTAAAACTTACTGGTAATATATTTTCGAGCATACCTTAGTTTATTGTGAAAAGTAAATGTTATATTCCCAAACCTTCCACTAACCCCAATGTACCCGACATGGTGATTTCCTACTTTCCAGCTGACCTTAAATTGTTTGTATAAGTCGAGATGCGTGATATTTTAAAGCAATTAATTGTTTTCTTAACCATAATATACCCATAGTTTAGCCGTGAATATGAATGAATTCGGTCTGCACCTTGGTTTAAATCCCATACCTCTAATATAATGATTTACGTCCCTCTGGTTGACTTTTTCCACACACATCTCATTGAGTTGCTTAAAATTAATATAAATATCTTCGACACGAAACAAAATGTAGTAATGCAACTAAGTGAGTATATGAGCTATAACATACCTTGTTAAGATACCAAATATGAATGTAATACATTCACGGTTTCGTCTGATAATGAAGTTCGACTTCAGATGCAACGTTTTCATACTTTCGCAAAGTGCTGCCACTTAGTATAATAGTTATGTTCACCAGGCGCATCGGTTGTTTGTAATACCTAAACCTAATCTATATAGATATAGAGTTATATATATGGAAATGATCAGGATGGCGAGACGAGTTGAATTTCGGATGTCCGTCTGTCTGTTCATCCGGGTAAGCAATAACTTGAGTAAAAATTAAGATATCTTGGTGCATTTTTTCAATGAAATCGAGCTGCTGCCACGCGGATTAATTGCCGTTAATCGAAAACCGAAAAAGTGCTTCCTGAAGCAAGAAGAAGTTTAATGCTAAAAGCAACTGTTATCTGCTCAGACCTTCCCCTAGCCAAAATTTACCTGTGCGAAATTTTAGTGAAGTTAATTGTTTTTAACCTTAATATGGTTTAGCGCTGAATATGAATGAAATCGGTCCAGACTTTGGTCTAAACCCTATTAGTCTAATATAATGACTTAAATCCCTTGAATTTATCCTCACCTACCCAACAAATTAAATTTCGTCCCTCAAAAGAAGATGTCTCAGCAAAATTATAATAAGAATTAAGAGAATATTTTGCTTAGTATTATGTCATTCGGTAACAAAAATGATGACCTTCCAACAGCATTAAGATTGAGTTTATGAGTATATGACTAATAGTAAAAGGTAATATTATGCCAAATGTAATTGTAATCTATTTAAAATTTCGGAAAATATTCAATTTTTAAATCTTAGACAAACATTCTTCATATAAAGTTATGCTTACTCCAAAAGTATTTCCCCGCTTTGATCCTTGCAAATTGCGACAGCATAAAATTCGGTTCGGTTTGGTTACACCCGAACTTAGCCTTTACTTACTTGTTGTATATAAAGTATTGTCAACACTTGAGAGTATTGCCGCAGTTGGATCGGGGCCAATTGCGGGTCTATAAAATGTTTTGTTATTGTATCTTTTAGTTTTTCATCCTACATATTGTTGCGAAAATGCCAAACACGAATGTGGGACATAAAAATGGTAGTTATTATTTTATTATTAATTTTTATTTTAATAATTATTATTTTAGTTAATAGTTATAAATTTAGTTAATTAGTAAATAGTTATCAATTATTACTTTAACTTTGAACTGACACACAGTACAGTTATTACGTACACTTTAAATACTATATAACATCACATTTCATAGTTTCTCATTATATAATATAGTTTGTTTACTCTCTGTACATTTTCTATAAATTATTTTTTAAAATCAACAGTAAGAAGCTCTGCGACAACTGTTGCATATAAGATTCGGGGTTTTGATGTTGTCGTCAACCGCTTCAGCATGGTATTGTAAACCGTAATACCACAAAATCGTTGCAATGTAAGGAAATTATTTTGACGGGTTTTATTTTGACGATCTACTACTACGAAAGATATAGAAAATCCGTTACAATTTTTTCAGTTCATTAAACTTAGCCAATTTTAAATTATCTCTTACGGGGGTTTATTTGGGAATCCAACTTCTAACACCAATTGTGACGTATTTTTTAGATTAATCTCTACGTTGAAATTCTACTCTGTGTTCAATCATTGGACTGTTAAATGGGTCTCCCAGGTTAATCCTTTTGAAACCTGGTCCATCAGTTTCTCAAAGGTGACGGGAGCATTACCTGATCCAAATGGCCTTACGGTGGATTGCCATAGACCATATCCAACGCTGATGGCTGTCTTTTCTTTGTGTTCTTCGTTTCCTTCCCCTTGAATGTGAATTTATGTTCGCTATGTACTCCACGGATTTGTAGGCATGAGCCAAATGAGCTAATCCCTCGATCTCCGTACCAAATCCCAGCAGAGACTCATTGTCTTTTTGGTGGCGATTTAGCAACTCGAAGTAGAAGATCTGCTTTCTGTGCTCCCTACCATACTGTCGTTCTACTGCAGTTATCAATGTTCCTTAACTACTCGATTCACAATTTTGAATTGTTTGTAATATTTTTGGTGCAGACCCTTTATCGACTTTATCTATATATATCAGTCATTTGCAGTTGGTGTATTTTCAAACTGAAGTTTAAAAACCTGGAACGGAACAAATAACTTAACGCTTTATTACTCCTTATGCGAGTTTGTCACGCTTAGCTGTAATCCACTTGCACTATACTTGGCAACACTCTATTTAAAAATGTCTTTTCTGCCACTCCAGAAACGCTTATATAGTAGATCGTTCCCAACACATTGCCACTCGAACATTCTAGCAACCACGAATTTCGCTGTCTGGGTGATTCTGGTAAGTTATCGTCGATTCTGTTTTGCCATATTAGCCACAATATGACTAAAATAATGCAAGTAATGCTAAGTTCGGGTGTAACTGAACATTTTATACTCTCGCAATGTGCTAAGATCAAAGGCGGGAAATGCTTTCAGGTGCTGTCATAACTTTATATTAAACAAGTAAGAAAGGCTAAGTTCAGGTGTAACCGAGCATTTTATACTCTCGCAATGTGCAAAGATCAGCGGCGGGGATATGCTTTCAGCTGCTGGCACAACTTTATATTAAAGAAATAAGGAAGCGGTAAGTTCGGGTTCACTTAAACATATCCACTTAATTTCATTAAAATATCGCACATGTTGACCAATTTAAACGGTTTAAAGTCAGGTGGAAAAAGGTCTGGACTGATTGCATTAACTTTTGGAATTACTCAACTACACTACAAGAGAACATGTTTCCACACAATTTTATGAATATAACTGCTGATTCTACTAAATTAATGATTGCTGGTCTGGACTGATTGCATTACCTTTTGGAATTACTCAACTACACTAGAGAACATGTTTCCATACAATTTTATGAAGATAACTGCTGATTCTGCTAGATTAATGAAATTTATTATATGTAGTATATGAGAGCTGGGCTAATTGGTAGATCAATTTCACACATTTTCGGCATTAAATTGTGGTCCAATATTGTGGTGTGTCCAATATTATAGGTACACTTAATTTTGCTAAGATATCTTACATATTAACCGATATATACCGTATAAAGCCAACCGGATGTTTGAAGTTCTTATATTAGGAATATGAAGGATAGAGGAAGTGTTTATTCGAATTTATCCATTTTAGGCACAAGGACGCACAGTTATCTGAGTTTCCCCATTAAACTCATGTATTGACCGAAATATTTGGTATAAAGTCTAACGAGGGGTTGAAAATCCTTATATTTGGTATATGGGAGCTAGGTGAAGTATATACCCGATTTTCCCCATTTTTGACACAAGAGCACACTGCAGTCTTTGGAAGATAATCCTCGAATTTCGTTACGATATCTCATGCTTTTACCCGGAATAAATGGTACAAAGTCTAGCAGAAGGTTGAAAATCCTAATAGTAGGTATACGGTTGCTAGGGACAATATTTATCCGATTTTCACCATATTTTACATAAGAGCACATTCCTGCCTTGGAAAGATAATCCTGCAATTCCAATACGATATTTTAAAGATTTACTGATATCTTCGGTATAAAGTCAGCTATAGATACTGTGGTCTTTATATTTTGTATATGTTACTTTTAACTTTAAAATGTTATATGCTGATTTCCACCATTTGTACGGATGTACAACATGTACATGTACAAAGCTTTATTCTTTTATTAATTGGTGCTCTACTTATAAAGTTTAAAGTGACAGAATTAGATTAGATATAAAAATGAGTTATATGAGAAGTAGGTGTGATTGTTATCCAATGTGATTTATTTAATCAATATATAAGTATGTGTCAGAAAAACTTGTTCTGAATAAATTTGATTGATACAGCATTAACGGTTTGTGAAATATGTACATTAAAACTATTGAGGGCGACAGGTACCATGAGCAGTTTTGCAAACTTTTTTACCCACAGATGCCCCGCGCCCAACTAGGACCCTCTGTTCCAAATAACACGTTTATATCTTAATTTGGTGATAAGTTATAGCACCTTATCGACTTTCGATTAATGCCATTTTATAGACGTTGTAGTAGTCCGATTACAACCATCTGCAATACCAACCATGTAACGGTGACAAAAAAACACGTGGAAAAAGTTTCATTACGGTATCTTAATTTTTACTCAAGTTAGCGCTTGCACGGACAGACAGACGGACGGACAGTAACTTGGAATTCAACTCGTCTCTTCATCATGATCATTCATATATATATAACTCTATATCTATCTCGATTAGTTTGAGGGGCTACAAACAACCGTTGGGTAAACAAAACTGATATACTCTGTGCCAACATGTTGCGAAAGTATAAACATTTTTAATTGATTTCATAATGTTAGCAATCTATGACTAAATATTTTAAGATATAAATTACAAAGCCACTCATTCCCATATCGCTTGGCAATTGCCTGAAAACGACATTTGTGAGTAATCAAAAATTTCTTATCGAGTCGAGGGGTAGTAATCGCTTGAGTTCAATTTATCTATATATCGGTTAAACTGTATGCTTTTAATCGATGATCAAGATAGTTACACGATTTAATATAAATTGACAATACGTTAGTAAATTCATCTTTAGAAATAAAAATCAAGATAATCAAGAATCAGGATGATACGGTTGCTAGTTTCTGTTGTTGAGCTACGTAACCCCCGATCTTTGTATATTAAAGAGGCTTGTAAGTTGCACACTACCATTATAATGCGAAAAGCAGAAGACCGGAAGGGAATGATGACTTCTCTACCTATTAAAGACGAAGGAACAGTTGGAGAAAAATCAGTTGATATAGATGGGCTAATCCAAAAGTAAGGAGATATATATATTTTCATGTTTAAACTTTCCATCTATTTGTGAATTTTTGGCACTGTACAAGAAATTACAAGATGTTTGTGCTAAACGCGTAAATTACGTGCGTAGAATGAGCAATTATTTCAATATCGCTAAATAAGTAAATATTTGCACTATCACATGATGTTTAATGATTGACGCAAATTCACCCCTAAATACGGAAGGCTCTGGATTATAATTGCCGGTATACCTGCGTTTGATAATATACTGGGATTTTACTTTGGGAAAGCTACTGAAGCCAGTATGCTTAGAATCGCAGATAAAAACCCATAGTTTACATTTTTGGAAAGCACTGTTCAAAGTTGTTGGCAGCATTGCTCAAATTTTACACATTAAAAATAAAATGAAACACAAAGAAATGGAATAAAATGATGTTCATTAAAATTTAAAGTCGATAAGGAGATTTGAATTAATTTGTTCGTTCGTCGTAAAATTGCTAAATTCTTGAACGTAAAGTGACTTAGATTTTCAAGTTGATTATTATTTACATATCTGAAGAATCTAAAAAATTATTTACTATCAATTTATAAGAGCTAAGAGCTAAGATTAGCGTTTCAATGTAGGCGATTATTCTAGGAAATATATATGTATCTATATTATATAAATATAGTTTAAAGTCGGCTGAAAAGTCCAAAGTCACTACGTTTGGTATATTGGGGCTAGGAGGAAGTCTAAGCAAATATTTACTTTTGACATTAACCTTAAATAAACTCGGCAACCTCACCCGCAAATTGAGCATAGAGTCTACTTGAATAACGATAGTGGTTATATATATTATATGATGGTTGGGGTAGTTCATGGATCGATTTCACTCATATTCGACATCAAACTATACTATATTCAAGATTATACGTTCACTTAACTTTGCTAAGATATCTCGCAGACTGACCGATATGCACGATATAAAGCCAACCGGAAACTTATACTCTATGCAACATATTGAGATAATATAAACATAATTTTAATTTAAAAACTGGCGTACGACAAATGTCACTTTCAAATAACATGCTGGGCAAAGCGAAGTCTGTTTAATACCAGTCGGATCAATTATGTTGCTATTTAAGAAATGTTAATGTTTTCAATATGCTCTATTTGGCAGGAAAGAAAAAAATTTCCCGGATATCCAAACATGTCACCAATTATTTAATGGGATTCCTTTTGCTGAATTGCCCGTTTGTAATATACGAGTATCACCTAACAACACTGTAATCTGCGTTACCGATAGTAAGGGTGTACCTAGACTACTCCGGTCTTGTGGTATTGAAGGTTTCAAAAACACTCGAAAAGGCACAAATATTGCAGCTCAAGCCACTGCAATTAGTATTAGTGAGGTGAATAAAATGAAGTTTTGAAAGATTAAGAAGTAATTTCTTATATATTTACAGAAAGCAATAGACCTAGGTTGGAAGACCGTTCGCGTGAAAGTGCGCGGATTAGGACCTGGCCGTATGGTAAAATATTATTATTATATTTTTTTGGATATTTATGAAATTAGTTTAATTACAGTCTGCTATTAAAGGTTTGCAAATGGGAGGTCTTAATATTGTTTCCATTACTGATGCAACACCTGTATCTTGGAATCCCCCTCGTCCTCGAAAGCAGAGAAGTTTGTAAAACTAATGTTTTTGAATTAAAAAAAAAAAAATTTATATGATAAAATATATATATATTAAATAAATTATATATATAAAATACATTATATATATATTTTAGAAAACAAAAAAAATATTCTACTTATGAGGTTCAACATACTTTTAACCATGTTAAGATTTCTGAAGAAGGAAGTGTTTCGGTGAATTGCTTAAGCCAACATTAAAGCCATTTTTTATTTTACCAACGTAAAAAGTAAGCAATGTAATGCTATATTGATAACAAAATATCCGCAAACTGTCCGTAGTCCGCAAACATATTCACATAATATTTCTTTAGATTATATATTTTCTATTTGCCTCATACATTCTGCTGGAACAGAATGTGCATGGAATTAATATGTTTTACGATCGGAATTAAATCAAGTTACAATTGTTGCTGGCATTTAATATTAGAGCTCTGCCACTTTAAACAAATATATATCTATATCGATTAGTTTCAGGTGTTACCAAAAACTTTTGATTGAACAAAACTATTATACTCTGTTGCAATATGTTGCGAGAGTATAAAACTACCCTGCAAGACGGGTATCAGTTAGCAAACATGTAAACGACATGTTATTTCACTTGTACATAGATTAAAATATTTGTTACTTTTGTTCAGTGGGAGGAAAAAAGCAGCACATTGGCTTTTGATGTTCAATGGTCTTCTCTTCCTACCCAATTATGGGTTTGTCGGCGAGGGGCGACCAGGAAAACCATTGTATAAACCTACAAGTAACAAATCTTATATTTTTCACTCATACATACGCAGGCGAACGCTTTTAGAATGAAAGAAATTACAATAAGAGTGAAATAGAATGAGGAAGAGAAGGGGCAAAACATTAGGCACTTGATTAGGTTTGCCTCAAATATTCTACTACTAAAGCGGCCAAATGCCTCAAAAAAGGCTCAAATCTGCTATAGAGTGCTGCCGTGTTTGGTGCCGTTTGTCTGCCTATATGTTTCGGAATTTATATCTATGTCTGTCGATCTGAATTATTTGATAATTGTCCAAATATTTGTCTGTTGAAGACCGCAATTTCCCTAGTTTTTATGATGTATTGTTAATGTACCTGAATTGTACCTGATTTTTATATATTTAGTTTTGTTTAAATTATTACAACTAGTTTGGCTAAGCATTGCAAACATCATATGGATGAAAAAGGCCTCCTGGGGAACTGAACACCTAAAAAAGATCGGTAACGCGCCTACATTCCAACCTAAGAGGTGGTGAGGAAAAGCAATTCATATAACAATTAACTATTCAATTAACTTTTGCTTCTAAAATATGTCAGAAAATTTTATATTATATTATTAATTAAATTTAATATTTAATACAGACAAACAGACAAGACAAGACAAACAACTAGACAAATATTTGGACAATTATCAAATAATTCAGATCGACAGACATGGATGTAAATTCCGACTCACATAGGCAGACAAACGGCAGCAAACACGGCAACACTATAGCAGATTTGAGCTTTTTTGAGGCATTTGGATGCTTTTGTAGTATAATATTTGAGGCAAACCTAATCAAGCGCCTAATGTTTTGCCCCTTCTCTTCCTCATTCTATTTCACTCTTATTGTAATTTCTTTCATTCTAAAAGCGTTCGCCTGCGTATGTATGAGTGAAAAATATAGGATTTGTTACTTGTTGGTTTATACAATGGTTTATACAATGAACAAAGCGTCAAAATGACTCAAATAAAAACTTGTTTAAACCCTAAGCCGGTAATCACATACAATGTGTTAAACAAGTTAATAGAAGCCAGCATCCATGTCTATTCAAAGAAATCAATGGCAATCATCATGTGAAATATGTAAAAGTTGTCGTAAAATTAGATCTTGTGAGAAATTGAAGAAAATGTCTGTTTCAGAAAGAAACAACCTTGTACGACAGCATAAACATTGCAAATTTATTTTGCTCACTGCGGTCATCTCTATTGAACGTAGAGGAAATTTAATCAAACTAAGATCAAGGCTCACAAAGCCCGTTTATGCCATATAAAGCTCAAGTTCGACTAAAATTGCCAGTGAAAGAGTCCAATTTCCAAATTTGGAAATTCAAAATTCAATTAAAATATGCCCAATCACCATAATCTCCACATGCGGATATAAGAATAGATGCCCTAACCATCGTTCTACCGCAACTCACATATTTGCTTCCAAGTTATGAGTAAATAAAGAACATTGCGAAAGTTTTTGCCCCATCACAAATCGGTATATTAATAGACAGTGACTTAATACCTCAGATTAAGTTTGAAGGTATTCAGAAAATCTCAAATAAATACTTAGCACAAAACTCAGTGTTTGAATATTTAAACAATCAGTTGAGAAAGTTCTGAGAAGTAGAAGAACTACCTCAGATCACTCAGCTTTTGCAAGATTATCAGGCATGCGAGGAATATTACAGGTCCAGAACAACTTGAAACGAACATGATCGATATGTCATACGCCTCCCAATTCCCAAGTTTTCCAGAGACTATTGCACTAGGCCACACCATAACCTCAACTATTCAGCAATTCCTAAGCATAGAAAAAAGCCCAAGAAAAGCGAGTTTAAATCAGCATACGATAATGTGATGGAAGAATATGCTGAGCTTAATCATATGGAGGAGACGGGACTATCGGACATCACGGAATAGTAGGTCACTAATAACAGGGCCAATATTACAACCTGATCTCATGATGCATGGGAATATAAACAATGTATCGACAAATTTTTGTACATAAAGATGACTTGAGATGAAGATTTCCAACGCATAGCCTTCCACAAGTCGGATAATAGTCCAATTCGTGACAAAAAACTAAAATCAGTCACCTTTGGCATCAATTGTGCACCCTATTTAGCTATTAGACACTGCACGAAGTGGAAAACCCTGTGAAACTAATTTACCTTTAGCAACTTTTATCCGGTAGCCACAGTCTGTCATTAGCGTGCCAATCACAGTCTCAAGTGATTAATTCACTACATTCTGCCGGGTTCCTAACCTAAAGAAGATAACATCAAATCATTCCGAAATAATAAAAAGACATAAAAAAGAAACATTTATTAGACACAAACTTCCTTTAATTTGAAAAGGCCAGTATAATGAAAGCCTAGGAATTCAATGGAGTGCGATAACAAATCAATTCTCATATACTTCTGAGGCAATATGATCCCATTTTTAGTAGCAAAAGCCAAAGTTGCTCCTTTGAAAACTTTAAGCTTGCCACGGCTTGAACTAAATGGTGCCCGTCTCTTATTAAAATTATTCTGAATTGTTAGAACTCATCTAAAATTAACCGATCTTAAATTCTATTTTTGGTCAGACTCGGAAATCGTTTTAGCTTGGCTAAAAAGCCACCTTATGCCTGGAAGACTTATTGTTGACCCAACAAATTGGCAACACGTAGCAACTACGGATAACCCATCTGATCTGGGTACAAGAGGCTGTAAACCTCTTCACCTCACGAATTCACCTCCTGGTTGACAGGACCTCACAAATTCTGACCAAAGGCACCCGGTGGATAATACCTCCATAAAGTCGAAAATTTTAAAGTTTTCATATGTATTTAAATGAAGATGATATACTGGACGCCTTCATTCCCTAGGGCAGTAAGAATAGTTCCTTAGATGTTCAAATTTATTCAAAGACTCAAACAATAAATTAAGGGAATACCGAATTATCCTTCCGCACAACTCAACCACTCCGACCTGCAAAATGTTAAGGTCAGCTTATTTCATGAACTCATACTCGCTATTTCAGTCGTGAGAAATCGAAATTTCTTTACTTATCGTATTTAATCCATCCTTGGAGTCAAAGAGATTGATCCGTGCTAATATAATACTGCTAAAATCCAACCTCAGTTACAATTAACGGCAGTCCATAATTATTCCCGAAAAATCTCGTTTTACCACTTTACATTTACCATTTCTCCATCAACCACGTATGCATGGTGACCATAGCTCATTGCGAAAAATGGTCCGACAAGAATTTTATATCCAGTGGCCCCCAAATCAAAAAGTCGATTTTCATGCACTATGCATAAACAGGAAATGCGCATACAGATCATGGCAGCTGTTCCATCTGAACGCTGCAATACGCTCTACCCTTTACCATTACTGGGGCTGATTTTGCTGGACCTTTCCAGATAAAGGCCTCTATGATAAGGTCTTCCACATTTAGAAAGCGTTATGTGGATGTGTTTGTATGTTTTACGACAAAAGCATTACATCTCGAGCTATGTTCTGATCTTACCACCGCGGTTTTTCTGGCAGCATTCACTCGCTTTGTCGGAACTCAAAGTGCCATTAAGAACGGATTCCTAAAATATTTCAAAGTTTCACCTGAAAAAAGCTTTAAAAATATGCACCTCAAGTATAAATTGGCAGTTCACACCTCCAAATGCACCCCTCATGGCCGGATTTTGAGAATCAGCAGTAAAAAGCTTTCAGCTCCACTTAAAGAAAATGGCAGATACTCATAAATTCAATTATGAGGAGTTTACCACATTACTCCCTCGTTTCGAAACCGTTCTAAATTCAAGACCAATGCCGTCACTCTCGCAAAATCCCTCCGACTTTACAGCTCTTACTCCTGGGCATTTCCTCAAATGAGCTTCACTTCTGGTCATACCTGAGCGAAGGGAGAATCACTTACATTAATAAATCGATTCTCCATTATGAATTCACCCATAGATGGAAAGAGGACTAACTCAATGATCTCCTTAAACAATATCGGTAGAAAACGATCCAGGAAAGACCCAGTGTAGGAGACCGTCATCATACATGACGATTGTCATCCTCCAACTGCATGGCGACTAGCCCGTATAGAAAAGGTTCATCGGGGATCCGATGTCACATAAGAGTAGTAGATGTACGAACGCAAACCGGCATACTAACTCGTTCACTCCCTCCTTGTTTGTTTCCTTCCCAACACCAAAGAACACAACTCAACCACTCCGACCTGCAAAATGTTAAGGTCAGCTTATTTCATGAACTCATACTCGCTATTTCAGTCGTGAGAAATCGAAATTTCTTCACTTATCGTATTTAATCCATCCTTGGAGTCAAAGAGATTGATCCGTGCTAATATAATACTGCTAAAATCCAACCTCAGTTACAATTAACGGCAGTCCATAATTATTCCCGAAAAATCTCGTTTTACCACTTTACATTTACCATTTCTCCATCAACCACGTATGCATGGTGACCATAGCTCGTTGCGAAAAATGGTCCGACAAGAATTTTATATCCAGTGGCCCCCAAATCAAAAAGTCGATTTTCATGCACTATGCATAAACAGGAAATGCGCATACAGATCATGGCAGCTGTTCCATCTGAACGCTGCAATACGCTCTACCCTTTACCATTACTGGGGCTGATTTTGCTGGACCTTTCCAGATAAAGGCCTCTATGATAAGGTCTTCCACATTTAGAAAGCGTTATGTGGATGTGTTTGTATGTTTTACGACAAAAGCATTACATCTCGAGCTATGTTCTGATCTTACCACCGCGGTTTTTCTGGCAGCATTCACTCGCTTTGTCGGAACTCAAAGTGCCATTAAGAACGGATTCCTAAAATATTTCAAAGTTTCACCTGAAAAAAGCTTTAAAAATATGCACCTCAAGTATAAATTGGCAGTTCACACCTCCAAATGCACCCCTCATGGCCGGATTTTGAGAATCAGCAGTAAAAAGCTTTCAGCTCCACTTAAAGAAAATGGCAGATACTCATAAATTCAATTATGAGGAGTTTACCACATTACTCCCTCGTTTCGAAACCGTTCTAAATTCAAGACCAATGCCGTCACTCTCGCAAAATCTCTCCGACTTTACAGCTCTTACTCCTGGGCATTTCCTCAAATGAGCTTCACTTCTGGTCATACCTGAGCGAAGGGAGAATCACTTACATTAATAAATCGATTCTCCATTATGAATTCACCCATAGATGGAAAGAGGACTAACTCAATGATCTCCTTAAACAATATCGGTAGAAAACGATCCAGGAAAGACCCAGTGTAGGAGACCGTCATCATACATGACGATTGTCATCCTCCAACTGCATGGCGACTAGCCCGTATAGAAAAGGTTCATCGGGGATCCGATGTCACATAAGAGTAGTAGATGTACGAACGCAAACCGGCATACTAACTCGTTCACTCCCTCCTTGTTTGTTTCCTTCCCAACACCAAAGAACCGATTACGGCGAATTCAAGCGCATAACTAAAAACAAAACCGTTAATTAAATCGTTTAACTCAAAATGCAACCATTTTACGAACCGTACACGTAAAAGTAAACCTTACAAACGCAATTGAAATCGAACTACAAAATACATATACGATAAATCTACAGCTACAAACAACAAACAAATAAAATTTAGAGAAATATTTTCAAAAGAAAAAGGATCCCGGTTTTGTATTTTTCAAGTTTTCTTTGTGAACAGTTTCGTGCAAGTAGGTGATTAAATATATTCAAAATAATTAAATTGCACTTGTAAATAATTTGATAACAATAATAGAGAACATTAATACGTGGTGTGTTCAAAAAAAAAAACGGGAATTTTCGTTTTTTGAAAAAAAGATTTATTCGTCTACATTAATACTGTCGCCTTCAAAATTGTCTAAATTCGATATTATGCACTTATGCTAGCGCTTCTTCCAATCGAACACTATTTTTGGGATAGCCTTTAGCTCTTTCAGCGATGCACTTTTAATGTAATCTATACTTGTAAAACGACGAGCATTTAAGGTTCTATTTAAGGCCACACGGAGCCATGTCTGGCGAATATGGAGACTGAGGCATCGTTAAAGTGTTGTTTTCGCCCAATAATTCTCGAACAAGCAACGAAGTGTGAGCAGAATTAAGCAAAAGTGAGCAAAAGCCATGAATTGTTTTTCCACAAATTCGGGAGTTTTTTTTCGGATTGCTTCACCCAAACGGCGTTGAACTTGTAGGTTCTTTTCCTTATTGACCGTTTGACCTTGAGGCAAGAATTCATGATACACTATGCTATTAAAGTCAGAGAACACAGTCGAGGAACATTCCCATTATTTTTTTAACACACCATGTATACGTTTAAAAAATTCCTTGTGTTTATAATATTTTTCTGGTGTTTTATTTGCTTTGTTATTTGCCATTTGCTTTTCCAAATACATATAATGTTAATTTAATTTACATATAATGTTTTATTATAGTTTCATTTTTATTGTTAAGTATTATTAAATAACATTTCTTTCCTGGGAGAAATATCTTTGTAATATTTACTTCCCTCTTCTAATCTTATTCGTGTAAACAAAATAGTTAATGTACTTTTGATTTTGAAAGTCTTGCACTTTATAATAATATATTTACGAATTACGTCATCTTCTTAAAGAGGGAGGTGCAATAAGTTCTTTGCCTCACCTCCCGATGGAGCCACTATCGCAAAATTTACTAACGTGTAGTACGTATCGTAGACGGCTACTGGCAGCCGAATCAGAGTCGTAGTTTTGTACTGACCTCGTGTACGCATATTTCAGAAAAATGGAAAAAGAGCAATATCCGTTTTTTTTCGAAGGAAAATCAAAGAGCGCTTGGATGCTGAATAAGGTGACTCTTTCCTTCTATGGCGGCCGTCATAAGTAGGTTTAGTAGTATTAGCAGACCGCCGATTGATGGGGCGCGAGATAACTAAGACAGGAGGTATCTCAAAAGACTGCTTGGGTCCTGCATAAAATCTTGGACATGAGGAAGCAGTAGGCGCAATATATGCCACGTTCGCTCACTCCGGACAAAAACCAAGAATAAATAAATAAAAAAACAGTTAAAAGTAGTGTTTGACAATGTTTCAGTGTAATCTGAAGAATTTCCTGCGACGTTTCGTGATCGTCGGCAAAACATGGATTTACTGGTACACAACATAGACCAAGGAACAGTCGAAATAGTGGACTTCACTTGCAGAAGTTGCTTCGAAGAGGACGAAAACTGTCATATCAGTCGGAAAAGCAATGGTCACCGTTTCCTCAGACTCACAAGGTGTGGTCCACATCAACCACCTGGAGAAAGAAAAAACTGTTTTGCAGCTCTATCAATCCGAAATATTACGCCGATTTGACATTCAATTGTAGAATAAATGGTCCCATTTGGCGAAGGAAAAAGTGTTCTTTCACTATGACAACGTACCGGCTCACACCTCTTCCGTCGCCACTTAATTGATCAAATCATGCTGTCCCATCGACCGTATTCTCTGGAATTGTCCGGTGTGACTTCTTTTTGTTTCCAAATTTGCAAGTCTCTTGACGGGCAAAAATTTTAATCGAATAAGGAAGTTGTCGCCGCCACGGGGTTTATTTCAGAAGACGCATATTTCAGACGGGTTAAGCAGTTTTGAACAATGCTGGGTCAAGTACACCGAGCTAAAAGTAGTAATAAGTCACCAATTCCTCAAAAATATTCATTTATTTTTATTTTGCAGATAACTGCATTTTGATCAACATTTCGGGTGCAACCGAACATTTATGTATACTCTACTTTAATCTCTCTATATACTCTCGAAATTCGCAAGAATCAGAGGGGGGGTAATGTTTTTAGGTGTTGGTGAAACTTCATATTAAATAATTTTAAGTAAAAATTTAAAATTCGTTATACGACGAAAATGTGAATGAATTACAATATTACCTTATTAACTTTTAATGTCGGTCATGGACCGATTAGCATCTTTACATTTTGTTTTATATCCTAAATGTTTATAATAAAATCAACACCCTAACTCAAGTAACTATATAGATTACATTATTGCTGTGGGAAGGTACGGTACATAGCCACATTAATAACTTTTCCTGCCGGATGATATATTGCTGATACGATACCAACAAACCAATGTTTCTTATCAATGATACCAACAAGGACGAGTTCAATGTAATGGGTATATGAAAAAAAAAATTAAACGGATCGATAGAAATCATTATATGTCATTAATATTTAACGCTAAGCCTAATTGTAGTTAAGAATGTCCACTTTATTTGATTAACATATGACACAATTTAATCTTAAATAAATAAAAAAAATAGGTTATATTGGTGGTAGGAGTAGGGAACTATAGCAGAAGGATATCATGGAAATTTTATTGTCCAATTTAAACACCGATTTAATACCGATATTTAATCTCTGACGGTTTGAATTAGAGGGTTATCGCACTTTTAGTAGTATTCAACATAACTTGTTGAAGTTGGTCCTTTGTCAAATGAGATTTAACCAATTCGTTCATGAGCATTTTAGAAAAGATAAGTTATTGATGATTTACACTGCAAAGAACGAGAAAAACTATCAGTTCATAAGAAATGCGCGCAAGTTTATCATATCGCCGAAAAAAGTTTCGTTCCACTGTTGCGTTAGATTGTCTCGGCTCCCTTATCGACTTGTTTCGCCTAAAACAGATTTACAATGATAATTTATAAAAATTTTTATCAAGTAAGACATTTTTTGTTATTTTGTGGCAATCTTGTTAAAATATAATGCTTCTGAACTTTATCTTCGATGGTGATTTCGATAAAAATGTCTTAGCCGAATGCTTCCTCGGGTAGTCTTCTACTATCATACTGCACGCGACTACTACCGTTGAACCACCAAATTCCAGCTTCATGTATGTAGGCTAAACTTGGAAACACAAGTGCAACATAAAAAAATAATTTGTTCCACTTTTATTCACACCTTTTAATGAATTCCAGAAAAATTTTTTTTTTTTGATTTGTTTGTTTTTCACGTTTTCCAATTCTTACTACATATTTCTATAGCAGATAGTCATATTTTGTTCAAATATTGCAAGTTAATTAATTGATCCACTTTCCAGTGTACAATTGAGCTGAAATTTGGTATCCTTATATAAGTCCGATGACAATGCAAATTAAAAAAAATTCCAAGAAGTTCATTTATTGTTCTATTTGGATTACAATTTCTACAAAGCTGCTTGGAGACTACAGAAATAAATTTTTTCTTTTTTGACCTAGGTAGGAATTGACTGCCAAAGATATATTTTATATTACTTGTTTTACATTACCTTCATTTCTTTTATAAAAAAGGAAAATAAATAAACAAATAATACAGGTAAGTAGTGTATTTCGAAAGTCAAATATGACAATGTTTACATTTCTGGCTTGACGTCTAACAAACTTTCATAACCAAAGAGTTAAAATACATCTGTATCTCATTCTTTCAACTTGGCATATGTACTGTGAAGAATTAATGTCTCTATTTGGAGAATCAAAGTCGTTTGCAACTCCATCATCTATCTCGCTCAGCATAATGCCTGCCATCGTCATTGTATTATTCAATATAAAATAAGTGCTAACAAACAGACCTGAAGTTTCTTGTGAATAAGAACTCGGTGCTTCAGCAAACATCTGAACCGCGATTTTAAAACACCAAACGCTCTCTCTATGCAGTTTCTAGTAGAACCATGTAATTTATTGCACTTTTCCCCTTTAGGAGTATTAGGTGTTTCTACTGGTGTTGAAAGCCATGGATCTAAAGGATAACATTGATTGTCATTAAGTCAAGATTCTCTCCGGTGGTGTTCAGATACATCAGGGGGCTGGCGATTGAAATGCTCTCGTATGTCAGAAGTTGCCCAAATCCTAGAGTCACGTGTGGCACCCGGAAATTTTGTATTTTAAAACGTGTAATATGAACGGTAATCGCACACGTGGGAAACGATACATTCATATATTGAATTAATTGCTTCGGCATTAATACTGCATAAGCATTTTTTATTTAAATTTAAATTAAGAGGACGTTCCACATTATTTGATGGTGGAGGAACAACAGCAATATACGTGTAGTCAATTGCCCCCATTGTGCTTCTTTTTTTGGCGAGTTTTCTAAAAAAACTGGAATACATTTCAGATAATTCAGCTAAAATCGCTTTTTTTTTGCTTCTTATTGCATTAATACATTCCTTATTTTTATGAAAGTTTCTTCCCCTGCTGAACTACGAAATTTTAGTTATCCTCCCTTCACCTTTACAATAAGCTTCGCCACAGCACGCAAACTTTTGGAAAGATGCAACTGACTTGCCCATTTTCAGTATGAGCCGTGCAAAAAAAGTTTTAATCTGTCAAAACTCACAGCTAAAGGCAGTGAGGTTTTTTGGTTACCATGGGAAGTCAGTTCATCATTGAAACGACGGCAAATTTGCATAAACGTATTATTACGCAACAATATGTATCAACAACAATGAACAAAAAATGCTCACGGACTATTCATAAAATATTCTACTTTTGAACATTTTCCGCAGGGTAAAACTATAAGTAACTTTAATAATGTAAGTATAAGATTTTTGTTTTTAATTCGAATCGATCGCCTTATCTCATTATCACCTCTTTCTCTTAGTTCTTTACTTATTTCTTCTTCGGTAGGAAAAGGACAAAATTGTGGATCGCTCTTTTCAATACGTCCTCTTCTGCACCGTAGTGGGGCGATATTTTCTACTTTAAGAAGTACCATGGTACTTTGGTACATTTCGCGTTTTCAAAGGTACCTGTTATTTTTTTCCTTTTTTGGAATTCAGTTAAATATTCAGTGGACCAACGCTCCCAGAATTCTTTCGAACTATTTCCGATGGTCCCTTAGTACATGGTAAATTAGATTATAATTAGTGTCAACGATAGTTGATAGTGGTCCTATCACAAAATGGACAGGTGTTAACACTTGGTGATCATTTGAGTTATTTGATAATGGCGTAATTGTAAATTTCTTCAAAAGCCATTACTCCTTCTACTACACGGAAATAATTTTTTTTAACTGATTTAACAGCCGCTTCCCGTAGCCCTCCTACCTGTGAAGATCTTACTGATATATTTATCCAGGTTATTTCCCTTTGATTGCAAAATTGTAATAATTCTAGTTTATGAGCATATTTGTGAAATAATTTTTAAATATCACATAGGCTCTTGGCTACTCCAATAAAATTAGGCGGAGTATTTTAGCGATAAACTTGAAGTGCTGATAAAATCAAATGAAATCAACGAAGAAATCAATTTACCTACGGAAGATTATATTGTAGCTGAATTTTCACAAGATATACAACCACAGACCCTCGGCACAATTTAAAATGCGATAAATCACATGAAAAACCACAAATCACCTGGGGGAGACAACATAACAGCTGAACTATTAAAAAAGAGTAGTGAGCTATATTTTGAGAGTTTTATTCTAATCACGCTAATATGGGAGCAAGAAATCTTGGCTAAAGACTAGAATACTGCGATTATATTACCAATCCACATAAAGGGAGAAAAATCATTTGCAAAAGCTATCGTAGTATATCGCTTTTCAACGCAAACTGGCAAAATTCTTCCACTAGTATTTAAAACAGATTTTTAAGATATGCCGAAAAAATATTGCTCGAATATCAATGCGGTTTCTGAACAGATAAATCAAAATCTTTTCCATCAAACAATCTATGGAAAAATGCTACGAACTTAACACTGATTTATACTTGCTATTCATTGATTTCAAACAATCATTCGATACGATAATCAGATTGACTATTATTGTAATATTTAAAAATATAAAATTCCAGAATAATAATACTGTCTCTGCGTTATACCGAATCCTAAGTAATGATACAAGACCAAACATCGAAAGCTTTTACTATACATACCGGCATTCGCCAGCGCGATACACTTTCTTCAACAATTTTTAACTTGTTATTGTGCTGCGCAATAGACGAAACGTGCGACCAAACGGACTGGTCATACTTTGAACAGAACCACTCAAATATATGCATACGCCGACGAAACTGCTACAGCAAGTAAAAAAAAAATCGTTTTTAACCATTTTTTCTACAATTGAAACGGCAGCAGCAAAACTTGGATTAAAACTCAACGAAAAAGAAAAACCAAATATATGCTGATGTGCAGAGCGAAAAACATGCGAACGTTAAAAACAGTTAAACTTGGAAAATATGAGTTTGAGGCAGTAAGCACATTCATATCTTGGTTACAAGCTAACAGCAGGCAACATCATGAGCGTTACAACCGATGAAAGAATACAAGCAGCAAATAGGTCTCTTGCATACTTATAAAACTTTTTAAATTAAAACTACTCAAAAGAACATGCAAACTGGGACTGTATAGGACCGAAGAACTACCAGTCTTGTGTTACAGAACAGAAGTTTGGAAAATGAGCGGGTAAAACAAAACGAAATTGCTGACTTTCGAAAGAAAAATTCTCCGAAAATTCGGTGCAGTCAGAATCAGATCTGATGAATGGAGGATAAGATGGAATAATGAAATTCGTCAGCTGATTCAAGGCGAAAATGTGGTGCGATTTATTAAAACGCAACGAATAAGATAGTTACGTCATGTTACAAGAATGGACGATTCAAGAGCTCAAAGAAAACTAATGGATGCGAAAGCATTCACCAACAAAGCAAGAAATGCCAAGATCAAGATGGGTGAACGAATTAAATGAAGATCTGAAGAAACTAAAACTGGAAAACTGGACAGAGACAACAAAAGACAAAGTAACATGGAGGCATATCGTTCAGCAGGCCAAAACTCTCAAAGAGCTGCTGAGGCAAATGTTGATTATCTAAATATAGTTTGTTTTGGAAACTTTGTTTAGAAATAAATCTTTTGAATGCACCTTTAAATGCTGCTGAAATTAGATTTGGTACGACTTCTAAGTGTATTGCTTTCGTAGAAAAACATATGAAGACACAAACTTAAGCTTTATCAGCCTTTTTCCACGTATTTGGTGATGTGTGTAAATTGATTCGAGGAAGTCGATTCCTACATTATATAATAGGAGTGTTCCTGTTACTCTATCTTGTGGTAAATTTCCCATTAACTGGTGTAAGGGGTGAGCGTTTGCCTTAAAGTATCTGTAACATTTGTTTACAATCTTGCTTGTCAGTTGCCTACCTCTTCAAATCCAAAACTTTTGTCTAGTTATTGCTGGTAACTCCTGTAGTCCAATGTGTAGATGTTTAAGGTGTATATGATTCATTAATAATCGAACGATTCCTTCTACATAAGGTAGAAGTGTAGGATGTTTTTAATCCTCTGAAAGTTTACTGCTTTGAATCCTACATCTTGCTTTTCTAATGTTATTGTTGTATGCAATTGGAGCTAAAATTACTAGCTTCGAATTTTTCGGAAAATGTCTATAGAGTTTAGTTCCAAGCCAAAATTTTATTCATTAATGACTTTTTTCTGATAATATTTATAAAACTTAATATGTTAGCCATAACATTCTATAGAACTTCAAAAGTATGTTTATGGTGTATATATATTAGAATTATCTGTTTTTCGGTTAAAACCGTAACTATCTTGAATTTTTTTATCTCCAGAATTGCATTTTATAGTTTGCTGTATTCAGCATTGCCGGTCCTCTAAACTACAAGTTGTTGTTGATGAGTTCACTTGGAGACACTCCTGTAGAAATTATGTCCGCTGGATTGTCCTTTGAACAGACATGTCTCCTTTCTTGTTCTTTCTGTTGGTGTTTTGTTGGTGTTGGTTTATACGAAACTGACCCTATTTGATCCGTAATCTCCAGGATCGAGCTGTAACCAATTCAGTAATATTGTGGAATCTGTGTAAAAATAAATAGTTAAAACACTATATACTATATACTACTACTACTAAGAATACAGGGGCACATAATTCCAGCCGCGGTAATGTTATTATCTTTATTGGCGAGACTCGTTATTTAGCTGCAAGTACATTTATATAATTCTCACTTGTTTCGTTTTCGGATTTTGCATGAACTACTGCCCCATATGCCTTCATTGAAGCATCACAAAATTCATGGAGCTCAATATTTAGGGGTTCATTCCACAGCATTCGTCTGGATATTCGTATTTTATTTAACAATGGAAGCTATTTTGGTGTTATTGGAACACCATTTTCAAAGGTTGAATCCATACTTTTTTAAAACTAATTTTATGTTGTCCTGGATTAACTTGACATCACCTAAATTATCTCTATATTTAACTGCTAAATAGGGTGCAGCTATTTTGCCATACGTAACAGTTTTGAGAGTATGCTCGCAATGGTTCGTTATCTTTATCGCGCCAGTAGATTAATTGACATTTTTCATCCTCAGGACGAATTCACATTTGTCTAAATATTTATTCGATGTTTGCTAGACGTACCTACGTTTTCTAAATCTAAGTAAAACGTTAAAAAAAATTTCTTTGCAGCTTAGGTGCTGAATACATTATTGAATTTAAGGAAATATTCTTGTCTGTTTTACATGATGCATCGAAAACTATTCTTAATTTGGTAGTTGATAGTTTAATAAGTAGAGATGTGGTAAATAATATTTCGAATTCAACATATTAACTACTTTTATTTCCACCATATGGCCCAATTTTCTGGGCTCTCTGCTGCTCTCTCATTTTTTAAGCTTTCTCTCTAAAGAAAGGAATCTTCCCTTTGCTTGTAAAGAGGAATCTCCTAAATTTACTTTTTGAAAAATCTTTCTTTTTAAATGGAAGAGCTACAAAAAATTAACTATTAGAAGAAAATTTTAAATTATTATGAAAGTGTTCTCCACATTGTGTTTCTTCTTTACTTTTATTAATTTATCTATTTTCAAGTGATTCTATCTTCCAAAACTTTTTAGCTGATTATCTAATTTTTCATCTAAATGTGTCAAAACACAACAATGTGCTAATTTTGAGCTTATGTTAGTTGATCTGTTTGTGAGCCACCCACACCTTGTTCCACAGTTTGCAATTTTAATTTTGAATGATTGTTTTATCTTCTTTTAATAAATCAAAAAATATATCTGCCCCTAAGGGTAAATCAATGAAACACCTGAAACACCAAATAAAGGGTCGGCCAGTTTTGTACCTTCTTCCCTTTATACCTCTACTGTGTCTAAGTTTGCTTCGAAAGGGTAAATGATTGGTTTAAAGTGAAGATTAACCTTTTCATTTGTATTGGTCCTGCTTTGTCCAAATCCTTCAATAGTCATAGATTCTTTTCAGGAGGGAGGTTTAATTTATTTTTGAGTTTACGTCTGTCTACGAATTATCCCAGCTCCCATATTTCACATATAACGATTTTCGCTATTCTAGCAGACTTCATGCCGAATATGTCGGTCACTGTGTGAGTTACCTTCACAAAATTGGGTGAAAACATGTTCCCTAATATACTTGAATAATGGAAAGAGTTAATGTGATCAGTGCAGATCATCCTCTATCCCAAAAATGCCCGTTATAAGAATTCCATCTGACTTTAAACCGATTCAGTTGGGAAATACGTGTGATATTTTAATAAAATTAAGTGGATATGTTCTATTAAACACAATGTGATTTCGCGCTAAATATGAAAGAAATCGGTCTAGATCATGGTCTAAGACGCTTATTCCTAATATAATAATTTCCTTTTCTCTGGTTGACTTTTTTGTCTCATATATCTAATAATTTATTAAACCACTTTGGTTGACTTTATATCGCATATATCACTTTTGAGTTAATTTGGTAGATTTCAATATAAATATCTCGGAACGGAAGCAAAATATAACAATGAAAGTACATGAGTCTACGGCCCGTAATATAGGTTAATAAGATATTAAATATGTTTGCAGTCCATTGACAATTTCATTGCATAATGAATATTGAATTCTTTTGCAACATTTTTTAATAAAAAGTTGTGCTAGCACCTGAAAGGATATCCCCACCTCTGATCCTTGCACATTGGGAGAGTATGAAATGTTCGGTTACACCCGAACTTAGCCCTTTCTTACTTGTTTTTTATTAAGCAGATCAGACCGAATTATGGATGGTAACGTAACCGTATCCACAGTCAGTATGCGCATTTTGCTGTTCACACACCCAATAATGTTAATGGCGAACTTGTGTTCCTGCTTCTTTGTGAGATGGAAATTACAGGGCAATCACTTGTGGGAGCCAGTCTATGCTCTCTTGGGCTGGCTCGCTCTAGTTTAACAATTTGTCTGATTCGATAGCTGCTCAGCTATTCTCAGCTTTGTGTTTGCGTCCAGTTTTAGTTATTGAACCGGTTGGGCTCGACATTACAGTTGCGTGCAATATGACCGCTTTTTCCGTAGTTGAAGCATTTAACCGCGCCAAAATTTTTCTTTTGCGTTTCGAGAGATTTCTCCAAGATTTTATCCAACTTTTTAAGTAATCGATTCACCCAACTTTGCTATTCTATTTCTTTTGATGAGATTACTAAGCAGAGAAACCGTTTTGCGCGTTAGAGCATTCGCGACGGTTTCTGCAAATGGCAGTTTCGCACATGCTAACGCAACATAGCGTGTAGTATCATTTCTTATTCCATTAACGAAGCTCTGAATTTTTATGTCCTCGACGAATTCCACGGATCTGTCTTCATGAGTCAAATGAGCTAATCTCTCTATCTCCGTAGCAAATTCCTGCAGACGGCAGACTACTATTGTCTTACTGGCGGCGACTTTGTAACTCGGTGTGGAAGTTCTGCTTCCTGTGCTTACTACCATAATGTCCTTCTACTGCGCCCATCAAAGTTTCATAACTACTCGATTCGCAATTGGGAATGGTTTGTAAGATTTCTGTTGCACACCCTTTTAGTGCAACGAATAATTCAGTGACTTTATCTTTGTATCTTTAAAAATCTGGAATCCGGAATTCTGCCATTAAAGGGCGGAGTTTTTACTTTGGCAGAGCTTGTTGACATGATTGGAGGATTTAATTGTAGCTCGTGGAGACGACTTTTTAACTCATCCATTTCAGCCTTAATTTTATCCCGTTCTTCCGAAATATGCGATGGCATTTCTGTTATATGTGAGAACACCTGTGCGGAGATCTGCCACGACACCTCTCTTATTTGTAAGGTCACTTGCGTCGATATACTCACACTATAAATGGAACACCCCAAAATTATTTGATTTTTCAACTTAGAATATAAATAGTAAGCAAAGCATGCTAATTTTTTCAAAAATTCCTTTTTATTTCAAAACTGTCTTGGTAAAACATACGGCAGTCACGAATCCTAAGTTTCTCCGCGTTGTTTTACAATCTAACACTCCGTCTACAAAATTCAGTTTTCCAACCCCATCCCCCGGAATACAACCCCAAATCATCAGTGAGTCACCATCGAACTTCACTGTTTTTTTTATGTTTTTATCGTCCACTTCTTTGCCAGGCATTCTCCGTACGAAACGCTTGCCGCCCGATCCAAAGATGTTAATTTTGATTTCGTCAGTGAAATGAACCAAAAAGAACTGAAATTCACACCAAGTTTCATAAAGTAAGCTTTAAAAACACTACACTATACTAAAGAAAAGTCCTTATCTTGATATTTCAGAGCAAAGTCCATTCTTTCTTTTTGGGGTTCTTTTTTGTGATACCAGTGGTTTTCATTCAGTGGTTTATTTTGTCTAAACAATCTACGAATTGTTTCTGCACTTAATTCAACTTTCTTTTCTGCGATTAGTTGTTTTTGTAACTCTATAGCAGACAGATATGCGTTATTTTTAATTATTCGCAATAAAAACTGCGCACTTCGGTCGTCAATTTTTCGATTGGTACTTCTGTACGGTATTTCCTTACACAAAGTACAGGATTTTTAAAGCGCGAAATAATTTTAAATACAGTAGACGTTCTTTCCTATAATTGCGCCTATTTCTCTGATAGATTTGTTATTTTCGTAATTATTAATAATAATTTTCCTTTGCTCAATTGTAGAGCGAGGCATTTTTCCAATTTTAGTCTTATTCTGTTGCCAGTTAATCAACTATTAAAAGCATTTTTCAATTTGAGTTTAGTTTTCAGACAAAATAACAGTACTATGGCGCGCCGCGTTAACGGTCCCATTTTAAGTGTGAGTTGCATTGAACGCACAATAAATGTAAACATGTTCATTTGTTTTTGTTAAAGGATGAACTTTGGATGGTTTTCTTCATGTCGATAAAAAATATATATCTTTTTGAAATAAAAAGAAATTTTTAAAAAAATTAGCATACTTTGCTTACTATTCATATGTTTAGTTAATAAATCAAATAGTTTTGGGGTGTCCCATTTATAGTGTGAGTCACTGTATGTGCCTAGTGACACCTCCAATATCGCATCCAAAATCATGTTCAAGTCCATAACCTTTGATGAACATTGCCTCTTCTTTTCTTCATATTCGTGGCCGATTCCTCTAGTTTTGATTGACAGACTTCGTATTCGTCAGCATTAATCTTATCTGCTTCCATGGCCTCTCGCAACCGTGATTGCAATTCAGATTGTATTCATAGGTTGGCAAACCACGTAGCCTCAGCTCATTTTTGTTTGTTGAATCTTCAGTTCATTAAACTTAGAAATTTTTTTTTTAATTACCTTTTTTAGAACTTTATTTGACAATCCCACTTCTAACTCCAATTTTGATGGATCTATTTAATAAATCGCTTATGTTGAAACTCAAAACTGAATTCGATTACTGAATTGTTCAATAAAAGTCATAATTTAGTGGTCATACTCTTTTCTATAATAAATGCGTCTCGATTAATACATAAATCGATTAATATTGAGGCGAACACAGTTCCAGAATCGATGACAACTTTTCAGAATATACCAGACATCGGAATTCGTAGTTACCAGAGTGTTCGAATAGCGATATCGTGACGAACGCGAATGCCAGAAAAGGAACAGAATCGACGATAAGTTGCCAGAATTTACCAGATACCGAAAATCGTAGTTGCCAGAATGTTCGAGTGACGATCTGTTGGTAACGCTCTACTATATAAGGGCTGCCGGAGTGGCAGCAGGACACAGTTCGAATAAGAGTGCTGCCAAGTAAAATGCAAGTGAAATATAAGTGAGCTCGAATAGTAAGTAACAAAGTGTTAAGTTATTGAATTGGAAATTAAGAAACGAGTAAAGCTCTATAGTATAATAGATAATTAAATTGTCTCTAATAATTGTATAATTACATTGCGACTTTCATTGAACAATCCAGTGTCCAACTCAGGGTAGAATTTCAACGTGAACGATGAAGTTATTAAACCCCTACAATTGGTGTCAGAAGTGGGATTGTCAAATAAAGTCCCATTAGAGATTATATAGACGCAGGTATCCTCACAAATGACAGAGATGTCGACACAGTTTTCGGAAGAGCAGGATAAAATTATGGCTGAAGTGGATGAGTTGAAAAATATTCTCTGTCAACTACAATTAAGTCGTCTAAGTATGCCAAAGGATCTACCGAAGTAAAAACTGCATCCTTTGATGGCACAATTCTGTTCCAGATTTTTAAACTTCAGTTCGAAAAGATCGCAGCTGCAAATAATTGGAACGCTGAAGATAAAGCCGCTGAATTATTCGTTGCACTAAAAGGGTGTGCAGCAGAAATCTTACAAACCATTCCCAATTGCGAATCGAGTAGTTATGAAACTTTCATGGGCGCAGTGGAAGGACGTTATGGTAGTTAGCACAGGAAGCAGATCTTCCACATCGAGTTACAAAGTCGCCGCCAGAAAGCCAATAAGACTATGCAAGAATTTCCCACGGAGATTGAGAGATTAGCTCATTTCGCTCATGTACACAAATCCGTGGAATTCGTCGAGGACATAAAAATTCAGAGCTTCGTTAATGGAATACGAAATGAGGCTACACGCTATGCTGCGTTAGCATGTGCGAAACGTTTGCAGAAACCGTCTCGAATGCTCTAACGCACGAAACTGCATTTCTGCTCAATTATCGAACAATTAAAACTCTTCAAGTAGAAATAGAAGAACCCACTTGGGTGAATCGAATACTTGAAAAACTGGATAAATTACTGGAAAATTTTAGCGAATCGCGTAAGGAAAATAATGGCGTGGTTAAATGCTTCAACTGCGGAAAAGCGGTCATATTGCACGCAACTGTAATACCGAATCTAACCGGTCCAATAATCCAACTGGACGCAAAGCTGAAGAAGATCAAGCAGATTTCATATCAAAGCAATCAGAAAGACTCCAAAGTTACGACTTCTCTATAGAGCAGAGTAAAGATAGTAGTCATGGAAATGCGGATACGATGTCCCGCCATTCATGTAATTTGGAATGCAGACATTGCTCGAAAGCTAAGGCCAAAGAAGGCATTATAGATGTTCTGCTAATGAAAATAACATCGACAGAAGACGGGGATCTTAAGGAACTACGAGAATGTCAGCAGGAAGATTCCAATTTGAAACTTGTAATGCGTGGAATGGAACAGAACAAACATCCAACAAGAAAAGGAATAGCTACCGAAAGTCCAGTGCAATAGCATATTGGGCACAGTGGAACAGTTTAAAATTGGTGTCCGGCTACCTGCACCGAGCATGGGAAAGCAAAGATGGACAAAGCTCTTGAGATCTTATGATTATTCCGAAGGTAAAAATTTCCGAAATTCTCAACGAGCAGCACAATGGTCCATGTGAAGGGCGCACGGAAATCACGAAAAACTTGGAGAAGTTAAGGCAAAGGTTTTATTGGGGTGTTTGTCCTCAATAAATTGCGTAGTGGATTGCGCTGAGTACATTGAAGCTAAAGGGTCGAAGTCCAGGAGTCATGGCCACATGATGTAGTACAATTCGGGTGCACCATTTGAGCGAATTCCATGGATGTAGCTGGTCCATTTCCTACCAGTGAATTAGGAAACAAATATGTTTTGATAGTAATGGACTATTTCAGTAAATGGGCAGAAGTATATCCGATTCCTGCTCAAGAGACTGAAACAGTAGCGGACGTATTCATCAACAACTGGATAACAAGATATGGTGTTCCAATAGAACTACATTCTGATCAAGGAAGGAATTTCGAATCAGCGCTAATTCAGGAGATGTGCCAAAAACTGAGTATACGAAAAACACGTACAATTGTGTTACATCCGTAGTCCGTAGTTCCGAATTAACCCCAATGGCGGAAGGAATGCCAAGGAAGCCTATAGTATTCTAGAAGACGAGATGAGAGATATACATGATATGGTGAGTCAGCACACCCAACTCATGAGTGATAAAATTAAGGCAAAATACGACAAGGCAACGAACTCTGAAGGGTTTGCTGAAAGAGACTGGGTGTTGTCATAACCCACAACGGAAGAAAAGCTTATCTTCCAAATTACAGTTAGTTGGAAAGGTATGGTCCTTTATTAGTTATTAAACGACTCAACCATGTGGTATATCGCATACAGACCATTGTAAGACCAAGGAACAAAATGAAGGTAGTTTATTTAGAACGGCATGCAGCGTAAGGTACCTCAAATATGTTTAATTATTTAAAATATTAATTATTAAATAATTATCTTAAATTATTAAAATTATTAGATTAAAAAATATCTAATGAAGAAGCACGTTTTTTAGCAACACACCTTATATAATTGAATCATGGTTTGTTTCTAATAGCGCACCCGATCAAATTGGTTTTCATTATACCGAAAACCATGAAAAATTTTGAGCTGAATATACCAATATTTGATTATCTGATTCCACAATAACTCTGAATACAATTTAGTTACTTTTAGAAAAAGAGTGAATAAATATTCACATGGACATTAGTTTTGATTTCTTTTGCAACGAAGAAAGTTGTGATAAAAATTTATAAGCTGCGCACATAAAAAATTTTCGGAATAACTCCTATGCATTGGAACTTCCACGCATCAAGTAAGCAAAAGTTGAAACAAGATTCCTAAGTCAATTTCATTTAAATAAGCAAGCTTTTTTTGGTGTTGAAGGAAAATTTTGCCAAAGGTTTTCGAGGGATAGCTGAACCTCCTATATTGAAATTATGCGCAACTATCCAATTCCTTGCTAACAAGTTATCAAATATGATAAATCAAAGGTAAATTCTGCCCACAATACCTTAGTTTTATTTTTACTGCCTCCGAATTGCAGCTTCTCTCGTTTGGTTTCTCTCCACAAGCTCAACAAGTTCTTCAAACTATTGTAATTTTGTTCTACTTTCGCAACATAACACCTAAAACTCGAAATAGATAGTGTGTTATATACATTAAAAATATCAGCATGACGGGACGATTTGAATTTCGGTTGTCTGTCCTTCCGTCCGTCTATCTGTACAAGCCATAACTTGAGTAAAAATTTAAATATCTTGATAAAACTTCACACACGTGTTCCTTGGCACTCTGAGAAGGTTGATCTTGCAGATGGACGGAATCTGACTGTTGTCATAGTCACAGACAGACAGATGGAATATTTGTTTGTATGTATGTGTTAACAGTACTTAGAGAAGATCGAAATCGTTCCTCAAGCAAATTATATGTTTGAATAAATATATCATTAATGCTTGACTTTACATTATTAACACTGCCATTTCAAACGTGTCTCTTTATATTATAATATTACTGTGTTTTTAACATACATAATTAAATATAATGTATTACTATTGTAGTACAAGCAGTTCTACATGACTGATTTAGCTTTTTTTCAGTGTGTATTATTAAAATATTACAAAACCCTATTACATACTTATTTTCTTATTGGATGTCGAAAAAGCAAAGAACTGTTATTAAAGAACAAATATTTTGTGTCGTTTCATAATTGTTAACAATTTTTAGTTTAGCCTGTATAAAAAAATAGGGACGCGAAAGTTGACTAAATAATTTCTTTAAAATATTGTGGACTTTAAACATCTACAATCGGTAAATCTATTAGGCATACGAAGTGCGTTCAGAATATAAAAGGAATGTTCTTTTACTGGGTTCTTCGACTTTACTGGCACCATGCATCATGAATTCCTGCTTCAAGGTCAAACGGTCAATAAGGAGTATTACCTTCAAGTTCAACGCCGTTTGTGTAAAGCAATCCGAAAAAAAACTCCCGAATTTGTGGAAAAACAATTCATAGCTTTTGCTCAATTTTGCTTAATTCTGCTTACACTTCGTTGCATGTTCGTGAATTATTACACAAAAAACACTTTAACGATGTCGCAGCCTCCATATTCGCCAGACATGGCTCCGTGTGACTTTTTATTTTTCGAAAAATAAAGAGAACCTTAAATGCTCGTCGTTTTACAAGTATAGATTACATTAAAAGTGCATCGCTGAAAGAGCTAAAGGCTATCCCAAAAATAGTGTTCGAGTTTCGACGATTGGAAGAAGCGCTAGCATAAGTGCATAATATCGAATAGAGACAATTTTGAAGGCGACAACGTTAATGTAGACGAATGAATATTTTTTTCAAAAAACTAAAATATTATTTTTTATTATTTATTTATTATTGATCGTTAGTTTTTGAACACACCTCGTATGATGAAATACAATTATATATTAAACGAATAACGAATTATTATAATTTAGTGATTCAAAATGGGCAGAGGACGGGATTGTAGCATTCTGTTTCTAGAACAAATAAAACACCTTCACAAAGAGATTTTCGTACCAAAAATAAACGAGAAATGCTCTAAGAGAATGGTAGAAAATGCAATGAAATATAAACACCAAAAGGAAATACGTGGACGAAAACCAAAAATATCACGAACTATTGAAAATAATATAGTGAGATTTGTGAAAAAAAAAAATTTTTTGCATCTTCAAAAGACATAAAACTCGAATTTTCTTTAAACGTTGATACTTCTTCTAATCGCAGAAGGCTCAATGCAAAAGATTTAAAATCAAGAAAAACAATGAAAGTACATTATCTGTCAAAACAAAACGTTTCTAAAATGCTGCTGTTTGCTCTAGGGCCTGCAAACTGGCCAGTGGAGAAATGGTGTAATATCCTATGATCAGATGAGTCTAAATGCAATATGTTTTATCCTGACTGTGGTTACAACATGTCCGAAGAGCAATGAACAATGCTTTCAAACCACAATACGCAGTTAAAACCATTAATCATGGAGGAGGATCCATTATGGACGCTCTTTCTACCATGGTACAGGTCGGATATATCGGATTGAGGAGACAATAACAACACCTACTTATTGCAATATTTTCAGTGAGGTGATATTACCTTATGCTGAATATAATATGCTGCTTCGATGCGCGTTCCAGCAAGACAATAACTCAAAGCACACATCGAAGCTGGTAAAAAAATGGTTCTCCGATAACATTAGCACTTTAAGCCGGCCTGCCCAATCGCCGGATTTAAATCAAATTGAGAACTTATGGCGACAGTTAAAAGTAGCTTTGAGGGATGAAAAACCAACCAATAAAAGTGCCCTCTGGTCACTAGTAAAGGAAGCATGCATTCCCCAGACCAGAAGCCAAAAATTGGTTGAATCTATATCCCGTCGATGTGGGGCTCCAAATTCTTTTATTTTTAGATAGTAAGTACATTAGCTATTTTCAAAATAAAAACTTACTCAGAAATAATTGTAAATATTTGTTTTCTTCGGATTTGTATGACATATCGCAATATGTCCCTATTATTTTTGACATGACTGTAGATGTAAATTAAAAACAAAAACAAGTTTTTGTATTTGATTTCTTATTACATTTGTAACTTTACAATTCTCATATTCTGAAAAAATAACATTATCACAATTAAATACGTTTTACCTACTAAATTAAACGACACATTCATAATGTAATTATTACATTAACAGTAAAACTTAGAGCTTAGAAAGTTTATTCCACATATATGAATCTATCATATTAGAATATGTTTTTTACAATACCTTTTCTGCAGTTCATGAAAATACCGGTAAAGCTGATGTCCACTAAGCATTTTTTAAAATATCTTAGCAAAACCAGAAAGCGATAATATTCACTGCAGTAACAATTTTCCTGCGAAAAAATCTCCGAAAAGCCCAATGAAGATATCGAACTTAAGTATTTTTTTAGTAGACACATATAAAAAAATTTATCAAAAAGAGTTAGTAATCTAGTGTTATATTCATTAGAATTTTCATGTTCAATATAATCTTTTGGTTTTAAATCACATTCACAATTTCTGCAACTACTCCCACTAAAAGATGTATTAAAGTGGAAGCAAGATCCCCGAATTTTTGAACTATCAAACTGATGATCTGTTTGACTATTATTGCTACTTCTTGATGTTTCATCATGACAAGAATCACTGCCATCCCGCTTAGATGTTCCAATATCTATGCAATCCATAAAATTTGCAGCACAAGATGGTTGGTATATTACGGCGGAAGCGTGGCCGGAACGGCCCGAATTTAGAGGAGTACCTTGTTCCCATGTATTTGCCTTAGGATCATACACTTCGACAATAGAAAGAAAGTTTGTACCATCAAATCCCCCAATAGCATATAGTTTTCCATCTAAAGAAGTAAGTGATAGAGCGCTTCGGGCAATTCGCACAGGTGCTACAAGTTCCCAAACTTGATTTTCAGTATCATACCGTTCCACCGTAGCAAGTTGGCGCGTTCCGTCGAATCCTCCAACGACATAAATATATTGGTTTATAGCAGCAACACCTGCAAATTTTATGTAACATTATATTAATTGTAATCCATATACAACAAGGTGTATTTATATATTCTAAATGTCATATTTAAGTGGCATAGTTTACTATTTTGGTTGTAATAATTCTATTTCTGAGACCAAATCGCCCTCTCTCATGTTTAATTTCTCTTGCAATTATTCTTCGACGTCAGATACAGATAATATTTACTGTGATATTTCGATCGCAATCCGCATTGATGATTTATGGAACGCAAGTGAATGCTACATGTTCAATATTTACCGCGCCAGTATTTATTGATGGTATATGGTGTTTTTGAAAGAAAGATTAACAAAAATAACTGTTTTTAATATTAGTTTAATTTTTTGTACGTTTTTCTACAAAATGTTACAAGAAAACTAAAGGAACGCGTGTTTGGCTTTGAAGAAAAAATTTCGAAGAAAGATTGGACCAAAAAATGGTTCTAAGATCGTAAAGAATTCACCAAATCTTTAAAAATAAGAAATATTTTATACGAATTTAAATAAATATTGTTGTATTAAATAAATATTAAATATTAATTGTCAAATCTATTGCCATTGAGGTTGGCAATATTTTTGTATGGATGTTTGTTACCTTGAGCTATAGAAGCGTGTGCTTAAGCTCCTGAACCGTTTAGAAATTTCATGAGGATGACAAAAATTTCTGAGGAAAATGGAAAATAATGTAAATCTGCTTGTTTGGACAAATACGCTTTGGGAAAAATAAGATTTCACATATTATACTATATAATTACTTATATAAATTTTGCATAATATCCATTTACCAATTAGAGGGTACTAAATTCAAAAATATTCGTTAAATGAGCCAAGTCTTCCCTTCATAACATAAAGACACCATTCCATAAGGCACAACACTGACAGACCACATATGAAACCACCACACCCGATGTCACCACAATTTTACACCACAGAGGATAACACAATACAACTATACACTACCCCCAGGCAAGTAAAATTAATGTCCCTTCCTTTCTTATTTGATAGACAGCGTTGAGTTATCGCATCACCCAGTCATATTCCTTTTTAGAACACCACTCTCTCACACATTATCTCGCAAAGATACGTTAACCACATGCACTATTTTATTTACATTGTGATTAACAAAACTGAACAAAAATATTATTTGTGTGAATAATAATATTTTGTATACGATATTGTGAGAAACATAATGAAACAAGGAAATTGTTGTTTGCAAATAGTCGCAAATTTTTAAAATACCGCAGTGAGTGATCCCCCAATAAAATGGGTTTTTATATGTTCTTATAAGTTAATTTTATTCACGCGGTGAATTATAAAAACGAAATGGATTTAGAGTTGTATAAACTTTTATTTAACAAATCCAAATAGCAACTGAATTCTTATGCTAAAGCTAGCCCTATATATCTGTGTAATTTAGCTTGTGTTGCGTTATTCTTACGGGCATTGCGCTTCTCGGTCTTCTTGAAAGCGCTTTGGTGCCTTATTGCTACTCGCTGGCAACTCGGCGCCTGCAGAAAGTTGGACAGACGCTGAACTTGAATTTTTTCATAACTACTTGCATTTCGTTAATATTTTCGTTGTTAACTTATATAATAAAATATGTGCAGATATGTACATCATTAAAATATTCACTAAACATATAAATAAATATGCATTAAATTATTATATTTCCATGTCTTATAATTTCTGTTTTGAATCTCACTTTGCTGAATTGCAATTTACGCAACAAACATAAAATGTCATCCCCTGGCAGTTTATCCTTGTTGGCATCATGATTTCAAATTTGACATCAAATTTTTTATAGAAATAAAGACAGAGCTGTCAAAACAAACGACAGTTCATTGCCAGGAATAGTGGTCAAGATAATTATTTAGACAACTATAGCTAAACTTAAGCAATATGCAGTCTCTGTTGTCAATATTGCTAGCAATGAATATTCTAGACATCAGCTACTGCCTATCGAACTGCCCGAACAACATAACGGAACATTTTTCTACATCATGTCAAGTTTCAAGTTTTTCTTACGAATGGACAATTTGTTCTCATTCAGTGCAGTGCACATCATAAATGCAAGGATGACATGATGCGAAACTCTTTGTTTCGTGAGAGAGCTGTCAAAATCTATATTTTTTATAACTTTTGCCAATGTTGCCACTGCCTAAAAAATTGAATTGGATATTTTGAAAATAACTTTTGTATATTTTGAAATTTTCGATATTTCGGTTCTCCAGTGGGCCTATATTACTGAGTATAACTAAAAATTTTCAAAATTCACACAATAAAATATAATCACAAATAAACATAAAAAACGGTAGAACAAAGAAATAAAACAATTCAGAGTAAAATATCACAAATTTATGAGAAACGTAATAAATACAAAAATTTCGGATTTATCAAAAAGAATAGCTAAAAACCTTTAGTTGCTCAAAATTCTATATAATCTGTAACGTTCGTTGAATTTTTGTTTCACACCGATTTTGTCAGTAACTTTTAGCGGGTTTATTTCTGGCATCCCGCCTTTTTTTATATCAGCTGTTCAAAATTCCCTGATCTTCATCGATACCAACTCAATCAGGGAACGCGATTGAGAGAAAAATTACGAAGTCTGATATCATATCATCCTTGATAAATGTGCCCTTCTTAAAATGTAAGGGACGCGAATTGTGACAAACTAATTCAGTTGGTTTATTTTAACTACAACAAAGGATCATCAGTTATAAAATTATCTGAAATGTTCTCATTTAAATTTAGAACAATTTGTGACATAAATAACCGCACTGAAAACGATAGTCGCTCAGAATTAAAGCACTCAGGAGGAAGCCCACTGAATGTTAAAAAATGGAACCAATCAAAAACACTTAAAAAGACTAACTGTAATCCCAGAATAAGTTTGAGACAGTTGATATCAGTTTTGGAAGACAAAACCGTAAAAATCGTGTCCTACGAGACCGTCAGAAAAGTTCTAAAAACCCGTAAATATTCATCGAAAACATGCATCGAAAATAGCCATGAAGAAACATTTGCTTTCTTGGAAGGCGTATGAACTTTTCGATTGCCGATGTCAAAAAGAGAGCAGAGCATTGCGATATTATATTTTGAGACAAAGCTAAAATTATGATGTACTACCATGATGGACCGAGGAAGTTTCGGAAAGAACCTAATACAGCTCTATAACGGAAGACAGGAGTAAAGCAAGAAGAAGGCAGCAGTAAAGCTTTGCGCTCTCTGTTAAGTTTTGGGGGTATACCTATTCAAAGATGTTGGTGATCTTTTTTCAATTGATGTGTTGAAGGAGTATTACATACTTAGATATTTTAAACAAGTAAGGAAGGGATAAGTTCAGATGTAACCGAACACTTTACATTCTGGCAATTTTAAAGATCAAACCCGGGGCATATTTTCAGTTGTTTGCGAAACTTTATATAAAATCCGTTGCGTAAGAATTCGATAAAATTGTGATTGAATTATAATCATTTTGGTACTTTACTGACTTATATTTTAGGTCATAGACTCACTTAGTTTCATGTTTACATTTTGCTTCGTGTCGGAAATATTTATATTAAAATCAACCCTTTTAACTCCAATGATATGAACTCAACCAAAGTGGTTAAATTTGATATATTGGGTATATGAGGAAAAAGTCAACCAGAAAAACGAAAATTATTACGTTAGGGATAAGGAACTTAGACCAAGGTCTTTACTTTCTTCCAAAATCTTTACAAGAGGTATTTGGCGCTAAGGAACGTATTACCGATAATAGGTATTTTTGACATAAGGGCGACATATTATCAGAAAAAGATTTGCCCTGAATTTCAATAATATATCTCACGGATTGATCAATTTTTTCGCTAAAATCTCAGCCGTGGGCACTGGATCCACATTCGGCAACTAGGGATTTTGTAAAGATATATTCCGATTTCGATAATTTTTAGACGTGAGATGGCATACTTTAAAGGCATTCTTTGTGCAAAGTTTTCTCCGATATCTTTACTGGTATTTTATTTAAATACTGTAACATGAAAGAATCATATGGACTTTAAAATTCTGATATATGGCAAGTAGGTGTGGTTGGATTACGATTTCGCACATTTTCACATTGCAATATAAGGATGCATATTGGCAAAGCAATTCCTGAAATAGACATTTCATCTAAAAGTGGGTGGTGCCACGCCCATTATCCAATTTTCATACCGATTCCTTTAAAGCCCGCCCTAAAGTACAATCTAGGCTGTAGGCAAATTATTGTGTCTGACGTGTTTCTTCAGCGAGTTAACGCACTTTTAGTAGTTTTCAACAAAAGTTTCACTCAAGCAGCCATTTCAAAACGTTTAAAAACAGATAGGATATATTCAAAAGCAAGAAAATTGGGTGCCGTATGAACTGAAGCCAAGAGACGTTGAGACGATTTTGCGTGTCAGAAATGCTGCTTGAACACCAAAAAAATAAGTCGTTTTTGTATCGGATTGTGACTTGTAATGAAAAATGGATCCTTTACGAGAACCCCTAACTCAAAAAATCGCATGCGAAACCTGGACAACCAGCCAAATCAACGGCAAAGCCGTATATCCATGACGCCAAGGTAATGTTCTGTATTTGGTGCGATCAGAAGGAAGTGCTGTATTATGAGCTTCGAAAACTGAGTGAAACCATTAATGGAAACGCTACTGACAACAACTCCTCAAATTGAACGATTGCTGAAAAACGCCCGGAATTTCCGACTAGAGCAACCTGCGACTAGACAAGAGGCAATAATTATCCATCATCACAACGCCCGGCTTCATGTTGCACGACCGGCTGAAAACTATTTGGAAAACAGCGGCTGTGAAATTGTGCCTCCTTATACCCCAAAACCTATAGCCTTCTGACTACATCAGAACAGGGTATCAAAAATTGGCTTGATTCATTCTTTGTCGCTAAGAGGGCGCATTTCTTTGGAAATGAATCCACAAATTGCCAGAAAGATGGAAAAATGTTATAGCTTCACGAGAGCAATACTTTGAACAATACTATTGTACTAGTTTCTCTTAATTGTTCAAATAAAAAAAAAACGCATGAATATAGTTATAGACCATATTATAAAGTAAGTAAACTTGATTATATATAATTTGATGAAAAATGGGAACTATGGGAACAGGGCATGATTGTAATCCGATTTGGTTAAATTGGCTTTGTGTGCTTTGTGAGACATATATTTTCAAAAAGTTTGAAATCACAGATGCACCTTGGCGTTCATCAGTTTCAACTTTGTGCTAAGTTTCTTCATTATATCTCAATTTGTACGGGAGTTATCACCTGCATAAACGGAAAGACTTGGCGAAAAATTATCCCGTTCAGTTTAAGGCGTTATAAAGAAATGCTATTTGATCAACACATTGAAAAATAAAAAATTTAAAATTTTTGAAAGTAATAGAAAAACATTAGAATAGAAAATGGAGCAACGGGAATTCCCTTCTGGGTTAGGGAAAAATAGTAATATTTTTTTCGAAATATGTCCCGAAGATTGTTAAAAAAAATTTTAAGTAGTAGCATCTATTTACCAATATACGGAGTAGGTAATACTGTTTAATTATCACTTGTTTTCGAATTTTTATGTTTATATTTAAATTTAAGATTATGCGAATTGAAGAACATAGTTCAATAAAATTAATATTTTTATTTTAAAACACTTATATTCGTTTCGTTTACGTATTGGTATTAAGACATGTATACTTATATTCGATTAGTTTTACGTATTAGTATTAAGACATGTGTGATTGAAAAAAACAGAAGTTTAATTTCAGCCCATATGGTCAATACAGAAAAATAGACTCTAAGGTTAAAGTTACAAAATATAAGCGATTACGAATCGATTTAAGGAAGATTTCCTCAAATACAAAATAACATGTAGGGAATGCACTTATAAGATGGTTGACATTTAGAAATTATAAGCAAACTCGAGATCGGACTGAAGACGGTTTGAAGAAGTACAAAAGAGGGTAACTACTAGAGTTAAATGAACTAAAGTTATCTTCTATTTTCGTGGCGTAACTACTATGTAAACCTTTTAAAAATAAACAGTTTCCGATCGTACTTCGCTGTTTTACTCTTTATTTCCCATAAGAAAAATTCGAATATATCTTAATTCCTTCGTTAAAGAGTTAAGTAATCATTCGACGTTATGTTTATTTATTAATGGATTTAACTCAAAGGACCCTCTGTTAAAATGAGAACATCATCCTCTCTTATTTGTGGTAAGACAGTCCAATCTGTTAATCCGAATGATTCACGAATTTCACACTTGGTGCACCATCATGTCCGGGAGAAAAGCTAATAAATATTAAATAAATACTCTATATGTAACATCGTAGGAGGATATATTTTGAGTATTTTCTTTTGAGTTCTTCAAAGTAGTAACATAATACTTCTAGAGTGACAGAACATACTCGTTCATATGTATTACGAATCCATCCAACCACGTGGTTGTGTGTCATCCTTGTTTTGATTTGCTTTAAATTCTAGTTTTACTTTGTTACTATGAAATATTACAACATAGATCTATATCTAAAGGAAATAATAATATTAAGTAACATTTATTTTGTCATATGATACTATCAAAGTTTTTAATATTTAATTTAAAACGTAATGCATGCTTAAAATTTGTTTTATCCAACGAAGAGTTTTTGTACGTAGGGGAATGAATTATAAGTGTAGTATAAGTTATACATGTACCTGGTTGAAAATTATAATATCTAATATCACGTTAATAAGAAAAATGCTTCAAGACTGATATCTCTTCTAACTACTAGGAATATAATTTTAAATAATTTTTCACCCAAAATGGAATACATTTTTCCCACTTTTCTTTCCTTGGCAAATACAACTAGATCTAGACCGATTTCATTCATATTCAAAATATGGTTAAGAAAACACTTAATCCCTCCTTTAAAATATCACACATGTTGACTTACATAAATGGTTACAAGTCAGCTGGAAGGTCGGAAATCGATTTATTGGGTATATTAGGGCTAGCAGCTAACATTTAATTGATGCCTTAAACTAAAGTTGTCGTGAATATATTTCCAGGCAATTATGCTAAGATAACTGAAAATTTTACCGACATATTATAGAGTCCACTGGAATAACGATAATTATTATATATGGTATACGGGGGATGAGGTAATTTGTAAATCGATTTCACTAGTTTTTACCACCAAACTATAGCATATTCAAGATTATACGTTCATTTAATTTTGCTAAGATATCTGACATATTGACCGATGTACGCGGTATAAAGCCAAGCGAGATTTTGAAAATTCTTGAATTCCCTAGAAGGTGTGTTCCACGCTTTGCACAATTTTTAGGCATGAGATGGCATACCTTGGGGATACTATTTATGCAAAGTTTTATTGATTCAATACTAATAGATTTAATACTGTAAAGTGAAAGTTAGATGCAAATTATATATATATAATTATATATCATCCTTAAATATACATACTGTACATACTTTTACATACTGTAATATAAGAATGCAAATACGTTATACACGAATTTTGGTTGAAATTTGTGTAGTCATTCCTGAGGTATGGAATTTCACCTAGAAGTGGGCTGTGCCACGCCCGTTGTCCAAATTTTGCACCGACTCATATGGAGTTCCTCCGTACCATAATCAATGTAAAAATCAATGCTTTGAGGTATTTCTTTAGACAGTTATCGCATTTTCTGTAGTTTTCAACATCACCGTTATATGGCGTGGTTATCATTCAATTTCACCCATTTTTACACTGTATGAGGAGGTGCTGGAAGAGTTTATTCTCAGCAAGTTTGGTTAAAACAGCTTTAATGGTTTGTGAGATATATACATTAAACCAATTAGGTGTGGATTGATTGCCTGTACCAAATCACAGTTTTGGGTCTTAATTTGGAGTTTAGTTATAGCACTTTATATGTTTTCGATTAACATTTTATGCTCGTGGCGATCCACTCATCTACAATACAATACAAATATTCAAAAATTCCGGTATCATATTGTTGCTGGCTTGAAGAGTGTACGAGTTTCTTAAGAGCTTTTATGTGAAATTAGTTTTCGTTTAATAATAAACAGAGCTCATTGTATTTGTAATCGTTCAGATTACACTGTAGAATCTTATGTTCCATGTTGAGGCAATGAGTGGTAGATGACCGGAATCTCTACTGTCAAAAAGAGAAAAGTATTCGGCAATAAGAATTCTTTATAATTCTGTATCGAGACGCGTTTCCTAGCTAAGAGAGTCGGCTGGTATGCGAGAAATGCCCTTTGGATTTAGACAGAACTGGGTAGTCCACTGGTTATTGATTCGAACGCTTTTTTTTAGTAAAACAATATATAGAAAAGTTTTAATAGTCTTTGGGTGCCTTTGTTCTTAATTATGAACAACTTTGGATATCTTATGGGTTATTGAGGATATGGATCTTACGTTTTGGTGATGGTTCTGCTCTTAGAATTTTCCTCCAGGATCAGAGGCAGAGATTGGTGGCATCATTTAATTACTATTTTCTATTGACTGCCACCACCTTTCAGAAATTAGAACAACACTACCGTTGATAGCGAAGCGAATGAAAGGAGAAAAATAGAAGCAGTGTGTGAACTGTTCAGCATTTAATTACTCACTTATTCATGAAAATAGAGATAGTGCCAAGAGAGGGAATTCGATGAGACGCTGGATGTTGCAAAATCGTTACTATACTTCGACGGGTCGGAGCATACATACGTTTCAGGGCGGAATGCGGCATACACCGCCTATAAGAGAATTTCGGTGGTTACTCCAAGCATTACCAAGCTGTTGCTACCATTACGTAAATAAAGGTCTCAGCCAATATGTTGTTATCAACATTTAACACTGCGTTGAACTTGAAGGCCAAAAGACTTACCCTCAACACTAGCGCTAGAACAAGAGACTGAGACACATCACGCATATCATTTCGTTGCAAATTTTGCAAAAAGCTTACAAAAAAATTCCCAGAAAAACGAAAGCAAATAACAAACTAGAGATAGAAATACTTTCGGAAGAAATCAGGTGAGTAATATTTTCTAAAAGTTAACAGGGCCACAATGAACACATCTCATAGGTCTTGACAAATCTGTATAAAGTGAATATGCATGTAAATTTAGAGAAGTGTTGAATATCTCGGTATTGTGGTATCAAGCGAGAGCATAAAAACATGCTCTTCTAAATTGGATGCTATCCGCAACCACACATAACCGTTTTTAATACCAGATCGCTCTTCAGATTGGATTATTATCACTGTTTCCTAAAAGATTTTGCATCTATAGAATGGGTAAATAAGTGCTAGTCAGAAATTTTAAATTAAGAAGTTAATTTTAAGAAGAAATTTTATTACCTTGTCCCGATTTCAAGATGCTATTAAATCTAACGACGAATGCTTTCTCTCTCGACTTGGGAGTTGTTATCATAGAATGGTAAACCTTTAACAATGATTTCCAAGACTCTAAAATATAGAGAAATAAACTCCGTATACTACTACTGAAAGCGAATTGTTGGTCATTGTTTGGGCTCTAAAGAGCCTACATCTATCCGGAACTTAAATTTTTTTACCGATCATAAGCGCTCACATTTTTGGTTTCAGATCGATACCTTTTAGGAACTAGGAAAATCTTTTAGGAACTAGGGAAAGATCTTGTGGACGAACTGCCGCGACAGAAAAGTCATGCTCTTGAAGAAGAATCTCGTTCTGATATTGCAACCATTCACAGTGAACTTCACCTACGCAATTGAAACAGCAGACAAAACTGTTAACTGTTTCAGAAATCAGATAATTCTTGAGGAAATTTTGAACTGAAACGAGACTTCATTCTCTTTTAAGAAAAATCTCGTCACATGATCCAGTTCACTAACAAGTATTCTCTTCTTAATGAACCAAAAAACTGTAAATTCAGGTGTAGTAAATCCAATACACTTCGAATTTCTAATTTTAGCTGCTATTCCACATGATTTAGTAAAATGCTCCCCTCTATCTAAATTTTGCCATTGCAAGAACATGGTGATAGATATATTCAACACTCACAGAGCTGTGCAAGAAAACCTGAAACAGGTACTAGAGCACTCCTATTTTTCAAAAATATCAAAACTCGCTAATTAAATTGTTGCGGGTTGTATTTGTTGTTTGATTAAAGCAAAACATGATAGGCATCCACTTCTTTCCTTTTTCTTTCTTTTTTCTTAAAAAATTTTGATCATAACACTTCTCATTTGAGCAGTTATGATAACACTAATTTACTACTCCAACTCCGAATACATCCTGATCATAGACGGCGACATTACTATCTGGAACAACTAAAACTACATTTGACACTCTTCAACTAACATTCATTTGATAACATATTCCGAAATAGCTAAGGACACTTAACAAGTAATGAAGGAATTCCCACAATTACATATGAGACAGCGACGCATACCATATAACTGACCTATTGAGCACGTTGGATCAGAGACATGAGGCGGAAATCTTTTGGATACTACATTAAAGGTGATCGTAGGGACATTGACGATTTTCAAGAAATAAGATTTGAACAAAGGGAGCTAGTAGATTCAGTCAATAAGCAGATTGAATACTCTAAAACACAAGTTGAAATAAACAAACTGATAGACGCTGTTCATTCACTTATTAATAAATCAATATCCAAACAGATCGACACTAGCAACCTTAAGAATTACTAGTCATAAGAAATATAATAATTATCACGGAAGTTAAATCTTTAACACTAACCGTAATTCTGCCAATATTGGATTAGTAAATCCTCGCATTTTAGATTTAGATAATATTAAAGAAATAATTGGCATGCGCTCTACTAATACATTTATAGTAGACATAACGGAAGCATCTGTATTTCAGTTCTTTGAGTAATAATTGTTTGTACTTTTTATTACGTATTCTAAGCCTAAACTACAATGTAAGAAGGTAATCATGTTTCGTGTTAATCGAACTGTACTACACCCTGCTGTACAAAACATCATCGCAGATTGTAGCAGCCACTGCCATAGATCACTGCATAAGAACTGCACTTTAACGTTCACGGCAACGTTTCGTGAAGAACTTTTTCATCTACGTGCGCACAACTCTACACTGCTGGTATAGCTTATTGTAGCACTCGATGAGCCATTTAGAGCCTCTCGTAATAGTTGACGACGTTATTATTTTTATCGACAACGCTGCATTGGTAAACATTGACGGAAACCATAAGGAAACGGTTTTTGGAAGTTACTTGCTTACATTCGATGACGCCCGGCTCCGTCTATAATAATCAAAGAGGCAAAATAAAAAAATCTCCAGGATCGATTTAATTTACTCTTCACAACCTAACTAATCATCAAGAAGTATTAAGCCTGCATTTTCTTCGAAGGCTTGCTTTGGAAATTTTGCATTATTAAAAAGCATAGGAGATAAACCAACAACAAGGTAAGTTATGTCAGCAATCTTTGTGATCATCTTTCTCGTCAGCTGTTACGTCCTTAACAGGCTATACCAGAGATACAAGAGATAATGACAATGGCGAGCCTTACAAGCCGTCGTTGGTAACCTCAAGAGGACTGAATACAGCCCTCACTTAAGTGAGGAAGGAGTTAACACAAACAAATTAGCGCTAAGATCACGCCACCCAAACACGCGCTTCGAATAGCAAAACTGTAAAATGCTGAAATCACATATCTTGCATGAGCTCCATTCTGCGGCAAATAAATATAATGAAACTAGTAAATGTTACATTAAAATAATTACATAAACGAATTAATAAAACTTACATATCTGACAAACTGTAAAAGCTATATCAACCAAACTCAGTGAAAGTATTTCTTGGTACAGAAACCGGATAATAAACTCGCCCACCCCGTTCAATGGTTATGTTCAACGCAGCTATAACTCTTAACGAAAAACATCAGAAACATTAAATAAATTAAATTTAACAATAAGGATAATACAGGAGGTTTACAAATGAATTGGCATTCAAATGGTCAATGGCCGTGGGACCGTCTCTTTTTAGTCGAAATATCATACCTCAGCAACTACTTCACCAACCTGAACAAAATTTAGAGATTATCCTGATATCCTTATGATCTCAGCACCTATGGCCTATTAGAAACTCCGGTTGACTGTATATCATATACAGTGGCTCCATCGCACTACCGGACAGGAATTTGTCTAATATTAATGTGATCCTAACATAAAAACAAAAATGCAGAATGTGTTGTTTTTTCGCTTTTATTTACACTTCATATTATCGTCTGCTTAAGTCATAAACAAAACTTAGCTTTTCTGAATATAAGCTGTCAATTAATTATAAGTTAAACGAAAAAACTAAAACAATTCAATTTTTTGTGCTCAACGAATAATCGGATAAAACAAAATAGTGCCACTAAATATATAAAACAAAAGAAGTCAATATTTAGTTGCATATCCCTTGTTTTCCATAACAGCTTGTAAGCGCTTTGGAACAGATTTGACCAAGTTTTGACAAACCTCCGGCTCTATAGAACTCCAACCCTGTAATAAAGGCTCCTTTAGCTAACCTAAGGTGTCAAACTTTTTCTGATACACTCTTCTAGCTAATTCATCCCACAAATGCTCGATTACATTGAGGTCAGGGCTCTGCGCTGGTGCTTTTATTTGTTTGGGGCAGTTGTGTATTAACCAAAGCTTTGCAACGCGCGATGTGTGCTTGGGGTCGTTGTCTTGATAGAAAGCAAAATAGTTGGCGGCACCCAACTTCTCCGCAGTTTGCTTAACACTTTCTTTCAAAACATTGAGATAGCCAAATTTGTCCATTTTAACATCAATAAAATGCATATTCCCTACTCCAGCACTTGACATGCAGCCGCAAACTATGACAGAGCCCCATCTCCGTGCTTTGCAGTGGCTTTTGTATTTTTATGATCAAATTCGGCATTTGGTTTACCCCACACAAAGACTTTGCGTCTGACCCATGCAAATTAAATTTGCTTTCATCTGCGAATAAAACCTTGAAACAGTGAAAACTATCAAAATAAATGTATACTGGGATGAAATAATGTGAAACTACCTGATTTCAAAAGTCGTCTGATTTTAATAAACACTCCTTAACATATTTCAGTATTTTGTTTTTATTTTGAAGGCTACTGAAAGGTTTTCTTCTTGCAACTCTACCATGGTAATCGTATTTGCGTAACTTATTACGAACAGTATTTAAGCAAACATCTTTTCCACTTTGATTTTTAAAAGAAAATTTCAGTTCTTTTGTCGCTTTGAAATGATCTTTTGTGACTTCCTTTAGTATAGAACACTCTTTTCGCACAATAAATATCTTGCCCTGACCTTCTTTGCTTCTTTTGGTCAATCTGAACTCATCATGGACTGTGGATTTGCTTCTTCCTACCAATTCAGCGATTTTACGTACGTTTTTACCTTCACCATTAAATTTCAAAACTAGTTGCCTTATTTCGACCAAAGTTTGCTTTCCTTTTGGAGCCATTTTAAAAAATATTCTCAAAATTCTAAACTTCTCTGATAAAAAATAAAATTTATGACCGAATAAGACCAAAAAATGTGTGTGTTCGATTATTCGTTGAATGCAGAAAATTGAGTTATTTATGTTTTTCTACTCAAATTTATAGTTATCATAAAGGATAGTTTTCTTATTGATGAGAGAGATAGGATTATGAAGTGTAAATAAAAGCGAAAAACAACATATTCTGCTTTTTTGTTTTTATGTTTGGAGCACATTAATATTAGACAAACTTCTGTCCGATTATGCGATGGAGCCACTGTATCTATAGTATGTGGGATGTGGGATGATGATATTATATTAAAACACAACGTCATTGGATTGTTCACCTAACGGTAGTTTTCTATCCATTGTGGCGAACACGAATGCCAGAACAAAACAGAATCGTCGATAACTTGCCAGAATCAGCCATACAGCGAAATTCGTAAATGCGAGAATGTTCGAAAGGCGATGTGTTGCTGACGATCTACTAGATAAGGGCTGCCGTTATGACAGCAGACACAATACTAATTAGAGTGTTGTCGAGTAAAGTGTTAAGTTATTTGAATTAGAAATAAAGAAAAGTGTATAGCTATTAAATTGTGACTTTTATTTAAAAATTCAGTGGTTGAACTCAGAATCGAGTTTCAACGTAAGCAATTAATCCAGCAAACCCGTTACAATATATTTAAATGATTAGAATGACGAGACGTGTTGACCGAGTTCCGAGAGATTGTCTGTTGGTCCGTCCGTCCGTGCATGTGATAACTGGAGCAAACATAAAGATATCTTGATGAAACTTGGTATTTGAAACCAGGTCTTGGTTGGCACTATAAGAAGGTTCGTATTGCAGATGCGCGGAATAAGACTATTGCCAGGCCTACAAAATGCCGTTAATCAAAAACTTATAAAGTGCTCAAAATTCAGATATTAAACGGCAATTTGGTGCAGGGAAATGTAGTAGGTAAGGGCATCTGTGGATTGAAAATTAAAAAAATGGGCGTGGCACCGCCCTTAAAATTTTTAATATACTTATCTCACATACCACTAAAGCTATATAAACCAAACTTGCTGAGGACAAATCCCTGCGGCATTTCCTCAGACGACGCCCACTCCCCATGTAACGGATATGTTGAAAACGTGTGAAAAGTGCGATAACTCACTACATAAATACGTTAGAAGCACTAAATTTCATTCAGATGGTACTTAAATGCTTCAGAATAAGAAAAAGATTCGGTTTCAAACTTGGACAATAAGAATGGCACCACCCACTTTTAACTGGATTCCTATACCTCAGGACCACTGTACCAATTTCAACCAAAGTTGGTACGTAACATTATCCTACCATTATTATGGTACAGCGTAAGGATAGGTGAAATCGGAATACAACCACGACAACTTCCCATATATCACAATTTAAATTCTATATGATTCTTTCACTTTACAGTATATAAATCAATTACCATACTCAAACTTTGCACAAAGAGTGTCTTTAGGGTAAGCCATATCGCGCCTCAAATTTGTCGAAATCGGCTTATAAATTGTCAAACCTCTAAATACCGAATATGTGGACCCAGCATTTATGGTCGAAATTTTACCATTAATATCGGTCAGCCTGTGAGATATTATTGAAATTCAGAGCAAGTCAGTATCTGAGAATATCATGCCCTTGTGTCAAAAATTGGTAAAAGCGGGTAAATAATAACGCATTACACCCGAACTTAGCCCTTCCTTACTTGTTTAAATATTATCTCGGATCATTGGTTTAGTTCTACTTTCGTACTAAAATTTTCTCCAACATTACATTAAACAAATCACACGGCAGCAAGTCACGCTGTTTGAGGGTTAAACCCTCACCCACTGATCTGTGGTTTAAAAATGTTGTAAAATTGGCTATGGCCCCGCCTCCGATAGGTATAATCTACATATCTAACAAACCGTTAAAGCTATATCATTCAAATTTGCTCAGAAAGTTTTTCTAGAATGCCCTCATATACCACCCCCGTACAAAGGTTATGTTGAAAACTACTAAAAGTGTGTTAAGTCGCTGAAGAAATACGTCAGAAACATTGAATCTTGCAACAAATATCTTACGGAAGAGCTGCGTAGGAATGCATATAACATTTCAACGATGGGTGTGCCACCATCTACTTTTATGGGAAATCCCATATCTCAAGAACGCCTTAACCAATTTCAACCAAATTTAGTATATTACATTATACATTTTTGTCACTTTGTGAAAATGGGCGAAATCACATAACAACCACGCCTACCTGTCGTATAACACAATTTTAAATTTAATCTGATTCTTTGAATTTAAAGTAGACAAATCAAGCAAAAATTAAGATATTGGAATGAAATTTTGTACAAATTGTGGCTTCAAGATATGCCATCTCATTCGTAAAACTAGTCGAAATCGGCTCATTACCCAATATAAGGACCACAGTGTCATGTTATAACGTATTGAATTTCTAGGATTATCTTTCGATGATAATAATGTGCTCTTGTATCAAAAATGGGGGAAAACCTGGTAAATAATTCCACTAGCTCCCATATACCTAATATAAGGATTTTCAACCTTCCAGTAAACTTTACACCTACACCACAGTAAATAAATGAGATATCGCAAAAAAATTCGAGGATTATCTTTCCACGATACCAATGTGCTCTTTCGTCAAAAATGGACAAAATCGGGTAAATATTTTCCCTAGCCTTCATATAGCTAATATAAAGATTTTCAACCTTCCGGTAGACTACACCATATATTTCGGTAGATATATGAGTTATTCCTGTGAAATTCAGACAGCGTCTTTTTCTGATAACAGTGTGAACATGGGCTTAAATTGGATAAAACCGGGTAAGCACTTCCCTTAGCCCCTTTGTACCTAGTATAAGGATTTTCAACTTCCCGGTAGACTTTATACCATATATTTCGGTCAATATGAAAGATATCTTAACAAAATTAAGCGAGCGTGTAATATTGGATATGCCGAAAATGTGTGAAATCGGTCAACCAATTATCCCAGCTCCCATGTACTACATGGGCAGACAGCAGACAGCAGACTTTATGCCGAATATGTCGGTCACTGTGTGAGTTATCTTCAGAAAATTTAATGGAAGCATGTTCTCTAGCGAACCTGACTACTGACAAATGTTAATGTAATCAGTCCAAACCTTCCCCTAATCCAAATATACCAGATAGTTATTTTCGACTTTCCAGCTGACTTTAAACATATGTAGGTCAAAAGATGTTCTATTTTAATGAAATTAAGTGGATGTGTTTTCTTAAACTTAATGGGGTTCCGCGCTAAATATGAATGAAATTGGTCTGGACCGTGATTTAAGCCACTTATTCCTAATATAATGATTTAAGTTTCTCTAATATAATGATTTAAGCTTCTCTGGTTGACTCTTTCCTCCATACTTAATATATTTAGTTATGCCACTTTAGTGAGTTTATATCGCTTATATCTCATTTGCGTTAATTTGGTAGATTTTGGAAATAAATATCTCGGACACGAAGCAAAATATAGTAATAAAAGTACGAGAGTCTATTACTTGTAATATAAGTTAATAAGCTACCAAATATGATTGTACTCCATTTCAGGCAAAAATGTCAGGATGACGTAAAAACGTGTATTGTAAAAAATTTAACTAAAATTGGTTTAGTAGTTCCTGAGGTAGAGGATTTCAGCTAAAGGTAGGCGGTGTCGCGCCCGTTGTACAATTTTTATATGCATTCTTATGAAGCCCCTAGGTATCATCTTTATTGTGAACTTACTGTTTACTGTGCTTCCTAAGTATTCATTTACTGAATTATCGAACTTTCAGTAGTTTTCAATATATTCGTTATATGGGGAGTGTGCGTGGTTATCATCCAATTATTTTCACACCGTCTGAAGAGTTTCCGGAGGGATTCGTCTTCAGCAAGTTTCGTTTATATAACTTCAGTGCTTTGTGAGATGCGTATACTAAAAATATTAGGGGGCGGGACTATACTCCAATTTCAAAAAATTGTTGAACCGCAGATGCTCCTTCCTGCTGCAATTTTATGAAATAAGTTATAGTTCCGTATCTTAATTTGAGTCTTGGTTACAGCATTTTATATAACAGACAGCCACCCTTAATTCAACTCGTTTCGTAGTCCCGATCATCTCGATTAGTTTTGGGTGTCACAAACAATCGTTAGGTGAACAAAACTCTGTTACAACATGTTGCGATATTATAACAATATTGCGTAAGAATTCAACATTAAACATTCGACGAAAATGTGATTGGATTATAATCATATTTAGTATTTTATGAACTTATATTATAAACCACATTATGTTTAAGAAAACATGCCCTTTCAATTTCATCAAAATATCACACAAATTGACCAACATGAACGGTTTAAAGTAAAGTGGAATACCGGAAATCCTTACATTCGGGTTAAAGTCAGCTCGAAAGTCGGAAACCACTATATCGGGTATGTTGTGGCTAGGGGAAGATCTGGACTGATAGCATTAACTTTTGGTTATAATCGAGAAGATGTTTCCACGCAATTTTATGAATATCACACATTGACCGACATATTTGTAATAAAGTCTGCTAAAATAACGAAAATCATTATATGTAGTATTTGGATGGCATTAGACTATGGTACATTAAATTTTATACACTCGCTCTATTTTGCTAAAATATCTTACATAATGACCGATATATACAATATAATACGAACCGGAGGTTTGAAATTCTTATATTAGGTACATAAATTGGGGCTTGGGGTACTATTGACTCGATTTTATCAATTTTGCGCACACGTGTAGGAGGTTATCAGAAAGAAATGGTCTCTGAATTTCACTAAGATAATTCACAGTTTGACCGATATATATAAAGTGTATAGTTTGAAAATCCTCATATTAGATAAATTGAGGCTAGGAGAATCAGATGGAATTTAAAATTATGTTTTCCATTTCCCGTTATACCATAGAGATGTAATTACATCTGTACCATAGAGATGTAAGGAGATTGTTATGCATCAAATTTGGTTAATATGGATAAAAAGGTTTGTGGGATACACACATAGACAAAAGTGTTGTCATTATTCTTACTTATCCTGTGAAATACGTAATGTCCAGAAAATAATCTAAACATGTTTGGAATTTTTTTACGGATATTAGAATCCATTTCCTTCGTTTCAACATAAAACAAACTTTTATTTGATTTCATGATTGTTTATAAAAAATAAATAAAGAAACATACGTATTAATTCATGTGGGTTCGTAACTATTATGAAGAATTTTTTACGTATAAACCAACTAAGATCATATGGTAACCTAAAATGTGGCTTGATATGTTGAAAAAAAATTTTTTTCCAATAATTGCTGTTTAATTAATTTAAAACTAATTAATTAAAAACGGATAAGAAACGAAGGGAAACTACGATTGAGGAAAAAATTATTATGAATGATTATAAAGAAAATAAAACAATCAAAGAAATAATTGAATTGATTCAAAGATCTCATGCAACAATATCGAATATAATAAAATTCCATAAAACTGATGTGGAGTTCGAAAATCCCGGAAGGGGGGTCGACCAGCGGAGTTTTCTGTACGTGAAAAACGAGAGATAATAAAAATTATTAAGAAAGAATCTAAAACGCCATCAACTGGTTACAATGCCGGAGTTTGAAGAAAAAAAACCCTTAATAAGTAAAGTGAATAAAATATAGCGGCTTTCCTTTGCTAAAGAGCATATAAATAGAGGACTTGATTTTCGGGACAAAGCAATATTTTAAATAAGTAAATTCAAAGTCTACCGGTCGGATGGACGTACCTTGGTGTGGAGAAGAAGGTGCAGATCTAAATGAGGAAAAATATTCAGACTGCTGTTAAACACGGTGGTGCTTGAGCGATGGCGTGGTTGTACGTCATTAAATAGAGTCGGTAAATTTCTATTTATAGAAAATATAATGGACAAACACATGTACCTAAATATTTTAAAAGATATTTTGGAAAAAAGTACACAAAAGTTTGGTATAAAGTCCGATAACTAATTCCAACAGGACAATGATTCTAAGAATACAGCCGAAATAGTTCGTTGGTGGATCTTATAAAACACACCGATGGAATACCTATGGGATCATTTGAATAGAAAAATAAGATAAAGTAGACTTAAAGAGATGCTGCTAGAAAGGGGAAAAATCGGGCCTGATGTCAGGAAAAAAGTTGTACATTCTATCCAGAACCGATTGTAGGATGTCTTAAAGTCAAAAAGGATACAAACTACATATTAAGAATACATATCTTACATTATTTTAGTTAATTAATTGTAACTGACGAACACTTTGCTCACATGAATTAGGGTGAATTTTTTAAAAATTTGTTCTATGTTAAAATAAAAAAATAAATTAAATTCTATCATCAGTAAAAATATTCAAATTTGTTGTTCCGACTATTTTCTGGGCGTGGCGTACATTCAAGCGGTAAGTAAGGATAATGAAGAACACTTTCGTCCATGTGTTGATTACACCTATTAGGGCGCGGGGCTACTCCTACTTTTTAAAAAAATTTAAATCGCAGATGCGTCTCCCTACTTTAATGTCCTGCACCAAATTACAGTTTTGTACCATAATTTTTGGCTTAGTTATAACCTTTTATAAAATTTCGATTAACGGCATTTTGTGGGCGTGGTAATGGTCCGATTTCGTCCATATGAAATACCAACTTTGCCATAGTCCCAGAGAACAAGTGAACCAAGTTCCATCTATATATCAAAATTTTTACTCAAGTTATCGCTCGCACGGATAGACTGATATTATTTTGGTTAGGGACATGGTTATTTTCTGATTTCATAAATTTTCACGCTGTATGATAAAGTACCAGAGAGGTACGGACGGACAGATATCAGGCTTTCAACTCGTGTCATCATGCTGATCATTTTGATATATGTAACTGTATATCTATCTCGATTAGTTTTAGGAATTTCAAGCAACTCTTACGTGAACACAGCTACTATACTCTGTGCAACATATTGCGAGAGTATAAACATACAGACCTAAATAAAGGTTATATTGGCTGCGTCTTTAGTAAATTGAAAAAATAATAATTATGATAATTATGAAATACTTGTTGTTGTTAAAGAATAACGTTTTGGGATACCACAAGTCCGAATTTATAGCTTTAACATTGTTGTTTAAGTGTTTAACCGTACAATTAATTGTAATTTCATTTCTTTATGTGCCATAGCATAAATGAATTTCTTTTTACCTTCCTCTACATTAAGATATTTTAAAACAATGCATTAAAATTTACCGGCACCACTTCGTTCATACTGCATCGGTTGCACAAAGGTCCATTCGTTATTCTCAGGATGATAGCATTCTACAGTTGTAAGGCGGTCAGTACCGTTGAAACCTCCAATAGCATACAATAAGCGATTCACAACAACTACTCCAACTCCTAAACGTTTTTCATGCATGGGATGCACCAGTGTCCAACGATCTTGTTCCGGATCATAACTAAAAATTTAAACATATCTGTTTAATACATATTTATTCCTATCCCTATATACTACATACTATTCAACTGAGCTGTGATATTCCGAACCTGCGGATCCACCAACTGCATACATCAATTCGTCCATTACGGCCACGCCTACTCGGTGCCGTGGTACTGTCATTGGAGCACACGGGCGCCATTGTTCCGTCGAAGTGTTATATCGATCCACCCAATCAGAATCGTACGAAGAGCCAATTGAATTGTTTCGACCTCCGACAGCATAGAAAGTGCCTTTCAGGAAAGCAGCACCAAGACCAGATCGGGGAATCCGTAAGTATGGCAACGTTGTCCAAGTTTTATCATCCACATTATATGCTTCTAGAATATCTAATGATTGTCGGAAAAATCCTCCTGCTACAAAAATCATCCGAGTCGTGTTTGGTGTTCGCTCCTTCACTACTGGTCGTTTGTGTAAAGTTAAATCTTTAAATATCTTTGCTAAGTATTCCCGACATGCGGGCACTTTTCGTAGCACATCGCAATTTCTCATTTGTTCTTTAAGGAAATTTGGTGTCAAAAACTGACAACGAACAGCATAAAGTATATGTTCCATTTTCGGATAACGATTTTCTTCGTCGTATTTAACCCATTTAAGTACGGAATTATATACTTCCCTCTCTTCTTGAACATTTAACTCGTCCCGTCGTATTAGCGCAATCAGTTGGTAAGCGGACAACTGCAAAAACTCTTCTTCTTGGCACACCTGTAGAAACGATTTTTAATGTATTAGGATATAAGGATACACATCATTAACTAGGTATTAATTTTAATGTTTTCGCACAAACTTAATCTTCACTAACTAAACCACATATGCACCTCATTTCCGGTGCCAAATTCGATTTGAAATTGCGAAATTGCTCCATTTTAAATGTATTTGAATATAACCGTTTAATGGAAAGTGCAATGGTACGAATCCGCCCGTTTACTGTCTTGTTATTGCGAATTTTATTCGCCTCTTTTAGTTTAAGTTGTTACAAACAACAAGTTAGATGAACAAAACTATAATACTCTTGTGGAACTTCTTGTGGGAGTATAAAACAAGTATTTCCTAGGAAAAATTATTTTATTTTATTGCATTCTAAATTCGTTTCTTGCTTACCTAATAAATGTAATTTAATATTATATAGACATAGTATTTTTCACAATTAATTTGTACTGATTAAACCTCGGAGCTACAGGCTCTCTACAAACCACAATTAGTGCAGCGCTAAATAGTAAAGTAAACGAAAAGAAAGTTGCACGAGGAAAAGCAGAACATTTTTATTATATGTATAAAATTTTGGAGATAAAAAGATACGAAAACGAGGGTACTGGATGCAATAAGGTACTTGAGGGTAAAAGAGAACAGTATGTGATAGTATAAGCTTCTTAAAAACATGAAGGTAGCTCGCGTTATTACCAAGTATTAGGTATTATTAGGAACAAAGTGTCGTATGATATGACCTACGAGTTCCTTTGAGATGTCAATAATTATCTAACTCACGCACCGTTACGACGAAATTCAGCAAACCATTGCTTGACCGTTGAATATGCTGGGGCAGATTTGCCGTAACACTTATTAAGCCAAGCATCAAGGGTGTTCTTTCCCATCAGGAAACAATGTTTTATCAAACCACCAAGTTAATTTTTTTCAATTATAAACAAAAGTAGCAGAGGCTGTATCACATTGACACCAATGACTTGAGAACGATTGTATGAAATGTTATGAAACTTTTAAAGTTGAGGTTAGTACTCCAGGACAAGGATATATTTTTTGTTTGTGGTGAGATCTCTTAGTTGGGCTAAATACTTACTTATTTAGTTGAATAGGAATTTAGCTCTGTTATGACCGAATAGAAAATAAGCTCACGTTACTGATATTCTGATATGAATGTTAATCAGCGCATTCTATGAATGTAAAATTCAGAGTAGATGCGGCGCGGTAGAGACATAATATCTAGACGCCGCTCTAGCAGAGACCCAAAAAGTTTACTCCAATTATAATATATATATATATAAAAGATATATTTTATAATATATAAAATATAACATTGAAATATATAATAATAAATAAAATAATATAATAATTAATAAAATAATATAATAATAAATAAAATAATATAACAATAAAACATAATATATAAAATAAATATTTTATATATAAAAACAATATATATTTGCAATAAATTAAGCTAAAAACAGTGTTCAGAGAAAAAATTACTTTAACATAGATATTTGGTCGGAAAGATAGAATTATAAAAATAGGGTGAGTCTAAATTATATCTGAAAACTAGACCCCAATAAATAACCCCATCAAACAAAAAATAAATAAATAAAAAATAATACCTCGTTTTCGAATACCTCGACATTCGACGTCTCATATCATAAATACTAATTTAGAAAAGGGTAAGAATCACGAAAAATCAGATTTCGGAGGAAGGTTAGTACAGAGACATGAGCATGAGTACATGAAACAATAAAAAATAAGAAATTACGAACTACGATAACTTAGCCTATTTGGAAGTAGGACAGAATTCCACATCTGATAACTTATGATTATTAACCGTTAAAATCGAAAATACGAGGGTGATGCCTCAAATATTCATATTTAGTAAAATTGTTTCAATTATTAAATTAAAATTATACAAGTAAAGGAGTAAATAACATCATACACTCTCACAATTCATAAGAATCAAAACCTTGGAAATATTTGCGGATGTCTGCATATGATTTCAACATTCGTTATTCGACGAAATAGAGAATCGACTACAATTAAATTTGATATATTTTTATACTCTCGCAACATGTTACAACAGTGTTTAATAGGTGTTTAAATAGTGTTTATAATTAGGTCAATGTTTTACCTAAAAGTTATATATACAAGAATGATTGGATAACGAGACGAGTTTAATACCGTGTGTCCGTATGTCCGTCCGTCTGTCCGTGCATGTGATAACTTGAGTAATGTGTTCTTTGCCACCATAAGAATGTTGGCATTGCAGATGGTCGTAATCGGACTACTTCCACGCCCACCAAATGCTGTTAATTGAAAACCTATAAAGTGCTATAACTACAGAACGAATTAAGATACAAAAGTGAAATTTGGTACAGGAATTGCAGTATGGAGTGGCATCTGCGTTTTGAAAATTTTTTTAAAGTGGGCATGACCCCGCCCCCAATAGGTTTAATGTACTACCCACCCACCAAAGTTATCTTAACAAAACTTGCTGAGGACGAATCAGCCACTTTGAGAACGGCACTTGCACAAAAAGACACTTGCCACTCCCCATATAACGGTTATGTTGAAAGCTACTAAAAGGGCGATAACTCACTAAATAAATACGTCAGAACCATTAAAATTCACAGCCAAAATGGCAAAATTGTACAATGGTGACAACAGTGGCACAGCCCACCTTTAGGTGAAATGCTATAACTCAGGAATATCTCAACCCACTTCAATCAAACTTGGTACATAATGTTATGTTCCTATTATATTCCTATGTCACGTTGTGAAAATGGGCGAAATCGGACTAAAACCACGCCAACTTCCCATATATCAGAATTTTAAATTCGATGTGATTCTTTTACTTGCCAATATATAAATCAAGTACCAATGAAACTTTCCACAAAGAGCGCCTTAAGGGTATGCCACTCATGTCTGAAAATTGTCGAGGTCGGACTACGTCGGTAGGTCGGTTTTTACGAAAAATATTGGTCCGTCTGAGATTTATTATTGAAATTCATAGATGATATTTTCCTAGCAATGTTCCCTTTTGTTAAAAATGAGTAAAATAGGATCAATACTTATACCTTGCTCACATATACTTAATATAAATATTTTAAAACTTCCGGTTGACTTTATACCATATATATTGGTCAATCTGTTAGGTATCTGAGTGAAATTCAAAGATCATTTCTTTCTGATAACCTTGTAACCGTATGCGTAAAATGGATAAAATCGGGTCAATACGTACGGGTCGTCCAATCTGTGAGGTATCTGAATGAAAACGAGAAAGCAACCTATTCTGGTAATAACAATTTGTCGTGATGCCAAAAATGGATCAAAGCTGTTCAATACTACCCTTAACCCCCACATACCTAATTAAGAATTTCAAAGTTGCGGTTAGCTTTATACCGTATATATCGACCGATTTGTAAGGTATCTTACCAAAATTAGGTAAACGTATAATATTGGATATATCATAGTTTTATACTGAAAATGTGTAAAATGGGTCCACGAATTATTCCAGCTCCCATACACCACACATAATGACTTCCGTTGTTCTAACAGACCCTAAGCCGAGTACCTTCGGTTCCGACTTTAAAGCTGACTTTAAATTGTTTATGTTGGTAAATATGAGTGATATTTTAATAAAATTAATGGACATGTTTTCTTAAACATAATGTGTTTCCAGTTTTAAATTTTTAAATAATGTTTTACTTTTTGTTTTCCAAGTGGCAGTTTCTAGTTTTCCACGATGTTTACTGTTTAACAAGCGATCAAAAATAACAATTCTGTGCAAAAAAAGGGATATATAACAAACAAACTTGTATGCATACAAATTTTCATCAACTCGAATTCGTACTCGCACAGGGCTCTACATGTATATATGCACTCTAACACATACCGATCTTAAATACAAGTATGTCGTGTAGGGCTACTTTTAACTTCATTGCCACATTTTGCTTTATGTACAAATATTTATATTAAAATTAACAAACAAATCAATAAATTCCTCGTATTATTGCAGTGGGAGTATATTGATTTCACTATATTTTATGACAGTATGACACAATGTTAACTTAAGTTAACTTAAGGTACGAAATTCTATAAATTAAGTATATGAGGGAAGATGTATATCAACGAATCAAGACTCACTAACACATATCTACGACAATCAGGACGAAAATAATTATATTTGTTATATGGGGGTTAGGAGAAGCGTGAACCGATTTTGAAATTTTTAGCACTAAACCACATTATGTCGAAAAAAAGCGTGTTTACGTCATATCATTAAAACCGTTATACTCTGTGCAACATGTTGCGATAATATAAAATATAGTTCCTTGAGAGTGCGTTCATCGGAAACTCAGAGAGCAAAGCCCTGCCTATCACTGAATTCATTTTATACAATTAGTAGAACAGCAAAAAAAACAAAAACTGATAAAGCATATATAATCTACGGGACCTTATATAAGGATCGATTTGAATTCTAAGGAATCAGACGTACACTAATAAAATAGTATTGTATATACATAAAGAATGGCATGGCAGAGAAAAAAGAAAATTTTAGTTCTGATAATTTACCTGTGTAAAATGTCTTTCTATGAAATAGTTGGCTTTCTTCTGAAGGCCTAAACACCCATGCTGTTCTGCGAAACTGGCTATACCAATAGCATTAGTTGGATCCAATTGCCTCTCTAAGAAAGCACAACATGCGTTTATAACGTTGGGCACTTGGAACATTGTTGCCGCAGGTAGCAACTGACAAACTGTCACTTCTGTTACGCGTATATGTCCCGTATACATGAAATAAATTATTCGACCCATGGCGGTGGGACAGACCTACCATACAGAGGATAATTTTAAATTATAGGGAATATTTTTTGTATAATATGAAAACCCGTAATCATACCCCTTGTAGTTGAACACGTGACATTTCGGATTCTTTTAAACCTCCGGTAAACATAGCTTTAAAATAAGGTGACGCTGCCGACAAAACCACTTTATGTGCTGGAAATAATTCTTGTTTTACTTCCAATATAACATCCGTAAGCATATTGTGAGATCTCATCATAAACATCATCTTTAAAACTTCTTTGGCATAATTTGACATGCAAAAAGTCATATCATCATCTCGATCATCCACATCTTCTCTTTCCGTTACAGGCGAACTATATGAGCAAGGTTTTCGGAATATAAAATCTGGATTTGGACAATTATTCATAGAGTTGCAGTTGCTCATTTTCAAATCTGAAAAGTAAATTAATATACATAAATCTTATTTACAAATTTATTTGTACATCAATAGGATTTCACGAATACTTCCAAAAATAATTATGGAGGGATAAGGTAAAATTAAGTTAAAGTGGTTAAGAGTGGTCGCAAAACATATTTCACCAAGTAAGGAATTTTTATCCGGTCAAGGACTATCCTTTCAGCGATCTAACTCTGTTTGGATTGGTAATTAGTTAATTAATCTTCCGCTTCTACGGCAGTTGTTGCTTCTACACCCAATAACCGTTGTTGCGATTCGGAGGCTGTATCCAAATATCGAAATAAAAAATTCAAATAAAAAGCTAATAACTTTATATTCCACGGCATCCATTATACCATGGTCCGTTGTGGGAATGTTTTGCAAAAGTTTTGTAGATGTATTGATGTAATGATCCTTAAATGCGTTTGAACTTTTTTCAGGTATCTTTAGATATATTGTATTATATTTGTCGGATGAAGATAATCAATATCCTGTAACGATAAGTACAAAATTAATATAGAGATATACGTTGTTGGAATACAAGTATACCTGACGATTAGCACGCTCCCTAAAGTTTTGAATTAAAAGTAAATCATCAAATGAGTGCATGCAATGCAAATGAAAGTATTTTCTTTGAATTCTATTCATTTTGAGAATATATATTATAATTCAAACTAGAATATGAAAATTTATATGTCGAACGAGTGTTTGTTTTACATTTTAAACTTGAAAATTTCACATTCCATTTGGTACAGCAAAATGCAAAACACTATAGTAAATTTTTTCGCCCCAACAGTGAAAAACGTTACTGTTTGGTACATAGTTTTGTTTGTAATTCGTAAGGCGAAATAGGAATTTAGTTGCTCTGAAGGTGAATTCAACCGAGTCGAGTTGTAAATCGTAATAGGGAATAATTATTATTTTTATACTCTCGCAACATGTTGCAACAGAGTATATTAGTTTTGTTCACCTAACTGTTGTTTGTAACACCTAACTAATCCAGCTCTAACACCTATATAACACTGGAGTTTGGTACAGAGAATTGCAGTAGAGAGCATGGCCCTGCTCGCACCAGATTTACTGCACATATCTCACAAACCACAGCTCTATGTCAACCAAACTTACTTAGATCAAATATTTCTAGCATATCCTCATAAACTGGGAAAATGAGTGGAACCGGAAAATGGAAAGTGGAAAATTAGTTATAACCACGCCCACCTCCTAAACAAAGATAGCATTGAAAAGTACTAAAAGTGCATTAACTTGCTGAAGAAACACATCACAAACATCAAATCTTACAGTAAATGTGATACGGTCCCCCCATAGAAGTCGGTGTAAAATTTGAACAATGGGTTTGGCAGCACCCACATTTAGGTGAAATATCTCAGGAACTGCTATATACATTCTAACCAAATTTGGTGTATAGCATCACCTTTATATCCTTGCATCAGAATGCGAAATTGGATTATAACCATATCTACTCCTCTTTAAACATTGCGAGAGTATAAAATGTTCGGCTCCGCCCAAACTTAGCCTTTCTTTATTCGTTTAATTTTTACTTTCATCTATGTGGTAACACACAGTACTACAGTTAACATCGACAAACGAAAGATTATTATGCTGCACGTGCGTAAGAATTTCAAAAGGCTATTTTTTTTAAATAAATATACGATGTAAGGGTACAATTATAAGACATTCTAATAGAAACTTTACGAGGTGTGTTCAAAAAATAACGTGAATATGTCGACCTTGTTCTTCGACTTTAATGGCATAGTGCATCATGAATTCTTGCTTCAAGGTCAAGCGGCCAATAAGGAGAACTACCTAAGAGTTCAACGCCGTTTGTGAAAAGCAATCCGAAAAGAAACGCCCGGATTTGTTGAAAAACAATTCATGGCTTTTGCACCACGATAATGCACCTGTACACACTTAATTGCTTATTCGTGACTTCTTGACGAAGAAGTGCGTTGCTGAAAGAGTTAAAATCTATCCCAAAAAAAGTGGGAAAGTTGGAAAGTTTTTCGACTATTGGAAGTAGTGCTGGCATAAGTGCATAATATCGGATGGAGACAGGCTTGAAGTTGACAACATTAATGTAGTTGAATGAATGTAATTTTTGCAAAAATTTGAACACACCACGTATGCAATATGAAGACAATATTTTATGTAAAGTATCGCAAGTGATTAAAAAGCATACATAATTTTTATTAATTTATACATACATACAGTCCAAAAGGGAAAGGGTAAACTTTAGAATAGAAGCCACCTAATTAGGTGTTAATATAACTACGCGTTGATAGAAGGGGTTTTCCTCAGTAATAATACAAAGACTTGCTGATGCAGACTTATAGCTTTTAAAATATTTGGAAAAACTTAATAGAAAAGCGTTCCTCAACATCGGGGTTAAAGTGGGTATGGGCTTATAGAGGAGGTTCTTTTCTATTTATTTTGGTTGGTTTTCAAGATTTGTAGATATGGTAACAATTATTACTTGCTGGCATGCAACCCTTCTGTTTTTGTGTGAATAAATCGAATTGAACAAAAAGTTAAATGTTGTTAAATTAAAGCTGTTTTTAAAATAATTAATACAAAATAACTATATAAAAAATAAAATAAATATGTTATATATATATTATTATATATGGATATAGAAACAATTTAACGTATGAAAAGTGCAAGCATATGTGCAAAATTCATTATAATTCGAAAAAATACATACCTAAAATTGTTAAATTTTTTAACTTTAAAATACAAATTTCTTCAAAATTATCTATAAGGAACTATTAAAGTCTGCGGAGGCATTACATTTAATTAACATTACATTTAATTTAATAATATACATTTAATACATCCTTTTTCACTATATTCAACAAACTTCACGTCCATTTTCCATTAATATTTTACTTTTATTGTGCATTTTTAAAGAAAATATTTTAAAAGTTATTTGGCACACTCATAGTTCAAGATATTTGCCACATCTTAGAAACTGTAATAGATGGACTTAGCATTACTTTTCACACTATTGCGGTTTTTTTTATTTGACGTTTTTATGGCTGTTCTTACTGCATCTTCGGCAGTGCTTCGGACTTTTGCTGTGACAGATAAATTCGATGAGTGATTTTTTATGAGTACGTCCACATAAAAAGTTTTGTGCAAATGTGCGAAGCAAAATGTTGGGCAACTCCCATCTTGGGAAAACTTTAGAATAGCATTGCCCGAATTCGGAGTTAAAATAGTTATGGGTTGATAGAGGAGGATCTCCAGAGGGAGTCAATGAAGGTATTAGCTCCATTGTGAATGGTATTCAGTGCTTTTCGGAAGTTAGTCGCGTCCGGAGCTTGGTCGGTAAAACTTTGTGCTTCGTCGATGTATTGTAGGAATGGTCCTCTTGATGTTCCTTGGAGGCGGTTCCGCTTTCGTCGAAATCACCCATGCAATAACCTGCTTTCAGAGAAGTGGGTTGTGCTCCTTGAGCGGTAGCATACGGACTTCGCTTAGATGTCCGATTGGATACATCAAGAGGAATCCTGTAACTGTTCGGAGTGCGGTATTCTGACATGATTGTATCTTCCCCAGCTTCGTTCTGCTGCATCCAGGCGACAATATTGGGACTGCATAGTTTACGACCAGTCAGCCGATTACCTTGGAACTTGCCAGCAACGTTTCTTTATCTTTGTCCCAGGTTTTGTCAGCTAGCAACTCACGGATCTTGTTGCGGCTTTGTACTTTAGTAATAATCGCTGTCGGTTGCGGAGTGCAGATTATCAAACGTAACACCGAATATTTTTGGGCAGTTCTAGTCTGAATTTTGACGTCATCAACAAAGACGTTGACGTCTAATCTGTATTCCTTCGCCCAGTTTGGTAGGGAAAAGTGTTGGGCTCCTCACAGGGAGGAAGCGAGAAAGTTTGTTGAGATAAACGTTCACTTTCAAACATATGTCATCGACTCCATTGCCCAACGCCAAAATCGTGCAATAATCAGGGTATGTGGTAACGGAGAGTCCCTCTGGTGGTTGAGAAAGTTTCGAGATATAATAATTAAACAGAAGTGGGGAGAGAACACCATCCCACGGAACCCCCTGTTTAATTCTTCTTAGTTTAGAATGTACTTACAGTTCCCACAACAGTATCCGTAACAGTATCCCACAGAAGTATCCCCGGCTGCAAGGTCTGACCAGAGACTTTAATCTGGTACCACGGGGAGCAGGAGCCCATTGGGTTACAGGTAGCTCCAACCTGCTTATTGAGATAGGCCCTTCGGGGAGTATCGTAGTGGCTGTGGTTTAATACCTGAATGCGGGAGAGGTGTTGGGTGATGCAGCTCAGTGTGGAGGTGCATTACACCCGGATGTCGCAACCAAAGTACGGCAGAGGTTTTAGATAGTCCTCGAGCCCTACCAAGGTGGTTATTGTGTCCATTTCCACAATGCCGATTGGTACCGTTGGTTTTAGCAAAAAGCTATTACTTACGGGTCGCTGATCAACGCATTGTATTGATCCGTTGTGTTTTTGATAACCGTGGAGTTAAGCAGTACAAACAGCAGGTATCCACGTAAAGCACGTCGTCCAATTACCCATCACACGATTATGGTTTCTGTTTTCTAGATGCAATCTTTGCTTTTTTTTATTCGTATACAGGATAGTAAATATGGTAACATTTATTATTTGTTATTATGCACCCCGTTTGTGTGTGAATAAATCAAATTGTACAAAAAGCGAAATATTGAACTGATAAAAATAAATATGTAGAAAGAATTTAGTAATGTGTTAATGTATGAAAAGTGCATAGAGTAGATGTAAAAGTCATTATATATCGAAAAATTAAAAAAAAAAGTTCATTGATACCTTACCTTCACCGACTCCCTCTGGAGAACCTCCTCTATCAACCCATAACTATGTTAACTCCGAATTCGGGCAATGCTATTCTAAAGTTTTCTCAAGATGGGAGTTGCCCAACATTTTGCTTCGCACATTTGCACAAAACTTTTTATGTGGACGTACTCATAAAAAATCACTCATCGAATTTATCTGTCACAGCAAAAGTCCGAAGCACTGCCGAAGATGCAGTAAGAACAGCCATAAAAACCTCAAATAAAAAAAACCGCAATAGTGTGAAAAGTAATGCTAAGTCCATCTATTACAGTTTCTAAGATGTGGCAAATATCTTGAACTATGAGTGTGCCAAATAACTTTTAAAATATTTTCTTTAAAAATGCACAATAAAAGTAAAATATTAATGGAAAATGGACGTGAAGTTTGTTGAATATAGTGAAAAAGGATGTATTAAATGTATAGAAATTTTTTAACTTTTAATGCGAATATTGGCTAGCCTTTAAAATGGCATCCCCGCATTCAGGGTTAAAATGAGTGTGGGGTGATAGAGAGGGTATATTTATAGCCTCCGCAGACTTTAATAGTTCCTTATAGATAATTTTGAAGAAATTTGTATTTTAAAGTTAAAAAATTTAACAATTTTAGGTATGTATTTTTTCGAATTATAATGAATTTTGCACATATGCTCCCCTTCTATCAACGCGTAGTTATATTAACACCTAATTAGGTGGCTTCTATTCTAAAGTTTACCCTTTCCCTTTTGGACTGTATGTATGTATAAATTAATAAAAATTATGTATGCTTTTTAATCACTCTTGCGATACTTTACATAAAAAATTTTCTTCATTTTGCATACATATATATATATAATATAATATATATATAAATATAATAATTACATATATATAATAATTATTATATATATAGAACAATTATAAATATATGTATTTATTATATTATTATATATTTAATTATATACATTATATATTTATTATATATATATTATATATTTATTATATATATATTATATATTTATTATATATTTAATTATATACATTATATATTTAATATTATATTTATATAAATAGTTATATAATTATAACATTTTAACCCCGAATTCGAGGGATGCTATTGTAAAGACCAGCCTCATAGCCAGCCCAGCCCTCATATTTTTATGCTTTGACAATCCAGCGGTCGCCATTATTATTTATTTTTATTGTTAAAGCAGAGCTTTCATTCTGACATACCCTATGCTTGCTTTGTTTTAATGTCAAAGTAGGAACCTCCAAGCAAAGCGAGGAAAGTTGTATGTAAATCAGTCATCAGTTCTTTGGCCTACGACTTCATTTGGTAGTTGCAGCCTTCGGCAGCGCTTGAAGAAATAACTCTATTTGATCTAACACCAGTGTCCAAAGTCCATTCTCCCAGAACTCCTATAGACGTAAGCCACTTGGGCTGCGCTTCGAAAAATAACCTTGGTTGATCCAAACCGAGGTGAATTATATCGCATTACTGTAAAATCAAATATAATCTTTTGATTTGTTTACAATGCGTGTAGATATGGCTACATCGCTTCAAATTTGATAGCATTCAACCCATTTGTTATTGTGCGAATAACAGAAATAATAAGTAGAAATAATGAAATTAATATTGAATTAAAGCTATTTTTACTCTATTTATTATAATATATAAGAATATAGAAGAAAAATTGTTGAAGTGTTAGTGAATACACAAAATAGGTGTAAAATTCACTATATAAGCAAAAATAAATACTCAAAATTGTTATATTTATAAATAACTTAAAGATATAAGTCACCGGCAGCAAAAAAGACTATATAACATTAATTTGGAGAAGCTACTCTATCAGCCCAAACTTATATTACGTATTACTTTTACTTATATTCATGTATATTTGTCTAAATCCTAGCCAAAGGAAAAAATAAATTTTTCACACGGTTAGATTATAGTTCTGTAATATGTCCTCTATATCCTTAAGTAATTTTTATTCAAAGTGTAGCTCACTCGTAAAATTTTCTCTTATCGTGTTTCTTATTTTCGTGTTGATTTGGAGAATAAATGAATAATTTTCCATAAATCACAAAGATGGTATTTCCTTACTTTCAATAAAACTAGTGGTTTTAATTTTGAATGATCACTTGGGCATGAGAAAGCTTTCCGCAAGATGGGTGCCGCGTTTGCTCACAGTCGACCACAAACGCAATCGTGTAACAACTTCACAGGAAGGTTTGGCGTTGTTTAATCGCAATATGGAGGAGTTTTTGCGCCGTTTTGTAACCGTGGACGAAACATGGATCCATCACAACACACCAGAGACCAAACAACAGTCGAAACAGTCGGTTTCTAAGGGTGAATCGGCGCCAAAGAAGGCCAAGGTGGGTTTGTCAGCCAATAAAGTTATGGCGACTGTTTTTTGCGATGCACACGGGATAATCCACATTGACTACCTTCAAAAGGGAAGAACAATCAATGGAGAATATTATGCCAACTTATTGGACCGATTTAATGATGATTTGAAGAAAAACCGACCTCATTTGGCCAAGAAAAAAGTTCTTTTCCACCAAGGCAATGCAAGGGTGCACACATGTGCGTTGCCATGGCAAAAATCCATGAATTGAGCTATGAATTGCTCCCTCATCCGCCCTATTCTCCATACTTCTTGTTCCCAAACCTGAAGAAATGGCTTGGTGGAAAAAGATTTGTCTCCAATGATGAAGTCATCTCGCAAACAAAGGCCTATTTTGAGGACCTCGACAAAACATATTTTTTGGAAGGGATAAAAAAATTGGAGAAGCGTTGGACAAAGTGTATAGAGCTCAAGGGAGACTATGTTGAAAAATAAAATTATTTATTTATCAAAAAATCTGCGTTTTATTCCAAAAGTCACGTACTTATTGACCCGCCCTCGTATATAATCAATACAAAAATTTTGTTTAGAAATATTTCGAAAAGCATTAGTTACTTCTCAAGTCTAAATAAAAAGATGTTAATGTGATGTTAATTTTTATATATATGCATATGTTAGAAGAAAAATACTTTCCACAGCTGAATTTTTATCAATATATATATATATATGTGTTATATATATATCTACATATAATAAATAACTTGTTATAATGAATTTTATAATATATATGTATATATATATATATATATATGGATAACCTTAACAAATACGAAATGTACGACAGAAAATCAGATGATGAACCATACGCAATAAATTATGCAGACCCGTATATTTATGTTCGCAAACTTACCAAAATTATTCACAATGAACACAAAAACTAAATTTTTTATACAAAACTAAGTAATGGTTAAAAGAAAATGCAATAATTTTGGAATGTTTAATCTACAAATATGTTTTGGAATATAAACATCGATTATGTCCGTATTTGTTCCACTTCCCGCTTTCAAGTATTATTAGAAGGTTGCAGATTCAATAAAAGCATCCAGCCGGCATTATAGAACAATAAATTTATTATATTAAATCCCGCTCATTCCCATCCATCCTACTTTATACAATACCCTTAACAAAATTGTATTGGTGAATTGTCACTGGAGTATAATAATTCATATGCAAATGTATGCATTGCACATATTGTGAGGAAAAAATAAATTTAAATAAAAGAATTTGAGAACTTTATATTAAATTAGAAGAAAAATAAAGAAAAACTTAACACAGAAAGATTCATTCACCTCTGTGATTCCTATGAGGCCCTAAAAAGATTCCTAGAAATTCAATTTTTTTTAATAGTTTTAAAAATAAATATATAGAATTTTAAAAGGGTTATTGATGAATACAACACAACAGTACGTGTGTTAGACTCACCATTTCTTTGCTCGCACTTTGTGAGCTGCTCTCTTGTGAAAAAAGAGATGAAAATAAAAAGCATACACATTAACTTTTTTATACTCTCGCAATATGTTGCAACAGAGTATATTATATTTGTTCACCTAACAGTTGTCCGTCCGTCCGTGCAAGCCATAATTTGAGTAAAAATTAAGATATCTTAAGGAAACTTGGTACACGTGTTTTTTGTCATTATAAGAAGGTTGATATTGCAGATGGGCCCAATAGGACGTAAACTGGACAGATCCGCCACCCTCACAAAATGCCATTAATCGAAAACATATAAAGTGCTATAACTAAGCAATAAATAAAGATAGAAACGTGTTATTTGGTATGTAAGATTCTAATATCTGTGCTGCATCTGTGGGTAAAAAATTTTGTAAAAGTGGTAAGTCCCAACCCGCCAAAAAGTTTAATGTACACATCTCACAAACCGTTGTAGCTATAACTTCCAAACTTATTCAAAACAAGTTTTTCTAGAATTTCCTCGTATATTGAGAAAATAAGTGAAATCGGATAATTAGAGCTGCATTGGACTTCGGGAAAAATATGGACAATGGGTGTGCCACCGCTCACTTTTAGGCAAAATCCCATATACCAAGAACGCCATAACCAATTTCAACCAAAATTGGTACATGACATTATATTTGCATCTTTATGTCACTTTGTGGTGAAATCAGATAACCACGCTTACTTCTCATATAACACAATTTAAAATTTAATCTGATCCTTTCACTTTAAAGCATATAAATCACGCAGCATTTGAAATATGAGATTGAAACTTTGTACAAATAGTGCTTTCAAGGTATGCCATCACATGCGTATAAATTATCGAAATCGGTATATAACTTTTCAAGTCTCCATATACCCAACATAAGGACCACGGTGCATATACATTTATATCGAAAAAATCGGTAAATGCATGTGATATCGTAGTGATATCTCTTCTGCCAAAAATGGGTAAAATCGGCTAAATACTTCTCCTACCCCCATATACCGAATTTAAGGATTTTCAACCTCCTGTTAGGCTTTATACCACACATTTCGGTAAATCTGCGAAATATCGTAATGAAATTCGAGAATTATCCTTCGTACGTATCCACGTAGCCCCCATATATCTAATATAAAAATTTTCAGTCTTCCGCTAGACTTTATAGCATATATTTCGGTAAAGCTGTAAAATATTGTAATGAAATTCGACGATTTTCTTTTCATGATAATAGTGTGCTCTTGTGCCCAATATGGGAAAAATCGGGTAAACACTTCACATAGCCCCCATATACGTAATGTAAGAATTTCAAACAGCTGGTAGGCTTTATACGGCATATATCGGTCAATATGTAAGATATTTTAACAAAATTAAGCGAACTTGTAATATTGGATATACCCTATTTTAATGCCGAAAATGTGTGAAATCGATGGACGAATTTTCCCAGCTCCCATGTACTACATATAATGATTTTCGTTATTCTAGCAGACTTTATGCCGAATATGTCGGTCACTGTGTCCAAACCTTCCCCAAACGCAAATATACCAGAGATAGTGATTTGCGACTTTCCAGCTAACTTTAAACATATGTAGATCAAAAGATGTTCTATTTTAATGAAATTAAGTGGATATGTTTTCTTAAGCATAATGCGGTTTCGCGCTAAATATGGATGAAATTGCTCTGGACAAAATGGAATGAAATTGGGTAAGCTATTCCCCTATCCACCTTGTACCTAATATAAGGACTATATACTATATATTTCGGTCAATATGTAAGATATCTTAGCAAAATTATATGAACGTGTAATATTGGATATACCATAGTTTACTGCCGAAAATTTGTGAAATCGGCCAACGAATTATCTCACCTCCCACATACTACATATAATTATTTTCGCTATTCTAGTAGACTTTATGCCGAATATGTCGATCACTGTGTGAGTTACCTTCACAAAAGTGCATGAAAACATGATCCCTAATATACTTGAATAATGAAAAGAGTTAATGTGATCAGTGGAGGTCTTCCTCTATCCAAAAAATGCCCGATATAAGAATTCCCGACTTTCCATCTGACTTTAAACCATTTATGTTGGTCAATATGTGTGATATTTTAAATAAATTAAGTAGATATGTTTTTTTAAACGTAATGTGGTTTTGCGCTAAATGTGAAAGAAATCGGTCTAGACCATGATTTAAGCCGCTTATTCCTAATATAATGATTTCCTTTTCTCTGGTTTACTTTTTCCCCATGTATTTAATATTATCACTTTGGGTGACTTTACATCGCATATATCTTATTTGAGTTAATTTGGTAGATTTTAATATAAATATCTCTGACACGAAGCAAATATAGCAATGAAAGTACATTAGTCTATGGCCTGTAATATAAGTTAATAAGACACCAAATATGATTGAAATCCATTGACAATTTCGTCGAATAATGAATGTTGAATTTTTCCGCAGCATTTTTAATATAAAGTTTTGGCAGCACCTGAAAGTATTTCCCCTCCTTTGAGCCTTGCATATTGCGAGAGTTTAAAATGTTCGGCTACACCCGAACTTAACCCTTCCTTACTTATTTAAATATCAGATTGAATAACTATTGTTACTAGTATTATAATATGTGATATTTCATTACTTAAATTATTGCAAATAATAAATTAAAAATTTTATTAACATTGTTAATATTTTATATATGCTGCGACCATGAATTCAAAAATTATTTGAGTTCGAGACCTGGATTATTAAATAAAGGTCACCAAGTGTATCGTAAACTTATTTGTTGAAAATTAATTCATTAAACATTTTCTTTGTACATTTTAAGCCTTTTATATACACAGTGCTACTGCGAGGGTTCTGAACAACTTAAATTATGCTGAGCTGGCAGCAGTCTGTGACTTCACTCCTATATACTGTCAGTATTCTAGTTTCATATCTCTACAAATTTCTTACTGAGCAGGTCTCGATAACGAACATTCAAATGACGTGCTGTAGTACACGCTGGTATATAATTATATTTCTTTTATCCCAGCTTCCTAATTGACATTTTCGCTACTCTGCCATCGACTTCAGTCTGATCATCCCTATTATACACCCTTTTCCAAATGCTGGAAGGCCTACCAAGCGGACCACTTTCTTCTGGTTTCATTGACTCTTAATGGTCGACTTAGTCCTAATTTCGAGGAACAATGCATGTGAATTTCAAAGCAAAATATTACCTTTGCTAAAGTTTTACCATTTACGAAATGTTTTTAACACTAACTGTCACGCATACCTGTGGCTAAGCCATGCGTTAAATTATATTGTAGTAAGCTTTTCAATACAGTGAAATTATTATTTACGGTATTAAAATCCAGACAGAGGCTTGAATTTGGGTTTAAAATTTGAAAATGATTAATAAAACAGTTGATGTTACGCACAAATTAACATAAAATATTGAATTTTATATATCTTATATTCAAGTTTGTAACAAATTTGTAAATTAGAAAATTGTTAGTTGATAATATGTAACATTTAATTTTATAAATGAGGTAGGGTAGATAATTATTTATTTTCTACAATAATATTTATTATTTTGAACATTTATTATAAACATTTTAAATTTTAACTTAATTTTAATTAATACATAAACACTCGATGATTTTCCAGCGTGTAAGCATGCAACAAATAGTTGCTCACGGTAAAAACAACTTTCCAAATCTAAACCTCAAATGGGCTTTGTTTGGATTTGAGAATTGTAAATAGGCATGGCGAAAGCTTATCGAATGGGAAACTGACTATTTCATTGGAATACGTGCCAACTGTACCTCTTTTCCTATAAACTTTCGGTCAAAATAGTTGCTTCAAGAATATTTCCGGTGATCTTTTTGATGACCAAACGCATAATCAGTGTGAGCACAAAGCGCAAAGGTGGATTCGAATTACGCAGAAGAATAATGAGTGAACCAATCTTCAAGGAAAGATTATGTCCACAAAATAATAAGAGTGCCAATATAAAAAATTTATTTGGCTATATAATTTTTTTGGATCACATGCAAATTACGCGGTACAATAACGGTATATATAACGGGATACTGGCATTAAAATACGAAACAAATTTTTATAGCGATGATCGTTATTCTACTTCAGGATTGTTAGTTATCGGGGACACTTATTATTAGTTTGCACAAAATAATAGAAGTGTTAAACATTTCCCTTATAAAATAATCCTTAACCAAAAAATATTCACAAAATTAGAAAAGTAAATAGAGTTCTATAATCTACCAACAAATCTAATTAGTTATGTTTAATTTAAGCATTGGATATTTCTCCAATGGATAGAGGAAAGCATTCCATAGAGATCCAAGAAATCGAAGTTCCTTAAATTATGGGAATAAAAGTGAAACACGTGAGCAAAAGCGCAAAACATCCATTCCGAACGATCGCAATATAGTACGCTACTGCAAAATTTATCTCATTAAGTCAGCCAGAAGTATCAGTGACGAACTACATTTGTCAGTTTACACTTGAACTGTTCATATGCGTTTGGCGCAGAACAATTTCTTAGCCATAAGTCCACTGAAAGTAGTGCTACTAAAAAGAAACAAGAGGAAGGCCGCATACAATTTGCAATAGAGCATGTCTCTTGGCCCGTGGCTAAAGGGAGGAACATATTTTTTCCAGACGAGTCCAAAATTAAATTATTTAGTTTTACATGTTCTAGGAACTTTGTCCGGCGTCCACCTAACATGAAATATAATCCCCGCTCTACAAAAAAAAACCGTTAAACATGGCTAGCGTCAAAATCTTGGTATAGAATAGTTTTTCACATAGTGAAGTTGGTCCAATTCACTTGACTGAAAGCATTATGGATCAAAGGGCATATTTCAAAATATTAGATGAGGAATGTTGTCATATGCCTCATGGAATATAGTATACCAAGAGAATTAAACATTCGAGCAAGTGCGCAAAGCAGTGGTTTAATGTCAACGGACCTGAAGTTATGCGCTGGCTAGCTCAGTCTCCTGACCTCAACCACATAGAAAACCTGTGCACCGAAAGTATTGCTGAAAACACAAAAAAAAAAAGTGTTGCTGAACAGAAACCAATAAATTCGCAAGATTTATGGCAGGTAGTGGAAGAGGGTTGGGAAGTAATACCATAAAAATGTGTTGAAACCCCGAAGCTATTCGACGAAATATTAATTATTTTATAAATCTGTAAAGCTTTGAAAACATTTTAAGTTGAAATTTTAAAACGATCTCGTACTACATAGAAATTTTCCATTTTTATGTGGAACTAGTTTTTTAGTTTATTTAATATAAAATTTTGTTTATGCTTAATTGAAATATATCGACAGTGGAAATATTAATGCATCAATAGTGAATTACTTTGTGCAAAACGATTGAAAAAAGGAAAGAAACCATTTTGTTATTGAAAATTAAAAGATTCGTTTTTTTCCTGCTTTTGTGGATAACTGTAAATGCACGCTTTCAACAAGACTTTACTTGTCAAAAGGCATTAAATTGCCTGTAAGTTAATTTCGTCAACATCAATATTTTTGGCTGCCAAAATAACTTGAATTAGTTATGATCCAAGTATTTATGTTGTATTTCTGGGAAAATATTACTAATTTTGTTTTTGTGTGAACAATAGTGCAGAAATTGTCTGACAGTTTATTGTAATGCGTATTTGATTGCAGTTCAATTCTGTCGTTCTCAATATCTATTATTGTTCGGAAAATATCTGTGCTGATGGATCATTTTATATGTACACGCATGTTTATGGTCAATCGAATGGTCTTAATCTCATCGGCGAAAGTAGAGAGAGGAATGACAGCCAAGGTATGTAGGAAATCACCAAACAACTGCAACGAAAAATTTCTCATTCCCGTTCAAATCTTCCACAGTTCTATGCAATGTCTCGCGTGAATATTTATAAGCCGTTGTACACTCATCCCAAATTCTGATTGACCTTTTCCGTAACACTGCACCTATTCCGTAATTTTTTTATGTTACATAAATATGTCTGCAATGGAAGGAAGTTTTTTTTCCGTATCTGTTCCGTGTCTGTTCCTCCGTCTATCCATGCAAGCATTAACTTGAGTAACAATTAAGATTTGATGGAACTTGGTATCTGTGTTTCTTCGCTTTCTGAGGAGGATGGTATAGCAGATGGATGTTATCGGATCATTCTCACGCCTACAAAATGCCGTTAAACGAAAACCTATAAAGTGCTATAACTGAGCAACAAGTGAAGAAACCAAATTGTAATTTGGTTCAGGGAATCGCAATAGAAATGAGCATCTCAGGTTTAAAAATTCTCAAAAAGTGAGCGTGGCCTCATCCCTTAGTGGGCTTAATGTACATATCTCACAAACCGCCAAAGCTATATTGACGAAACTTGATGAGAACAAGTATCAGCATCGCCTCATATACGGCGAAAATTAGTAAAATCGGATTATGATCACGTTCACATCCCATACAAAGCTTATGCTGATAACTAGTAAAAGTACGTTACCTCACTAGAGACAGATGTCCGAAGCATTAGATCTTACAGTATAGATGGTACGGAAGGGCTGCATAGGAATTCGAGTAAAATTTGGACGATGAGTGTGACACCGCTCACTTTTATGTGTGTCCCTCAACAAAATCAAACGAGAATTCCGATTCGTATTATGGCCATATCGCTTTCTATAATTCAGGCTGATTTGTTTAATTGTTTGTCATGTAAGGCTTTGTTTACACACAATTTCGCATTTTGATCACGTTGTTATGCAGTAAACATTGCGGAAGAAGTTGGAATAATAATGTAGCGGATTTATTAGATTAATCGCCTACACTGAAACCCTACCCTGAGTTCGATAACTAGATTGTTAAATAAAAGTCACCAGTCAAAGGCCTTGTCTTTATTTCTAATTCAGCTAACTTAACACTTTACTCGGCAACACTTTAAATAGAACTGTATCTGCTGCCACTCCAGCAGCCATTATATAGTAGATCGTTCCCAAACCATCATCCCTGGAAGATTATGGCATCTACAAAATTCTCTGTCTGTCTGATTCTGGCAAGTTATCGTCGATTCTGTTCTGTTCCGGCATTCGTGTTCGCCACTATAATATAAAAAGATATGCGATATAATGTAATTAATAATATACTGACTTCTAATTTTTAATATATGTGTTAATCGAGTTCATATATTTAACAATTTTGAATATGTTATTTTTTGACTTATAATGGGGTTTACTCTTATATTGTGCACCTTCTTATCGACTAAGACTACACTAAATTATTTCTATATTGTGGCGAACACGAATTCTAGAATCAACGATAACTTGTCAGAATCTACCAGACATCGAAACTAGTAGTTGCCAGAACGAACGTTCGAGTGACGATCTGTTGATAACGATCTACCATAAAAGAGCTGCCGGAGTGGCAACAGGACACAATTTTAATAAGTGTTTTACAACTTTGGTTCTGCCTGGTTTGGAATTGTCTTTATCAAATATCTTGGAGTATCTGAGAAGGAATTATTTAGCTTTACTTTGATGATCTGTCTGTAGTTCCTCGTTCCATGCGTTGATTTCGCTCGAAATGCCATTTTCACCCATGGAATTTCCTCGAGACGTGTTTCGCAATTTATAACGGCCTCAATCTCCCACTGCCTTAATATAGCTTCTTTGGGAAGTTGGATTGGTGATTTGAACTCATTAAGTACTCTTACTGGTACACGTTTATCTTGTCTTTTCAAGGCCAGTGTTTTTCTTATAATTAATTTTGGTTTAGATTCTTCTGCTGCCTCGGCCACCCACAACTTGTTTTTTCCGTAGTCTCCATCTATTTCTGCTCAAATAACTGCTTCTGATTTTGGTGGAATCAGCTGTTCTTTTGTTATTAGTACTCGTTTAATGCTGTGGTTATTATGATAACCGAACGTAAGTGTCACTTCCATATTGGTATAAGTCATTATTTTCTTTTCCATGTCGATTTTAATCCCTCGATTAGCTAACAAATCTACTCCTGTTATGATTTCGTCGACGATGACTGCTACTATAAAATTATGTAATACAGCTACCTTTCCAATTGCGATCTCACACGTTATTTCCGCGACAATTTGAGTATCTTCTCCATTTCCAGAACGTAACTTTGCCCTGCTAATGGTCTCATTTTTTTTATTAACCAGATCAAATCTAGTTATGGAATGTGACGCACCTGTATCCACGGTCAGAATGCGCTTTTTGCCGTTCACACATCCATTAACGGTAACGTTACTCGTGTTCCTGCTTATTTGTGAGGTGGAGATTACAGGGCATTCAGTTGTGGGAGCCAGTCCGTATCCTTTTCGGCTGGGTCGCTTTAGTTTAACGATTTGTTCGATTTGGAAGCTGCTTGATCTTCCTCAGCTTTGCGTCTGCCTCCAGCTGGCTTATTGAACCGGTTGTATTCGATATTACATTTGCGTGCAATATGACCGCGTTTTCCGCAGTTGAAGCATTTAACCAAGCCATCATATTTCTTGCGTGTTTCGAGAGATTTCTCCAAGATTTTATCCAACTTTTCAAGTGATCGATTCACTCATGTCCATAACATTTGATGACCATTGAGCCTCTTCCCTTTCCTCCATCTTCGTTGTTGATTCCTCTAGTTCCGATTGAAAAACGGTTTCGTCAACATTAATGTTATCTGCTTCCAAGGCCTCTCGCAACCGAATTTGCAATTCGGATTTTATTCCATTTGTTGACAAACCACGTTGCTCCAGTTTCTTTTTGAGTTGTTGAATCTTCAGTTCATTAAACTTAGCCATTTTTAAAATAATCTCCTAAGGGACTTTATTTGACAATCGCACTTCTGGCACCAATGATAACGGATTTTCTAAATTAATCGTTCACGTTGAAACCCCACCCTGAGTTCGATCACTGGATTGTTCAATTAAAGTCACTATTTAATGGCTATACACTTTTCTTTATTTCTTATTTAATAACTTGACACTTTGTTATTCGCTATTCGAGTTTACTTATACCTTTTCTTGGCAACACTCCTATTAGAATTTACTTTATTTAGTTAAAAGACTTTTAGTAGTGTCTACATACCCTTTCTCTGGGAGGTGAGAGTGGTTATATTCGATTTCACTAGTTGTTGGTTGTTGAAGTAGTAAAATTACTACACCATACGTACCTGTTGTAAAAACCCTGTACTAGAACGTAAGATGGACTTTTTCCATTCAGAGTGCTTAATGAGCTCAGAGAATAGTAAGAGTAGAATCGGTCCTTTGATGTTAACGAAGTGATAACGCATAAATACCGGGTATGATTAAGTATTTCTGTTCGGACATACTGTGTCTAATCATTGAATCCTTTTCGATAAAAGAATTTGTCGATACGATCGCAAAATAATATTACTGTGGCGATCACGAATCCAGAAGCGGCGATAACTTGCCGGAATCGACCAGACATCGAAAATATTAGTTGCCAGAATGTTCGAATGGCGATATTGTAGCGAACTAGAATGTCAGATAAGTTTCCAGAATCAGCCAGACAGCTAAGCAGGTAGTTGCCAGAATGTTCATGTAACGCTCTGTTGGTAACGATCTACTATATAAGGGCTACTTGAGTGGCAGCAGCACACAGTTCTAATTAAAGTGTTGCCAAAAAAAGTGCAAGTGAATTATAAGTAAGCTCGAATAACGAGTAAAAAAGGTGTCAAGTTGATCCTAGTGATCCCTAGTGACCCTAGTGATCGAACACAGGGTACAGTTTGAACGTGAACGATTAATTTAGAAAATCCCTTATATTAGGTAGAAATCATTGAAATCGTAACGAAAATCTAATTTTCGATGAAATCGAAGTCAATTACCGACTCGAAAATATACATAACGCTACATACGCTAATAGATTGCGCTAATTTCAAAATCATCGAAATCGGAAATGAGGAAAAAAAGATGAGGAAATTTTAAAATTTTGAGCATTTGTAATTATTTATGTAATCATTTGCCGAGGATGCACTTAATTATGTTTTTAATGCGTATTTTGGAGGCAAGTTGCCTATTGCCTGTGGTTAAGAAGCGTAGACATGCAGCAAGTTTTCTTTCGTGGAAGGATAACATTGTTTTCTTAATTTCCAAACTCATTTTCGCATTCCTTTGCGATGTCTACATTTTGGAGAACACGAATTCCAGAATCGACAGACATTGCTCAAAAGCTGACGTCAAAGAAGACATGATAGATGGGACGTGACAGAGCTACGAAAATGTCAACAGGAAAATGCAAATATGAAACCTGTAATGCGTGGAATGGAACTGAACAACGGGCAACGAAAGAAGAAATAACTGGGGAAAGTCCATTCGTAAAAGCATATTGGGCACAGTGGAGCAGTTTAAAGTTGGTCACCGACTGCTTGCATAGAGTATGGGAAAGCGGAGATGGGCAAAGCTCCCGAATTCTTATGATTACATGAAGTAATCTCTTATATTGTAATCATCTCTTATGATTACACAGTGTGAAAACATTGTAGCTAAAGGGTCGAAGTCCAGGAGTCATGGCCAGATAAAGTAGTACAATTCAGGTGCACCATTTGAGCGAATTGCCATAGAGGTAGCTGGTCCAATTGCTACCAGTAAATTAGGAAACAAATATGTTTTGGTAGTAATGGACTATTTCAGTAAATCCCCAGAAGTATACCCGATTCCTGCTCAAAAGACTGAAACAGTAGCGGACGTATTCATCAACAACTGGGTAACGAGATATGGTGTTCATATAGAATTACATTCTGACCAAGGAAGGAATTTCGAATCAGCGCTAATTCAGGAGATGTTCCAAAAACTGGGTATACGAAAAACACGTACAACTGCGTTACATCCGCAGTCCGATGGCATTGTAGAATGATGTCGAACCATAGAAGAACAGTTAAGGAAAATTATAGACAAGTTTCAAAAAGATTGGGATACTCATATTATCTTGTACCTGATGGCTTATCGGTCTGCTATACACGAAACAACTGGGCAGACTCCAGCGAGGGCAAGGGTTGCATATGCCCTTCGGTTACCGATTGATTTGAAGTTCCGAATTAACCCCAATGGTGGAAGGAATGCCAAGAAAACCAACAGTACCCTAGAAGACGAGATGAAAGAAATACATGCTATGGTGATACAGCGCACGCAAATTATGAGTGATAAAATGAAAGCAAAATACGACAAGGCAATTAACTATGAGGGATTTGTAGAAGGAGATTGGGTGTTGTTATATAACCCACAACGGAAGGAAGGCTTATCTCCTAAATTACAGTGTAGTTGGGAAGGACCATACCAAGTTGTCAAACAACCCAACGATGTGGTATTTTGCATACAGACCATTGGAGGACCAACGAATAAAATGAAGGTAGTTCATTTAGAACAGATTGCAGCGTATGGTACCGGAAATATGACTAATCGGGACGATTAGACTTAGGTCGAGGGCCGTGTGGCGAACACGAATTCCAGAATCGACGACAACTTGCCAGTGGCTGCCAGAATGTTCGAGTAATGATCTGTTGGTAACGATCTACTATATAAGGGCTGCCGGAGTGGTAGCAGATACAGTTCGAATAAGAGTGTTGACAAGTGAAGGGCAAGTGAATTCTAAGTAAGCTCGAATAATGACTAACAAAGTGTAAAGTTATTGAATAAGAAATGGTGTAGAGCCATTAAATTGTGACTTTAATTGAACAATCCAGCGATCGAACTCAGGGTAGAGTTTCAACGTGAACGATTAATTTAGAAAATCCGTAACAATATATTCTATTTTGTTGATGCGAAATTTTTAAATGAGACTGGAGTTAAGTATGTATCTAAATACGGCTTCGGTTTTTTAATTTAAATCCTCCTCTTTCTCTTACCTTTAACTTACTTTTGAACTAATCTTCAAAAATTTGCGCTCTAGACGAATTTTTATACAATTTTGAAAATTGTCGACAGAACAATTTTACTTTGTTGCAAACCAAGTTATCGACGGTATCAATAATCCAATTAAATTTTTCAATCGAAATTTCTTTTCATATCGATATCGATGCGGAATGAAGGATTGAACTCAGTATGTAATCGCTGATGTCCAGAGGTTGTTCAAATTTTATATTTTCTAATGAGCATTTTGAGAAAAAATTGTCCTAGAACTGCAGCACATAGTGGAACTGTAATTTTTTTGCATGGTTCAGGTATAATTCTACTTATATTTTTCGCTTAAGAAATAAAATTTGATTGTTTTCATATAACGCTTCAGGAGATAATGGACCAAATCTTTCAGAATGGGTACGTTTCTTATTAGGACGCGTCATGGAGTTCCAACATATCAAAATAATATATCCAACAGCTCCCGTGCAACGATATACTCCTTTGTCTGGAGCACTCTCCAACGTTTGGTTTGATCGTCGTGCTATTTCGATCGACGTTTCAGAAGACAGAAAGAGTTTATCTGAAATCTACGAAAAGATTGACGATCTTATCCAGAATGAAGTAGAACTTGGTGTATCTCCTAATAGAATTATTGTTGGTGGCTTTTCTATGGGTGGTGCCTTAGCTTTACATACAGGTTATCATTTACATTGTGATTTAGCAGGAATATTTGCTTGTTCTTCCTTTTTAAACCGTGATTCAATAATATACGAAACGCTAGGGCAAAGGATAGCCAATGAAACTAATTTACCCGAATTGCGAATGTATCATGGGGCGAGAGACACGCTTGTGCCTTTGGATTGGGGTAAAGAAACACATGAAAAGTTAACAAATCTTGGTGTAAATGGTAATTTTATTCCTCTCGACAACGCAATGCATGAACTAAAAAAAAAACAAATTATAGATATCCGTGACTGGATTTTAAAAAAATTGCCCCCACTTAAAGGTGAAATTCGAAATAAACTGTAAATGCATAAGTTTTAAAACATGTCTGTTTTTTAACTGGAGAAATATGTCTCTTATTGTCACAATAGGCGCAATTAGACACAAAATCGACTATCTTAACCAAGACAGTTACACTGGTGAGTTTTCGCAATATAAAACATTAGTACTTTTTTTTGTTTTTAGATAATATAAGAGGTAGCCATAAGGTTAATAAAAAATTTGTTATTCGATATCAAAATTTTTAGCATCTTCCAAACACCAAATCCTATTTTTCACTTATGTGTTTCAAGATATGCTACTATTAGTCAAATATTAGCATAGGGCATATGTCCTGAACAATTACCACTTCGACACAGGCAGTTTCGTCGTTGTACATTTAACACAACTTCGTCTCCCCCGTTATAATGAAAGCAGAGCTCCTCCCCAGCGTTAATGTCTCGTTTTGCGAATATTGCTGTCAATTGTATAAAATCATATTAGTGCAGAAAAATATACAATTACAATATATTTACCAATTTTCGGGATGGGACAATCAATCCGTACAGAACGTACTTCACAATTCGGATCACAACTATGATTTATATATCGTCCAATATTGCCGCTTTTTGTTGGGTCAATAATTGTTGTAATAGTAGATTTCTCATGCCCCTTATTGCTCCTCTCCTTCATAAATAAAATATAATTTTTATCAAGAGTTTTTCTATATTTCTTTAAACGATTATGGGCTTCTTTACGGGAAAGTATTTCCCCTGCATATTCGCAAATAAAACCTCCTCTAGGTATATGTTCACTTGAAGTTAACCCTTTAGATTTAAATAATTTTGAATATACTACTTTCAAGTTAGCTCTGGGACCTTTCTGAACAAGTCGATTAGTACATTTGGAAGGGTCACATTTACATGCAGAACTACATTCGTAAATAAGATCTGCACAGTTGTCTATATCTAAAACAAGCTCATTTGTTTTTGAAAGCCAATTGTAATTCCTCCCATGACATTTAAAACAACCAAATTTAGCAAAAGTGCAAATGCACCCATTCAGAAGAATCGAATTATATTCCATCCGCAGATGTTGAAGCTCATTGTCGCTGTGATCATTCCTTTGATTGCTAAGAACATTTTCCAAAACATATTCCAAGGTTTGATCTTCATGTTCATAGAAGTCAGATATATTTAAATTAGTTGTGTGCACTGTCATTTTAGAAACTACATATATATACTGTGAACTATCGCATAACACCGCACCTCCACCAACTATATCTATTGTCCATCAACTGTTAAATCTAACGCAATTGAGGTTGGCAATATTTTTGAGTGGGAATTTGTTATCATAAAAAAATCATTTGCGAAATGGCATTGGGCAGGTAGGTTCGAGGTAAAGAAGCGTATGCTTCAGATCTCGAATCGTTTAGAAAATTCATGGATGACGAATACATACACTAGGCAGAAAAAGTCTGCGTACAAGGTACTAACAAATATAACTCTTTGAAAAAAGGCTTTTATATACTTTTTATTAAATTCAATTTCTTTTATTTTCGTTAAAGGATATTATATTTGTAGTTTAAGAAAAAAGTGATTAATTTTCTAAGAATAACTTACAAACAAAACAAAACATACAGACGACTACACAATCCATCATGAAAAGTCTGCGTACATGGTACTTAAGTCGAACAAAGATTTTCTTCATCCAACTTCCTCTTAAAATTTAATAGGATATCGGATATCCCCTACGTTTTAAAACTTCCGCTGGCGTTCTGGCATGGAATCAAGAAGCTTAGTGGTTTCTGTTCAAGGGATTTGAGTCCATTCCTCCTGCAACACATCCTTGAGCATAGCCTCTGAGGTAATTGTGGGCTGATGTATTTTTCGTTGTAGTGAATCCCTTAGGTGCTCCATGGGATTCAAATCTGGCGATTGTGGTGGTGTCCGAAGTTGCTCGGGAAAGTTATAGAATAACCAAAGCTTAACTATGTCTGCAGTATGCTTTGGATCATTTTTCTGTTGAAAATAATAGTCACTTCCTATTCCCAATTCTTCCGCGCTTTGCTTCAAATTTCTTTTCATGATATTAAGGTATGCATTTTTGTCCATGGAGGACTATAAATTCCATTTGGTCCACACCATTAGTAGCCATGCACCCCCATATCATTGCTCCACCACCACTAAGCTTCACAGTGGGCATTTCCTTATCGAGTGCCGTTCCTGTTTTTCGCCATACAATCTTACGCCCATTGATTCCAAAGACGCAAAACTTGTTCTCATCGAAAAAAATAACCTTCTGCCAAAACTCTCGGGGCTTAATTAAGTGACCTTTCGAGACCGCTTTGGTCTCTTCACTAGCGGTATGAATGGCCTCTTGCGTGTGACATGATACCCAGCTTTTTCGAGCTTTTGGGAACGGTGTCAGTGCAGAGGGTCTTCTTAAAATTTTCCTTAGCATTCTAACGGGTTTTGGTTGCAATAATCCGAGGATTTTGCTTCATACTTTGCAAAACGTTATGATTTTTACGCTGTGTTAATATTTTTGGCCGCCCTGGACGTGGCCGAGATACAAAAACGAGTGTGGAAGAATGTGTTCTTCCAACAATCCGACCAATTTCACGGTAAGTTTTCCCTTCTTCGGAGAGTTTAACCATAATTTCCTTTCAGAAGGGCTTATTTCTTTTCCTTTGGCCGACATTGCGTATTATAATATTAATAACGAATTGAATGATACAAAAATCTTTTAAAATTATTGCTTTTACGTAAACAAATACAATTATAGTTTCCCGACACTTTCCAATTGGTTAGTACGCGGGGAATTCCTATTTTAGTAGTTGTACGCAGACTTTTTCTGCGCTGCCAAATGAGTATTTTTTGTAAATTTATGGTTAAAACCATCTTGCCTGATTTCAATTACTTTAAATGCTGTCATATTATGCAATAGACTTACAATAAATCGCATAATGTGATTTTTCTCTGAAATTTCATATATAAAAGTTATTTTTTAACAAAAGAAAATAAGACATAAGCAGACTTCTTCTGCTGAGTGTATGAAGAGAATGAAAAAAGTAGAAAAAGAAAAATAACAGTTCCTATATTATACGGTTCGAAATTTCAATAATGTTACATTATGTCAGTTTAAAAGTTTTAGGAGTATTTTTTACGTTAAATGAGCAAAGGCTGAATCGGGGGTAACCGAACATCTCATACTTTCGCAAATAGCGAGAATCAAAGGCTGGAAAATACTTTCAGGTGATGGCACAACTTTATATTAAAATATGTTGAGCAAGATTTAAACATTGATCACTCGACGAAATTTTGGTTGATTGTAATCATATTTAGACCAATATTAACTTTTTTTTTTAAGACAAATGCTCATAACTCCAGTCTAACTAAGACAAATCGCCTACGCGGTGCGTTCCTAAAATAGTGCATCATGAGTTTTGGAGTACTATCTACAGGTTCAACGCCGTTTGTGTAAAGCAATCAAAAAAAAAAAAACGCCCGGATTTGTTGGAAAACAATGCAAGCCGTTCGTCACTTTTGCTCAATTTTACTCACACCTCGTTGTTTGTTCGTGAATTCTTGGCCAAAAACAGTGCCCCAGCCTCCATATTCGCCAGACATTGCTCCGTGTGACTTTTTCCTATTTCCAAAAATAAAGAGAACTGTAAAGGGTCATCGTTTAAAGTCATCACGTTTAAGGTCATCATTACAAGTGCATCGCTGAAAGAGCTAAAAGCTATCTCAAAAAACGGGTTTGAGAAATATTTCGACGATTGAAAGAAGCGCTGGCATAAGTGCATAATATCGAATGGAGACTATTTTGAAGGCGACGACAATAATAATAAATAAACAAAAATTTCCATTTTTTTTGAAGACATAACAGCTAATCGAATTATTCTCATTTAGGGTTGTTGAGACATCTTCTTTGGATATATTTGAGGCATAAACTCAACTAATGGATTAAATTTAATATATTTTACATATGAGGAGAAAGTCTACCAGAGCCAAATGAGCTAATCTCACAATCTCCGTAGCAAATTCCTGCAGAGTGCATTGGCTTTCTGGCGGCAACTTTGTAACTCGATGTGAAAGATCTGCTTCCTGTGCTCACTACCACAACGTCTTTCTACTGCGCCCATCAAAGTTTCATAACTACTCGATTTGCAATTGGGAATGGTTTGTAAAATTTCTGTTGCAGACACTTTTAGTGCAACGAATAATTTAGCGACTTTATCTTCAGCGTTCCAATTATTTGCAGCTGCGGTCTTTTCAACTTGAAGTTTAAAAATCTGAAATGGAATTGTGCCGTCAAAGGATGGAGTTTTTACTTTGGCAGGGCCTGTTGACATAATTAGACGATTTAATTGTAGCTCGTGGAGGCGATTTTTTAATTCACCCACTCCAGCCTTAATTTTATCCTGCTCTTTTGAAATCTGTGTCGACACCTCTGTCTTTTGTGAGGTTACCTGCGTCATACGTGCCTCCTGCTCTTTCAACCGCGATGAAACCTCTGCTATCTGTGAGGATACCTGTTCTGAAATCTGCGTCGATACTTCTTTTATTTGTGAGGTCACCTGCGTCGATGTACGTGTCTCCTGCTTTTTCATCTGCGAGGACACTTGCGATATTCAGCCAAAATCATGTTCACGTTCATAACCTTTGATGAACATTGAACGTCTTCCCTTTCCTCCATTTTCGTTGTCGATTACTCTAGTTCCGATTGAAAAACGTATTCGTCAACATTAATGTTATCTGCTTCCATGGCCTCGTAGCCGTGATTGCAATTCGGATTTTATTCCATTTGTTTGCAAACCACGTTGCTCCAGTTCCTTTTTCAGTTGTTGAATCTTCAGTTCATTAAATTAGCCATTTTTAAATTTATCTCTTATGGGGCTTTATTTGACAATCCCACTTCTGACACCAATTGTAACGGATTTTCTAAATTAATCGTTCACGTTGAAACTCTACCCTGAGTTCGATCACTGGATTGTTCAATTAAAGTCACAATTTAATGGCTGCACACTTTTCTTTATATTTTATTTAGTAACTTGACACTTTATTACTCGCTATTCGAGCTTACTTATATTCACTTGTACTTAACTTAGCAACATTCTTATTCGAATTGTCTTGCTGCCACTTCGGCAGCCCTTATATAGTAGATCGTTACCAACAGATCATCACTCGAACATTCTGGCCACCACTAGTTTCGATGTTTCGTAGATTCTGGAAGCTTATCGCTGATTCTCTTTTGTTCTGACATTCGAGTTCGCTACAATATCACTATTCGAAGATTCTGGTGACCACTAGTTTCGATTTCTGGTAGATTCTGGCAAGTTATCGTCGATTTTGGAATTTGTATTCGCCACAGTATTGTAAAGGATTTACTGGATTAATCGCCTACCTTGAAACTCTACCTATAGTTCGACTTGTACTTCGATTTGTAACCAACATATCGTCACTCGAACATTCTGACAACTATGAATTTCACTGTCTGTTTGATTCTGGCAAGTTATCGTCGATCATGTTTTGTTCTGGCAATGATACACAGTATTCTATTAATTCCGTCTCTATCAATCATGTAACAAAACAATCATATGTTTGTCAATATTTTCACATAGCTGAGATTATCTGATCGAAATAATGTGTTTTGCCTGCACAGGGTTTTAAATAAAGGAAAATATTTATGAAAGCTTGAAACTAATTTAATATGAAATTTTTGAAGGCTTCTTGTACTTACAAAATTCCTCCGTTTAAATGACTGTTTACGTAACACGGTTGCACGAAATATATGGTATTTGCAATCCGTTACACAAATATTCTGTAGGTTTTTTTTGTTAAACTAGGAAATGTTAAATAATGTTTTGATACAATAAATAGACTTGTTGTCAACACTTGGTAAATTTAATCTTTGCGAATTTGAATAATCGAAAATTAATTGAAAATTTATGAAAAAACAAAATAACTAATAAGTAATAAATTCTACAACACGGCAACAGGTTTTAGAGGTATTTGGCCGTTTTAGTAGTAGCATATTTGAGGCAAACCGCGTAGACTGCTTAGTTTTATGTCCTTCGTTCCCCTCGTTCTATTGCATTCTTGTTGATGTATATTTGACAAATATGTGTATGTATTTTTGAAAATTTTGGAATATGTTACTTGCAGGTTTGTACAGTGGCCGTTTATGATTAGGTATACAAGACTAAACAATGTACGTAAGTATATTTTAACGATTCAAAGATTTCATTTGCAAGAGATTTGTAGATTTTTTATTTATTGAAGTCGTCTGTATTCATACAATGTATGTACATAACATGTATATATTTGAATATGTACTGAGAGGGAAGCAAATAAGTATTTGTGTGTGTTTATTTCATGATATAAAAATAAATATAACTTCAAACATTATGTAATTCAAATTATTACTTTTTTATTAAAAGTATTACAAGCGATAAAGTTGATTGGTAATATTGTACAAATATTGGCAAATACAATAATATATAAGTTTTTATTTAAAAAGGAACATGTATATATATAAATGCACTTTAATCCAATACATATGTTTGACATGTTCGGCTTATAAGAATATATTCTTAAGTGTGTAACTCCTCAGTTTTAGCTTACATCTGGGTAAAGCATATTAAAGGTATATTCTAGAAAGATAAAAATAATTTATTTATTTATAAAACTATACAATTAATTTTGATCCCGATAGAAAAGGAAAATTTTTTAAATTCTAATTAGGCAAGTGATATGAGATATTGAACATAAGCAAACCATGCGAAGAGGAATAAACAAATGGATTTTTGTGAAATTTTCTTGATTACGGGCATATTGTATTGGTTAGCTGATATATTTATTAGGGAACCACCGTGTAACGGAACTGAGAAAATTCGCGAAGTTGGGAACTATTTTAACCTTTTTATACATACTTGCTTTCATTAAGACTTTTATTAAGCCATTAGTAATATTAACTTAATTAGTGCCAATTGTATTGATTTTTACTTAAGTTACCCTTTGAATGGACGGATAGATTTATGGGAAAACATTTTGATAAGCGTATGAGAATAAAATTGGAAATTAATTAATTAATTTTTAAATCCTACAAAATTTGAACCGTCTTGTTTATTCTCTTAAAGGCGCAGTTAACGAAATCACACTTCGAGTTCGAAAAATAAATTTACAATACAACCTACATTTAGCAGGCAATGTGGGTTGGCATAATTATAACTAACTCTTACATATAGTCGGTCACATCTATTTTCGTGTGCCCTTTCACAAAAATTGAAAATATGTAATCATTTGTTTTAGATAAACTTTATTAAAAAAAAAACTTAAACAAATATTCAAAGATATATTATTTTGAATTGCAAACACAAAGAAAAACTTTCAAAATACTTTCTGCTTAAGTATAATATTTACAACAAAAACAAAATACTAGTTAAAACGAGGTCACAGCCTATTTCGTGTGATCAACTAATGTTAAAAATACTTAAATGCTGCCGAGAAATCAATCAAGTTTTAAGTAAATTATTATTTTGTATGGTAATCTTTTCGTTTTAAAACAGATCTGAACCGGCACTGCATGGAGCCAACAAGTCTTTTAGTGTATTCGATAGATAGTTTCTCCCACTCCATTTGTAATGCTGTTTTGAAGTCTTATCTGCCGATTATGACATGTTTTCTTATTTTTTATATATTTCATTTTTTTATTTCATTTTTACTTATTTTTTTCATTATATTATGACATTTATATTTAATAGATATATATATTTATATATTTCTTATTTAATTATATATAAAATTATTAATAATATTAATAAAATTAAATAAACTATTCTATTCATAGATTCTTCTTTGAAAATCATGTTTCCGACATCTGCTGATGACTTACAGCCCCAAGCCATTAAGCGGCCTCCATCATGTTTTACTGTACCTCGCAGATTCTTTGGATCCAACTCCGTGTTAAGCTTACGTCAGACGAAAGGCTGAAGGCTGAAAGGTTAATTTTGCTTTCGTCGGCAAAAATAATGTCTATCCAATATGTTTCGTCTTTATTAACATGACTCTCAGCAAACTTCACTTTGAATTTTCTATTACACTCCCTAAAAAACGGTTTGTTTCAAGCTGTTTGACCATGAAAATTAGCTTGGCGTAGAATTCTCCTTATTGTTTCAGGATTGCTTGACTTCCCAAGCACTGTTTCAACATCTTCATCGTAGGGTCTTTCTAATTTTTCTTATTATCCACCTTTCATCAGCTTTTATAAAAATTTTGTTTGGGACCTCACGACCTTCGTCGACTACTCTATTTTCTCGAATAAAGCGTTGGCCAAAGTACTAGATAGTGGAAATAATTAAGTCCACAATTTCAGCAATTTCTTTCTGCGATTTTCCTTTTTTGAAATGTTTTACTAATTCGCGCTTTTCAATAGACGTACGCGGACACATCACGCCATTTAAAATAATCCTCGGGTCCAATCACCTGCAATGTACAAATTGCATCAAGAAATAACCTGATGTTTCATTCAAATCAAATTGCCTATTCTTGCTAATCGTTATACTGGCGTCCATGCAATAACTGATTGCACACATGAAATAAGCTGTGATGTCGTTTTAATTAGTATTTTACATTTTTGCTTGTAAGTTTTCTACTTGAACAGAAATTATTTCTGTGTTTGCAATTCAAAATAATTTATCATTGAATGCGCATTTAAGTTTATTTAAAACTAAAATGTATACAAAAAATATTATATATTTTCTTTTCAATAAATTGGCACACGAAATAAGCTGTGAATCACTGTATAAGATAAGTATAAGTTGTGTGGTATGTGTTCAAAGCAGGGTAAAATAGATGATTTGTCGCCGACATATTTAGAGAATTATTTGTTTATAGTTACTTCATTGGCGTGGTTTATAGTATTAGTTATGAGTGATGTTCGAGAACGATAAAAATCCAGAGATTCTTTTATATTTTGCCATTTTTCCATTGTTCACTAAGGTTTGAAAGGTAAATTTCCTAAAATAAAGAAATTGGTATATTTGCATTGTGTATTTACTAGCACTCAAGTATATATTTAAAGTAAAATAGTGAAAAATACTCAGTATAGTAAGAATAATAATTATTTTTATTTGATATAATTGCAGATTTGTAGTTTTCATTGAAAAGCACTGTGGCATCTGGAGAGAGTGTGGATTGAGATCACGAGTTATCCGGGCGTTCGTGACGTTAAGTGATTTAGTGGTGTTGTGCACTTTACGAAAATCATGTTGGTGATCTGCTAAAGGACAAAGAAGAGTTATCTGACGATAAGATTCTTCTAGGTTGGCCGGTTTCTCTGGGCTTCGTAGTGGCACCACTTTTCTGATTTTCCACATATCGGGTATAGGGAAAATGGTCAGTGAAAAATTGAGAACATTGGTGTAATATTTTACTCCCATCGAGACTATGTGTTTTCAAGTGTCATCAACATGTTTATGCCGTTTGGGCTGTTGGATTTATAGGAATTTGTCTTATTGATGACATCTTGAAAGTCCTCGTCGATGAAAGTAAGTGGCGCAGTATTTTGGCGTTTGGGGAAAAATTGTCGGTAAAATTGCTCACGCACTTCGTCGGGTCCGAGGCACTTCACAATCGTGCCAATTGAAAAAAAATTGAAAAAGCAAATTGAATTTCAACTCCGCGTCTCCGCGGAATGAACAGTAATTTGAGAGTAGTCCAAAGCTTACTCACCTCGGCAGATAGGTTGCAAGACTTCGAATGTTCCACCCATTTCTTCCATTTATGATGATCTACCAGTAGTCGCATCTGCAATTTGTCGAACTTGTTTGCTAAAACTACTGCTTCAGTAGCAGCTGCGATCACCTTGCAGAGTTGACGTTCGCCCACGATTACGTCCGTAGGAATGGGTAGTGCAGTAAAGGTGTCTTCAATAAATTCTCTCAAGCCGATGCAGTCAGCTTTGTTAAAGTTAACGAAGGTACGATTAACCACAAAAATAAAATCGGGGGTTTCTCGATCGAGATAATTAAGGACAGATGAACTGATGCGAGAGTTAGCATTGGTCGGCGGTTTATAGTTTTATCAGACCACTACTAAAGATAATAACTTTAGGCGTCCTAATACATGTTTCCATAATTGTGGGGGCTTCATCATTCATTGTGTGGAATGTCGAATTGTCTATCTGTTCCGCCAGCCTCATCTCCCAACGATTGTTTGTCAGGTTAGAATGTCAAAGATCGGGCTGTGCGTTAAAGTGATCTAGTAACAAACTGTTCTCATCACGAAGTAGCGTACTATATTCGGGTGATATCCTGTTGAGCAACATGTAACTGGGGTGATATATATTAAATATTTCGAGCTCGACATCGCCTGACCGGATAGTTAGACCCAGACATTCTCTAGGGTAGTATCTCAATGGTTGATGTCTCCATCGGCAAGACGATATTGAACAGTGTTGTGCAGTATGAAGGCTAGACCTTCATCATTATCTCGCTTACGATCTTTACGTATAATGTTGAAACCCACACAACTCAGAAGATCTGAGCGGCCGTTTAGTTTGGTTTTTTGGACCATAGCTCCTCGGTCTTACCTGGAAGTCAATTTCAGTTAAATTGGAATATTTTCGTGTTTCTCGGTAACCTAGTTGTTATCCTGGGTGCGAGGGAGTGGTGTACAGGTGATGGTTGTTGCTGGTACAGTATCCGCAGTAGTTTGTCTATAGTTCGGCGACGCTATTAGAGATTGTAGCTGGGCACTCCTACAGCACGGGGAAACGGCGTATTCAAAAAATAACGGGAATTTTCCTTTTTTGAAAAAAATATATTTCATTCATCTACATTACTATTGTCGCCTTTAAAATAGATTCACTAGTCTCACTCTACTAGTTCAATAGTATGCACTTATGCCAGCGCTTCTTCCAATCGTCGAAACACTTCTCGAAACTTCTCCACCTTCATGAAGGTTTTTTGGGATACCCTTTAGCTCTTTCAGCGATGCACTTTTTAATGATGACTTTAAACGAGGACCCCTCAAAGTCCTTTTTATTTTTGGAAATAGGAAAGTCACACGTAGCCATGTCTGGTGAATATAGAGGCTGGGACATCGTTACAGTATCCACAAATCTGGGCGTTTTTTTGGATTGCTTCATGCAAACGGCGTTGAATTTGTAGGCAGTACTCCTTATTGACCGTTTGACCTTGAGGCAAGAATTCATGATGCACTATATCATTAAAGTCGAAGAACATTCCTGTTATTTTCTGAACACATCTCGTATGACATATTCCACTCACGTCTAGTACGCAGGTCGGAACACGTCCGGACTACGTTGTCGCCAGTCAACGTGGGTATTGGACTTGACTAATGTGATGTTCCGACGTATGGAGCTCTGCCACACGGAACAGATAATATGATGAACCAGGAGTTGCGTTTGGTTATCGCATGGGGATTGTGGCAGGATGAAAGTAGTGGAGGGGTCTGATTAGACTGGGGAGCCATGCAGCCTAGATCAGATCTTAGATAGCTCTTCCAATGCATTTGTTACACTTAACCGATGTGGAGTTTGGATGAAGCCTTTTGGCGCAAACGCATTAGAAAAATTCCTTCGGGCCCGAAGTGGGTCCAAAGCCAGCACGGATCAGGAGGATAAAGAACAACCCAGCTGCTAGGTGTTACTCTGAGGATAACAATTTTAACTTGCTACTTAACGATCCACACAGGGTTAGATCGCTGAAATGACAGACATCGGACAGATAAAACTGAGTCAATTCCGGTACCGTAGAACCGCATGTCACATGAATGAGGTCCTCATATTCGGCATCTTGAAGCTCAAAAAGTTATAGCCCGATTTCGGTACTGTTTATACAAAGTTTCGATATCTCTATTCGTGCTTGATTTATACATTGTAAATTGCACGAACGAAAGAATTTCGGATTATGTTATATGGGAAGTAAGCGTGGTTATGATGCGATTTCGCCAAAAATATACCGTGAAATCAGAAATTACAATATTGGAGCTAGGGAAATGTATGGACATGTATGATATCTTTTATTTTGGCATTAAACTAAAATTAAGAAAATATTTATGCTTAAGAAAATATTTTCACCTAATTTTATTAAGGTAAGTCACACATTGACCAATATATTCGTTACAAGGTAAACTAGAACAACATTATACTACTCAACTAGAACAAAATCATTATATTTAGTACATAGGTAAGTATTCATGGTAGTTAATAAATAATTTTTCAGATCCTTTAAAATTACCTACATTAATAAACTTTAAAAATTTAAATTTTATTTATTTAACAGAATCTAGTAATTTCACGACGAAGGTCTCAATTAATTCAAATCTACAAATCTACAGGATTTTAAATTGCACGTCATTGTTTTTCATTTATTTGTACTTCATTTCACGAATTTTTGTACAAATGTGAGCAATGCTGCCAAATATTTTGTGCTTTTCAAAAATGTTAACTCAACACATTTTCAGTAGTTAGGAACAGAACCTCTGTGTGGGAGGTGATTGTCGTTACTATCCGATTTAAACAATTTTCACGCATGAAATGCTAAAGATAATTATTCTCATTAAGTCTGATTATTGTAGCCTTTATTAATCTGGGAGATATGTATATTAAATCCACGGAGCCAAGCCCGCTTTTAAAAATTTCTTTTTAGTACAGATGTCCCTTCTTACCGTGATCCCCCCTACTACAGTTAAGTTTTATAGCTTATTAGTTGAAGGAAGGGAGGGCAAAATTTCGGGAGTAACGGAGCATTATATACTCTAGCAATTTTTAAGGATCAAAGCCGGGGCATATTTTCAGATGCTGGCATCTCCTTATACTAAACAAGTAAGAAAGGACTAAGTTCGGGTGTAACCGAACATTCTACACTCTCGCAATAACTAAGGATCAAAGGAGGGTAAGTAAGGAAGGGCTAAGTTCGGGTGTAACCAAACGTTTTATACTCTCGCAAAGTGCAACGATCAAAGGCGGGGAAATGCTTTCAGGTGCTGAAACAAGTTTATATTGAAAAAATGTTGCGTATGAGTTCAATATTCATTATTCGACGAAACCGTGAATGAATTACAATCATGTATAGTATCTTATTAACTTATGTCACAGGGCATAGACTCACGTACTTTCATTACTATAATTTGCTTCGTGTCAGAGATATTTATATTAAAATCTATCAAATTAACTCAAATAACATATATGCGATATAAACTCAACTCTAATGGCTTAATTAGATATATTGTGTATATAAGGAAAAAGTTAACTACAGGAACGGTAATCGCTATGTTAGGAATATGGAGTTTATACCACCGTCTAGTCCGATTTCATTCATACTTAGCCCGAATTCACATTATGCTTGGGAAAACATACCCATTAATTTCATTAAAATATCACACATATTGATCAACATAAACGGTTGAAAGTGAACTGGAAAGTCGGGAATACTTATATCGGGCATATTTGGGATAGAGGAAGATCTGCACTGATCACCTTAATTCTTTTCATTACTGAAGTATACTAGGGAACAGGATACAAATTCCACGCAATCTTGTGAAGGTAACTAACAGTGACGAGATGGCATATCTTGAACGCACTATTCGTAAAAAGCTTTATTCCAATATCTTAATTGATACTTGATTTATCTACTTTAAAAAGAAAGGATCAGATGAAACTTAAAATTGTGTTATATGAGAAGTAGGCGCGATTTTTATCCGATTTCACCAATTTTCACAATATGACATACGAATGAAAATTAAATGTTACGTACCAAATTTTGTTGGAATTTGTTAAGTCGTGCTTGAGATACGAGATTTCACCTAAAAGTGGGCGGTGCACAGCCATCACCGAAATTTTACACGAATTCCTACGAAACCCTTCCGTATCAAAATTGCTGTAAGATTTAATGTTTCTGACGTAATCCTTCAGTGAGTTAACGCGTTTTTAGTAGTTTTCAACATAACCTTTGTATGGAAGGTGGGCGTGGTTACTATATGACGTTCTAGAAAAACTTACTCTGAGCAAGTGTGAATGATATAGCTTTAACGGTTTGTGAGATATGTATATTAAACCTACTGGGGGGCGGGACCATGCCCACTTTTACAAAATCGTTTACCCGCATATACCCCGCTCTACTAGGATCCTTTGTATCTAATATCGCGTTTATGTCTTAATTTGTTGCTTAGTTATAGCACTTTATAAGCTTCCGAATAAAGGGATTTTGTGTCCGCTTGCACGGACGGATGGACGCACGGACGGAGAGATAGTCACTCGGATTTCAACTCGCCTTTCCATCTGCAACATTTATATATATATATATATATATATGTCTATATCTATCTCGATTAGTTCTAGGTATTGCAAACTACCATTTGGTGAACAAAAATAAAACACTCTGTTGCAACATGTTGTGAGAGTATAAAAATGTTGCGTAAAGTCAATAAGCTGTAAATTATAATATAAAACTGGAATTTGGTACAGGGAGTCACACCATGTAGTGGTATCTGTGGAATGTTTAGTCCTTAAAAGTGGGCATAGTCTCGCCCCCAATAGGGATAATGTACATATCCCCTAAAACAGTAAAGCTATATTTATCAAACTTGCTCAGGACAAATCTTTTCAACGCCTCCACGAACAGTGTGAAAATAAATTAAATTGGATGACAGCCAGGCCCACTACCCATATAACGGTTATGCACAAAACTATTTAAAGTACCATAACTCCCGAAACAAATACGTCTGAAGCATTAAATTTCACACCCAAGACGGTACTTAAAGGCTTCAAAGAAATTGGTGTCAAAATTGGACAATAGGCGTGACACCATTCATCTCTAGTTGAAATTTTATATTATCTCAAGAAATTCTCAACCAATATCAATCACGTTTGGTGTATAACATACCCCTACGTTCTTATGTTACAATGTGAAAATGGGCGAAATCAAAATCCACTTCTGGTTGATTCAAAATGAGGGTATGTTTACAATATAAGGGTAGTGGTTTCTGACTTTCCACCTGACTTTAAGCCATTTCTGTTGGACAATATGTGTGATATGTTAATGAAATTAAATCGATATGTTTTCTTAAACATAATAATAATATTAGTTTAGCGCTGAATATGAATGAAATCGGTCTAGCCCTTGGTCTGAACCTCATATCCCTAATATATTGATTACGAATCTCTGGTTGACCTTTTGCTCATATACCTATTATATTAAATTAAGCCACTTTGGTCGAGTTTATATCGCATGTATCTCATTTGAGTTAATTTGGTTGAGTTTAATAAAAATATCTCGGACACAAAGCAAATTATAATAACGAAAGTACTTGAGCCTATGACCTGCGTTTTATGTTAATATGAAAGCACATATGATTGTAATCCATTCACGATTTCGTCGAATAATGAATTCTTATGCAAATTTCTTTTAATATAAAGTTTTGCATACACCTGAAAATATGCTCACTTGATCTTTGAAAACTGCGAAAAAAGCTAGAGAATAAAATGTTAAAAAAGAAAATATTGCAATGCCTAGAGTAAGAATGTTCAGCGGCACCCGAACTTAGTTCTTCCTTACTTACGTTAACAATATTACTAACTCAGCAATTTGGTTTCATATTAACATAAAAAGCAGGTCATAGGCTCACGTACTTTCGTTATTATAATTTGCTTTGTGTCCGAGATTATTTTATCAGTAATTTGGTTTCAATACGAATTCCACGAATTTTTGATGTCAAAAAAAATCCCAAAACAGAGTCCGGCCAATAAAACGCTCTGGTCAAAATAATTAACGAAGGAGGAATGAAAAAACTTCCCGAGGAGCAGACCTGAAGAAGTTGATTAGATAAATGCGGAGGACGCTGTTATTATACATATATAATAGACCGGATATTAGGATAATTTTAATATTATTTTGTTGTTTTAAACTAAGTTTTGAAATTGTATTGCAAAGTTGAAAAGCGTAGTTGAATTGTTTTACTATTAGAATTTTGTTTGAATACTGTATACAATACAATACAATACTAATTTTGTTAATTGAATTTGTTGTTTGAAGACTCTGTGTTTTCTTGTGAATATAAATAGTCGAATTACAATATTCTAAAAAAAGTATAAATCTGTTTTATAATGGCATGAAACTTTAATGAAAATGAAATTTCATTCCGTGTTTTATTTTACAAACCATATTGTTTGTATGTATGTTTATGAGTATGGATGTATGTATGTATAATGTATATTTGTGAATTCGAAATTAAAATCAACATAAAACATTATAAATTGTGTGGTTTTTTTCTTACTGAACACGAAATGTAGTCGTTCCTGTATTTTTGAGCAACTCAACTAATTACTATTTTTGAAAGTTTTTGTACTCTCGCAACATGTTGCAACATAGTACAATAGTTTTATTCACCTAACGGTTGTTTGTAACACTTAAAACTAATCGAGATAGATATAGTTATATATATATATGATCAGAACGGTGAGACGAGTTGAATTCCGAGTGACTGTTTGTGTGACCATGCAAGTATAACTTGAGAAAACATTTAGACATAGTATTAAAATTTTGTACACATATTCCTTGGCACTCAAAAGAGTTGATATTGCAGATGGGCGTAATTGGACTACTGCTACGCCCACAAAACGCTGTTAAACAAAAACCTATAAAATATATAAATTATAACTATACTGTATACCGTTATACTATACTTTTCCAGTTAAGATATAAAGCTGAGATTTGATAAAGGAATCGCAGTAGGGGGGGGGTGAATACGTGGGTTGAAAATTTCGGAAAAGTAAGCATGGCCCCGCCCCCTAATATGTGTAGTGTACACATCTCACAAACACTAAAGCTATATCAACAAAACTTGCTGATAACAAATTTCTCCGGTGTTTCCTGAAATGGTGTAAAAATGGGTGAAATCTGACAGTAACCACGCCCACCTCTCATACTAAAGTTATGTTGAAAACTAATAAAAGTGCGTTAACTCGCTGAAGAAACAAGTCAGAACCATCAAATCTTACAGTGAAGATGGTACGGAATCAGTGCTTATGAATCCGTGCAAAATTTTAACGCTGGGTGTGGCAAAATTCACTTTTAGGTGAATTTCCACATCTAAGGAACGGCTATATTGATTTAAACCAAATTGGGTACGTAGTATTATATTTGCATTCTTATGTCATGTTGTGAAAAAAAATCATGCGCAAATACAGTCACAATCGGGATATAGCTTTTCAAGCCCCAGACAACAAATATAAAGGAGTCAGTGTCTATATTTGACCTTTTACTGAAACTATCAATCAGTCTGTGAGATATCTGTATTAAATTCAATGAGTATATTTTCATGATAATAATGTTCTCTCGTGTCAAAAAAGGGGAAGATAGGCTAAATACTTCCCCAAATATATTTAATATAAGGATTTTCAACCTCCCGTTAAACTTTATACCATATATTTCGGCCAGCGTATGAGTTATTCCTGTGAAGAGAGCGTCCCTTTTTGATGTGTGTGTTCAGTGTCCGTGTGCTTCAAATGGATAAATTCGGGTAAATACTTCTCCTAGCTCTCATACGAGTATACCTAATATATGGATTTTCAACCTTAAAGTGGACTTTATACCAATTATATCGGTAAATATATGAGATATCGTAATGAAATTCAGGGAGTATCTTTCCATGATAATAATGTGCCCTTGTTTCAAAAATGGAGTAAAAACAAAACAATCGAGTAAATATTTCCCCTAGCCCCCATATACTTAGCGTAAAAATGTTCAACTTTCCTGTAGACTCTATACGATATATATCGGTCGATACAGGAGTTATCTCTGTGAAATTCTCTTCCAGATAACAGCATTCCGCGTATTTAAAATGTATAAAAACGGGTGATTAAATCCCCTAGCCCCATATAAGTAATATACGGAATTTCAATCCCTGGACCCAAAAAAACCTTTTACTGGTAATAATATGCCATTATCCCAAAAATGAACAAAATCGGATAAATACCCACCAGTCCCCATTTGCCTAATATGAGAATTTCTAACTTCGGTTGACTTTATACCGTATACATCAAACAGTATGTTAGATATCTTAGCAAAATTAAGAGAACGTATAATATTAGATATAGCAAAGTTTAATGCCGAAAATGTGTGAATCGGTGTCAATGAATTATCTCAGTTCCCATATAATACATATAGTGATGTTCCTTATTCTAGCAGAATATATCGTTCAGTGTGTATTATCTTCATAAAATTGGGTGAAAACAATTTCTCTAGTGTACTTTTTACTTGAGTAATGACAGATGTTGATGCAATCAGTCCAGACAGTTTATGTTACTCAATATATCTGATATTTTAATAAAATTAAGTGGATTTGTTTCCTTAAACATAATGTGGTTTAACGTTAAATATGAATGAAATCGGCCCAGACGTGGTCTAGGTTGCTTATTACTATTGTAATGATTTCCGTTTCTCTAGTTGACTTTTTCCTCATGTATCTAATTATTTATTAAACCACTTTGGTTGAGTTTATATCGCATATATCTTATTTGAGTTAACTTGTTAGATTTTAATATAAATATCCCTGACACGAAGCAAAATATAGTAATAAAAGTACGTGAGTCTAAGGCCTGTAATATAAGTTAATAAGATACTAAATATAATTGCAATCCATTGGCAATTTCGTCGAATAATGAATGTTGAATTCTTCGGCAAGATTTTTTAATATAAAGTTATGCCAGCACCTGAAATTGTATGTCCGCCTTTGATCCTGGCACATTGCGAGAGTATACAATTTGCGGTTACACCCGAACTTAGCCCTTTCTTACTTGTTATGTTTATAATTTTCTCAGAAACAATATTGCAAATAGTATTTTTATTCATGAAATAAGATTCTCAATCTGGTTAATACACATATTATCATAGTTTTTAAGTGCAGCGCTTTAAACACAACTTTTTTCATCTACAAATATGCAAATTCACATATGCAAATATGCAATTTTCTGGAATTTCTCTTTGACTGTAAATGATAAAAAAAACTTTCAAAACATATCTAAAAAATTTTTATGATTATGATTAATTAAAATCTTCATTATGTGTATTATCAATGAAAGGTTCTCCAGAGCTGAACCAGGCAACATGTTACTCCCAATTTTCACGCACTACCTGATCCTAGCAAACAATCCATGGATTTCGGAAAGTGCACGGCATTTCATCAGAACTTAGCGTCATAAATAAACTGTATGGAAATCAAATCGCCAGCCGTCGCAGATAAAAAACTAGAGTTGCTTCGAAAAGTCAGAGCGACCGGCGTTTTAGATATCATAGAACGCTAAACTCTTCCATATCCAACATATCACAGCTTAAGTTTAGGTCTATTTTAATGTTGATTAAATACCGCAATTTGTATTAAGGCGTGTACACATATTGCAGCACTTACCTATTAATTTGATAATGCATCCCTTATTTTGTCCAGTCCACTTTCCAAACCGTCTCTTAGGTCACCTTTTATTTTGTTTGCTGTGCCATTCTCGTTTTCATGGTAGTAAAGAAAGTAGACCAATATACCGGCGACAAGGAAAACCACAAGAAATGCGCTTATTACTGAAATTAAAACATTTAGCGCACAACTAAAGCAGCTGAAAGGAAAAAGTTTAAATTTATAAACATATAAAGCCAAAATATCGAAGAGTATAAATTTTTAATTCGTCAATGAATCTAGTTTTTATAAATGAAATATATTTACGATTTATGTTTCGAGTTATTGGAGACATGGTGAACCACGAGCGACTTGAGTACTCGATTGTCTGCAGAGAACAGAACAGAGAAGAAGAATAGAGAACAAAAAAAAACAAAGGAAAAACAGAAAAACAAAATCAATACAAACTAAATAATATATATATAAATAATATATAAATAATTAATAGATAAATACAATAAAAAAAATAAAAACAGTAAAAATAATAAAAAAAAATAAAAATTAATAACAATAAAAAAAAATAAAAACGATAAAAACAACAAAAACAAAAAGAAATATATAAAAACAAAAAAAATAAACAAATAAAAGCAAAAAAAAAATAATAAAAGCAACAAAAAAAATAAGAAAAACCATAAAAAAAATAAACACAATAACAGAATAGAAAAATATAAAAAATTAAAAAATAGAAAAGAAAACAGAATAAAAGAAAACAGAATAAAAGAAAGAAGAAAAAAAAGACAAAAAAATAAAAACAAATAAAAAGTTAAAATCAAATAAAAACAAGTAAGAAAGGGCAAAGTTCGGGTGTAACCGCAAATTATACTCTCGCAATGTGCAAGGATCAGAGGGGGGCATACGCTTTCAGGCGCTGGCATAACTTTATATTAAAAAATCTTGCCGAAGAATTCAACATTCATTATCCGACGAAATTGTCAATGGATTGGAATTATATTTAGTATCTTATTAACTTATATTACAGGCCTTAGACTCACATACTTTTATTACTATATTTTGCCTCGTGTCAGGGATATTTATATTAAAATCTAACAAGTTAACTCAAATAAGATATATGCGATATATACTCAACCAAACTGGTTTAATAAATTTATTAGATACATGAGGAAAAAGTCAAGCAGAGAAAAGGAAGTCATTATTTTAGAAATAAGCGGCTTAGACCATGGTCTAAACCGATTTCTTTTATATATAGCGCGAAATCACATTGTGTTTAAGGAAACATATCCCTTGATTTCATTAAAATTTCACACATATTGACCAACATAAACGGTTTAAAGTCAGATGAAAAGCCAGGAATTCTTTTATCGGGCATTTTTGAGATAAGAGGAAGATCTCCACTGATCACATTAACTCTGTTCATTATTCAAGTATATTACGATTGTGAAGGTAACTCTGACACTGACCGACATATTCGGCATAAAGTCTGCTCGAATAGCGAAAATCATTATATGTAGTATATGGGAGCAGGGATAATTCGTAGACAGATATCACACATTTTCGGCAGTAAACTATGGTATATCCGATATTACACGTTCACTTTATTTTGCTAAGATATCTTACATATTGGCAGAAATATATGGAATAAAGTCTACCCAGAGGTTGAAAATCCTTATAATAGGTATATGGGGGCTAGGGGAAGTATTTACCCGATTTATCCCATTTTTGATACCAGAGCACGCTATTATCATGGAAAGGTAACCCTTCAATTTCATTACGATCTTATAGATTTCCCGATATTTTCGATTTAAAGTCAGATAGAGACACTGAGGTCCCAATATTGGGTATCTGTTGGTTTGAAAAGTTATAATCCGGTTTCGTCTATTTTTTCGCAAAAGATGACATATCCTGAAGACACTATTTGTACAAAGTTTGATATTCACATCTTAATTGCTGCTCGATTTATCTGCTTTAAAGTGAAAGATGAAAACTTAAAATTGTGTTATATGAGAAGTAGGCGTGGTTTTTATCCGATTCCCACAATTTTCACAGTGTGGCATAAGAATGCAAATATAATGTTATATACCAAATCTTGTTGAAATCGGTTGAGGGTTCTTGAGATATGGGATTTCTCCTAAAAGTGGACGGTGCCACCCCATCATCAAAACTTTACACGGATTCCTATCCAACACTTTCGTATCATAGTTTCTGCAAGACTTAATGTTTCTAACGTGTTCCTTTAGCGGTTTATCGCACTTTTAGTAGTTTTTAACATAATTTTTGTATGGGAGGTGGGCTTTTCATCCTGATCGTTTATATGTATATATGTCTATATCTAACTCGTTAAGTTCTAGGTGTTACAAACACCCGTTAGGTGAACAAAACTAATATACTCTGCAGCAATATGTTGCGAGAGTATAAAAAGTAAACAAACACAAGTAAGGAGGGGCTAAGTTCGGGAGTAACCGAATATTTTATACTCTCGCAATGTGCAAGGAACAACGGAGGGGAAATACTTTTAGGTGCTGGCAAACTTTTATACTAAAACATTTGGCATGAGAATTCAACATTCATTATTCAACGTAACCGTTAATGGATTACAATCATTGCTAGTACATGGTAATAGTACAGTATTTTCATTGCTATATTTTGCTTCATGTCGGAGATATCTACATTAAAATTTACCATATTAACTAAAATGATATATGCGCTATAAAAAAGTGGGTTAATTAAAGACATTAGGTATATGGGGAAAAAGTCAACCAGAGAAACGGAAATCATTACAATAGGAATAAGCAACTTAGACCATGGTCTAGACCGATTTCATTCATATTTAACGTTAAACCACATTATGTTTAAGAATTTGTATAAATTTAATTTCATTAAAATATCAGATGTATTGAGTAACATAAACTGTTTAAGGTCAGCTAGTAAGTCGGGAATCATTCCATTGGGTATATTTGTGCTAGGGGATGGTCCAGACATATTGCATTAACTTTTGTTATTACTCAAGTACAAAGTACGCTAGAGAAAATATTTCCACGCAATTTTATGAAGATAACTGGCACACTGAACAGCTCTTGTTCTGGTAGAATAACGAAAATCATTATATGTAGTATATAGGAGCTGGGATAATTCTTAGGCCGTTTGCACACATCTTCGGCATTAAACTATAGTGTAGCCAATATTATACGTTCACTCAAATTTGCTTAGATATCTTACATACTGTTTGATATAAACGGTATAAAGCCAACCGGAAGTTAGAAATTCTCATATTAGACATACGGGGCCTGGTCTGGTATTTATCCGATTTTGTTCATTTTTGGGATAACGACGTATTGTTACCAGGAAAAGATGCAAAGAGACTTTTATTAGGATGCCTCTGATTGTCGGATATTTACGATATATATGGTATAAAACCTAAAGGGGGTTGAAAATCTTTATATTAGGTGTATGGGGCTAGGCGAAATATTTAACCGATTTTCCCCGTTTTTTGGCACCAGGACAATTTAGTACCGCGAAAAGATATTTGATTTTCATAACGATACCTCACAGATTTACCGATGTTTTCGGTATAAAGTCAACCACAGACTTTGAGGTCTATAGAATGGGTATATGGGAGCTTGAAGTCATTAGAAGATTTTGATCATTTTTGCACATGAGATGGCATACATGGTGTGTTAAAAAAAATAACAGGAATGTTCTTCGACTTTAATGGCAAAGCGCATCATGAATTCTTGCCTCAAGGTCAAGCGATCAATAAGGAGTACTATATACAAGTTCAACGCCATTTGCGTGAAGCAATCCGAAAAATCGCCCGGATTTTTGGAAAAACAATTCACGGCTTTTGCTCACTTTTGCTCAATTCTACTCACACTTCGTTGCTTGTTCGTGAATTCTTGACCAAAAACAATACTGTAACGATGGCCCAGCCTCCATATTCGCCAGGCATGGCTACATGTGACTTTTTCCTATTTCCAGAAATAAAGAGAACCTTAAAGGGCCGTCGTTTTACAAGTATAGATAACATTAAAAGCGCATAGCTGAAAGAGCTAAAGGCTATCCCAAAAATCGAGTTTGAGAAGTGTTTCCACGATTGGAAGAAGGCTGGCGCATAAGTGCATAATATCGAATGGAGACTATTTTGAAGGCGACAACATTAATGTAGATGAATGAATATTTTTTTCAAAAAACGGGAATTATTGCTTCAAAGCCTCGTTCTGGACGCCAAGAAAATTGACAGATCGAGAAATACGCAAAGTTGTATTTCTTGTAAAGGTCAGTCCGCGTTTAACTGCGTTCCAAATATCAGAAGATCTTAAAGTACGATTTAAAAAAACAATATGCAGCGACACAGCAAGAAAATATATGGATTTTGGATATACGGATATGGATTATATACACATAATATATGCGCAAAGTGCTAACAAATTAGGGCTGCCAAACATGTTTTGCTTCCACCAGGAGAATGACCCTAAGCATACAGCGGAACTTGTTTGTCTCTGGCTACTTCACAATACTCCAAAGCAGCTACATTCACCTCCACAATCACCTGACCTTAATCCACTTGAGCATTTATGGGCTCTATTGGAGCGCAGAATTCGCAAAAATACGATAACCAGCAAAGAAATCCTCAAGACCGTTATATTGGATGAATGGAGTAAAATATCGGCTGAAGATACGAGGAAATTAGTACATTCCTAATCTATAAGATCTATAAGATTTCGAGGCTACCCCACCAGCTATTAAACTTTTTATAATTCCGTCATATGATTGTGTTTTGTTTGATGAGCGGAAACTTTTTCTGTTTTAGTAAATTGTTTTTAAAATGACAAAGAACTTTGCGGGTTTTGATTACTGAATTAATTGAAAAAAGAGTTTATTTTCTTAAACGAAAAGATATGATTTAATAATTCAAAAAAATTTTTTTGATCTCTTAATTGGTCAAACTTTTATTTTAGTTTAAAAGATTTTGTACCCAGTGAGCGGAGACTTTTTCTACCTAGTGTAGGTGTCCGTATTATTTTTCACATGACTGTATATGCCCGGACCCGAAGTTAGTGTTATGTATATGTTAAATATACAAATATGTAGGTCAAAAATGTAGGAACACTGTATCAAATTATGTTAGGCCATTTATGTTAATATTATATAAAATTAACATTACTATGTGCAGTTACATTCGAATATTTTACTAATGTATTTAAAAGCTAGACTTGTTTCTGGGGGAAACAAAATGCTCCTATCCTTATCTTTAAGAAAAAATTTTTATGTTCTTAAACACAAATTTGAAAAAGTTGTGAACAGCGTCGAACACAATCAGCTAGCATTTTTTTAAATAGTGCAAATAGGCTAAGTTCTTAGGTCTAACACCATCTACACCTTTTCCAATTCTACAGAAAATAAAACTCATATTGCAGATAGATTTGGTAATTAGCGCTAAAATATTAATTTGTATTTTATTATTTTTATATATTATATGTATATTATTATTTTCTACATTAATATAATTATAAGGGTAATAATTTGTGACCTCATTTTATTAATTTCGTTACTAATGATAGCATATGATGACGCCCCATTTTTACAGTGATGAAGCTTTCGTAAAATATTAATATAATATACATATTTGAAAGAATTATACAAAATATCGTTATGCATATATTGGGTTGTTCGGAAAGTCATTTCGTTTTTTCCCGCCAGAGGAATTAATTACGTTTTTTCGAAACTAACTTCACACTTAAGCCTCATAACCATTATATGTCATGAGAGCTGATATTGCAAGGCTTGTGTGTGAAAAAGTTCTATTAATTCTACCCAGTAGTTTTTGGTTGGTGCCTTTTTAAATATGGAGAGCAATAAGCAGCATTTTCGTCATATTTTACTTTTTAACTTCAGAAAAGGTAAAAATGCTGTCCAAGCGAGAAAAAAATTGACGGATGTGTATGGAGAAGGCGTGTTAACAGTACGCCAGTGCCAGAACTGGTTTGCAAAATTTCGATCCGGCAATTTTGATGTCGAAGATGCACCACGGTCTGGAAGGCCGGTCGAAGCTGACAAAGATGCGATAAAGGCATTAGTTGATGCAAATCGGCGAATCACCACACGAGAGATCGGTGAGAGGTTAAATTTGTCGAATTCAACTGTTTATGGCCATTTGAAAGGCATGGACTTAACCTCGAAGCTCGATGTGTGGGTGCCCCATGTCCTTACCGAGCGAAATTTGTGTCGTCGTGTTGACGCGTGTGATTCGCTCCTCAAACGTCTAGAAAATGATCCATTTTTGAAGCGGATTATTACTGGGGACGAAAAATGGGTTGTATACAACAATGTTAAACTCAAGAGGTCATGGAGCAGAAAAGATGAACCGGCTCAAAGCGTGTCAAAAGCCAACATTCACCAAAAAAAGGTGATGCTCTCCGTTTGGTGGGATGTCAAAGGAATCGTTTTTTTTGAGCTTTTGCCGGACAATACAACGATTAATTCAGAAGTCTATTGTCATCAGCTGGACAAATTGAATGATTCACTTAAAGAGAAGAGGCCCGAATTAATCAACAGGAAGGGTGTAGTGTTCCACCAGGATAATGCGAGACCTCACACAAGTTTGGTCACTCGCCAAAAACTTTTACAGCTTGAATGGGACGTACTGCAACATCCACCATATTCTCCAGATCTGGCGCCTTCCGACTACTATTTGTTCCGGTCCCTGCAAAATTTTTTGGATGGCAAAACCTTTACCTCAAATGAAGATGTCAAAAACCACCTGGACGAGTTTTTTGCCAGCAAGGACCAAAACTTTTATGAGAGGGGAATTATGTTACTGCCAGAAAGATGGCAAAAGGTGTTGGACCAGAATGGCCAATATATAATTTAATAAAATATTTATTCATTATACGAAAACTGTCTTTCATGTTCCCAAAAAAAAACGAAATGACTTTCCGAACAACCCAATACATGAATGTGTCAAAGTTGTATATGCATATTTCAAGTCATTCACAAATTGTCATTCAGATATGGTGTCATCAGATAGATTTTTTATATTTTTCCGTATCAAATGGCAGTGTGGAATGGACACACTGAACACACTGGTAGGGTTTGAGGCCCAACTAAAATATCTGCCATACTTTGGTACTTTCTTACCGGTCTGCAAGTCTCCGGTCAGACCTCGTAGCCGAAAATACTACCAGTAGACCTTCCATACAGCTCTGGACTGGCTGGTACAGATATAAGGTCAAAGAGGTCAGAAGATCTGAGATGCTGTTTAACTTGGTTTCTTGGACCATGGACTAACGATATGCCTTCCCGGCTCTGAAATCAACTATTTCCTCGATCTTACTCGATAGTCCGTTGCAGTTCAGTTGTAAGATTATCATGCGTCGCGATAAAGCTGTTGTGATCCTGGGAGTGAGGGAGTGGTGCATAGATGGTGTTTGTTGCAGCTATATCCCCGCGAAAACGGTTGTCGCACTGTGTGATTTGGCGATGCCGTTGAAGGCTGTTGCGGGGGCAGATTCCTACAGCAAGAGGCAACGTTCGACAACATTCTCGAAGTGGTGCCCAGATCGGAACACGTCGGGAAATGACACCAACCAGAACAGGAATTGCATCTGACTGATGTGATGTTTAGACGTATTGCGGTCTGACACACGGAGTAGATGGTGTGAGGAATCCGCAGTTGCCTTGTGGATCTCACACGTAGATCGAAGCGGGAAGAATGTTGTGGCTGGGATCGGTCAGAATGGAAGACATGCTGCCTAGTTGAGTTCCAGGGGGCCGTTGAGGTCCTTTGATGGACACTCGGTCGGAGTGGGGGCGCAGTGGGCGAAATAGAGGCATGTTGTGGTGCGTTGGCAGCATGAGGCCACGTCACTTGTGGTCCACTGCCTTTGTGTCTTAAGGCCTGGATAGGTCTCGTATCAGGAGGATATAGAGCAGTCGTGCTGCTAGGAGTTGCTCTGTTGATGAGAAATTTTCTTTTTCACTTACCAATCCAAACAGGGTTGGATCATCGAAATAACAGCCATTGGCCGGGTAAAAACAAATTAGGGTCAATTTCGGTAGCGTAGAACCGGCTGTTGTGGGAATTGTTCTCCTTTATTTATTTTCATTCGATTGCGGAATATGTAGATATGGTAATACTTATAATTCGTTGGAATGGAACATTTTTGATTTTGTGTGAATTAATCGAATGGAACAAAAAGAGAAATGTTGAATTAAAGCTGTTTTGAAAATAATTAATAAAAAAAAAATATGTAAAAACAATGTGTAATGTGTGTAAGTATATATGTAAGTAATGTGTGTGTAGTAACGTGTTAATGTATGAAGAGTGCATAGCATACGTGTAAAATTCACTATAAATCCAAAAATTTCATACTTACATTTGTTAAATTTTTTACTTTAAATACAAATATCTTAAAAACTATAAGTCTGCAACAGCTATTTATATACATATATTCCTAATCTGAAGAATCTCAAATATCCATCCAATGCGAAATTTTTAACTTAAAATGCAAATATCTTAAAAACTAGAAGTTTGCGGGCGCTATATTTATACATATTCGTGATCTGGAGAACCTCCTCTATCCGACCAAACCCATTTTAAAAACGAATTCGGGTGACGCTGTTCTAAATGAAAACATTATGGGTAAACTTTAGAACAGCATCTCTCGAATTCGGGGTTAAAATTGGTATGGGCGGATAGAGGAGGTTCTCAAGATCCCGAACATATATAAATATAGCCGCCGCAAACTCCTAGTTTTTAAGATATTTGCATTTTATGTTAAAAATTTAGCAATTTCAAATGTGGAACTTCTCGAATTATAATAAATTTTACGCTTATACCGTACTCTTTTCATACCCTAACACTTCATTAAATTGTTTCTACATATTTATTTTTTATTATTAATTGCAAAAATAGCTCTAATTCGGTATTTTAATTTTTATTCGGTTTGATTTATTCACACAATAATAAAAGGCTTGAATTCTGACAAATAATAGGTGTTACCATATCTACATATTTTGAAAACGAACCTAAATAAATAAAAAAAAACAGCACTTAGAGATCGTTTCTGCAGAAGCGGGCTTTGGTCCCGCTTTTGAAAAATAATCCTGGTCGGTTCAACACCAGGGTATACTCAGTTCTTTCGCTTAGAATTGCTTTTTGCGTTGGCGGCCTTTGGCCGCGTAAAAAAAAACCCCGGTCGATCCAGCACCTGGTTTTATCAATATCAAGGAAATAGTGAAAGATTTTACAATACCCATTACACGCCCCCTGAATGTGGGTAGAACTGTTGGGCGGTACAGTTCAGTGTGGAGTTGCATCGCAACCGGGTGTCGGACCCAAAGTACGGCAGAGGTCTTAGGTAGGCCCTACCAAGGTGGTTATTGTGTCTATTCCACAATGCCGATCGGTACCGTTGGTTTTAGCAAAAAGCTATTACTGACGGGGCGCTGATCAACTCATCCTATTGATTCGTTGTGTTTTAGAACACCGTGGAGTGAGGCTGTACAACGGCAGGTACCCACGTAAAGCACACCGTTCACTAATACCCATTACACGATCATGGTTTATGTATTTTGGGTGAAATCTTGTTTTTTTTTATTTATGTTCGTTTGCAAAATATGTAAATATCGTAACACTTAGTATTTGTTAGAATGCAACCCTTTTGTTATTGTGTGAATAAGTCAAACTGAATAAAGATTAAAATGTCGAATTAAAGCTATTTAGCCCATATCCGCCCATACCAATTTTAACTTGAATTCGGGGGATGCTATTCTAAAGCGCACAAAATAATTGTTACATAACACAACAATTTTTGTAGTTTTTAAATAGTTCTGCTAAAACCTTTACTTTCTTATATACAGCTACCAGTAAAATAATAAGGATGACGACTTTTCACCCACAGAAGGGTCACCACGAAAAGTTTACCTTTTCCACCGTGCTTCCGCTATCAGTCCTAGCTTATATTTACTCCAAATTCAAGTTTTTTCTATTTTAAATCACAGAAATACAGAAGAATCAATTTTATCCCACATTTAGTTACTTGGCATCCAAATTTGAGAACTTTGCCTTCATATACTGTGTGGAGTTTAAAACTTATTTTTTCTATGCATAGAAATTTGAAACAAATTAAAAATAAATTCTCGACCTAAAAGTGGATAATTTTAATAAAATTCTGAACTTCTGAAAAATTTTCTCCGAGTGATCATACCAACATTTCTTTTGCTTTTATGAAATAAATAGTTAACTCACCAGCATGCTACATTCCCTGCCAAACACTTGCACATTTTGTATTATAGTAATTAAGGAATGAATAAAATTAATTCTAGACAAGCTTTAATCTGGCCCAATCAGCACAGAAAGGAAATCCAATTAATCACAATTTATGGAAATAAAGAAACGCAACCCCTCTGTGACGTCATTCTTAGAAAACATTAATCAAAGATGACAAAATCGTACCTTTATCTATCCGACTATTGAGAAGTGTAACGAGTTTAAAAATAATCAACTACTTTGCAAGAAAACCAGCGGTTTAATCACACGCTAATTACCAGAGATCTCTGTTAAAGTTTCTTTAGCACTTTGAGGAAATAAATAGTTTTATTTTATGTTATTTCAGTTATTTATTTAGTTCGTATTTTAGTCTCAGCACAGCACTAAGAATGACATGATACGAAACTCTGTGTTTCGTGAGAGACATGCTAAAATCGACATTTTTTATAACCTTTGCCAATGCTGTCACTGCCGAAAATATTAGATTGGGTGTTCTAGGCTGTACAAACGGCAGGTACCCACGTAAAGCACATCGTTCGTTCTCGCAATGTGCAAGGATCAAAGGCCGGGAAATGCTTTCAGGTGCTGGCATAACTTTATATTAAAAAATGTTGCGGGAGAATTCAACATTTATTATTGGGTGAAATTATGAATGGATTGCAATTATATTTGGCATCATATTAACTTCTACTTTGGGTTATATACTCATAAAATCAATCTAACTTATGCAAATCATCTATATTAATGATATTAGTGTTGTGGGAAGGTACAACAGCCATCATTTCTGTTACCGAAAGGCACAATATTATTTGAAATATTCTTACTTAATTTTGTTGAAACATCTTGTATGGAGATATTTCCGATATAATCCTAACCAGAGGAACGAAGTTTAATACATTGTGACCAACACGAATGCCAGAACGTTCGAGTGGCGATGTGTTATTAACGATCTACTATATAAGGGCTGCCGGAGTGGCAGTACACCCAGTTCTAATTAGAGTGTTGCTGAATAAAATGTTAAGTTAGTTGAATTAGAAATAAAGATGAGTGTATAGCCATTAAATTATGACTTTTATTCAACAATCCAGTGATCGAACTCTGGGTATAGTTTCAACATAGGCTATTAAACTAGTAAACCCATTACAGTTAGTTTCAGAAGCGGGATCGCTAAATAAAGTCCCATAAGACACAATTATTTGAGAATTTAAGTTTTATGAACTGAAGATTCAAGAACTAAAAGTGGAGGCTGGAGCAAAGTGGTTTGGCAACAAATGGAATAAAATCCGATTTTCCATTTCGGTTGCAAGAGGCCTTGGAAGCAGATAAATTTAATGTTAGCGAATATGTCTTTCAATTGGAATTAGAGGAATTGACAACGAAGATGGAAGAAAGGAAAGAGACTCAATGTTCATCAAATATTATGGACATGAACACGATGTTGGCTGCAATATCGCAGATGTTATCACGCCTTTCAACACAGTTGTCCTCACAGATAACAGAGGTGTGTCATCACAGTTGAAAGAACCGTAGACACGTATATCCACGCAGGTAACCCAACAAATAACAGATGTGTCATAACAGTTTAAACAGTAGGAGGTACGTGACGACCTACGTGGCTACGTGTCGCTACGAGCGACAGCGACAGCGAGCTTTAATCGGCTAATTATGTCAACAGGCTCTGCCAAGGTAAAAACTCTGATTTACCGATAAATGCGGTAAAAAGTCAACCGGGAGTTCGAAAATTTTTTATATTAGCTATATGCAAGCTATAATATTGTATTGCCCGATTTCACCCATTTTTGGCACAGGCGCATGTTATTACCGGAGAAAGATGCTCCTGAATTTCATTTATATTTTTCACAGAGACCGATGTTTCCGATAAAAGGTATTTTACAACTTACAATTACATTTGTATCTTTATTTGTTGTTTATTATAACATTTTATAGGCTTTTGCTAAACGGCGTTTTGTGGGCGTGGCATTACTTCGATTACACCCATCTACAATAACAATCGTCTTATAGTGCCAGAGAACACATTTGCCAAATTTCATCAATATGTCTTAATTTTTACTCGAGTTATCGCGTGTACGAAGGATGGACAGACGGACAGTCACCCGGAATTCAACTCGCCTTTACTGGTCCTTTATATGTTGTATATGTAACTCCATTTCTATCTCGATTAGTTTTATGCGTTACAAACAACCGTTAGGTGAATAAAACTAATATACTCTGTTCTAAACCTTAAAATGTTCAGACATTTTGTGACATGAGGGATTACTTGCTATGGTAATACAAACTAGATTATCTTTGTAAATCTTAATTTGGTCATTCATTTCAAACTTTATACTCTTTATTAAAGAATTAAGTCACAATGCTTCTCTAACCGCTTCAAACAATGCTATATATTCCGCTTCTGTTGATGAGACTGCTATGGAATTCTGTTTCTTTGAATTCCAACATATAACATATGACTCAAACAGTTTAAATAAATAACCACTTGTACTTTTTCTGTCAGTCACACTCCCTGCTCAATCGGAAACAACATACCCTGACATACATACTGGCAACACTCTTTTAAGACATTGCCACAACTCTTTGGTATTATTACAGTAATTTTTACAGTTTCACTCAATTCTTACCGATCATCTTTTCTCTCTTATTTTATGGCAATAAAGTATCGTATTTCCATTAAACTTGCCATTCTGAATTCCGTTATCAAAAAACTCTTTATTTCAGATGGTAATCAATCATCAATGGTAATCAATAGGTCAACATATAGCAATAGGTACATATTTTTTGGAAATATGTCCTTTATCGAGAATGGCTGAATTTTCGAAACCAAATTTCTTTAGAACTTGCTCAAACAACTCAGACCAACATTTAGCTGCCTGTTTTAGGCCATAATTGTCCTTTATTAAACTTACATTGTCATTATTTCATTATTAATAAATAAATAAATAAAATAAAATAAATTATAAAAATATAATAATTTTCATTAATACTTCTTCCGCTAATGTGTCATTCAAGAATGCACTTTTCACATCCATAAGATATACTTTCAAGCAAAATCGGTTTGAAGTAGCTAAAATAAAACGAAAACTGGCAATTCTTGCAACAGGTGCAAATATTTCATCGTAAACTAATAGATACATTTGTGTGAAGCCGCCTGCCACAAGTCTTGCCTTATATTTCGTAGCCATGCGAAATTCATTTGGTTTAACGGCAAATACACATTTTCGGTCCACAATATTTTTATTGTTTGGTTTTGGAACAAGACACCATATTTTATAATATTTAGATAATGTGAATCTAATTCTTCTTTTACTACCTTTTTACTGTATTTTATTTCGTCAAATTTGTTCGGGATGTCTTTAAAGAATGTGCACGCGTTCATAAGACAATCATTTAAAAGTCTATAATCAATTCTCGACTTAACTTTCTGCCGTTCACCTTTTTTTTGTGACTAATTTTTACTTTCAGGCATTTTACAAACAACGTCACCTATATCCGATATTAGAATATCAAACATTTCTTCCGTACTCTCATTCCGGAAATTATTGCCAGGAGCATCCTTACTCTCATTTCGGATATTAACTTGATAATTTTTATTATGATAATTTAAATTCATACCATCCCTATTTTCATTTGGGATACCATTTTGATCAGTTTCATTTTGATCAGCTTTACATTTGTACCTACCATTGTACCAACCTTACACCAGTTTGAAAACCTTGCTTACACCAGTTTGAAATATAAGGTGGTTACAAACCATATATATAAGAAATATTTTTATATTTATTACTTATTTAAATCAAATAATAAATATTTTATATGTTTAATTTTCTTACTACAGTGGAATCTCGGAAAAATTAACCAAAGTGTCCTGAAATGTGTAATTAAATTCTTCGAATTTTACTTTTCCAAACAAACTTCAAAATTGAAAAATATGCTGTATTAAACAGAAGTTTTTTTGAAAATAAAATACTAAATTCATATATTTACTTATTTTAAAATGCTATAAATCGTATTTTTTTCTTGAGGCCTAAGGGGCCGTATTGCTATCGTAGGTTTTTTTTTTTTACTTACTGGGTTGTAGTAGTTTTTTGTATTTTGGGAGCGATTTATATTTTTAATTACATATATTAATAATTAATCTCTAACTATGCCTTATATTTATATACATATAATTATTTTTCTAACGTTCCTGTCTAAATAATTTCTAAAAAATTTTAAATTGGACGTTTGTAAGTAGTATCTTTTCTATTTCATGGTTAAAGGCAGAGATTTGTTAATGTTATATGGGTGGAAATAGGCTTCCTGGGGAACCGAACACCCAAACAATATGAGTAATCCGCCTACATTGCAGTCTCAGAGGTGGCGAGGGAAAGCAATAAATATGCAAAATTTTCTTCAAAAATATGATTGTAAGTTTTCATTAATATTTTCCATCAAAAATACATTTCACAAGAAAAGTTCTTGCCTTATACAACTTTTATTTAAAGCTCTGTATCGGAAAAACGCATTAATTAAAAGAGGTGATCTCAGCTGTCTGAAAATGTTGACTTGTATTTTTTTCTTTTGTTACTTGTACCCAATGCAATTACGCCAATTTAAGATGGGATGATACACACGCTCTCTTTTTCCCTCAAACGCGTTCCCTGATGAAGGTCGTAGCGATGGAGATCAAGGAATTTTGAATAGCTGATATCAAAAAAGGCATGCTGCCAGATATAAATCTGCTAATGTTGAAGTTCGTAGCGATGGAGATCAGGGAATTTTGAATAGCTGATATCAAAAAAGGCATGCTGCCAGATATAAATCCGCTAAAAGTAACTGACAAAATCAGTGTGAAAAAAATTTGAAGGAACGACACAGATTATATAGAACTTTAAGTGACCAATTAAATTTTTTAGCTATTCTTTGCTATAAATGATAAATACTTTTACTTAGTACGTTTCCCATATCAGTGTGGTATTTTATTATGAATTGTTTTGATTCTTTGTTGTGATTTTTATGTTTATACATGGCGTGTCCAATGGTCATTAAGGACCTATAAGTTCAACGCCAACAATTCATTGCTTTTGCTCACTTTTGCTAACTTTTGGTCAATTCTATTCACACTTCGTAGATAGTTCGTGAATTCTTGGTCAAAAGCAATAATGCAACAATCCCCCAGCCTCCATATTCGCCAGCCATGGCTACGTGTGACTTTTTCCTATTTCCAAAAATTAAGAGAACCTTAAAGGGCCGTCGTTTTACAAGCAGAGGTGACATTAAAAGGGTATCGCTGAAAGAGCTGAAGGTTATCTCAAAAATCGAGTTCGAGAAATGTTTCGAAGATTGGAAGAAGCGCTAGCATAAGTGCATAATATCGAATGGACGCTATTTTTAAGGCGACAACATTAATGTAGGCGAATGAATAAATATTTTTTCCATAAGACGAAATTTCCCATAATTTTTTGAACGCACCACGTATATTATTATATTATATTAAACGAATTTTAAAAAATAAAATTTTTTTTTGGTATATATGTTTATATTTGGTATATATATAATTTTAGTATATATGAATATACGTATTTAATGTTGGAAATGCGAGATATAGGCCCACTGGAGAACCGAAATAGCAAATTTTCAAAATATTCAAAAGTGTTTTTAAAATGCCCAAACTAATGTTTTCGACAGGATTTTGACAGCTCGCTTAGACCATATTCATACACTAAGACTCTTGTTGCACAAACAGTTAATGCCGAGGGGGCGACGAGGAAAGATGAAGGATGCAGAGTTGCTCGTGCTTGCGCAATACGCTTCGTGTTCTTGTTCCTAACAGTTCACTGCTGCCTAGTTCGACATTCCTTTACATTTTGAAATACTTTTCGTGGTTACAGTTGTTTTGAATTCGACGGATGAACATACTATATATCGGCACCAAATTTTTATTTGCCATCTTTTTTTATTAAAATACGAATAATATTAATTATATATTTTAGAAAATGCAGTATAAAGATAAAATTTAGCTTATGAATGGTATGGTTTAGTTCATTGAGGAAGCCATGGTAAGTGATTCGTATGGAGTTAAATTATACTTTATTGTATTGACATAAAAATGTTATGATGTGTTTATATTTATTTTTATCTTAAACTCAAACTGTTTTGTTCAAATAACATTTTATTCAAAATAAGAAATATATTTAATTACCTTTGTAAATAAAATTAAATATAACAATACAATTAATAATGTAGAACACATTAATGTTAATAATAATGTTAATAATGTATGGACACGTGCGCATACACATGCCAACCTCTGCAGTTTTGTCCGTTGTTTTTTAAATTTGACAAGGGAGACCCTTGAGGTACAGGTACCGCTCCATGTGCGACTATTGATCTAACTATCATGGTGTACATCCAGCGTAGTATGGTTTCTATCTTGGTTTGCATCCTAGGTTTTACCAGCTAATCGTTTGTACTCCATTAGTGCATTGCTGGCTTTCGCAGTTGTGGAGTCCACAATTTTTTCACCCAAGCTTTGAATCTAGTATTAATCCTAATCCTACCATAGCCACTTCTACGCCATTGAGTATTATGGTGATCAGGGAATAAAATGTTGCACCTTTAAGTTTTGTCATCTCACTTCCAAACAATAATCGAAACCGGACTAAGGCTTTTCAAGTTCCCAGATACCGAATATGCCTACCTCAGGGCCTATGGCCGATTTTTTTTACCGACAATATCGGTCAATATGTGAATTATATCAATTAAATGCAGAGAGCATTTTTCTCTGATAATAATGTGCACTTGTGTCAAAAATGGGCAAAATCGTTTCAAAACTTCCGTTAGCCCACGCATACCTAACATAAAGATTTTCAAACTTCCATTTGAGCTTATACTTTAAATGTGGGGCAATCATGGTACAATCTTGGATATACTTGGTTTGGTGGCCAAAATGTGTGAAATCGGTAAACAAATTACCCCAGCCCAAATATATTGGTAAAACTATGAGTTATTTTAGTAAAAATTCGTGGAAATATGTTCTCGTGCATACTGCAGTTTAATGCTAAATGTAAATGGGATCTGCTTAAACCTTCTCTAGCTCCAATATACCCAAGTTAACTTTAACACTTTAAACCGTTTATATAGGTTAATATGTGTGATATTATATTATCCTTATCCATAACATGGTTTATATAGCTGAATATGAATGAAAGCGGTCTAATCCTTGGTCTAAACCCCATATCCCAGACAAAATGATTTACGCCTCTGGTTGACTTTTCCTCATACACCCAATATATATTATTAACTTTTGTCTCTTTGGTTGAGTTTATATCGGATATATCTCAATGAAAGATGCCTCAACAAAATTCACCGAGAGTATTTCGATTAGTACTATGTCATTTGGTAGTTATTTTTGTGACAAATTATGACACTAATGAGATGGATATTGTGATTTATGTTATGACACAAGGGAAAAATTAGTAATGAAACTAAGTAAGTATATAACCAATATATACTCTAAGCATGTAGCAATAGCAATAGCATGCCAAATATGATCGGAGTCTATTTACTATTTCGTTGAATAATGAGTGCTGAATTCTTACGCAACATTTTTATACTCTTGGAACATGTTGCGCACAGTATAATATTTTTGTTTACCTAACGGTTGCTTGTAACACCTAAAACTAATAGAGATAAATATAGAGTTTTATATATAAATAATTACGATGTCGAGACGAGTTGAATTCCGGGTGACCGTCAGTCAGTCCGTCTCCGTGCAAGTGATAACTTGAGTAAAAATTGATATGTCTTGATGAAACTTTGAACACATGTTCACTGATACTCTGATTAGGTTGGAATTACAGAAGGACGGAATCGCGCTATTGCCACGCCCACAAAATGTTGTTAAGCGAAAACCTATAAAATGCTATAACCAAGCTTCCAATTAAGATATAGAACTGGTGTTTGGTAGAGGAGATCGCAGTGTAGGTTGAAAAGTCCTAAAATGTGGGTAGGGCATTTTAGAAACCTAAAAATATAGCCGTCAAGTTAGCTGAGGACAAAACCTTTTAGCACCTCCACAAACGGTGCGAAAATAAGTGAAATCGGATGATAAGCACGCGCACTCCACATCTAATGGTTCTGTTGAAAACTATTAAAAGTTTGATAACTCACTAAACAAATAAGTCAGAAGCATTAGAATTCACAGATAAGTTAGTACTTAAGGGTTTCAAAGGAATCGACGCAAAAATTGGACAATAGGCATGATGAAACCCACCTTTAGATGAAATCCTATATATCAGGAACTACTATACCAACTTCAAAAAAGTTTTTTGCATTGCTTATATTTGCATCCTTATGTTACAGTTTGAAAATGGGTGAAATCAGATTACAACAACGCCTACTTCGTATATATCACAATTTTAAATTTCTTATGATTATTTCTTATGATTTCTTTACGGTATATAAATCAATTACCAATGAAGATATCATAATAAAACTTTACTCATATCGGTACCCCAAAGGTTTGCTATTTCCTGTTTAAAAATAGTGGAACAAATGTATCTGAACCTTAGTGCCTATATCGGACTTTTTAATGGATTTCAAAAATGGGGAAAATCGAGTAAATAGTTCCCCTAGTCCCCATTTACCTAGTATAATATATAGCTTAGTATATATATAATAATATGTCGGCCAATATATATCTGAGAAATTTAGTGACTTAGATAGATTGATTTTATAAGTATATGACCTAAAGTAAAAATTTTTTATGATGATATGAAAATATTATACAAATAATGAATGTTGAATTTTTACGAAACGTATTTTGATACAAAGTTATTCCAACACCAGAAAGTATTTCCTCGCCTTTGATCCTTGCAAAGTGCAAGTGTATAAAATGTTTGGTTACACCCAAACTTAGCACTTCCTTGCTTGTTTTATATAAATTTATTGTGTAAGAAATTAATCACATGAATTAACCATGCATATTTAGATTTTCATCTTCAATTTCTATGATATTATATAATATTGCCAAAAATGCATAATATATATTTACAAAAAATTTTTTAAATTAAAAAAGAGGAATATTGGTAAAAACCTCAGAATTTATATTATAATAAACATTTCATAAAATAAATTTTTAACACATGCGATTACCTTATGTGCGTGCCATTACCCATGCGATTACCTTAGCATATTTGACATGGTATACATAGTGGTAAGCATGAAAGAATTATACTCAATGCGATAACGAGCATATACTTTCGGATCCTGAAATTCACGAGATTTAAATTTATTTTTTCTTTATTTTACTAATTGAAACCTTAACAGATCTCAATTCAGATATTTTAACAACATATTTTCCTTACTGTGATTATTCAAATATTTCAGGAAAATATGTTCATATGTGTGTTAAGTTAAGGAAATATTTATGCGTATATACCCAAATATGATAAAAGAACACATATTCATTAATGCACATACGTTAATGTTTATTTTCCCTTGCCACGCAGAAACAAAGAAACGAACTCTTCACCTTTGCTTTTATGCGAGAACAGCTAGAAAAAAGCGAGTAAGACGGTCGCAGGCAAAGGAGAGTCAGGAGGCAAGTACCATATAATTATTTAAGAAATTTTTTTTTTATTAATGGATTATATTTTTAAACTTTTAAAATTCATATGAATTCGCATGTTTTTACATTATATGTAAATTATATCGTTATATATCTTTACATTACATTACTGCTTTTATTTAACTTTTACTAGTAATGCTACTTTTGCAGTAAAGCGATTAACAATTCGGCTGCATGTTCATGCCGTCGAATTCAGCTAAAATGGTCTAAATCAAAAAACTATAATATAATGATATTAAGTAAATATGTGGACACAAACACCAGTTACTTCTAAGTGTTTTTAACCACACTCCATGATGATAGCTTTAGTAATTTATATCTCGTGTTGTATAAGTGCGATCGAGTTACGTTATATGGCGTTAGAAAGTTAAGATTTCGTAATAAAAAAGCGAACAAGCGTTTTCTTCGATAAAGACAAGACAAAAACGTAAACCAGGCGGCTGAAAATGTGAATAGTGTTTGTCGATTCTGTTCCGGTAATTTTGATGTCAAAGTTGCACCAAGCTATGGGAGACCACTTGCCGGAAATATCGATAAAATAATGTAAATCGTCGAGGCCGACCCCTGTAAGCACTTTTTCGATTTCCCAGGAGCTAAACATTGTACAAGAAGCCGTTTGGAACTATTTAAATAAAGTTGGATACAAAAAGAAGCTCGATGTGTGGGTGGGTTCGACACGAGTTAAAGCAAACAAAAAAAAAAAACTGAATTTCGATCTGCGAATCGTGAAAATTGATCCATTTCTAAAGCGGAGAGTGAGCGGTGAGCCAGCACAAACGGTGATTGACAGTCAGGACGGTTTTGCTACGTGTTTGGTGGGATTCGAAGGGAATCATCTACTATGAGCTGGTCCCCTATGGGAAAGCTCTTAATTTGGACCACTATGTCTACCTGTCAAAATAGCAACAAATTATCGAACAAAACGGTGCTATTTGACCTAAAGCGGATCATTCTAGCTATGCTAAATAAAACCGAAACAACGAAAGTAAATATTTATGAGTTGAGGCCCCATTCAGCTCTAGACCGGTGACATTTGTAGCTTGAACTCAAGTGTCTTTATTTGTTTATAGGAATACATACAAATTAATATAATTTCAGTTCAAGCTGAAGTATTGTAGTACTATCAATCTACTACTATCATAGTACGCATGGCACATTTGCGGATTTTAGTCGCCTCTTACGACAGCCTCTTACGAATTCTTTCACCCTCCAACCCGTTGAGGCTACTAAAAGAATTCGTTAGAGGCAATACATTTTTTAATAAAGATGGTACGGAAGGGCTGTGTAGGAATCGGCGTAAAAATGGGACAGTGATAGTGGCACCGCCCACTTTAAATTGAAATTCCATACCTTAGCAACCAAACGGTGCATAACATTATATTTGCATCCTTATGCTACGTCGTGAAAATGGACGAAATCGGACTGCAACCACGCCTACTTCCTATATAACACAATTCCATCTTATTCTTATCTTATATTGAAAATCTGGTACCAATGAAGATATTGGAAGGACACTTTACACAAATAGTGCCTTTAAGCTATGTCGTCTTATTTCCCGAAATGGTTGAAGTCAGACTATAACTTTTCGAGCCCCCAGATACCTAATATATCAACCCCAGTGAATATGGTTGACTTTTTACCGAAAATATCGGTCCATCCGTGAGATATATTAATGAAATTTAGAGAGTATCTCTTTGCGATGATAATGTGTCCTTTTGCCAAAAATGGGTAAAATCGAGTTAATACTTCTTTTAGCCACCATCTTTACTATTTACCATATTTACTATAATACAAAGATTTTGAAACTTCCGGTTGATTACATACGGCTTACGTGGTGTGTTCAAAAAATAACGGGACTATTCTTCTACTTGGTTTCTTCGACTTTAATGGCACAGTGCATCATAAATTCTTGCCTCAAGGTCAAATGGTCAATAAGGAGTACTACCTACAAATTCAACGCAATCCGTAAGAAACGCTCGGATTTGTGGAGAAACAACAATACCCTAGCGATGCCCAAACCTCCTTATTTGCCATATGGTTCATATTTTTGTGCCACAAATTAAAAAATTGGGTTAATACCCCCGTAGCCCCCATTTGCCTAATATAAGATTTTCAAACTTCCCTTTTTCTTTCTTTTTAATATTTGGTCGCACTGAATCAATTGTTTGGAAGCACATAACTTTTTGATAGTTCAGAAAATAAGCAACGAGACTGTATAAAAACGAATAAAACTAGAAGACAGTTTTGTATTACAAGAAAACCGTAGATGTCCCTCCTCATTGTGCTCATGCGCAATAGCAGTGTCATGCACATGCAATAGTCATGCACACATAGCATGATTTAGTTACATTACTTTATAATTTTTAAATAATATAATTTTAAATATTTTATTATTTTAAAATAAAGCGACTTTCTCAAAATGCCAAGGAACAAGTTTACCAAGTTTTATCAATATATCTCAATTTTTACTCAAGTCATGGCTTACACGGACAGACAGACATTCGGAACTCACTGCGTAGCCATCCTAATCTCGACTAATTTTAGTTGTTGCAAACAACCGTTAGGTGAACAAAAGAGAGTATAGTATAGCTCTGCAGCGTGCCACGAGAGTATAAAAATTGGACTAGATTGGGAATTATTTACATACATATGCATAACGATATTTACTAGTAAAGTTTGAGCTGAAAGAAACATTTTACAAAACCCTAATTAAAATACAAATTTCTTGACGATGTCAATTATATTTATATTCTTTTTATTTTTTTGTTAATACGTCTGACAAGATGGTATGGCAAGATTTATATTTGATATAAAGAACCTTGTACATTTCGATACTCTATATATTAAGGAGTGTCTTTCTATCAGATCGTTGACAATAGGCAATCATCATTTAACTTTCAATTGGATACTGTGAAACGTGCACTAAACATTTAAATGATTCTTAAACTATTTCTTAAACACATTTTATTCGATTAAGGTAATATTGAATGAGATTATTAAATGATTATAAATAAATTTGTACTGAGATGTAAGTCCCAAGTACAATACAATAACATTTTCACCAATGCATTATGGATACATATGAAATGATTTTTGTAAATTGGTGGAGTTTTCTTTTTTGAATTTGATTAAATGTTTCTTATGACCAGAATATATAATGGGACAAACCTTAAAAAGGAGGTTTTTAATACATTGTTTACAAAAGGAACATTTACGAAAACAAAAATAATATGAAAGTGTAAATGCGAGAATACATATATTATATATTCTCGACACAATAACTCATATGACGGTATTAAAACTAGTATACAAGCTTTTACGTATTTTGTATAGATTTGTATCTATAATCTAAATATTTCGCTTAACTTATTGTTCAATTTCTTTTCTTTTATTTAAAAGTGTCCAACTAATTTCCGTAAATACTGATTATACAAGTAATAAATGCGTTTATAACGTGTTCTCGGATTATTCCCTTTTCTTAAACATATTAAAAACATATTTATGTAGCATATTCGCATAATAGAGTGCACTTACATATGTATTTGCTTAGAAATAGTACAAAATGTCAATTTACAATAATAATATTGCTTTGAAAATTAAGCAGTTGCAATAATAAGATACAAGAGTTTTACTTCCGTTTTTACAAATATATAAATTAAGCGGTTATGTCGAGGACAATCATATTGCATTTTTTACTATTTACAATAACTTTTGAGAGCATGTCTGTCATGCATCATGCATATGTATACATATATATGTATTAAGATGCTGAATTTTAAATTATATGTATACCAATCAAATTATTTATGCATATTAGTATTTAATAATATTTTTGATAAAAAGTTTTGGGTTTAGTTTTAAATGTGCAAGACAATTTTCCTTTTATATTTAAGAACGTAAAAAACCGAAAATAAGAAAAAAATAAGTAATACAAAAAAAAGCTTTTTTATCCTTATAAAATTTCATGTATTAAAGAGTTTAACAACAAATACTGCAATAACTTATTTAAATTTCAACAATAGCATACATTTGATTAGATAGCAAATAGAAAATGGAAAATATATTGTGGTAATGAAATTATTTTAATTTTCCTACATAAATATTTGTGTACCATAAATATTTTTGAGGTCACCTGCGGTATTATGAATATTGTGGTGATTCTCCTCCCGATGCAATTTTCTTCACTCGGCTGACATCATCGTATGCAATCGAAAAAACGCTTTTCTTATCTGTAATGGGATTTCTACGACCCATATTATTTAGCAAAGAATTCATGGCAATTCCAGAATCGTGATCATCTTCTAATTTAGATACATTAAGTTGTTTTTGAGAGCCTTTGCGCATATTTGTATTACTACTTGAATTCTGGTGGGCAGAATTTGGATTTTCCATATTTAGTCTTACTTTGGAGTTTGTTAGTTTGATTTCATTCTCTTTGATAGGCGACGGTTTAGAATTTACTTTTATATTTCCTGGCACCATCTTAGTTGCAATAAATGGCGGAGTTTCGGGATACATGTAATGCGGCAATTTTGTTGGTGGTAAAGGGACCTCAGGAGCGTTTTCGCGTTCAAACCTATGCTCCGAATGTTGTAAAAGTGGGTGGCTAGCATCAGTCTCAATTTTAGGTTTATGGTGCTTATTCATTACAATATCTTCTTTCAAGAGTCTGTTGTTTTTAGGGGGTGATTTTTTTGTTGGAGGTTCTGCTCTGCTTTTTCCATCTTCAGAAAGAATAGAATCGCCCTTGGAGCTTAAACGTTTTTTCGTTACACTTATTTTTCTCTTTGAAACTGTTAGTGATTTGAAAGCATCGGACCTAGTTTTGTTATTTATTTTTTTTGGTTTGCCATAGTACCACTCCATATATTTTGGAATAGATTTTTCAGTAATGTCCCCCTTACTGTATCGATCGTCCTGATGATTTAAGTTGGTTTCACTTTGGTATACACGCTCTTTAGCTACCTGACGTGGTTTAGTCATTGAAGATATATGGTTTTCATTATCAAAACCACTATGAGGAATTTCTGATGAACTTTGCGAACGATTCCGTCCGTGTGTCGCTTGCCTACGTGACCCTCTGGGTTTGGCTTTGGGTGTTTTATTAGTAGATATCTCGTCTTTTAATTGTATTTTATAGGAAGTTTGATCATTAATATCTATATTGGAGTGCTTCTGTTCCGAATGATGTGGGGTTAATACATTTCTCTTAACAATAATTTCGTCAGCTTCAGAATCATTGGAATAATCATTCTCATTATCATAGTCGTCATCTCCGTTGTTGTCTGTTGAATAGTATTCGAATTTATCAACTTTCATTGTTCGATAATGATCTGCACTGCTACACCTCTCATCTAAGGAGTCAGATATATCCAATAAAGTTTCTGGACTTACTTTGGGATTTTGTCGCTGCATTGAATTTCTATTATTCTCCCTTTCTATGTTCTTTTTATATCTAACACTGGTTTTTGTTTCAGCATGTTTCCGCAGGGGTTTTTTGGGTGGAGTACGCTTTCTTGACTCCAATACCTCATCATCTTCCTCTTTAATGGGAGTACGTATCTTTCTTTTAATCTCTTCTACCATAACAATTCTTTTTCTTGGTTGTGTGCTATTGCGATATTTACTTCGTCTTTTTTGATTTTTACGTTTTATCCAGAACTGACCTTCTGCATTTTCTGGAGGACTGTATCGTACATACTCATATTCATCTTCGGTCAGGGAATCATCATTTTCACTTCGAGCTTTGCGTCGCATGGTCTTTCCTTGTACATATGCAGACATTTTCTCAGGAAACACAATTTTATTGTCTATATGTGCACAAATTTCACATTCCGTTTGTGTTGCAATTGCCACAGAGTGACCTGGAAGGCTTTGTGTTTCTAATACAACTTCTCGCTGCGAACTATGGGTTTTTATTTTTTCTTTCTCCATTAATATTTGACGCAGTAATATATTTTGTTGTTTTAAAGAATTTTCAAGCTCGTGTGTCAATGATTGATTTGATACTGATGGCTGGATCTGACTTATGAGACCCTCTGTTTGTAGGTTCATCACACCTTGAGTACGCTGCGTATGTATTACCTTCACTTCCGGCTCAGTCTGAGAATAGACTATGCTATTCGGACCCGATTTGCAGAGATCGAATGTTTCTCCCCTCAAAGTAGAGTGGTGCTCAATTTCATTGGGCATAGACTGTATATAAGTGGCACCAGGAACTATTTGAAAATGCTCACGTATTATCTGTTTACCATCAGGCTGCTCTTCAATAAAACGGCGCATTAGAATTTCTTTTCCACTATTGTCCACCATTACCAATTGAGGCTGAGAGAGAGTCGCTGATTTCATTGGCAAATTGACATAAATGTTATTTTCATCATCCACTGCTGCAACATCCTCGCGGGTTTTGTCTCTAGTCATAAGTTGCAGTATTTCAATATTTCCGTCCTTTATGAAAAAGTCCCGTTTATTCCGTAGACTGCTCCGAGCTGTGTTGTAATCGATATCACTACCGCGTTCAATTTCATGGCGACGCATAGAATCTTCATCAATATGCTTGATTTCGTTATCAATTTCTTGTCGATGCTTTGCTGATTTTTGCATTTCTTTGTTTCGCTGAAAGTGATCTGGGTTTGTCGTTGTTATTTGCTCCTCATCTCCTATATCCTCAATGCAAACATCTCTATCGTTTATAAGGTTAGTTTTAGAGTTATGAAATGAATCATCTTTGGCTGTGCTGTTGTTCCTAGAATATAAATACGAATTCATTTATAAATAATTTTCATTATTGAGGTATTCAATTAAATCTGTTTGGGATAATAACATGCTTGTGAAATGAAATTGTTCGTATTTAAAACCATATTCGTAGAATATAAATACGTATTAATTAAAAATTATATTAATTATTGTAATTTTCCATTAAATCTGGTTAGGATAAAAACATGCTCGTGAAATGAAATTTGTCGAACTTAAAACCATATTCGACTACTCAAAAAGGAATTTATTAAAGGAAAAAAAGGTTTATTTTTAAGAATACTTTGAGCAAAGCTAGAAGCTCAGTTGAAACTGGAACCCATTTGAAATTAAACGAGAATATATACGAGAAAAATACGAGAAAATAGTACAAAATAAAATGTGCATTTCTAAAAGCAGAAACCATAAATTAGATCCAACTTAAAACTGAATTGGATAAAAACGCGAGACGAAGAGTTATGACGGAATCAGGGCAACATGAAGTATAACCTATTGTAAGATAAACAACGACTTAGCTCTCATGTTACTGTTGTCACTCATAATACAACTGCTTATAATCTCACATATCCATAAATGAGTTTTAATATTTAAATTAAAAATTAAATTAATTAATTTAAAAATTCAAAATTTCATTCTTGTCAACAAGGGCATCTTTAGACTGGACGTTTGGACGATGCGACAAACAACAAGTAAGGAAGGACATTGTGTGGGCGTAGGACACATGTACCAATTTTCAACACCTTAATTTGTACTAAAGTTATCGTTCTTACGGACGGATGGACGGACGAACAGACAGCCACTCTGGATTCAACTCGTCTCGTCATTCTCATCATTTAAATATATAAAACTCGATATCTATCTCGAATATTTTTAGGAGTAACAAACAACAGTTAAGTGAACAAAACTAATATACTCTGTTGCAAAGTGTTGCGAGAGTATAAAAATGCATTATTCGACGAAATTGTGATTGGATATTTGGCATCTTATTAACTTATATTATATATTATATCAACACTATGAACTCAAAGAAAATATGTGATATAAACTCAGCCAAATCGGCTAAACTTAATATAGGGAAACATTAGGAAACGTTCAACCAAATAATTGGAAATCATTATATTAGGAATATGGGGTTTAGATCAAGGTTTAGATCTATTTCATTCATATTCAGCGCTAAACCACATTATGCATAGGAAAGAATGTCAATTTAATTTCATTAAAATATCACAAATATTGTCCAACATATACGGTTTAAAGCCGGGTAGAAAGTCGGACATCACGGCATCGGCTTTAAAGTCAGAAAACCTTACATTGGGTTAATTGTGGCTAGGGGAAGGTCCTGACTGATCTCAGTACCTTTTGGCATTACTCAGTGTACTGGTGTATATTTTTCCCCGCATTTTCATGAAGGTAATTCACACATTGGCCGACACATTCATTTATATTATTAATAACAAAAGTCATTATATGTAGTATATGAGAACTGTGGTAATTCGTTGACCGATTTCACACATTTTCGGAGTTAATCTATTTCATATCCAATATTATAAGTTCACTTAATTTTGCTAAGATATCATACATATTGACCGATATCCAACCGAAAGCTTGATATTCTTATAAGAAGTATATGGGGACCAGGGGTAGTATTTATCCGAATTTAGTAATTTTAGGCACAAGAGCAGAATATTATCAGGCTAAAATTTATTTTGAATTTCAGTAATATATCTCACAGATTGACCGATATTTTCGGTAAAAAGTCGTTGCTTAATTGTGGCACTTTAAAATTTTTCGATTAACTGCCCATCTGGCTTACCAATCGTGATTCCTATTGTCAAATCTCAGTTTTATATTTTAATTTGTTGCTTAGTTATAGCAATTAATCGGTTTTCGATTAACGTCATTTTATGGGCGTGGCAGTATTCCGACTGCGCCCATCTGCAATACCAATCTCTTCTGAGCACCACGGAACATGTGTACCAAATTTTATTAAGATATCTCAATTTTTACTCAAGTTATCACTTGCACTGATAGACGAACCGACGGAAGGACAGACAGTCACTCGTTGAAATTCAACTCGTCTCGTCATCCTGACCATTTATATGTACATATCTCTATATCTATTTCGATTAATTTGAGGTGTTACAAAAATGTTGCAAGAGTATAAAAATCTTTTTGTTTGTTTGTTTAAATGTGATATCACGAAAGTCAAAATCGAAAACTGATCGTTGTAGAAACGGGGACCGCTCTTATTTCAGTATTTATTTTTTTATCCACTTTCACTCAAAAATAATTCCGTTCACATTGTGACTTTGATCAATAAACTTAAGAATTTTATCGAACATTGCTAGCACGCACAGGCGATATGATGTACGGACAGGCACATTCGAATATAAATTTTTGATCATTTTGATATATGTGAATTCTGTAAAATTCTGCATCCTTCATGAAGCTAAAGAAGCCCTATTTGTATGGTTGTGCGGCCTACCGCATTTTTGGCACAGAGTGTCGGACGTGTACACCTGCGTATAGCGGGTAACTGCCAAATAATTCAGGTATTATCCATGTGCCTGGGCAGCCTGCTGGCATTGTAGAGGTTGTATACTCTTAAATATCCCACAGTGCTGCCTCCGGTGTGGCCGGCGGCATAGGGGCATCGGGCGCGATGCGGTTTCGTTGGCTGCGGTAGTGACGATGGTAGTGGTCGGGTGCTACAACGTGGAGCGGGGACAATTGCATCGGTAATTTGGGGCGTTGGGATAGCGTCAGGGCAATGCAATGTTGGCATTGCGATTGGCACATCTACGTCCATAATTAAGTTGGTGGTAGAGGTTAGCAATTTTATTTAGCATGAACGGTTGTTTAAATATCTTATTCTAGTTTCATTTGGACGATTTGTTAAGTTAGCGTTTTTTTTCGGTTTATTGCTTTTATTGCTTTTATTGATTATTATTTACGTTTTTGGTATTATGGGTGGTTAGTAGAAGGCATAATTTTACAAGAAGTTTGGTTAGCGTTTCGGTTTGCGTACGGAGCTCAACTACACCGATATGAACATCGGATCCGTATAGTAGCTTTTCTTTGGGACCGAGCCTCCCTCGGTAGGGGGAGAGATAATCGTCGTGAATGGTTATACAATCTCCAAGTTTTGGCGTCTTTTCAAGAGTTTTCCATTGGTACCTCTTATGGCCTTTTAAATACTCCTTTTTATTTCGGCGGCTAAAATCATAAAATAAAATAAGATGAAGAGTTTTATTCTTTCCCATCGATTTAATAAAGATAGCGACTCCACTCCTGGCTTAGGAATGGCCAGAATAAGTGTTCCTTTTAGAAAATAGCCTGGAGTTAGGGATATAGTCGGAGGGATCTTGCGAAAGTACAGTGAGTGAACGTCAGTTGAGAACGGCTTCAATTCGAGTAAGTAATGTACTAAATTCTTCATAGTTAAATTTGTAGTTTGTAGGTTCTTTTTTTAAGTATGCTTTTTGAAGTGTGCTTTTTACAGCTGATTCCATAAACCACCATATGCAGAGCGCATGGGGCGTACCTTTTTATATGAATATTTTTATTAGACTATGTTAATAAATTCCGCCAACTGTTTTCCAGTGGGCATTTATTGGACTCCGATGTTGGATTCCAATAAATGTTTTGCCATTGTCCCTTATAGTTTATGAGAGAGATTTGTGCATATCTCAAGATGCATTGCTTTTGTCACAAGACAGACAAATACAGCCACATAGCCCTTCATTAAGGTGGGAGACCTTAACATTGACGCCTTTATATGAAAAGGCTCAGCAAAATCGGCACCATGGTTCAGGTGGAAGTGCTGCCATAATCTGCGTTCGCATTTTATGCTTATGCTTCGTTCAAACTTTGCACATGAAAATGCACTTTTTTATCTGAGGCTTAAGTCGTGGGATATAAAACTCTTGGTGGACTATTTGCTAATTGAGGTATAATGTGGCTAGTTGTGGTTACTCTGGTATAATTAATCGGCTTCGATTTCTTAACAATGATGTATCGCGACTGCAGTAGCGCGCTTGAGTAGATGAGATAAAACCGACCTATGCTTTTTGTAGGTCTAGGCCCCGTTACTGTATCGCATTGAGAGTATGGCGATCCCTTAACTTTGGTTTTGAGTCGCTCTATGAATTTGAGCATGTAGGTGACTACTCTGAGGGCCCCGGGGAACGATGAAAATCACTCAATGATGTCAATGATGTCATACAATATGGTATGGAAAGTGTCGATTTTTCGACTTTCTTGGGTAATTATGTTGCGCATAGGGGATTGTGATTAAGAGATTCTGTTAACCATCGAGGGTTATTCCACCAGAGGGAGTTGGTGGGAAGGTGCAGGGTTTTGAACCCCTGTGTGCCTAAATAGGTGGGATTATCATCACTGGCAACGTGTCGCCAAGTGGCTGGTCCGTGTAGGTCGTTCATTTGAGACATGCGATTTGAAATATAAGTATTCGGTGCATGCTGTGGTTTCTCTCACCAGGCTAGTGTGATTTCGGAATCTGACGAGAGAAATAATTTGTATTTTGCCATGTTTAAATGCGTTTCACAGAGCCCAAGTTGTAGTAAACTTACAGCTTTTAGAGGAGCCACATTTGTTTTTGCTATTAGTAAGTTATTTATGGTCGTGATATCGCTTTGAGTACCCACATATGTCATTGCGCAGTATGCGTTTTCAGAGATTTCGCAGAAGCCTTAGAGTTCGACTTTGTATTCAAGGCAATAATTTATCGATTATGGGATTTGAATCTTGGAGATATCATTTAGATTGTTTGCGTATTGGGACCATTTTTTTAAACAAATTGGTTTCAGTTGTTCATCCCAGTCGGTTTCATCTAGCCATAATTATTGAATCAGGACTTTCGTGAAACCCATTTTACGGGTAGAAAATTTTTGCCATTGAGGACAAAATTTGTTCTTTTGTTATTAGGGATAATGGGGATATTGACGCAGTAGTCTATGAGAACTGGTCTGATATGGCATTCCACTGAATCCCCAGAGTTTTCGTTATGCTTTCCTTCTCGAATTTGAGGAAATTAGTGTTCAACAAATTTCTTATCGATGTCATTTTTCGACTGTAATCTTTTTTAAGGGGAACCCTGCCGTTTTGAGGACTTGTATCACTTGTTATAGTGAATTGGACACTAATGGCAAACTGTGACTTCTAGACATGTCGTCTAGATGCATTTAGGATGTCGACATAAGGATGTCATCTACATGCATTTGTAAGTTTAACACCAGAGTTGCCAGAGTGAATTCCACCTTTATGTCTTCTGCCAATTCGTGGAGTGTTCAAATGGAAAAATATATGGCACAGCTGATGCCAAAGGTAACTGTTTTTAGTTTACAGTCGCTTAGTTGACTAGAAGGAGATTTTCAGAAGATAATTCTCTGAGAATCTTGGTCGCCTTTATATACGATTATTTGTCGGTACATCTTTTCGAAGTCCCATTGAATTCGTATTTGAATATACGCCAATTTAGTATGAGAATCATTAAATCTGGTTGGAGAATAAGTCCTGTAAATAAGGTGTCATTTAGGGAATTCCCCGAGCTTGTGCATTTAGAAGTGTTGAAGACAACTCTCACTCTTGTTGTCTTTTTCTATGGTTTTACTACCGGATGGTCTGATAGGTAAAAGGAGTAGTATTTACCTTAGCTTATTTTTTCGCATGCGCTTACTTCCTCCATATGAGCTAAATGGTCGTATTCTTCAAAGACCCTATTATATTCGGTTTTGAGCTGACCTTTTTCAAGAATGTTTTTTCCATACTTAAAAGCTGGTGCATTGCAGATGTGCAAGAATGACCTAAAGCGAGTGTGTCGCGAATTTGCGGCCTAAGTGGTAGTCGTGCGACGTACCGGCCATTATCTGATTTATTAGTACTAGCTTTATAGAAGTCTTCTATAGTCGTCTTTGTAGAAGACCCTGATCTTGTGTGGTTGTAGTTGATATGGGGCGAGTTCTTCTAACTCTTAAAAATTTCTTCATTGTGAATTAAGGTATTCGTTTGAAATCTTCTCAACTTTAGTTGTTAATGTGTAAATTTTTTCTTTAATTCATCCACTTAGTATCCAACCGAAAAGAACGTTTTGAGCTAAAAGTGTCTTTGAAATTTTTTCAACACCCTTAAGGATTATTTTTGGTATTAGGTCGCTGCCTAATATAATATCTATTTGCGCGGGGGTGTTGTAGTTGGGACCTGCTAGGTTTAAGTGTGACACCTTTTACTAATGCTTGCTATTTATGTAATAGCTTGGAAGCATGTTTGTAAGTAACGGCAGGACTATAGTTTGTGCTTCAATTCGTTTATCCGCTCGGGGAGAAATTATCGTAATGGATCAAATTTTATTCGATTTTTTATACTACTCTTCCGCACATTCCCATAATATCAGAATTGTCTTGTTTTGTTCGCAGTTTTAGCCTAATTTGTATCTTAGATGCTATAAAGTATATAAATTAAGTTTAAACAGTTCTCCTCTGTGTTCGATGGAGGTGTCTGCTGTGTGTAGACCCTGCTCTCATTTTCTCTATGGAGTGTTTTAATTTTTAATATCTTTGAGCAGCATGGTGTCTCTTGGCAATTCTCGGCATTTTGTATTTCGGGATTTGTTGTTGCAATTAAACCCGTGCTTTTTTCCATATTAGAGCTGCTTTGGAGTGAGCTTGAAAAATTTGTAAAATGAAGCATTTAATGTGACAAGCAATTTATGCAAAGTCTTTTTGCTCTGACAAAACTGTTTCCATTATCAATAATTAATTTTTTAAATTTCTCGCAAGGTTTTAGTTTATGCCCAATTGAGCTTAGTTCGCTGACGTATTTTTATCTTGTTCAGATGTAAACGATTGCGCTTTATAAAAGCTTCTGTTTTTGATTGATTGTTGTTTCTACTAGCATGAGGTCTATTGAAGCTTCTATTGAGGTCGTGTTGAGCAATTTTTGTTTTAATTACTATTTTTGTCTTCCCTTTCTGTGATTTGGTACTGGGTAGTTTGAAAGTCTTTCATTTGTTGCCAGGTGGGGCATTTTTTATTATGGGCCACTATTGCACCTGCTGGGTCTTTTTGGGTAGGACTCTTGGATGTGGAGTAGGTGCAATTGGCTTTAATAGATTTCGTTGATGGGAAGTGATCGCCTTTGTTTCTTCATATTTGTCTAAGCAAATTTCGTATTTGGCGTAAGCCGAGGACTTTAAATTTTCTGATAGATCTGAATCATCAGTTTCTATTATTGCGTCAAAGGCCGCTTGGAGATTTTCCCAAAATTATCAAGATTTTGATTTTTGATTTCTAATAACGATTCTGAATTGTCTTGAATTGGTGAAGAGGAAAATCTAGTACAGTATCTTCTTAAACTATCACTTTCTGAAATAAATTTAGCGGCTGAAATATCTTTACCCCTTTTTTGCTTTGTAGCAACCTGTTTTGAGCATATATACATTCATAATTTTTTGTGTCTGCAGAAACTGAGCGGATTTTGATTCTTTTGAATCTGTGTTCGATTAGAAAATATGGAAAGATAATAAAATTTTTCTAAGTGTACACTGATTAAAATAAAGGGATAAGACTTAATTGAAACCGAAAACTGTTGTAGGTAAATAAGAAATTTATTATTTCGGACTAATTTAGTAAAAATGCGTATTTCTTTTTATTAATACCGGTTTGAATTTACTTCCCATATAATTTTTTTATACTCTCGCAACATGTTGTTAGAGAGTATATTAGTTTTGTTCACATAATGGCTATTTGTAGCACCTAAAACTAATCGAGATAGATATAGAGTTACATATATATAAATAATCAAGATGACGAGACGAGTTGAATTCCGGGTGACTGTCTTTCTGTCGGTTCGTCCGTGTACGCGAAAACTTGAGTCAAATTTAAGATATCTTGAAGATATTTTGAATCTATCTTGAAGATATCAAGAAGTTGGTTGGTAAGGCAGAGGGGCAGTTAAGCGAAAACCTAAAATGTGCCATAACTAAGCAACGTATTAAGATACATGCTTGTAATTTGGTACAAGAAATCGCAATAGGGAGGGTCTTCTGAGGTTGAAAATCTTTAAAAAGTGGGTATGGCCCGATCCCAATAGGTTTAATGTATATGTCTCACAAACCGCTAAATCTACATTAACCAAATTTGCTGAGAATAAGTCTTTCTAACATATCCTCATAAAAGTAGTCAAATTGATATTAAATGGATGAATGATGATAACCAAGGCCACCACCCACAAAGGTTATATTGCAAACTACTAAAAGCGCGTTAACTCGCTGAAGAAACACGTTAGAAATATTAGATCTATTAGATATTACAGTAGAGATGGTGCGGTATTCATAAAATCCGTATAAAAATTGGAACATGGGCGTACCACTGCCCACTTTTAGGTGAAATTATATATCACAGAAACAACTTAACCAATTTCAATCAAATTTGGTACCATTATGTTTGAATACTTTTGTTACGTTGTGAAAATGGGCGAAATCGGATAAAAATCACGTTTACATAGCATATAACTCAATTTTAAATTTCATCGGGTTCTCTCACTTTACAGTATATAAATCAAGCATCAATTAAGATATTGAAATTAAACTTTGCGCAAATAGCGAATCCAATATCTGCCATCTAATGCCTAAAAAAGGTCGAAACCAGAAAATGGTTTTTAAAACCCAACATATTGACCTAGTGTCTATTGCTGACTTTATACCGTCATCAAATCAGTCACTCTGTGAGATATCGCAGGGAAATTCCATCTAATGCGTCTAATGGTAAATATGGTAGAAATAGGAAAATAATTTCTTAAATTCCAAATATATTGATCTCAGTGTCTACCGCTGACTTTATATCGTCATCAAATCAGTCACTCTTTGAGATATCGCATTGAAATTCTAGAAGTGTCTTTTCTTCATAATAATGTGCCTTTATGTCGAAAGTGGGGAAAACGGGTAAGTACTTCTCTTAGCCCCATTTACCTATTATAAAGATTTTCAACCTTCTGGTAAACTTTATGCCATATACATAGGTTGATATATTCAGCGAGCGTCTCTTTCTGATAACAGTGCTTCTGTGCGCTTAAAATGGATAAAATCGGGTAAATACTTCCCATATACCTAATATAAGACTTTCAAACTTCCAGTTAGCTCTATTCCGTATACGGTCAATATGTGAGTTATCTTAATGAAAGTCAGACATCATCTTAGTAATAATATGTAGTGATATTAATAACGAATAAAATCGGATCAGTATTACCCCTAGCCCCATATACCTAATATAGAATTTCAAACATCCTGTTGACTTCTTACCGTATATATTGGTTAATATATACGTGGTGTGTTCAAAAAGTGACGGGAATTTTCGTTTTTTGAAAAAATATTTATTCAATCGTCTACATTAATGTTGCGGACTTCAAAATAGTCTCCACTTGATATTATGCACTTATGTTTATATGCACTTCTCAAACTCGATTTTTGGGATAGAATTTAGCTCAGCGATGTGATTTAATGTCATCAATAAGGTCTCATCTATCTAAGGTATTTAAGGTTCTCTTTATTTTTGGAAAAGGAAAAAGTCACACGGAGCCATGTCTGGCGAATATGGAGGCTGGGACATCGTTACAGTATTGCTTTTCACCAAGAATTCACGAACAATCTACGAAGTGTGAGAATTGGGCAAACGTGAGCAAAAGCCATGAATTGTTTTTCCACAAATCCGGACGTTTTTTTCGAATTGCTTCACGCAAACGGCATTGAACTTATAGGTAGTACTCCTTATTGACCGTTTGACCTTGAGGCAAGAATTCATGATGCCCTATGACATTAAAGTCGAAGAACACAGTCGAAGAAAATTTTCTTTATTTTTTGATTACACCACGTAAGATATCTCAACAAAATTAAGCAAATGTATAATATTGGATATACCATAGTTTAATGCTGAAACTGTGTAAAATTGCGTGGGAACATGTATTTTAGTGTACTTGAGTAGTGACAACAGTTAATGCCACCAATCCAGACCTTCCCCTAGCGTTTCCACTTGCCTACTGACTTTAAACCGTTTATGTCGGCCATTATGTGTGATATTTTAAGGAAATTGAGTATATATGTTTTCTTGAACATAATGTGGTTTTGTGCTAAATATGAATGAAATTGGTTTATACCTTGGCCTAAGTCCCTTATACCTAATATAATGAATTCTCTTAAATTCTTCTCGAATTTAATACGAACGACACGAACCAAAATGTAGTGATGGAATTATGTGAGTCTGTGACCTGTAATACAATATAAGTTAATAAGATACCAAATATGACTGTAATCCACGGTTTCGTCGAGTAATGAATGTTGAATTCTTACGCAAATTTTTTTAATATAAAGTGTTATCAACATCTGAAATTACTCTTCCGGCTTCGATCTTTGAAAATTGCGAAAGTATAAAATGTTCAGTTACACCCGAACTTAGCCTTTATAATAAGAAACGCAACGATCACGCTCCTTCCGTCCAAATGACGAGAGGGGCGCAACCCGCAAACGTGCGGAATTAGCCGAATCATGAAAGGCAAGAGAGTTTTTAAGCGTCGAGATCTAAATCTGTTCAGCAACAGAAATTAAATTTTCAAACGTACTGGAATGACAATTAAAATCATGACATATGCGGTGGAATTGGTCGTTTAGTTCAAAATTTGATCTGTATGATTTTAACAGTAAGGGTCTAAACTTTGACTTCAAGAAAGAGAAAAAAACTACAAACTGATCCATTCATGAATTTCTCTAAGAATATTATGCCAAGAGTTTCCGCTTTTTAAGTTTTAAACTACTAGTATATGGAGGCATGTGTACCACTCCTATATGCCTTTTGGCAAAGAGTAAAAATCATTTTTGAGCACAATCCAACTTGTCAGAATGGATTTGGTAACTAGGTCAATACCACAAAGCCATATTCTAATATAGGCCTAACCAAAGTGGTAAAAAGAGTTTTAGTAACATACGGAACTTTAAATTCTTTAGGCCATCCTTTAACAAAACTAAGAACATCTTCAGGTTCAGGTCACCTAAAACCATTGTAATAACATGAAGACTAAAATTAAGATTGGGGTCCATAATAACTCAGAAATCAACAAAGTCAAATACGAAGTTAGCTCTCGACTATAGCTTTTTATTACATAGGAGGAGATAAACACGGATCTACGGGAAAAGCACATCGTTTCGCATTTTTTAAGATTAAATAGCATGCATTTCTATCATACCAAGTAACCAAATTGTTTAAGTAAGTCTATTTGCAACAGATAGCTTTCAACAATTGAGGTATATGATTTAAAAAGCTTTACATCGTTGGCACATAATGAAATTTCTGAATACTATATTATAGAAGGAATATCATTAATAAATAGGAAGAACAGAATCGGATGACTACCTTGTGGAACACCTGAAGAGACATTAATTGAATCCGAAAGACTATCACTAAATATCACTCGTTGTGTTCTATTATTGAGATAAGAAGATACCCATTGAAGAAATCTTGGTTGAAAACCAAAAGGATAAATACACACAATGTACGAGAATTGAGTGATTTACTTTATCTGAAGCTTTGCTAAAGTCAGTGCATAATAACATCAGTATGATTATTCTCCCTAAAACCCTCTGATCCTTGGTTTACAAATTCTAGCAAATTTGTTAGTGTAGATTTTTCTTTGCGAAATCCATGTTGCGGACATGAATATACATGATAATACCTTCAAAAAATTTAGGTATTGCCGATATTTTTGCAATACTCCCATATTTTTCAATGGACGACCTAAATCCATTCTTACGCAAAGGGATTATAAACAACTGTTTCGATATTGAAGGAAATATTCCATGTTTAAAAGAGAAATTAAATATTTTTGTCAGAGGCAATTAGATATATTTGGCACAATTTTTAAAGAAGCATGATCGTATCATATCAGGGCCGTAAATAAAAGATGATTTTAACTTATTTAAATGAAGCAAGACGTTTTCTTCGGAAATAGTTGGTGTATTAATTGAAGTAATTGGACGGAATTCATACTTATAGGGAATATATTAGGAGAATTAGTACAGTAATTTGACCTAAAAAGTTAGAAATCCCGCGTTTGGAATTAACGAAACCATAAAACAATTTTGGATTAGTCGGTAAGTAAATCAGTTTTTTTTCAAGTTTAAAAGCACAAGACCTTCTATTTTTTAATTTATACACGTATAACTCTTTAGAGAACCGCGGACTGGTACCTTTTCTTTTAGTAACAACGTTTTGGGACACACTCTTCAAATAAATTTATAATAGTTTTATTGAAATGTGAGACGCTAAATTGAAAATTTCCATTGTAGTCTGACCACATCAAATTGGAATTGCTAGTTTTTTAATCAATTTATTTTTTAATAATTCATATTTACCGTTTATATATATAAATACGTGTACGTACGTGATAAGTAAATGCAAATATGTGTGTTTTGTAATATTTTGGTTTTTTGCCTCTCTTTTGTTATATTTTATTTTATTCTAGATTTGATATTTTGCTTTTGCTTACTTAATGTATGGAATACTGATTTATTAAACATAAGACGTATTCCCGGAAGATTTTATAAGTGAATACTCAAATATTCTCTTAATATTTGTGTTGGTTAAAGTGTGTTTTGAATACACAAAGGTAAGCATATATTGGCAATCAATTTCTATTTCTCTATTTATTTGTTTTATATTTGTTTTTATATATATTATATGTGGATATATATATTACACCAAGCTGTTATTTAATGATAGGGGTATTTCGGATTTTACCGTAAACTAATCAAAAATTATAACAGCTTCGTAACCGTTTTATTAAAATGTTAAAATGTATTTGTTATTACAGGTTTTATATTATATAAACCGTATTAAGCATACATATATACATAAATAACAGAACCAAAGGAATCGATACGACTCACTTTGATTCCCCTCAAAGGATTTTGGACAGTGATTTAAAAATGTGTTTACGTATCTTCGTTTACCAATTCCTTGTCCTGAGCTTGCAACTGCATGGATTAGGTTTTTGTGTGTTTTTTTGTTGTTTATTGTATTTTTATTTCAACATTATATATAAATATAAATGGGAAATTTTTTCTTGCTTCTTTCTTTTGTTACAGTATCGTAAATATTTTTAATAAATAACAAGAGTTTGGGGTTTTTCTAAAGGTTTATTCCTCGTATTCAATAATAGTACAAACTGAAGTTAAAACTCATTGTAAAAAAAAAATCATCAAAATGCGAAAACTGTGGTGTAATGAGCTGGACACATAAGTAGACAATTTCGTTCAATTTGCATTTTTATCCAATTTGGTCCCTACAAATATTTTTTTTTGTTAATATTTTGTGCTGCAGCCTTTATTTTTGATGATTGCTTCACTCCTGCGACCCATATTTCCAGGAGATTTTGACACTTAGCTTTAGGTATAGCGTAGCAAGTGTTTTTCAACGCAGACCAGTTATCGTCCGTGCTTTTATGATTAACCTTTGCAGTTTCAGCCTTGACTACATTCTATAGGTTTTCAATTAAATTTAAGTCAGGGCTATGGGCTGCACAAAAGAAAATAACAATCTTCTCCGCAGAAAACCAATTTTTGCTAACTTTTAGGCATGTTTGGGGTCGTTATCTAGCACAAATTTCCATTTGATTGGCATGGAATTGAAAGCATATGGTTCCATATGGTTTTTTAAAATGTTCAAGTACCGAAACATCCATTTTTCCATTAATTCTTACGAGCGGACCTACACCATGTCAAGAAAATGCTCCTCAAACCATATAATTTCCTCCTCAAAACATTTCTATTCTGTTCCTGTCTGAGTTCTGGCGCAATCCAATCGTTTTGAAATATATTTATCTTTGCAACTTTGCCTGATTTGAACGTCTCTTGACAAGACTATATGATATTTTTAAGCCCAATGATTGATTAATATCGGCTCCTACCTGCAGTGATGATTTAAATGGATAATTTTTGACCATTCTTACTATAACAGCATCCGCACCCGCATCCGTTTTGCGTGGTCTTGGCTTCCAAATTCTGCGTTTGACCAATACTTGGGGATTCTCCACACATGATTTGATTGCGTTGTATACTTTTTTACGAGAAATTTGCATTAGATTAGCAATTTCGGCTACTTTTTGCTCTTTTTCATACCTTTTTCGAATTTTTCGCCTTTCTTCTATTGTGGTACGTTTTCCGGATCCCATTTTATATAATTTTTTAAATCTACGCGAGTACCAATTCTCTAAAGTAATCTGTGCCATTTATGTGTTCACTCAAAATCAGCATTTACTACACATCATTGGTAACGGTAAAGTAAAAACAAAACATAACATAATATTTGGGTAGTAGAGTACAACTCTGGTACAGCAGTACCAAATTGAATGCAAAACTTTTACATTATAATCAACTTTCAATTAAACAATTTTAGCATTTATATGAAATCAAAATTTTTGCCATTTATGTGTCCATAGCTATATAGCCAGTATATGCTTTTACTCTTTGTTTTTGAGATCCCGCCCGCTTAAATTTGATTTACGTTTTGTATTTGGTTTCGTGCCCGTTTTGTGTTTCCTTTTTGTTAGTTAAAATCGTTTTGTTCCTTTTTAAATTCTCGCAACATGTTGACACAGAGTGTATTTTTTGTTCACCTAACGGTTGTCAGTCCGTCCGTGCAAGCGATAGCTTGAGTAAAAATTAAGATATCTTGATGAAACTTGGTACACGTGTACTTTGTCACCATAAGAATCAATTAAGATAATAGAATGGAACTTTGTACGAATAGTGCTTTCAAGATATGCCATCACATGCGTAAAAATTGTGGAAATCGGCGTATAACTTTTCAAGTCCTCATATACCCAATATAAGGACCATAGTGCCAATAGCTAACTTTATATCGAAAATATTGGTAAATGCATGTAATTGCACTAATATTGCAATGAAATTCGAGTATTATTTTTCTCTGATAATAATGTGCTCTTATGTCAAAAATGGGGAAAATCGGGTAAATACTTCCCCTAGCCCCCATATACATAACAAAAAGATTTTCAACTTCCCGTTCATACCATATATTTCGGTAATTCTGTGCAATGTCGTTAAGAAATTTGAAGATTATCATTCCATGATAAGAATGTACTTTTGTATCAAAAATGAGTATATCGGGTAAACACTTCACGTAGCCTGATATACCTAATATAAGAATTTCAAACATCCGGTTGGCTATATACGGCATATATCGGTCAATATGTATGATATTTTAGCAAAATTAAGTGAACATATAATATTGGTTATACCATAGTTTATTGCAGAATAGATGTAAAATCGATCTACGAATTACACCAGCTCCCATATAATACATATTGTGGCGAATATGAATTCTAGAATTGACGAAAGCTTGCCAGAATCTACCAGACATCGAAGCTAGTAGTTGCCAGAATGTTCGAATGGCGATACTGTAGCGAACTCGAATGTCAAAGCAAAACAAAATCGGCGATAAGCTGCCAGAATCAGACAGAAAGCGAAGTAGTAGTTGCCAGAATGTTCGAGTGACGATCTGTTAGTAACGATCTACTATATAAGAGCTGCTGGAGTAGCAGCAAGACACAGTTAAAATAATTGTTGTTAAGTTAAGTACAAGTGAATTATATGTAAGCCTGAGTAGCGAGTAACAAAGTGTCAAGTTATTAAATATGAAATAAAGAAAAGTGTATAGCCATTAAATTGTGACTTTAATTGAACAATCCAGTGATCGAACTCAGGGTAGAGTTTCAACGTGAACGATTAATTTAGAAAATCCGTTACAATATAATATTTTTCGTTATTCTGGCAGACTTTAAGCCGAATAAGTCGGTCACTGTGTTATCTCCGTAAAATTGCAAGGAAACATATTCCCTAGTATACTTGGGTAATGGAAAGGGATAATGCGATCAGTGCAGATCTTCCCCTAGCTCAAGTATACCCGATATGAAAATAATCCACTTTCTAGATGATTTTAAACCGTTAATGTTGGTCACTATGAGTAATATTTTAATTAAATTAAGTGGATATGTTTTTTTAAACATAATGCAATTTAGTTAATTTCGTAAATTTTAATATAAATATCTCAGACACGGAGCAAAATACAGTAAAAAATTCCGGGAGGCTTTAACATATAATATAAGTTAAAAAGATATCAAATATGATTGGAATCCATTAACAAATTCGTCGGATAATGAATGTTGAATTTTTCCGCAACATTTTTTAATATAACGTTATGCCAGCACTTGAAAACATTTCCGCGCCTCAGATCCTTGCACATTGCGAGAGTATAAAATGTTCGGTTACACCCAAACTTAGCCCTTCCTTACTTGTTTAATATAAATTTTTGTTAGCACCTGAAAGTGTTTCCCTTCCTTTGAATCTGGCAGATTGGGAGAGTACGAGATGTTCGGTTACAGCCGAACTTAGCCCTTCCTTATTTGTTTTGTTATATGTATGTGTATAGGAATATATTTTTGTTAAAAAAAAGTACTGCTTGCTTTTTTGAAAAAATTTTTTCTTCAAATGTAGATTAAATTTCTTTTTTTCTTGTGTCACTGCACTACACGAGATTTATGAAATTGTTTTAGTCGCAGCACATTTTTTGTTTAAAATCCAATAGTGTCTTTTTTAAGTCTCGAAGGACCATGTATATACCCAATTTAATTAGGGGAGCACTCACCACTGGTTTTAAACTTTTGTATAGTAATCAAACTCGTACAAATGTATGAAAAAAACAATGCTCGCGTAATTTTATGCATCTGATTTCATATAAAATTATTATTATTGTTTTTTACAAAGAGGTTTGCTTTTAAGATGTAACGCTAAATGGGAGTTTGGAGTACGATGTAAATATTTGGATCGAAAACGTGCAGGATTGCTTCGAGCGTAACGACCTGCAGGTTGTAGTCGATCGAATAAGATGAATATAATATTCTCGTGATGCACGGTGATAGCTGTCGAATCGAATAAGGATTCGGATCGAGTCGTCAATCTTTTTTGTTGATTGGGCGGTCTAGAGTGGTGAGGATTGGTGTGGTGTCCTTGTGTGTGGTATTATCGTGTGTGATGTATTGGTGTATGGAATTCTCGTTTTTTGATATGGTGTATTAGAGTGTGCCAGTGTTGCTCCTTGTGAAGTGGTGCGTTGATGTGGTCATGGTGAACGTTGAAGGGGCTCATTTAGCCATTTGAGCCTTTATACTCATTTAGCCATAATATGTTATAGTATATGTATAATATATACGAAATGAAGGGTTTAATGCTAATTGTATAGTATAAAATCCATATATTTATTTGTTTCAGACAATATTCTTTTTTAATTGTGCTTCAAATTTTTTTAATTGTTAAAAACTATAACTTACTTTATTTTTACACGCCTTCGTTGCTCTTCCGCTGAATGCTTAAGGCGGTTTCCTTCACTACTGTTCACTGCTGCCTGAACGACGTTTTCGTTAAACTGCTCACGTCCATTGTAGAACTCCCAGCGTGTTGGCTTTGTTCGCAAATCTGTTGGCCTCTCGGCGGACCAGGCCTCTCGGCGTCCCATCCATTCGGCGACCTATTCCAAATTTTCAGAGTTACATAAAGTCATACAAATGTGTATATATGAAGTTTCCAAAAAGTAATATATATGTATTTACTTGTACTTTATAAGTAAGAGTAAGGTGCACTCTAGTTGAACAAATATTAGTAACCACAACGGAACTTTATAATTCGTTTCTCGGTAGGTGGAAGAAGTATTTTATCTAAATGTGCTTTGTTTTTATAAAACAAAATAGAACAATTGAACACTTGTATGAACACTTGAAATGCTTTTATGAATGTTGCTATTTCAACTGATACCACATAGCATGGCGTGCCATGGCGGAATGATATGTTGTTGTTTTATCTGTATGTTATTTTTTCCGAAAACGTTCGGCAATTTAGGGACGAATAATTTTCGTGCTGCTATGTCTGAGTTTGGTATTTGTAAAATGTAATTCGTAAACACTAGTACTAGGAATAGTAATTACACCATCTAACTGCTATCATATTGATATGACTGAACTTCCAAATAACGCTGTTAATTCCATTTCCTCTTATTTAGTTTTTACGAATGTATTTGGTTTTAATGGCTGTTTCCCTAACCCTATTTCAAACTGTGCAGTTAATAAATATCCTGATCATGACTAACATCCGATGAGGTGGCCCTTAGCGAGCTTGATAGGAAGATGGTGCTATTGTGCATGATGATGATTTACCAGATATCAATATAATGAACTCTATTCCTGAATGTATTTAGTTCGATATTATTGGGCTGCAACCGAGTTGTTTACTAGACAATAAAAGCGAATTTGAGAAGAATTTGACTTCTCTTGAAGTAATGAGATGATGCTTACTTCGAAAATAGCGGAACGATTAGGGGTTATTGCGGCACTGGCCAAATATTGTGAGGCGGCCAACTTAAAAGCAGAATGATCAATACACATTTATCATTGAATCGTCAAAAACAAATAATTAATAAAAGCTTTCGATAATATTGAAATCTCATCTATGATTTTCGTATATGACTGTAGCTTCTACTCAAATTCGTGAATACTAATAAATGTCGGAAGTTTGGGATGTTTCTTCTCTGAAAGCATTTAGGTCAAACGGTCAATAAGGAGTACCACCTAGAAGTTCAACCCCGTTTGCGTGAAGCAATCCGAAAAAAGCACTCGGATTTGTAGAAAAACAATTGTAGAAAGTAAAAGAAAACAAATGCATCTGCTCACACTTCGTTGTTTGTTCGTAAATTCTTGGCCAGACATGGCTTCGTGTGACTTTCCTATTCCAAAAATAAAGAGAACCTTAAAGGATCGTCGTTTTACAATTATAGATGACATTAAAAGCGCATTCCTGAAAGATCTTAAGGCTATCCCAAAAATCGAGTTTGAGAAGTGTTTCGACGATTGAAAGAAGCGCTGGCATAAGTGCATAATATCGAATGGAGACTATTTTGAAGGCGGCAACATTAATGTAGACAAATGAATAAATATGTTTTACAAAAAACGAAAACCCGTTATTATCGAATATCGTATATATCGAAACTGATGTCTGTTAATTCAGTAATTAATTTTTCTATGGCTTGATGCTCACTCGTGCAGCTTTTAATGTTTTACTATTTATTATGCTACTTAAGATTGTATGTAATATAATAAAATAGATTTTAGTTAAACCAATAAAAATTAGCAATATTTCTAACTACAAATAAATAACTTTGAATTAGTACCTACATACGTGTATATGGATATGGGCAGGCCTTTTTGTTTTGCTTTCTTTAGAAAAAAGTTTACAAGAAGATTTAAAGATTATGAGTTTTACAAAAAAGGACAGTAATGTAGAGCACAGTGGTAAAGAGATAATTGTGGTTAGTATTCGCATAGATAAATATGATGTTTCATAAAATTCAAACAGCTATAAAGATTACGCAAAAATGCGACCGTATGTTATATAAATCCAATTTAAAAAGGATTGCCCATATAAGCATTTACCTTTGAATAAGGAAACAAAAATTAAAAATTTCGCATACTCAATATTCAATTGAAATTCATTAATTGAAAAGTGAAGGAAAACCAGACGTATTTAAAGAGATGAAACTAATTGCAAAGGAATATATAGAAATTTTACAAATTCAAAATCTACCTGAACAGATTTTGCTTGTTTTCCATTTGCCATTTCCCTATGCACTAGGTGAATATCGTCTTCAGTTTTAATGATATTAACTATTCTCTTGCTACAATAGAAAAAGAAAGGATTATAGAAAGATAACTTATGGTTAAATGCAGATAAAGATAACATATTTACATATAATAAAAGTGAAACAATATAAAGTTCTCTCTCAAAAGGTTTGATTACCTCAAAAAATATTAGCTATACTACAATAGCTACAGAGTTAGTATATGCACATGTATGCATGACTTTTCATTGTTTTTGTAAAAGGAACTTGTATTGCAAATGTTTGCTTTTGGGGTGATTAGGCGTAAATAATATAACATTCTCTCTCAGCCAGAAGCTGCAAGACTTAAACGAAAAATGTTTTTGGCGAATTCTGACAAAATTGTCAAACTATCGGTTGTAGTGTATTTGTATTCCAAAGGGTTGTAATATGCTTATGTAAATATTTTAAAATTCGAAATTCCTTTAACTCTTGACTATTGTATAAAAAATCAAAACCGCTAATTTTAATTAAAATTTTAATTTAATTTTAATTAACCGCTAAAAAAAATATTGGTCTTAACAGATTTTCCAGGTTTTACTTTTTCTGTACTTTTTGGTATTCGTTTCTGCTCTAAGCGTATTTGTGTTTATTGGAAAAGTTCAAGGGCATCACTAATATTTTGTAAACTGTAACAAATGTATGTGGTGTGATTTAATTTCTTTTATTTTTGATTGAGAACTCATAAATATAGATTATTGAACTGTTGCACAGAAATGGTCAGATTTTTCTGATGCAATTTTTTCGTATCGGATATGAACATAACAAAAGCATTGTTTAGCGTAAAGATGCGGTAGAGTGGTTTGTTAATGCTTGCGTATACTGAGGTCGACTGATTCTTGTTACCGAAATCGTATGTTTTCTAATAAGAACGCGCATAACCGAAAAAGGAAATGCAATGAAATATTTCCAATATAAATTTTCAATATAAAGCAAGGAACGAAGGGTAAAATTCGGATGCAGCGTGACATTAGATACTCTTCTAATTTGTAGGAATTAAAGCCGCGTGAAACATTTTGAGGTGCCTGCAAACTTTATTGAAAAATAATTTATTTAGTATGTATTTATGTTTATTAAAATACATGCTTACGTTTTTTGATATATTGGAATATGGCTCTATGGTATGGAGGTTACATGGTTACCAAATCCAATTTGACAAGTTAGAGTCAGTTTAAAAACAAATTTTACTCTCTGCTTTAGGGCATTTCCGATGTAATTCTTAATTAAGTCTTCCTCCATTCTTACTCGTCTTAGTCTTACTCCAGTAATGTGGGAAATGCTTGGCCTTATGTTCTAAGTGAAACTCCACCAGCTTGTAGTTCTTTTCTCTTGCCTGAAGTTAATTTTAATATCCCGGTCCACTTACCGTGGTAGTTTAGAACTTTACTCTCAAAAATATGTGGAATAAATTTTGAAAAAAACGAACCATTCGGCATATGTCATGATTTTAGTTCTGATTCTAACACGTTTGATTTACTTTTGGTGCAGACTCAATTTTCAGCATTAAAAAAACTATATTATTTTCACTTAATAAATAAGATCATATAAAAATTATTGTAATTTATTCCTAAATCTTAACTGTCGAAATTTTGTTTCTGTAGCTGAACAGTTTCAGATCCTGAAGCTTAAAGAACTCTTTTGACTTTCATGACTTTGCTAATTCCGTACGTATGCGGATTGCGCCCCACTCGTCGGTTGGGCGGAAGGATGACAATCGTCGGATTTATTATTATTATTATTGTTATTGACATATCACATTGACCGATATATATGGTACAAAGTTAAATGGAAGAATTGAAATCACTGTAATCGGTATGTGAGGAGAATGTGTCGAACGTGTCATAAATTTTCGTTCAAAACTGTGCGCAAAAAACTTTTATCCTAAATTGCATTACGATATCTCACAACTTGGCTGATATATGATATAAAGTCAACCGGGGCCACCATATTCAGTAGGGTACTATTTGTCCTATGTTTTGTTACGATTTCTTCAACAATTTTCATGGACTTATATATGGCGTTCGTTGGAGAGTAAGCGTGATTGTCGTCAAATTTTTAGGCTTAGTTAACCATCCGCTCAAGAAATGGATCGATTTTGTTGTGATTCAGCAGCAATTACCAGCTACAAATTTGGTCCATAAGTTGTATTGCGTTAACTCGTGTGGCACCCATACTTCGAGCTTACATTTATATTCAGCCTTATTTAAGTGACTCCAAACGGCTTTTTTACAATGTTTAGCTCCTGGGAAATCAAAAAAGCGCTTACAGGAGTCGGACTTGATGATTTCCATGATTTTATCGATATTTTCGACAATTGACCTTCCAGAGTGTGGTGCACCTTTGACATCAAAATTACCGGAAGGGAAACGATGAAATTGGCTGTTACAGTATCAGGACCGTAAACACTATTCAGATTGGTTTGCGTTTTCGCCTTTACCGAAGAAAAACGGTAAAATATGGCGTATTTTCTCATTGCTGTTATCCATCTTTGACGCGTGCTCAAACAATGCTGAGTCTAGCAATCACAAAATTTTCAAGGAGGTTTTTTTAGCACAAAATCTTATCTCTCTAACGCTATATAGCATAACCCGATCACACTTAGACAACGCTAAATACAGATTACTAAAGCCATTTATTGGAAAAATAATTGATTTCTATTTACTGGACTAATTATTATTAGGCTAGTGTGAGACAATTAATTCATATTACGACGTGATATTTAAAATATTTCGTTCGTATTTTCTTCTATAAAGTTATTTCCTGATATCCAGTTGGTATTTTTGGTCAATATGTGAGACTTATAATAAAAGCTGATGAGCAAATGGCGATTAGCGCAGTATCTGAAGTTTCCACAATATTTGGCATAAATGAATATAATACGCATATCCTTTCAAATTATTTAGATATGTATGTGCTTCTGGGTTGTAACTCTAATAAAATAAATTTATTAATATATTAAAATGTTGATTTCAAACCAGAAATTTCAGCCGTTTTGGTTGGGTTTTTGGTTCTTTTTTTGTTTTCGATTTGTTACATGGTAAAAGAAACTACGAATGATTCTTAAACAGCAGTTAATTAAAATTGCACGTGCTTCCTCTTCTGGGTCAAACTTTTACGATTGCAAATCCTGCTATTTTACAAAATTATTGAATATTCGATAATTTTATAAACGTAAAGTTAAGGATTTTAAGAGAGTATCTAGGCTTCAATAAAAATCAGTTTAAAATGTCAGTAAGGAAGGGGGTCCATTCAACTAAGACTTAAAATGGGCAAATGGGGTTGGTGATGAGAAAACACAGCCTATCCATTCCTAGCGTCAACCTCACCTTCACGCGATACCCCTTGTTCATTACGAACGAGGCTCTGATGACCGAGTAAAGGCGGTAAAACCTTGTCATCAGCGAGAAGGAAACTCTTACGCCCCTCTTAGCCTAGAAGCAATACTGGTAGCCCCGGAACTAGGCTCGGATACAGAAGGCTAATAATCTACTCATCTCAAACCTTTTGATTACTCAAACCCAAATAAACAAAGTTATGATTAATTATGATAAATTGATGACGACTTTCAGCATGAAAAAAGTATCACGAATAGGAACATGGAATGTTCCTTTGCTTTAGAACCGACTAAACTACTACAAGTGTGTAAAAATTTTCAACGCTATAAACTCCTTCTTCTTGGTCTTGACGAGGTCAGATGGGCTGACTCGGGCGAGGTTACAACAACTGCTGTTGAAAAATTAATCTTCTCTGCAAACAAACCCACTCAAGGAAGAGAGAACAGCATCGGATTTTTTCTCTCTAAGCCAGCCTGTTAGAAATTTCATAGAATGGAATGCTCACTCGGGCAAAATCATGTAGGCCAGGCTTCGCTCAAGAGTAAGAAACATGACCATGACATGATGAGTTCAAAGTTTTGCTCCAAAGAGTGTAGCAGAAGTTGACGCTAGGAAGCATTTTACAGCAGTCTCACAAAAGTATTGAGTGATATTAATAAGGATGACCTAGTCATCTCGATGGGTGATATGAATGCCCAAATTGGTCAGGGGCGACGATGGATCACTATTAGGGCCGCGTTAGGTACGCTCACTGAGAACGGTGAGATTTTTATTTTTGCACAAAATAACTTGGACATCTCTGACTGTATAATTGAAAATCAAATTGATCACATAACTATAAGTCGTAAAAAGCGTCGTTCCCTTATGGGCACGCGGAATAAGGATGGAGCTGATATTGCAAGTGACCATCATCTTCTAATTGCGATTTAAATAAAATACAAAAAAAAATTCCACGTAGAGATGCTGAAAGTAGAATCAACTTGTCCAAGGTTTATCGAATCGTTAAATGTATCAACTTCAACAGAACACATTCAGACAACAGATTGGAAAAGAATAAAACAAATTTCCCTAAAATCAGCGGAAGACTGACAGGCTTCAAAGAATATAAGCGTAAATGCTGGATCTCAGACTCAATATGGAGTTTAATAAACTAATACAGAGGCATAAAAACCAGCTAAATTCCGCAAAAATTTCAGCTTCCGAAGAAGGGAAATTTATCGGAATGTGGAATTCGGAGAGAAATAACACTTCTGTGTATGGTTAATAAGATAAAAACTCATATAATCAACAAAAGGTTATCGGAACAAGACGGTTTCAGACCCCATTGCTCATGTGTCGACTATATCGATTCCTTAAGAGTGATTGCGGAGCAGTTGATGGAGTAGCGCACACCTCTCTATCTATGCTTTATTTATTTTGAGAAAGCGTTCGACACTCTTAAATATAATGCGATTTGGAGTGCCCTAGCTCTTATTCAACTTGGTATTAGTTTTGGTGATGCGACAAGCGTGTGTGGCTAACAGAGGTTTAAGGGGTTGCCTAGAAGATTTGAATTATGTGGATGATATTCGACAACTGTCGCATAAATATTCACACATCTCTTTAAAACTTCAAGCTGTTAGAGATTTCTCCACATAGGACTTAAAATCAATATGGCGTATAAAAAACTCATGTGCACCAACACAACTGAAACGCCATTCCTTTTTTTCTAAAGTGAAAAAATAGGTCCCTTATTTCAATATATTGGGGTCAGTAAGTGATAAAGATACCTAATATATTATAAGGTTCGAATGTTACGCTTAGTATAATGCGATTTGGCAATAAAAGTTAATGAAATCAATTCATACATATGTAGGTAAATTTGTTATATATCTTAATACCCGGTTGGTGAGTACTTATATTCACTTCTATGATGATAAAACATATTATAAAATATCTCAACAAATTACGAAAGTTTGAATATTCGGTTTGGGACTATTTGCTATGTTTCTTTTGGCTTTGAAGCAATCCAAAACTCTGCCACCTCTTTATTTAGATTTGTTTTAAATAGAAAATTTACTCAGGTCACATTCAGAAATTAATTTAAATAAATTGTTAGATTCGGAATGTGTTATACAAAAAATTTATATGAATTCATGTCAGTATATGAATTTATTATTTATTTACCTTGCAGTTCCATGTAAAGGGCACCATGAACAAATACAACATAACAATAGTATTAAAATAGTCAAAGCAACTAAAGTTGCTAAAAATATGAGCATCCAGAACAGCAATTTATTTTCCGCTTTGTATAGAGTCTGTATAGGAGTAAAGTTTTATTTGAATTTATTAACTTAAGATATTTTGCAAATAATTAAATACTTACGTCTGTCGCTACTGTGTCGCTTCCATTCATTATCGTATAAGAACTATTGTGATGTGATAGACGCTGCTGAATCCGCGATATATCTACAACTGAAGTGCTATCGTAGAGAACGGTAGCTGTTACAACACTTCTTCTTATTGTATCCGTGTTGCCTTCGTTAAGTGTTTTGGCACCTGGTTCGTCTGGTTGTAAAAGTCTAATATCATGTATTATTACTTTTCCTCCCGTTATGGTAGAAAGTGTTTCTTCTGTTTTCACTTTATCAGGACTTTCACCTGGCACTACAAAAGTCACAGTACGTGTTCGACTTTCTGGTGGATATATACGAATATTAGTGGTGGTAAAGCGCACAGGTACTCCTAAATCATAGGCACGCGCTGTTAGAAAAAACATGTCCTCATCAATGTGAGAAAATGTTTGACGCTTTTTTCGCGCTTTGGATGATAATGTAATTCTCTCTCGTACGTCAAGTTCACCAGTTATTTTATCCAAAGTAAATTTATTTTCGTAGTTACCGTTAACTATTTCATATCGCACTTCGTTGTTAGGTGATGTTGCATCCTTATCTATGGCGTGAATAATGGCTACAGAGGTGAAGGTTTTCAAATCTGGAGATAGTATGAATTCGTACAACTCTTTCTCAAAAATAGGAGTTTCATCATTGACATCTATGATTTTTATAATTAATGGCACTTGAGCACGGTTACCAGTGCCATCATTGTCCCGCGCTTCTACGTATAAATGATATTCGGGCATTATTTCACGATCAAACCCATGATTATCTGTGGAAACTGTAATTAGTCCTGAATCTGCGTTTAAATGTAATGAGGTGTTTAAGTAGCCCAAAATAGCAGTGTATCGTACACGCCCACTTAAATCAACGATGTCTATATCGGTGGCCTTAACTTGGATAACTTTTGTTCCAGCAGTCATATTTTCTGGAAGCTCTACAGTATATATAGACTGCTCAAATATAGGCGGATTATCGTTAACATCATTTATATACACTGTGACATTGGCAGTAGCTGAAAGGTTTGTTGTTGGTCCTAGTTCTTGAGCTAATATTTGAAATTGCACAAAATGGCGTTCTTCATAATCTAAGAGAATATTATCTCGTACGCGAATGAGAAATGAAGTACTCCGTTCTGCAACATTCGGCGAAATCTCAAATGTGTCGTTATTATTGAGTAATGTTAATGAAAAAACTCCATTTTTACCGATATCATCGTCGTAAATACGTGGCACATATGGGTCGACAAATGTAAGCGCAGTACCTTGCGGGGTATTTTCATCAATTCTTGAAACGTAGCTGAAAAATTATAGGAAACATAAAAGAACCTTAAACATATTAAATTTATGATATAAATATCTTCATAAGTACGTCTATTTTACGTACGTTTATTTTACAGTCGAAATAATTCGTTTTCTTCTCTTAAAGTTTCGAAATATAACCAGATAATAGTTATGGATGTTGTGTTCAACACATTGAAGAACTATTGGCTAAATTTGGAAAAAAACAACTTCTCTTATTGAGTTAAAATATCAGGTGTTTCAATTAGGCTTAAAAATATTTTATTAACTTTTTTCGAAAAGGTTTTCGTTATTAAATTTTTTCTTTTGAACTGGAAAAGGGGATGACAAATAAACACTATAATATATATGTAAAAAAGGACTAGGAATGAATGATTATGAAGCAACAATTACCGAGATCTCCGCAATACCTTTTTGTTGGTTCAAATCAATATTTTCTTCTTCATTACAGGTAAATCTTATGAACTAGCCCCAGTGTTGCTCATTTTAGTATCGTGTATATTATTACTAATGTATATGAATCCAAAATTCCTTATTAGATGAAATTCTGAGCCGATTGTCTCCATTTATAGTAGTAAGTTAACTTATGCTATAACTTGCACACCCTCTTGTTTCATCGCTATGTCTTATTTAAATTCCGTAATATTTGCATCAAAGCCAACCTAACCAGCAGAAATATGTAAATTTACATATTAGTGTTGGTACGCATCGATATTGCTAATTTATAAACTTTTTACTTTATATTGGGTTGTTCGGAAAGTCATTTCGTTTTTTTGGGGGAACATGAAAGACAGTTTTCGTATAATGCCTTTCAAATGGCCATAAACAGTTGAATTCGACAAATTTAACCTCTCACCGATCTCTCGTGTTGTGATTCGCCGATTTGCATCAACTAATGCCTTTATCGCCTTCCAGACCGTGGTGCATCTTCGACATCAAAATTGCCGGATCGAAATTTTGCAAACCAGTTCTGGCACTGGCGTACTGTTAACACGCCTTCTCCATACACATCCGTCAATTTTTTTCTCGCTTGGACAGCATTTTTACCTTTTCTGAAGTTAAAAAGTAAAATATGACGAAAATGCTGCTTATTGCTCTCCATATTTAAAAAGGCACCAACCAAAAACTACTGGGTAGAATTAATAGAACTTTTTCACACACAAGCCTTGCAATATCAGCTCTCATGACATATAATGGTTATGGGGCTTAAGTGTGAAGTTAGTTTCGAAAAAACGTAATTAAGTCCTCTGGCGGGAAAAAACGAAATGACTTTCCGAACAACCCAATACTATTCGAAAATACCTACTGGAAAACTGTATTACAATTGATTGATATACATAAAATTTTTTAACAAAGTCATGTGTTCATATTTTACGTATATCTAAATGCATACATATATGCTTACTGATCATTCTCGAAATAAGGTGCAGAATTTGTCCGTTCTGGTAAAAATAATGCCAATTGTACAGTTGAAGCCATAGCTGGGGGCTCATCACGTCCAACTTTAACTTCTTCAGCAATCACTGTGAGTAAAACTGGATCTCCAGCGTGAGTGATAGCTGCAATTTCCTCCAGCGGCCGCATCAAAAATATTTCGCCTAAACAGCAGTAATTATATAAATTACCGGTTACATAACAAAGAACATAATTTATTTTATTATTATATTGGAATTCAACTGATGTTATTGTAGTAATTTGTCAACGTTTTTTTACTCTCGCAATATACAGAGTTCAATAGTTTTGTTCACCTAACTGTGCTTCGCAACAGAATTCGAAACAGAATTAAACCATATATGACAAGGAAGCAGGGGCTAAGTTCGGGTGTAACCGAACACTTTATACTCTCGCAATGGGCAAGGATCAAAGGCGGGGAAATGCTTTCAGGTGCTAACATATCTTCATATTAAAAATGCTGCGGAAAAATTCAACATTCATTATTCGACGAAATTGTCAATGGATTGCACTCACATTAGGTATCTTATTAATTTATATTCCAGGTCATAAACCCACGTACTTTCATTGCTATATTTATATTAAAATCTAACCAATTAACTCAAATAAGATATATGCGATATAAACTCACACAAAGTGGTTTAATGAATATATTAAATACATGAGGAAAAAGTCAACCAGAGAAAAGGAAATCATTATATTAAGAAAAAGCGGCTTAGATCATGGTCTAGATTTCTAGACCAGATGGTATAGATTTCTAAACAAGATGGTACAAATTTCTTTCACATTTAGCGCGAAACCACATTACGTTTAAGAAAACATATCTACTTAATTTCATTAAAATATCACACATATTGACTAACATTAACGGTTTAAAGTCAGATGGAAAGTCGGAAATTCTTATATCGGGCATTTTTGGGATAGAGGAAGATATGCACTGATCACCTTAACGCTTTTCATTATCCAAGTATATTAGGGAACTCTTTTCACGCAATTTTGTGAAGGTAACTCACACAGTGACCGACATATAAGGCATAAAATCTGCTAGAATAGCGAAAATCATTATATGTAGTATATGGGAGGTGGGATAATTCGTAGATCGATTTCACACATTTTCGGCAGTAAATTATGGTATATCCAATATTACACGCTCACTTAATTTTGCTAAGATATCTTCCATATTGACCGTTTTATATGGTATAAAGTCTATTCGGTGGTTGAAAATCCTTATAATAGGTACATGGGGGCTAGGGAAGTGCTTGCCCGATTATATCCATTTTAAGCACATGGACAAAGGAACTCATATATTGACCGTTTTATATGGTATAAAGTCTACTGGAACATTTAAAATTCGTATATGAGGTAAATTGGGTCTAACGGAAGTATTTACTATAATTTGGAAAAAGACTATAATTTCGACCATAATTGGAAAGATAATCCTCCAATTTCATTACGATATCTGACAGATTTAGCGATATTTTCGGTATAAGGTCAGCCATAGGCACTGTGGGTCTTATATTGTGTATATGGGGGTTTGAAAAGATTTCCGCAATTATTTACAGTTATATATATATATATTTTATTAAAGTTATATGAACGTATAATTTTGAACATACTCCAATTTGGTAGTAAAAATTAGTGAACTCGATAGACAAATTACCCCAGCCTTCATATACTAAATCTAATAATTATCGTTATTCTAGTGAACTCCATGCCGAATATGTCCACCTAATTTTGAGTTAATAAAATTGACTGTAAATATGTTCTCAAGCATACTTTAGTTTAATGCCAAAAGTAAATGTTATCTGCTCAGACGTTCCCTCGGCTAAATATACCCGATGTACTGATTTACGACTTTCCAGAAGACTTTAAACCGCTTATGTAAATCAATATGAGTGATATTTCAATAAAATCAATGTGCTTTCTTAAATTAGTTTTCTTTAATTGTTCAGACAGGAATTTTTAGTTGTAAACTGGTATATTTTTTTACTGGGATATATACATATCTATATATGATCACAATGAAAACCAGTAAGAAATTAATTTCCCTTTTCGTTTGATATAAACAAATTATCAGCCAATTATTTTTTATAGAATACATATTTTCGATAGCAAGCATCGGATTAGTTGAAAAAACTTTTACATCAATTTTCGTTTTCGGAACTCCTATTAAAGCTCCAACAACTATTATATTTTGCATATAATTCTTCTTATCTCTTACCACTTGTATCGTTAATATCAAAAAAGGAAGTAAAGGGATTTCCTTCAGAAACAAGGCCATATCGAACTTCACGAGGACTTCCTTTGTCACCATCTTCGGCGTGTACTTGGAGTATCTGTAATACAGCAAAATTAAGTTGGTTAGAAATTTGCAGAGTTACCTAAAGTTCTCATTTCATATATGGTATAAGTTTATAACAAGTTCAGTTCAGTGGAAGCATCTTTTACAATAAAATCAAACAAGTAACAGCCTTTCAAACCACGATATTTGAAGAAAATATAGCTAAAGAAATGCTTTTACGTCTACTTTATATATAATTATATATAACCATAAACAGTTCAACTGTGAAACATTTTATACATAATATATGTCTATGATGACACTTGTGGATTAAGATGTTTTACAAAATGTTCATACCAATACAACAAAATAAAATTAACCTAAAGGAAATATTTTTAGATATTTTCAGGCTTTAGCAAGTTTCTTCTACAAGTATAACTTCCTAAACAATAATAAAATTTTAAATGTTTATAATAACATTTATATGTTGAAGTTTTTTAATTAATATTAATGTTTTTGCTGAGCACTTGCTTCCCGCTTTATTGATTCTTATTTATTATTGACTAAATTTCATACTCTTACTGTTTTATATACTACCAAAAATATTAGCTTAATTGCTAATAAGACAGTTTTGGTGCATTTATCTGTTTATTGAATTTGGTCTACTGCATTTATGATAGGGGTCATTTTACATGTATTGCTTGTTTAGCTTCTGTTATTTCATGTTATTTTGATGAATTGTGTTTATTTAGGTTATTTTTAGTGTGCGAATGCGATGTTACTTATATTCTTAACCATAGGTCGACACAATTGTGCAAGCTGACGTCACACATATACTTTCGTTCTATCATTAGTCGTTGTTTACACAGGACATGCCGCTAAGATGTGATCATAATGTCGTTTTCGCCGTGAAATAGTATTTGTTCATCTATTTGCAGTGTCTTTGTCACTTTTGGCCTTATTATATTTTTATACTCTCGCAACATGCTGCTACAGAGTATATTAGTTTTGTTCACCTAACTGTTGTTTGTAACACTTTGAACTAAACGAGTTAGATATAGACATATATATATATATATATAAATGATCAGGATGAAAAGACGAGTTGAAATCCGAGTGACTCCGTCCGTTCATCCGTCCGCCCGTGCAAGCGATAACTTGAGTAAAAGTTAAGATATTTTGATGAAACTTGGTACACGTGTTCTTTGTCACCGTAAGAGGGTTGGTATTGCAGATGAGGGTAATTGTACATAATTAATTATTATTTAAGTAATTAAGATGTAAACGAGTTATTTGGTGTAGAGGGTCCTAGTAGGGAGGGGCATCTGAGGACAAAAATTTTTGTAAAAGTGGGTATGGCCCCATATACCCCCAATAGGTTTAATATATGTATCTCCAAAACCGTTAAAGCTATATGATTCAAACTTGCTCCGACTAAGTTGTTCTAGCATCTCTTCGTATACTGAGAAAATGAGTGAAATCGGATAATAACTACGCCCACCTCCCGTACAAAAGTTATGTTGAAAACTACTAAAAGTGCTCTTAAGGAACACGTTAGAAACATTTGGCATCAAATATGACACCAAAGGGTTGCATAGGAATCCGTGTAAAGTGTTGACGATGGGCGTGGCACCACCCACTTTTAAGAGAAAAACCATATCTCAAGAACTCAGATATCTCAGAGATCTCAAGATTTTATATATGACATTACATTTGCATTCCCCCTGTGGGTCGGGGGATAAGAATAACCCGCGGTAAGGTATGCCTGTCGTATGAGGCGACTAAAATCCACAAAATGCATTTGAAATAGTCTTTGCTGTAAAAATAGGCGTAGCCATGTCAGAAATAGTGCTATATTACTTAGCTTGAACTGAGTTTATAACACTTTAAATGTGTTATGCACACACTTAAAGAGGCATTTTAGTTCAAGCTACAAATGCCACCAGTCGGAGTTGAATGGGTAACTCAACTGAAACTAGCCTAAGCTACAAGGTCTGACCGGAGACTTTAATCTGGTACAACGGGGAGCAGGAGCCCGTTGTAGTCTGGAAGGCGATCCAACCTGCTCATTGTGGTAGGCCCTTCGGGAAGTATCGTGGTGGCTGTGATTTAATACCTGAATGCGGGTAGAACTGTTGGGCGGTACAGTTCAGTATGGAGTTGTATTACAACCGAGTGTCGGACCCAAAGTACGGCAGAGGTTTTAGGTAGGCCTCGAACCCCACCAAGTGGTTATTGTGTCCATTCCACAATGCCGATCGGTACTGTTGGTTTTAGCTATTAGTTAAAAGCTATTACTGACGGGGCGCTGATCAACGCATCATATTGATTCGTTGTGTTTTAGAACACCATGGAGTAAGGCTGTACAACGGCAGGTACCCACGTAAAGCACATCGTTCAATTAGATTTGTATTCTTATATCACACTGTGAAAATGGACAAAATCGCATAAAAACCACGACTACCTACTTCTCTTATAACACAATTTTAAGTTTCATCTGATCCTTTCACTTTAAAGCAGATAAATCGAGTAGCATTTAAGATATGAACTTTTCAAGCCACCAGATACTCAATATTAGGACTACAGTGCCTCTATCTGACTTTTTATCGAAAATATCCGGAAATCTATAAGATATTGTAATGAAATTGGAGGATTATCTTTCCATGATAATAGCGTGCTCTGGTTCAAAAATGGGGAAAATCGGATAAATATTTCCCTAGCCCCAATATACCCAATATAAGGATTTTCAACCTTCCTGTAGACTTCATACCATATATAACGGTCAATATATTGGTTATCTCTTTGAAATTAGAGGGCGTCTCTTTCTGATAAGAGTGTGTCCATGTGCTTAAAATGAATAAAATCGGGTAAGCACTTCCCCTAGCCTCCATGTACCTAATATGCGGATATTCAACCTCTGAGTAGACTTTATACCATATATTTTGGTCAATGTGTAAGATAGCTTAGCCAAATTAAGTGAGCGTGTAATATTGGATATACCATAGCTTACTGCCGAAATAGTGTGAAATCGGTCTACGAATTATCTCATCTCCCTTATACTACATATAATGATTTCCCCTATTCTAGCAGACTTTATGCCGAATAAGTTAGTCACTGCGTGAGTTACCTTCACAAAATGGATGGAAACATGTTCCCTAATATACTTGAATAATGAAAAGAGTTAATGTGATCAGTGCAGATATTTTTCTATCCCAAAAATTTCCGATATAAGAATTACCGACTTTCCATCTGACTTCAAACCGTTAATGTTAGTCAATATGTGTGATATCTTAATGAAATCAAGTGGATATATTTTCTTAAACACAATGTCATTTCGCGCTAAATATGAAAGAAATCGGTCTAGACCATGGTCTAAGCCGCTTATTTCTAATATAATAATTTCCTTTTCTCTGGTTGACTTTTTGCTCATGTATCTAATATATTTCTTAAGCCACTGGCTGACTTTATATCGCATATATCTTATTTGAGTTAATTGGTAGATTTTAATATAAATATCTCTGACACGAAGCAAAATATAACAATGGAAGTACATGAGTCTACGACCTGTAATATAAGTTAATAAGATACCAAATATGATTGCAATCCATTGACAATTTCGTCGGTTAATGAATGTTGAAATCTTCCGCAACATTTTTTAATACAAAGTTATGCCAGCTCCTGAAAGCATATTCCCGCCTCTGATCCTTGCACATTGCGAGAGTATAAAATGTTCGGTTACACCCGAACTGAGCGTTTTCTTACTTGTTACACTTTTATTGTTAAAGAAAAGTGTATGTCTACTGTTAGAAAAAATATTCTGTAAGAATATTTGGGTGGGGTTTAATGGCTGCTTTAGTGTTCATGATATAAATGATATGGTTTCTATTTTGTGATAATACAGCCCCTATTGTGTACTTACTAGTATCTTTGGTTAATTAGAAAGGTGGGAACTTATTGTATTTAAGTATATGCCCTAAATATTGTGCAGAGTCCTGAAAGAATTGTGGTTTTTCCGTGGAAATATTCTTGTTACGTTGGTTAGGATCAGGTAAAGAGGAGTAAATGAGAACATCGCCTGTATAGACATACGCTAGTTTACCAAAATACAGTCTGAAGATATCATATAAACATCTTTGAAAATTTTTTGAAACATTTTTCAGTCCAAAAAGTATGCGAAGTGTTTGTTTGTTATGTTTTGTTATGTTTTTTCTCTGTCAAATTCTTTAATGAGTATCTGATGAAATTCAGATTCTAAATCTAAAGTTGTAAATACTTTTACATTACTCAGATTCAGTATTGTCAAAGTTTGATCATCAATGGGGTATCTGTAAAAGCTTGAGCATTTAGCAAAGTTTACAACCATTCTGTGTTTTGGTTTCCCTTGTTCGTCGGTACCCTTTTGTTAGTAACTGCAAAAGTTGGTGAGTTGCAAGGACTTTTACCACGTAGGTTTATTTTATTTTTTAGAAGTTTATTTATTTCTTTATTAATTAATCATTATCGGGCCTAGGGTGCGGATATTGTTTTGTCCAAAAAGGATCCTCGGATTTCGCCCCAATGGTGGTTTGTACTGTGGTTGTGAGTGATAATACTGCGTTAGTACCTTAAATTTAGCAAAAGACAACGGTTTTGCTGAGCACTTGTGCCTCTGCTTTATTGATTCTAATATCTTACTGACAACATTTCCTACTCATACTACTATACACGTATATACCACCGAGAATATTTGCTTACTTGCTAATAAAACAGTATTGGTGCATTTCTGTTGCATTTATGATGGATCATGTTTATTTAAATTTTTTTGGGTGTGTGATTGCGATAAACAAAATGTTCCTTAACCAGCGCGCAAGCATTTTTCGATCAATAGTTACAAAGTGTTTTGGATCATACCTTATCGCCCGGAAGAATACCAGCTGTTAACTTAGTCACAGGTGATGCTGATATAAATACAGGGGGCTGATCTTGTACATCTTGTACTATCACTACGAGTTCGAATTCAGCTATGTTGCGGCTATCTTGGCCAGGTTCAGCGTATGCATCCTTTAAAAATAAGGAAAGAAAAATTAAGAAATGTTTAAATAAAGGAAAAATAGAAAAGTAATTATAGTAGTAAAATGTAAATAAATAAAAATACTATGTTCCAGAGTATAATAGTTTTATTTATAAGCAATTACTTAAGTAACACTACAGATATCTTGATGAAGCTTAAAATACGTATTCTTTGGCACTCTGAGATTAGTATTTCCGATAGACAGAAGCGGTCCACACACAAAAGCGGACACACAAAAAATTTCATAAATCATAAAAAAATTATAAATTGTTATAACTTAGTCACCAATTAAACAATAAAAATTTGAATGTAGTAAAGATGGAAAAAGTTGAGGTGGCCTCCCGCTTACCATCAGATGTAATATAGATATATCAAAAACTAGTAAGCTATGTCAAAATCGAGAAAATGGATAGGATTTTACTACAACAAACTTATTTCCAATAGAAACAATTCCGAGGCCTATTATTGGAACAGACTACTAAATTAATTAATTAAATTAAACTAAGCATCTTATATATCTTATTAAAATTGGGTTAGAACATTTCGCTTAAAATATTGCCATCTGACAGTAATGTTGGGTGAAATCTTTACAGAGTTTCCCCCAGCCCTTACCCTAAAACATACTGATTGCAATCAGTGCCTAATCATAAACCATATATCACTAATATAATGATTCCCGATTCTCCTGACCTTTTGCTTATATACCCAATATATTAAGTTTAATACGTTGCGAGAGTATAATAGTGTTGCGTAAGAACTCAAATTTCATTATTAGACGAAATTGTTATTGGATTATTATCATATTTCGTGTCTTATTAACTTATATTGCAGATCATATACTCTTGCACTTTCATTACTATATTTTGCTTCATCTCAGAGATATTTAAATTAAAATCTACCAAATTAACTAAAATGAGATAAATGCAATTAAAACTCAATCAAAGTGGGCTAATTAAATATAATAAGTATATGAGGAAAAAGTCAACCAGAGAAACAGAAATCATTATATTAGGAAGAACAGGCTTAGACCACGGTCTAGACCGGTTGAACACATATTCACCAATATAAACGGTTTAAAGTCAGCTGGAAACCCATAAATCGTTATCTTTGGTATATTTGGGTTAGGGGAAGGTCTGGACTGGTTGCATTAACGTTTTGCCTTACTCAATTGTACTAGAAAACATGTTTTCACGTAATTTATGAAGATAATTCACATACTGACCTACTTATTCAGCATAGAGTATGCTAGAATAATGAAAATCACTATTTGTATATAGTATATGAGTGCTGGGATAATTCGTTGACCGATTTCACACATTTTCGGCACTAAGCTGTGGTTTATCACATATTACACGTTCACTAAATTTTGCCAAGATATCTTACATATTGACGGATATATACGGTGTAAAGCCAACCGGAAGTAAGAAACCCTTAAATTGATTATATGGAAGCTAAGTTAAGACAAGTATCCGCTTGCATAGAAATAATCTCGTCAGTAAGAAAATAGGAATCTAAAGACAGTCCCAACAAATTAGATTAACGAGAGAAAGTAATTTTATAGAAATTGATTTTAGAGGCAATATAACAGATTTCAGGAACATTTATATTCCAAATATAAAGAAGGATTCCACCGAAATATGTATTTGCTGTGAGAGCTTATAGTTTTCATATAAAATACGCAAGTTAAATTTCGAAACCATTGCTCAGTGTTTCCCGAATGGTACATCAGTCTTCTTTTTGTTGCAAAAATTTTCTGTTGAAGATGATACAATGTTTGTGTAATTTACAAAAATGCAATTGTCTAAAAAACATTCCAAAAATATGTTTATCGAAATGGTTAGACTTTCTAAAGAAAATACCAAATTGTTTAAGGGGATTAATCCCAGTTGAAGAATTAATCCTGCAGAGTTAAATCCAGGCGGTCACGAAAATCTTTTGGACAATATTTCTGCAGAAAACTTCCAGTTTGAGATAAACCAATATAATAATTCAGAAGAATTATTGGGAAGAATCGTATGAGGTGTGTTCAGAAAATAACGGGAATCTTCTTCGACTTTAATGGCATAGTGCATAATGAATTCTTGCCTCCAGGTTAAACGGTTAAAGAAAGAAGTTAAACAAGGAGTACTACCTACAAGATCAACGCCGTTTGCGTGAAGCATTCCTGAAAAAGCGTCCGGATTTGTGGAAAACAATTCATGGCTTTTGCTTACTTTTGCTCAATTCTTCTCACACTTCGTAGATTGTTCGTGAATTCTTGGTCAAAAACAAACCTGTAACGATGCCCCAGTCTCCATATTTGCCAGACATGGCTCCATGTGAGTTTTTCCAATTTCCTAAAACAAAGAGAACCTCGTTCGTTTTGCAAGTATATATGACATTAAAAGCGCATCACTGAAAGAGCTAAAGGATATCTCAAAAATCGAGTTCGAGAAGTGTTTCGACGATTGGAAGAAGGGCTGGCATAAGTGCATAGTATCGAATGGAGACTATTTTGAAGGCGACAATATTAATGTAGACGAATGAATAAATATTTTTTTCAAAAAACGAGAGTTCCCATTATTTTTTTGAACACGCCACGTATATTCTGAAAAACATATAGTAAGATATTACGTTCTGAAAATAGCCCCTTCGACCCGAGAGCGTGTACCAAAGATGTTGTAATATTATTAAAAATTGGAATTGATGCAAATTAAGAATAGTGCAACTATTAATTTTCGAAAATTTTTCGTATTACAACCGAGTTACGTCTCAAAATCTATTGAACGAAAACTTTGTTCAAAATTTGATTCAACATGTGGATGGTTACGAGGCTTTGAAAAGCGCTGGATCCTCTCCTGCACAATGGGATTCTGAGAAGAAAACAGCAATTACAATGATTCAACAACTTGGAATTCCAATATTTAACTATCGGCTGCAGAATCTCAGTGGATTGGATTTCGGTCATGCTGTCTAAAACTGTTGATTCTAAAGGATAGGTTTCGCCTTATTCGATTAGATGTGGTTACTTGTGTTAGATATTTTGCTACCACTATCAACAAATCTTTAAACTTTTTAAAGATAATGCCGGTATTTTTCGAGCGCATTTTTTTTAAAAAACTTTCACTGGATGGTGGAATTTCAACAGAGAGGTTCTCTGCATGTACATGGTATGTATTGGCTTAATAAAGTTTGCAGGAATAGCTTTCAAGATCCTCATGTATTCCATGATGTCACTAATTTCATTGACAATTATATTTCTACAGATGGTTCGGTGAGTTACTTGGAAAATTATTTGGGTTATCAAAAGCATTATCAGCCGATCTTGTTCAAAAGAAATAAGAGGATAACAATTTTGTCGTTTTGGTATACCGTATCCACCAATGCTTTCCACACAAATATTACTACCTCTTTCAGAAACAACCCAATTTTTGAAAAGCTATAAGGAACACTTTTTAGAATTCAAAGTGTTTTCAATTCAACTCTAACTACAGAAGCCATTTTCAATTTTAATGATCTTGAATATTTCATGTCTCATAGTGGAATAAACACGTCTTTTAGTGACTATTTGCTAGTATGGATATCCAATATATACATATGGCTGCTGATCATATATACCGCAAAATTACACAGTTAAGCAAAAACTTAAACGTATATGTAGGCTATAAATTTATATCTGATTCAGAAATATATGCACAAGAAGCAGACTAGTGCTGCACTGAGCTCCATATTTCGGAAGCAAGTAACGCAAAAATAATTATAAATACCTCCCTGCCTTAGGAGAGTGTTCGAATGGTAAAACCTAGAGCGGGACTTCATAATCTTCCTTCAGATTCGACTGAAATATTGTAGCTGGTATTTTAGACCGTTTTGTGCAGCGACCAAATCCATTAGAAATGCTTTGATTAGCTGATCTCTCATCAATATTTAAACTGGTTAAATCCAGTTGAAGTGGGCCATACAGTGACCATGAAGAAAAAGAGAGGGAAGATGATAACTTATTAGAAAACCGAGATAGTAACGGTTTTGTTAAAAAATGTACCAAATCGTGTGTAATTCGATATAGACGGTTTAGCCCAGATGTGGATGTTTTCACTTTCGGAAATAAAAACAAATACCAATTTGTTGGACTTACATTGCAATATTAGACTAATTAAACTACCATCTTTAATTACAGTTGAGGAAATCTGTTTTTTTTAGTTCAAAGTCCAAATATTAAGCAAAGAACCTACTGGACTATGTACGAGTTTAAAACCAGTAGCTCATTTTATGAGTGCATTGAGAGTCGTTTGATATCTTCAATATATTAAGCCTTTAACCATCACTTCAATTCTACACCGGGACTCAATCCAAGTTCCATGAATGTTTTTCTTTCGCACTTTCAGGTATAGCAGCATTCGGAATAGGTGAACTGATACTTCACTAAACATTTTCTTTACCTGTCGATCAGTTGAACGGAGAGTTGAGGCCACTTAGCAATGGCAATTCAATCTATTCCAGGGTTATCGATTTAAAATTAATCATAATTGATGAAATATCGATGGTAGGAGCTCGTATGTTTAGCTCTATTGATGACAGATTAAAACAAAATTTCAAAAAAAAAAATTGTTTTATTACTTATACGACAAGATACGATTATATTGTTTGGTGATTTGAAGCAACTCTCACCTGCTGGAGATAGGTGGATATTCTCTTTTTATACAAATCATGCATACAATACTTTAGTTGGTTCACTTTGTGGGATTTATTCAGATACTTTGAATTAACACACATAATTAGACAAAGGGAGGACTAGGCTTTTTCTATAGCATTAAAGCGTATGGCATCTGGTACTATGGCAAAAGATGATATATCACTAATTGAAACTCGAATAGTTAATTTCGAACAAATTCCCGATGATGCGATACATTTATTTTCGTTTAACGAATAACAACGTTAACGAATAATTTCAATGTTCTTAGGCTCAGTCAAATATGGATATCCTTTCTACGGCTAAGGCTCAGCCAAAGGAATGGGTATAGATAAAAATAAGAATATAGATGACATTAAAGCGGATCGCTGAAAGAGCTAAAGACTATCCCAAAAATTGAGTTTAAGAAGTGTTTCGACGATTGGAAGAAGCGCTGGCATAAGTGCATAATATCGAATGGGGACTATTTGAAGGCGACAACATTAATGTGGACGAATGAATAAATATTTTTTTTTTTAAAAAAAGAAAATTCTCGTTATTTTTTTAACACATTTCGTATACACTAAGCCAAGCAAATTAAACAAATGGGCATTTGTAATATAATATATGTAAAGCATAGTGTTACTAGATACAAGACAAAAGAGAGTAAGCGGATACCTCATTAAAGGGGAGAGGGTACCTATCTTCAATGCTACCAAGTTTTGTTTTACTCATTTAGACTTAAGTGAAAAGTTTGAGTTGAAATAAGTTGTTGAAGAGTTGTAAGATTTGAAATAAATTATAGTTGTTTATAGAACACATAAGGCTCAAAACTAAGAGGTTTTTAAACGGTTTTTTCTGTTGGAAAGAATAATTACTGCATTAAAAAAAGGAGCACAACGCAATTGCGCATATGTGAAAGGACTCGTTAGCGCAGAGTTGCATCACAAGTGCTGCCAGTTTGCTTGAACAATTGTCATATTTCGTTCAATTCACTACTCTCCAACACTTGGTGAATCGAAAACAACTTTTTTATAAATTGCGCAAACTTTATCTACGCAGTTTGTCGACTGACTTATGTTAATCAGAAGTATACAAAATCAATATGTTCGATGTAAGTCGACAAAAAACTTCGTGTGAATTAAACATTTTGGTACGATAATTTGACACTATAGTACTTCTAAGATGCTGTAATACTTCAATTCAAAATGTTTGTAAAACGTGTTCCAAGGTAATGATCTGAACCGTTTCAGATTGACTAGCCATGCTTTGCTGTGGCACAAATTCCTTGAACGGATAATTGCTAATTTTAAACTTCACTATAAGGATTAGGGTTCCCGGCCAATCCAGCGAATTCAAACAAATTGTTTATTTTTTATAATATTATTATTTTTATATTTAATAAACGAGTTCAAAAAGAGGAACTTTTGGTATAACAAAAAATTAAAAACATAAAGAAAATAAGTAAGGAATGGTTAAGTTGGGTTAAATATGGGGTTTAGACCAAGGTCTACACCGATTTCATTCATATTCAGCGCTAAACCAAATTATGGTTAAGAAAACACTTAATTTCTTTAAAATATATGTCACACATATTGACCGGCTATATGGGGGCTTCGGAGCTATTTAGTCGATTTTATAAATTTTTGGAACTAGGACACACTATTACCAGGAAAATACGTCTTCTGAATTTCATATATCTCACAGAATGATAATATCTACGGTATAAAGTCAACTGGAAGTTCGAAAATTTTTATGTTATGTCTAAAGAGGTTAGGAGAAGTATTGACTGGATTTTACATGTATTTTACACAAAGGTACTTTATTACTAAGGAAAGATGCTCTCTGAATTTTTCTGATATATCTCACAAACTTGCCGATAACTTTGGTGAAAAGTCTGCCATAGGCACTAAAGTTCACGCTTTCGGTATCTGGGGCCTTGGAAATTTATGGTCCGATTTCGACATTTTTTAAGTTAGAAATGGCACACCTTGAGAGCACTATTTGTGCAAAGTTTTATTCAGACAGCTTCATTGGAGCTTGAGTTATAGACTGTAAAGTGAAAGAATCAGATTCATGTTAAAATATGGTATATGGGAAGTAGGCGTGGTTGTAATGTGATATCGCCCATTTTCACACTGTAACATAAAGATATCAAAGTAATGCTTTGCACCCAATTTGGTTTGAAGTTGGTACAGCGGTTCCTGAGATATGGGATTTCCCCGAAATCTTGTGCATCTCTTCCCTACCATATTCACTGTCATATGTAATCAGATAATTCTGCCGTGTTACTTCAGCGAGTTAACGCAGTTTTAGTAGTTTTCGCCATATCCTTTATATATAGGTGGGCCTGGTTATTATTCGATTTCACTTTTTCACTTTTTCATTTCATTTTTTTGAGGACATGCTAGAGAAACTTTTTCTAACTTGTACTTTGATTGATACAGCGTTAGTGGTTTGGGAGATATTTTCATTAAACGTATTAAGGGGCGGGGCTATACTCACTTCTTAAAAATTTTCAAATCACAAATGCGCCTTCCTACTGCGATTCGCTGCACTAAATGGCAGTTTTGTATATTAGTATTTTGCGTAATTAAAGCACTTTATAGGTTTTCGTTTAACGGCATTTTGTGGATGTGGCCAGAGTTCAATACCACCTTTCTGCAACACCGGCCTTCTCAGAATTCCAAGGCACATTTGTGCCAAGTTTTATCAAGATATCTTAATTTTTACTTAAATTATTGCTTGCACAGATAGACGGGCAGTCATATGAATTCAACTCGTTTCGTCATCCTGATAATTTATATATATATATAACTCTATATCTATCTCGATTATTTTACAGTTTGAAATGTTTATTTCTTTAAAGTTAAACATGTGTAATCATATTGATGTAAGAAATTAATTTTGTATTCCTTCTCAAAAAGGATTTCTTTTCATATTCCTAAATATAGTTGTAATGAATTCTGCACACAGTCAATTATGAGCGTATACAACGAAACTCAAGCAAAAATTTTCACAAATTTGGGATGGCCCATCGCCCACTTTTCGGTGAAATTCCATATCTCAGCAACAATTACTAAATTTTGAACCAAATTTGGTGCATGATATTATCATGACATCTTTAGGTGACTATGTGAAAATGGGCGAATTTGGACTACAGACTCAACCTGATATTCAATCTGATTCTGTCACTTTGCAGTATATAACTCAAGCACCAATGGAGCTGTCTGAATAAAATTTTGCACAAATATGTTTGTAATAACAATAATTGTCGAAATTGGACCATAAATATTCAAGTCCCTAGATACCGAATATGTGGACCTCAGAGCCCATGGGTGACATTTTACAGAAAATATCGGTCAAAATGTGGGATATATTATTGAAATTCAGAGAGCAGTTTTCTTTTGTAATAATGTGCCCTTGTGTCGAAAACGGGTAAAATTGGATAAATACTTCCCTTAGTTTCCATATACATAATATAAACATTTTTGAACTTCTGGTTGGCTTCATGCCGTATATAACGGCCAATCTATAAGATATCTTAATGAAATTCAAAGGACGTCTTTTTGCGGTGATGGTGTGTCCTGCTTGCCTTCATATACCCAATATAAAGATTTTCAAAATTCGGTTTGGCTTTATACCAGGTATATCCGTCAATATGTAAGACATCTTAGCAGAATTAAGTGAACGTATAAACTTGCGTATTCTATAATTTGTTGGTGAAAATGGATGAAACCGACATACAAATTATTCCATTCTTGGGGTCTCTATGCCGAAGACATCTGTAAAATTTTAATTTATCTAATAAAATTGCGCAGAAATAGTAGAAACATAGATACAAAGCAAATGCTATGTAGTCAGATCTTCCCCTAGCCCCAATGTACCTGATATGGCGATTTCCGATTAATGAAATTAAGTGTATCCTTATTCATAATGTCGTTTAGCGCTGAATAAGAATAAAATCGGTCTAGACTTTATTACTGAATGACTTTTTCCTCATACATCCAATATATTAAAATCCCTTTAGTTGAGTATATATCGCACGCATTGAGATAGATATATTTCAAGACTTATGCAAGAATTCTGAAGTAGCAAGATTAGCAGATAGTTCGAAACGTATCTTTTCTAAAAATGTATTGTCCTAACTATCGACAAATAGGATAAAGAGATGAAATTAAAGTTAAAGAGTGTTAAAATGTTCGAATAATGCAAAATTTTTAGACAATGACTTCCTTTGGCCGCATTAATTGGAGGGTTTGGAAGCGATGCCCTATTTACTACATTTTAACACAAGTTACGAACGAATATTTGTCAAAGAAAAAACACCCTGTAGGCATCAATTGTGTAGTGGTGTTGTCGACAATCATTTGTGATATTGAACATTGGCAAATTTCACATATACTAGTGGACTCTAAGGCAAAGAATGTAATTGTGTTCATTCAATGTAAACTCCAAAACATAAATTAAGCTAACTTAATTTAATAATAATAAACCCAACGACTGCCCTCCTCCCGCCTAACTCACGCGAGGGGCACCATCCGCATACGAGCGGAATTAGCCGAGCCATGAAAGGCAAGAGAGTTTTTTAAGCGTTGAGATCTAAACCTCTAAACTACAGAAACAAAAATTTCAACAGTTAAGATTTAAGAATAAATTTTATATGATCTTATTTACTAAATGAAAATAATACAGTTTTTTTAGTGCTGAAAATTTAATCTGAATCAAACATAAATCAAAAGTGCTAGAATGAGAATTAAAATCAAAACATGTAAGGCGGAATATATCTTTTAGTTCAAAATTTGGTCCACATTATTGTATCAATAGGGGTCTGAACTGCATGGATAAGCGAACTGAGGTATTAAATTTATTATTAATATGAACTAAAAACTAATCCATTCATGATTTTCAGTAGTATTAAGTAACAAGAACAGAATCGGACCAATATGACCTTGTGGAACTTCCGATTAGAGGTGCGCTAGGTAATTGAAATAGCAGGCTTCTCAAAATATTGCGTGGGTCATTGCCACATTCCGGATGACAAGTGTAACCGTGAGGCCACTTCCCAGCAGTGTTAGACTCTTTTTAAGCACAATCCGAAGGTGTTCTGCTTCGTGACTGTCGGTGAAACATGGATACACTGCTACTCATCAGACACCAAGGAAGAGGCGAAATGGTGGACTTCACCCAGGAAACCTGCTCCATAGAAGTCGAAGATTGTCCCATTTGCCGAAAAGATGATGGTCAGCGTTTTGTGGAATTTCAATGTGTGATGTACATCGACTACCGATTCGACACCGAATTGTAAAAAAGGTCCCATTAAGCGAAGACATCTATCTTCAAGCAAAACAACGCAACGGTTCACAATTCCACCATCCCCTATGGTCAAAGTAAGTGTTTCTCATGTTTAGAAATAAAAAACAATGATACAGAACCGAATCTGTTTGTTACCAAAATTGAAAAACTCCGCCAGGAAGGCCTACTTTGCGAAAAACCTCCAGAAAACGTGTTTTTCAGATGATTCAAAGAAGTTGGAGCAAGCTACAAATATATTATGTTGCGAGATAAGTTACTATTTTTTTAAGTTTTCGTTTTCCTTTTGTAGGATAAATACTTATTGTACCGCCCTCGTAGATTCTGACTTGGATATCTGGCTTGCTATTTATGTAATATATGTAAAAGCAAAAGATAACTAGAAAATAAGGAAGTTCTAAATTCGGGTGTAACCGAACATTTGGTACTTTCGCAAATTTCAAAGATCGAAGCGGCGGGTATATTTTCTGGTGTTGACAAAACTTTAAATCAAAAAATGTCGCTTAAGGCTTCAGCATTCATTATTCGACGAAAGTATGATTCTATTGTAATCATATTTAGTATCTTACTAACTTTTATTATAGGTCATAGATTCACTTACTATCATTACTAAATTTTGGTTCGTGTCGAAATTTTTATATTATATTAAATTCAACCCAATTAACTCAAATGATACAAGTGATATGAATTCGACCAAAAGGGCTAAACTTAATATATTGGGTAAATAAGAAAATGCTCAACTAGATAATCGGAAATCACTATTTAGCGCTCATATTCTGCGCTAAACCACATAATGTTTGAGAAAGCTGACCACCCAATTTTCTTGATTGGGATTTTACAGAAAAGTGGGCGCCACACTCACTTAAAAATGTTTACTCAGAAATGTAACATATTTACTGTAAGATTTCAGGTTTCTGACGTGTTTGTTCAGAGACTTAATGCACCTTTGGTAGTTTTCAACATAACCTTTTTATGAGAGGTGGGCGTGGTTATTATCCGATTTCAAAATTTTTCCCAGTGTATGAGGAGTTGCTAGAGAAAGTTGTTCTGAGCACCTTACGATATGTACGTTATACCTATTAGGATCGGGGCCACACCCACTTTTAAAAAGTTTTCAACTCGCAAATGCTCCTCCCTACGATGGATCCCTTTACGAAATTCGCTTTTAATATCGTAATTGGGAGCTTCGTTACAGCATTTTAGAAGTTTTCGTTTAACGGCATTTTGTGGGAGTGGCAGCGGCCCGATTCCGCCCATCTGCAGTACCAACCTCCTCAGAGTGCCAAGTTTGATCAAGATATCTCAATTTTTACTATAGTTATCACTTGCGCGGACAGACAGACAGATGGACGGGGAGACAGTCACGCGGAATTCAACTCGTCTCGTCATTCTGATCATTTATATATATCTAACTCTCTCTATATATAGATGTAACTCTATCTATCACGATTAGTTCTAGGTGTCACAAACAACTATTCTACTCTGCTGCAATATGTTGCGAGAGTATAAAAATTGGCCTTCATTATAAAAGTGAAAGGTATTTTGAAATATTTAACATTTTGCAAAGTCTTCAAATATACATAAGTATCTGATATTTGTTTCCTCAAATCTTCTTGAAAAATTTAAGCTGCTGTAATTGACAATATAAATCTTTGAGAGACGGTTGTTTATATACTTACGTTAGCTAACATGGTTAAATGGTACATAGCTTGTTTTTCGAAATCAAGTGGTCCCAGCAAAAACACAGTACCTTCTGTAGTTTCTGCTGATATAATCTTTTGTCTTATGGCAAAAAGTGGAGAGCCCTGAAATTAAATGTGGAATTAATATATTTATTAATAAGTATTAACAATTATTAAATAAAGAAGTCTTCCGTTTAAAATAGGAATCTAACACTCCTCGGGAAGTGAAATATTATATTAGGATTAAACAATAAATATTTTTATACTATATAAATATTTTTATACTATATAAATTTAAATAATATTTATATATTTTTATACTTTTGTAGAGTATATTAGTTTTGTTCACCTAACGGTTGTTTGTAACACTTAGAACTAATCGAGTTAGATATAGACATACAGTGACTCACACTCAAAACCGGACAATGTAAAATTTACCATCGTGCTGCATTTCCAATGGATATAAAATCTAAATAGTAAAAAATTTTATAATTTTCCATATTTGTATTTAACCCCCACCTATTATGTGTAAAAAAAAGTTTCCAATGTTTTTTTTGTACAACAAAATAAGCGCAACATTTCATCTTCATTAATACTTCCTATGTGCTCACACTGAAAACCGGACACCAACTTATTTACATTATGATGTAATTGATGTAATGTTATAAATTGATGTAACATGTTTTAATGTTTATTAATACCATAAAAAGTAATTAGGTAACGGGTATTTTTTCCGTTAGCATCAAGGACGGCTTGAAGCCGGCGTGGTATGGCATGCTTTGCACCAGGTTTTTACAATATTCTGGATCGGTTCTTTCCAATTATTCGACTACAAATTTTATTAGGTCTTAACGATTTTGGTGATGTCGCTGGGCCACTCTCATTGCTAAATTTGCCCATAAATGTTCAACAACATTCAAGTCGGGCGATTGAGGTGGAGTTTCAATGACATTTGGACAATTAAATAGCAGCCAGTTTCATGATATTTGGATCGTTATCCTTGTGAAATGAAAAAATATCACCAATTCCCAATTTTTGAGTGCTGGCTGGTAAATTTTTTCAGAATGTCAAAATATTTCGTAGCATATGCCTTTCGCCTGGATACGATATATAAACTAACCGAAGACCAAAACGAAGCATCTTTCTCAATAGTTTGCTTTGCAAATTCAACCCTTTGTTTTTGATTTTTTTCGCTTACAAAGGACTTTCGCCTGGCAGCACGACCATTAAGATTGTTGCATGTGAATAAACGCGGGATGGTTTCGGCACTAACGTTCACTTGTTTTACTTCTTTGAGCTGTTTTTGAAGCTCAACCGCAGATTTGTGGTGGTTTTCAGATATTTATTTTAAAAACCAGCGTTCATTCCGACGTGATAACTTGCGCCTATTGGACTGATCTCTTTTTAAGAGTAATTCTGCCTTCTTTTTGTATTTTTGAACAATATCGAAGACTGTAGATTTGCTTTTAGAGACAATATTGGCAATTTGTCGAAATGAAAGACCCTTTGCGTGATTGTTGATAATGACTTGCCGTTCTTCGACTGTACTTTGTTTTTTTGAAGTCATGATGCTCGTTTTACGCATTTTCAATCTAAACTGACAACATGACGACCAAAACATCCAAATTTGCTTACACATTCCGCTAATTTTACCGTTAAGTTTGGCTGTCCGGCTTTGAGTGTGAGCACGAAAAAACTATGCGTAAAAACTAATTGCCTTTTTGTTGTTGTTGGTGCATTCTATTGAAATTTCTCATTTATGTTTTTTTTATACACAGGAGACTAGAGATTAATATAAAATTGAGGAAAAACCAAAACGCTCTACTATTCAGTTTATACATCAATTAAAATTGCAGTGTGATAGTAATTTTTACACTGTCCGAGTTAAAGTGTGAGTCACTGTATATATATAAATGATCAGGATGAAAAGACGAGTTGAAATCCGAGTGACTGTCTGTCCGTCCGTCCGTCCGTCCGTACGTACAAGTGATAACTTGAGTAAAAATTAATATATTTTGATGAAACTTGGTACATGTGTTCTCTGTGACCGTAAGACGGTTGGTATTGCAGATGGGCGTAATTGGACATCTTCCACGCCCACAAAATGCCATTAATCGAAAACAGATAACGTGCTGTAACTAATCAGAAAATTAATATATAAACGTGTTATTTGGTATAGAGGATCCTGGTACGACCGGGGTATCAATGGGCAAAAATTTTTGTAAAAGTGGGACCATGGGGACCCCCCTCGGTTTACTATATATATCTCGGAAACCGTTAAAGCTATATCAATCAAACTTCCTTCGACTTCGATATATCACACATATTGACCAACATAAACGGTTTAAAGTCAGATGGAAAGTCGGGAACTCTTATATCGGGCATTTTTGGGATAGAGGAAGATATGCACTGATCACCTTAACGCTTTTCATTATCCAAGTATATTAGGGAACTCTTTTCACGCAATTTTGTCAAGGTAACTCACACAGTGACCGACATATTCGGCATAAAGTCTGTTAGAATAGCGAAAATCATTATATGTATCATTATATGTTGCTACGTAGTGTAGTGTAGTATATGCATATGTTATATGTAGCTAATGTAATTCGTAGACCGATTTCACACATTTTCGGCATTAAACTATGGTATATCAAATATTACAAGTTCAGTTAATTCTGCTAAGGTATCTTACATTTTGACGGATATATACCGTTTGAAACCCGATTTTATTCATTTTAAGCACACGGGCACACTGTTACCGGAAAGAGACGATCTCTAAATTTCAAAGGGATAATTCATATATTGAACGGAATATATGACATAAAGGCTAACAAAGGCTTGAAAATCCATATATTAGGTATATGGGGGCTAGGGGAAGTATTTAACCGACTTTCCCCGTATTTGAAACAGGAGCATACTATAGTGATGGAAGAATGAATTACGATATCTCAAAGTGTTACCGATATTTTCGGTATAAAGACATAGGCACCTTATAGGACCTTGTAATGTGTATATGGGGCTTAAAAAATTATGTGCCGATTTCAACTATTATGAGATGAGATGGCTACATCTTGCAGGAACTATTTTTACAAAGTTTCATTCCATTATCTTAATTGGTGTTTGATTTATATACTTTAAAAGTTATAAAGCGTCATATGAAAGTAGGCGTGGTTGTTATCCGAATTCACTTATTTTCTCAGGATATGAGAACATGGTAGAGAAACTAGTTCAAAACAAGATTGATTGATACAGCTTTAGTGGTGTGTGAGATATAGACATTAAACCTATGGGGTGGCGGGGCCGACCCTACTTTTCCAACTTTTTCTTTACCTTGTTTTATATGTCCTTACCGACTACGATTCACAGTGCCAAACTACACGTTCCTATCTTAATTTTTTGCCCAGTTATAGCACCATATAGATTTTCATTTAACGGCATTTTGTGGGCGTGGCCGTGGTCATATTATGCACATCTGCAATACAAACCTTCTTACGGAGACAAAAAACATGTGTACCACGTTTCATCAAGATGTCTCAATTTTTATTCAAGTTATCAGTTGCACGGACAGACAGACAACCGGAATTGAACTCGTCCCGTCATCCTGATCATTTATATATGTAACTCTATCTCCATCTCGATTAGGTTTGGTGTTACAAATAACCGTCAGGTAAACAAAACTAATATACTCTGATGCAACATGTTACGAGAGTACAAAAATAAAGAAAATTATTGAAATTTTCCGATGAAATGAAAATTGAAATTATCAATACTAATTTCTACTTACCCATAACTCAAGATAAACCGGTTTTTGGAAAAGTGGGTTTTTGCGAGCAATTACATAATCTAATTCTGTTCCACGTTTTGCATCCTATTATATTTGTACATATAAATATACATAGCAGAAAAATGTAATGCAATTATTTAAGGACTTAATGTTCTGTTGTTTAAATATTTACCTCTGGAATCATTATAATCCCCGGCTTGTGGGGAAATATTAGGTCGTGTGGTGTTGTAAAATTGGTAGCAGTAATAGAACACAATTGGCTAGCCATTCCTCCTTTTGTGTCCTTTATCGATACATGGAAGTCATAATAGCGCCCCTGTTCTAAACGTCGCTGTAACACAACATTTGCTTGGCAAACGGAATTGTATTTGGTGCATGGAAGCGAATCAATCTTAACAGTGGCTGATGCGGAATCGCCTATAAGTTCAAATGTAAGTGGATAGTCAAACTCTTCGTCCGTCGCACGTATTCGATAAATCACAGTTCCAACTTGTGCATCCGCCGGTACTAAAACAAGTCTCATTCGTGTCGATGGATCAAACTTAGGATCGGTACAATGAACTATCTGCAATGGACAAATGACAGCAAATAGTATGCCGATTGTCCAAACCCGCAAGACCGTTGTTTTATTTTGCATTAATGTAAAATGTGATGGAGAATAAGTAGAAAAGTAGGTGAGTGGCTGATACTCCCTTCTATTTTTTAATACTAAGGCCATCCCTTGTATGCACGAACTGTGTATTTGATTAATATATTGATTCTTTGCATGTTTTCCTTTATTACTAAAGACGAAAATCATCACCGCAAAATTGCAACTTCATAACGGTTCCTGAAAAACGAAGTATGTACTTATTTTATATATACATATATTTATATTAGAAATAATCCTTTATTTTATATACAACTTTGTGCGTGATTACTGTATTTATATGAATGACAGCTAAACGGTGTAGTTACTTGAATGACCTTTTGCGAAACGCAGTTTATACATATAATACTCTTTTATATGTGACATTGAGTTATAATTAAAAATTTTAATGATATTTGATGTAAAACTTTTTTAAGTTCAGTAGTAAACTCGACCAACGGCAAATATATTTTCGAACACAACGAATGTGTTTGATGCAACAAAACTGTCCATGAATACTGTGAGAGTTGTTCGAATGTTTAACGTTATCGTATCTTATGGATCAACTCAACATAATTCGATTAATGTTTTGGTTATGCAATGCCATTCCTGTTAAACTTTTACAGAAACCTCAGATTTATTTACATAAGAGAAGATAGATTAGAGATAACAATGAAAGTGAAAAAAAAAATAATAATTGTACATCTACATAATCAGCAACTTATCTCTTAGTGACTTTTTTCTGTTTCCGAAATTTAAGTGTTTTCAATAATAAATGAATAAATGATTTGGTAAATAACAACATCCAACGCTTTTGTACTTGGACCCCATCGTGGAAGTAGATGATGCCTTCAGTTGCGCAACACTTTTCTTGAATTCACTGGATTTACCGGGAACCCTAATGCATATAGTGAAATTTAAAATTAGCAATTGTCCGTTCAAAGAATTTGTGCCACAGAAAAGCATGGCTAGTTGTTGATATATTTAGTTGACAGGTCAGAACTGCAAAGGAAATTTCACTAATAATAGCTGGAAAACTGATGTTAGATTAAGAATTGTTACTTTAAACGGGTCATTCGAAAAGAAAGTTTTTCAACTTTGGTAAGTTCCTGGCGTGAATACAAACTCACTATCAGTACTAAAGATTCTTAAATAATCGATTGCCTTCAAAATGTTTAATTCACACGAAGTTTTTTTAGACTTGTATCGAGCATATTGGTTATATTATAATCCTAATTAAAATAAGTCAGTCGACAAACTGCGTAAATAAAGTTTACGTAATTTATATAAGTAGTCTTCGATTCACCAAGATTGGAAAGTAGTGAATCGAGCAAACTATAACAATTGTTCAAGAAAACTGGCAGCACTTGTTATGCAACTCTGCGCTCACGAGTCCTTTCACATATGCGCAATTGCGTCGTGCTCCTTTTTTGATGCAGTAATTATTCTTTCCAGCGGAAAAAACCTTTTAACAACCATTTAGTTTTGAGCCTTATGTTTTCTATAAAGAACAAGAATTTATTTCAAATCTTACAACTCTTCAACAATTTATTTCAACTCAAACTTTTCACTTAAGTCTAAATGAGTAAAACGAAACTTGGTAGCATTGAAGATAGGTATCCCCCCCCCTTTAATAAGGTAGCCGCTTACTTTTTCGCCTCAATGCTAGTCTTGTATCTAGCACTATGCTTTTCATATGTATATTATATTATAAATGTCCGTTTGTTTCGATTTCTTTTCTCAGTGCTATATGAACTCAGCTTGTTTATTAGAGTAAATCCTAGTATTTCAAAGTGTTCACAAGGATAACTCCAAGTTTCTACAAAACATGAAATATCTGAAGATAGCATCAGGTGCGAGCGTGGAGACTGAACATTTTATGAACATGAATTTTATGAATAACTATTCCCTCAGCTGGAACAACTGGAAATTGATTTCTTTCAATTGAAATTTGTTGATTTCTTTTATATTGAAAAAATCTTCAATAATCTTCAATCTTCAAAAATATTGGAAAAAAATTTAAAAAATGATCAAGCTACCAAACCAACAAAAAGTTCCAAGTATTTAATCCACAGAGTTTTTGGAAAACAACAATATCAAATTGCATAAGTTGTCCAGCTGTCCCATTAACCAACCCATCACGCGTGTTTATATTCACTGTAATCACATATTTGCCAGTGGTGCCAATTCACGTGTTTCAAAAGTTTTGAAGAGTTCGACTATTTCCAAAATATTCTCATTTTCACCTATACCCATTTCTTTAACTCAGTCTTTAGCAGTTGAAAAGATAACCTCAGTTGGAGCTCAATTGAACTTAAGGCACTCGTCTCTTTGTTGGACCAAAATAAAGGTATCGCATCATCAGAAACTTCTTTAGAATTAACTATTCGAGTTTCAATCTTTATAAATAAAAATTATGTGTCACGTCGTTTGTCTGGGATAAACTTCTAACTACTGAACTGATTTTAATAAAATTTAACACACTTTCTGCAGTTTAATCTAACGTAAAAATAGGATAGTTTATATCTCAATTTAAAGTCGAAATTTTCTTAATGAATATTATTTGCTTATTATTGGTATATAATTATATTAGTCCGGTTTGCTAAGAGATGGGGTGATTATTATTCCATTATTCCAATACTCCGAACATGCGTTGGAAAGCTACTTTTCTTATGCCTCTTTTTCAGTATATATATATCATTCGTTTGAAGTGTAAACAACAGTAATTTTTTTCGCCCAAATATGTTGAATTTTGTGCTTGAAAAATTGTTTTAGCAGGGATAGTCATTTTGGTGAAAGTTTATGGGAACACGCTTTAGCTGAGCGAACATGCCAAAACTAGTTTGCACTATTTAAAAGTGGTGATTTTGGCTTAGAAGACAAAGAATGTCCTGGGCGGCCAAACAAATTTTGAAGATGAAGAGCTGGAAGCATTACTCGATGAGGATTGCTGCCAAACAGAAGAAGAGCTCATAGAATCTTTGGGAGTCACTCCGGCAGAAATTTCAAAACGTTTAAAAGCAGCCGGATGCATTCAAAAACTCAGAAATTAGGAACCATATGAATTGAAGCCAATAGACGATTTTGCATGTCAGAAATGTTGCTTGATCGCTACAAAAGGAAGTAGTTTTTGCATCGGATTGCGACTGATGATGAAAATTGGATCCATTACGAGAACCCTAAATGCAAAAAGCATACGTAAAATCTGGCCAAGCAGTCAGCTCAACATCAAGGCCGAATATCCATGACGCTAAAATAATGCTTTGTATTTGGTGGGATCAGAAGGGCGTGCTGTGTTATGAGCTTTTAAAAGCAAATAAAACCATTAATGGGGAACACTACCGACAACATCTCATCAAATTGAAGTGAGCTATTGCCGAAAAACGCCCTGAATTAGCGACTAGACAGGAAGCAATAATCTTCCATCAAGACAACGCTCGGTCTCATGTTGCTAGACCGGTTAAAAACTATTTGGAAAACAACGACTGGGAAGTTTTTCCTCACCCACCTTATAGCCCAGACCTTGCCTCTTCTAACTATAATTTGTTCTGGTCAGAACGCCATCATTGGAATACGGTTCACATCAGAGCAGCGTTGTTTTTTTCGAATGGAATCCACATATTGCCAGAAAGATGGGAAAATGTTATAGCTTCAGATGGGCAATACTTTGAATAATAATATTTTACATGTTTTTCTTAAGTAAACGTTCAAATTAAAAAAAAACCGCACGAATATAGTAATATACCCATGAAAACGCATGTGAAAAACGGTTATAATTATATGTAAGATTATAACAGATAACGATGTAAGGTAATTTATAGGCTCGATTTAGTAGAATACGCTATGTTAAAAGTCAAAACAATTCATATATAAAAAAAGAATTTTTATAATAATTTTAATTTTCACTAAAAGAGTCGTGTATAATCATTTCAAGAACAACCTGACGAATGTATGCGTCAGACTATTAGAAGAACAAGACCAGCGTATAAAAACTCATAGCTACAAGAACAAAAGAGGCAGCGGAACAGCCGCCCATTAAATCGGGCATCATTTGTTGGTCTTGCATTTGAATATGCACCAGATATTAATCACTCTTCGTGTTCAAAAATGCAATGTATAAGTTATGTCAATATTTCCAGACATTAAAATTTAGAAATGGTACACCCGGCATCTGGAAAAGTTGTGCTGTCACCTCTACCTATACCGCCAGAACCATTACTATCGTTTTATGCTGGCGATTCAGATTATTCGAAATTATTTTTGGGAGAGATGACAAAATTTAATTCTTGCTTCCAAATGACGTCATTTGGAATTACTTTCAAAATATAAGGTCAGATGTATCATAAAATTGGGCCACGCCAATGCTTAATGATTATAGGAAATCTCTCCAAATTTATTTTATGAACAGTTGTGAAGAATGCATGACAACTCGATGCCGTTATAATTTCGTAGAACAAGAAGAGGAATATTGAAAGAGTATCACCACAATGGAAAAATTACTTCTATCAAAACGTCATCAAGGTTGACAAAGTGCCATTAGGAGAATATGCTGACAGATTCAACTAGCCAATTGTTCATGAGGCTGCTGCTATTGTGGTTAGTGATCCAGATGACAATTGAGAAACACAGATTACAAGGCGAACAACACTGTTAGTACGATTTCGGATCCACACCGTTCATATGACGCAGTAATATTCAATATCCATAACTATTTTTCCAAGGACAGGATGAATATTACTTTAACATCAAACAGTGTGTATCCAAATACTGGTAAATTTTGCATTGATATATTTAATTTAATAAAAAAATTATTAATTGAACATTTTAAGTTTATTTTCTTTATTATTATTTTTTATGTACAATAATAGAACAGATAAAAAAAGTTAGTTCAATGAACTACTACGAACACCGATTGATGATTAGACTTAATCAGGACAACTATATCCTTCGATACAATAAGATATATCACCAATACACTGGATACGTACGCTAAGGCTGAAAGCGAATGGTTGCGATTCATTGTATATAATCAGGCTAAATTACGATTGGAAGAATACATTCACTATAAAGGTGCTATTATAGGGAACATTGGTGGAAATTTAAACATCAATGACATCGGAAGTGCTTCCATTTTACCTTCAGGCTATACCAGCAGTCCACGGAACATGCAGGAATACAGCATCGACACTTTTGAGTAAATTGTGTTCTTGATATCCCAACGGACGAATGGTCAAAAAAGGCTATCTAGGCGTTAATAGCCTTTCTTCAATTGGGATTAAATCTTTCCAACAATCTGTATTTTCTTTGGAAAGTCTATCCCATTTGATAAACATATTTTTGGAATGTTTTTGGCAATTGCATTTTTGAAAATTACACAAAAATAGTTAACTTCATCGTCAGCAGGAAATTTTTGTATCAAAAAATTTCTGATGTTGGAAATTTAACTTGGGCACTTGGTATGGAAACCATAATCCCCAGTAGCAAATATATATTTAGGTGGGGCCCTTCTTTATATTTTGGAACATATTTTTTCAATATGTTCTCGAAGTATGTCGTCCAATGCGCGTTGCAAAATTGAAGGCGCATTTTTGAAACCAAATGGGAGTCGTGTAAGCTTATATTTTCCGTTATTTACGGAGAAAGCGGTTTTTCCAAGTCGCCAAAACAGAGAATACTTTGTTGCTGCCTAATTGAGCAAGTACCTCATTTACTTCTGTTATGAGGTATTTATCTGCAATGGTTAATTTGTTGAGTTTAGTAGTCAATAACCAACGGATACTTTTTTCGCCTGAGGTGTCTGTTTTTTTGACACGACCCACACTGGTGAGTTGTACGGGGACATCGAAGGCCAGATTATTCCGCCTTCTAGAAGTTTTTTTATCTGCATGTTAACTTCGTCTTTAAGTGTCATAGGAAATTGAAAGAGTAAACTGGGGTGTCAGACGAGGTTCGTATCGCTCCTTCACATTAGATGTGTAGGTCAGTTTTTTATTAGGATCAGCGAATAGACCTCGAAATGATTTGAGCAACTTGTTGAGTCTCGGTTTCTGTATCAAATGGGATTTTCTCGGTATAATGGTATTTATGGCTTCGAATCTCTTTTCTTTGATAGGGATTTTGATTTAATTTTTAAGGGTCATAATGTTTTTGCTGGTTTTGAGTTTAGCGCCTAGTTCTTTTAAACTATCATTGTCTAAGATGGCATCAAAAGATTTTAGTGCGAATAACAGGAAGAACTTTATTTCTACGTCATGAATGCCAAAGAGATTTGCTATTTTATGGTGTATAACTAATGTGCTGCCCCTTAAAATAACACGGAAATATAGTCGAATGATTTCTGGTTTGGAATTGGATTGCTTCCGAACTTTGGTGGAATATAGTTCTTATTCGAACCCGTTTTATAATTTGTCCGTTCCCCATCTTGCATACAAAGCATGAAAGAGAGGAACTCCCTATTCAAAAAAATTTAAAGCGGCGCTATCGTGGAGCTCAGAAGTATTATTGTCGAAGTCAAGTATTCGTCTAGATTCTCTTCGATGTTATTATATAGTCTTTAGTCATAGTCTTTATTGGAAGTTTGTATATTAAAATTTCTTTGACGCTTGTGTCCATCTGTCATTGGACCCTGTGGCCTTTTGCTAACTTCGAAGCGAAGTTGGTTTATGTAATTTAACATTTTCGTTAGTACACTAGGGTCAACGTCCATTGGTCTGGACGGGGCAGTGGTTTTTGGAATAGCTGCAGCAGTAGCTGGTAACCAAAATTGTTAAAGTTTTGCCTTGATTGTGCGATTAGTAGGTGTTGTCCGTATTGTTGATATTGGTAAAGTTTTGGTTCGACTGGAGGTTTTTATCTATTTATAAATTGAATGTTGCGTGCAGTAAATATAGGTTTGGAATTGTGGTTCCTAAAGTTGCCTGTTTGACCTTTGTTTGCAGCGTGGTTTGGACGAAATGTTTGATTCTCCAATTTCAAACACAAATGTAATGTTGAAGATAAATCTACCGGTTCTTTGATTCCTAATAGGCGAGGCGGGTCACCTCGCAACCCTCGCACAAAAGTATCTAGAGCTTTGCCTCTGTACATTTTTGTCATTAATTATTCCGCTTCTCTTCTTAATCCCCATACAACCAATTTTAATCAAAATGGGGATAAATGTTTATAAACTGTCTGGTAAAATTCTTCCACTGATTGATTAGAGGCTTGGACTAATGAAGTGTGGGACACTTGGCAAAGGCTGGCCAATTAAAGCGGTACTATGAGATTCCAGTGCCATATCGGCATGTACTATTAATTTATTACGTTGGTATACAAGAGACCTTAGAACTTTAGTGAACTCTGATAAGCGCTATACGCTTCTAGAAAACAATCTACCCAACTTATTCCAAGAACTGAATTCTGATGGGTCGCCTGAAAATTTACGTTTTGTTTTTACTATATCCGGTACCTTATCTAAGTCATCTAAATTCCTGGCGTATCTGGGGTAATCACTTGATCGGCTATAGCGGTTAATTTTTCCGGTGAATTCTGTCACCTTAATAACGTTATCAGTCGTTGCGTTTTTAACCATATTTCTGTTTTGTGTTTGTTCTTTCTGGCATTGTCTTGTGGATTCTGCACTAAGTATTGAAGGTCTGATTAAGTTATTGGGATTAACCATAAAGCAACCACGGGATTACTAATTCAATGACGTCAGAGAACGAGTAAATTATTTAAAATTAAAAATTATGGAGCCCATATTACCACAAGAGTGTTGCAAATGGTAAAGTAGTATTATCTCACATATGGTTTAATTGTAATTATTATGTAGATAATCAGAGTCTGGTTATTTCCTTCTACTTCAGAATTTTTATATCACTTATCGTCTTAAAATTTTCAGATAAAGTAATAGTTTCCATTAATAAATTGGTTTTTTTGTTTTAATTCTTTAGCAATTTTTTTAATCACTAGCTTACATTAAGATAATTAATGTAGTGGCACTCGCCAACCGTCCAGATGTCATCCCGTTTAGGCGCTATGGATTCCTACTAGGGATCCTGCGAATAATACCGATGCGGAGGCATCCTGCGGCAGGATGTTTACGTAACGAAACGTCGAAAAAAAATTTTTTTTTAAACCGTGATTTGCACGTTTACTTCACTCCGCGATTAGACCGGTTGCTCCAAATGTATTTGCACACTTACACACTTTTTTGTTGTATCTTTACGTGTACTGATCCCTGCTCGGGCGCCAGTTAAATTTATCCTCGCGGGGAATAATAAAAAAAAACGGATTTAAAACTTTTATACAACTGAACTCTTATCCTAGAGCTAGCCCTACGTGGCTGTTTAATTTAGCTTGCACTATTCTTAAATGCTTTGCGATTCTCGATCTTCTTGGAATCGTTTTGGTTTCTTATTGCTATTGGCCGGGTTTAGGAAAATTTGGCTCGTGCAAAAAGTTGTCATAACTACTCGCATTTCGTGAAAATTGTCGTTGTTAACTTATATAATATTTCATGTGTATATATTTCAAAGTAATTGTTAATTTTTTTAATAGTCCTGAAAACATTTACCCTAAATAACATTCCGTAAATTGCTTTTTTTTAATGGTTTGTAAAACAATAGGGATTTAGCTACCGCAAAAATATGAAATGTCTGCTCATGAATACTAAATTAAGTAGAACATCTGCGGTATACATATAAATATATATATTTATTTAGATCATGTATGTATATTTTAATAAATAAATATCTGTCTTAATACCTAATATTTCATGATCCCGCTTTTTCGTAAAAATCACGAAAAAAATTTGAATATATTGATATGTAGGTACTTAATTTTGTTGGGGTTACAGTTCACGTCATGACCTTCATATTGAAGTTTGTCCCAAAACTGGAAAAATTTACAGTATCATTTAAGTGGACGGAGTCGCAGTTTGTCTATTTTCACATCTTAGCACAGGATTTTTAATACTTTTGATACTACACTACTAATACTTTGCATTAATATTTCTCAAGGATTAGTTGGATAAAGTTGGATTTTACATGCGATAAGAATATTTACTCTATACAAACAGCAACAGGCTAAGAAATGTTTTACATTTTGTCCGTTACATATGCTATAAAGTCAATCGTTAAATTTAATGTGCTCACTAATTTTTATTAAGATGCTCAATAGCACATGAAGTCAGCCAAAAATTCTGAACAATTCATAAAATTCATACTAGGTATATGAGGGCTGAGGGAATATGAACACCGATTATCACCAAATTTTATTGAGATAGCATTCATACTGACCAACAGAAACAACCTAGAATCGACCATTAGAATAGAAATATGTATCATACATATCTTCGTTGTGGGTTCAGGGAAGGATATGAGCCGATTTCACCCATATGAAGCACCAATCCATATTACGTCTAAAATAATACGTGCATTTAATGCACTATTACTCGATATGTTCTGCACCGAACTTCATTATATCCAAGATAAACACGTTGTTTTAATTTTGTTAAGATATCTTACATATTATGCGATATATTTAGTATAAAGTAAAAAATAAATGCAAACCTCGTTTTATTACATATATGGGAGCCAAGATGTTGACTAAAGTATGTTCGAGAACATATTTCCACGCAAATTTATTAAGGTAACTTAAAATTTTACATAAATATTCGCCATGGAATCTACTAGAATAACATGATTCGTTATGTGGTATAAGAGGGCGTGGTAAATTCTTGAACAGAATTCACTCATTTGCAGCACCAAACTACAGTTTCTCTAGCGAGAACATTTTCACTTGATTTTACTAGATGTTTTATATACTGTTCGATATATACGGTATAAAGTCCATATATTAGGTATATGGGGGCTATGTAAGTATTGACCCGCTTTTACCTATTTAGGGCGATTAAGCATTTTTGTATCAGGAAAATGTACTGCTTGAATTTCCATATATTTCACATATTGACGGATATTTTCATCAGGTGCTGGGATATGGAAAAGTTATGTTCCGATTTTCCTTCCGATCAGCCATTTTAAGACATAAGGTGGCATACCTTGAACGCATCATTTGTGCAAATTTTATTCCAATATCTTAATTGGTACTTGATTTATATACTGTAAAGTGATAAATTCAAATGAAATATAAAATTGTGTTATATGGGAAGTAGGCGTGATAACCACGTTCACCCATTCATTCGAGTTCTCCCGTTTTCACACTGTATGAGGAGGTGCTAGACATTTTTCTTCTCAGCAAGCTTGGTTGATATAACTGTAGCTGTTTGTGAGATATACACATTAAACCCACTGAAAGTTGGGCCTTTCTTACGTTTTAAAAATTTTCAACCCACATGTGCCCCTCCCTACTCCGATTTTCTGTACTAAATTATAGTTTTGCACTATAATACGAATTATTGTTTTAGTTTTTTGTAAGTAGAGTTAAAGATATTTTTCATATAGAGAACTGAGAGCCAGATATTTAAAAAAGTGAATTCAATTCTTATGGCAAGATACTTTGGGCGTTGTTCATTTACAATTGCAATACTATTCATGGTTAATGTTGACTGCATTTTCTTGTCTTACGCCATACTGAACAACTCGCAACATTTTAAAGTCATCAAGCCGGATAAGCAACTTTTTCGTTATGTAGAGTCCACTTTTAGTATGTGGCCTGTTTAGGGTGGGGGTGATACACTTGCACACATTTGAGTTCATGCACGTGTGTTTTGGGTTTTCAATCGAGCGTTTACATTATATGCCAAGTCTAAACATTTTGAAATATTGTTATAGAGAGATTTTGATCAACTTATTTATACAATTTTACAAATTTATATTCTATATGGAAAGTTATAATTATTATTAATTATTGTGCATATTGTGTTATTATACTTGTAAATAAAATTTTAAATTGGCATACGTGTACATATGCCATATAAATGTTTTCCATAAAAAGAGAAAATTTGTAGTTTTTTATTCAATATTTCGAACTAATCATGTGTTATAGTCGATCGTTTTGCGTCGTTCATGTTTTTTAATTTTTCAAATTGATATCTGAATACCTTTATTTTGTTTTGTGTAATATATATATATTCATACGCAGGTAAATTAGCTTTATTAAATTTAAGTTTTTACGCCCATTTAACCATATATAATGGCAGTTTTCGAACTTTTGAACTATAATTTGGAAATGGATTTTGTTTGTTTTGTTCGAATGGAAAGCTTTTCAATGACTTTGAAAGCAAATGAAAGCAAAAGATGATGTTGAAAAAGAATTACACTTTTTTTGATGCTTTTTCTTGCTGATTTTTCTTGACGATATTTCTTTAAATAAGACATACTTGAGTATAGATCGAAGTGTTCCCAATATTCAATGAATTTACTGTGAGGTATACTCTTATAAAAGTCAATAGAACAAGACTTACACAAAACCAAAACGACATACACTATAACGTTGCGATGAACGAGAAACCAATTAGGAAGGTAATACAGGGATTTTAATAGGCAAATAACCAAACATAAATTTTAAACAAAAATTTTTTAAATGACAAATTTATTAAAAGAAATTAAGGAACTTGAATTAATTTATTTTAAATAACTGTAGTGAATAAATATTTTCAGTGAATCAAGTTTCCTTTTTAGTATCATGTATAAAACCTATTTTCTGTACTTTCCACCAAAAATATTATTTTACTTAATAACAATATAAGTGTTTTAGAGGATTTGTGAGGGAGACTTAAAACAACTGTAAACATATTTTATTATAAAAGAAAAATATTTTCTATAGCAACATATTTCCAATATTTGTTTTACAACGCAGTATTATGAACTCAATTTTTATACTTTCGCAACATGTTGCAACTAAGACACTAATTGAGATAGATATAGAGATCAGGATGACGAAACGAGTTGAACTTTGAGTGACTATCCGTTCGTCTGTCTGACTGGGCAATTGACATCCTGAATAAAAATTTAGACTTCTTAATAAAATTTGGTACACATATTCCCTGGCATCTAGAGGAGATATTGAGGAGGAGATGATATTGGAGATGGTGGTAGTGGGCCCACTTCCACGTCCACAAAATGTCAACCAAGCTTGCAACTCCTTAGATGTTGTGACAATAGCTGAAATTGAATTAAAACCACGCCCACTCAAAATATAACGGATATATTAAACACTACTTAAAGTGCCTCGCTAAGGAAACATGCCAGAAGCATCGAATTCCAAACATCGGATGGTACTTAAGGCTTTCAACGAAATTGTTGTAAAAATGGGCAGTGGGAGTGGCACCGCCCACTTTCGGACGAAATTCTATATCTCGAGAACTCTAATACCAATTTCAATAAAATTTGGTGTGTAATGTCATATTTGCATCCTTATGTTACAATGTGAAAATGGGTGAAATCGGAATCCAACCACGCCAACTTCCCATATATCACAATTTTAAAGTACACATGATTATTTCCCTTTACATAATATAAATCAACTACTAATAAAGGTATCGGAGCAAAATTTGCACAAAGCACAAAGAGTGCGTTGAGAGTATACCACATCACGTCTGAAAATTGTCGAAATCGGATTATATCTTTTCAAGTTTCCAGATATCGAACATGTAGATCCAGTGCTAATGCCAGACTCTTTACCAAAAATATCGGTCAATCTATGAGATATATTATTGAAATTCAGAAGAAATATTTCACTTCAAATATTGTGGCCTAGTATCAAAATCGGTACAATCGGGTAAATACTTCCCATAGCTCCCATATACCTAGAATAAAGATTTTCAAGCTTGCGGTTGACTTTATACCGTATATATTGGCCAATCTGCCAGATATCTAAATGAAGTTCGGACAACGTCTTTTCCAGGTAATAATTTGTTCTGCGGTTGACTTCATACCGTGCATATCGGTTAATATGTAATATATCTTGAAAAAATTCGGGCAACGTCTTTTCCTAGCAATAATGTGTCCTGATGCCAGAATATGATAAGATCGGGCCAATACTTCCCCTAACGCCCCTATACTTAATAAGAGAATTTTCAAAATTTTTTACAGAGGTCAACATGTAAGACATCTTAAAGAAATAAAATTAGTTAACGTATAATATTGAATATACTACAGTTTGGTGGCAAAATGGGTAAATTCGATATACGAATTGCCCCAGACCCCACATGTTACAAATAGTTATTGTCGTTATTCTAATGGACTTTATGCCAAATATATCTGTCTAATTTTGAATTAATCAATATTGACTGGAAAAGTGTTCTTGAGCATACTTTAGTTTAATACCAAAAGTAAATGTTCTCAGACCTTCCCCTAGCCCCAATGTACCCAATCTCTAATCACTATATCACTATATTCCAACTTTCCAGCTGACCCTAAAGCGTTTATATAAGTAAATATGTGTGATATTTTAAAGGAATTGAGTATTTTCTTAAACATAATATTGTTTAGCGCTGAATATCAATCAAATCGTTAACCTAATCATTAACGTGAAACCTCCCTAATATTATTATTTACATCCCTCTGGTTAACTTTTTCCTCATATACACAGCATATTAAATTTCCGTTTCAACAAAATTAAATAAGAATATTTCGAATAATATGTCATTCGGTAATAAAAAGTATTGCTGGTGCACCCACCTATAGAATTAATATCATGAATATAGATGATTTGCCTCAGGTAGATTGACTTTACGAGAATATGACATAACCTAAGAACTAATAATGCCTAATATGATTGCAATCCATTCACAATTGCGTCGAATAACAAATTCTGAAACCATTTGCAAAAATTTTTAACATAAAGTTTTGACCGAAAATATGTCCCGGCTTTGATATTTGAAAATTCCGAGGGTATAAAATGTTCGGTTGTACCCGATTAGCCCTTCGTTACTTGTTTAAATAAGTATTATTTTAATTAAATTTTAATCATTGATTCATACATTATTTGTATATTCCTCCCATAAGTAAATTCCTTTTATTTCTTTGTGTTATTATACTTTTTTCTAATGTGCATGTCAAAGAACATCTGCCGATAAAATTTCTGTCCTTAGGTTTCCTTTAAATTAACTACTTAATAGGACTCTAATGCTTAGTATATATAGGAGGGTTCTACTCGAAGTGCATTTTACTAGCGGCTCAAAGTTAGAAATTCGCATTCAGTGTTGGAAAGAGATGCATAAATGTAGCTTGCGCTCGTCTTATTGAGTTAGTCGAGGCACGAACAAAATAAATGCAACTAATAATACAAACACAAAAAACACCACAAGAACAACAACAGCGTCGTACAAAATGGAAGACATCAGTACTGGAAGGGCATCTGGTCCATATCCTCTCTGCGGACAAATAACTCTTCACACATCAGGAATGACGAAATAACTTCACCAAGTTGTGGTGTGATGGGCAGCCACAGATAAATCCATTACTATGGAGAATATAAGGGCGATAACCACCCTGTAAAACCCATTAATGTTAAACAAATAAGGAAGGACTAAGTTCGGGTGTAACTAAATATTTGATAATCTCTTAATTTTCAAGGTTCCAAGGAGGGTAAATAGGTTTCAGGTTTTGGCAAAACTTTATATTGAACAAGGTCCCATTAGCATCAGGAAATGATTTTCTTTGGATTTCTATAAGACCACAGTCACAGATTGACCAATTTTTTACATAAAATCATATGTATTACCATACCATATATGTGGACCTCCACATATTCGGTATCTGGAGACTGGGGCGACCATTCGCCCGATTCTGCGTCAATATACATATATGCGAGCTCATCTGTGGTTCTGTGGGCTAAGTTATCAGTAGGAGAATCGGTGACCACAGATGATCACTTGCTTATTTTCTTGGTTTTGTCACAGCTAAGTTTTTTCCAACAATTCAATATTGCTCAATTCCGTCTCCGCATAAAATCACCAACACTTCTTTGGCACACCTCCATATACAGAGGTGTTTCAACTAAGGCTGAACTATTAATGATGTCCATTGATTTGTATTGAGAAGTACTGATGCCTTAAGTGCTTATTTACTTAAATAATAATATTTACGTATTAATGTAAATTCATACGAATTCATATGAGTTTTAAAATTTTAAAAATATAATCAATTAATAAAAAAACTGGCTAAAGTAATTATGTGGCACTCTGCTTCCCGATTCATCTTTGCCTGCTCGCATGAAAGCAAAAGAACAGAGTTGGTTTCTTACATAAGCATTAGCGTATGTGTATCAATGAATGTGTGTACGTTTGTTACATAAATATTTCCTTGATTTACGTACATTTAGTACGTATAGAGTACATACGTTTTAAATACTATGGAACATCATATTTTAACGAAGTGCATTACAACCCAAACGATTAAAGAGGAGCAATGAAATGAAATATTGTCTAGTTTAGTTGGTATAGATAATACCGAATTTCAAAAATTCAACTGAAGCGGAGTTCACTTGTAAATGTTTAGAATAGTGACCGAAAGCCAATAGAACGCCGTGTGTTTTTTGAGCACGAGTTAACAAATTTGGAAGTTTGTCATAAGTAAAAGACAATGTTTTTGCTGAGCACTTGCACATCTCCTTTATTGATTCTAATCAATAAGTAAGTAATTTCTTACTGACTAAATTGCACACTCTTAATGATATATGTATGTATATACTACCGATAATATTCGCTTGTTTACTAATACGACAGTTTTGGTGCATTTATGTGTTTATTGAATTTGGTCTGCAGTATTTATGAAAGGGGTGATTTTACATGTGTTACTTGTTCAAGGTCCGTTAGTTCATGTTTTTTTGAAAAATTGTGTTTATTTAGGTTATTTTTAGTGTGTGAATGCGATGAGGAACATGTTCTTTAACCACTGGTCGGCATAGCACAATTGTGCAAGCTGACGTCACACATATACTTTCGCTCTATCATTTAGTCGTTGTCAACACAGACTGTGCCGCTTGTTCTGTTTAAGTGTTCATAATGTCGTTTTCGCCGTGAAATAGTATTTGTTCATCTATTTGTAGTATCTTTGTCACTTTTGGTATATTATATTTTTACAGTTTTATTGCTAAAGAAAATTGTATGTCTACGGTTAGAAAAGATATTTTGTAAGGACATTTGGGTGGGGTTTACGTCCGATTATTTCATAATAATTTCATTTTTAAAGCAGTTTAATCGCTGCTTTAGTGTTTATGAAATAAATGATATGGATTTTATTTAGTGGTAATACAGCTCCTATTGCGTACTTACTAGTATCTGTGGTTAATTCAAAAGGTGGGTACTTATTGTATTTACACTAAATATTGTACAGAGTCCTGAAAGAAGTGTGATTTCTCATTGGAAATATTCATGTTACGTTTGTTAGGTTCAGGAGAAGAGGAGTAAATGAGAACATCGCCTGTATAGACATACGCAAATTTGCCAAAATGTAGTCTCAAGATATATAAACATAAAAATTGTTGGAGCATTTTTCAGTCTGAAAAGCAAGTGAAGAAATTCACACTTGGATCTATTTACACTAAAGGTTGTTTTTCTCTGTCAAATTCTTTAATGAGGATGAGTGATGAAATCCGGATTCTAAATCTAAAGTTGTAAATTCTTTTGCATTACTCAGATTCTGTATTGTCATAGCTTGATCACGAATGGGGTATATATCTGTAATAGCTTGAGCATTTAGCACAGTTTACAACCATTCTTCATTTAGGTTTCATTTAGGACTATTCGTCGGTACCTTTTTTTAGCAACTGTCAAAATTGTTGATTTGTGAGTCGTATAGTGTTGCGTGGCTGAAGTCATCTGAGGTCTCCATCTCAAGTTTGTTAGGACAACATTTAATACCTTGTTGACTTCGCAATGGAATTCTGCCAGCGTACGTTTCCCTTCTATTATTTCTTTCATTTCCTCCAGTAAAATGTATAAAGATCTCTCATCAGCATACATGTAATCGAGGCGATTGATTATGGAATATACGTCGAATTTTATGTCTTGATTTATTAAAATATCAGGTTCCTCTCCTTGGATTTTTGTATTTAGAAGTGCGGTGTAGTAAGTAGTTGTTGTAGAGTAAACTTCGATGTTCTCCATATGTGTCCGGTCACGTTTCCTCCATGATCGGTATTGATTTTTGCCACTTGTGAAGTCTGGCAATTTCTTAAATATCTCTAAGTTTATTTGTGATTCATTGCTGATGTTCGGCGTACAGTCCTAGTGTTGATCTGTTATTGTGGCATTTAATGACAAACTGCTCTCGAGGGGAGACTCCCTTTTTTGGTTCTCCGTCAGAATTGTGGTTAGAGCAGAAGTTTGTGCTTTAAAATTTGCAATTTCCTCTGTGATAATTTTAGATTTAATGTTCAATGATGAACGAAACAAGTTTTGTCTTTGTTTAATATTTGTATTTGCTTTAATAGGTTATTTTTTTGCAAGGCTTGTCGTTGTTAATTATTTTTCTAATTTTTCAAATATTTTTTATGTTTTCCTGCTTCAGGGACTTTAATCAGGAACGAATTATTTTATGCTTTTATATAAAGATACGGCTAGTTCAATTCAGAGAAAAGAACTGTTGAGCGCCCGTTTAACGAATTGGTAGTTTGTCATGAGCAAAAGACAATTTTTTTACTAAGCACTTGCTTAATTGATTCTAATTTCTTACTGACTACATTTCCTTCTCATACTGATACATATACTACTGAGAATATCACTGATTAGACATGCGTTTTGATAATTCATGTTAGAACATTCTTTCTGTCTATTTGTAGCTTCATTCCCAACTTCTTAATTGCGTGGTGTATTTTTCTTTTTTAAGTTGCAGTTTTTCGATGCTCCCCTATGTGAAAACGACCAATTAGTACTTAAAACAAGTAAGGAATGGTAAGTTCGGGTGTAACCGAACATTTTATACTCTCGCAATATGCAAAGTTCAAAGGAGGAGAATTTTTTTCAGGTGCTGGCATGATTTTATATTAATAAATGGATTCCAATCATATGTGGTATCTTATTAACTTATATTACAGGTCAAAGCTTCAAGGAGTTTCACTACTATATTTTGCTTCGTGTCTGAGATATCTATATTAAAATTCACCGAATTAACTAAACCGCATTATGTTTAAGAAAACTATCATAGTTATAGCACTTAATATGTTTTCGATTAATGGCATTTTGTGGGCGTGGCAGATGTCCGATTATGCCCATCTGCAATACCAACCTTCTTTGGTGACAAAGGACACGAGTACCAAATTTCATAAAGATATCTTAATTTTTACTCAAGTTATCGCTTGCACGCACGGACGAACGGTTAACTGTTAGGTGAACAAACTAATATACCCTGTTGCAACATGTTGCGAGAGTATAAAAATTTGATTTGGTGCATTTTATTTTCAGTAACATTGGAATGGACAATAATAGCCAAGGAAAATAGATACATGAAAACTTCACACGGTGAAGAATTATGTGAAATTATTATAAACAAATTATTATTGAATAGTTAACTAATAATGACAAAATCCTACAGAAATCTTCTACAGTTCATGGAGTTAATGCTGTTTATGCTGCTGTTCATTATTTTTATACAAGTGATACTTTTGTGATATGCTGAATTTTTCGAATAATTTAGTGGATATACGTACTCTTTATCAACGAATGAATATGTAACGTAATTTTAAGAATATATTTAAGTCTCTAATAAAGGTTTAGGAATTTATTAAAATGTAGTTAAACTTGCATACACATTGCAACATATATGTTTGTATTACCTTAGATACAGAGCTGTGAGCTGTGAATTAATTAAACAAATTCACATTTCAAACGATTTTTATAAAATGAATAACGTTATACAACTAATTATTTTGTATACAATAGACATGTACTTTTTGGTTAACACTTATATGAGAAACTCATATACATTTTAACGGAAATCTCTGGTAGTGCTATCTGGTAATTAAAGTATGATTTAACCAATAGTTAGCTTGTGGTTAAGGTAGTTTATTGTTCCTCCAATAAGTTTTGAGGTGAGGAGAATTTGTATTATACATTGCAATAGATGAGTCAAGGTTTTGACTAATTTTCTATTGAATGATTACTGCATATTTATTATCTTAGAGTCAAATATAACATTTTAAAAATTTTGACATATGGAATCTATGGTACACTAGCCAATTTACGAAAAGTTAATAAATTAAAGCTAAACATTTAAATTTAGTTACGAAAAGTAGTCGCTTCCAAACAGGTATTAGAGTACAACTAAAGCAGTTTATTATAAACCTTATACAAACTCTAGAACTTTGACAATATTCATATGGCTATCTATATAGTATAGATTATATAGTCACATAAAAATTAAATAAAACCAACAAATAATTCTAAAATTTCTAAACTTGCACAAACATATTTTTTCCTACATAATTTTCTTTCCACCAGATATGTATATATATTCCTTTTATGAGGTCGCTGTATTTGGTAATATAGGTCATATATTACATATGTAACTTATCTGTATAATTTGTACATGCGAATACGTTTTCACATAAACCATGCAGTGAAATCCACGTTTTACTCTAGTATGACCCCAAACTCAACTAGTCGGCCGGTTATAATTTTTTCCAATTAAATCCAAAATCGCAAAATAAATTAAAATTTTTGAATTACATATAAATATCATCCTTTTAAATAAAAAAACAGAAAAAATCCTGGTTGTTGTTTGATATTTTTCTTTCCAGTCTTTCACTGCTGGGTAACTGAACATTTACAAATACATGAGTATATGCATATCTTGTTTGAAATACAATTAAACTACCGTTAGTAGAGTCTGTGAAGTAGGTCAGCAAGGTCGTTCGCTTGTCGTTTTTGGTCATTCATTTAAACTGCTATTAGTATATAAGCAGACAAATATTAACTGTTGTAAAATGTTAATTTATGAAATTTGTAAACTAATCTACAAATCACCTAAAGCATTGAAAGTATAAGATAATGATAGGGGTTAGTGAGGACCCATTTCATAAAGTTTTATCACAAGACAAATTATGTTACGTGTAACTTTCCTATCTAATTCGATTGAGATAACTCCCACTAACCAATATGGGCAGTATTCAGTCAAAGGAAAGAAAGAAACACATTTGTTTTCGGATATAGGGCTAGGAGAAGTTATCGACCTCTTTAGTATATTTGATATATATACATACTTATGTGGCTTTAAAAGTTTTTAAAAACTTAGCACATCTTGTGATTCTCAGATGTGGCACTTTGATCCGAAATGCGCAAACCGATCACTTTATGCGAGATGTCTCAATAAGATAAATTTCACTTCGGCTCTAAATTTGTGCGATATTGGTTCATACCTTCTTCTCTACAAGTGCAGTCCGTTAAAAATTTGGACAAGTATGGAATGTATAAACCACAAACACCAGTTATTCCATAAACTTGGTCAAATTAGAATACAGACGAATATATTTGCGTATGAAGGAGTGGATAGTAAGTTACATATGCAAGTCTAATTTTTTGTTAACAGTATATAAACAATATTTTCTGTTGCTTATAGTACCTATTTACCTATAGTAACCTATTTCTTGCATAACTAAGTAAGCAACGTTTGTATGAGACAATTATTACCTTTGTGCCTTAAAATTGTACCGTTGTTATTTCATTATTCGAAGAAATTGTCAATGGATTGCAATCATATTTGGTATCTTATTAACTTATATAACAGGCCATAGACTCATGTACTTTCGTTGCTATATTTTGCTTCGTGTCAGAGATATTTATATTAAAATCTATCAAATTAACTCAAAAGTGATATGTGCTATATAAACTCAACCAAAGTGGCTTAATTGAAGATATTAGATACATGAGGAAAAAGTAAACCAGAGAAAAGGATATCATTATATTAGGAATATGGGGACTAGACCATGGTCTAGAGCGATTTCTTTCATATTTAGCGCGAAACCAGATTGTGTTTATGAAAACATAGCCACTTAATTTCATTAAAATATCACACATATTGGCCAACATAAACGGTTTAAAGTCAGGTGGAAAGCCGGGAATTCTTATATCGGCCATTTTTGGGATAGAGGAAGATCTGCACTGATCACATTAACTCTTTTCATTATTCAGGTATATTAGGGAACATGTTTTCACGCAATTTTGTGAAGGTAACTCACACAGTGACCGACATATTCGGCATAAAGTCTGCTAGAATAGCGAAAATCATTATATGTAGTTTATGGGAGCTGGGATAATTCATGACCGATTTCAAACATTTTAGGCAGTAAACTATTGTATATTCGATATTACACGTTCACTTAGTTTTGCTAAGATATCTTACATATTGACCGAAATATATGATATAAAGTCTACCCAGAGGTTGAAAATCCGTATATTAGGTACATGGGGGCTAGGAAGTAGTTACCCCACTTTTCCCATTTTCGACACCAAATCACATTATTATGATGGAAAGATAAAACTCCAATTTCATTTCGATATCTTACAGATTTACCATTATATATTATATAAAGTCTACCGGAAGGTTGAAAATGCGTATATTACGTATATGGGGTTTAGGGGTAGTATTTACCCGATTTTCACCATTTTTGATACCAGAGTACACTATTAGCATGGAATAATAATCCTCCAATTTCATTACCATATCTTACAGATTTCACGATATTTTTGATAAAAAGTCGAAAAAAGGTAAAGATGGAGACACTGAGGTCCAAATATTGGGCATCTGGTGGCTTGAAAAGTTATTATCCGATTTCGTCTATTTTATAAGTCTACGCATGAGATGGCATATCTTTAAAGCACTATTTATGCAAAGTTTAATTTTCATATCTTAATTACTGCTCGATTTATTTACTTTAAAGTGAAAGAATCAGATGAAACTTAAACTTGCGTTATATGAGAAGTAGCTTGTCGTGGTTTTTATCCGACTTTGTCCATTTTCACAGTGTGATATAAGAATGGAAATGTAATGTCATATAGCAAATCTGATTAAAATCGATTAAAGAGTTCTTGAGATATGGGATTTCTCCTAAAAGTAATCGGTGCCATCCCCACAACCAAAACTTTACAGATTCTTACTTTATTGATTTACTTTACAGATTTACTTTATAGATTCCTATGCAACCCTTCCGTATCATATTTGCTGCAGGATTTAATGTTTCTGACGTGTTTCTTCAACGAGTTATCGCACTTTTAGTAGTTTTCAACAAAACTTTTGTACGGGAGGTGGACGTGGTTATTATCCGATTTCACTCATTTCAAAAGTTTCTGAGATATATATAGTAAACCTATTGGAGGGCGGGGCCATACCCGCTTTTTCAAAAATTTTTACCCATTGATACCCCGGTCATACTAGGATCCTCTATACCCAATAAAATCTTTACCTTTTTTCGACTTTTTATCAAAAATATCGTGAAATCTGTAAGATATGGTAATGAAATTGAAGGATTATTATTCCATGATAATATTGTACTCTGGTATCAAAAATGGTGAAAATCGGGTAAATACTACCCCTAAACCCCATATACGTAATATACGCATTTTCAACCTTCCGGTAGACTTTATGTAATATATAATGGTAAATCTGTAAGATATCGAAATGAAATTGGAGTTTTATCTTTCCATCATATAATGTGATTTGGTGTCGAAAATGGGAAAAATGGGGTAACTACTTCCTAGCCCCCATGTACCTAATATACGGATTTTCAACCTCTGGGTAGACTTTATACCATATATTTTGGTCAATATGTAAGATATCTTAGCCAAATTGAGTGAACGCGAACGGATATACCATAGTTTACTGCCTAAAATGTGTGAAATCGGTCAACGAATTATCCCACCTCCCATATACTACATATAATGATTTTCGCTATTCTAGCAGACTGTATGCCGAATATGTCGGTAACTGCATGAGTTACCTTCACAAAATTGGGTGAAAACGTGTTCTCTAATATACTTGAATAATGAAAGGGTTAATGTGATCAGTGCAGATCTTCCTCCATCCCAAAAATTTCCGATATGAGAATTCCCGACTTTCCACCTGACTTTAAATCGTTTATGTTGGCCAATATGTGTGATATTTTAATGAAATTAAGTGGCTATGTTTTCTTAAACACAATCTGATTTCGCGCTAAATATGAAAGAAATCGCTCTAGATCATGGTCTATAATAACATGGTATAAAATGTTCGGTTACACCCGAGATTAGCCCTTTCTTACTTGGTATTTTTTTTTCATTCAATGACTTCAAATTTACTTCAAATTTTAATAAGGGAATCAGAGTGGTAATCGAATTTTTTGTGTCAGCTTCGGATTGGAAAATATTATACACAATAAATGAAAATTTTTAATAATTTACGAAGGCATATTGAAACATGTGTTAAGATCTTGCAAACGTAGCTAATTCTTCCTCAGAAATTTTTGATTTTCTATCCCGCAAGTGTAGAAAATAGAAATTCTTCTACTAATCGTATGTTTAAATCATCAAGTATAACCCGATTCATAATTCGAAGCATTTTACTTTACACCCATTTTCCAATCTGTTCGATTCGGTTAATAACAGCGTAACTACCCTACAGATGTTTTGCATTTCATAAACGTAAAACTTTTTTGAGAAATTTTATATATTTATCGTAATATATTATCGTAAGAGTATAATTAAAATCGACAATTATCTGTATCATTATATAATATCTTATTATTCGTTAAACGCAGAATAAAATTAAATAATAATAAAAAGTTAATAATGATAACTTCGGGTGTAACCGAGCATTTTATACTCTCGCATTATATTTAAGAAAGCAAATCCGCTTCATTTCGTTAAAATATAGCACATACTGTTATAGTGTTGGAAAGTCGGAAATCACTACATCGGGCTTAATGTTAGCTTTGAAGTCCAAACGCCCTTTATCGGGTATATTAATGATAGTGAAAGATCTGGACTGAATACAGCAACTTTTGACATTAGTCAAGTATTTTTGAGAAAATGTTTCCACGCAATTTTATGAAGATAACTCACACGTTGATCGACATATTCGGCATAAAGCCTGCTATGATAACGAAAATCATTGTATGTAATATATGGAGGCTGGTGTAATTCGTTGACCGATTTCACACATTTTTGCCATCCAGTAGTTCACGTTCTTATCACGATCTTACATATTGACTGATATATGGTATAAAGTCAACTGGATGTTTCAAATTCTTATATTAGGCATATGTGCAGTAGTATAAATCCGATTTGATCCATTTTTGTCATCACGACGTATTGTTACCATGAAAAGATGCCGTATGACTTTCATTAAGATATCTAGCAGATTGACCGATATATACGGTATAAAGTTAACCGGAAGTTCGAAAAACCTTATATGATGTATATGAGCGCTAAGGAAGTATTTGGCCGATTTTACCCGTTTTTTACACTAGGGAACAATGTTATTAGGTTTATTCTGAATTTTAATAATATATCTCACAGATTGACTGATGTTTTCAGTAAAAGGTCGGCTATAACCACTGGGTCGACAGATTTGTCAGATATGCCAAGGAATATGTGTACTTTACATTATTTTTACTCAAGATATCATTTGCATGAACAGACAAACAGGCAGTCACTCGGAATTTAACTCATCTCCTCATGTTATCATTTGTATATATATAACTCTATAACTATCTCTATGTTTTTTCGTTTTTTTTTTTTAAGTTTTGAACACAATTTATGTTTGTGTAAATTATGTTACCTTCATGTAAATATTTTTTCCACTGAGTATTAAGTATGATGAGAGTATCTTATTCTTTGGTAATTTTAAAGTTTAACAGTTCCATGAATCGGTTTGCACGAAGAACTTTATATAGAATCAAAATATAAAATATGTAATCATTGCGACTATTCCAGAGTTAATTTACCGAAGAATATTTATCGACTTCACGTGGAATAATTTTTGTTGTCGTTCGATACGACAGATTTGCATTAGTTACTTGCGTGAATTTCCTGTTTTGTATTTAACTTGTCGTTCATTTTCGGTACGCAATGTCATACCAAGCATTACCGTAGGATATAACTAAATGCTCTTGAAAGTCCACACTTCCAAATTTTAAAGAAAACTGCGGATTAATACCGTTGTCTCTTTCTTTTCCTTGAATTGTGCAAATTTTCTGAGGATGACATATTCAAGCTATGACAAGTGACAACATGACAAGTTCACTTAGAGACATTTTTGCAAATATAAAGGGAAATTAGTGTTTACCGGTTTCTAAAAGAATAACGACAGTTTCATAATGATATATAATAATATGATAATAGATATATATGTATGCTTCGTATTAGTTTGAACTCGTATGTGTTTAAATTCTTATATTTGTGTTTAGATAAATAAAGGAAAGAAAACCAAACATTACCTTTTGTGTAGTTTTATTATAAAGTCAGTTATTATATCTACTTAAATTTAATTTCTGTTGTCAAAATGAAAATTGGCTTTACACAAAAGCAATCATTGCTTGCGTCACGTACTATTTAATTTTGATGTACTCAAAACATTAAAAGGTGAAAGAAGTTTCGATCAAAAAGTCTTGATCAAATTTGAATAATGAACACTTAGACCAACTTAAACCATAAGTACATATATATCCTCATTTGCGAGTTCAGAGATTTTATATACATACACTAAATTTACAGCCATATTTTAATTTCTGATTGTACAGAGATTTATATTTATCATTATCATTTATATTTATGTTTATGTTTCTATATATTTATATTAATGGTGTATATATGTACTTAATATATATATATATATATATATATATATAGAAACATTTATTACGAAATATAATATATTAACTTATGAGCCAAAAATAAAGCAAGCGTAATCTTTTACACGTCCTCATATTATGTTTGTAGGATATATCAAATGTGCTGCTGAAAAATGGGAGAATATTCCATACATATGTAACAATATATAAATGTGTGTATATCCAATTACATTTTTTTCACGATTTATAAGTGGAAGACTTTCTTGTTGATTGTGTATTCATTTTATATGTATATAAGCACAAATCTACACATATGTAACTACACATACATACATACATATGTATGTATGAAAATATATATGAAATATATGAAAACATCACTTTGGAAATGTTTATTTGTTATAAGAGCGAATTTTAATTTAATTGAATAATTATTGAATATGGATTTTTGTTTCGAAAAAAAAAGAAACACTGTAAACTCACAAAAACAGTATATGCTAGAACAATGACACCAATAACATATTCCGCGATATCCAATCCAGTTAGAAGGTCGAAATAGTACTAGCAACTAATCGACCAGAAAGACTTTTGATTACTTTAAGGCCGTTGCTATTATGTACTTATGCATACGTGCCTCACATAAGCTTGCTCTCTTCATATTTCCTTTGATCTGAAGCTCAACAGATCAACGAACCTGTAATGAGAGGCAAAAAATAAGTACAGATTTTTAATATATATATATATATATATGTTTACGTGTAAGTGAATACGCATGCAAGTCGGCAACTTATTTAGGATTTACGTTTTGAGACCGGTTTTGTGTCACTCACAATTCTCACATTCGTGCTGAGACAATATTGATAGCAAACTGAGCTTAGCCCACTGAGATAGTTTAGACGTGGCCTTTGTTTAGCTTACGTTAAAAAGTATGCGAAGAAAATCATGAAAACAAACGATTCTTTCTTATCCGGTGCAGACCGAGTCTCGAAACTGACTATTGAAAATATTGGAAACACAATTGTTGGCTTAAATAACAGCTTACTCCTTTGTATCAAATATGCTACATATAAACATTTTCATGTTTATGATAATACGTTGAGGTCTCGGAGTATTTTGAATGCAAATAAAACAAACAAGGAAGTGCTAAATACGGGTGTAACTGAACATTTTATACTCTCGCAATTTGAAAGGATCAAAGTCAGGGAAAATATTCCGTAAGAATTTAACATTTATTATTCGACGAAACTTTTAATGGATTGGTATATGACTTAGGGTTATATACTCACAAAGTCAATCTGACTAAGCCAAATAATCTATATTCATGTATTAGTGCAGTGGGAAGCTACAACAGTCATATTTTTTATTACCGAATGACATAATATAATACTAATCGAAACATTCTGATTTAATTTAGTTGAGCCATCTTCTATGGAGATACATGCGACATAAACTAAACCGAAGGGACGAATTTTAATATTAGGTATAGTAAAAAGAAATTTTGGATTATTTGAGGCTGCATAAAAACCTCCCAACCATGCTCCCGGAACTTCTGGCGAGTCACTATCGATGTGTGTGGCCTGGCCTTGTCCTGATGGAACACAATTCCTCTCCTATTGACCACAGCTGAACGCTTCTGAACGATTAGTTCCTTCAGACGGTCAAATTAGTAACAGTACTGATCCAACTTAAGAGTTTGGCCATAGTAGCTCGTAGTAGATTATTCCCTGCCAATCCCACCTAACACATAGTGAAACCTTCCTGACAGTCAAACCGTTTTCACTTGACGTTGTCGTAAGTGACCCATTTTTAATCCAGTAACCATCCACTTCGGAAATGGATCGATTATATTGCGATTGAACAGCGATTCGCAGATGGAAATTTCAGAAATGGTCCATAGGGCATTTTTACGTTAACAATTGTGGCATATATACATCGAACTTGTTTTTGTATCCAGCCTTTTTTAAATAGTTCCAAAGATCATTTTTTGGAATGTTTAGCTCCTGTGTAATCGAAACATGAGGTTCGGATTCGACGATTTCCATTACTTTATCGACAACTTCAACAATTGGCCCCCCAGAGCGTGGTGCGTCTTTGACATCAAAATTACCGGAAACAAAAAGACGAAACCAAAATTGAGCTGGCTTCCAATTTCTTCTGTACTGTAACTGTAAAATGTGGCGTATTTTCTCATTGCTGGTATTCACATTTGCCAAGGGCTCAAACAATACTGAGCGAAGCAATAACGAAACTGTTCGAGAACTTTTTTTAGTACGAAATCTTATCTTTCTAACGCCATTCTTATCAACGCGGAACCGCAAACATACAACGCGAGGTACAGGTAAATATATGAAAAAACAAGTAAGGAAGGGCTAAGTTCGGGTGTATCCGAACATTTTATACTCTCACAATGTGCAAGGATCAGAGGCGGGGATATGCTTACAGGAGCTGGCATAAATTAATATTAAGAAATGTTGCCGAAGAATTCAACATTCATTATCCGACGAAATTGCCAATGAATTGCAATCATATTTGGTATCTTATTAACTTATATTATAGGTCATAGACTCATGTACTTTCATTGCTATATTTTGCTTCTTGTCAGAGATATTAATATTAAAATCTACCAAATTAACTCAAATAAGATACCAACCAGAGAAAAGGAAATCATTATATTAGGAATAAGCGGCCTAGACCATGATCTAGAGCGATTTCTTTCATAGTTAGCGCGAAATCAGATTGTGTTTAAGAAAACATAGCCACTTAATTTCATTAAAATATCGGCCAACATAAGAGGAAGATCTGCACTGATCACATTAATCCTTTCATTACACGTTTTCACCCAATTTTGTGAAGGTAACTCATGCAGTTACCGACATATTCGGCATACAGTCTGCTAGAATAGCGAAAATCATTATATGTAGTTTATGGGAGGTGGGATAATTCGTTGACCGATTTCACACATTTTAGGCAGTAAACTATGGTATATCCGTTCACGTTCACTCAATTTGGCTAAGATATCTTACATATTGACCGAAATATATGGTATAAAGTCTACCCAGAGGTTGAAAATCCGTATATTAGGTACATGGGGGCTAGGAAGTAGTTACCCCATTTTTCCCATTTTCGACACCAAATCACATTATTATGATGGAAAGATAAAACTCCAATTTCATTTCGATATCTTACAGATTTACCATTATATATTATATAAAGTCTACAGGAAGGTTGAAAATCCTTATATTGAGTATATTAGGGCTAGGGAAATATTTATCCGATTTTCCCCATTTTTGAACCAGAGCACGCTATTATCATGGAAAGATAATCCTCCAATTTCATTACAATATCTTATAGATTTCCGGATATTTTCGATAAAAAGTCGAAAAATAATAAAGATGGAAACACTGAGGTCCTACCTAATATTGGATATTTGGTGGCTTGAAAAATTATAATACGATTTCGTCTATTTTTACGCATAAGATGACATATCCTCAAAGCACTATATGTACAAAGTTTAATTTTCATATCATAATTGCTGCTCGATTTATCTACGTTAAAGTGAAAGGATCGGATGGAACTTAAAATGGCGTTATATGAGAAGTAGGTAGTAGTGGTTTTTATCCGATTTCGTCCATTTTCACAGCGTGACATAAGAATGCAAATATAATGTCAAGTACCAAATTTTGTTGATATGTGCTTGTTGTCATGTTTGCACTGTTAGTAGTTTTTAACATAACTTTTGTAGGGAGGTGGGCGTGGTTATTATCCGATTTCACAAATTTTCTCAGCATACGAAGAGATGCTAGAAGAACTTAGTTGGACCAAGTTTGATTGATATAGATTCAACGATATCTGAGATATCTGTATTAAACATATTGAGGGCGGGGCCATGCCAGCTTTTACACAAAATTTTGCACACAGATGCCCCACCCTACTAGGATCCTCCACACCAAATAACTCGTTTACATCTTAATTTGCTGCTTAGTTAAAGCACTTTATCTGTTTTCGATTAATGGCGTTTTGTGGGCGTGGCAGATGTCCAATTACGCCCATCTGCAATACCAACCGTCCTACGGTGACAAAGAACACGTGCACCAATTTTCATCAAAATATCTTCATTTTTACTCAAGTTATCGCTTGCACCGGCGGACGGATGGACAGACAGTCACTCGGATTTCAACTCGTCTTTTCATCCTGATCATTTATATGTATATACAGATATATGTCTATATCTAACTCGTTAATTTCTCGGTGTTACAAACAACCGTTACGTGAACAAAACTAATATACTGTACAACAACATGTTGCGAGAGTATAATAACTGATTTATTTTTACTAGCACAATATATTGCGTACATTACGTCCGAAGCATTACATTAGAGGCATGGAGTTTAGACCAAGGTATAGACCGATTTCGTTCATATTCAACGCTAAACCTTATTATGATTACGAAAACACTTAAAAGACTTAAAACGCTTCCTTTAATATATCACACATATATATTTAAATACACGGTTTAAAGTTGGCAGGAAATTCAGAAATCATTATATTGTGGTCAGGGGAAGGTCTGCGCAGATAACATTTACTTTTATCTTTAAACTAAAGTATGCTCGAGAACGTATTTCCCCAATTTGATCAACATATTTGGCGTAAAGTCTACTAGAATAACGATAATCATTATACACATTTATCAGCATTAAACTATAGTAAATTCAAAATTATACGTTAATTTTATTTTGCTAAAAGATTATATATATTGGCTGATATACATGGTGTTGAATGAATTTTAAAATTTATCTTATTACGTATATGTGGTCCAAGAAAGTATTCGTCCGATCGTATAAATTTTTGTCGCCAGGAACATTATTACCAAGAAAAGACATTCTCTGAATTTCATTAGGGTATCTCGCAGATTGACCGATATATGGTATAAAGTTAACCGGAAGTTCTAAAACTTTTGTATTAAGTGCATGTGAGCTAAGAGAAGTATTTTACCCATTTTTGACATAAGTTCACATTGTTACCAGAGAAAGATGCTCTCTGAATTTCATTAATATATCTCACAGATTGATCGATATTTTCGGTAAAGAGTCAGATATAGGCACATATTCGCTCTTTGGGCAAATGATATACCATGAGAGCACTATATGCGCAAGGTTTGTTCTTTTCGATATCTTAATTGGAATAGTTTACTGTAAAGTGAAAGAACCATATTGAATTTCAAATTGTTTTATATGAGAGGTAGGCGTGTTTACTATTAAATTTCGCACATCTTCACGTTCTACTATATGGATATCAAAGTAATGTCATGCGCTGCATTCGATTGAAATTTGTTCTGAATTTCAATCAAAAAAATTCAATTCAAAATTTAAAATTTGAAATTTCTCTTGTTCAAAGCAAACTTGGTTGATATAGTCTTACTGGTTTGTGAGATGTGTACGTTAAACTTATTAGGGGTAGGGGCCATTCCCAATTATTACATTTTTTTAAACCGCAGATCCTCCTCCTACTGCAATTCCCTGCACCAAATAACAGGTTTGTATCTTCATTTTTTGCTTAACCATACGACGTTATATGTTTTCGATTAGCGGCATTTCGCGAACGATTGTCCATTTACGCCCATCTGCATACATATATGTAAGTATAAGGGCAAAGCTGCATCAGTGATAGATATAATTTTCAGCCAAAAGGCAACCTCTGTTATAAAATATTTATTAATCGCAATTAGGAAAGTCGTATAGTTAAAAGCTTTATATTATAATAATTTTTAGTAAGTAGATCAAAAGTTATACTATTAGAAACTAATTTGACACAGGCTCCAATTTCCACACGATTCGTTCGATTATGATATCCCGTTTCTTATAGATTGGTGCAGACCATTCTTATAATGTTTTATCACCTCAAAACAATGTTTAAAAATAAATGCGGCTTGTGTCGGAAACATCCTTTAAATTCTTATAAGCAAACATGCTTTTCTGTATCTTTAAACGTTTCTTGACTAACATTTCATTGTTTGTCTTGTTTGCAGATTATTGTTTTCCATCTCGACCTAATTTCCTTACTTCCTTGTTGCTCAGGTTGCTCAGGTTGTTGATACATACATACATAGCGTATCAATTAGGAATTATTGAAAGCAGTTCTATACCTTTTGAACACGATACGTCCACGAATAAATCTATAAGAAAAAAATGCCTTTCATAGGCAGCGTCTGCTGTAACAATGTATCGATCGCATGTATGTGCATGCATGTATATATATATATATATATACTTAATAATATATAATAATATATATATATATATATATTTACTAAAATAATTTAAATAGGATACACTTTTGCTAGATTCTTTGTCAAGATGAAACGCCTTATGAATATTGAAAAGAAGCTTTTTAATGGCGGGAATACGCTTAAGTGTGTAACATAATCAGCAAAAGATAAGCACACTGACGGAAAACTTGTTTAATGTTCATCGCAACTTGGGATCGGCTCCAGATATGTCCTGCCATATGGTAGGGCCCAACCCTAAGTATTACATTTTCAATACTGTCGACAAATATGTATATATTTGTTATGTTTATGTATGTTTTCCTACCCATTAATAAACTGATGATAGGTTAAGGCCTCTGATCAATATACGCATATTTTCAATATTAATTTATTCACAGGATATCCATTTAAGTATAAAAAATTATTATAAATAATAAACACAGTAATCTACATTTTTGTATTTATACAAAAAAGTTATACACATTTTACAAAATGTACAAATTGAATTGAAATTAATACATTTATATTTTACTATTTAACTTTCAAAAAACTAATCGATTTTGTTTTATTTTGAAATTTCACTAACACGACCACGCGAACAACCGAATGAACACATCGACAACGTTTAATGTAAATATGGTATACGCACATTTACAAAGTCTATGGCTGTTCGATAAAAAAAAAAAACAATAAAAAATGTGAAATCCAATGCGACTGCCGAGGACAAAGCGTTGTCCACATCTAAAAGGACATTTGCATGTGTCATGGCGCATGAGGCGTTTGTATGCCTTGGAAGTTTCTTTCGTTCTGGAATAAGACACACATTCAATCCGAAGTGTAGGGTAAAGAAAGTGAAATGGTTTTTGGAACATGGAAAATATCATCAATTAATTAAAGTCAGCAGTTCTTTTGTACTTAAAACGAAAGCTTCTATTTATTAGTTTTCTGATGAAAATTTGAGAAATTGAAAGTAAATGAAGTGGTTAATTACAGATGGAACACATAATAATTCAGGCTAAATTATGGATAATTACATTTTTGGCCAAGTACCAAAATTTAAATATAATTACAACTAACTTCTTTTTTTTTAATAAATGCATAAATGCAAATAAGTTTGCAGTCAATATTGTCGTCAAGTATCACGCCAATAGGAAAATACTAATTTACATCAAGAATTTTCTAAAGAAAGCCAACCAGTGAGAAAAATGTCAGACTTATACCAATTATAGCCCGCTATATCAATGAGTTATTTGAATTATTTAACTTCAGCGATTTAATATGAGTTCCACCAAAAATTAGTATGTAATATTATATTTAAACCACTGAAAAACATATCTTTAAATATTTATGTATTTATTTTAAACATTAGACTGATCATTCAAACCAAATAAAAATTCCCAAATTTTTATTATTAAAAGTTATTTATTATTAAAAATTTATTAAATAACAAAAAAATTTATTATTAAATTCTCAATTTTTATTATATTTAATAAAGAAGTATTTACTATATATTTACAATGATAGTGTAAGACGGATACATTACCGACTGACATTTTAATAGATAATAAATTTTAATAAATTTTAATAGAATACAAGTTAGATATAGTCAACTAACTAGTTGGGCTCGTCAGATATTTACCCAAATTCCCGAAATATCACAAAATGTAATAGCACTGGGTTTGCCTCATATGAAACATACTTAAGGCAAAGAAATAAAAATGTTATATGCGCATGTTTTCCCATCAAATATAATTTCTATACTCACTCTATCATAAATATAGATCTATTTTATAATATGAAAGTTATTATCATAAAGATTTGGCCGAACATAGTGTGGCTATTACGGCTATTATATATAAACAAAAACAGTTAAACAGCGGAGAATCTTACATTGTTAAGTAACAAATAATGAATCTTTCTGTTAACAATTACATTTGAATATATTACTAATATGTGTATGTTTTTTATAATAGAAGTACATTTTTACAAATTTGAATTTTCAGTACTTAAAATAATTAAAACAAATAAGGTAGCGGTAAGTGCAGGTGTAACCGAACATTATATACTCTCACAATTTTCAAACACCCAAACCAGGGCATATTTCCCGGGATTGCCTGTGTTCATAATTCGCCGAAATTGCGATTGAATTATAATCATATTTCGTATCTTATTAACTTAGTTTCATTCCTACATTTTACCTCGTGTCTGAAATATTTATCTTAAAATCAACCTAATTCGCTCAAATGATATATATGACATAGATTCCACCAAAAGGGTTAAACTTAATATATTGGGAATATATGGTCAACCAGAGGATCAGAAATCATTATATTAGAGACATGCCGTTTATACCAAGATATAGACCGATTTCATTATTTTTAAAAGAATATCTGTCCATCCGTCTTTCTGTCTGCCCCTGCAAGCGATAACTTGAGTAAAAATTTAGATACCTTGGTAAAACTTGGTATACAAGTTCCTTGGGACTCTCAAGAGGTAGGTATTGCAAATGCGCGGAATCAGACAACTGCCACGTCCACAAAATGCTGTTGAATGAGAAGTTATAAAATGTTATAACTAAGCTCCCAGTTAAGATATAAAACTGAAATTTTGTATAGGGAATCACACTAAGAAGGGGGTTCTGTGGAATGAAAATTTAAATAAAATGGCCCTGCTCTTAAAAGGTTTAATGCAAATATCTCACAAACTGATCAACAAATTGGTTCAGATTAGCGTGTCTATTACCTCCTTATGCGCTGGGAAAATAACCACGCCTTCCTGCCTCCCTCCCCCTCCCTAAATTTCACAATTTCGGTAGTTCTTAAAAGCTTCAAAGAAATCGGTGCAAAAATTGGACAATGGGAGACACACCGCCCACTTCTCTGTGAAATCCAATATGAAATCCAACAAAATTTTATGCGTAGCATTATATTTGCATTCTTACGTTACCTAGTGAAAATGGGAGAAATCGGAATACAATCACGCTTACTCCTCATACGTCAAATTTTTAAATTTCATCTGGTTCTTTCGCTTAACAGTATATAAATCAATTAATCAATCAATTATCAATTATTATATTGCGATAAAACTTTGTCCAGAGTTTCTTTAAGGTATGCCATATAACGTCTAAAATTTGTCGAAATCGGATTATAACTTTTCAAGTAGGCAGATACCAAATATTTGGACCCAGTACCTATGGCTGACTTTTTACCGAAAAGATCGTTATATTATTGAAATTCAGAGCAACTCATGATCTGATGATATTGTGTCCTTGTATCAAAACTAAATAAAATCGGGTAAATACTTCCCCTAGCGCCCATATACCTCATATAGAGATTTTCGAACTTTCGTTTACTTTTATAACGTATTTATACGGTATGTCAGTTGTCTCAGTGAAATTGAAAGTTAAACGGCATTCTGTTAATAATATGTCGTCATGCCAAAAATTAATAACTTCGGACAAATACTACCCCTAGCCCCCATATGTCTAATGATTTAAAATTTCCAGTTGACTATACAGTATATATCGGTTAATATATATGATATCTTAGTAAAATTAAGTGAACGAATAATTATTGGATACACCATAGTTTAATTCCGAAAATGTTTGAAATCGGTCAACGAATTACATCAGCTCCCAAATATTACATATAATGATTTTCGTGATTCTAGCAGACTTTATGCCGTCAATGTTATATATATGTCAATGCCGATCTCGGTCAATGTGTGAGTAATCTTTATAAAATTGCATGGAAACATATTCTCTAGTATTCTCATCGTGTAATGCCAAAAATTGTGCCAATCAGTCCAGACCTTCCTCTAGCCCCAATATGGCCGATGTAATAATTCCGACTTTAAAGCTGACTTTAAACCTGAAGTAGTGATTTTCGATTTATCATCTGACTTTAAACCGTTTATGTTGGACAATATGTGTATGTGTGATATTTTAATAGAATTAAGTGGACAGCTTTTCTTAAACATAATGTGGTTTGGCACCGAATATGTATGAAATGAGTTTACACCTTAATCTAAGCCCCATTTCCTTAAAATAAGGATTTCCGATTTTCTGGTTGACCTTTTCCTAATATACTCAATATATTAAATTTAGCGCTTTGGTTGAGTATAAATCACATATATCATTTGAGTTAATTGGGTTGATTTTAATATAAATATTCGGACATGAAAAATGTAGTAATGAGACTAAGTGAGTCTATGATCCATAATATATGTAAGTGACTAAGATACCAAATATTATTATAATCCAATCACAATTTTGCCGAATAATGAAACTTAAAATTTTACGCAAATTATGATTTAAAATTTTGCCAACGCCTGAAAATATGCTCCGACTTTGATCTTTGAAAATTGTGAGAGTATAAAATGTTGTCGGCTGTACACGAACCAGAGAATGTCAATGAATCAAATACCATTATATATCCTTTTATGTAAATATTTTTCTTAGCGTTTCATCGGTAGACCGCTATCATTAGCAGATTTTTGAGACAGTTTATTTCGTTTTGTTCATTTGTCGCAAATATCTAACGCAATATCTTATCTCTGATACTGCAAAGTTGTCAGTAATTTTAGTAATCTTTGATTTATTTATATTGTATTCATAGACTTACTTTTCATTAAAAAAATTCTTCAAAGCATTTCTTATACCTAAAAGCAAATGCAAATAAATAATGAGCATTAGAAGAAAGTCTACAAAAATTACGATAATGACTTGACAAAAAATTAACAAACGAAAAATACATTCCGATATTTTTGCGCAATTTTGCAATTTGCGGTAATTTCCCCGCGCATAAAATTGCAATATAAACGGAACTGCTAAGTTCGGGTAGAACTTAACAAATAACTGTATCAATAAATAATGCGAAAACAGGGTTGAAGGTAATGTAGAAAAGGCTTTTATTTATTTGCTTAACATATGTATACTAACATTTACGTAGATTCTTACGGGCAAACACGAATACATTCGTAACATGAAGAGTATTAATAGCATTCCATTTCGTTTTGAAATTGATTTTTCTTGGAAGTGGTCAAGACAATTGACCACCGGCATCAACAAAATACCATAGTAACTAAATTGGTCAAAACGAATAGTTAAACTTTCCAGTTAAATAGCATTTATTTCCATTCTATTAGAAATACACCAAACTTTACCAAAAAGCAATATGAATACTAGGGCGACCAATTTATGTTAATATACTAGTATACATTTATTTATCTATATTTACATTCCTTCGCATGTTTACCAAGGGCGTACTAATTTTATAAACTAGGAAATATCTGTTCCATAGGTTGATCGGGTGACACCGAAAATTTTACTATGACGAATACGTTCCAAATGTATTTAGCTTTAAATTTTAGCATATATATGTATATACATATTAAACATATACATTAAGTTTAACTAAATTATTACTATAAATTAATTTGGTTAGTCTCGTATGAAAACAAGGTACTTCTGTAATAGTAGACTTCTGTAGAACATAAAAACAAACGATATGACATGAATAAGAAAATGGCGGTCTACGTAAGATCATAATAATATAAATAAGACCATAAAAGTAATAATAGCCATCCTGAAATAATAGCCGATGAGTGAAATTCGTGTTGTACATTTCTTAATTACATGGAGTATGAGAATAATATTCCAAAGTTGCAACCGAACATTTGATACTCTCTCAATTTGAAAGGATCAAAGGTGGAGAACTACCTTCTGATGTAAGCAAAACTTTATATTATTTGTTTACATTTTTTATTTACACTATTGCGTAAGAATTCTACACTTATTATTTGACGAAGTTTTTGAATCGTTTGCAATCATATTTGGCATCATATTAACCTTCGCTTTAGGTCATATACTCATAAAGTCAATCTAACTACGACAAGTCATCTATATACTTGATATTAGTGCTGTGAGAAGGTACAAAAGCTTTAGTTTTTATTGCTGAACGAAATACTAATCGAAATATTCTCATTTAATTTTGTTGAGACATTTTCAGTGGAGATATTTGCGATCTAAACGAACGAAATTTAATAATATTTTGTATATGAGGAAAAAGTGTATATTATTAGAGGTATGTGGTTTAGGCCAAGGTTTAGACCGATTTCATTAACATTTAGCGCGAAACCTTACTATGGTTAAGAAAACACTTAATTCCTTCACATATTGACTTATATAAATGGTTTAAAGTCAGCTGGAAAATCGGAAGTCACTAAACTGCGTACTTTTGGCAGGAAACTACAGTATGTTCGACAAGACATTTCTACAATTTGACCGACATATTCTGCGCTAATTGTAGCGGAATTTTGATAATTATTATATGTAGTATATGGGGGCTGGGGTAATTCGTAGATCACGCATTTTCCATTACAAAAATTATACTATTATATTAGGCAAAAACTATTATACTCTGTTGCAAAATGGTGCGAGAGAATAAATATGTAACAATTTGTGAAAATATATTTACTATTCATATTACAACAATACTGAATTAGTGGGGAGCGTGGTAAAAAAGTATAAGTTGGTCACGCCATGGTTGGCTTTTAGGGTGAAATTTTGTCTTTGTACTTATTGACTTATCGTTACATTTGGTTGAGATGATTTATTTTTTTATTGCCCCAATGGACACACTATTTGATTTCTAAAGTCACTTCCATGGTTGAAAGCTAAAAGCTTGGGTGACAGGAAAAACGTTGAAGCGTAATTTTCTATAGAATTCAATTCCTATTTCGACATACAACCCCAATTGGAACATGCAAAAGCAGAGTAAGGTAGACCTACCGATGTGGTACTTTTAAGTTTTTTGAATTTATTGACCTCTGATTTTCTCTTTAGAACAAATTTCAAAATGGAAAAGTAAAACAACGACAAAAAACAAGTAAGCAAAGCTAAGTTCGGGGTAACCGAACATTTCATACCCGCGTAATTTGCACTGATCAATGGCGGGGGCATATTTCGAAGTGTTGGCAAAACTTTAGTATATGGGCAAAAAAGTTGCGTAAGAATTTAACATTCATTATTCGATGAAATTATTATTGGATTATAATCAGTCCATATTTGTTAACTTACTAACTTATGTTATAGGTCATAGACTCACTTAGTTTTATTATTACATTTTGCTTCGTATCCGAAATATTTATATTAAAATGAACAAAATTAACTCAAATGATATATGTGGTATACACTCAAGCAAAAGGACTAAACCTAATATATTGGGTAAATTAGAAAAAGGTTCAGAGAATCGGAAATAATCGCATTAGGGATATGGGTTTTAGACCAAGGTCTATACCGATTTCATTCACATTCACCAATAAACCACATTATTTTTAAGAAGGCACATTCAGTTAATTTCACACTACACACTATCACACATACTGCCCTACATAAACGGTTTAAAGCAGCTTTAAAGTCAAAAATCCACATAGCGGGTACATTGGGATTAGTACAAAGTCTGGACTGATTGCAGTAATTTGGAATTACACAAATATACTCGAGAATGCGTTCTCACGCAGTTTTATGAAGATAAATTTCACGTTGACCGATATATTCGGCATAAAGTCTGCTTTAATAACGAAAATTATTAAATGCAGTATATGGGAGCTGGTGTAATTCGCTGACTGATTTCACACAATTTCGGAATTAAACTAAGACATATTCAATATAACAAGTTCATTTCATTTTGGTAAGATATCATACATGTTGACTATTATATACCGTATAAAGCCAACCGGAAGTTTTGTATTCTTATATTAGGTATATGAGGTCTAGGGGTACTATTTATGGGATTTTATCTATTTTAGGCACATGGACACATTGTTATCAAAAAGAGACGCTCTCTGCATTTGATAGAGATAACTCACATATTGACCGATATAAATATTATAAAGTCAACCGAAAGTGTGAAAATCCTTTTAAAAAGTGTATATAAGAGAAATATTTACCCAATTTTATTAACTTTAGACGCATGGATACACCGGGCGATAGGAGAAGTATGTACATATTTTACCAATTTTTGACACAATTGCGCAATATTATCGGAAACATTTGTTCTGAATTTCGATAATATAAGGTCTAGTGAAAATAAATTAATTACATTTCAGTATATTTTTCTGTATTCCTGTTTTCATAAAAGCGATTTGGTTACGTTATATGGCGTTAGAAAGATAAGATTTTGTACTAAAAGAAATTATCAACCAGGTTTGTGATTGCTTGACTAAGCATTGTTTGGGCTTGTGTCAAAGATGGAGACCAGCAATGAGAAAATACACCATGTTTTACAATTTTCCTTCGATAAAGCCAGAAACGCAAACCAGACGGCTGAAAATGTGAATACACACAACAGCCTATAACGCGTTATTATAACCAATTTTGGTTTCATCGATTCCGTCCCGGTAATTTTGATGTCAAAGATGCAGCACGCTCTGGAAAGCCAATGGTCGAAATAAAATGATAAAAATCGTCGAGTCCTCTGTCGTGTAGGTACTCTTTCGATTGCACAGAAGCTAAACATTGCAGAAAAAACCGTTTGGAACCATTTAAATTAGGCTTGATACTAAAAGAAGCTCGATGGATGTGTGCAAAACGAGTTAACACAAAAAGCACCTTTTGGACGAATTTCTCATAATTCGGTCGAACTTTTCGGTAAAAATGTTGGGGTTGATATGGGGGTTTGTGCTAGAGGTTAGCAGCTTTATTCAACAAGAAAGGTCATGTTGATCTAATAAATTTCTTGTTTTAGTTTCGTTTAAACGATTTGTTAGGTTGTCGGTTCTTTCGCTTTATTGTTTTGATTGGTTATTATTTACGTTTTCAGTATTGTTGGCGGTTGGTAGAAAGCAACACTTAACGGGCGGTTTTGTTAGCGTTCCGAATTGCTACGGATATGACCATAGGAGCTGTGATATAGCCTTTCTATTCGACTGAGTCGCCATACGGTCATGGGAGTCATGAATGAGGATACAATCTTCAAGTTTTGGCATATTTTCAAGAGTTTTCCATCTTTACCTCTTATGGAGGTCCTTTGAACACTCTCCTTTCCATCGGCGGCTGAAATCATGATGAAGAATTTTAATTCTTTCCCATCGATTTAATAAGGATAGCGACTCCACGCCTGGTTCATGGTTCACGGCCAGAATGAGTGCTCATTTAGAAAATGCCTTGGGGTTACAGCTGTAAAGTCGGAGGCACCTTGCAAGGGTACTGTGAGGGGTCGTGGGTTGAGAAAGGCTCTATTCGTGTCAGTAAAGTACTAAATTCGTCATATTTAAATTTGTCGGCGCTCAGACCAACCCACGACACTCAGCGCCTTTTTTTTTTTGAAGTGGGATTCAAAACTTTTCACAGCTGATTCCCAAAAACCACCTATATGAGGAGCGCTTGGGGAAGAAATTGCCAATTAATACCTTGAGGAGCGTACCTTTTGATAATTTCGCATGAGACGTTTTTATTGATTTCTACGAAGTGTTTTTCAATGGCTCTGTCCGACGCGTCCGACGGAGCGAATAAATCCCGTAAGACAAGCCTCTGTTGTCAGGTTTGCGCAGAGCTGAAGGTGCAGTGCTTCGTAAAATAGACTAAGACTGTCGTAATTTTCAATTGCGGGGTATTAGTCTTTTATTTGCGAACTGGTACCTTTTTCCTAGACGAAGTAATCTCACTTGTTGGTCCCAGTCAGTTCCATCTTGCCATAATTCTTGAATCAGGGTTTTCGCTTATATCATAATTACCGAAGGCAATTCTGCGGAGTAGAAAAATTTTCCACTTTTAATATCATAGGGTGATTCACCGTTATCTTTTTTAAGGGAAACCCTGCGGTTTTGAGGACTTGCATCACTCGTGATAGTGAATCACACGCTAATGGTAGACTGTGACTTCTAGACAGGATGTCGTCTACATGCGTAATTTTTAATTTTAACACCGTAGTTACCAGTGGGAGTCCTCCGCCAATAGAGAATAGTAGAGTGTTCGAATGGCTGGGTATGGGCCACAGCTGATGCCAAAGGCAACCGTTTTTAGTTTACAGTCGCTTACTGGACTAGAAGGAGATTTCCGTAAGATAATTCACAGAAAAACTTGGTCGCCTTTATATACGATTATCTGTCGGTACATCTCTTTTAAGTTCCATTAAATTCATATTTGAATATACCCCAATTTAGTATGAGGAGCATTATCACTGGTTGGAGAATAGGTCCTGTAAATAAGGTGGCAATTTCCAATTCCCCGAGCTTGTGCATTTAGAAGTGTTGAAGACATCTCACTTTTGTTGTCTTCTTCTATGGTTTTATTACTGCATAGTGTGATAGGTAAAACGAGTAGTATTTACCTTAGCTTATTTCTATACTTACGCAACATGTTGCTAGAGAGTATATTAGTTTTGTTCACCTAACGGTTGTTTGTAACACCTAGAACTAATCGAGTTAGATATAGACATATGTATATATAACTGATCAGGATAAAAAGACGAGTTGAAATCCGAGTGCTATCTGTCCGTCCGTTCGTCCGTACATGCAATCGATAACTTGAGGAAATTTAAGATATTTTGTAACACGTGTTCTCTGTCACCGTAAGACGGTTGGTATTGCAGATGGGCGTAATTGTACATCTGCCATGCCCACAAAATACCATTAATCGAAAACCGATAAAGTGCTATAACTAAGCCACAAATTAAGATATAAACGTCTTATTTGGTATAGAGGATCGTAGTAGGACGGGGCATCTTTGGGCAAAAACCTTTGTAAAAATGGGCATGGCACCGATATGACCCCCAATAGGTCTTAATTTGTTCTTTAGCTACAGCACTTTATCGGTTTTCGATTAATGGTATTTTGTGGACGTGGAAGATGTCCAATTACGCCCATTTGCTATACTAACCGTCTTACAGTGACAGAGAACACGTGTACCAAGTTTCATCAACATATCTTAATTTTTACTCAAGTTATCACTTGTACGTACGGACGGACGGACTGACGGACAAACAATCACTCGGATTTCAACTCGTCTTTTCATGCTGATCATTTTTATATAAATATCTATATCTAACTCGATTAGCTCTAGGTGTTATAAACTACTGTTAGGTGAGCAAAACTAATATACTACCTAGCAACATGTTGCAAGAGTATAATAAGAGTCATGCAACTTAACCTGAACTACTGCGAGGCTGCGCAAGAGCTTTTTGGCAGACGCTACCATAATCAGTGAGCAGTACAAAAACATATTGCCATATGGACAGTCAAACAAGCTACTATTAGTTAAATATTTCTACACTCGAGCGAAAATTTCTTCTTTCGGGTTAACCTGCTATATTTCGAAAGAAGCTACGGAAGGGCCGCATGTGCATCAATGCAGAAATTAGAGAATCGGGGAATCTACTTTTAGGTAAAATGCCATTTCTCAGCAACCATAAGATCAACTGCAACCGAATTTGATGCGTAAGATTGCTCTGACATCCTTATGATACAGTTTCAAAATGAGTGAAGTATGGCACATTTTCATATCCCATCTGCTTTTTCGCTTACGACATATAAATCAACAGCCAAGGAGGATATCAGAATTGAACTTTACACAAGCCTTGTTTTGACACCAGATTGCACCCCCCCAGCTAAAAGAGGTCAAAACTTACTTTTCAATACCCTCGATGTGATATTCGACTTCACGGTTGATATTATATCGTTTATAGTGGTCAATATATATGATATTTTAGTGAACTTAAGTGGACATGTTTTTTTAACCATATTGCTTTTTAGCATTAAATATAAACGAAATCGTTTCCTACCTAGCAACCACTTTTCCAATTTCAACCAAATCTGATGGATAACATTTTCTAAACATTTATGAGTTACAGTGTGAAAATTAGCGACATAGTGGTTGAACTCCGATTTTCCCAATTTCGTCAACTTCACATATAACACAATTTTAAATTCCATTTAAATCTTTCATTTTACAATATATAAAGCAAGCATCAAAGAGGATATTAGAATAAGACTTTGCACAAATTGTGCTTTCAAGGTATGCCATTTCATATTCAAAGATGGTTGAAATCGCAATATAACCTTTGAAACCCCAGTTTCCCAAAATAGGAATCTCACTGCCTATGGCTGACTTTATCTAGGACTATATTTTCCTTAATAATCTACTCTTGTGACAAAAATGGGTTAAATCGGGTTAATACTTCCAGAACCATTTACCTAATGTAAAGATTTTCGAACTTCCAATCGATTTTACAGTGCATATATCAGCCAATATGTGAGATATTTCCATGAAAGTCAGACAATATCTTTTTCTGGTAATAATATGTCGTGATGACAAAATGGGATTAAATTGGGTAAAATTTTAGACCTAGCCCATATACCTAATATAGGAATTTCAAACATCCAGTTGGCTTTATACCGTATATATCGATGAATTATCTTATCTTGGCCATTTAATTGTGCCAACGTGTAAAATTGGATATACTATAGTATTATTATTATTATACTATTGGTGCCGAAAATTATTGAAACTGATCTACGAATTAATCCAGCCCCCAAATACTGCATATAACGATTTTCATTATTCTAGCAGACTCTATCCCGAATATGTCGGCCAGTGTGTGAGTTATCTTCATAAAATTGCTGGTGTACTTGAGTAATGACAAAAGTTAATGCAATCAGTCCAGATCTTCCCTAGCCCAAATATACCCAATGTAATGATTCCCAACATTCCACCACTCCACATGTGTGATACTTTTAAGAAATCAAGTGATTAAATTAAACTCATATACCTAAAATATTTAACTAAGCCATTTTGGTTGAGTTTGTATCACTTATATCCCACTTCAGTTAATTTTGTAGATTTTAATACAAATATCTCAGACACGAAGTAAAATATATTAATAAACGTACGTGAGTCTATGACCTGAAATACAAGTTAATAATATAACAAATATGATTGTAATAATAAATGTTGAATCCTTACGCAACACTTTTATACTCTCGCAACATTTTGCCACAGAGTATATTAGTTTTGTTCACCTAACGGTTTTTGGTAAAACCTAAAACTAATCGAGATAGGTAGTTATATATGTATAAATAACCATAATGATGACACGAGTTGAATTACAGGTGATTATTCACCCAATCAAGCAATAACTTCAGCAAAAGTTATGATGTCTTGAAGAAACTTGGTACACATATTCCCTGGCACCATAAAATGGTTGGTGTTGCAGATGGAGGTAATATATGAATCAAGCACCAACGAAGATACTGGAATAAAAACGATTTCAAGGTATGCCACCTAATATCTAAAATTTATCGAAATTAGAGCATAACTTCTCGAGCCTTGTGAAACCAAATATATGGATCGCAACGACTATGTCAGCGACTGACCGAAAATATTTGTCAATGTGTAAGAGAGTCATTTAATGAAGGAGATGTACCCTACTGTCAAAAATGGATAAAAACGGGTCAATACTTCACAAGACCTCAAATACGTTATAGAAAAATTTTCGAACGTCCGGTTGACTTTATACTGATTATACCTTTATCGATCAATGTGTGAGATATCTTAGCAAAATTAAAAGAGTGTTTAATATTGGATATATATGGTTTGATGCCGAAAACGTGTGAAATCGTCGAATAATGAATGTTTAATTTTTGCGCAATATTTTTAGTATACATTTTGCCAATACCTGAGGATATTCCCCGCCTTATCCCTTGCGCTTTGCGAAAGTATAAAATGTTTGGTTACACCCGAACTTAGCCCTTTCTTTCTTGTTATTAAATTATAATTATTCACGGAATACCAAAATGGTTACGCTCCATCAAGCTAACTATCTATTAAATCATAGAGCCCTACTAGAGAAAGTTTCTATGAATATCTGAAAGTCGAATTGACAAACTAACCGAAGCTTTTTTGTACGTGTACTCGTTCAACCCGTTCTTACGCATATCTTTCAGGCTTTGACAATGTATTTGTGCAATTAGAGTAGTGCTCATCACCAATTAAATAGTAAGAACAGTTACCGTATAAAGCGGGTAGTCCTAACGAAAATTTCGATCAAATCTTTTGCTTAGCTTCCCACAAATTAGCTGTCTCTATAACCGTATTTTAGGTGGGTAGTCCCACCTTATGAATCTGGTAGTAACACTTAAATCCCTAATGAAATTTTATTAACAAAGAAAACCAATAACATTACATCATTTTTTAGAACGTAAACAACATTAACTCCATACATTGTATCGACATGTCGCATAAATATTTTCCTGAAAATAAATAAATTATTGAAAAACGGAAAGAGAGACTTTTCGAATTCTTTTAGTAGATAATACTCACATTCCAACAGAAGCACTCTAGTTTTCCAAGTAAATGTGTCCTACCACTAATAGTCGTGATTAGTGTTTATATACACTTTCACAACCTGTTACATACGTATTTGTTTTATTACATTATTACATTAAAATCTAGGGAAAAAATTTGTATCAGCTTTGTGATTTCAGAAATTTAAATGTAAATATCTTCAAAAACTGCAATCTCCCACAGCAAAAAACTATATGTATTATTATTACTCAAGAAAACTTTCTCTATCACCGCGCAATTATCTTAACCCCAAATTCCAGGATTGCTTTTCTAAAATTTACGCAACGAAAACATTTTTCAAATTGAAAATAGAGTTTACAATTAACAAAAATATAAAAAAATCAATTCAATTGCACAAGCAGGAATTTTGGCAATTAAGAATTAATAAAAAATGAGAATTGTTATTAGTTGATCTATATGAATTAATTGAACCATAAAATTGAAAAGTTTCATGACAAATTTATTTTAGCAATGCAATAGATGCAAATGCAATAGCAATAGAGTAGACTTTTTCCATTCTTTTCACCTGTTAATAGGGGAAATTCCAAAGATGGCAAGCATCGATATAATTTATCCTCAAAAATTTTAATTTTTTAGTATAATTTTAAATATATTAAAATAATAACGGTTAAAGTTTTGAAAGTTTTACAAAGTTTTAAGGAAGTAAAACAATTATCGACAGTCATCAAAAAAATTTTATATTTATTCAACAAAAAATGGTTAAATAATGATAAGCAACATGATAAAGAACGAATTTAAATTAATAAGCTATTCAGAAACTACTATAAGAGTGGGGTTACAAAATGATAAAACAATATATGTATGCAGTAATGAAACAAAGACTAAATTGCATATAATATATTATTATTGTATAATATATTAAAGCAAGTAAGCAGGAGTTAAACTCGATGGTAGTCGAATTCTCCCAATTTGTAAGAATTAAATGCAAGTAAAATATTTAAAAGTGCGAATTTTTATTAAATAAATTCATACGTTTGAAATAGACATTTGTTCATTTCTTATTTGGTTAAATCAATTTTCTATATTTTTGATATAGCACTCTTTCGGATTTCTTATTTCGGATCTCTAAACGCTATTTCTACAGAAATCCTAATCCATCAGAATAACGCTCGATAAAGGTAGGACCAATGTATGGTGCTGAAGCCCACTATGCGGAATATTCCCCCTTAATTTTATTGATGTTCACTTAATTTAGTTAAGATATATTACAAATCGGCCGATGTATATGATATAACGAAAAGCATTATGCTTTCAAATGATAATTAGAAATACTCAGGTAAATGATTTAAGATGCTCAGAAAAATGTTATGAGATAAATTTGATGAAAGTAAGACAATGTCAATGTTAAATTTATTTTCCCTGAAGTTTTTTATTAGACAGATACCGTACTTTCAGCAGTTTTGAACAACATCTTCACCACTGAATAGTTCCCACAAAGCGTGGTTAACAAATCTTTTATATAAATATATTTAGTATTTTATGAGATATGTACATAAAACCAATAAATTAAAAACGTTGAAACCACAAATGCCTCTCTTTCCCATTATCATATATATCAAATTTATGTTTCGTAGATTAATTAGTAAGTTACTTAAAGGAATTTATACTTTCTCGAGCGTGGTATTGGAGGACCATTTTCAACCTAATTTGAGTGTCAAGGAACACACCAACATTCAGCTTATATCTTCATTCATAACGTGTGATGTATTTTGAGGAATTACTTTCAGAAACAAAAAGATTTTGTGTGACCGATTAATTTGTCCCTCTGTAAAGGAATATCATATGTATAAAGAAATTAAGAACCTAATGGAAATTGTTTGCATGCAGTCCAATATATAACGTCATAGCGTTGGCAAAAAAATTGGTAGGATACAATAATAATAAGGTTTTACATACATGAAAAATAGTAAAATATACATATACCACATGAATGAATAGCAATAATTCATTACAATAAATATCTAATAATAATACATTTATATTTTAAAAAATGTGGTGTAGTAATTCACAATTCACTATTCCACGAAACTCTAATTGAATTATAATAATATTTAGTATCTCATTAACATATATTATAGATCACACTCTCACTTAGTTCCCTTACTATTGGGTTGTTCGGAAAGTCATTTCGTTTTTTCCCGCCACAAGACTTAATTACGTTTTTTTCGAAACTAACTTCACACTTAAGCCCCATAACCATTATATGTCATGAGAGCTGATATTGCAAGGCTTGTGTGTGAAAAAGTTCTATTAATTCTACCCAGTAGTTTTTGGTTGGTGCCTTTTTAAATATGGAGAGCAATAAGCAGCATTTTCGTCATATTTTACTTTTTAACTTCAGAAAAGGTAAAAATGCTGTCCAAGCGAGAAAAAAATTGACGGATGTATATGGAGAAGGCGTGTTAACAGTACGCCAGTGCCAGAACTGGTTTGCAAAATTTCGATCCGGCAATTTTGATGTCGAAGATGCACCACGGTCTGGAAGGCCGGTCGAAGCTGACAAAGATGCGATAAAGGCATTAGTTGATGCAAATCGGCGAATCACCACACGAGAGATCGGTGAGAGGTTAAATTTGTCGAATTCAACTGTTTATGGCCATTTGAAAGGCATGGACTTAACCTCGAAGCTCGATGTGTGGGTGCCCCATGTCCTTACCGAGCGAAATTTGTGTCGTCGTGTTGACGCGTGTGATTCGCTCCTCAAACGTCTAGAAAATGATCCATTTTTGAAGCGGATTATTACTGGGGACGAAAAATGGGTTGTATACAACAATGTTAAACGCAAGAGGTCATGGAGCAGAAAAGATGAACCGGCTCAAAGCGTGTCAAAAGCCAACATTCACCAAAAAAAGGTGATGCTCTCCGTTTGGTGGGATGTCAAAGGAATCGTTTTTTTTTGAGCTTTTGCCGGACAATACAACGATTAATTCAGAAGTCTATTGTCATCAGCTGGACAAATTGAATGATTCACTTAAAGAGAAGAGGCCCGAATTAATCAACAGGAAGGGTGTAGTGTTCCACCAGGATAATGCGAGACCTCACACAAGTTTGGTCACTCGCCAAAAACTTTTACAGCTTGAATGGGACGTACTGCAACATCCACCATATTCTCCAGATCTGGCGCCTTCCGACTACTATTTGTTCCGGTCCCTGCAAAATTTTTTGGATGGCAAAACCTTTACCTCAAATGAAGATGTCAAAAACCACCTGGACGAGTTTTTTGCCAGCAAGGACCAAAACTTTTATGAGAGGGGAATTATGTTACTGCCAGAAAGATGGCAAAAGGTGTTGGACCAGAATGGCCAATATATAATTTAATAAAATATTTATTCATTATACGAAAACTGTCTTTCATGTTCCCCAAAAAAAACGAAATGACTTTCCGAACAACCCAATACTTTGTTCCCTTTTGCTTCATGTCCGAAATATTTATGTATATAAAATCAACCCTAGTAACTCAAATGACGTGTGTGATATACACTCAAACTGTGATATATTAGGTATAGGAAAAGGCAACCAGAGAATCCGAAATCATTATATTAGGGATATGGAGCTAGACCGAGGTCTAGACCAATTTCATTCATATTCAGCTCGAAACAACAATATGTTTACGAAAGACTATTTAAAAAAGACTATTTAATTTCATTAAAATATCACACATATTGTCCAACATAAACGTTTTAATGGCAGGCGGTCAGTCGGAAATCACTACATTGGGTTTAAAGTCCGCTTTAAAGTTAGAAAGCCCTATTTCGGGTATATTGGGGCTAGCAGAAGGTCTGGACTGATTGCAGTAACTTTTGGCATTACACAAGCATACTCCATACAAATTTATAAAGATAGCTCACACATTGACTGACATATTCGGAATAAAATATGCTATATTAACGAAAATTATTATGTGTAGTATGTTGGAGCTGATATAATTCGTTTACCGAGTTCACGCATTTTCGGCATTAAACTATGGTATACTGATATTTAATATATAAATATTCCGAAATAATCCATTTTTGACAGAAGCAAACGTAATCAACAGGAAATTATTTCCTTTAAATTTCAATAATATATCTCGCAGATTGACTGCTTTTTCGGTGAAAAGTCAGCTATAAGTACAGGGTCCATAAATTCGGTATCTTGCACTTGAAAAGTTATGATGGCTTGATGGGAGATGTCATGCCCTAAAGCACTTCTTGTGAAAACTTTTGCACCCATATTTTCTTTGGTAATTGATTTATATACTGTAAAGAAGACTACTGAAAGAATCATATGGAATTAAAAATTTTGATATATGGGAAGTAGGCTATTTTCACACTGTAATATAAAGATGCAAATATAATGTTATGCACTAAATTTGGTGTGCTGCATTTTGTGTACGTGACAGTAGTCTTATTACCCCCGTCTGCAATGCCAATCTACTCTGGATGCCATTGAACATGTATACCAAGTTTTATTAAGATATCTAAATTTTTACTCAAGTTATCGCTTGCATGGGCAGACTATATCCTTCTCGATGGGTTTTAGGTGTTATAAATAGCCGTTAGGTGAACAAAACTATTATACTCTTTTGCAAAACGTTGTGAGAACATAAAAAAATTATATGATAAGTAAATAAAATAAAAAACTGGTATTAATAAAAAGAAATACGCGTTCTTCCTAAACTAGTCCGAAGCAATAAATCTCTTATTTATCTAAAACAGTTTTCGGTTTCAATTGCTTTTATTCCGTGTTCGGTTTGAATTAACTTTTATCGCTTCATTTGAATCAATGTACACTGCGAAAATTTTAATTTATTTTTGCATATTTTCTAAATGAACATATATTCAAAAGAATCAAAATACACTCAGTTTCTGCAGACAGAAAGAAAGATGACTGACTTAAAAAATCTTAAAAATCAAAATACTCCTGTAGAAGCTAGAACGTAAAAGAATATATCAAATTACAATCCACTGTTTCCAAGTGTTTATGTGTTCTATCGACACAAATATTCCCACAGACAGCTGGGACCATATACTGGTAAATATGTGCACAGCAACGTTACCAGTAAAATCGTTACTAATATGGGAGCAATCGCTCTCATCAAGAGAAAAATGCCCCATCTGACAACAAATGAAAGATTTTCAAACTACCCAGTACGAAATCACAGAAAGGGTAGACAAAAAAATAATTAAGACAAAATTGCTCAACACGACCTCAATGAAGTTTCAATAGACCTCAGGCTAATGACAACAACAATTCATTTAACAGAATCTTTTACAAAACGCAATCGTTCACATCTGAACAAAATAAATATACGTCACACGAACTAAGTGCTGGAGGGCACGCACATACATACGCTTAAGTTTGTTTAAACTTTAAGGTGCAAACTAATTTAATCTTATACCAAAATTACACGAACATTTTTCTTGATATATTCAGTGCGGTATTACTGCGGAGCGGAAATACTGACGTTCAATGAAAGCGGTGACTGCTCCCGCAATAAATTGGGTACACAATTATTCATGATTCTATTATGAAAGCGATCTCTCTCATCAGGAAAAAAATGTCCCACCTGGCAACAAATAAAAGTTCATGCGGGATCGGTGAGCGAACGAATTGACAAGCAGGATTGAAGTCTACGGTGTATAGGTGTGGTGTTGTGAGGTGTTATCTTGTGTGGTATACAATTGCGGTATCATCGGTGTGATGTTTTCATATGTGGTGAGTATTCTTTTGTGGAATGGCGTGTTGATGTAGTGATGGTATATTTAAAGGGAGAAGTTTAGCTCATTTAGCCATCCCGACCCCTTCGGCGAAAATGTAGCCCCGCAGTCGCTGCAGCTGTTGTAGCGTTGTTACAATGCTGCTAAGCCCAGCCGTCAGCGTCTGTACTCCGGTCCGTTGGTTCCACGGACGAGGCTATGTAGCGGCTGCCGGACTGGTTGAAAAAAAAAGATATTTTCGCATAAAATAATGGACGCCTAAAACTCTTTCAGATAGTTAAGAGAAAGTTTTTTCTTAGTTTAATTCGGACTAAATTAACTGAACATGCGAATTTAATTTTTATTAATCACGGATTGTATTTACTTGCGATATTACAACTTTTTTTATTTCTATTTTATTTTTAATATTTGCTTCGATTTAATTTATTATTAGAAAAGCGTATTTTCTATTTTGTAATACTTCTTATTTCCGTACGTTGAATAGGGTATACCTATGAGCGCACTACTCTTTATGTACTTATCGTTTTTGCATGGAAAGGGATCATTGCCCTTTGTACCAGGGCCAGGGGTATTGCTGAATATTTGCCAATGTGAACTTTGAATATGTATATATAAAAATATGCACGTGTGGTGAACGAAATTTATGATTTTTGTTAAACCAAGTCTTTGCTTTAGAATATAGCTTAAACGTATTAAAGCGAGTGAAGTTATTATATTATTACTACGCTTATAACTCAAGAATGCCTGAACCGATTTCGATGATTCCACCAATGTGTACTGGTCTCCGGTTAAATAAATAACTAAGAAAATTCCCGAAAAACCTACAAAAAAAAAGAATAAAGAACAAGTAAGGAAGGGCTAAGTTCGGGTGTAACCAAATATTTTATGGTCGCGCAATATGCACAGCTCAAAGGAGGGGAAAAACCTTCAGGTGCTGACAAAACTTTATATGAAACAAGTAAAAAAGGGCTAAGGTCCGGGTGTAACCGAACATTTTATACTCTAACAATGTGCAAGCATCAGAAGCGGGGATATGTTTTCAGGAGCTGGCATAACTTTATATTAAAAAATGTTGCGGAGGAATACAAGATTCATTGTTCGACGAAATTGTCAATGGATTGCAATCATATTTGGTGTCTTATTAACTTATATTACAGGTCATAGACTCATGTACTTTCATTGTTATATTATCCTTCGTGTCAGAGATATTTATATTAAAATCTACCATATTAACTCAAATAAGATATATGCGATATAAACTCAACCAGTGGCTTAATAAATATATTAGATACATGAGGAAAAAGTCTACCCGACAAACGGAAATCATTATGTTAGGAATATAGGGCGTAGACTATGGTCTAGGCCGATTTCATTCATATTTAGCTCGAATTCATTAATTATGTTTAAAAAAACATATCCACTTAATTTCATTAAATATCACACATATTGATCAACATAAACGGTTTAAAGTCAGATGGCAAGTCGGGAGTTCTTATATTTGGCATATTTGCGATAGAGAAATATCTGTACTGATCACATTAACTCTTTTCATAACTGAAGTATACTAGGAAATATATTTCCACACAATTTTGTGAATGTAACTCACACAGTGATCGACATATTCGGCATAAAGTCTGCTAGAATAACGAAAATCATTATATGCGGTATATGGGAGCTGGGATAATTCGTTGACCGATTTCACACATTTTCACCTAATTTTCATTAGATATCTCACATATTGACTGAAATATATGGTATAAAGTCTACCGGAAAGTAGAAAATCCGTATATTAGGTATATGGGGGCTAGGGGAAGTATTTAATCGATTTTTAACATTTTTGACGCTAGACCACCTTATTATCATGGAAAGATAATCCTCCAATTTAATTACGATATCTTACAGATTTGCCGATAATTTCGGTAAAAAGTCAGATAGAGGTACTGAGGTCCTAATATTGGGTATCTGGTGGCTTGAAAAGTTATATTATTATACGTATTATTCGTGGAAATCTTTATTCCAATATCTTAACTGATATCCGATTTATCCACCTTAAAGTGAAAGTATCAGACGAAACTTGGAATTGTGTTATATGAGAAGTAGGCGTGGTTTTTGTCCGATTTTAGCCATTTTCGCAATGTGACATAGGAATGCAAATATAATGTCACACACCAAACTTTATTGATCGGTTAAAGCATTCTTGAGATATGGGATTTCTCGTAAAAGTGGACGGTGCCACGGTGCCATTAACAAAACTTTACACGGATTCCTATGCAACCCTTCGGTATCATATATGCTGCAAGATTTAATGTTCCTGACATGTTCCTTCATCGAGATATAGCCCTTGTAGTAGTTTTTAACATAACTTTTCTATGGGAGGTGGGCGTGGTTATTATCCAATTTTACTAATTTTCTCGGTATATGAAGAGATGCGGAAGAACTTAGTCGGAGCAAATTTGATTGATATAGCTTTGACGGCTTTCGGGATATATATATTAAACCTGTTGGGGGGCAGGGCCATGTCCACTTTTACAAAAATTTTGCCACAAATGCGCCACCCTCCTAGGATACTCTATACGAATAACACGTTTATATATTAATTTTCTGATTCGTTATAGCACTTTATCTGTTTTCGATTAATAGTATTTTGTGGGCGTGGCAGATGTCCAATTATAACTATCTGCAATACCAACCGTCCTCAGTGACAAAGACCACGTGTACCAAGTTTTATCAAAATATCTTGATTTTTACTGAAGTTATCGCTCGTATATATATATATATATTATTATATATTATTATATACGAAAAAATAAATGGATTCAAATCATATTTGGTATCTTATTAACCTAAATTACAGGTCATAGCCTCGCGGGTTTTATTACTATGTTTTGCTTCGTGTATGAGATATTTATATTAAAATTTATTAAATTAACTAAACCGCATTATGTTTAAGAAAACATATCCACTTATTTTCATTAAAATATCACTCATATTGACCAACATAAATGATTTAAAATTGTCTGGAAAGCCGAGAATTCTTACATCGGGTATATTTGGGCTAGGAGAAGGTATGTACTGAATGCATTAACCCTTTTCATTACTCAAGACTACTAGGGAACATATTTCCACGCAATTTTACGAAGATAACTCACACAGTTACCGACATTTTCGACTTAAAGTCTACTAGAATAACGAAAATCATTATATGTAATGTAAGGGAATTGGGATAATTCGTTAATCGATACGTATACGTATACGTTCACTTAATTTTGCTGAGATATGTTATATATTGATCGATATATACGGGGTTAGCTTTACTGAAAATTTGAAATTCTTTTATTCGGTACATGGGGGTACGCGAAGTGTTTATCCGATTTTCCCCAGTTTTGACACGAGAGCACACTATTATCATGGAAAAATTATCCCAGAATTTCATTACGATATTTTACAGATTTACCGAAATATATGGTATAAATTCTAACGGGAGGTTGAAAATCCTTATATTGATATATGAGGGGTAAGAGAAGTATTTACCCGATTTTCCCCATTTTTGACAGAAGAGCATATTCCTGTCATAGAAATAAAATCCTCGAGTTTCACTACGATATTTTACGGATTTACCGAAATATGTAGTATAAAATCTAACGAGAGGTTGAAAATCCTTATAGTGGTATTTGGGGCTAGGGGAAGTATTTACCCGATTTTCCCCATTTTTGACAGAAGAGCATATTCCTATCATAGAAAGTAAATCCTCGAGTTTCACTACGATATTTTACGGATTTACCGAAATATGTAGTATAAAGTCTAACGAGAGGTTGACGCCACGCCTAATTCCCATATAACACAATTTTAAATTCAATCTGATTGTTTCACTTTACAGTATGTAACTCAAGCACCAATTAAGATATCCAAATAGAAACGTATACAGTTAACGCCCTAAAGGTATGCCATTTCCTTCCCAAAAATAGTGGAAAAAGTAATATATCCTTTTACCCCATATCCCCCATATCCCGAATATGTAGACCTGGGTGTATACGGCTGACCTTTTACAGAAAATATTGGTCAATATGTGAGATATCTTACTGAAATTAAAGGATCGTGTCTTTCTAATGACAGTATATCCGTGTGAGTAAAATGGATAAAAACGGGTAAGCACTACCGCTAGCCCCCATATACCTTATATAAGAATTTCAAACTTTCAATTAACTTTACACCGTATATATGGATCAAGATGTAAGATACCTTAGCAAAATTAAGTGAACGTATAATACTGGATATACCATCGTTTAATGCCGAAAATGAGTGAAATTGGTTAACGAATTATCCCAGCTCTCTTTAGTACATATATGTACATGGAATATGGACATGTATATGTATATGGAAACATGTTCCCTAGTGTTCTTGAATAATACCAAAAATTAATGAAATCAGTCAAGAGCTTCTTCAAGCATAAATATGCCCGATATCATGGTTTCCGACTTTCCAGCTGATTTTAAACCGTCTATGTTGGTCAATATATGTAATATTTTAACGAAGTTAAGTGGATATGTTTTCTTAAACACAATGTGATTTCGCGCTAAATATGAAAGAAATCGGCCTAGACCATGGTCTAAGCCGCTTATTTCTAATATAATGACATCCTTTTCTCTGGATGACTTTTTCCTTATATACCTAATATATTTAATTAAGATACATTTGTTGAGTTTATATCTCATATATCTCATTTGAGTTAATTTTGTTGATTTTAATGTAAATATCTCGGACATGTTGGAAAATATAGTAATGGAAGTACGTGAGTCTCTGACCTGTAATATAAGTAAATAAGGGACCAAATATGGTTGTAATTCATTAACGGTTTCGTCGAATAATGAATTTTGAATTCTTAAGCAACATTTGTTCATAAAAAGTTTTAAGTCAAGAGTATAAAATGTTCGGTTACACCCGAATTAAGGTCTTCCTTACTTGTTTTGTACAGCCTTTCCATTGCATATAACTAACGTTAGCCTCTTTGATGTATTTAGGTAAAATAATAGTAATTTGTTTTTATAATTATGAACTTATTATAGTTGTGTGTGTATTTTTTTATTTAATACGAAACATATAGCGAAAGGAAGTTCGTTTCACCCAACTGTTCCGCGACACACAAATCTTTTTTTTAAGTTTTATTAAATTTTTATAACCTTTGGGCAGTTATTTTAATTCAATTTTATTTAATACATTGTTTTGCAAAAACATTTTTTTTTGTGAAAATTACCGGCGAAAAGTAATTTCTTAGAGGTTAGTTCAGTTTGATGAATGTTTATGTTCTTCGTGATTCCGTGCGCATCAACTATCAATCGAATCGTTATTTTCAGTCAATCAACCAAAATTATGCAACGGAACGCGTTTAACAGTCGCAAAACTCATGAACAATGTGATTAGTGCGAGAGTACTAAAAGGAAAGTTCAAAGGTGAAGAAGTTCTCATTTCAAGAATCCCAATGATCCCAACTATATGTTATCCGAGTTTAAGCAAATCCAATTTCCAATTTCCATTGAGTGTTTGTGGCCTAAATCTTGAAAATAAATGTTTTTCACAAGATCAACTATATGACGCTTGTTCCCGTTTACGAAAACCATCCGCTTTGATCGTTTTCGCACCTGACAACAAAACAAAAAATATCCTTTATTAAAGAATGCTTCAGTGAGGAGGAATGCAATTCAAAACCGACCCGAACGCAATCCGTGCAGCAAGCATTTCGGAGTAAGGCATCAATTCTACAAGGTAATTCACCACAAATATTCTGCAATTTGAATTAACTGTCGATTGTCGTAATTTCCGGTGAAAAACTGAAAATTTCCAAGTTCTTTAGTACGAGAATGTATAATGTTATGAAATTACGTTTAATTTCGATATTTTATTTTGTTTATTTTAATTAATTTTGAGTACTCAGTTCAAGAATAAAATTCGTACGAATAAATGTAAATGAGTCTTTTTATTGTTAGACAACAAATCTTTGGCATTAGCTAGCTATCACTGGTGCTAAATTTTCGAAATCATCTTCTTCGGACCAAAAGAAATGAAGATCGGCGGCTCCATTTCATTCATCCAACCCTGATTTGCATGTGAAAATATCCGTCATTTGGTCATTGCGTGACTGTAACAAAAAGAAATTCCAATGTATATTTGCTTATGACATTGTGCAAAGTACAACTTACCACATCCTATTCTTTTTTTAAATATTTAAAAAAGGGGGCCTAGGAGCACATGCCGGGTACAGCTAGTTTATTTTAAAAAATTCGAATTCACTGTGCCACTTTTTAATTATTTAGGATAATATTTCCTTTTATTGAAAATATAACAGGTGTAATATAATTATGAATTACTTAGTTGTATCCTATGTACATATATGGTACATTTGTGCCGCTCTAGTCGTATAAAAGTGGATATACATTTACGAGATGAGAGGATAGCCCGAAAACGGAATTTAGAGATATCAGGTATTTTCCTGTAAATATGTAATGTTATATTCAATATAATATGGTAATATGTGTATATAATGTCATATATATGTAAGCATGTATATATACGTATATGTTTATATATGTATATTATGCACTTTGCATATTTGGTTTGTTACGTATATTGAAAAAGTGTATCAATATACTAAGTCTAAGTGCTAAGTCAATAAATGTATATACGTATGTATGTTAGTTTTGCTTTCTTTGTTTTCTTTGTTTTCTTTGTTTTTATACTCTCGCAACTTGTTGCTAGAAAGTATATTAGTTTTGTTCACCTAACGGTAGTTTGTAACACCTACAACTAATCGAGTTAGATATATACATATATATATAAATGATCACGATGAAAAGACGAATTGAAATCTGAGTGAGCGTCTGTCCATCCGTCCGTGTAAGCGATAACTTGAGTAAAAATTAAGCCTTAACCGATTTTAATAAAATTTGGCATGTGACATTATATATGCATTCTTATGGCACAGTCTGAAAATGGATCCTATTCTATCTCTGATATAACAATAATTTAAGTTTCATTTGATACTTTCACTTTAAAGTAGATAAATCTAGCATCAGTTAAGTTATTGAAATAAAGATTTTTGCGAATAATAGGTTCCAGAAATGCCATCTCATGCGTAATTATATTGGAAATCGGATTATAACTTTTCAAGCCACCAGATACCCAATATATGAACCTCAGTGCCTCTATCTGACTTTTACCGAAAATATCGGTAAATCTGTACGATACCGTAATGAAATTGGATTACCTGTCCATGGTAATAATGTGATCTGGTGTCAAAAATGCGAAAAATCGGGAAGTTCTTCCCCTAACCCCCATATACCTAATATACGGATTTTCAACCTTCCGGTAGACTTTATACCACATATAACGATCGATATTGAGTTACATCTTTGAAATTCAGAGAGCGTTTCTTTCTGATAACAGTACTTCCATGTGCTTAAAATGGATAAAATCAGGTAAGCACTTCCCCTAGCTCTCATGTACCTAATATAAGGATTTTCAACCTCCGGGAAGACTTAATAAAATATATTTCGGTCAATATGTAAGATGTCTTAGGAAAATTATGTGAACGGGTAATATTGGATATACCATAGTTTAATGCCGAAAATTTGTGAAAACGGTCTACGAATTACCCCAGCTCCCATATACTACATACAATGATTTTCGTTATTCTAGCAGACTTTATGCCGAATATGTCGGTCACTGTGTGAGTACCTTCACAAAATTTGGTGAAAACTTGTTCCCTAATATACTTGAATAATGAAAAATGTTAATATCATCAGTGCGATATAATAATGCGATAATAATCCGATATAAGAATTCCCGACTTTCCGCCTGACCTCAAAGCGTTTATGTTGGTCAATATGTGTGATATTTTAATGAAATTAAGTGGCTATGTTTTCATAAACACAATCTGGTTTCGCGCAGAATATGAATGAAATCGGTCTAGACCGTGGTCTAGGCCCCATATTCCTAATATAATGATATCCTTTTCTCTGGTTTACTTTTTCCTCATGCACCCAAGATATTTAATTAATCCACTTTGGTTGAGTTTATATCGCCTATATCTTATTTGAGTTAATTTGGTAGATTTTAATATAAATATCCCTGACACGAAGCAAAATATGGCAATGAAAGTACGTCTATGTCCTGTAATATAAGTTAATAAGATACCAAATTTGATTGTAACCCATTTACGGTTTCGTCGAATAACGGATGTTGAATTCTTCTTTCAGAAAGCATTTACCCGCCTTGATCCCTGCACATTTCGAGAGTATAAAATCTTTTGTAACACCCGAGCTTAGCCCTTCCTTACTTATTTTATTAGGAATTTATAATTACAAATTACAAACGACAATTGACAATTGACTTACTACAATATCATGACATACAAATTAATGGTGTTAATGTTCACTTTAATAATGTACGGTAATCAAGTCGCGCAGAGTACTATAATTGACACCGTAATATACTAATAATAATAATAACAATAATACTAATTTATTCCTAATTCATACACGTTATATAAAATACTTTTTTTATGAATGTTTTATGAAATTCGAAAGATAAATTTGTTTTAATTTTATATAAATGGTCTTCATGGCACACCTGAATGCCTGAGCTACATCAAGAAATACTGCTGAACAGTATTTTCTATGCTCGAATGCTATTCTGGTTTCGTTAGTAATTCCATTTACATGTTCTTCAGTGCTTTGCACGAAACTCGAATTTGTGCGTTAGCATTGCACCCTGCAAGTAGCGACTACTCGAAACTTGAATGCATTGAAATAGTTTTCATTGAAACTAACCCATACACATGCAGCAGTTGATGAATTGTACATAAGCATTTACCCTTGCTCTTCCCTCATACTAAACGCTGAATGAGAGAAAGAAACAACCGAGTTCATGTTTGAACTAAAAATGGTTGCTAGTGGTAAAATGTATTTGGTTAGAAATTATCAATTTGATGCCAGCAACAAGATTGAAATCGAAATTATTCCATGGAATCCATCGACATCAAAATTATTTGAAAAATTATGTGAAAATATTATAAAGCGACTGTGGGTTGTTTGGCAGTTGTTCTTTAATTTGCGACTTACTTTCGTGGCAATATATATTAATACTACACAAATTATTACAATTCTACAAAAATCTTGTACAATTTCAAGTACAACCATCGAAATTCACAAAATAGAAAATATCCTTTTCTTAAAACAGTATCAGTTTTTCCATTTATATGACCGTATATTGTATCTACCCGAGCCGCATCCGTGGGAATGTGGATACTATTTGCTTAAAAAATGGATAATGCAGTCTTTTCATTTATTTTTACTTTCCCTTTTTTAAGAAAAGTATTACACGATGCCTCGATATAATGAAATTTTTGATGTAATAAAATGCTGATTATATTTGCTGCTGTTTGTTATCATAAGTGAATATTTTGTGAAACGCTGAAATTTTAAAATAATTTCCTATTTATTTATATTTTTTAATAATGAATGAATAATATATGTAAGGTAATATTAATGTTAGTGTTCTTATTAAAGTCTTATTCATTAATTAAAAGGTTGTTACACTTACATAAACATTAATAAATAAGTTAAAATATATATTTGTATATTTTTATGATCTAATTTTGCTGCGGATTTCACCCTAAAATTAATTTCCGTTGCATTTATCACTTTAAAAAATGCAGATTGTATCGAAAACTGGTTTGTTATGATAGTATCGGTGGCTATCGGTGGACCAGACCATCGATAGCTTTCCAGCTCTACTGCTTGGTCCATCGCGGTAGCACATCATAATTTAATTTCGTCTCAAATTCTCTGTTGACTTGTTGATATGGAAAATCGAAAAGTTCAATATTCAATGCAGGCTCTTTGCTTATTCCTGGCTATTTTCGATGAGAAGTTATTAGTTTTTAGAATTTTCTGACGGGCTCATGACACATTGTTTTTTTTCTACAATCGCCTTAAAATATTTTTTGGAGTATTTTCGATTGGTCGCATGTGTTAAGCTGCGATGGTCTAGTTCCTGTGTGCTTTCATTCTAAGCAATTTTAGTTTTCGGCGCGGTTAATTCTATTATAAATTGTTTTAAGTTTAATTGAGTCCATTCCAGATAAACTTTTAGGTCATGTGCCTTTGGGGTAGTTTAAATAAATAAACTGAATGAGATTTCCGCTAACTAACTAATGCGCTTCCCAAGCATTTTAAAAAAGATAAGTTGTTGATTCACTGCACAAAATGAGAATAATTTGCCCATTCATAAGAAAAATGGGGAAATTTTATCATGTCCCCAAAAAAAGTTCCATTACGTTGCTCCCTTGGGCTGTCTTGTCTCCCTTTTGAATTGCGTTAGCATTTTACAAAGAATTAATTGACAGCAAAATATTTGAGTTAAATTTTCCAGTTAGTGCTTGTTTTTCAATTTATGTTATGACTTACGAGTTTTGTTGCCTTAAATAGATTTAAAATACATACACCTACAGTATTATGAAAAAATAAAACTGAAAATATTTATTTCTGTCACTAAAAACTAAGCCGAAAACTTAATTTTCATGTTTTTTTTAATTTTGCAAAGAATTAATTGACAATATGTATTATATATGTATTAACAATAATGGAAATCCGAATATATATTCTCAACCCCCCAGAGAAAGAATATGTTGACCTCAGTGACTACGGCTGACTTTTTACAGAAAATATCGATAATTCTGTGAAATATTTTAAACAATTTCAGAGAGCATCTTTCTCTTGCAATAATGTGCCATTTTTATCGAAACGGCTGAAATCAGGCAAATACTTCTCTTAGCTTCCATACACCTAATATAAAAATTTTCGAGCTTCCGGTCGACCTTATATTGTACATATCTCTCAACATGTGAGATATCTTAATGAAATTCGGACAACGCCTTTTAGTTGGAATATTTGTCCTGATGCCGAAACTTCATGAAAGCGGGCCAGTACATCCCCTTTCCTTCATATAGTTAATATGAGAATTTTAAAAATTCCGGTAGATATCTTAGCAAAATTAAACGAACGTATTGTATAATCTTGAATATACTATAGTTTGGTGGGAAAAATAAGAGGAATCGATATACGAATTACCAAAACCAAATATACTACATATAATGATTAACGTTATTCTAGTGGACTTTATACCAAAAATCTGTCTAAAATTTTGAATTATCTCAATAAAATTGATTGAAAATATGTTCTCGAGCATACTTTAGTTTAATGCCAAAACGAAATGTTATATGTTCAGACCTTCCTCCACCGCCAATGTACGCAATTTAGTGACTTCCGACTTTTCTGCTGACGTTAAACAGTTTATATATGCCAATATATGGGATACTTTAAAGAAAACAATTGCTGAGTAAGAATGAAATCGTAATCAATAACGTCACTTTGGTTGAATTGTTCCTCATAGATACAATATATTAAATTTCGTTCCTTTGGTTAAGTTTATATCAGAAATATCTCCATAGAAGATATCTCAACAAAAGTAAGTAAAAATATTTTGAAAAGAAAATATATAATATATAATATATAAATATATCGAATAATATACTTATAATATATAAATATATCAAATAATATCCGGTAATTAAAATTATTGCTGTTGCATTTTCCCATAGCACTAATATCATTAATATAGATGAATAGTTTTAGCCATATTGACCTTATAAGTATATGATAACATCTAATAATCATCAGTAAATGACTTGCAAAAGTAAATATGATGCCAAATATAATTGCACTCCATTCACATTTTCATCGAATAACGTATATTGAATTCATTTAAACAATTTCATGCTCTCGCAACATGTTGCAACGGAGTATAATAGCATTGTTCACATAACCGTTGTTTATAACACCTAAAGCCAATCGAGATAGATATAAAGTTTATTTTTATTTTTATAAACGATCAGGATGACGAGCATAGTTGGATTCCGGCTGACTGTCTGACCGTCCATTCGCCTGCCCTTGATAACCCTCTCTGATAACTTGAGTAAAAATTTAGGTATCTTAATAAAACTTGACATACTCGTTCCTTGGTACTCTGAGGAATACACAAAATGCCGTTAAATGAAAGCATATAAAAAGCTATAACTAAGCTCCCAATTTGGATACTAAGAACTGGAATTCGGTGCAGAGAATCACAGTAGCGAGAGGCATCTGTGCGATAAATGTTTTTAAAAAGTGAGGAGGCGAAGCCATGTTCACTTTAGGTTTAATGTACACATTTCACAAGCCACTAAATCTGCAGTCACCAAATTCGCTGAGGACAAAACCCTTGCGCACTTCCATAAACATTGAGAAAATAAGTGAAATCGGAAGATATCCACCCCACTACCCCCTAACGCCCACTACCCATATAATGGTTTTGCTTAAAACTGGTAAAAGTGCGATAATTGACTAAACAAATACGCGAGAAGCATTAAAATTCGCAACTCAGATAGTAGTTAGGGGCATATTAGTCAAAGGCATCGATTTTAAAGTTGGACAATATGTTTAGACACCGCCCACTTTTAGGTGAAATCCTATATCTCAGGAACTACCCAATCAATTTTAGCTAAATCCCCTACATAGCATTATATTTGCATCCTTATATTATAGTTCGAAAATGGCCTAAATCGGATTGCGGTATGGCGCAGATCCCATATATCAAAATTTTAAATTCCATATGATTTTTTCACTTTACAGTCTATAAATCGATTACCAATGCAGATATCAAAATAAAATTTTACAAAAATGTCCAAAAATGTTGGAAATCGAAAAATACTTCGATCCCCATACATCCAATATATGTACCTCAGTGTCTACATCTGACTTTTTACCGAAACTATCGGTCAATCTCTGAGATATCTTAAGGAAATTGAAAGAGTATCTTCTTATGACAATAATGTCCCGTTTTGCCATAAATATGGAAACCGGGTAAATGCTTCCCCTTACCGCCACATACCTAATACAAGGCTTTTCAAACTTCTGGGAGATCTAAAACCATATATGTCGGTCTATATGTGAGTCAGCTCGGTGAAATTCAGACAGCGTCTCTTTCTGATAACTGCGCGTCGGTGTGCCTGAAATTGATAAATTCATATATGCATATATCTCATATACCTAATATAAGAATTTCAAACTTCCGGTTAGCTTTATACGGTATATACCGATCAATATTTAAGATATGTTAGCAAAATTACGTAAACGTATAATATTGGATATACATTGTTTAATGCCGAAACTATGTGAAATCGGTCAAAGAATTATCCTAGCTCCCATATACTACATATAATGATTTTTGTTATTCTAGCAGACTTTAAGCCAAATATGTCTGTCAATCTTTATAATTTTTTTAGAAATCTAGATAGATTATATTTAGATATCTTAATGAAAGTCAGACAACATCTTTTCCTGGTAATAATAAAATCGAATCAAATATTACCGCTGACCCAAATATACCGATGAAATGATTCCCTACTTTCCAACTACTTTAATGCATTCATGTTGGCCAATATGTGTGATATTTTAGTGAAATTAAGTGTATATGTGCCTTAAACATAATTTGTCTCTGCAACAACATGGTGCCAAGAAACACGTACACCAAGTTTCGTCAATATATCTTAATTAGTTCTCCTGCTATAGCATGCACCAGTGATAAAGGGATGTACAACTCTCCTGCCACTTAAAATCGAGAGAGTAAATCACCTACCCGACTTTGACGGTTGACTGAATCGGGTAGGTTTGACATTTATCAACTAGAAAGACTGGAACGACCAGATTGGAATCCTGCAAAGAAATTCTTCAACAGAGACTTTTAAAACCGCCGTGTAAGATCACAAATAAAAATGTTAAACAATAAAAACAAGGAAACGCGAAATTTAAATATAATTGAAGCAATATTCAGTCATCTGAAACTTCGGGGTATTAATTTGCCATTGAAAACGATACGAACCATATTTTGATTGGCAGTAGACAAGTTTAGTTCATTTAATTTATTATTGAAAGCTTAAAGACACGTTGTTTTAATACACTATGAGATCACAAAAAATATATTTAAATATTTACTTTATACATTAAAAGGTCAATATATAACAAAGTTTAATTGTAATAAATGTTGGGTGTTTTAATTTAAATGCCCAAAAATGAGTATTTTGTATGATCTGGCAACAATGCAAAATGTTATAAAAGACGCTAATTTTGAAGCGCTCTCACACTGGAATAAGTTGGGCATCCCTTTATTACTTGGCATACAGGGACAAATGAACGGGCGGATAGGTAGACGTCCGGAATTCAACTGGTCTCGTTATTCTGACCGTTTTAGTATACATAACTCTATCGCTATATCTATCTTGCTTAGTTTCAGGTATTACAAACAACCGTTTGGTGAAAAAAATACTATACTCGGTGCAATATATCGTAAGAGCATAAAAATTAAAATATTAAAAATAATAGTTGTTAATCCAATTTAAAATAGAACAGTGTTAAAACACAGTATCGAGTAGTTTTAGATACGCTGAGACACTTAATTCTCATCACGCAATCAGCTGTGAACGAAGGTAGATGAAACAAAAAGGAAATGTGTACGGAATTGAAATGTTTAAGCATACTTCATTTAAAGCTCTATCCAACTCAGATTTAAATATCTTAAAACCAAATTGACTGAATTATATTTAAGCATCAATTCTTATTTTAACTTAATTTATTTGCTGAAACATGGCTTTACTTTTTTGTAATCAGATATTAAACAGCGAATTATAATACAATTATATCTTTACAAAATCGCGATAGTGATCTAAATTTAACTGCTATAAACTGCCCGTCTTGTTTTAAAATTACATATTGCGTATTAAGAGAAATTTTTGAACCCTAAGAATAAATTGCTTGCATGGGGAGATTACAATGCAAAGCCTATGTATTTGGGATCACGACTAATTAAACCGAAAGGACGACAGGACAGTGATCGCAAAAAAAAACCAGATTTAATTGATTTTAATGTAATCAATAATATAGATTGTTTATAACAACTGATACATGTATAACAACTGAACATGATACATGAGAAAAGTCGGTACTATCTCATAATCATTCAGGAAGAGATATTAACGAAAGCATAAACGAATTTAATGACATAATAACTAATTTAACTGCCTTGGAAATACCAAAAAAAACAAGTAAGGAAGAGCTAACTTCGTTTGTAACCGTATATTTTATACTCTCAATTTGCAAGGATCAAAGCCGGGGAAGAACTTTCAGGTGTTGGCAAAACTGTATATTAAACTACCTTATATTAAACAAAAAAAGAAGGCCTATATTCGGGCGGAACCGAAAAATTTATACTTTATATTATGTATTAAGTATATGAGGAAAAAGTCAGAGAGATAAACCTAAATCATTATAAACCACACGTTAAACCACAAAGTACCGTGAAACGAAAACATGTAAATTGTTATGAATAAGCCACATATTAAGCTATAAAGTAGTAATTTATTACAGTTAGTTGAAAAAGGGAGGGGCATATTTGGTTTTAAAATTTTTAAGAAGTGCGTTCGGCCGGGACCCTTAATATATTTTATCAACATATCTTAAAAACAATTGAAGCTATATAAACCGAACTTGATCTGAGCATGTCGTTTCTATTCTTCCGTTTACAGTGTAAAGGTGGTTGAAATCGGATAATAACCACGCTCACCCCGCATACAAAGATTATGTTGGAAAATACTAAAAGTGAGATTACTGACTACAGAAACACATCAGAAGCATTAAATTTCACAGTAAAAATCCAGAAAGCCCACATTTAAGTGAAATCCCATATCGCAGGAACATTACCCAAAATATACCTGAAGAAACCGCTGAAATAAAAAACTGAATGCTGGAAATTCCCTGAGTATTTATTATCAATATGTTAAAGATCTTAACACAAAATTAACTTAATTATATTTAAACAGTACTAATTATAATTTGAATGTAATTGTTTTACGAAAACATGGCTAAAACCTCACATTTTTCATAACGAGATATTATAAAGCGAATTTCAAATATTCAGATGTGATCGAATGAACAGAATCGGAGGAGGAATTCTATTTGCAGTTCACTCTTCTATTCCATTAGATGAAGTTCTTGTTCAAAATCGTATCATATCATTTTTAAAAAATTTAAACCAGTTGCCACAGTATTCGGATTTTAACAAAAAATGTTATAACAATTACATTAATAAGGTAAAAAATAATTCTGTCCAAAATCGAAAATTGTTTTACGTTTTCGTTAATTCTTTTTTTTTTTAATTTCCGTCCGCAATGAAATATAAATTTACATGTCATGTGACAATCACATTATTACCAACATGTTTGCAGATTTTTATACTCTCGCTACATGTTTCAACATAGTATATTAGTTTTGTTCACCTAACGATTCTTTGTATTGTAACATCTAAATCTAATCGAAATAGATAGTTATGTAGTTACGTATATATAGATAATCAGGATGTCGAGGCGATTTGAAAGTTGATAACTTGAGTAAAAATTTAGATATCTTGATGAAACTTGGTACACGTTGTTTCTGTCACCGTAAGACGGTTGGTGACACCTATAAAGTACTATAACTAAGCAACTAATTAAGATAGAAACGTGCAATTTGATACGAAGAATTCTAGTTGGTGGGGGCGTCTGTAGTTAAAAAATTTTGGAAAAGTGCTTTATGTACAATAGGTGTATATGTACAATAAGTTTAACGGACATATCTCACAAGCCACCAAATCTTCTATATCAATAAAACTTGGCCAAAGAGAAAGTGTTTCTAGCATTACCTCACATACTGAGAAAATAAGTGAAATCGGATAATAACCACGCCCACCTCCCATACAAAATTAAATCGCTGAAGCAACGTCAGAAACATTAAATCTTACAGTAATTATGATACGGTATGGCATAGGAATCAGTGTTAAATTTTGGTGACGGGTGTGGCATCGCCCACTTTTAGGTGGAGTCCTATATTTCAAGAACCTAATCAATTTTTGAAGCAATTATCACAGATGAAATAACTTTTTCGATTTCTCCATTGATTTCATGATCTCAGCCTGGATTCCGTGAAGGAAAATCTACACTAACAAATTTGTATGCGGTTGTGAACCGTGTATCAGAGGGTTTTAGGAAGAGCAAGCGTGCTGATGTTATTTACACTGACTTTACTTCTTCTGACTGACTGATACTGACTTCGTATTTAACTTTGCTGATTTCTTAGTTACTATGGACCCCAAACTTAATTTTAGTCTTCGTGTTAATACAATGGTTTTCAAAGATGAAGGTGTTCTTAGTTTTGTTAAAGGATGGTCTAAAGAATTTAAAGATCCGTATGTTAATAAAACTCTTTTCACCACTTTGGTTAGGCCTATATTAGAATATGGGTTTGTTTTAATGGACCCTAGTTACCAAAGCTTTTCTGACAAGTTGGATTCTTCTCAAAAACAATTTTTAATTTTTGCCATAGGGCATTTCCGATGGGATTCTAGATTAAGTCTTCTTCTATACTTCTTTGCCGTTTAAAACTTATAAATCTAGCTACACTCACTAGTCGTAGGGGAACGCCTGGCATAATATTCATAGTGAAAATCATAAATATATCCGTTTTTAGTTCTTACTAATAATAATTTTAATACCCCGGTTCGCTTATACACGAAGTTCAGACCCCTACTGCTAAACTCACGTGGATCAAAGTTTGAACTAAATGACCCATTCCGCTACTTATGTCATGATTTTAATTCTCATACCTGCACGCTTGATTTATCATTTAATAAACAAGGTCATTTGTTCACAAATAATGCCTTCAAGATATGCTATACCATATCTAAAAAGTATCGAAATCGGGCCCAATATGTGGCCCTCTGTAAATATGGCATTTGGCATATGGCATATTTTGTGGAAAATATCGCTCCATCTGTGAAATATATTAATGAAATTCAGACAACATAATTTCTTTCAATTTCCAAACCATTTTCCGTTTTACTGTCTCTTCAATAAAAGGACTCAAGCAGACAAGGCGTATTTTTTCTTTATCCACAATAATCCGTTTAATCTCTTACATAACCGGGAGCGCTATTAACCGTGAACATAAATTGTTCCTTCGAGCCGGATATCTGCGCATTTGAATGATATTCCGTAAAACTGCTTTTATTTTTAATACTTTTATGCATTAACCGTACAACATGTCATCTGTTAAAATTCGCTACTCCACGTTAAACGCCATCGAAAGCTATTTGCAATCCGTCGATCAGTCGTTGGCAGTCCGCTCGCACTCCTTAACAACGGTTCGCATGCCTCATTCGTCACCGAAACGTGCGTCTAACGCCTTCGCGTTCCCGAATCGCCTTCATCCACTCACGTCACTGTGATTGGATACATACAAGGGGGTTGTACAAAGAGCGAGGTAACACTTTTCATATCGCCTCGAACCGTTGATGCCAAATTTCAAGTAAGCATGTTTATCTTACGAAAAATTGCTAACGATCTTCCAACTTCTTCCAACAAACGCATCTTAAGGGATGATTGGCATTATTTCAGGCCTAGGCAATAGACATTTTGATTGAAATAGACGAATTGGACAAGTTTCTACTAAGTGGATTTCTTGAGAGTGAATGGGATATACCAATGGCACAAATACTGCATTCGGATGGATACTGTTTGGCAACACGAAAAGTTTCCAAGACAATTTCAACATTAAATTCCGACATTTATTTATCCCAACTCATCAACAAATTTTGAGAACATGAAAATTCCCCCACTGACAAGTTCACCTGAAGAATCTCTAAATGAAAATCTATACGACGATACTACCGCATCGGATGGTCGCTATATCGTTCCCTTGCCATTGAGGAAAGGGGCTCCATTGATGAATCAAGAGCCATTCGAGCGTTATTCCGCATGGAAAAAATGTTTGCCGCTAACAAACAACATTAAAAGGAGTACACCACGTTTATGGAAGAACTCATCTCTATGGGACACATGGAATCAGCGGAGACGGCAACAGATAATGTGTTTTACAGGCCACATCTTGCGGTGGTAAAAAATACAAGACACACAACGAAACTACCAGTCGTTTCCAACGCGTCTATGAGTCAACATCTGGGAATTCATTGCACGACATACTCAAGGGAGGCCCCAGCTATAGCGAGATCTATTTTCTATTTTCCTTTTCGTTTATTTTTGCGCTCATAGTTTTGGAATCAAATCCGATATCGTAAAGATGTACCGGCAAGTTTAAAAAGAAATGTTTTAAAAAAATTTTCTAATCACAAGGTAAACAAACTTGTACATATACGAAGTACTATAGCTCGACTCCGATCTTATCTGGATTCAAATAGAAGCCTAAGTGTAGGAGAGCGCTTCAAAAGCGCAACTCTTTCGGACGATGTTAAACATCCTACAATATAATATTGCCGAAGAAATCCGTGTTCGCTTAACGCAGCAGCTGAAGTACACATTTTAACATTAAATGGTGAATCGAGATTGCTGAAGACTTTTCTTCAACCAGCTTCATTGCTGCTTTCAAACGCTTTACTAATTTATTCTGACAATGGCACTAAATTCGTAAGTGCTGAAAAAGATGCTATGACTCGCATACGAACGCTGCATTCAAGACGAAAAGGTGTGGTCAAACTATCATTATTACCAACAAAGGGGACATAATTTCTATATGAAATCCTTAAATTTTAATTGAAGTTGTAATATTTTGGATGGTTGTTCAAAGTTGCCGGCATATTCACGCCTATCTGGCATCAATTTTATAAGTCATATGTATAAGCCTGGCCTGACAGCACTTACGTGTTTGCTGCCAAACTATTTTCTATTTTACTGTCTCTTCAATAAAAGAGCTCCAACAGGCAAGACGTGTTTTTTCTTAATCTATAATAGTCCGCGTAATCTCTTGCATTTAACCGCGAGCGCTATTAAGCATGAATACTTCCCTCATCCTCCATATGCCTAACATACAAATTTTCGAACTTCCGGTTGGCTTTATACCGCATATATCAATCAATCTGTGAGATATTATAAAGAAATTCAGAGAAAGTCTTTTCCAGGCAATATATGTCCTGATGCCAAATTGTGGTTGTGGTTGTGGAAATATAAATATATAGTATAAAATCTAATGGGAGGTTGAAAATCCTTGTGGCCCATCCATTTGGCCAAATCCATTTTTGGGCCAAGAGCACTTTAGTTTCATACAGGAAGAAAGAATAAGAAAGAATATAAGGTGGATAATCTTCGAATTTCATTACGACAACACATATATCGACCGAAATATATGGTATAAAATATACCGAAGGTTGAAAATCCGTTTCTTAGGTATATGGGTATATTAGGTAGGGGCTAGGGGAACTATTTTTCCGAACTTCCCCGTTTTTGAGACAAGAGCACATTAGTTTCATGGAAAAATAATCTTCGAATTTCATTACGATATCTCACATATTAACCGATATTTGCGGTATAGCCATGGGTACTGTGGTCCTTATATTGGGTATATAAGAGCTTGAAAAGCCACATACCGATTTATTTTATTATGACTATTTAGGCCGATTTAGACTATTACTATATTTAGTATGATAGGCATTTCTTGAATACACTATTTGCATAAAGTTTCATTCCAATATCTTAATTGGTGCTTGATTTCTATACTTCAAAGAAAAAGAATCAGATTAAATTTAAACTTGTGGTATATAAGAAGTAGGCATGGTTGATATCTGATTTCACCCATTTTCAGAAAACAATATAAGGATGCAAATATAATCATGCAAATATGTCATACACCCAATTTGACTGACTAATTCACCTAAAAGTGGGCGATGCCCCACCCATCGATCCAAATTTACACGAATTCCCAGACCTCCCTTACCATATTTACTGTAAGATTTAATATTTCTGACGTGTTCCTTCAACGAGTTAACGCACTTTTCGTAGTTTTCAACATAGCCTTTGTTGATATTGTTTGTTTGAGAATATTCTTGAAAAAGTTGTTCTGAGCAAGTTTGATTGATATAGCTTTAGTGGTTTGTGAGGTGCGTACATTAAATCTATTGGGGGTCGGTCCATGGCCACTTCTACAAAATGTTTATGAAGACAAAGAACACGTTTACTAAGTTTCATCAAGATATATTAATTTTTACTTAAATTATCGCTTGCACGGACGGAGGGACAGATGGTCACTCGGAATTCAACCCGTCTCGTCATCCTGATCATTTATATATAAATAACTCCGTTAGGTGAACAAAACTAATATACTCTGTTGCAACATGTTACGAGAGTATAAAAATGTTGCGTAAGAATTCAACATTCCTTATTCGATGGAACTGTAATTCGATTATAATCATATTTTGTATCTTATTAACTTACTTTATAGGTCACGGACTAACTTAGCTTCATTGCTACACTTTTAGTCTTTGCCGACATATTCATATTAAAATCAACTCAACTGACCTTGAAAATTATATTTATACCGTTTCCTTTGAATCCCTTAAGTCCCATCTTGGCTGTGAAATTTAATGCATCTAACGTGTTTCCGTATCGAGTTAACGCTCGTTTATTAATTTTCAACACAACCTTGGTAAGGAAAGTGGACGTGGTTATTTCTCGATTGGCTTATTTTCCCTGAAGAGGTGCTAGAAAGACTTATTCTGAGAGAGTTTGATTGATATCATTTTAGTGGTATTTTCAACCCGCAGATGCCCCTCCATGCCGTAATTACCTGTAACAAATTCCACTTTTATATATTAATTGGGAACTGAGTTATAGCATTTTACAGGTTTTCGTATAATGGCATTTTGTGGGCGTGGTAATTTTGCGATTTAGCATCTACAATGCCAACGTCCGCAAAGTGCCAAGGAACACGTATACCTAGTTTCATCATATATTTGAAATATCTCAATTGATAACTCAAGTTATCGCAGGCACGGGCAGACGGATGGACGGACAGAGAGTCACTCGGAATTCAACTCGTCTCCTTATCCTGATCGTATCTATCTGGATTAGTTTTAGGTGCTACAAACAACCGTTAGGTGAACAAAACTTTTATGCTCTATTGCAACATGTTGTCAGGGTATAAAAACTAAAAACCACCGGTTAACAATACATTACACTGCTAGCAACTTTTTTCCACCCCACCAACTTTTTTTGCAATTTGGTTTAAAATTTGAGATGCAAGAACAAATGTAAAATTTGTTAAGTAAAAAAATTTAGAAATATATAAAAAAAACATAAAAATTGTGAAAATGTGAAGCTTTTTTGTTTTATATGCTTTAGGCTTCATTAAGTACAACTAGACATCATTGATCAGGTGGAACAAATGCAAGATTTTCATTATTCCAGTTTAACGTATATTATAACTAGGTGCTATCAATTCAATAACCTTGTTCTTACAGTAGTATGGAATTTATTTATTGTACATATTTACACCATTTGGAAGCAGATATGATATTGATGTGAGTAGCCATATATTTATGTATGTACAAATTGTCAACTAAAATTCGACTTTAGTTTTGGCATGTGTTTGTCAATGGCAACACTGTATCTACATACTATTACAGATTACTTTTTAACACGCCCGAAAATGTAATTGATCAAGACCGGGAGAAAAATTACTTTGGAAACTAATAAACTTCCGCATTGCTTCTGGGCACTGAAGATTCCTTTTTCGAAATATAAACAGTTTTTTTTTCAGAACGACTCCGATATATCGTCTGCCTTTCGTGTTCGTATAACTCTTGATACTAGAATTATTAAGAAATGGTTATAGCGAGCTGTTAATCAAAAAAGCTTAAATAGATGTCGAATTGCGTTGGGAATAAAATAACAAAATAATCCGATGGACGCTTGTATCCTGGCAACAATCACTTAACACCATACCTTTTCATATAGTCAGTAGTTAGATATTCATTTATACTAAAGTCTGTGAATTAATGTCTGCATGTGTATATTGAAAATATGCTTACTACAAATTACACTTGAATGTAGTAATCAAAGTTTAGGCTAGCTTATTATTATCAAATAAGTAAGAGAAATTCTTGTCAAATCAAATAAGTATGAGCGAATGCGAAAAGGATTTTAACCTGAACTTTTATACACAGAATTTATTTGAATATACGCAATTATATTGAATACAAACAAAGTTTAGTGGTTCCGCAACTTCGCGCAAAGATATATCGTACGTACTTATATTTATGATTTATAATATATGTATTTATAAGAAAATTTACATTACCAGTTTAAAATCACGTCTTTATTAATACGAGTTATTAGGGAATTATTAGAAGCAGTTTTAAAGAAAATCGGTTAGACCTCTAGAGTAGAACCCCAAATTATCTGAAATATGTTGTGAATTCAAAATAGACAGTTTACAATACATAGGGGTTTGTAGACAGAATTGCTCGTTTAAAAGTATATATCTCAGCTTGATAAGAATTAATGTTTATACATAAATCTCCAGTAAGTAACATCTTTGTCCCAATTTTTTTTATCTACATATTTTTGATATTATTGTCTCGCCCGCATTCGAGCTGGTGAGAAACTTTTGTACGCAAAATAGAGGGCTAATAACTGATATCATCTGTTTGAAAATACAAACGTTTTTAAATGTAAGTCCGCTTGTTGTAGATTATGTATTCAAATGACTTTAGGAAACATTAAAACTATAAGAAAGTATTCAGTATTAGATGCGCTGAACTTCTTGAAAATAAACTTATTTATATTTGGTGTACCGCCAACCCAAGCATTGTAACTCTATATTACATGAACAAGATTTATATAGTTTAAATTTCAAAACGGGAAAAACTCATTTTTTCTTGTCAAATACTTCAATACTAAATTAAATTAAAAATTAAATTAAAATACTCTTACTCACTTGTAATCTCCTTTTCTATATGTCTTCTGCGATTGACTAGAGGTCAGCATTAGTTCACATTATTAGTAATTCTCATTAGTTTCAAAGTAGATTAAAACTAGTTGATTTGACAGCAAGGGAAATAAGGTATAAGGATTAAAAGTATAGAAGAGATTACGACTCAGAGTTCAAATAAGACAGTATAATATTAATGTCAATCTTAGTAAATATACGCTTACAACTTTGTTTTCGCTGCTATCCCTACCTGTATAAACGTACCTGTATAAGCCTACCTGTATTTTGCGTATTGTTTCCCCAAAATATATTTATTACAGCATATATTTACCATTTGTATGGAACATCTTTATTTGTTAGAATCCAAATATTAGCTCTTCTACTTTAAAGCTCAGAACAAGCTTGGCCTTAGAGAGAATGCAATTGCTTATGTATGTATGTTTACATCAGCATAAACATAAACGCTACAGTCAATTATTTCAGTTTGGCGACACATTTTGATAGGAAGGTCATGAGGTGAACTATATTCTCAACAAAATTATATTCTAAGTATCTACATATCAATGAAAGTAAATAGAAAAATCGGATTTACCCAGTGCAGTTTGCAGCTCATGAATGGTTTAGGTATTAGGCAGACATTTATATAATAAAATATATATTATACCTAATTTAGCATTCATGAGCAGGCCTCTCAGACCTTTGCAATAGGTAAATCCCTGTTATTTTAGAAAACATTAAACAAAAGCAATTTACGGAAGGGTTTTCCGCGTAAATATTTTCAAGACAATTAAACCAACTAATAATTTCTTAGAGATATATATACATGGAACATTACACATTATTAAAACCATTACTTACATTATAAAATACATATAAAATATATATATGTATACCGCAAACTTTCTACCTGAATGTGGTTTCATTAAAAGTAGTAAATTGCCGTAAGAAGAGTTTTCCGTGTACCGTTCCGTTCAGTGTGTAAATATTGCATATTATTATGCTAATGTGTCTAATCTACATCCCTAATCTACATGATATATACAAAAGTATGTGTGTTCAACTATATACTATAAATATGAATACACTGTGTTTATACTTTCAGTTAAGCTAGAGGATTTGAGCAGCAAGATAGCAACTTTGTTGAAACAAATTTCATTTCATCCTAAAATCACATATAATTATTAACTATAATATTGTGTTTAAAATATCATCACACACATATACGTGTATACACGACCAAAGACATATCGGACTGGATACCGCATGGATCCGCTGCATACCGGACAGGAAACGAACCAGAACGAGGATTAAATTACCCTGAAAGCAAAACGGGACGCAGGATCATACTTCCCCCACACAAAATTAAAATTCGCTCCGAAGAGCAAAGTAGAAATACCTGACCACATAGATTTCGGTGAGAAAGTCTCGAGGCACGGTCTGTTGAACAAAGTATAAATACAGTTCACCATAGGGCTAGGCGGGAAAATCCTCAAATTCGCTCTGAAGAGCAAAGTAAGAACACTAGGGAACATAGAGCCCTATCGTTCGGTTGAGCAGTTTCGTAATCTGTAGTGCGCCGAGAACTTCGCACAAGAAATGCTGAATATAGGAATTCAAAGCGCATGTGTGATCAAATACAAAGAGAACATGCAAGAAGAAATAAGGAGAGAGGAACGTTATAAAGAAACACAACGTCGACACCTTAGCAGAAGGGGCGCAAGGCAAGAATTTTTGAATCAGAAGCGTAGTGGACAAAGTCAGATTCGACTTCATAGAGATAACCTGGCCAATAGGCAAACTGAAAACGAAAGGCAGTCCCAACGAATTAGATTAACGAGAGAAAATAATGTTACCAAAAGTGATTATAGCAGCAATTTAACAGATTCCAGAAACATTTATTTCAAAATATAAAGAAGAAACCTGCGGCAATATTTATTTGCTGTGAGAGATTATGGTTTTCACACCAATTACGCAAATTAAATTTCATCTTAGGGTAGGATCTTTAATACATTTGATACTATATTGCTAATACTTTACGTTATTATTTCTCACGGATTTCAAAGTAAATGGATTTTGTATGCACTAAGAAAGAAATATTTACTCTGCACAAAGCGCAGCACGCTTAGGAATGTTTTACATCTTGTCCGTTACATGTCCTATAAAGTCAACCGCTAACATGCTCACTAAATTTGATTGAGATGCTCAATACCACAGGAAGTCAGCGAAAATTAATTCTGAATTATCATACTAGATAAATGAGGGCTGACGGAATATAGACACCTATTATCACCAAATATTATTGAGATAGCCCTCATACTGACTAACATAAACAGCTTAAAACCAACAACTATTTCCATAACAACGGATTCCCATGTACCTCTTCTAGACCATATTTACTGTAAGAGTAAATGCTTCTGTATTTCTTCAGCGAGTTATTGGTCTTTTAGTAGCTTTCAACATAACCTTTTTATGGGAGGTAGGCGTGGTTATTTCCCGATTCAACTCATTTTCCCAGAATATGAGGAGGTACTCAAAAGACTTATCCCGAGCAAGTTTCGTATTTATAGCTTTAGTGGTTTAGGATAAACGCATATTAAATAGTATGTATAAAAATGTTGCAAAGAATTCAATATTCATTATTCGATGAAAGTGTGAATGGATTACAATCCCATACAATTATTTTCGTCATAGACTCACGTAATTTCATTACTATATTTTGCTTCCTGTCCGAGATATTTATATTAAAATCTATCAAATTAACTAAAATGAGAAATATGCAATGTAAACTCAACCAAAGTGGCTTAATTAAATGTATTGGATATACGAGGAAAAAACATATCTACCTAATTTCATTAAAATAATACACATATTGACCAACATAAACCGTTTAAAGTCAGCTGGAAAATCGAGAATTCTTCTGCACTGATACATTAACTCTTTTCATTACTCAAGTATATTAGGGACATGTTTCCACGCATTTTGTGAAACATATTTTGTGCCGACATATTCGACATCCGCCTGCTAGAATAACGAAAATCATTATATGTAGTATATGGGAGCAGGGATAATTCGTTGACCAATTTCAATATTACCCAATATTACACACCCACTTAATTTTCCTAAAATATTTACATAGTGACCCAAATATATATTAAAAAGTCTCCCGGGGGGTTGAAAATCCCTATATTAAATAAATGGGACTAGGGTAAGTATTTACTCGATTTTCCCCATTTTTGACACCAGATCACATTATTATCATGGGAATATAATCCTTGAATTTCATTACGATATCTCAAAGATTTACCGATATTTTCGGTAAAAAGTCGGATGTTGGCACTCAGCTCCATATATTGGGTATCTGCTGGCTTGAAAAGTCATTTTCTGATTTCGACTGTTTTTACGCATGAGATGGCATATCATGAACATAACATTTGTGAAAATCTTTATTAAAATATCTTAATCGATGCTTGATTTATCTACTCTAAAGTGAAAGGATCAGACGAAAAAAAATTATCAGACAAAAAATTTGTTATATGGGAAGTAAGTGTGGTTTTATCCGATTTCGCCCATTTTCACAATGTGATATAAGAATGAAAATATAATGTTGCATACCAAATTTTATTAAATTGGTTAAAGCGTTCCTGAAATGTGGGATTTCACTTAAAAGTGGGCGGTGGCACACCCATCACCAAAATTTTACATGGACTCCTATGCAACCCTTCGGTATCAAATTTGCTGTAAGATTTAATATTTCTGACGTGTTCCGTTGGCGAGTTAACGCACTTTTAGTAGTTTTCAACATAACCTTTGTATTTGTACGATTTTACTCATTTTCCCAGTATATGGGAGATGCTTGAAAAACGTATCCGGAGCAAGCTTGATTGATATGGCTGTAACGGTTTCTGTGATATGTACATTAAACCTTTTTGGGCCATTGCCACTTTTACAAAAACTTTTTGGCATAATCGAATATCTGCCACGCTCACAAAAATGCCACGCTACTCGAAAACCGATAAAATGCTATAACTACGCAGCAAATTAAGATATAAACGTGTTATTTGGTATAAAGGATCCTAGTAGGGCGGGCATTTGTGGGAAAAAATTTTGCAAAAGTGGGGATGGCCCCGACTCCAAATAGGTTTAATATACATTTCTCAGAAACCGTTACAGCTTCATGTATCACACTTACTCGGAGTAAGGTTTTCTAGCATCTCCTCATTTATTGAGAAAATGAGTGGAATCGGATAATAACCACGCCCACCTCCCGTATGTTATTATATCTATGGTTATGTTGAAAACTACTAAAAGTGCGTTAACTCGCCGACGGAACTCGTTAGAAACATTAAATCTTACAGCAAATATGATACGGAAGGGGTCCAAAGAATCCGTGTAAAGTGTAAAGAAATCCCATATCTCAAGAATGCCTTAACCGATTTCGACCATATTTGGTATATGAATTTATATCTACATCCCTATGTCAGGCAGTGAAAATAAACGAAATCGGATAAAACCCACGCCTACTTCTCATATAACACAATTTTAAGTTTCATATGAACCTTTCACTTTAAAGTAGATAAATCGAGCATCAATAAAAATATTGGAATAAAGCTTTTCACGAATAGTGCGCTCAAGATATGCTATCTCATGCGTATTAATAGACGAAATCGGATTATAACTTTTCAAGCCCCCAGCCCCCAATGGATGGGTGCTCAGTGCCTCTATCTGACTTTTTACCGAAAATATCGGTAAATCTGTGAGATATTGTAATGAAATTGAACTTACCCTAGCCCCGGAATAGTTAATATAAGGATTTTCAACTTTCCTGTAGACTTTATACCTTATATAACGGTCAATATATGAGTTATCTCTTTGAAATTCAAGGAGCGTACCTTTCTGGTAACAGTGTGCCCGTGTGCTTAAAATGGATAACATCGGGTAAGCACTTCCTCTAGCCCCAATGTACCTAATGTAAGGATTGTCAAGCTCGGATAGGCTTTATACCATATATTTCAGGCAATATGTAAGACATCTTAGCAAACTTAAGCGAACGTGTAATATTGGATTTACCATAGTTTAATGCTGAAAATGTGTGAAATCGGTGAACTAATTATCCCAGCCCTCATGTACTACATATAATGATTTTCGCTATTCCAGCAGACTTTATGTCGAATACGTTGGTCACTGTGAGTTACCTTCACAAAATTGCGTGAGAACATGTTCCCTAATATACTTGAATAAGAAAAAGAGTTAATGTGATCAGTGCAGATCTTCCTCTATCCCAAAAATGACCGATAAAAGAATTGCCGAGTTTCCTCCTGGCTTTAAACCGTTTATGCTGGGCAATATGTGTGATATTTTCATGAAATCAAGTGGATATGTTTTCTTAAACATAATTAATGAATTCGAGCTAAATATGAATGAAATCGGCCTAGACCATAGTCTACGCCCTATATTCCTAACATAATGATTTCCGTTTGTCGGGTAGACTTTTTCCTCATGTATCTAATATATTTATTAAGCCACTGGTTGAGTTTATATCGCACATATCTTATTTGAGTTAATTTGTAGATTTTAATATAAATATCTCTGACACGAAGCAAAATATAGTAATGGAAGTACATGAGTCTATGACCTGTAATATAAGTTAATAAGATACCAAATATGATTGCAACCCATTGACAATTTCGTCGAATAAGGAATGTTGAATTCTTCCGCAACATTTTTTAATATTAAGTTATGCCAGCACCTGAAACATTTCCTCTCCTCTGATCCTTGCACATTGCGGGAGTATAAAATGTTCGGTTCCACCCGAACTTAGTGCTTTCTTACTTGTTTAATATGAAGTTATACTAGCACCTGAAAACACTTCCCCGCCTTTGATGCGTGCACTTTGCGAGATGTACTGCAATTCGGGTTACACCCGAACTTAGCCCTTCCCTTTGTTATGTATATTATTTTAACTCATTTGAATTAAAATTTTAAGACTAATAAAGAAATCGAAATAATATTATATACAGCTCAAAGTTTCTCACACACTGCTCAAAGCAGGAACTTTTCATTTGTGATAGATTTTCAGTCATTGCAAACAATTTTCAACTCTGGTAGGTTTGTGGTCAGCAAAGCCCAGTAAAAGACATGAGAGTGAGCAGTATAGATATATAGTTAATCAATTCCAAATAACGATGTGTTAGAGGGAGATGCAAACTCACACGTATATGTTTGTTTACATCATTGTTGGACACTGCCCATAAGAAAATTATAGAAACTTTGTTGGCAAATTCTTTTTAGCTATGACTATCATATGATCATATCGGTCAAATGATTGAAGGTGTTCTTAAAGGCCTATGTGCATTTATGAATGTGTGTGTGTTTATCATATTTGTGTATATACGCATAAATGTTGCCTTGATTTAATACACCTTCCCTGATATTTTAACTATCACACTAAGTGAAATATGCTATTAAAATATTTGAATTGATCTGCTAAGGTTTCAATTAATAAAGTAAAATAGAAAATAAAATTTAACTCGTAGTTTATGGGAAATTGATTGGGAAGGTTTTTTGCGCTCACACAACATGCTTTGTTTCCTTGTTCGACTCAGTTCACTGCTGTTTCTTGTATGCACTATGCAAAAGTTTATTCAAATACGTCTTATATAACGGAAACATTTTTGAAAATGATTTATAGAAGTAAGAATTAGCAAATATAAAATATATTTGTGTACTGAGTGAACTATTCGTAGAGGTGTTTAAGAAATTAATGGATAAAATGGAATGGATAAATTAATGGAGTAGCAGAAAATTATCAACAAGCGTTTCCGTGTTTGAACACAGTCTAACAAATCACCGTTAGGTGAAAAAAATTATGATATTGAAAACTGAAGTAATGTATAGTACACATTTTATAAATAGAAATATGATCGAGACTCGATCTCTCAAAAACTAAGCGGCATTCTGCTAGCCTCACCTTTAAAACTTGTTAGAGCCTCTCCCTAAACCGAAAGTATGGACATCATAAATAAATGCAAGCCTAATGAAGTAAACATACATACATAAATAGGTTTACATATATATAGCTTGGTACATACACACATATTCTTCTATAGCATCACACAGACTGGTTTTAAATTCAGTTTGAACTCTTTGTTACGTACTATTATTACTTGCATAATAACATAAATGTATGTAAAATGTATGTATGTTTACTAAAATATTAACATTGCAAAAATTTCTAAATTTGTTGGTCGACTTTAGTGCCGCTATATCCTTCTGTTGTAAAATTTTTGGAAATAAACCAAAAAAGTAAGTGCTAAGTTCTGGCGTAGCATGTCATATGTACATACCCTCGGACGTATTTGTATAAATTACTTCCGACACCATACTTTATTATACTCATAGAAATATATGTATATTCCAATAGGTTATCTCACATATTAACCGACACATAAGATATAAAGCTAAACAAATGGACGAAAATCATTATTTTTCTAACGAAAATAGTCACAAAATAATAAATGATCTGGGTGAACGCATGATACGGTTTAATTTAAATTTGATGTCAAATCACATAACGATAAGTCAATCAATATCATTTCACTTTATTGATAAATTTCCATCACTAACCGATGTACATATTTGGTACAAAGTCGATCAGAGGAGCTCGAAAACTGCCTGTTTTTATCCATTTACAGAACCAAAGTAGATTAGGTCTAAAAGAAGTTATATATATATACTGATATCGAGAACTTTTAGAAAAGAAATTACTCTTGTCAGAGGAACTATTTATGCTAAGGTTGGATTCGGTATCTTCATTAAAGCTTGAGGTACCTACTGATTTCCAAATTTTAAACTTTAGTACACGAACATCATGGAATCGCTATTTACTAAAATGTATTAAAATATGTAAATTTTTTAACTGCGGCAGTTTATAGTTCTAGTCAGTTCTCTCTCATAATCTCTCATATACAATTTTATTTCTTAAAATTAAAGTTTAAATTTAACATTTGAAAGTTACATAAGAATTTCATCCGAGAGTAAAATTAAAAATCTATTAGAATCTAACCTTTTCTTGATATACATGTTGTATACAGTTTTATTTCGCTACTGCCTTTCGAGTATTGTTTCAACGTTAGATATGAGTTGATACCTGACTATTATGTTTACTATTTAATTACTGTCAACGTCAAATCATTGTTACACTTTGTTCTCCATGTAAAAATGTTAATTCACAGTTGCCTTGAAATTAAAGAAATCCTTCATATGTATATATTTTTATCTTTCGCAACATGTGGACCAGAGGGCAATATTTTTGATCACTTACCTGTCGTTTGTAACACCTAAAATTAATCGGGATAGATATAGAGTTACATATATATAAATGATCACGATGACGAGACGAGTTGAATTCCGAGTGACTGTCTGTCCGTTCGTCTTTCAGTGCAAGCCATAACTTGACTAATAATTGCGATATCTTAGTAAGACTTGGTTTGTCACATGTTTCTTGGCACTCTAAGCAGGTTGGTATTGCAGATAGACTTAGCCAGACTCCTGCCACGTCCAAAAATGCTGTTAAACGAAAACCTATAAAATTCCATAACTAAGACACAAATTAAATTACAAAACAAATTTAGTACGTAAAATTGAAATAGGAAGGAGCATCTACGGTTCAAATTTTTTAAAAAGTGAGGGGGGACTTACCCCAAAAAAGTGACACATGTACATATGTCACAAACCACTAATGCTATATCAACCAAACTTACTGAAGACAAATCCCTCCAGCATCTTCGCACAGTCTGAAAATGGGTGAAATCGGATGATAATCGTACCTTTTCCTCATATAGCGATTATATCGAAAACTACAAAAAGTGCGAAATTTACTCAATAAATACGTCAAAAGCATTAAATTTCACGGTCAAGATGGTACTTAAGAGCTTCATAGGTATAGCTATAGTACCGACTACCTTTAAGTGAAGTCCTCTTTCTCAGAATTTCAAACATATTTGGTACATGATATTACCCTGATATTTTTATGTTTTATTGTGATGGGCGAAATCGGAGTACAATTCTTAAATTCCCTCTTATTCTTTCTTTTTACAGAATATAAATCAAGCACCAATAAAGTATCAGTATAAAACTTTGCGCAAATTGGGCCCTCAAAGTGTGCTATCTCATGCCTAAAAATAGACGAAATCGCACCACTTTTTAAGTCCCCAGATACCGAATATGTAAACCTCAGTGCGTATGACTGACTTCTTACCGAAAATATCTGTCAATCTGTGTGGTATATTATTGAAACGCAAAGAAAATCATTATGTGATGATAGTATGCACTTGTGTCAAAAATAGTTAAAATCGGGTCAATACTATCCATAACCCCCAAATACCTCATACAAAGATTTTCGAATTTCCAGTTGATCTTATACCGCATATATTGGATAATCTGTAAGGTATCTCAATGAAGCCCAGATACTATCTTTTTCTGGTAATAAGACGTCGTGACGACAAAAATTTATACATTCGGGTCAATACCTCCTAGCCCCCATATACCCAAAATAATAAAAGAGATTCAAACTTCCGGATGGCTTTATAACGTGTATATCGGTCAATGTGTCCGTTCGTCTGTCGCTGCAACTGATAACTTGAGTAAAAATTAAGATGTTTTGATGAAACTTGGTGCGCGTAATCCTTGACGGCCTGTGACAGGCATATGGTCACATTGCCGTACTAAGAACGAATGATGATTTGTCTTAGCTAGATTGATATTATGAGTATATGATCTAAGAAAAAAGTTAATACGATGCCAAATATTGCCATCCATTGGCTGAAAGTTTGCCCCGTCCCCGTCTTTGATTCTTGGACATTAGGAGTATAAAATGTATGGTTAGACCCGAACTTAGCCAGTCCTTAATCATTTAATATAAAGATTTAGCAAAACCTGAAAATATTGCCGCGCCTTTGAGCCTCACAAATTGTGATATTACAAAATATTCGATTTTTTAGGCTTCAGGAATTATATTTTCTCATAATAAGTGAATCCGAGAAACGAAAATCATTATATTAGGAATAAAGGGCATAGAGTACGGTCTAGACCGGTTTCATTCGTATTTAACGCAAAACTACGTTATGTTTAAGAAAACATATATACTTCATTTCACTGAAATATCACTTATATTGACGAACATGAACGGTTTAAAGCCAGCTGAAAAATCGGGAGTCATTATATCGCATATATAGGGGCTAGGAGTAATATTTGATTCGATTTTATACATTTTTGGCATCACGACATGTTATTACCAGAAAAGATATTATCTGACTTTCATTATTTCATACGTATATCTCACAGATTGACCAATATTTTCTGAAAAAGCTCAACCATAGGCACTGAGGTCCGCATATTGGGTGTCTGGGAACTTGAATAGTTATTGTCCGATTTCGACTATTCTGTGAGATGTTTTATCTTGAAGGCACTATTTGTGAATAATTTTATTTCGATATTTTCATTGGTGCTTGATTCTTATACCACAAAAAGAAAGTGTCATATGCAATTTAAAATTGTGTTATATGAAAAGGAAGCGTGGTTATTGTCCAATTTCGCCCATTGTCAAACTGTATCATAAGGATGTCAGGGTAATATTATGAATCGAAGTTTGTTAAAATTGTTGAAGCTGGTCTTTAGATATAAAATTTCTCCTAAAATTGGGCGATGCCATACCTCTTGTACAAATTTCACACTGATTCCCATGCGCTATGCTATGCTATGTGGTCTTCCATACTATCTTTACTGTGAATTTTAATGCTTCTAACGAGTTTCTTTAGCGTTATAGTTAGTTTAGGGTTATCGCTATTTTAGTAGTTTTCACCATAACCGTTATATGGAGTTTCGATTCACTAATTTTCATACTCTAAGAAGGTAGAAAAACTTGTCCTAAGCAAGTTCTGTTGATGTAGTGGGGCCACACCCACTTTCTAATATTTTTTAAACCGCATTTTATAGGTTTCCGCTTAACGGCATTTTGTGACCGTGGCAAGAATCCGATTATGCCCATCTGTAATGCCAACCCTTTCAGGATGTCAAGAAATACGTGCACCAAGTTTCATTAAGATATCTTAATTTTTACTCGAGTTATCGCTTGCACGGATGTGCGGACAGACTGACGGACAGATAAACATCAGGAATTCAACTCGTCTCGTCATCTTGATAATTGTCATATGATATATGTGCTTCTATATATATAATCTATATCTATCTCGATTAATTTTAGGTGTTACAAACAACCGTTAAGTGAACAAAACTATTATAGTCGGTGGCAACACGTTGCGAATGTTATTTGCTTTCTTCTTTGTCTTATGCATTGAAACTAGAGGATGGTTTGTAATGTTTTCATTATTTTCTAATATCTAATAACGCTATGCTAAATTCATTATTTTAGTCTAAGTTATTTATATACGATAAGGATGAAATAAATAAGATATAAGGATGAATAAAGCATATAATATAGGCACCATGAGTACCAAGTTCTGATATACTTCTTAATATTTCACATGTCTTTTTCAAAGTCAAATATGCTATTGACTCAAAATAGCGTTTTAATACAAACCATGAAACCATGCTGTAGAATCATGCTGTAGAATGAATCAATATGATATAATAATTACAGTTGTGTACAAGTTTTTGGACAGGCTCGTATGTAAGCCTATTATATTGTTAAGTTTAACTAATTCTACGTTTTTGGTGTCATTCGTTTCAAGAGTTTATGCAGTTTTGTAAAATACTTTTTTAAGTAAATCAAGCGTGGTTATTTGTAAAATTTCCCGTTTTCATACCGTTTTGCTGACGTACTATGTCTAGTACTTAATGAGATACGTATTCATTTTGTTAGAGATATTCTAACCCTCCCTTGTGCGACCAACTGTACCAAAAAAAAATTTTGTAGGATTGTTTCGATTACGTAAACCGTTTTTGGATCAATAAATGATTTGTAAGCATGGGTTGTTTTATTACTAAAATAATATTATATTTATCTATAAAAAATTTTAATTGAATTCAAGTCAAGTTACCAAAAATGTTTAATTTTTCTTTAAGTACTTCTTCATTGTGTTCTATGTTCATAAGATATGCCGCTAAAAAGGATTCAATGTCTGCTGAGTGATGAACATAAAACTGAGCAAAAGCTTTGCTTAATGTTCTACCCATTAGACATTTTATTTCTTCAACGAGACCATCAACTATGTGGAGGGTTTTACCTACATTTTAAAACAAACAATTAATATACTAAAAAGATACAAAAAATGTACTAAAAAAGAAAACTTCGTCATGCATACCCGGTGGAAGCCAACCATAACCTTTAAAGCAGCAACAATTACTTGCATCTTGTAAATTACATATTTGGAAAAATGATTCGAGCTCGGTTTCACATTTCTTTATCAAGGAAACTTCTTTGACAAAGAGTTTATGCATCTCGCAAATATCCTTTTCGCAATTATTTATTATAGTTGGATCATCAGATTTTATGGCATATCGTTTTAAGTAATCGACGGTATTTTCATGAAACTGTCTGAATTCACATTTTTCGGCATTTAAACCTGCAATACATTGACGTGCGTTGCTAATAATTGCTTCACGGTTCTGCTTTAGTTCCTCGATTTTCTTTGAAAAGCATTCGTTTATATCGTGCATTGTGGTAATTTTCCGAGTAAAAAGTATAATTTTTTCAGATCCTTCACATTCATTTTTGCTTTCCCTCGGAAGCCCAAAATTTATTTTATCCATATACTCTTTAAATTTATCTTGAAGATTACGTAACTCCGCGTTTATGCGCCTCAAATCGTTGTCGTGACAGATAAGGGTACTTAAAAATTCATGAATACAATTTCTATGAGGGTTAGGTAACTTTTCCCTGCATGCAGTAAGCATTTTTAATTTATTGTGTAAAAATATTAATGTTAATATTTTGTATTGAAAGTAGACTATGAACATATACGTATGTATGTCTGAATGCGCATGAAAGAAAATAGAGCACCTACTTATTATTATTGCTATTATCATGTTTCAATTATAGGTTTGTTTCCGAACTACTAGCAGCTGCTAGTTATCAGGAAGAAGAATGCGAAACATAAAAAGGGTTACTCTGAGTGTTGTTTTTAATAGCCACAAAATTAATCAATAGAATTTTCAATAAATTGCGCGTTAAGATCTTTTAAGCTGATTGAAACGAATGAAAATAACCAAAGAATTAATTTTTACAATAAACAAGTAAGAAAGGCCCAAGTTCGGGTGTAATCGAACATTTTATACTCTAACAATGTGCAAGGATCAGAAGCGAGGATATGCTTTCAGGTTCTGACATAACTTTATATTAAAACATGTTGCGGAAGTATCCAACATTCATTATCCGACGAAATTGTCAATGGATTGCAATCATATTGGGTATCTTATTAACTTATATTACAGGCCATAGACTTAGTACTTTTATTGTTATATTTTGCTTCGTGTCAGGGATATTTATATTAAAATCTAACAAGTTAACTCAAATAAGATATATGCGATATAAACTCAACCAAAGTGGTTTAATAAATAATTAGATACATGAGGAAAAAGTCAACCAGAGAAAAGGAAATCATTATATTAGGAATTTATGGCATAGACTATGGTCTAGGCCGATTTCATTCATATTTAGCTCGAATTCATTAATTATGTTTAAGAAAACATATCCACTTAATTTCATTGAATATCATTTCATGATGATATTCAATTTCATTAAATATATTGATCAACATAAACGGTTTAAAGTCAGATGGCAAATCGGGAATTCTTATATTTGGCATTTTTGGGATAGAGGAAGATCTCCACTGATCAGATTAACCCTTTTCATTATTCAAGTATTGGGTGGTTCGGAAAGTCATTTCGTTTTTTCCCGCCAGAGGACTTAATTACGTTTTTTCGAAACTAACTTCACACTTAAGCCCCATAACCATTATATGTCATGAGAGCTGATATTGCAAGGCTTGTGTGTGAAAAAGTTCTATTAATTCTACCCAGTAGTTTTTGGTTGGTGCCTTTTTAAATATGGAGAGCAATAAGCAGCATTTTCGTCATATTTTACTTTTTAACTTCAGAAAAGGTAAAAATGCTGTCCAAGCGAGAAAAAAATTGACGGATGTGTATGGAGAAGGCGTGTTAACAGTACGCCAGTGCCAGAACTGGTTTGCAAAATTTCGATCCGGCAATTTTGATGTCGAAGATGCACCACGGTCTGGACGGCCGGTCGATGCGATAAAGGCATTAGTTGATGCAAATCGGCGAATCACCACACGAGAGATCGGTGAGAGGTTAAATTTGTCGAATTCAACTGTTTATGGCCATTTGAAAGGCATTATACGAAAACTGACTTTCATTTTCCCCAAAAAAAACGAAACGACTTTCCGAACAACACAATATATTAGGGAACAAATTTTCACCCAATTTTGTGGAGGTACTCACACAGTGACCGACATATTCGGCATAAAGTCTGCTCGAATAGCGAAAATCATAATATGTAGTATATGGGGGCTGGGATAATTCGTAGACCGATTTCCCACATTTTCGCAGTAAACTATGGTATATCCGATATTATACGTTCACTTAATTTTTCTAAGATATCTTAGAATTGACCGAAATATATGGTACAAAATCTACCCAGAGGTTGGAAATCTGTATATTAGGTACATGGGCTAGGGGAACTATTTATTCGATTTTCCCCATTCTTGACACAAGAGCACATTATTATCATGGAAAGATAATCCTCGAATTTCATTACGATATTTTACAGATTTACCGAAATATATGGTACAAGGTCTACCGGAACTTTGACAATCCGTCTATTAGGTATATGGAGCTAAGGGAAGAATTTATCTATTTATTTTTATTTTCCTCATTTTTGATACCAGAGCACGCTATTATCATGGAAAGATAAGCCTACAATTTCATTACAATATCTTACAGATTTCCCGATATTTTCTATAAAAAGTCAGTTAGAAGCACTGAAGTCCTAGAATTGGGTATCGGGTGGCTTGAAAAGTTATAATCCGATTTCGTCTATTTTTGCGCATAAGATGACATAACCTGAAGGCACTATTTGTACAAAGTTTGATTTTCATATCTTACTGCTCGATTTATCTGCTTTAAAGTGAAAGGATCAGATGAAACTTAAAATTGTGCTAAATGAGAAGTAGCCGTGGTTTTTATCCCAATTTGTTATCAAATTTTGTTGAAATCGGTTAAGGGTTCTTGAGATGTGGGATTTCTAAAAGTGGGCGGTTCCACGCCCATCACCAAAATGTTACACAGATTCGTATGCTACCCTCCTGTATCATATTTCCTCTAAGATTTTGTGTTTCTGACGTGTTCCTTCAGCGAGTTAACGCACTTTTAGTAATTTTCAACATAATCTTTGTATGAGTGGGGGGCGTGGTTATTATCCGATTTCACTCATTTTCTCAGCGTATGAGATGTTAAAAAAAACTTAAAAACTTACTCGGAACAACTTTCTTTATAATAGCTTTAACGGTTTTTGAGCTATGTATATTAAACCACTTTGGAGGTGGGACCATACCCACTCTTACAAAAAATTTTGGCGACAGATGCCCCGCCCTACCAGGATCCTCTATACCAAATTACATGTTTATATCTTAATTTGTTGCTTAGTTACAGCACTTAATCTGTTTTCGATTAATGGCATTTTTTGGGCGTGGCAGATGTCCAATTACGCTCATCTGCAATATCAACCGTCTTACAACGACAAAGAACATGTGTACCAAGTTTCATCAAAATATCTTAAATTTTACTCAACTTACCGCTTGAACGGACGGACGGATGGACGACAGTCACTCGTCTTTTCATCGTGATCATTTATATATATATATATGTGTCTATATCTAACTCATTTAGTTCTCGGTGTTACAAACAACTGTTAGGTGAACAAAACTAATATACTCCGTAGCAACATGTTGCGAGAGTATAAAAACCAATATATTAGTAAATAAAGGCATATTTATCTTTATGTTATCATAAATCATATTCTAATGAGTCATAACAAACTAATTTTGTATATTCATAATTATTGAATGAATATCTAATTTTTATTTTAACAATTCAAAACTATTACAATAAAGTGAACAAAATAGCCAAATATCGCTTGTTTACGCATGGGTTTAACAGCTGTTTCTTCATATGAAAACAGTTAATTTCTGCTAGTAAAAATTTCACTAGCAGAAACTAGTAGCTCTCTGCTTCTTGCTTGCTTTTCTAGTAGAAATTTGGCGAACTATTGATAGTTATCAATACAGAAACTGACCTTATATAAGGTTGCATAGTTAGTCAAAAAACAACAATTTGTCATAATGTCAAAAACAGGTGTTTTGCTTGATTCTTATAATTCAAAAATGTGATTTCCAAATATTGCAGCCAATCAAAATCTGTTTTTCATGCGATAACAGATAAGAAATAGATCATAAAAGATCAAAATTATCAAAATGTAAACAAAAAAGACTTGAGAAGATCTTAATAACAAACGATAATTTAACAGCAACGATTAAAAATATTTTCGTAAGAAGAAGCACGTTTTCTAAAAACACTAATTGAATCATGGTTAAACCGTTTTTCAGATAGATTATGAAGGTTATAATTTGAAATTCGGCAAAGCTTTGTTAGTAACTTATCGAACTAGTGTGGTGTTGTGTAAATAAATGTCATGTAAATATGACTCTTCAAAAGTTTAACATTTAAAATTTAGAAGTTGCACGCATTTATGCTAAGATATGTATGTGTATTTTATACTGGGAATCATATGTTTTATTTAAATAAATTCTAAATATAACTCTAAACTTAACTTAATTCTTAACTTAATAGTCGTTCACTGTAGTGAGTTCGTTAGAAAATTTAAATTACAAAAAAAAATTGCTATGTGTACTTGGTACACTTTTGCCTAAGAGATGAGAACTGTCATGTAATGTAGTTTAAACTTATTGTAGATTTCCAAACTTTACTCGAAACTGAATGTAAGCAAAAATATATAAAATTGCCGAACCCCCAAATTTGTATTTCTACTTTTTCGAATTATAATCCCAATGAACTATTGATTTTACGAATTTTTATTTTATTTTATTATGTTAATTAAAATCTCAACTTAAGTTTATCTAAAAGGTATCCCCGCATTCATTGTCTGTTATTCACTAACAAACCGTCCAAAAATTTCATTGTTTAATCAAGAATTTCTGTTATATTTCTATCATTCTTGTTAAAGAAGGATTTTCAAAAATTTACCAAATCATTATTTACAAATCTCTGTCTTACACATTCAATAATTAAGTTTGTTAAATATCTATCTTACTACAAGTAAGATAGAATATCATAATCAATTGGTCTATTTTCTGAACTGAAATCAATATATTCATCACATAGTGCTGACGGAAAGTATGGAGTCCTGTTTGGTAACAAATCACATTATACTAATAGTGTATTATGTATTACTACCATCCATTGTTATAGTACACAGAAGTGACAAATTCTGAACATCAGAATATATTTAAAGACAATATGTGTACCTTCTTTTGTATTCATTTACGAACTTTTCTCACTGAAACTGATCTCCAAAAAATCGCTGTCATTTAAATACTTTATGAAAAAGTATGTTTCATATAATGTTTACTTGGATGCATAATTTGTTTGTTGTGAAATATTTTCAAAGGATTTAAAATATCTATTTATGTATTAAACTAAAGGTATATTTGTGGCTAAACCCTGTATTCCAATAAGTTGAGTGAATAAATAAAGTTTCAAATCTTTTAAAACAGCTAACATTAATGAGTTTTGAACAGTTTTTATGTCGATCGTGGGAATTAATTCAAAAACACTTCACATAACATTTTTAAATTTCAACAAACGTAATTTCAAGTATATTCAAAGGATTGTTATATTTTTTATTTTTGTTTATTTGTTATCCTTTGTTTAATCCTTTATTGTTATATAAAGGGTTGTTATACAAAATATATATCTCAAAGGATTCAAGTATACTGAAATCGTTAGCCATATACTATACAATATACTGTAGCCATAGACCAACAACGATGTTCCAGTTTCTTTACTTAACATGGGTGTTAGATTTCCAACCTTAGTAAAAATGCGCTCGGAAGGTGTACCAGTATCTGTAATTATCAATACATTACAGCTAACCGTGTTTAATAGAGGAATTATTAACACAATGGTCATAATGTTCAACATTTATACATATTTATCTCCTTGCTTATTTTATCCTTTGTACTATGAGCATCAACTGGTTGTGAAAAAATATAGCAGAAGATAACTTTTGTACCTCTACACTCAGAGAAAAAAAGCTAATTATAAGTATTCAAAATTAAAAAAGACTAACCTGAACAACTTTTTTGTACAGAAAAAAACCAACAATAATGTTTATCAGTTCGAATTCGATATTTTTTTTAATTTATCTCTTGTTAATTTTTAGTATAAAAATTAGCGATGCCTTTTCCCTTTGATGTTTCATACTGTTAAAATCCCAAAAGTGGAAGACTGAATCAAAAATGTGAACTTAAAATTACACTCAAAGCTTTGTACTTCCGAATACGAGGTGAGAAAAAGTTGTAGACACAATTATAAAATTTTTTTTTAATAATTTTGCTTATTGCAGATTCATTAGTAACTTTCGTTCAAATAAAAAAGTATTTTATTAATCTGAAGAAGATGAAGAAACAGTTCAACTGTATATAAAAGTATATATAATAGCGAGGCCTCATACAGAAATATTCTCATATTGAAATTCATCATTAACGATTATCTAATTTTTCCTTTATTTAATAATACAAGAACGAAACAAAAGCGAATTTACCAAATATCACTCGTTTACACATGTATTTAACAGATTTGACTGCAACTAATTTCTGCTACTAAAACTTTTACTAAAGAAACTTAACCTACACTCTATAACTTAATTTTTAAAATTTTTTTTTTGTTGCAGGGACGGGGCCGCTGTATACAAAATAAGTGGGTTTTTCGTAAATGGTAATATTTTGTAAATCTATCTTTACAAGACGGATAAAAGTTAGCTAATCCATTACCTTTGGGCATTAGTAACCCAATGTAATTTCAACCAGATTTAGTATATATTATATTTGCATTCTTATGTCACATTGTGAAAATGGACGAAATCAGACAAAAAACACGCCTACTTCTCATATAACACAATTTAAAGTTTCATCTGATCTGTCTGATCATCTGATTAATATAAAGTTGTGCCAGCACCTGAAAGCATTTGCTCTCCTTTGAGCCTTGCATATTGCGAGAGTATAAAATGTTCGGTTACCCCAGAACTTAGCCCTTCCTTACTTCTTTTATAATTTAAGAACTAAAATGGCGAATTGAGAATATTCCTCCAATTTTGCAGATATCTGAAATGGATAATAAAAAGTTAAGTCAACTTTTTTGTCTTTCTATTTTTTTTTGTCTTTCTATATATTTATATTAAATTTTAAATATATACGCATGCAAGTTTGTACCCAATTTTGTGAAAAGTTGAACACTACAATATTTATCATACTTTTGTTATCTGTAGTAGTTATTGGGTTGTTCGGAAAGTCATTTCGTTTTTTTTGGGGAACATGAAAGACAGTTTTCGTATAATGAATAAATATTTTATTAAATTATATATTGGCCATTCTGGTCCAACACCTTTTGCCATCTTTCTGGCAGTAACATAATTCCCCTCTCATAAAAGTTTTGGTCCTTGCTGGCAAAAAACTCGTCCAGGTGGTTTTTGACATCTTCATTTGAGGTAAAGGTTTTGCCATCCAAAAAATTTTGCAGGGACCGGAACAAATAGTAGTCGGAAGGCGCCAGATCTGGAGAATATGGTGGATGTTGCAGTACGTCCCATTCAAGCTGTAAAAGTTTTTGGCGAGTGACCAAACTTGTGTGAGGTCTCGCATTATCCTGGTGGAACACTACACCCTTCCTGTTGATTAATTCGGGCCTCTTCTCTTTAAGTGAATCATTCAATTTGTCCAGCTGATGACAATAGACTTCTGAATTAATCGTTGTATTGTCCGGCAAAAGCTCAAAAAAAACGATTCCTTTGACATCCCACCAAACGGAGAGCATCACCTTTTTTTGGTGAATGTTGGCTTTTGACACGCTTTGAGCCGGTTCATCTTTTCTGCTCCATGACCTCTTGCGTTTAACATTGTTGTATACAACCCATTTTTCGTCCCCAGTAATAATCCGCTTCAAAAATGGATCATTTTCTAGACGTTTGAGGAGCGAATCACACGCGTCAACACGACGACACAAATTTCGCTCGGTAAGGACATGGGGCACCCACACATCGAGCTTCGAGGTTAAGTCCATGCCTTTCAAATGGCCATAAACAGTTGAATTCGACAAATTTAACCTCTCACCGATCTCTCGTGTGGTGATTCGCCGATTTGCATCAACTAATGCCTTTATCGCATCTTTGTCAGCTTCGACCGGCCTTCCAGACCGTGGTGCATCTTCGACATCAAAATTGCCGGATCGAAATTTTGCAAACCAGTTCTGGCACTGGCGTACTGTTAACACGCCTTCTCCATACACATCCGTCAATTTTTTTCTCGCTTGGACAGCATTTTTACCTTTTCTGAAGTTAAAAAGTAAAATATGACGAAAATGCTGCTTATTGCTCTCCATATTTAAAAAGGCACCAACCAAAAACTACTGGGTAGAATTAATAGAACTTTTTCACACACAAGCCTTGCAATATCAGCTCTCATGACATATAATGGTTATGGGGCTTAAGTGTGAAGTTAGTTTCGAAAAAACGTAATTAAGTCCTCTGGCGGGAAAAAACGAAATGACTTTCCGAACAACCCAATACTTTAAGTTTTATGTGAAGCAATGTTAAAAATTTTTATTGAAATTTGAACATAAAATCTTAGTTTGGTAACTCAGGTTAAACTAACCAAACAAATGATTAACACGGGTTACCTCTGTTAAAATAACCGAGCAAAAGATTCTATGTTAAGATATGCAATTTTCATGTTTGCTTACTCAAATCATTTTTGTAAACGTTCACTTGCATTATTTCCCAATCAACGCAAAGCCATTCCATTTTCAATCGCACAACCTAAAACAACAAAAAAAGTCTGCCTTAGTAATGCTAATATTTAGGATTAAAATGAACCAGAAAATCAAATAACTGCATAAAATAAACAATTACCGATCCAATACACGCACTTACATATGTACATACTTTGAATTGCAATGCAGCACTTAAAATACGCAATCATTTCATGCATGCATAAACATACATATATAATTTATATCACAATACCAATATGTGTATTATATCCCTTAAATAATCAGATTTCAATACTGCATGTGGATATAGGAATATCTAGGTAGCGTCACACAGAGCTTGTAAATTTTTATAGAAAAAGGATAGCGCCATCGGTCTACCTCTTCTGATTCATCTTCACTGCAGAAATATCTAATATGAAACAATACTGACCAACAATTTTTTTTAATACATAAGTAAGGGGAAAACTTACTTAGCGCAATGACCTATGGATAATTTCGTGAACAATGACCTGAGACAAGTGTTTCTTACTTCAGAATCTATGCCCAGACACACTTTCTACGTTCTGAACCAATTCAATGGTCATTAATGTCGGTTTTAGGCATTCGCACCAAATAAGGAAATCCTAATATCTGTGGATTGTTATCTGTTGTAATATAATAAGTGGATAACGTGTACTCACTGGAATGTAAACCATTTTACGTGCATTCCGTGGCGATTGTCTAACCGATCTCATCACCATCATCGCTACGAACTATTCCACGTAACAGATTTTTTTTCTATTAAACGAAATTTGGATAATAATAATTAATATGAAGTGCTTAATGAACAAAAAAACATAAATTACAACGGTTATCAATTTTTTTTACAAAATAAAAGCCAACAATTTTGACCCAGTCTTTGTCCATATTTCCGTCTTCTTCTTACACATTAGAAAATGAAGTTCGAAGGATGTTGTTTCTCTTATAACAGAAATTTTCATTCAGAACTAAAACTTAGCTATGAGTATGTAGTAGTAAAAGACGAGAAATTTTACAAGTATGATAGTGAATACCTCCGTTTTGTTGGTATATTTTCGAAGATTTGTTTAATTTTTGCTTTTAATTCTTTAAAAATGTTATTTCAGTATTACTATTGTAACGGATTTACTGGATTAATCACGTTCGTTGAAGCTCTACTCTATACAATTGTAAATTTCTAATTCAACAACTTATCAATTTATTACTTGTTATCCGAGTTTGCAACTTCTTACGTATAGCTCACATTCACTTTACTCTGCAGCACTCTAATTAGAACTGTGTCTCCGGCAGCCCTTATATAGTAGACCATAGTATAGATAACATAGATAATAGACCATAGTAGACTTAGTATAGTAGACCTTTACCAACACATCGCCACTCAGATTGCCATATTCTGGCAATTACGAATTTCATTGTCCGGTTGATTCTGGAAAGTTATTGTCGCCTCTGTTTGTTCTGCCATTCGTGTTCTCCACAATGTATTAGAAGTGGGATTGTTAAATAAAGTCCCATAAGCGGTGTCCTCACAGATAGCAGAGGTGTCATCGCACTTGAAATAACAGAAGGCACGTATATCACGGAAGTGACCTCAAAAATAAAAGAGGTGTCGGCGCAGATTTCAACACAGGTGTCCTCACAAACAACAGAGGTGTTAACGCAGATTTCGGAAGAGCAGGATAAAATTAAGGCTGAAGTAGTTGAGTTGAAAAATCGTCTGCACGAGCTACAATTAAATCCGCCAATTAAGAAAGGCTTTGCCAAGGTAAAAACTCCATGCTTTAACATCACAATTCCGTTCCAGGTTTTTAAGCTTCATTTTGAAAAGACGATAGCTGCAAAAAATTGGACCGCTGAAGATAAAGTCGCGGCATTATTCGTAGTATTAATAAGGTCTGCAGCAGAAATCTTACAAACCAGTCCAAATTGCGAATCGAGTAGATATGAAACGTTGATCGGCGCAGTAGAAAGACGTTATGGTAGTCAGAACAGGAAGCAGATCTTTCACATCTAGTTACTAAATCGCCACCAGAAAGCCAATGAGTCTCTGCAGGAATTTGCTACGGAGATTTAGAGGTTAGTTTTGCTCATGTACATAAGTTCGTGGAGTACATCGGGGACATAAAAATTCAGAGCTTCGTTAATGGAATACGAATTTATACTACGCGCTATGCTGCATTAGCATGTCCAAAATTGACGTTTGCAGAAACCGCCTCGCATGCTCTAACGCACGAGACTACACCTCTGTTTAGTAATCGAACATTTAAAGCTCAACAAGTAGATATAGAATAACATACTTGGGTGAATCAATTACTTGAAAAGATGGATAAAATACTCGAGAAATCTACCGAAACGAGTAAGAAAAATAATCGCGAGATTAAATGCTTCAACTCCGGAAAGAGCGGTCAAACCGTACGCAACTGTAATGCCGATTCTATTAGCTATTATAAGCTTTCAAATCAAACCAATCCTTAAACCAAACCAAACCTTTAAGTGTATGGCCTGTAACCTGTATCTCATAAATAAGCAGGAATATGAGTAAGGTTAAGGTAAGTTAGTGAATGTGTGGACGGCATAAAGCGCATACTGACATCTGATCTGATCAATAAAAAAATGATACCATTAGCTGGGGCAAACTTACTTACTGCAACTGGAGAAGATACTCTCAAGAAGAAGATATACTCAAGTTCTCGGGGAAGTAAAGTATGAGGTCGCAATTGGAAAGGTAGCCGTGTTACACAAGTTTATAGTTGCAGACATCGTCGACGAAATCATAATAGGAGTAGTTTTTTGCTAATCAAGGGATCAAAGTCGACATGGAAAACAGGATAATGACTTATTCCAATATGGAAGTACCTCTTATGTTCGATTATGATAATAACCAAAGCATTAGACGAGTACTAGTAACAAAAAAACAGCTAATTCCACCAAAATCGGAAGCAGTTATTTGGGCAGAAATAAATGGAGACTATGAAGCAAACATGTTGCGGGTTGTCGAAGCAGCAGAAGAATCTACACCAAATTTAATTATAGGAAAAACCCTGGCCATGACAAGAGAAGACAGACGTGTTCCAGTCAGGAGATTGAGGCGGTGATAAATTGCGAAACACATCTTGAGGGAAATTGCTTGGGTGAAAACGATATCTCTATAATATCGGGTGAGGCGAAATCAATCCGTCAGGCTCGTCGTTCCGTTCCATTAACAAAACGTGAAGTTGTAAGCCAAACCCTGCATGAAATGAGCGAAAGTGGTGTAATTGAACCACCAGGGCGTTCATGGAGTTCACCTGTTGTACTTATGAAGACGAAAGATGGCAACATGAGGTTCTGTGTAGACTAAAGAAGAAGAATCGATGACACTCGGACTCGTTACCACTCATATTTGGTTCTCAAGTGAAGTGGAAGTTATGGCAATTCACGACAATGCCCTTTGGATTATGTTACGCTCCTGCCATATTTGAAAGACTTATGGACTAGCTATTAAAAAGATTGCACTGAAAGACCTTTTCTGTGTACCTCGATTATACCATCGTGTTGGGTAAAAACTTCGATGAACACTTTAAGATCCTTGAGGAGGTTTTCAAACGCATAGCTAGCTTTGGTCTATGTCTGAGCCCGAGGAAGTTTTCCCTGTTCAAAAAATAAGTAAGTTACACACAAGTGACACAAAGTAACAACGGGTTGCATTTGCACAGCTCGCGCAAAGATAGAGGCAGCCATAAAAATTTACATGAATTTGGAAGTTTCCTTGGATTGTGTACATATTATCGACGATTCGATAATAAAGTCGATGGCTTAGGTGGAAGGCCGTGTGAGAAACACAAATGCCAGAACAAAACAGAATGGACGACAACTTGCCAGAATAAGCCAGACAGCGTAATTCGTAGTTTCCAGAATGTGAAAATTCGAGTGGGGATGTATCGGTAACGGTCTACTATATAAGGGTTTTCTGAGTGACAGCATACACAGTTCTATTAGAGTGTTGCCGAGTAAAGTGGTTAAAAATCTTCATGCTCGGAGATTAGATAAAGTTTAAACTCAGTTACACTTAAATTGGCAGCTTTCTTGAAATACTCTTGAAAGTTTCTGAGCCTTTTTTTCAGTAGTCTCACAAGCGTATACAAATAGAAAATTCTATTCCGACGCATTCAACAAAAGCTTTTCAACGATTTGGATTAATATGACCGAACTTTTTAAAGAAGTTAGAAATTTCGTTGGTAGCATTGATTTGTATACAACATTGTGAAACAGGTGGATAGATACAAATCATGTAACTACGTATTGTTACGAAAAGCCACCGAAGTTAACCAACAGTTTGTCTAAAAATTGTTTACCGAAATCGCTCAATTCTTTACTGATTGACTTTAAATTTGGAGAGTATTTTTAAACGAGATTATCTATAGCAATATGTAGGAACGTTTTCAGTTGGTTATTGTTCCATAGTGGAAACTATCAATAGCAACGAAACAAAATTGTTTGTTTCCTTAAACAAAGCAAAAAAGCACCTGCCTTACTTTTTATATTTGATTGTTTATTCCACAACTGTCGAATTTTACTGCGAAGTGCGCAATACTTGACTCTTCGAAATGTATGATGACTAAGAAAAATCGAGGGATGGCTGGCATCCGTCTCAATATTTTTCCCAATGAAAGAAAACCAAATTTTTAAAAATAACATTTTTCACTTCACAAAATATAAAATAATAATAAATAAGCTTACTTATTACAAAAAACAAAAGATGAGTAGTTATTCAACACTTAAAATGACAGTTCATTCAAATTTACTTATTTCATAAAACCATTTATAAATCATAAAACTTATCTCCACATGGACTAAATGATGGAGCGTTAGTGTAAGTGTAGTGTGTTCACAACTGAGTTTTGAAGTTCCGACCCTGCTATATACTAATGATGACAGCATGCACACAAATTTTATGGATACATATGAAATTAGAAATAGAAACGCTTGAAAAAACTTTTTTCGAATACCTGAAGCATAAATTTAAAATTTAAAGCATAATTTAATTTTAAAAATATATAATAGTTAATTAATACTAATATGACATATATATAATTATTAAAAGTATTTAAGTTTTTATACTTTTCCACCCTCTGACTGACTTAGTTATATTTTAATACCTTTTTGATTAATGCATTGATCCAATTGCTCATCTACAACACCAAGAAAGCGTGTACCAAGTCTTATCAATATATCTTAATTTACATAAGGTCTAGTAAAAATAAATCCATTATTTTTGCATTAAATTTATGAGTTTTTTTAGCATATTTAGAAAGATCCGATTTAGGACATATATGCACCGTTTTGTTCGATAACATGTCACTTTGCAGGTAATTTCATATCACTCTCATAGAAACCTTCGTCCTTATTGACAAAAAAAAACTGGGACAGCCGATTTTCACAAGCTTCTCTTGAGGCGAATTTTTCACCAGGAAAATCATTCGCCATAGACAAAAACAGGTAGTAATCACTTGGTGCCTGGTCCGGACTACAAGATGGATGCATAAGTACCTTCCAACCAAGCTCCTGGAACTTGTGACAAGTCATTATTGATGTGTGTGGCCTGGCATTGTCCTGAAGGAAAACAATACCTCTCCTATTGGCCAGCAGCTAGCTTGTCGTAAGTGACGCACTTTTCATCACCAGTAACCATGCGCTTCTGAAATGGATCGATTTTGTTGCGATTCAACTTGTGGCACTCATACATCGGAGCTTCTTTTTGTATCCAGCCTTATTTAAATAGTTCCAAATAGTTTTTTGTACAATGTTTAGCTCCTGTGCAATAAAAACAGTGCTTACGGTCGGACTCGACGATTTCCATTACTTTATCGATATTTTCGACAATTGGCCTTCCAGAGCTGGTTGCATCTTTGACATCAAAATTACCGTAACGGAATAGACAAAACCAAAATTACGCGTGATTGGCAGTCGCAGAATCAGGACCATAACCACTATTCACATTTTACGAGGGCGGGTCAATAAGTCCGTGACTTTTTGAATTTCTGACCTCTTTACTGAAAAAACAACACTACTCCCGTCAACAGGCATCTGTCAGTTGACTCCTGTCAAAATTTGAACTTGCTGCGTCAGTTAGTTTGTGTTTGACAGCTATCTTTATCAGACTACCCACTAATTTGAGGAGAAAATGGAAAAAAGTGAATTTCGTGTGCTTATTAAGCATTATTTGTTGCGAAAAAAAAACCATTAGAGACCAAGGCTAAGCTTGATAAATACTATGGGGACTCTGCACCATCGATATCTATGGTAAAAAAGTGGTTTACTGAATTTCGTTGTGGCCGTACAAGCACTGAAGATGCCGAACGTCCTGGACGCCCAGTTGAGGTCTCTACACCCGAAACAATCGAAAAAATTCACGATATGGTGTTGGCCGACCGAAGATTGAAAGTGCGAGAGATTGTGGAAGCCGTAGGGATCTCGCATGGCTCAGTGGTTTCAATTTTGAATGATCACTTGGGCATGAGAAAGCTTTCCGCAAGATGGGTGCCGCGTTTGCTCACAGTCGACCACAAACGCAATCGTGTAACAACTTCACAGGAAGGTTTGGCGTTGTTTAATCGCAATATGGAGGAGTTTTTGCGCCGTTTTGTAACCGTGGACGAAACATGGATCCATCACAACACACCAGAGACCAAACAGTCAAAACAGTGGGTTTCTAAGGGTGAATCGGCGCCAAAGAAGGCCAAGGTGGGTTTGTCAGCCAATAAAGGTATGGCGACTGTTTTTTGGGATGCACACGGGATAATCCACATTGACTACCTTCAAAAGGGAAGAACAAACAATGGAGAATATTATGCCAACTTATTGGACCGATTTAATGACGATTTGAAGAAAAACCGACCTCATTTGGCCAAGAAAAAAGTTCTTTTCCACCAAGACAATGTAAGGGTGCACACATGTGCAGTTGCCATGGCAAAAATCCATGAATTGGGCTATGAATTGCTCCCTCATCCGCCCTATTCTCCAGATTTGGCTCCGAGTGACTACTTCTTGTTCCCAAACCTGAAGAAATGGCTTGGTGGAAAAAGATTTGTCTCCAATGATGAAGTCATCTCGCAAACAAAGGCCTATTTTGAGGACCTCGACAAAACATATTTTTTGGAAGGGATAAAAAAAATTGGAGAAGCGTTGGACAAAGTGTATAGAGCTCAAGGGAGACTATGTTGAAAAATAAAATTATTTATTTATCAAAAAATCTGCGTTTTATTCCAAGTAACGCACTTACTGACCCGCCCTCGTAAGCCGCCAGTTTCCACCTTTATCGAAGAAAAACAGTGAAATATGGCGTATTTTCTCATTGCTGTTTCCATCTTTGACGTGTGCTCAAATAATACTGAGTTAAGCAGTAACAAAACTGTCTCAGAAGTTTGTTTAGTATATATACATATTTAGTATAGCCATATAGCTAGCGCACTTATACAACACGAGATATAGATTCTAAAACCACCTATCAATAAAATTAAGTAAAATAATGGATTTCTTTTTAAACTCAAGTTATCGCTTGCAAGGACGGTCGGACAGACAGACATATTTTACTCTCTGTAACATGTTGCAGCTATACAAGATACGTACTTTCAAACACAACACAATTTTATATTCTTTCTAAATTTCTTAACACCAACTCTGGTCATCTTTACATTTTTGATAGAACCATCGAGTGAGCCACGCATTTCTCATTGAAAGATTTTGTATTTCCAGTTGTCTGTTTAAGTGGTCTTGGTTAACCTAAAAAAATAAAGAGATTTTATTATAATCGAGCAAAGTTAATAATTTTATAGAAACGATTCAACCGTCGAAATATATTTTACGAATACAAATATTTTGACCTAAATAAACTATTTAAAATCAACTGGAAAGCCGAAAATCATTATATCGGTTATATAGGGGCTGGGGGAAAATCTGAGCAGATATTTTCTTTTGTCATTCAACTAAAGTACGTTCGAGAAGATATTTCCAGAAAATTTTGTCCATACGACTCAAAATTTCACCGATATATTCGGCAAACAGTCCACTAGAATAATGAAATCATTATATGTATTATGTATATGAGGTCTAGGGGAAGTATTGACGTGGTTTTTCCAATTTTTGGCACACGGGCCACTATTATCAGGAAAATATGCTCTTTAAATTTCACTACGATACCATACAGATTGACCGATATATAGGGTATAAAATCCTTATAATAAATTTGTGGGGGCTAAAAAAAAGTATTGAACAGAGTTTACCCATTTTTGATACAAAAGCCCGTTTAGTATCAGGAAAAAAATAAAATAAAATAAAATGAAATGAAAACAAAAAAATAAAATAAAATAAAATAAATTAAATGAAATAAAATAAAATCAAATCAAATCAAATTAAATTAAAAAGGAAGGGCAAAGCTCGGGTGTAACCGAACATTTTATACTCTCGCAATGTGAAAAAATCAAAGGCGTGGAAATGCTTTCAGGTGTTGGCATAACTTTATATTAAAAAATGTTGCGGAAGAATTCAACATTCATTATTCGACGAAGCCATGAATGGCTTACAATTATATTTGGTATCTTATCAACTTATATTACCGGACATAGGCTCAGGTACTATATTTTATTTCGTGACCGAGATACTTATATTAAAATCCACCAAATTAACCCAATTAAGATATATGCGTTAAAAACCCAAACAAAGTGGCCTATATGAATATATTAGCCACATGAGGAAAAAGTCTACCCGACAAACGGAAATCATTATGTTAGGAATATAGGGCGTAGACTATGGTCTAGGCCGATTTCATTCATATTTAGCTCGAATTCATTAATTATGTTTAAAAAAACATATACACTTAATTTCATTAAATATCACACATATTGATCAACATAAACGGTTTAAAGTCAGATGGCAAGTCGGGAGTTCTTATATTTGGCATATTTGCGATAGAGAAATATCTGTACTGATCACATTAACTCTTTTCATAACTGAAGTATACTAAGAAATATATTTCCACACAATTTTGTGAATGTAACTCACACAGTGATCTGACATATTCGGCATAAAATCTGCTAGAATAACGAAAATCATTATATGCAGTATATGGGAGCTGGGATAATTCGTTGAGCGATTTCACACATTTTCACCTAATTTTAATTAGATATCTCACATATTGACTGAACTATATGGTATAAAGTCTACAGGAAGGTTGAATATCCTTGTAATAGGTATATGGGAGCTATAGGTATATGGAAGTATTTACCTGATTTTCCTCATTTTTGACAAAAGAGCACATTATTGTTATGGAAAGATAATTCTCGAATTTCATTACAATATCTCATGCATTTACCATTATATATGGCATAAAATTGAAAATCCATATATTAGGTATATTGGGGTTAGGGAGTGTTTACCCGATTTACCCGATTTACTCGATTTTCCCCATTTTCCCCATTTTTAATACAAGATCACATTATTATCGTGAAAAGATTATGCTCGAATTTCATTACAACATCTTACAGATTTACCGATATTTTCGGCAAGAAGTCAGATAGAGACACTGAGGTTTATATATTGGATATCTGATGGCTTGAAAAGTTATTTACCGATTTCGACTATTTTTACGCATGAGATGGCATATCTTGAACATACCATTTGTGAAAAGCCTTATTAAAATATCTTAATTAATGCTTGCTTTATTTACTCTAAAGTAAAAGAAACAGATGAAATTTAAAATTGTGTTATCCGCGAACTAGGTGTGATTTTTATCTGATTTCGCTCATTTACACAGTGCGGCATAAGAAAACAAATATGTTACATACCAAATTTGGTTCAAATTGGTTAAGGTGTTCTTGCGATATGGGATTTCAACTAAGCGTAGGCGGGGCCATGCCCATCGACAAAATTTTACTGATTCCTATGCAAACCTTCCGTATCATATTTGCTGTAAGATTTAATGTTTCTCACGTGTTGCTTCAGCGAGTTAACGCACTTTTAGTAGTTTTCAACATAACCTTTGTATGGGAGGTGGCCGATTCCAATTTCACAAATTTTCTCAGTATATGAGGACATACTAGAAAAACTTACTCGGAGCAAGTCTGGTTGATATAGCTGTAACGGGTTTTGAGATATCTATATTAAACCTTTTTGGGAGCGGGGCCGTGCCCACTTTCACAAACACTTTTGCCCAAAGATGCCCCGCCCTTCTAGGATCCTCTATACCAAATAACATGTTTATATCTTAATTTGTTGTTTAGTTATAGCACTTTATCAGTTTTCGATTAATGGCATTTTGTTGGCATGGCATGTGTCCAGTTACGCCCATTTGCAATACCAACCGTCTTACGGTGATAGTAAACACGTTTACGTTTCATCAAAATGTTTTAATTTTTACTCAAGTTATAGCTTGCGGATATGGATGGACGGTCACTCGGATTTCAACTCGTATTTACATCCTTATCATTTAAATATATATATATATATATATATATATTATATGGACAAAAATAATATACCCTGTAGTAATATGTTGCGGATGTATAAAACAGGGAAATCGCGAAGTACTTCGCATACTGTAATAGCAAATACAATCTTTCGATTTGTTTACAATGCATGTAACACTGCTGTTATTGTGTAAATAAATCGAAGGCTGGGATTTATAATACCATCCCCCGAATTTGGGATTAAAATTGGTATGATCGGATGGAGGAGGTTCTCCAGATTAAGAATATATGTATATATTCATTTATATATGTATAGATAGATATAGGTGTTATAATTGTAATTGTTATATAGTATTTAACAATTTTAAGTACGTAGAGTTTCAATTTATAATGAATTTCACACTTACACTGTGCCTTTTTCACATTAAAGCATCACTAAATTATTTCTACATATTTATTTTGTATTAATTATTGTAAAAACAGCTTTGTATCAACATTTCACTTTTTGTTCAATTAGATTATTCACACATTCTACATATTTTTGCAAACGAACTAAAGTAAATAAAGAAGAAAGGTTATACATAATTCTTGTTTCAAAAGGAACAGTAATAATATCCGTAAAAGAACATGAAGTGTTTAAGAATGCATATATCTTTCATGACACTAATTTTTCGCAGAACTGCTTTTTGCATTGGCGGGCTTCAGCCGAGCTGTAAAAAAATGTTATTCCAAAATTTTCTCAAATCGAATTAAAGAAAAATGTTTTATGTTGAATTATCGATATTTTTACATTATTTAATATAAAGTAAATGTATAGAAATAATTTAGTGAATTATTAATGGATATAAAAAAAACTATATATTTTTAATCTTTGAAAATCTGTTCAAACAAACAAAAACAGAAACAAAAAAAAGATTCCCAGATACTCTAATTTGGTTATAAATCAACAGATGGTACTTCCAAATTATTAGCCTCGCTATATATTATTACATTTAGATTTTACCTTAGTTAGAAGTGAAAGTGAAAAACAACAGAATATCTTTTTCAACACGTTTTTTATACTATAACTTTTCCTAACTTATTTTTACTCGGTAATTATACATTTTGGAAGAACGATTCTCTCACTTCATTGCAACTCGATTCAACATCATTAAATTTATGTCACATATATTTATATTACATATTCTGTATTTAACAAAGGCATAAATTTTTAACTTACCATTGTTTTTGGGAATATCCTCTTCATTTCAATTTTATGTAAATGCTCATAATGCGCCTTCCTTAATATAATAATTTCCGAAGCTTTCAAGCAAGATAAACACAGATCACATTCTGGTTTATTGCAAGACTTATGACAAGTATATTTAGTACAATCATTTAGATTGACTGCAATATTCTTATCCGATGTTATTTTTTCTTCTTTATTGAAGAATCTAAATGGATATATAACATATTAACAACTTAGCATGAAACATATTATGTAAATATACGAATTCAGAAAAACTTAAAGAATGAAATTACCTTTTATCAGTTAGAAGAGGTGATCCAACACCAACCAAGTTTAAAACATTATATAAAATTTGTTGGTACAACAAAGCATTAGGTTTGAAATGTGCTGACGAAAGATTGGGCGACATATTAACCTCCATGAGATGAACTTGCAACTTATCATCAACAATTAAATCAAAACGTAAAAGTTCAAAATATTTGCCATTTTTAAAAGGTTGCATTGCTTTTGCAATGTTATTTATTTTGGATAAGATAGTCTGGCGTACAATTTCGTCAACTTGCAACCAAATTACAGATGGGTCTAAAGATTGATCTCGTACGTATGCATCGAAAGAAGATCGCATACTACCCCCAAACCTTTCGAAATATTTTATCAAAGAAGGAATTTCCCACGTGGGCAAATAGTCATTTCCAATGACATATTGATTAACATTTGCATAATCTAATGGATAATATTTATTAGGACAGTAACGAAATAAAATATCTCCCGTATACATATATATCATTAATGGTTCAATCGACGTCAGAACGATATAAACTCCAACATCGAACTTATGTCCATCTACCAAAAAAGGGTTTTGAACATATTCTTGTAAAAAACTATCGGACGCACTCAAGTTTATGGAATTTGAAGGTTGAATTTTAATGGATCTGTGTTTGTTGTTTTTCTCAACAAATATTGAATCGGGATTATCTTTGACAAATTTTGCAAATTCTTCCTTCTGTTCTGGCCAGCGGAAAGCTTTAGGCATAAATGGTAATGAGGCAGTGGATAAATCAACTTTGCTGCTAATGAATCCTATACCAGGAAAATGATTAACAATTTGATGTGGTAAAATATTTCTCATCCTTGCACCCATTTTAAGAAAAGGGTACTCATGTGCCCAGAGTAAATTCCAATCATCATTTATAGATGTTTGTTTATATCCCATTTGCCTCAATATTTCTAGTATATGATGGAGATGTATATCTGTTGGTTTAAATGGAGGATAAATTGCAAATTTATGATAAATATTTACTGATGTATCAGTGGGCTGTACATCATTGATTTTTTCAGTTTTCCATAACCTCTTATCCAAATATCCAAATTCTAATAATACCGGAGTAGCAATAGTAATTAAAAGAAATGCCAATATTACACGAGTAGGAATTTTTCCAGCCGATTTTACTTCATTCCACGATTTGTCTTCCTAAAATTAATTTCTATTTAAAATGCACAATAACACAAAACCAAACTGTACCACATTATCCAACTCCATTGCGTGCATTGGAGAAACCATTGTACAAACAAATTTTATAAACCATTGTACAAGCCTACAAGTAACCAATCTTAGATTTTTCACTCATACATACGCAGGCGAACGCTTTGACAATGAAAGAAATTACAATAAGAATGAAATAGAATGAGGAAGAGAAGGGGCAAAACATTAGGCACTTGTTTAGGTTTGCCTCAAATATTCTACTACTAAAGAGGCCAAATGCCTCAAAAAAGGCTCAAATCTGCTATAGAGTGTTGGCGTGTTCGGTGCCGTTTGTCTGCCTATGTGATTCGGATTTTATATCTATGTCTGTCGATCTGAATTATTTGATAATTGTCCAAATATTTGTCTGTTGAAGACCGCAATTTCCGTAGTTTTTGTGATGTAATATTAATGTACCTGAATTGTACTTGATTTTTATATATTTATTCTTGTTTAAATTATTACAAGTAGTTTGGCTAAGCATTGTAAATATCATATGGGTATCAAATAGGCCTCCTGGGGAACCGAACACCCAAGAAAGATCGGTAACGCGCCAACATTCCAACCTCAGAGGTGGTGAGGAAAAGCAATTCATATAACAATTAACTATTCAATTAACTTTTGCCTCTAAAATTTGCCAGAAAATCTATATTAAATTATTAATTAAATTTAATATGAAATATTATTTAATATTTTTAATAATTCCCATTAAAAAAACACTCACAAGAAAAGTTCTTATTTTAAAGACCTTTTTTTAAAGCTCTGTGTCGGAAAAGGCGCAAATTCGATCAGGTAATCTCAGTTGTGTGTAAATATTGAAAACCATATGATTCTTTGGTTAATTCTTTGCCTATAGAATGATAAAAATAAATATTATGCCTATACAATGATCGCGTGATTAAAGGAAACTTAGATAATCAACAAACTGTAAACGAGTCCAACTTTCCCTTAAGCGGAATGCTACACATTCAATAATTACTGATGCGATCCAGTATCGCGATCTTTATTGAACGTTTGGCATATAATATAAATGTATCCATATCACCAACTATTTAAGTAATTTGAAATCCAGATCACGGTTCCTGGGTCGCGTAATATTTATTGAACGCTTAGCACATTTTATGAGATGAATTTGCGACACGAAGGACCGAAGTAATGAAATTATTAAAAATCGCCCTACTTTTATTGAAATTTTATTATTTATTCATATGCATATAAAAAATTTCTCATTTTAAAATATTTGGTGAATTTTTCACTGTCCAGGAACCATTTATTGCTCCAATACTTTCATTGAAAATTTTTCTTCAAAGCCAAACACACTTTCCTTCGGTTTTCTTGCAACTTTTTGTATAAAAAGGTATGAAAAATTAAAGAAGTATTGAAACAAAATCTGTTTTTTCAATATTTCTTTCATAAATACCATTTACCACAAGTAAATACTGGCGCGATAAATTTTGAACGTGTAGCAATCCTCCGTGATCCATAAGGAACGTGTACTAGGCAGCTTAGGGACCTTTACTTTACCTTTTAAAATAAGTATTGAAGCAAAAAATGGCTCCTAGAAAGTGAAGAATTCACTAAATCTTTGAAAATAAGAAATTTTGTATATGAATATAAATAATTAATACATTTTTAATAAAAATTGGGTAATTTTTAATTATTTTATTACTTCGTTCTTTCGTATCGTGAATTCACATCACAAAATGTTCACAAATTTCAATCAATATTGTATGCTAAACGTTCAATAAAGATCGCGATCCTAGATCGCATCAGTAAATATTGAAAGTACAGTAGTCCCTATTACCGCTGCTCATGGTATACGGAAGTGGCGTATTTATATGTAGTGGCGAGTCTCAATTTTCATCATGCTATAGGGAGGTAGCGAAATCCCATTTTTCACACCCAGAATGCACTTTTGACAGAAAAACAAACATAGCCGCTCTGGTGACCTAGTTGCCGGTAGTTCATATTCACCAAAAGGAGTTACACAGATTCAAAATTGTTTTTTAAACTAATTATAACAGAAGAAAAAATTACTGTAACAGAAATGGATATTCCAGGTGTTAAAAATTCATTTTAACAATTAAAGAAAATTTATAATTCTAAGGTATGTATACACATTTTTATAGAGCTGAATTTTTTTTAATTTAAAAGTTTTATATACGTTTTATATTTTAACACTTAACGAAAAACTGTATATTTTATAAAATTTATTTATATTAAAAAAAGTTAATGAAAAAACTACATATGCAACTATAAAGTGCTTTGTTTCGTTTTAAAATTCGTGCCTAGTTGCATACCTTATATTGGGGTGGAAGAGTACAAAAAGAATACTTAAAATGTAACAAAATCAACACATTTATATATATATTCATTATGTACGTGAAAGAGTTAAATGATACTACACAAGAAGGGGTCTTTCAAGAAAATTTGGGCTTAATTAACCAACGAGAAGATTTAGTAATTGAAGCACAAAAAGCATGCTCACTAGCTAGATGAGTAAAAAGTTGATCGCTCCCTTAACGAAATAAAATATTTCTCAACGATGAATTACATCAATATTATCAATAATCTTATGTCAAAGTAGTTGAATACGATTGTAAATCACTGATCTACGCCGATCAAACGTCGTGAATAGCTTGATGTAAATAAATCTTGATGAACAAAACTCTAAAATACTATCTATTTTAATAAAATTTATAGCAATTGAAAGCAATGTGGAACCCCTATATTATAAATAAAGTGAAGGCGTTTTTAGATTTAATTAGATGATGTTTTTAGATGATGGTAGTGTAATGGAGCGGGGACCTTTTAAGGGCGATAATTTTCATTCGCATCTCTCAATACTAGATATTAATATTTTATTATGAAATTTAAGTCTACAGAATTATAAAACTACCGTACAAGACAGCTAAAAATTAGCTAATCTATTACCTATAGGTTACCAGTAATTAATGCAATTGTTATCCGATAGTTTACTTTTGTTTTGTTTTATTTCTCCTCTTTTACTACACGTCGGTGTGATTATCTTACTCGCTTTCCCTCATTGCTTTGGCTCATTTGCTACATATATTTTGCTGTTCTAATTTTTAAACTATCTTGGAAAACTATCTGTTACTCTTTGGTTAACAGCGCCCCCTGCAATGTTTATTTGTTTGGTTAGATATTTATTACTGAAAAAGGTTTCTTTGGTTATTGTTTTGGTTATAGAAAACTAGTTGTTCTGTTGTTACAGAAAACTTGATGATCGAATACGTTGTCATATGCTACAGGTTATTGTTTTGGCTAAAAATTGGTTAACACTGCTTAAAGTATCAATTACCTTGTTGTTCTTCAAAAATAAATTGTAAATTCTTTTTTCATTTTTATACTCTCGCAACATGTTACAACAGACTATAATAATTTAGAGATAATAGTTTTGAGACAAATATAGTTATATATTATAATATAAATTATCAGGATGATAAGTCAGTTAAAATCCGGGTCATTGTCTATCCGTGCAACCGATAATTTGAGTAAAATTTTAGATATCTTGATAAATCTGGCACATATGTTCCTTCGCACTCTGAGGAGGTCTGTATTGCAGGTTGACGGAATCGGACAACTACCACGCGCACGAAATGCCGTTAAACGAAAACCTAAAAAATGTCGTAACTAAACCACAAAATAAAATACAAAACTGTAATTTTGTACTTAAAATTAATATTAATACCTTAATAGGTTAAGGAAGATAACCACGTCCACTCCCCACATAAAAGTTATATTGAAAACTACTAAAAATGCGATAATTCATTAAATAAGTATTCAGAAGCAATAAATTTCACTGTCGAGACGGCACTTAAGGGCTTCATGGGAATCGATAAAAAAATTGGAGAAATGGGGTGGCACCGGCTACTTTTAAGTGAAATCCTCTAACTCAGGAACTGCTATACCAATTCCAACTAAATTTGGTATATAACATTATCCTGATATTTTTATGCTAGATTGTGAAAATAAACGAAATTGGAGTACAACCACACCTACTGTATAATTTACAGAATATAAATTAAACAGCAATTAAGATATCGGTGCAAAACTTTGCACAAATAGGGCCTACATGGTATGCTATAACACGTTCAAAAATTTCCGAAATCGGAGTATAACTTTTCAAGCCCCCAGGTACCGAATTTATGGACCCAGTACCTATGGCTGACTTTGTACCGAAAATATCGGTCAATCTGTGAGATACATTATTGAAATTTAGAGTAACTCTTTTTTGATATTATTATGAACTTGTGTCGAAAATGGATAAAAACAAGTAAGTTCTTCCCATAGTCCCCATATACCTCATGCAATGAAATTCGGACTTCTGGTTAACTTTATACCGCATATATCAGTCAATATGTAAAATACTTAGCAAAATTAAGCCTATAATACAGGATATACTATAGTTTAATGCCGAAAATATGTGAAATCGGTCTACGAATTACCCCAGCTCGCATTTACTATAACGATTTTCGTTATTCTAGCAAACTTTAAGACACATATGTTGGTCAATGTGCGAGTTATTTTCATAAATTTGCGTGGAAACTATTCTCGAGTATACTTGTGCATTGCCAAATTTTTCTGCAATCAGTTCAAACCTTCCCTTAGCCCCAATGTACCCAATGTAATGATTCCCGACTTTCCAGTTGACTTTAAGTCCGATGTCGTGATTTTCAACTTTCCACCTTACTATAAATCGGTTATATTGGACAATATGTGTGATTTTAATGAAATTAAGTGAGCATGCGTTCTTAAACATAATGTGGTTTAGCGCGGAATATGAATGAAATCGGTCTTAACCTTGGTCTAAGCCCCATGACCTTAATATAATGATTTCCGCTTCTATGGTTGAAATTTTCGCAATATACCAAATATATTAAGCTCAGCACTTTTGGTTGAGTTTGTATCACATCTATCACTTGAGTTAATTGGGTTGATTTTAATATAACTATTTCAAACACGAAGCAAAATGTAGTTATGAAACTTAGTGAGTCTATGAAATATAATATAAGTTAATAAGATACCAAATGTGATTAATATAACACAATCAAAGGTCCGTTGAATAATGAATGTCGTATTCTTACGCGACATCTTTTAACATAAAGTTTTGTTAAAACCTGAAAATATGCCCCCGGATTTAACCTTTGAAAATACACGATTACCAGTACACGAAAACCAGTACACGATTACACCCGAACTAAGCCCTTCCTTACTTGTTTAACATAAATTTTCAGGCCTTTGGTTTTTAGCCCCGAACGGGTCGGGTCTCAGTGGTATCATTAACAGTGATAGGCCTCTTTTTGGCTTCAATTAATTATTAAGTTTATATGGGTGTTTATTTTAGAATAGGGGTATAAAATACCTAAGATTAGGTCGAAACTAATTGCAATAAATCGCTTCATATTCTAGGTTGAGGTAGATTGGATTTTCAATACTTTTTGAATGCAAATCAAATGTTATATTTAACTACAACCCCAGTTGGATCAATTTAATATTCCTTGGTTTCATTCGTGGTATAGGCCGATAATTAAGATGATAATGAAAATAATAGATGTAATGGTTCACGTTAGGATGACCCTTTCGTAATTCTTATTTATTTAATTTAGTTGGAAACTTACATATTAATACATCATAGTTCTATTTTATGTTTTTACAATTTTTATACTCTCGCAACTTGTTGCTACATAGTATATTAGTTTTGTCCTAGAGTCTTATATAGTTTTATAGTCTTATATATATATTATATATCCTATATATATACAAATGATCAGGATGAAAGACGAGTTGAAATCCAAGTGACTGTCTGTCCGTCCGTCCGTCCTTGCAAGCGATAACTTGAGTACAAATTAAGAATTTAGATGAAACTGGGTACACGTGTTCTCTGTCACCGTAAGACGGTTAGTACTGCGGATGGACGTAATTGGACATCTGCCACGCTCACAAAATGCCATTAATCGAAAACCGTTAAAGTGCTATAACTAAGCAACAAATTAAGATATAAACATGTTATTTGGTATAGAGGTTCCTAGTAGGGTGGGCATTTCTGGGCAAAAAAGTTTGTAAAGTGGGAATGGCCCCGCCTCCAAATAGGTTTAATATACATATCTCACAAACGGTTACAGCCATATCAACCAGACTTGCTTAGAATAAGTTTTTCTACAATTCCCTCAAATACTGGGAAAATGAGTGAAACCATGCCCACCTCCCAAAAAAAGCTTATGTTGAGAACTACTAAAAGTGCGTTAACTCGCTGAAGGAAAACGTCAGAACCATTAAATCTTACAGCAAATATGATACGGAAGGTTTGCATAGGAATCAGTAAAATTTTGGCGATAGGCATGGCCCCGCCTACGCTTAGGTGAAATCCCATATCTCAAGAACAGCTTAACCATTTGAACCAAATTTGGTATGTAACATTATATTTGTCTTCTTATGTTGCACTGTGTAAATGAGCGAAATCAGATAAAAATCACACCTAGTTCGCAGATAACACAATTTTAAATTTCATCTGATCCTTTCACTTTAAAGTAGATAAATCGAGCATCAATTAAGATATTGGAATAATGCTTTTCACGAATAGTTCATTCACGCATATCATGCGTAAAAATGGTCGAAATTTTATTATAACTTTTCAAACCACCAGATACCCTATATATGGCCTGGAGTACCAATATCCGACTTTTTACCGAAAATATCGGTAAATCTATGAGATAACGTAATGAAATTCAAGGATTATATTTGCATGATAATTATTTGCTCTGGTGTTAAAAATGGGGAAAACCGAGTAAATACTTACAGTAGTGCCCGCATACCTAATATACCGATTTTCAAACTTCCGGTAGACTTTATACTGTATATTTCGGACAATATATAAGTTATCTCTGTGAAATTCAGAGAGCGTCTCTTTCTGATAACTATGCCTCCGTGTGCTTAAAATGGATAAAATCGGGTAAATACTTCTCCTAGTCCCATATGTCTAATATAAGGATTTTCAACCTTCCGGTAGACTTTATACCATATATTTCGGACAATATGTAAGATATCTTAGCAAAATTAAGTGAACATGTAATATCGGATATACCATAGTTTAATGTCGAAGATGCGGGAAATCGGTCAACGAATTATCCCAGCTCCCATATACTACATATAATGATTTTCGCTATTCTAGCAGACTGTATGCCGAATATGTCGGTCACCGCGTGAGTTACTCTCACAAAATTTCGTAGAAACATGTCCCTGGTATACTTGAGTAATGAAAAGAGCTCATGTATCAGTGCAGAAGAATTCACGATTTTCCAACTGACTTTAAACCGTGTATGTTGGTAAATATGTGTGATATTTTAATGAAATTAAATTGATATGTTTTCTTAATCATAGTGCGGTTTGCCGCTAAATATGATAAAACTGGTCTAGACAATGGTCTAAGCCCCTTATTCCTAATATAATGATTTCCATTTCTCTGACTGACTTTTGACTCATATCGCCAACAGAAATTTTTAATTAAGCCACTTTTGTTGAGTTTATATCGCATATATCTATTATAGTTAATTTTGTAGATTTTAATATAAATATCTCTACTAAACAAAATATAGTAATGAAAGTAATATGATCTATAACGTAATATAAATTATTAAGATACCAAATATGGTTGTAATCGATTACCGGGATCGTCGAATAATGAAAGTTGAACTCTTACGCAACAATTTATAATATAAAGTTTTGCCATTACCGGAAAGTATTTCCTCTCCTGTGATCCTTGTATATTGCGGTTATACGCTTGTTACATTTTATACTGTTCGGTTACATCCGAACTTAGCCCTTCCTTACTTGTTAAATATTATCAGTTATATACATATCTACATTACTAATTACATTTTCATTCTTTCAAACATTTGTGTAGTACATACATATTATACATATTATTCAGTACATACATATTATATTCTTAGAATGAATTGAGTTACATAAATAGTTAATATTAATGCAAGCTTTTAATAATTTACAATTTTATATAACTTCTCTCCATTACTTTTTTCGTTTATTACACGTAAACTTGCGTTATTACAAATAAATAAGCTAAAATACTTCTATTGACTTTCTAATATAAGCAATAACCTTTTTAACTTAAATTAATTAATTCAGTTTTTAATAAGTAATTCATATAATCAAATAAAAAGTTAAAAATCAACTTTTTCGTAATTTGTAAAGTTCTATAATGTTCTAAATATATATTTTTGAGTATTTTGCAAAAATAGTTAATGACGTTTTAACAGCTAAAAGTAAAAATTCAAATTCAGTACATGTGCAAATTTTTCACAAATAGAATACAATATTTAACATATGTTAAGTATATGTAAACTAGATGCGCTATCTACAGTAGTTACCTTGAGTTTTGTGTATAACAATGTTAAAAAGCGTTACCGAAAGTTTAACATCTTTTGTTTAATAATTTTCAATTAGGTAACGCATATTATGGTAACCAAACAAATTATTAACATGATTACCCATGTTAAATAACCAAACAAAGGATGATTTTATATTGCACAAAATATATGTAGTTTCAATAGCGCCAATTTTCCGCTTCGTTCCTCTAAATTGTAGTTCGCCATAAGGCAGTTCTCAAACAGCGAACGAAGGACACTGTCCAAACTTCTTTGTGGCCCTTTGCCTTTACCAATAGCCGCATCAACATACAAAAAGAAATATATATTAATCACCAAAAAATATATTAACTTTTGTAATCAATATAATAACATTGCATAGACAGTGTACCTCTATCTTAACAGCGTTTCTATAGCCAACAGTTGCTTTGGCGATGACATGGGAAGTTTGGCCATCAACTCCCAAGTTGTTTTCTGTTTTATCGTTATTTTCTAAAAAATTCTTCTGCTCGAAAATGGTTTCGAATCACCAAATACAAAAACTCTCCTCGTGGTAGATTTCTTTAAAGTCACCAGTAAGTCTGTTAGAGTATTATGGGTTACCTGTGCATTCGAAGATATAATGATCTTTAGAATCTCTATCATCATCGACCTCGCCCTCAGACATTAAACGGACAGGCCCTCTTCTAGTATTTGGTATATCGTCTAAAATATTTAAATCTACGCTGTTGCTACTACCTGACATACTTGGTATGTTCAAACAATTCATGTCTTTTGCTCACTTTTGCTCAATTCTACTCACACTTTGTTACTTGGTCGTGAATTTTCGGCCAAAAACAATATGGTAACGATGCCAGCCTCCTTATTCGCCAGACATGGCTCCTTGTGACTTATTCCTATTTCCGAAAATAAAGAGACGCTTAAAGGGTTTTCGTTTTAAAAGTAAACAGGCGCTTCGCTGAAAGAGCTAAAGGCCATCCCAAAAATCGAGTTTGGGAAGTGTTTCGACGATTGGAAGAAGCGCAGGCATAAGTGTATAATATCGACTAGAGACTATTCTGAAGGCGACTACATTAACGTAGACGAATGAATAAATATTTTTTTCAAAAAACGAAAATTCCCTTTATTTTTTGAACACATCTCGTATACAGTAAAATGAAAGAATGAGATTGAATTAAAATTTTTTAAATATGGAAGAAGGTGCGGCCAAATCTTTTCAGCATCTCCTTGGATGGTGTGGCAATGGGTGAAATCGGATTAAAATCGCACCCACTCCCCATATAACGGTTTTATTGAAAACTACTCAAAGTTCGTTATCTCACTGAAAAAATATGCCAGAATCATTAAATTTCACAGCGAAAATGGTAATTAAAGGCCTCAAAGGAACCGGAGCAAAAATTGGCCAATGGGTGCGGCACCACCACTTTCAGGCGAAATGCTATCCTTTCATAAATATATATATTCGAAATCCTTCCTATATCTCAGGAACTCCCCCTGCGGGTCGGGGGATAAGAATAACTCGCGGTAAGGCATGCGCGCTGTAAAAGCCGACTAAACTCCATAAAAGACACTGCATTTGAAATAGATTTCGCTCTAAAATATGCTTAGCCATATTAGAAATATTGCTATATTACTTAGCTTGAAATGAGAAAGTAACAATTCTTAAACACATTGTATTACAATATTAAGTGTTACACATTTAAACACAAAATATCACACATAAACGGTTTAAAGTCAGATGGAAAGTCGGCAATTCTTGTATAGGACATTTTTGGGATAGAGGAAGAACTGCACTGATCACATTAACTCTTTTAATTATTCAAGTATATTAGGGATTATGTTGTCACGCAATTTTGTGAAGGTAACTCACAGAGTGACCGACATATTCGGCATAAAGTCTGTTCGAATAGCGAAAATCATTATACGTAGTATATGAGAGCTGGGATAATTCGTTCACCGATTTCCCGCATCTTCGACATTATACTATGGTATATCCGATATTACACATTCACTTAATTTTGCTAAGATATCTTACAGATTTGCCGTTATATATGGTATAAAGTGTACCCAGAGGTTGAAAATCCGTATATTAGGTATAGGAAGGTTAAGGGAAGTGCTTACCCGATTTTATCCATTTTAAGCACATGGACACATCGTTATCAGAAGTAGACGCTCTCTAAATTTCAAAGAGATAACTCATGTATTGACCGTCATATATGGTATAAAGTCTACAGGAAGGTTGAAAATCCTTGTAATAGGTGTATGGGGGCTAGGGTAAGTATTGACCCGATTTTTCCCATTTTTGACACCAGACCACACTATTATCATGGAAAGATAATCCTCCAATTTCATTACAATATCTTACAGATTTCCTGATATTTTCGATAAAAAGTCAAATAGAGGCACTGAGGTCTTAATATTAGGTATCTGGTGGCTTGAAAATTTATAATCAGATTTCGTCTATTTTTACGCATAAGATGGCATATCATGAAGGCACTATATGTACAAAGTTTGATTTTCATATCTTAATTCGTGCTCGATTTATCTGCTTTGAAGTGAAAGGATCAGATGAAACTTAAAATTGTGTTATATGAGAAGTAGGCGTGGTTTTTATCCGATTTCGTCCATTTTCACAGCGCGACATAAGGATGCGAATATAGTCACATACCAAATTTTGTTGAAATCGGTTAAGGCGTTCTTGAGACGTGGGAATTCTCCTAAAAGTGGGTGGTGCCACCCCCATCACCAGAACTTTAGACGGATTCCTATCCAACCCTTCCGTGTGATATTTTTTGCAAGATTTAATGTTTCTGACGTGTTCCTTCAGCGAGTTTACCCAGTTTTGTAGTTTTCAACATAAGTTTTGTATGGAGGTGGCGTGGTTATTATCTGATTTGACTAATTTTCTCAGTATATGAAGAGATGCTAGAAAAACTTACTCGGAGCAAGTTTGATGGGTATAGCTTTAACGGTTTCCGAGATATATATATTAAACCTGTTGGAAGACAGGATAACGCCCACTTTGACAAAAAAATTTGCCAACAGATGCCTCATCCTACTAGGATCTTCTATACCAAATTACACGTCTCAATTATTATGTTAAAATTATGTCTTAATTTGCTGTTAGTTATAGCACTTTATCTGTTTTCGATTAAATGCCATTTTGCGGGTGTGGCAGATGTCCAATTACGCCCATCTGCAATACCAACCGTCCTACGATGACAAAGAACACGTGTACCAAGTTTCATCAAAATATCTCAATTTGTACTCAAGTTATCGCTTGCAAGGACGGACGGACGGACGGACGGACGGACAGACAGTTACTCGGATTTCAACTCGGTCTTTTCATCGTGATCATTCATATATATTTATGTCTATATCTAACTCGTTTAGTTCTAGGTGTTACAAACAACTGTTAGGTGAACAAAACTACTATACTCTGTAGCAACATGTTGCAAGAGTATAAAAATGCATCGCTGAAAGAGCTAAAAGCTATACCAAAATGAGAGTTTGAGAAGTGTTGCGACGATTAGAAGAAGCGCTGGCATAAGTGCATAATGTGAATATTTTGAAGGCGACAACATTAATGTAAACGAATAAATAATTTTTTTTTTTTAAACGAAAATTCCCATAATTTTTTTAAGACGCCGCTACATACATTGGCGCTACTACATACGTACATTGTGTTAAAATCAACCCAAATAGCTCAAATAATATATGTGATATAAACTTAACGAAAGGGACTAAATTTGACTTATTGGGTATATAAGGAGACCAGAGAATCGTAAATCATTATAGTAGGGATATGGGAAATAAGGGATCTTGGCCGATTTCATTCATATTCAGCACTCAACTACATTATGTTTCAGAACGAATGTCCACTTAATTTCATTAAAATATCACGCATATTGTCCAACATAAATTAAATCAAGTGAAAAGTCGTTAATCACTACATCGGGTATATTGTAGCTACAAGAAAGTCTGCGTTGATTGCAGTGTTTTTTGGCATTACGCAAGTATACTCAAGAATATGTTTCCGCGCAAGTTTGCTGAAATAACGGGAATCATTATATATAGTATATGGGAGCTGAGGTAATTCGTTGACCGATTTCACCCATTTTTGACATAAAATTATAGTACATCCAGTATTATAAGTGCACTAAATTTCGCTAAGATATTTTGCATATTAACCCATATATACTTATATTAGGTATTTGGGGGCTATATATAGTATTGATCCGATTTTATAAATTTTTTTCTTCGCGACTTATTGTTACCAGAAAAAGCTGCTGCGTGAATTTCATTAAGAAACCTTACAGATTGACCGATATACATTTATATGCTAAAAAATCAACCGGAAGATTGAAAATCCTTATATTAGGTAAATAGGGGCTACAAAAGTATTGACCTGATTTTAACAAATTTTGACGCAAACCCATGGTATTATTTTTAAAAGATTCCCTCTAAATTTCATTAAGAAATCTTACAGGGGCGACCAATATTTTCGCCAAAAAGTCAGCGATTTTCACTTAGGTCCACATATTCGGATTTGGGCGCTTGAGTAATTATATTCCTTCTTCGGCAATTTTTAGATGTGAGATTGCATTCCTTAAATGAATAAAACTCATGCAAAGTTTTGCTCCGATATCTTAATTGTTATTTATTTAACGTATTTATTTAGTGAGTCATCGCACTTTTGGTAGCTTCAACATAACCGCTATATGGAGAGTGGGGGTGGTTATCATCCGATTTCACTTATTTTCGCACTGTTTGTGGAAGTACTGGAAAGTATTTGTCCTCAGCAAGTCTGGTGGCTGTAGCTTTAGTGGTTTGTGAGATATTAACATTAACTGTGACAACTGGCTGCGGATCAACTGCTCCGGACGCCCAAACCTAAATTTTAATAACTCAATTATATTACCAACATTGTTCGGGGGTATTAGCAGTGACTGGACCGCTTCATGTGGGTAAACTTTCAGGCACTTCAATAACCGTTGGTTGTTCTCGAAGTTGCTGTACCCATAAATCGCAGTTGACTCGAGGAAAGCCGTATAAAATATTGGCCAATCTTCTGGCTTTCCACAAAAATCTGACAAATCCTGCAATTTCCTGGCCAAACTCGATGACTGTGTTGCTGTAGAACTCGTATTGTGGAATGTAAGTTGTCGTTGAATTGGAGTGAATCGAAGGCGATAAATCGCTAAAATAGTTGAACTGCACATATGGTTTGTCACAGCTGTACTTGCTCCAAAGAGTGGCGGCGGGTAACGGGTATCGACAGGATGTGACAACGGTGCTGTGCAGTTAACTGTAGCTGGTGATTCCTGTTGATAGGTGTATTCACGCAGAGTGCTTCACCACGTGATTTTTGCTCACTAATTGTCATATGGGCGGCCGAAAAACTGTTCTCTAGCATGACGATGTATTACCCTGGCTGGGTTTTGACGATGCTGCGGATGATGAAGTAGCATTGCAGTCCATATTTGGCGAACTGGTTGAAGTCTGGCTGCGGGGTGATTTACCCATTGAAAATTAACAATTCACAAACCAATAACATGCGAGCAAACAAAGGTATGCGAAATAAAGAATTTGTCACCAATTAAGTGGGTGAACTTAACTCATTTCACGGTTTCATGGTTTGATGGTTTATTTCTAAAATACAATTCGATTATTAAATTATATGCAAATTCCAACGACTATTACTTCCCGCAGTGTGTCCTTCCACTTTCCTGGCTCATCGATGACAAAGCTCAAATATGAGCTGCACTGGTTTATACTCACACAGAATTTGCATTTATCGTATAGTCAGCACAGTCAGAAGAGGGGAACAACACACTGCAGCTTACAAACAAAAATTACATAGATAAATTTACATTATTTATCTATATAACAATTGCAGTTTGCGCCTACCGCTTTATGCGAAGAGACAATCGAACAAACAAGTATGAAACTGTAATTGGAAACATAAGTATGTACATAAATACGATTAGTGACAATTTAAGAACTTAAAAGAGATTACAAATGAGACGGTAAAATAAACTTAAATATTAAATGTAACATAAATATAGATGACATTAATGTGGACAGGAATATATAACAAAAATACACATTTGACATTAATGTGCGGATACGAATATACAACAATTACAGGTCATAGCCTCACGGAGTTTTATTAGTATATTTTGCTTCGTATCTGAGATATTTATATTAAAATCTACCAAATTAACTAAACCGCATTATGTTTAAGAAAACATATCCACTTAATTTCATTAAAATATTACCACATTGACCAACATAAACGATTTAAAGTCAGATAGAAAGTCGGTAATTCTTATAAGGGGGACTTTTAGGATCGAGGAAGATCTGCACTGATAACATTAACTCTTCTCATTACTTAAATATATTATTGAACATGTTTCCACGCAATTTTGTGAAGGTAACTCACACAGTGACCGACATATTCGGCATAAAGTCTGTTAGAATAACGAAAATCATTATATGTAGTTTATGGGAGCTGGGATATTTCGTAGACCGATTTCACACATTTTCGACATTAAACTATGGTATATTTAATATTACACGTTCACTTAATTTTGCTAAGATACCCTTCATATTGACCGAAATATATCATATGAAGTCTGTCCAGAGGTTGAAAATCCTTATATTAGGTACATGGGACTAGGGGAAGTGCTTACTTGATTTCATCCATTCAAGCACATGGACGCACTGTTGTCAGAAAGAGGCGCTCTCTGAATTTCACAGAGATAACACTTATATTGGCCGTTATATATTGCATAAGGTCTACCGCAAGATTGAAAATCTATATATTAGGTATATGGGGGACACATAGGACACAATATAATAAGACAAAGATTCGTTCTAAATTTCAATAATACATCTCACAGATTGACGGATACTTTAGGTAAAAAGCCAGCAATATAATGTCTCGGGATTTGACTTGTTTTCCCAGTGCATCCGGAGGTGCCAGAAAGAATTGTTTTGAGAAAGTTTAATTGATATAGCTTTAGTGGTTTGGGAGATATGTACATTAAATTAGGGGGCGGAGCCGTTACCACTCTTCAAAATTTTCAACCCACAGATGCCCCTTCCTACTGTGATTGCCTGTACAAAATACCAGTTTTATATCTTAACTTGAAATTTCGTTATAGCACTTTGCAAATTACAATGGACCGATTCTGCCCATCTGCAATACCATCCTTCTTATAGTGCCATGGAATACGTATAGCAAGTTTCAAGATATTTTAATTTTTACTCAAGTTATCGCTTCAAAGGACGCACGAACAGACACACCCCGGAATTGCACTAAAATAGTGGAAATCGTACTAACTTTTCAAGCCCCCAGATAGCAAATATGTGGACTTCAATGAATATGCCTGACTTGGTACAGACAATATGTTTTATTGATAATATCGTGCCCTTGTGTCAAATATGGATAAAATCGAGTAAGTGCTTCCCTTAGCCCCCCATATCACTAATATAATAATAAAAATTTTGAACGCCCGGTTGACTTTATATTTATATCTGTCAATATGTAAGATATCTTAAAGAAATTCAGGAAGTGTCTTTTTCTAATAATAATGTGTCCTTGTGTCAAAATTTGGTAAAATCGGCTCCATACTTCCCCTAGCTCCAAAATACGTAATATTATGTAAGAATTTTTGATATTCCAGTTCACTTTGTACCGCCTTTATCGGTCAGTCTGCGAAACATTAAAATGAAATTCAGAGAACATCTTTTCTTAGGAGTAAAGTCTACTGATGCCAAAAATTGGTAAAGTGGGATATAATATATACTAGAATTAGTATAAGAATTCCTACCTTTATTTCGCTATATACTGCAGATATCGGGAAGTATATAAAATATCTCAGCAAAATTTTGTGAAATAGATTTACGAATTACCCCGGCCTCATGTACAACATATAAAGGTTACCGGTATTCTAATGGACTCTACGCCGAATATATCAGTCACGTTTTGAGTTGTCTTCATAAAATTGAGGGAAAATAAGTTCTAGCAATGTTTAGTATAATGCCCAAAGTAAATGTTATCTGATTCCCCTTCTCCTAGCCACAATATAGTGATTTCTGATTTTCCAGCTTAATTTCAACAGTTTATTAGATCAATATGTGTGATATCTTAATGAAATTAAGTGGGCATCTTTTTTAACCATAATATTGTTTAGAGCTGAACATGATCACCAGACCTTGCTTATTTTATTATTTCAAATAATTGGTACCAGAGATATCTTGCTCACCTCAAGACACCTTTTGCTGAGGAGCATCAAGAGTATAGGAGCAAGGGAATTAAATATAAAAAAAATATCGAATATAAAAAAAATATCGAATATAAAAAAAATATCGAATATAAAATAAAATGCCTCTTACCAAAAAAAATCGCAAAAACCCATCCTTTTAAACTTAGAACTAGCCAAAAGACTTTAATATAATATAACATTAACACTTTACACTGAAGCCGAAAATTTTTTAAGTTTTTGATTCAATGAAATATGAAAAACCATATGATATTCATAATGAAAAACAATTAATTCCGTTTTCTTTGGAAATTCTCACACCGTTAAAATACCAGGATATAGTGTAGCAACGAGCTGGTGTAAGTACAAAAGTTGACAGGCGACCGCTTTATGGACCTTCATTACTCCACGAATAGACCACATGATCGAACTTATGTTATGTGAAGAGGGTATATGATATTGCAATATAAATATGAACAAGCTTAACAATTTCTTTGAAACAAAAATGTAACCAAAACAATGAAATTGAAAGTTGATATTAAATTCGCATGTAAAATTCGACATTGGCTTACCCTTTTTTTTTTAGATATTTTATTGTTATAATTTTTTTGTTTTTAAATGGGAAAGAAACAATTTCTATATTATCTAACTAATATGACTAAAAAATCTGTTTATCTTGCATATTGCTTGCAGAATTTGATTTAAATTATTTTATATAGCATAAAAAAAAAAATTTTGCTTGATTTTCTATTTTTACGGAAGCATACGTGTTACGGACAGCACTTCTTATAAAATATTAAAGGAAAAACTTTAGAATAACATCCCCCGAATTCGAGGTTAAAATGGGTATGGGCTGATAGAGGAGGTTCTGCAGATTAAGATACATATATATTTGTATTTTAAGTTCAAAATTTAACAATTTTAAGTAATTTTTCGATTTATAATGACTTTTATATTTATACTATGCACTTTTCATACATTATCACTTTACTAAATTGTTTCTACATATTTATTTTGTATTAATTATTGTAAAAACAGCTTTAATTCAGCATTTCACTTCTTGTTCAATTCGATTTATTCACACAAAAAGAAAAGGGTTGCATGCTATCAAGTAATAAGTGTTACCATATATACATATTTTGCAACGAACCCAAATAAAAAAAACAAAAAAGGAAGATTACACCTAAATGCAGAAACCATAATCGTGTGATGGGCAACGTAAAAACTTTCAGTATTCCCCTTCTCTTGATATGAGAATGCGTGGGATGCTATTCGAAAACCCAACCGAACTACTTAACCCACTGACATTCTTTATTTTCTTTCCAATTTGAATCTCCATCGCCATAAAACTCTTTTTTCCAAATAGGTACAGATTTCTTCAAATGTTCAATAGCGTATGAAACTGCGTCTAAAGCGGCTTGGCGATGGGGAGATGATATAGCAATAACAACACTTGCTTCCTTTGGAGCAACCAAACCGAGGCGGTGATGGATTGCTATGTTCACTACGTCTTGCCAGTGTGATCGCACTTCAGCACAGATTTTTTTCAGTTCTTTTTGAGCCATTGACTCATATCCTTCGTATTCAAGCGAACGTACCTATAATGAAAAACATACTTACGTAATAGTTAACTATTATTGTAACATTTATTTACGTACGATTTTTCCTTCAAAAGAATTTCTAGTGGTCCCTACGAATATGGAAACAGCACCACAATCTCCATGGAATACTGAATTTGTTATGGCTGCAACATCCAAAGGTTCAAAAGTTATTGATAAAATATTAGCCATAACTTTTTATCCTCCACTAATTGCTGGAATTATAGCAACCTCGTCACCTTCTTGTAGATTCACTAAATTATTACAGTAGCATTCGTTTACCGCAATAACACAGATATCCTTAATACAATCTAGTTCAAACTTTTTGGAAATCTGATTCAAGAGTTCAGATACTTGTATTTGTTTTTCAGTAACAAACGTTGTTGAACGTAACCCAGAAAGCTCACGCGCTTTGGCAAAAAATAGAAGATTAACTTTCACAAAATTTGCATTTACATCACCACTCATTACAAAAAAGTGACAAGGACAAGGATACCATGACACGTGACTCCCTCAGTTTTCTTTCAATCGCGTTCCCTGATTAAGTTGGTAGGGCTGAAGATTAGGGAATTTTGAACAGCTGATATCAAAAAAGTCGGGATGCCAGAAAACCCGCTAAAAATAATTGATAAAATCAGTATGAAACAAAATTTCAACGAATGACACAGATTATGTAGAATTTTGAGAAACTACAGATTTTTGGATATTCTTTTTTACGCAGCTTAGTATCCAGCTCTGAAGAAATGCAAAAACTTCATGTAAAAAAACGCTTAAGAAAAGACCAAATGAAATGGGGCTAGTATGCAGCTCTGAAGAAATCTAGTACTAATTTTCACTAAATTTTTTCAATAAAATGCGAATATGGCAATGCTGGTTTTGCGAAGAAACATGTAATCAACAATTGTTTCTTGAAAGAAAGTGAAATAGGCGCGTCATGCGAGTATCGTGAAATAGCGAAATTTATAATTTATCTAAATTAAATAATAATACTAATTATTGAAAATTTTTAAAATGGAAGACAGGATTTGTTCATCAAAACGCAAAAATTGTGTGTTAAATTTTACAATGTTGGAGAATCGCCAACTTGCGAATTGCGTAAAGGAGTGGCCCAGGATCTGGGATATTAGTAACACGTTGCATAGCAATAAAAATCCTGTGGATCAGGCCTGGCTACATATAAGCAATGCTCTAGAAAAAAGTGGTGAGTTAATTTATGTTTTGTATTCCGTATTTTATTGTTTCTAATCAAATTTATGTCTTACGTCTTACGTCTTATGTCTAATAAGATCAAAAGTGGCAGCGCTGGAGGGGAAGTTATGGAAACTCCATCATTTTCGGAACACGTTGACTGCGAGTTTGCGGAGGAAATGGCATTTTTGCCGAATGTATCCCACAAAAGGAAGTAAGTCTGCATAATTTGAACGTTCACCAAATAAATAATTAACTCATTCTACGGGACTTTTACATCTCCAGTATCTTGCGGAAAAGATTCGCTTAAATCGCCAATGAATAAATTCTAATGTGTCACTACCAAGTGCAACCGACTCACCCACGAAACGAGGACGGCGACCTACCTCTCCCCATAGAAATCAAGCATGGAATCGGCTTGATAATATACTAAAGATGCAAGAGGAAATGCTGGAAAGGCGGTTAAGTACCACGCGCAGCTCCCCTTCCGCACAGGCTCATTCCAGTTTTGATTGGCATTAAATCAACTACCTCGATCTGTTGGTGCCGACATGTGCATTAAAATAAATCTATTGCTACTAAAGAAGGTTGAAGAGCATAAAAATAAACACAACCAACGATGCTTAACATTTTTTTATAAGTATTTTTTAATAATAAAAATTTTTACTGAAATGAAAAACTTATAAGCTATAGTCTTGATGTATTTCTTTTATATGAGATAAATAATATAATTTTAAAAAAAGTGGCATTGTTTTGCCAGGGAACAGAGATATTAGTAGAATTAACATAGTCTGTTAATATTTTTCGTATATATTTTCCATAATCTGAATTTCTTCCGCGGTAAGTGGTTACGTTGGATTCATTTCGATTGCGTGTGTATACTTGGCAACGCTTCCCATACTCCTGCTATCCAATTTCCAGTGCTATCTTCAAAACCAGAAAAGGCATTTGAGTTATATGTTCGCCGACAGTTATTTGTAAGGAAATCAAACAATATGTAACATGCCGAAATAATAACTTGCACACGTTCATGTTTGCAAAATAAAAGTTTTCTAAGGCAAAGCCATCTCGCAGTTAAAATGCCGAAAGCATTTTCAATGCACCGCTTAGCTTGTAATTAAAAATCCTTTGCACTACCGAGAGTTGCGTGGTGCTATACGGTTTTATTAACCGCTTACACAAAGGAGAGGCGTCGTCTCCTACAATGAAATGTGTATTTTTTTTTGATTAATTACTGTGTCAGGAGGAAATGGACAGGTCATTCAGAATGCTGGTACCGAACTTAGAACTTCTCATAATATTATAGTCGCCTTCACTTTCATAAGCACCTATATCCAAATAGGTAAATTTGTAATTTTCATCACAGGTAGCCAGCAACATAATTGAATGAAAGCCCTATAAATCCAAAAATTTTAAATTCGTATTACTTTTCGGTACAAGCGAGGCACATAATGTGATCTCACTTTGTAGTTATAAAATATACTTCCACTTTTCGGAAGCGCTTTTATACTAATGTGTTTTCCGTCAATGGCGCCAACACAATTGGGAAAAATCCACTGGTTTTCAAAACTATTACCTATTTCCACCATATTTTGTTCCGTCCACTCAGGCACTTCATTTTTTAATACGGCGTATAGTACTTCACAAACATCTTTCACTATTCTGCCAAAATTCTTTTTGCTGATACGATAGGAATAAGTTAGGTGACGTTGGAAATCCCCCGAAGCCAGGTATCTATCAAAATATTTTTAAAAAAATTCTACCACGGTTAAAAAGACACTTTGGCAAAAATGTATAAAACCTACTCCATTACCACTTCCAATTTGGCTTTGATTGGAATAAACTCTTTTGGCCTACTGTTGCGTTTCGGACGTAGCTGACGCTCCACCATCTAATAAAGTTCATCAAAAACTTGTGGTAGTATGCGAAAATTTTCAACGAATAAAAATGGTGAATTTCGCAATGCTTCGAAATCGGACATGAACCTTCCAGTGTCGTTTCGTTCCTTAACGTATGGACTCACCCAATATCTCGCCGTCTTACGCTCTTGTTTTGGATTTCAGCAACCATCTCCATCATGGCACCACAATTCAATGTAATCATTAAATTCCTCCTACAATTAGTTAAAATCATTATTATGAAATATAGTTCATTTTGAAATCTTGTGTAAAACTGACCAATCTTCGTCTATATTCCTTAAATCGCAAGGAAAATATTTAAATACTTACACACATAAGTTTATTTTCTCTTGCTCTTATAATGTGGATCATTCACAAAGCGTAACCAGCTGTCAAAAATACTTGACTACAGCTCAGAAATAAAGAATTTTTTTTCTTGAGCAATTACTTAAGAACTGGGTACGGACCTTTAGAATGAAATTTTATCACTTTTAATACCGAATTCTTTTACAGCAGTAATTTCTTCGGATCCAGTAATAGTAAAATTTTATTTCTAGTTTATCCATGAGTAAGTTAATTATTACGCTTCAGAAATGAATTTCGCTCATTTATCTCTATTGAGATGATGTAATTTAATTATTTGTTAATATTAATATACTTTATTCTAATACCAAAATAGCAAATAGGCCTGATTCACCACGTGTGGCTATGCTTGTGCATCCTGGGGTGAGAATTGAGGCTTCTTCGACTTTCCTACACCAAGTTTGTGGGGACCTATGATCATTGTACAAACCTACAATTAATAAATCTTCGACTCTTCCCTCATGCATACGCAGGCAAATGCTTTTAGAATGAAAGAAATTGCAATAAGAATGAAATAGAACGAAGAAGAGAAGGCAAAACATTAGGCAGTTTATTAGGTTTGCCTCAAATTTTGTTCTACTAAAGCGGCCAAATGCCTCAAAAAGGGCACAAATCTCTTATAGAGTGTTGCCGTGTTTTGCCGTAAAATTTACTATTTTAAGTATGTTTTCGATAAATTTTCAAATATTTTTCGATTATTAGAATACATATAGATACAATTTAATTAGTTTCGATTGAATTTTTATTTATCGTATCATAACATTATTAATGTTTCCAAGTTTATCAAAAATATTTATAGATGATATAGATATAGATATAGATATAGACATAGATATTAAACGACATTAGTTGCCCCCAACCTAAAAATGAGCGTACAAGTAGCTTCTCAAGCTTTGAGTCATTCTGTTGCAAGTGCTATGTTTGCTCTTTATAACTCCGGGAAACTTAATACTTCTAAGTCTCCATCTTTTCTTAACACAGCCGAGTTCGTCCTCTTTTTTAGTAAATTGTTCAACATTTTTAATAGTAGCGTTTTTGGAGCAGTAGGGAATTTTGAAGAACATTTTTCAGCAACTGTGGACTAACTAAAATTTCTTGAAGTAGCCGAGGAGTTTCTTAACTCCATCAAATTGTACGATTCTTCCGGTCACGAAATACCAAACACTTTTAGTTTCATAAAAGGTTGGCTTCTCAATATAAGTAGTTTAAGACGTTTGTGGCGCTTCTGGTCGCATAAGGGATTCACACACTTAATGAGAAAATTGACTCAAGATAGACTTGAGAATTTTTTCGAACACATACGTAGAGACGGGAGATTTGATGTGAGAATAACTCCGCAGCGTTTCTCGTATCTTTCCAGACAAGCCTGGGGGATAGGATATATTCTATGTGTTGATAAAGGGCATTGTGAACTCTTGCCAGTTGACTAGTGTGAGTCATTTTCAAATAGCTCTCTCCATAGGGCCTGTAACGACGCTTTGGTTCAAAATACCTCTTGGCAAATTGTTTAAGGATTACCAAGACCTACTAATTCTACTTCATTTCAAAATCAAGGTAAATGTGGACATGGATGAAAGCAGCTTTCTGCATAAAAACGCTTTCGTATATTTTTGAGGCTACGTGTATTATAAATATTTTAAATAACATACTTGCTTAATTTTGTAAAGATTTGATGTTGGTATTACTGAGGAAGATTTTTTATTCACTTCGGAAAAGCAATATAGTAATTGCCAAGTAGTAAAACCACCTCTGAATTTATAGTTTTTCAATAAAAAATCTAAGATATTTATACCCAACATCTTGATTCTACTTTCCATAGGATCGGGTTTTCCCAAATATTATTTGAAAAAATGTTGGACGTAGAGCCATATTATTGTTGTGACAATTGTAATTCCAACGTGATAAAATGTCTATTTAAAAGAATTACCAAAGAATTCAAGATTAAAAATAAGAGTTACTAAAACATAAGAACTTAAAGGATTGATTAATTAGAATGTCACAAGAAAAGTTCTTATTTTAAAGACCTTTTATTTAAAGCTCTGTGCCGGAAAAGCCTCACAACGATCAGGTGATCTCAGCTGAGTGAAAATATTGACAACCATATGATTCTTTGGTTGACGACAACTTGCCAGAATCTACCCGGCATCGAAACTAGTAGTTACTAGAATGTTCGAATGGCGATATTGTAGCGACCTCGAATGTCAGAGCAAAACAGAATCGGCGATAAGCTGCCAGAATCAACCAGATAACCAGAGAACCTAGTAGTTGCCAGAATGTTCGAGTGATGATCTGTTGGTAACGATCTACTATATAAGGGCTGCCGGAGTGTCAGCAAGACACAGTTCAAATAAGAGTGTTGCTAAGTTACATAAGTACAAGTGAATTATAAGTAAACTCGAATAGCGAGTCACAAAGTGTCAAGTTATTAAATAAGAAATAAAGAAAAGTGTATAGCCATTAAATTGTGACTTTAATTGAACAATTCAGTGATCGAACTCGGAGCGGAGTTTCAACGTGAACGATTAATTTAGGAAATCCGTTACAATATTTAACTATTTTGAAACCCTGATCGCGGATCGTGGATCGCATGGTAACTATTCAACGTTTAGCACATTTTGCGATATGAACTCGCGATATGAAGTAACGGTGTATTGAAAAAATTAAAAGTCGCTCAATTTGCATTAAAAATTTATTATTTATTTATATACATAAACAAAATTTCTCATTTTAATAGATTTTGTGGTTTCTTCAATATTTAGGAACCATTTTTTGGTCCAATACTTTCTTTGAAATTTTTTCTTCAGAGGAAGATATGCTTTCCTTCGGTTTTCTTGCGGTTTTTTGTATAAAAACGTATGAAAAATTAAACAAATATTACCATACCAACCACAAATAACTACTGGCGCGGTAAATATTGAACTTCTAGCATTTACCCGCGATTCATCAATCATCAATAAGGATCGCCATCCAATAGGCACGGTCCATATTGAACGTCTAGCAGGCCTCCAAACTACGTCAGAAATAATTGGTGAAAAAATTCGTTATTTATGAGATCACAGTTGTAGTGAATTTTACGTTTGCTTCAAACTTTTATTTAAAGACATTAAATATAATTATTATTTAGGAAAGAGTGGGTTTTTGTAACAAAACACTATATTTTCTTCAAGAGTGTCAAATTTCAGAAACGTAAATATATATTTTGATTAGAATTCCCCGAAAATGTTATTTATTATTTCGACTTCGACTTACATATGTGGCATATGTCTAGTTGATATTTTGTATTGTATTGTATGAGAATTGTGAGCATATGTACATATCAATGCAAACATTTTATTATTGAATTTATTACCCACAAACTGGTAAATTAACATTATGCCGAAATTATTCTGTATATATAGAAAATCTTGAACCATACAGAATATGAAATTTCACTTTTCCGAAAGTATGTTTGTTCAAAAAAGTAAATTTTCTACTTTTTCTTTTCCCTTCATAAATTTTTGTCATCTTCATATTCCTAAACTGTTCAGAGTTTAAACATGCGAATATGCATACATAGCTCGAACATATCTGCATAACATACTTGCCATTTCCATAGGTATAGTTAACCAACTATCACATTAATTGCTACTGAGGTAGGCAATATTTTTGTGTGGGCATTTTCTAGCACACCACGCCTACCGAAACTCCAAACATTGAAAAAATTTTCATGAAAAGCAGTATTTTCACACATATTCAAAAAATCTGAATTGTATACATTATTACTCTAGCTCTTGCCTTGCATTCAACGAAGAATTAGTAAAAGAGACAAGAAAGTTTTTGTTTGAACTTAGTATGGCTGCTTTTGGTGAAACACATTTATTAACAAAATAGTAATTTTGATACCGACATAAAAATCGAAAGTATTCTGTTGGAATATTGAGAATAAAATATAAAATAACTTGGCAGTGTGAATAATTGCATGATAATATCATAAAGAGACTATTGGCATTTAATCTGATATTTACTTTCGTGCCAAAATTTATAAAATCTGTCCACAGTGTCACAATCCCAGAAAGTAATTCTTGTGCTACCATCGGAACTCACGAAGTGGAAAATAGTTTCCTTACGACAGTATCAGACTAGACGACTTACACAGTCTTTTAAGTTACATTTAAATATGTGCTGCGGAAGACTACGTACTCGGTCGGCAATTTGATCCTACCAGTTCTCAAATTGAGTGCTTTTTTTGGAATGTGAGTATGAAATGCTAATAAATTGTCCAAATTCTATCTTTTAATTAATTTTTAGTTCAATTATTTTCAGGAAAGTGTTTACGCTACATCTGATGCAATTAATGGAATTAACAGTGCTTATGTTGCCGCTGGTTATTATTATAAGTGAATCGTTTCTAATATGGTGAAATTTTAAAATAATTTCATGGATATACGTATTTTTATCTATGAAGGAATACGTAATTTATTTCTAAGAATATAGAAGTTTTTCTATTATAAAAGTTAAAAGGTATTTAAAAGTTTATAAACTTATTAAAATGTTGTTAAGCCTGCATAAACATGTGTAACATATTACGTATTAACTTAGATATAAAGCAATGAATTTATAATTTATTTAATGAAATCATACTAGAGATGTTTGTAATAAAATTAATTATATGATACAATTAATTATTTTGTTAATGAATTTTCATTTGGCATTTATGGTGGTATTACCAGTATATATGTATATATTACTATATTATAATCATTATATTATACATATGTTATTATTATATTTATATTATATAATATATACTATGATCATAATTACAATCATGCAATAACCACACAATCATCCAATGATAATGATAACAATATATAATATATTGTAATATATATAATAATATATTAATATATAATAATATATATATTATAATAATATATAATATATTATAATAATATATAATATATTATAATAATATATAATATATTATAATAATACATAATATATTATAAAAATATATAATATATATACAATATATATTATATTATTACAATATTATATATTCTTATATATTATTAACACTATTATAACACATATATATATTATATATTATATATTTATATTATAGTTATAAATCATAATCAATACATTAAATAAAATTTAATGAGAAACCCCAAATTTACGTACTTCTCCTAGCTACCATATACCTAATAAAAAAATTTTCAACTTCCTGTAGACTTTATACCATATATTTCGGTAAATCTGTAAAACATCGTAATCAAATTCGAGGATTATCTTCCCATGATAATAATGTGCTCCTATGTCAAAAATGGGGAAAATCGGGTAAATACTTCCCCTAGCCCCAATATACCTATTATAAAGATTTTCAACCTTCCTGTAGACTTTATACCTTATATAATGGTCAATATATGAGTTATCTCTTTGAATTTTATAGAGCGTCTCTTTCTGATAACAGTGTGTCCATGTGCTTAAAATTGATAAAATCGGGTAAGCACTACCCCTAGCCACCATGCACCTAATATACGGATTTTCAACCTCTGGGTAAACTTTATACCATATATTTCGGTAAATATGTAAGATATTTTAGCAAAATTAAGTGAACGTGTAATATTGGATATACCATAGTTTACTGCCGAAAATGTGTGAGATCGGTCTACGAGTAATCCAAGCTCGCATATACTACATATAATGATGTACCCTATTCGAGCAGACTTAATGCCGAATATGTCGGTCACTTCGGTCACTGTCGGTTACCTTCACAAAATTGCGTGAAAACATGTTCCCTAATATACTTGAATAATGAAAACAGTTAATGTGATCAGACTTTAAACCGTTTATGTTGGTCAATATGTATGATATTTTAATGAAATTAAGTGGATATGTTTTCTTAAACGCAATGGGATTTCGCGCTATAAATGAAAGAAATCGGTCTAGATCATGGTCTAAGCCGCTTATTCCTAATATAATGATTTTCTTTTCTCTGGTTGACTTTTTCCTCATGTATCTAATATATTTATTAAACCATTTTTGTTGAGTGGTGGTATCGCATATATCACTTTTGAGTTAATTTGATAGATTTTAATAACAATGAAAGTACATGAGTCCATGGCCTGTAATATAAGTTAATAAGATACCAAATATGATTGCAATCTATTGATAATTTCGTCGAATAATGAATGTTGAATTCTTCCGCAACATTTTATAATATGAAGTTATGCCAACACCTGAAAGCATATCCCCGCCTCTGATCCTTGCACATTGGGAGAGTATGAAATGTTCGGTTACACCCGAACTTAGCCCTTTCTTATTTGTTAATAATTCTTTTTATTCATAGGTGAGCATAAATAGAATTTTTATTTTTATAATATCTTTTATCGCTGCTGGAGGTGGAGGAAAACTTATTTCTTACTAACCCAGCAAATCGTGACTACCCGAAATTCCAATATATTGTAACGAATTTACTAAATTAATCGTTTATATTGAAACTCCACTCTGAATTCGATCACTGAGTTGTTCAATTAGTCACAATTTAATGGATATACTCTTCTTTATTTCCAATTCAATAACTTAACATTTTGTTACTCGTTATTCGAGATTTCTTATAATTCACTAGCACTTGGCCACACTCTAATTAGAACTTTGTCCTGCTGCCACTCCGGCAGCACTTATATAGTAGATCGTTAGCAACAGATCGTCACTCGAACGTTCTTCCAACTATGATTTTCGCTGTCTGGTAGATTCGGGCCACTTATCGTCGATTCGGTTTTATTCTGGGATTCGTGTTCGCCACAATATTGAAAGAATTTTCATGAAAACGCATACACACACAAATATGCGACAGATTGTAATTTTCCTACAAGAACACTGCCTTCATTTGAGCGTCATGGGATGCCATAGCTGAAAAAATTGTGTTGGTACAACAAAGTTTCTTTAATTTTCTTACGGGCAGTACGTCAAAACTGAAGTAAACAAATGTATACGTGTGAGTTTTGTTCACACTTTCACACATGACACTCAACACATCGTTGATTGGAATGGATTCCCTACATACATCTATACTGCTCGATCCCATGAAGCTTATTGGGACATTGCTGACCACAAACCTATCATTGTTGAAAATTGTCTATAATAACTGAAAATCTATCACAAATGAAAAATTCCTTTCAGCTGTATATAACGTTATTTTGATTTCTTTAATTAATTAATTAATTCAAATAAGTTGAAATAATATACCAAAAAATAAAAAACGAAATGCAAAGGAACCATGGAAAGGAAGGGCTAAGTTCAGGTGCAACCGAACATTTTATACTTTCACAATTTGCAAGGATTAAAAGCCGGGAAATACTTTCAGGTGTTGGTTAACTTTATATAAAATTTTTTGTGTAAGAATTCAACATTTACTATGCGATGAAATCTTGAATGGATTGCAATCATATTTAGCATCATATTAATTTTTGCTTAGGTCATATACCTACAAAGTCAATTTAACTAAGCCAAATAATCTATATTTATTCATGATATTAGTGCTGTGAGAAGGTACAACAAGCATAATTTTTATTACCGAGAGATATGATATTATTCGAAATGTTATCATTTAATTTTTTTGAGACATCTTCTTTAAAGGTGTGTACGAAATTAACTCAACCAAATTGGTTTAATTAGCATTGAACTTCATTATGATATTTCGCAGATTTACGGTTATTTTCGGTATAATGTCAGCCATAGTCATTGTGGTTCTTATATTGGGTATTGGGGATTTGAAAATTTATATGCTGATTTCTACTATTTGTACGCACGAGATGACATATCTAGAAGGCACTCTTTGTACAAAGTTTCATTCTAATATCTTAAATGCTGCTAGATTTATATACTTTAAGGTGAAAGAATCGAATTAAATTTAAAATTTTTTTTTTTCTTATCCAATTTGGCCCATTTTCACTAAGTGACATAAAAATGTAAATATAATACCATGCTAAAAACTGGAATCACACGTCACGATTCTGAGCTATTACATCGAATATCCAAAACAAATCGTTCATATGATGCATTGCAATATCCACTAATGTTTTGGGAAGCCGTTGGTGGATATTATATCAACGTTAAGATGATAAATCCATTGACCGGTGAGTATCGATGTCATAATAATTTTCACTTCTATTTGACACTAATGTCACTGATATCATTTTAAGAGAGGGAACCACCAAGTAGGTCAGCGCAATAAATTTTTAGGCGTATTGTTTGATGCTTCGCCAAAATGTCGAGTTCGATTAATCGATAACCGACCGATTGTTTCAGCAATTTTTCGTTGATATGTACGCCAAAATAGAAGCGGAATGGAGACCCATTTTATATGTTTAAATTAAACGAAGCTACGTATGGAGGAGTACATTCATTTACGCTATGCAATTCGCACTGAAGGAAATGCTGCTTACATTGGTCGGTTGACCATTTTACCAGCGAAATTCGTTGGCAGCCCACATAATATGAATGAACATACGCAAGATGCAATGATATATGTATGTATTGGGTTGTTCGGAAAGTCATTTCGTTTTTTTTGGGGAACATGAAAGACAGTTTTCGTATAATGCCTTTCAAATGGCCATAAACAGTTGAATTCGACAAATTTAACCTCTCACCGATCTCTCGTGTGGTGATTCGCCGATTTGCATCAACTAATGCCTTTATCGCATCGACCGGCCTTCCAGACCGTGGTGCATCTTCGACATCAAAATTGCCGGATCGAAATTTTGCAAACCAGTTCTGGCACTGGCGTACTGTTAACACGCCTTCTCCATACACATCCGTCAATTTTTTTCTCGCTTGGACAGCATTTTTACCTTTTCTGAAGTTAAAAAGTAAAATATGACGAAAATGCTGCTTATTGCTCTCCATATTTAAAAAGGCACCAACCAAAAACTACTGGGTAGAATTAATAGAACTTTTTCACACACAAGCCTTGCAATATCAGCTCTCATGACATATAATGGTTATGGGGCTTAAGTGTGAAGTTAGTTTCGAAAAAACGTAATTAAGTCCTCTGGCGGGAAAAAACGAAATGACTTTCCGAACAACCCAATAATTACGGGCGTCCAAACCTGTTCATCACCTTCACGTGCAATCTAAAGTAGATAGAAATTGTTCAACTGCTGCATCCTGGCCAAACATCAAGTAATCGGCATAATATCAACGCACATGTTTTTAGGCAAAAAATCCGGTCGCTGATGGACTACATTACTAAACATTATGTCTTTGGGGATACTCGATGTTGGATGTATTCGATTGAATGGCAAAAAAGAGGCTTGCGGCATACGCGCAATCTCATTTGGTTGGTCGAGTTAGTACAAAGCCAACCGGATGTTTGAAATTCTTATATTAGGTATATTGGACTAGAGGAAGTATTTACCCCGTTTTTCCCATTTTTTGCAAAAGGGCACATTTCATCATGAAAATATACTCCTTGAATTTAACTAAGAGCTCGCAGATTATCCGATATTTCCAGTAAAAAGTCAAATATAAGCATTGAGGTCCACATATTCGGTACCTGAGGAGCTTGAAAAAAATTATCCGACTTACACCATTTTTGGGATGGAAAAACCATATCTTGAGGACGCGGTTTGAGCAAAGTTTTATTCCGATATCTTAATTGGTAATTGTATTTATATACTTTAAAGTGAAGGAATTATATGAAATTTAAAACACTAATATATGGGAAGTAGGGGTTACTGTAATCCGATTTCTTTCCTTTTCAAACTGTAATATAAGTATGCAAGTACTAACTGTAGCTTTAGTGCTTTGGGAGATACATATGTACATTAAACCTATTAGGATCGGAGGCACTTCAACTTGTAAAAAAATTTCAATTCACAGATACGCCTCCCTACTGTGATTCTCTGTACCGAATTCATGATCTACTGCAGAATTGTTATACATACCAACTGCATTTCGGTACAAGGAATTTTCTGGATGACTACATTACTATAAGACAATCGTCTGTTAATGGGAACCAGGTTGGTGTAATTTTATTAATGCTTTATTTTTAATGCAGGAAGGTAAAAACTTTGAAATGAAAATTTACAATGCCGTCAGTGATTAGGTAACGCGATACTTCGTCTCTTATTCGGCTCGCATATTTATAGATACTGTTTTCTTGTGGTGCAATAGAATAAAATGTTAATTGTCCTACGTCTTCAAAATCTCCTGGCATCGAGTAGTCTTCAATTTTGTTAGGAAATTGTGTAAAATGTAAAATACAGTAAGCCAATATACTAGAGTTGACTGTTGATGGGAGTACATCTATTTGAATATATATTCAATATATTAAATCTTTTTACCAACCTTCCCAACTGAGACTCTAAGACCACTCGCGGCATATATCGCACTAAAAAATGTTCGTCTGTGCGGTCAGTTTAAATGACCGTCTGTATGGCGTCATATATGTGGGTCTAAACGGAAGGCGTTATCATCTAAGAATATATGAAATTTCACTTCCTTTATCAGTAACAAGTTCACTAGCTTTAGGTACTTTTAATTCTCCTTTTTCTAAAGCGTTATATAAAAAACCATCTTGATAAATGTGCAACAGCATGCAAATATATAAAATGTTTCAAAATGAACTTGCTAAGAAATACAGTTTTATAAGTTAATTGGCTACTCTACTTGAATACCATAGAACGCTTAACGTTCTTGTAAAAGAAAGTAACTTTAAAATTGTAAAATTTTTCAATATAATATTGCTCAGAAATTATGTCATTTCATCGATTAAGGTTTTGATATTTTAAAAAATTGTTAAAGATATTTTTGTATACCGGAGTACTGATAATTGAAATTATTCAAAATTCTGGTTGAATTTATAGAACCAAAATGACACACAAAGAAATTCATAGTGGAAAAGGAAGGAATAATTTTAAACCTGGTATACGTTTTAAGCAGTTGGCCCGTAGTGCTTTAATTAATCAGCAATGGTTGTCCGAATTAATAGAACAGCAAAGAACGAAGATACCGTTATATCGCCCGAAAGTAACAGGAATACTAACAAACAACGTATGCTAATAAAACTATAATGCATTTTTTTTTTTGTAAACCCTCTTTTTCAAATTGTAGGAAAAAGACCTTTTGCATAAATATCGAAAACTACGAAGTGATTCAGAGAGATTATCTTTGGTAAATCTAATGGCTCATCTCATTGTTTTTTCACAAATACCTCCCGTAAGTAAACTTTTTGTGCAATATTTGAAACATATAGGTAAGCACTGAAAAAAAATGCTCGTAAGTATGTACGTATGTATGCATGAGTCACGTACATATGTAAGTTAATTTTCGCATTGTCAGTTTATACAAAAAAACAACAATTTATACGGGAGATTTACAATTTATGTGTGAAGTTGCTAAACTGAAGTGTGCTTGATGTCATGATTTTCAACCTATGGGTGTTGAAGTCAGCTTTTACAGTAATTTCGCTCATATCACAATCTTCAGTTTCCTTCGTTGCCATGTATGTAGGCTTAGGTAAATTAATAGGACCAGGACGAATAAGAAGACAAGTTTATCTTATTTATCTCGCATTGCGTCTTCAGATGTTATAGATGCTGATTACGCCAGCTGATTCCTACTAAATTCTAAATTAATCTGTTGTTGAGTAGCGTCGTTCATGCTTCTATTTTGAGTTACACTTGGACTCTTGTTTATAAGTGATTTGCCATTCAATAGGGAAGTAGTGTCAGACATTTCAATTGGCAAATGTTTTTGCGTGGTCGAACTCTAATTTTTATGTACTCTCCTAACATATTGCAACAGAGTATAATAGTTTGGTTTACCTAACCGTTGTTTGTAGCATCTGAAACTAATCGAGACTGATATAAAGGTATATATACTCGTACATAAATGATCAGAATGACGAGACGAGTTGTATTATGGGTGACTAAAATTGAGATATCTTGATAAAACTTGGTACACGCGTTCCTTGGCATTCTAAGGATCTTGGTATTGCAGATAGAGGTAATCGGATTTCTGCCACGCCATTAAGCCTAAACTTATAAAGCGATACAACTAAGCAAACAGATGTGATATAAATGAGTAATTTGGTACGGGGAATCGCTCTAGAGAGCCGCATCTGTGGTTTGAATATTTTCAAAAAGTGGGAATGGCCCCTCTCTAATTGGTTTAACGCACATATCGCACAAATCACTGAAGCTATATTAATCAAACTTGCTTAGAACAAGCCTTTTTTCATCTTCTCATACCCTGGGAAAATGAGTGAAATCGGATTAAAACCACGTCCACCTCCCAAGCTAAAAAAACTACTAAAATTGCGTCAACTCGCTAAAGAAACACGTCAGGAGCATTAAATTTCACGGCCAAGATGGGATTTAAGGGCTTCAAAGGAATCGGTAAAAATATATCAATGGGTGTTTCACCGTCAACTTTGAGGTGAAATCTTGTATCTCTGCTTATCCAATTTCAATCCAAATTTGGTGCATAGGATTACGTTGATATACAAATGTTACAGTGTATAAATGGACGAGAACGGATAATAACCACGCCTACTTTCCATATAACACAATTTTAAATACAATCTGATTCTTTCATTTTACAGTATGTGACTCAAGCACCAATTAAGATATCGGCATAAAACTTTGCACAAATAGTGCCATTAAGGTATGCTATTTCCTGCCTAATAATGGTGGAATTCGGAAAATGCTTTTCAAACCTCCTGATACCGAATATATGGACCTCAGTGTCAATGTGACCTCAGTGGAATGACCTCAGTGTCAGTGAGTGACTTCAGAATGTGGACCTCAGTGTTTGGTCAATCTGCGAAATATCTTAATAAAAATCAGAAGACGTCTCTCCTTGTAATAATGTGTTCTGATCCCATAAATTGATAAGATTGGGCCAATACTTCGCCTAATCGCCATATACCTAATATGATAATTTTAAAAATTCCGTGTATAGCGGTCAATATATAAGATATATTAGCAAAATATGATTAGTTAACGTATAATCTGGAATATATAATCTTTTGGTTGCTAAAGTGAGTGAAATCGGTATACGAATTACCCCGTCCGCATTTGCTACGTACATCTAATGATTATCGTTATTCTATGTAATTCTATGCCGAATATGTCTGTCCAATTTTGAGTTAATCAATATCGATTGTAAATGTGTTCTCGGGCATAATGAATGGTGTTTGCCATTTAATGGCAAAAGTGAATGTTATCTTTTCAGACCTTCCCCTAGTCACAATGTACTCGGTATAGTAATTCCGACTTTCCAGCCAAATTGAAACCATTTTTGGAAGTCAATGTGTGTGTTACTTTAAAGGAAATAAGTGTTTTTTATCCATAATGTGGCTTAGCCCTGAAAATTAATGAAATCGGTCTAGATCTAGATCTAAATCCCGTACCTCGAATGATTTATGTCCCTCTGGTTGACTTTTTCCTCATATACACAATATTTTAAATTTGGTTCCTTTGGCTATGTTTATATCGCAAATATCTCCATAGACGATATCTCAGAAAAATTAAATAAGAGTATTTCGAATATTATTATGTCATTTGGTAATAAAAATTATAGCTGTTGTACCTGCCCACAGCTCTAATATCACGAATATAGATGATTTATCTTAGTTGGATTGGCCTGAGTTAAAGATGTTACCTAAAGTACAAGTTAATATGATACCAAATATGATTGCAATCCATTCACAATTCCGTCGAATAACATATGTTGAATTCTTTCGCAACATTTTTATGCTCTTGCAACATGTTGCAACAGAGCATATTGCAACACATAGTTTTGTTTACTTAACATTTGTTTGCAACATCTAACACTAATCGAGGTAGTTGTAGAGTTTTATATATAAAAATTAACAGAATGACTAGACGAGTTGAATTCTGCGTGACTGTTTGTTCGTCCGTCTGCCCGTGCAAGCGATACCTTGCCTAAAATTTAGATATGCTGATAAAATTTGGTATACATGTTTCTTGGCTCTCTATGAGGTTGGTATTCCAAATGGATGTAATCGGACCACTACAACGCTCACAAAATTTATAAAATGCCATAACTAAGCTCTAAATTACGATATTAAGTTTAAATTGGTGCAAGAAATTACAGTAAGTATTACAGTAAGACAATTTTTAAAAAGTGAGTATGGCCCTTCTCCCTAATAGGTTTAATGTACGTATTTCACAAATCACTAAAGCTATATCAACCAGACTTGTTAAGGTAAACTTTCTCCGGCACGTTCCTAGATGGTGTGAAAATTTGTGAAATAGGATTAAACCACGCTCACTCCCTATATAGAAAACTACTAAAAGTGTGTTAACTCGCTGAAACATGTCAGAAGCACAAGCAAATTTTACAGCCAGGACGGCACTTAAAGGTTTCAAAGAAACCGGTCTAAATTTTCAGATGAAATGCTATATCTTGTGAACTGCAACACTGATGTCAACCAAATTTGGTGCGTGGCATTTCACTTGGATTCTTATATTACGTTGTGAAAAAACCAATATTTTTATGCGAATTGCGAATTGCGAAATTGCGAAATCGCGAAATTGGATAATAACCGCGCCTACTTTTCTTATAACACAATTTTAAATTTCATATGATTATTTCACTTTAAATCTGTGAGATATTTTAATAAAATCCAAGGAGTATCTTTTCGTGATAATATTGGACAAATAAGGATATTAAATGCAATCAGTTCAGATCTTCCCCTAGCCCAAGTATACCCGTAGTAGTGATTGCCGGCTTTCCAGCTGAATTTAAAATGTTTATTTTTGTCGAAATACGTGGTATTTTAATGAAAGTAAGTGGCTATGCTTTCTTAAACATAATGTGGTTTAGTGCTTAATATGAAGAAAATCGGTGTAGACCTTACTAAGCCCCCTATTCTTAATTTAACGATTTCCGTTTCCCTGGTTGCCTCTTTCCTCATGTACCCAATATATTTAATTAAGCCACTTGAATGAGTTTATATCACATTTGAGTTGTTTTGGTGAGTTTAATATAAATATCTCGAATACAAAGCAAATTTTTGCAATAAAAGTACGTGAGTCTATGACCTGTTAAGTTAATAAGAGTTATGTTAATAAGATACCAAATATGATTGCAACCCGTTAACGGTTTCCATACCTTTGAGAAGTGCTCTGCGAATGGATCTTCCAGTGCCTGTGGTCTACCGATGACAGTTATACAAACCCCTGGAGCTAATCTCTAACGATTAATTTCGCTTCACATTGCTTGGGCGTCAGTTAATTCTCCCAAATAAGACAATTTAGACGGGAGGAACAAGTCTCTGTTATTCAAAGACAAATTTTAACTGAAGCTTAAATGAAATATTTTCCTAAACGAATCTCAAAATTTTAAGGGCAGCAATGTATCGTCAACATACACGGTTTTTAGAATCTTCAGTTTGGTGACGGAAATATTGCAGACCCGTCTTCCCTAATCCTAACCTAGAAAAATATAGGATTATATGTCGTAAAATATCACGTTATATTAAAGCGAACTGATTTTTCGATATCAATATGTTCAATATATTAATATTAGATAGGACGAAAGAAAGTGGTTTCAAGTAGGTACGTTAGCTATAAGCTAATCTGTTATCAAAAATTAGGTCAATCAATTATAAATTTCGCTTTATAATTTAATATGCACCATATTAAGCCTTAGTGGCTTTTAAACAGAAACGTTCCTCTGTAAGCTATTTCAAAGTTCCGAGGTGGAACAACTCGTTGTACTGAAGGGTGTTTTCTATTAAAAATGTGGCCAAAAGGACAAATTATGAAAGACAATAAAAATCAAAAAAGTTTTCTTTTCTGGGAACAAAATTTCTTAGTTGTGCTTTAAAAAATGGAGGAAGCCTATTTTATAGTAAGCGTTATTTATTTGAAATTAACTAATTTTAGAATTTAAAAAAGTTGTGTGGGAAAATCTACTTTTTTGGGTAGAAATAAAAACAAGTAAGTATGGGCTAAGTCCGGGTGTAACCGAACACTTTATGCTTTCGCAATGTGCAGGGATCAAAGGCGAGGAAATACATTCAGGTGCTGGCATAACTTTGTATTAAGCAAGTAAGAAAGGCCTAAGTTCGGGTGTCACCGAACATTTTATACTGTCGCAATGTGCCCCCCTGCGGGTCGGGGGATAAGAATAACCCGCGGTAGGCATGTCTGTCGTACGAGGCGACTAAAATCCACAATATACACTGCATTTGAAATAGACTTTGCTAAAAAAATAGGCATAGCCATGTCAGAAATAGTGCTATATTACTTAGCTTGAACTGAGTTTATATCACTTTAAATGTATTATGCACACACTTAAAGCGGCATTGTAGTTCAAGCTACAAATGCCACCAGTCGAGATGAATGGGTAACTCAACTGGTAGTAGCCTTTAGGCTACAGGGTCTGACCGGAGACTATAATCTGGCGCCACGGGGAGCAGGGGCCCGGTGGAGTTGCTTGTCACTCCATCCTGCTCATCGCGGTAGGCCCTTCGGGGAGTATCGTGGTGGCTGTGGTTTAACACCTGAATGCGGGTAGAACTGTCTGTTGCGGTACAGTTCAGTGTGGAGTTGCATTGCAACCGGGTGTCCGACCCATAGCAAGGCAGAGGTTTTAGGTAGGCCTCGAACCCCACCAAGGTGTCAATTGTGCCATTCCACAATGCCGATCGGTACCGTTGGTTTTAGCGAAAGCTATTATTAACGGGGCGATGATCGACGCATTTTATTGATCCGTTGTGTTTTGAACACCGTGGAGTCGAGCTGACAACGGCAGGTACCCACGTAAATCACATCGGCTTTTGTCGCAATGTGCTAGCATCAGAGCCGTGTAAGAAGGAAGAGGCGGAGACATTCAATATTCGACGAAATTGTCAATGGATTGCAATCATACTTGGTATCTCATTAACTTATATTACAGGTCATAGACTCACGTACTTTCATTGCTATATTTTGCTTCGTAATAGAGATATTTATATTAAAATCCATCAAATTAACTCAAAAGAGATATATGCGATATAAACTCAACCAAAGTGGTTTAATGAATATATTAGATATATGAGGAAAAAGTCAACCAGAGAAAAGTAAATCATTGCATTAGGAATAAGGGGCTTAGACCATGGCCTAGACTTCTTTCATATTAAGCGAGAATTAACATTGTGCTTAAGAAAACATATCCACTTAATTTCATTAAAATATCACACATATTGACCATCATAAACGGTTTAAAATCAGATGGAAAGTCGGGAATTTTTTTATCGGGCATTTTTGGGATAGACGAAGATCTGCACTGATCCCATTAACTCCTTTCATTATTAAAGTATATTAGGAAACATGTTTTCACCCAATTTTGTGAATGTAACTCGCACAGTGACGGACATATTCGGCATAAAGCCTGCTAGAATAATGAAAGTCATTATACGTAGTATATGGGAGCTGGCATAATTCGTTCACCGATTTCACATATTTTCGGCAGTAAACTATAGTATATCCAATATTACACGTTCACTTAATTTTGTTAAAATATCTTACATACTGACCGAAATATCTGGCATAAAGTCTACCGGAAATTTGAAAATCCGTCTATTAGGTATATGGGGGATAGGGGAAGTATTTACCCGAGTTTCACCATTTTTGATACCAGAGCACACTATTACCATGGAGAGATAATCCTCCAATTTCATTACGATATCTTACAGATTTACCGATATTTTCGGTAAAAAGTCAGATTGAGGCACTGAGTAGCCACTGATTGGGTGTCCAGGGGCTTGAAAATTTATAATCCGATTTTTACGCATGAGATGGCATAGCTTGAACATACTATTCGTTAAAGGCTTAGTTCCAATTTCTTAATTGATGTTCGATTTATCTACGTTAAAGTCAAAATATCAGATGAAACTTAAAATTATGTTATATGAGAAGTAGGCGCGCTTTTATCCGGTTTCGTCCACTTTCACAATGTGAAATAAGAATGCAAATAGAATGGTTTAGGCTTTCTCGAGATATGGGATTTTTCCTAAAAGTGGGGGATGCCATACCCATCTCCAAAACTTTACTCGGATTCCTATGCAACCTTTCCGTATCATATTTGCTGCTCGATTTAATGTTTCTGACGTGTTTCTTCAGCGAGTTAACGCACTTATAGTAGTTTTCAACATAACTTTTGAATAGAGGGTGAGCGTGGTTATTATCCGATTTCACTCATTTTCTAAGTATAAAAGGAGATGCTCGGAAAACTTACTCGGAGCAAGCTGGGTGTATATAGCTTAATCAGTTTCCAAGATATATATATTAAACCTATTGGGGGCGGGGCCATTCCCACTTTTGGAAAATGTTTGCCCAAAGATGCCCCGCCCTACTAGGATCCTCTATACCAAATAACACGTTTGTATCTTAATTCACTGCTTAGTTATAGTACTTTATCTGTTTTCGATTAATGGCATTTTGTGGGCGTGGCAGATGTCCAATTGCGCCCATCTGCAATACCAACCGTCTTACAGTGACAAAGAACACGTGTACGAAGTTTTGTCAAAATATCTTAATTTTTACTCAAGCTATCGCTTGCACGGTCGGACGGACAGACAGTCACTCGGATTTCAACTCGTCTTTTCATCCTGATCATTTATATATTTATATGTCTATATCTCACTCGATTAGTTTGAGGTGTTACAAACAATCGTTAGGTGAACAAAACTAATATACTCTCTAGCAACATGTTGCGAGAGTATAATACTGTTTAAGATTATATTGGGCCTCCCCCTTACTACTTTGCCTTGAAATATAGTTCATAAAATAATTTTTTTTCTTCGCCATTTTATTTTTAAAGCTTCGAGCATAACAACAGACTTAAAAATGATTTTCTGTTGGAATCACATATGATTTATTTTCTATTCATAATCTCTTACATTATTTCTAGAAATAGCTTGAAAGTTATTAAATGACATAATGATGGTAAATACCTTAAGAGTGAAACCGAGATGACCAACAAAAGTGAATTGTGGGAAAACAAAGTAGAGAAGCACAAAGAGTTATCGCACTTAACGAAAAATAGTTGTTTCCAGAATTAGAAAACAAGCTACATATGTATACATCAACCGGAGCTGTAAAAATTGTCTCTTCGGAAGAAATTTACAAATAAAGGTCTCTAAGGCCTTGCAATATTTGTTCAGGGAGACTTTTCTGACAAGTATTGAAAGGTATGAAATTTTATGCAATGCGCATAAAAGCATTTCTCCGAAGGGAATTAGTTCATAACATGGATAGCTATCAGAAGAAGTGGCTGAAGAAAAATATAAGCAATTCAGAGTTCAGTATAACAGAGATTTTACGAAACAATTTATTTTAAAATACAGACATTATAAAAAAATTATTCTAAAATCGAACATATTTATTAGCGACAGTGACTCCCAACCACTTAAAAAGAGTAAACAATATTCCTCCGAAACGTAATTTCTTCTGCCTCCGAAAGCACTAAATAAGCGACTTATGTATGGATGTACATTTTAATACCTATTTACATCCATGGGAATATGTAGGAAAAGTGATTAGGTAATTGCAAGGCAACTATCAGTTAAATCACACGGTAATTACCATTGAGCGCTACAAGAGATTTTCGTTAAAGTTTCTCAACGCCGAATTGACAAAACTAACCAAAACTCCTGTGCACTTGTGACTGTTCATCCTTTTCTTACACAAAGGGCTAATGAGTTGCAATATGTGTATGCCTTAGTTTCCATGTTAGTTCTTTCAACGTATTGGAGCTTCGATAGCCGTGACTTGTTGGGTTATTTCTATACCTAAGGTGAATTAATACGTACTAAAATGCCTCTAAGGAAAAATTTCCTAGTCTTCTTTGTCACATAAGCGTCTTATTATTGGTTAATTTTTATGTTTTATTTAATTACTCAACAGAAAGCATACACCAAATAAATTCTACCGGTTTTATTATACAAATACTCCTCTTTGCGTTAGCTTAGCATGCAAGCGTACTAAGTCTACATTTTAGGAAAAGTGAAATTTTAATGCGGTATACAGAACTCAAAATGCATCATTATAAAATAAATTACCGTAATGTCGATCTTGTTGTTATACAATGGTGTGCAACTTTGATAAATATAAAGAAAGAACAATATTGTGGCGAATACGAATTCCAGAATTGACAATAACTTGCCAGAATCTACCAGACATCGAAACTAGTGTTTGCCAGAATTTTCGCGTGATCATGAGTTGGTAACGATCTAGTATATAAGGGCTGCCGTAGTGGCAGCAAGACACAGTTCGAATAAGAGTGTTGCTAAGTTAAGTGTAAGTGACTTATAAGTAAGCTTGAATAGGAGTAACAAAGTGTTAAGTTATTGAATAAGAAATACAGAAAAGTGTATAGCCATTATATTACAGCCATTGAACGATTAATTTAGAAACTCCGTTACAATATGATATGAAAGGGAATTTAGAAATTTGTCGGAGAATTAGAGCCACCATTGTGAATGCAATGGGAAAAACTAAAAGAGAATTTTCCGCTAATGAGCAACAAAAAATTGGGTTTATAAATCCAGATTTTGTATTTTGGAATTTTTACTAATCGGTATAACAGTTTTTCGCTGTTTGTTTTCTTGGCATCGCATCGCGGTTGATATTAAAATATTATTATTATTAAATATTATTTATTTAATTAATTGTTTAATAAATATATGTATGTATGTTTAAAATGGGAATAATTAGGTGGCTAATAAAAGGCATTTGAAACACCTTCATAATTGAGAAAGAAAAAAAAAAAATAAGTTCGTTTAAAATTGCAGAAAAGGGTGATAAAATGAAAAGTGCATAAATAAAGCGATAAAATAAACGTGGCAGAAATAGAATGAGCCAAACAAGACTTTGAGGGGTAAGAAGAGGAATTTTAATTTATTGTAATAAAAATGACTACAAAAATTTTTATTTATAACTTTTCAGAATCTATCCCAAATATCGATGACCCAGAGCCGGCCGGAGAAATAGCTCCGGAAATCAATTCCCTGGCTAAATGATAAGTTAATTCAAGTTAAAAGTGTAAACAAAAATAAAAAAAAATAAAGAGCGGCTAAATTTGGGTGTAACCGAACATTTTATATAATATACTCTTGGAATTTTCAAAGATCAAAGCAGGGGCATATTTTCAGGTGTTGACAAAACTTTATATTAAAGAATGTTGCGCAAGAATTCAACATTCATTATTCGACGAAATTGTGATTGGATATTTGGTATCTTACTAACTTATATTATAGGTACTAACTATAACTATATATGAAATATATATATACAACTATATATATTATATATAAACATAACTATAACTATATATTGTATATATATAACCATAACTATATATCATATATATATATAACTATAACTATAACTGCATATTATAGGACTTACTTAGTTTCATTACCAAATTTGGCTTTGCGTCCGAAATATTTATGGTAAAATCAACCAAATTAACTTGAATGTTATATGTGATGTAAACTCAACCGGAAGGACTAAACTTAATATTATATATTGGGCATTTTAGGAAAAGGTCAAACACTGAATCGGAAATCATTATATTATCATTATATATTATATTATATGGGGTTTAGTTTAGAGCATTTAGAGCGATTTCATTCAAATTCTGCGCTAACCACATTATGGTTGAGAAAACATGTCCACTTAATTGTAAAATATACTCTAACATAAACGATTTAAAGTCAGGTGGAAAGTCAGAAATTACTACATCGGGTTTGAAGTCAGCTTTATTCTCGACCTATTTCATTGATATTCAGCGCCAACCACATTATGGTTAAGAAATCATCTCCACTTAATTGTAACACATTGTCCAACATAAACGGTTTAAAGTTAGATCGAAAGTCGGAAATCACTACATCGGATGTATTGGGGTTGGGGAAGGTCTGCAATGATTGCAGCAACTTTTGGTACTACACAAGTATACTCGAGAATATGAATTTTATGAAGATACTCATACATTGACCGAAATATTCGGCATAAAGTCCGCTATATTAAAGAAAATCATTATATGTAGTGTTTGGGAGTTGGTGTAATTCGTTGACTGATTTCATACATTTTCGGAATTAACCTATAGCATATCCAATATTATGCGTTTTCTTAATTTGCTAAGATATCATATATATTGATATACCGTATAAACCAACCGGAAATTTAAAATTCTCAGATTGGGTATACGGGGGCTAGGGGAAGCATTGATCCAATTTAATTAAGTTTTGGCATCACGACATATGATTACCAGAAAAATACGCTGTTTGACTGTTATTGAGATACCTCACATATTGACCGGTATATACCGTATAAAGCAACCGGTAGTTTGAAAATCCCTGTATTAGGTATAAGGGAGCTAGGCGAAGTATTTTCCGAATTAAACCAATTTTTTTTACAAAAAATCACAGTAATTTCAGCCAAGATTTGTTCCGAATTTCAATAATAAACCTGGGGCTGAGTCCATGTTCGGTATCTGAGGTCTCGAAAAGTTATAGTCCAATTTCGAATTTTTTTTTAGAAGTGAGAAGTCTCACCCTAAAGGCTCTCTTTGTGCAAATGTTTGCTTCGATATCTTTATTGGTGATTGATTTATAGACTATAAAGTGAAAGAATCATATAGAATTTAAAATTGCGATATGTGGGAAGTTGGCGTCGTCGTATTTAGATTTCGCCCATTTTCACAACGTACTATAATGATACTAATACAATGTCATGCACGTAATTTGGTTGAAATCGGTATAGCAGACCTGAAAGTGCAGTGGTGTCACACCCATTGTCCAATTTTTACTCCGCTTCCTTTGAAGTTAAGTTTAAGTACTATTTTGGATGTGAAATGATTCTGGTACATTTTTTCAGCGAAATAACGCACTTTGAGTAGTTTTCAATAAAACCGTTATATGGGGAGTGGGTGTGATTGTAATCCGATTTCACCCATTATCACATCGTCTAAAGTGATTTTGGGACGACCTTTACCTCTTGCAGCGATGCGCTTTTAATATCATCTATACTTGTAAAACGACGGCTCTTTAAGGTTCTCTTTATTTTTCGAAATAGGAAAAAGCCAAAGAGTCTGGCGAATATGGAGGCTGGGCATCGTTACAGTATTGTTTTCGGCCAAGAATTCACGAACAAACAACGAAGTATAAGTAGAATTGAGCAAATATGGGCAAAAGCCATGAATTGTTCTTCCACAAATCCAGGTGCTTTTTTTCGGATTGCTTCACACAAATGACGTTGAACTTGTAGGAGCACTCCTTATTGACCGTTTGAATTTGAGGCAAGAATTCGTGATGCAATTTGCCACAAAAGTCAAAGAACACAGTCGAAGAACATTCCGTTATTTTCTGAACACACCTCGTATAAATTTAGTACCCATGACGAATCCAGAAAATAGCTTTTCAAGCCCCCAAATATTTTACTGGAAATATCGGTCAATCTGATAGATTTATTATTGAAATTCAGATTCTGAAATCGTATCAATACTTTCCCTGGCTCCCATATATTTAATATAAAGATTTTCGAACTTCCGATTGACTTTATACCGTATATATCGATATATCGATATAAATTTGCAAGATATTGTGGCGAACACGAATGCCAGAACAAAACAGAATTGACGATAACACGCCAGAGTCAGCCAGGCAACGGAATCCGTAGTTGCGAGATTTTGTCAATTCGAGTGGCGATGTGCTGGTAACGATCTACTATATAAGGACTGCAGGAGTGGCAGCAGACACAGTTCTAATTAAGAGTATTGTCGAGTAAAGTGTAAGAGAGTTACAAGCAGTGATAAAGGGATATACAACTCTCCTGTCAAATAAAATTGAGAGAGTAAATCACGTACCCGACTTTAGCAGTTGACTGAATCGAGTAGGTATGACATTTATCAACTAGAAAGACTGGAGCGAACAGACTGGAATCGTGCAAAAAAAAATGCAAAAAACAGAGAAATATGTAATCGCCGTGCAAGATCACAAATAATAATGTTAAATAGTAAAAAGAAAAGGAAACGCGAAATTTAAATGTAATTGATATTCGGTGATTTGCAGCTTAGGGATACTAATTTGCCATTGAAAATGATATGAACCATGTATTAATTGGCAGCAGACAAGTTTAGTTTACTTAATTTGTCATTGAAAGCTTAAAGACGCGTTGTTTTAATATACTGTGAAATCACAAAAAATATATTTAAATATTTACTTTATACATAAAAAGGTCAATATATAACAAACTTTAATCGTATTAAATGTTGGGTGTTTTAATTTAAATGCAAAAAAATGAGTATTTTGTATGATCTGGCAACAATACAAAATGTTATAAAAACGCAAATTTTGAGGCGCTCTCACACTGGAATAAGTTAGGTATCCCTTTATTACTGGTTACAAGTAAGAAGTTGCGAACTTGAGTAATGGGTAATAAATTGATAAATTATTTGAATTAGGAATAAAGACAAGTGTATAGCCAGTAAACTGTGACTGTTTTTTAACAATCTAGTGATCGAACTCAGAGTAGAGTTTCAACGTAGGCGATTAATCTAGTAATTCAGTTACAATATCTTAGCAGAATTAAGTGATCGTATAATATTGGATATTCTGTATTTGTACTGATTTACGATTTTCTAGCTAACTTTAAGCTGTTTATTGAAATATATATTTTAATAAAATTAAGTGTATATGCTTTCTTAAACAAAATGTTATTTAGCGTTGAATATGAATGAAATCGGTCTGGGCCTTGTTTTAAACTTCATATCCTGATGTAGTGATTTTCACTTCTCTGGTTTACCTTTTCCTCATATTATATACCCAATATATTAAATGTGGTGGGTTGGTTTACTTTACATCACATGTACCTCATTTGCGTTAATTTTATTGATTTTAATGTAAATATTTCAGACATGAAACAAAATAGACCATTGCAAGTATGTGAGTTCTATATCCTGTATAATAAGTTAATAAGGTATAAAACGTTATTGTAATTCATTCATGGTTTCAACAAATAACGAATGGTGGATTTTTAATCTAAAATTTTGCTAACACTTTAAAGTATTTCCCTGACGTTGATCCATGCACAATGTGAGATTATAAAATGTTCGAAGAAATGAATTTATTCCTTACTTGTTTAATAAATAGGTTTGCCAGCACCTAAGCCAAATTATTTGGGCGTAACAAATTGCGAGAGCATAAAATAGCGGAATTTAGCCTTTCTTACTTGTTCAATATACAATTTTCCAACACCTGAAAATGTTTCCCCGACTTTTATCTTTGGAAGTTACGAGAGTATAAAATGATCGACTCCACCCGAACTTTGCTTTCAATTAATTGTCTAATATAAGAACCTGAAAATATTTCCGCGCATTTGATCCTTACGATTGGGGGTGTTTAAAATGTTTGGTTAAATCTGAATTTTTAATAAATCCGAATCCGAAACCGAACATTTTCTTATTTGCTTTAAAATTTATATACACATGTTAGTATATTCTGAGGTTAAGATGTTAATAAACAATACCCTATTTAAGCTGCGTTTTAATAACTAACATTTTTCTTAACAATTTATGGGTATTGGGTGTATTATTTATTTCAATATAAAGGTTTTTTAATTAATCTTAGTGGAATATGTATTGTTTTGACGATTGGTGGGCGAATGAGAATAACTAATAAATAGATATTAATATTGTAATGGGATAAAATATTTCATTTGTAGACTTTGGTGTTACCTGGTTATAAAATCCTAGGAGAATATTAATAATGGTTGTTGGAAAATATTGCAAAAATTAGAGCCATGCAAGTCGCTAAATAGACATTTTTATTTTTAAGTATGTTAATGAATTTCGAATACCATTTAAGTTTCAAAGCATTTCAATTACGTCTCTAACTATTTTAACTATATTTTTTTAGAATTTGCAAATCTATCTCATGAGCTGCTATGTTACTAACATGAGTACGTATGTATGTACGTTTTTACTCCTCTATTTATTTTGAAATTCGTTTTTTGCTATTTTCAGTCCAACCGGTTGTACTGATTTTTTGTGTTAAATCTTTATTAGAGATCTTTCTATCTTATCTTAATTCGTATGTGTAACAATTCATCAATATGATAATTATTATTTATGTATGTACATCTGCACGTAAAAACAGAAAGAGCTGAAAATGCAGAGAATCCTAAAAAAATCTGATTTTAGTGTAAATTTTATGCGACAAATAATGAATGAATATTGTAGCAATTTACTTTTTTTACGTTAATTCGCTGGACACTGCTGTAATCAACTCCGCTTGAAAGGAAAAGATCTATCAGCCTTCTAGAGACCAACGTATTACCAAAAGGGCTCAGCCAAACCCTTGATCTTGCCAAGTTTATGGAATTCAGATTTTGTTATATATTTCTTGGCTGTAAATAAGCAGATTCAATAAATAGAAAGATATAAAAAATTATGTTGAAATAAAACATTGCCATGAGAAGTTACATTTATATATTTTAGTTTAATATATTATTTGAAAAGTGCTGTCTTGAATTTTGAATGAATTGAGCTTTTTATTGTAATTTTGGGTGTAGATTTCATAACAATTTAATACATATTTTTAATGCTCTTACTAGCTATTTGAATTTAGTTACTTTTTGCATTTTTCTAGAAAATATTTGGATTAAATTTTATCAAGCTAACACGAATATATATAAAAATATTTGGTGTAACGTCAGCTAGAATAACTAATATCATTACATGTAGTATATAGAGGCTGAGGAAATTCCTGGACCAATTTCATCAAATTTCAATACGGTATATCCAAGACAATGTATTCACCTACTTTTATGACGATGTCTCACACTTTGACCGACATATGCAATATAGCTAATTACTAATTGGATCCATTTCTAACACCACACCACTATATTATCAGCAGAGAATGGTAATTTCATTTCATTAAAATATCGCACAAATTTACTGATATAATATTTCCCTTTTCGAGCGTGTCCTATTCGGTATCCAGTGCCGTGAAAAGTTATAGTCCGATTTTGTTAATTTTTATACTCTCGCAACGTGTTGCAACAGACATATTAGTTTTGTTCACCTAACGGTTGCTTGTAACACGTAAAACTAATCGAGATAGATCTAATATGATATAAAGTATCAGAATGACGAGGCAAGTTGAATTACAGGTAACTGTCTGTTCGTCCGTCCCTCCGCGCAAACGATAACTTGAGTAAAAATTAAGATATCTTGTTGAAACTTGGTACACATATTCCTTGGTAGCAAAAGAAGCTTGGGGCTTGTTGTAGATGGGAGTAATCGGCCAACCGCCACGCGCACAAAGTGCTGTTAAGGCATAGCCTATGATGTGCTATAACAAACCTCTACAATAAGATTCAAACCTGCAATATGGCACAGGGAATTGCAGGACGGAGGGGCATATGTGTTTGAAATTTTTTAAAAAGTGGGAATGGGTCAGCTCCCTAATAGGTTTAATGTAAATTTCTCCCAAACCACTAAAGCTATAACAACCAAACTTGCGCACAACTTTTCTTTTTAGAGTCATTTTAGCATTTTGGCATTTTAGTAAAAAATCGGACGATAACCGTGGCCATCTCCCATACAAGGATTATGATGAAAGCTACAAAAAGTGCGTTGACTCGCTGAAGAAACACGTCAGAAACACGTCAGAAACAATAAATCTTACAGAAGATATGGTACGGAGGGGATGCCTAGGAATCCGTGTAAAAATTGGAGAATGGGTGCGTCACCGCTCAATTTTCGGTGAAATCTCATACCTGAAAAACGACTTAACTAATTCCAAAATTTGCTGCATACCATTACGCTAATATCTTCAAATTACGGTGTGAAAATGGGCGAAATCGGACTATAACCACCCTTACTTCCCATATAACACAATTTTAAATTCAGTCTGATTCTTTCACTTTACAGTATTTAACTGAAGCATCAATTAACACATCGGAATAGACATTTATACAAAGGTGCCCTAAAGGTCCAAAAGGTTCTGTCCAAAAGTGGTGTGAATCTGATTATATATTTTCAAGCCTCCAGATACTGAATATGTGGACCTCAGTGAATGTGACAGACCTTTTACCGAAAATATCGGTCATTCTGCAGTTATGTTAATGAAGTTCACAGAGCGTCTTCCTCTGGTAATAATATGCCAATAATGCCAAAAATAGGTAAAATTGCGTAAATACTTCCCTTTGCTTCCGTACAATTAATACAAAAATTTCGAACTTCCGGTTGGCTTTATACCGTGTATATCGGTTAATATGTAAGATATCTCAGCAAAATTAAATGAACTTATTATCTTGACTATATACTATAGCTCTTACTATATATATTATATAACAAAAATTAGTGAAATCGTTATACGAATTCCCCAGCCCCCACATACTACGTATATGGATGATCGTTATTCTAGTGGACCCTATGTCGAATATTTCGGAAAAATTTTGAGTTATCTTAATGACATTGAGTGGATATATGTTTTCGACCATACTTTAGTTTAATGCCAAAGTAAATGTTATCTGCTCAGACTTTCCCCTAGTCCCAATTCATCCAATATAGTGTCTTCTGACTTTTCAGCTTACTTTAAACCGTTTATATAAGTCAATATGCGTGTTATTTTAAAGGAGTTAAGTGTTTTATTAACCATAATATGGCTTTAGCGCTGAATTTGAATGAAATCGGTCAAACCCTGGTCTAAACCCCATACCTCTAATGTAATGATTCACTTTTCTCTGTTCGACTTTTTTCTCATATACACAATGTATTAAATTTCGTCCCTTTGGTTGAATTTACATTGCAAATATCTCCATAGAAGATGTCCCGACAAAATAAATTTTTGACTGATGTATCTTCTCACAACACAAATATCATGAATATAAATTATTTGTATTAGATTGACGATATGAGTATATGACCGTAGACAACAATTTCGTAGAATAATAAATGACGCAGAATTTTTTAATTTAAAGTTTTGCCAACACCTGAAAGTATTTCCCAACCTGTGATCATTTCAACTTGCGAAAGTATAAAATGTTCATTTACGCTCGAACTTAGCCCTTCCTTACTTGTTTGTGAAAGAGTGAAAGAGTCTGGAGGAATTTCAAATGTTGTCATATGGATATGCGGAATTTTACATAAATGTTCCACATGTAAAACCACCATCTTTACTCTTAAGTTTGATGCTTCTAACATTTTACTGGAAAGAGTTGTCTTACTTTTGGTATTTTTAGGAATAACCTTTGTGTGGGAATTGGGGGAAGTTATTATCCGATTTAATCTATTTTCACATTGACATGAAATGTTTGAACTAAGTTGGATTTTTATTGCTTTAGTAGTTTGTAAGACATATACATGGGACCTATTAGGGGTTTTTTAAACAAAATTAAATCACAAATGCTCGGATTTATAAGAGCTTTTTCTTCTGACTTTAAGTTTAGTACCTTGTAACCAACAGGAGTGTTTCGATACATACTTAGCCAATAAAAGAAAAACGAAAATTTGCGTTTCATTTTTCGACAAAGTCTCTCTTTAGTTCGATATACTTGGCCTAGCGATGTTCCAACTCCTTTAATCCTTCTGAAAAATACGTTTTCTGGAGGTCTGGGAAGTAGGCATCCTTAATGGACTAAAGTTTTTGGCCGGTGAGTGACTTTTTAGGAGAACATTTTTGTTTTTGATAACGGGGACGTTTTTTGTACAATGCGGTATTGAATTTACTCAATTATTTATTGTGACAGTTTGCCCTTTTCCAGGTGGTCGAAATAGATATTCCCTTGTGAGTCGTAGAAAATTGCATACAGTACTGACTGATTTGAAAGAAATTTTGAAAGAAAATAAAATTTTTGGCGAAATTAGCGCAACAACTTCTTAAATGGTAAAACGTGAAAGCAGTTCATCGATAGTGTCTCAAGTCATCCTCATTTTGGGGGTATTTCCAAGCTTCAACAAAGGTGGCGGAATTCCTTTTTTAGCAAATTGTTGGTTCAACATAGCTTACTTTTGAAAAACTGAGGACTCGTATCTCAGACCTAAACAATTACTAATTCTCTACTAATAATAAACCCACCACCAGAAGAAGATGTTTACAGTACCATTTCTAAACTAAGTAGTATAAATTACTACCTTGTATTGTACGAGACAACAACTTTTTGGTATTCTATTCCATTTTGTTATTTCTTACTATGCAAATACTTCTGAGTAGCAAAGCAAAGTCTTGGGCGTAAAAGTTGTGTATAATTTCACAAAGTATAGAGTTTCGTAGTCTTTTTGCAATTATTGATATAAATTTAAATTTTCTCTTTCAACTTTTTTTATTTTTAATGCCCTCTAACTGTTTTGTACATACGTACATATATTGGGTTGTTCGGAAAGTCATTTCGTTTTTTTTGGGGAACATGGAAGACAGTTTTCGTATAATGAATAAATATTTTATTAAATTATATATTGGCCATTCTGGTCCAACACCTTTTGCCATCTTTCTGGCAGTAACATAATTCCCCTCTCATAAAAGTTTTGGTCCTTGCTGGCAAAAAACTCGTCCAGGTGGTTTTTGACATCTTCATTTGAGGTAAAGGTTTTGCCATCCAAAAAATTTTGCAGGGACCGGAACAAATAGTAGTCGGAAGGCGCCAGATCTGGAGAATATGGTGGATGTTGCAGTACGTCCCATTCAAGCTGTAAAAGTTTTTGGCGAGTGACCAAACTTGTGTGAGGTCTCGCATTATCCTGGTGGAACACTACACCCTTCCTGTTGATTAATTCGGGCCTCTTCTCTTTAAGTGAATCATTCAATTTGTCCAGCTGATGACAATAGACTTCTGAATTAATCGTTGTATTGTCCGGCAAAAGCTCAAAAAAAAACGATTCCTTTGACATCCCACCAAACGGAGAGCATCACCTTTTTTTGGTGAATGTTGGCTTTTGACACGCTTTGAGCCGGTTCATCTTTTCTGCTCCATGACCTCTTGCGTTTAACATTGTTGTATACAACCCATTTTTCGTTCCCAGTAATAATCCGCTTCAAAAATGGATCATTTTCTAGACGTTTGAGGAGCGAATCACACGCGTCAACACGACGACACAAATTTCGCTCGGTAAGGACATGGGGCACCCACACATCGAGCTTCGAGGTTAAGTCCATGCCTTTCAAATGGCCATAAACAGTTGAATTCGACAAATTTAACCTCTCACCGATCTCTCGTGTGGTGATTCGCCGATTTGCATCAACTAATGCCTTTATCGCATCTTTGTCAGCTTCGACCGGCCTTCCAGACCGTGGTGCATCTTCGACATCAAAATTGCCGGATCGAAATTTTGCAAACCAGTTCTGGCACTGGCGTACTGTTAACACGCCTTCTCCATACACATCCGTCAATTTTTTTCTCGCTTGGACAGCATTTTTACCTTTTCTGAAGTTAAAAAGTAAAATATGACGAAAATGCTGCTTATTGCTCTCCATATTTAAAAAGGCACCAACCAAAAACTACTGGGTAGAATTAATAGAACTTTTTCACACACAAGCCTTGCAATATCAGCTCTCATGACATATAATGGTTATGGGGCTTAAGTGTGAAGTTAGTTTCGAAAAAACGTAATTAAGTCCTCTGGCGGGAAAAAACGAAATGACTTTCCGAACAACCCAATAATATTAAGTAATAAACGAAATAAATGTATCTTTATACGAATCGACATAGAAATTACGAGCGCGCTTGGCACCATATGCATATTTCATAATAATTGGCCCTAAACGAAAGATAATGGAACAGGGAAGAGAACCAGCGTCGGTTTACTTTGTGCTTACTGGCGACATAACTGTGACAACGAAAATTTGGAATTCAGTAAATAGTAGAAATTACAAGTTAAGTTAAATTTATACGAATAATATTTTTACAATTCTTTCGTAGGTAAAAAATAAATATATTGAAAGGTTGGAGTACATAAGCGGACCTGGCGAATGGTTAGGGGAGATAGATTTCCTTGAAAATCGAAAGAGACAGCAAACCTTCACCAGTAAATGTAAGTAAACAAAAAATCAGATCAAAACCCTACAAGTCAACAAGCGGTTAAATCACATGTTAATTACCAGATTGCGCTAACAGAGATTTCTGTTAATGTTTGATGATTTGTGTGATCAATTTCTTATGCATAGGGATAATGAGTTGCAACATGTGTAAGTGATAGTTTCCATACAGCTGTATTGCAGTTTCTTGTAGTCGCGACTTGCTGAGAAAAAGTATTTGCATTACAAAGTAAAAATCTCCCTTCCTAATTACTAATATGCTCCTAACGCACGTATGGTTTTACATATTATAATTATTTATGTTATTAGTTTGTAGTTGCGACGGAGGACGCGATCACCGTTCTTTGGTGCCATTAATGTGCAAATCAGTCGGCATAAAAAATGGATAATGGTGGTGGCACTTCCCATTCGGGTGAAATTATATATTTTAACAAGGAAGAAAGGGCTAAGTTCGGGTGTCACCGAATATTTTATACTCGCAATGAGTAAGGATTAGAGGCGGGGATATGCTTTCAGGTGCTGGCACACCTTTATATTAAAAAATGTTGCGGAAGAATTCAATATTCGACGAAATTGTCAATGGATTGCAATCATATTTGGTATCTTATTAGCTTATATTAGAGGTCATAGACTCATGTACTTTCATTGCTATATTTTTCTTCGTGTCAGGGATGTTTATATTAAAATCTATCAAATTAACTCAAAAGTGATATATGCGATATAAACTCAACCAAAGTGGTTTAATGAATATGTTAGATATATGAGGAAAAAGTCAACCAGAGAAAAGCAAATCATTACATTAGGAATAAGGGGCTTAGACCATGGTCTAGAGCGATTTATTTCATATTTAGCGATAATTAACATTGTGCTTAAGAAAACATATCCACTTAATTTCATTAAAATATCACACATATTGACCAACATAAACGGTTTAAAGTCACTTTTAAAGTCTGATCACATTAATTCTTTTCACTATTCAAGTACATTAGGGAACATGTTTTCACCGAATTTTGTGAAGGTAACTCACACAGTGACCAACATATTCGACGTAAAGTCTGCTAGAATAACGAAAGTCATTATACGTAGTGTATGGGAGCTGGGATAATTCGTTCACCGATTTCACACATTTTCGGCAGTAAACTATGGTATATCGAATATTACACGTTCACTTAATTTTGCTAAAATGTCTTACATATTGACCGAAATATATGGTATGAAGTCTACCCGGAGGTTGAAAATCCTTGTTTTAGGGACATGGGGCTACGGGAGGCGCTTACTCGATTTTATCCATTTTAAGCACATGGACACATTATTATCATGGAGAGATAATCCTCCAATTTCATTATGATATCTTACAGATTTACCAAAATATATGGTATAAAGTCAACAGGAACATTGAAAATCCGTCAATTAGGTAAATGAGGGCTAGGGGTATTATTTACCCGATTTTCACAATTTTTGATACCAGAGCACACTATTATCATGGAAAGATAATCCTCCAATTTCATTACAATATCTTACAAATTTACCGATATTGTCGATAAAAAGTCAGATAGAGGTACTGATTGAGGCCCATTTATTGAGTATGTGGGGGCTTGAAAAGTTATAATCCGATTTCAAATATTTTTACACATGAGATGGCATAGCTTGAACATACTACTCGTTAAAGGCTTAGTTCCAATATCTTAAATGATGTTCGATTTATGTACCTTAAAGTCAAAGTATCAGATGAGACTTAAAATGGTGTTATATGAGAAGTAGGCGAGGTTTTTATCCGATTTCGTCCATTTTCACAATGTGACATAAGAATGCAAATATAATGTCACAAAACACATTTTGAATGTCGGATTTGGAAAATTTGAAATCGGTTAAGGGGTCCTTGAGATATGGGATTTCTCCTAAAACTGGGGGGTGACGCGCCCATCACCAAAACTTTACACGGATTCCCATGCAACCCTTCCTTATCATATTTTCTGCAAGATTTAATGTTTCTGACGTGTTCCTCCAACGAGTTAATGCTCTTTTAGTAGTTTTCAACATAACTTTTGAATAGGGGGTGAGCGTGGTTATAATCCGATTTCACAAATTTTCTTAACATATAAGGAGATGCTCGAAAAACTTACTTCGGCGCAAGTTGGGTGTATATAGCTTAAGCAGTTTCCGAGATATATATATTTAACCTATTGGGGCGCGGGGCCATTCCCACTACTACAAAAATTTTTGCCCAAAGATGCGTCGCTCTATTAGGATCCTCTACACCAAATAACACGTTTATATCTTAATTTACTGCTTAGTTATAGCGCTGTAACTGTTTTCGATTAATGGGATTTTGTGGGCGTGGCAGATGTCCAATTGCGCCCATCTGCAATACCAATCGTCTTACAGTGACAAAGAACACGTGTACGAAGTTTTATCAAAATATCTTAATTTTTACTCAAGTTATCGCTTGCACGGACGGACGGACAGACAGTCACTCGGATCTCAACTCGTTTTTCATCCTGATCATTTATATATATATATGTCCATATCTAACTCGATTAGTTCTAGGTGTTACAAACAACCGTTAGGTGAACAAAACTCACTCAAACAAAAGAATACTCTTTAGCAAATATTGCAAGAATATAACAAACTACTCGACCATTTTCAGTAAAATTTGGTGCATAATATTATCTTGACATCTTTATATTTCATTCACACATATTTCTCAAATAATACAATACTAAATTCCGCCGTAGCCTTTCATTTTACAATATACAAATAGAGCACCAACGAAAATATTGATATAAAATTTAGCACATATAATGTTTTTGAAGTGCGTTAACACTCGTCTATCAATATTCTTCATCAGATTATTTCTTTTCAAGCCCCCAGATACTGAATATGAGGACGTCAGTGCCTGTGGCTGACTTTATCTAAAATATTAGGTAATTTGTAAGTTATCTTATTGAAGCTTAGTAAATATCTTTTCTTGATATGTGATTTGGTGCTAAGATTTAATAAGATCAGTTAAGGAGTTCCACCTTACCACCACCAGTTGCCACCTTACACCTAGTACAATGATTTCCGTTACTCTGGTTGACTTTTTACCATAAGACAGATTTCAGAAATCTTTGCAAAATTAAGTGATGTATTATGTTTAATGCCGAGAGTAAGGAAATCGATTCATGAATTATCTTAGCTTCCAGCAAACAATGATTTTTGTTATGCTGGTTGAATTTATGTGATGAATATAGTTATTATTTCTGTCACTTAGGTTGACTTTAATATATTAGGATATAAAACAAAAACTAGTAAATAAGCTAAGTAAGTCCATGACCTACTTTATAAGCTGCCATGGTAAATATGATTGTAATCCATTCACAGAGTTTAATAGCCTTGTTCACCTGACGGTTGTTTTTAAAACCTAAAACTAATTGAGATAGATACGGAGGAATATATATCAAATGGTTATAGGTTGAAGAGACGAGATGAATTTTAGATTTCTATCTGCCCGCCTATGCAAGCTATAACTTGAATAAGAATTGAGATATCCTAATGAAATTTGGTACACATGCTCCAAGGGCAAAATCGGTAATAAGCGCAAAATTAAAAGAATGCAAAATAAGCTAATAAAATGAGATTTGGTGAAGAAAAGAAGAAGTAAGGAGCAGCATCTGTGGTTTAAAAATTTCTGAATAGTAGCCGTGACTCCGCCCTCTAATGGGTAATAATGCCTAATTTACAATCATATCCCAAAGTACAGAAGTTATACCAACTAAATCTGCTGGAATCATATCCCTATAGCATTTCATCCTCTGGCGTAAAAATGTGTTTAATCAGGTAATAACCTCATCTAGCCCCCATATATTATGTTAACTCGCTAGTAGCATTACATTTTACAGCAGAGTTGGTACATCGGGCATAACGGTTTATCGGGTAACCATGGTTACGTATCGTCCAACTTGATAGCGTGTGATTTCATCATTGGGATCAATAGCTTGAAGATCAAAAGCCGCCATGTTATTGCCTGTCGTGACATATTTGCAGATGTACTTGATTGTCATCACTGAATTGCAATACTCCACATTACAATTTACCTTGAATGTTTTGAAAAAAAAAGGTCGATGGCCAAGCACGGTGATTGTGGATTAATAGCGCTACACGGTCCGTGAATCATATTTGTAATTGCGACATATATCAGCATATATGAGGTCTGGATTGGTTCCGGGATCAGGAATCTCGTCACATGTGATGTCATCAATTGCTCAGGTTGCATTCGTTCGACTAACCAAATGGGAATGTGCGCATGCGACAAACCTCTTTTTGCGATTCAATCCAATACATCCAACATCGAGTATTCCCAAAGACATAATGCTTAACAATAGAGGCCATAAGCGAAAGGATTTTGCGGATGATTTACGCATACCTCTTGATGTTTGGCCAGGAAACAGCAGTTGAACAATTTCTATCTACTTTGGCTTGCACATGAAGGTGATGAATAGGTTTGGACGGCCGTATTGACATACATATGCCGTTGCATCTTGCGCATATTAATGCATAGGACGTGGGCTGCCAACTAACGTCGCAGTTAAAATGGTCAACCGACCAATATTAGCTGCATTACCTTCGGTGCAAACTGCATCGCGCAAATGAATGCACCTTCGTGCGTAGTTTGGTTTGATTTAAACTGATAGAAAGGAGGTGCTCCGGTTCTATTATCATATCAACGCAAAATTGCTGAAACAATCGGCGAAATCGAAGCAAATAGTTGTCGACATTTTGGCGAATCATCAAACGATATGCGTAAAAGTTTAGTGCGTTGACCTTCTTGGTGGTTTCCTCACCTAAAATGGTATCAGTGACATTAGAGCCAAATAGAAATGAAAGTTATTATGGTATCAATACTCCCCAGTCAATAGATATTGCAATATATCGTGTGGACGATGTGTTCCGGATATTCGTTGCAATTGCATAGTTTAAATGCATAGCAACGCAGTTTTCAATAACTCGCAGATCTTGAAAAATTACTCCTCTCATTGCCGTCTTGACTGTTTGGCGCTGAAAAAGTTGATTTTCTACATTGCCCACGAAGTGAATTTGGATAAATTTATGTTATGGGTCTTCATGCGGTACCATTGACCTAATTCAATGGTGAATTTGGCCTTGGATCAGTAAAGTCCATTACGATAACTGAATTAATGATTTTTTGTCATCAATAAAAGGTTTCTTTAATTAAATTTAATTTTTTTAATCTTTTATTACCTTAAATCTCGGATTGAATCCTCCTTCATTAATATTCATCAATACTATTTGCTCCAAATGAAGTCATTTGAAAGCATCGGTTATATTTCTGAGTGTTCGATAGAAAATGGCGTGATTCTAGTGTTGTGTGTTCATGAATCAAAGATTGCAATAGCTCTGGTGGTGAAGGCTAGGGTGGAAATTTAACCTTACCACCGATACAGCACAATCTATGATTTCCCACCGATGGCATTGCATTGGTTGCACACATACTCCATTGTACCAATTTGAACACAAGGATGTGAGCTGTAGTCAATTGTACAAACGTATTGAAATGCTACTCTATTCAAATCAAAACTTGAAGCACTTCTGCTTACGCGCTGATTTCGAAATTCACTTTGTTGAGTTGTTTTGTTTGCTTGACGGTTTCTCATTGTTAAATGAGCTGTTTTATTTGCCGCCTGTCTTTCTTCTTGTGTTTGTGATGTACGAAGTCGGGCCATACTAACACGACGCTGTTTGATTGGCGATATTCAGAACTCTCTTTGCATTAAGGATTCGATGCGAAATATTACGACTTCTGGTTCGCTTCATTCTGAATAACACTGAATAATCAATGCCACAAAATCCATTAAGGAATTATCGATACATTCATGTGCACAAATGTGCAAAATGTGCAAAATATAACCTCATAAAATAAACATCTTCATTGACAATTTACCGTTTGAATATTGAATTCGACACCAAAATGATCAATCCAAATGAACCAATCAGAACGAAATGAACAACGAATTGAGATTGATTTTCAAAGTAATCCACCTAAAAATGAATTGCACAATCCGAAACTGACGTTTCGATTGATAATCGATGCGCATGCACTCAGAAAAAACATAAACATTCATCAAACTGAACTAACCTCTAAGAAATTGCTCTTTGCTGGTAATTTTCACAAAAAAATCGTTTCAAAACAATGTATTAAATCAAATTGAATTAAAATAACTGTCCAATGGTTATAAAAATTTGATAAAACTTAAAAAAAGACATGTGTGTTGTCGGACACCTATATGTCCTTTCCTTTCCTTTCGTATAAAAAAAAAGCACACGCAACTACAATAAATATATAATTATAAAAATAAATTACTATTATTTTATCTAAATACATAAAAGAGGTTAACGTTAGTAATATGCAAAGAGAAGGCTGTACAAAACAAGTAAAGAAGGCCTTAATTCGGGTATAACCGAACATTTTATACTCTTGTGCAGGTGCATACAATGAGCAGGGGTCAAATTCGGGAACTCTTTCTCAGGTGCTGGCAAAACTTTTTATGAACAAATGTTGCTTAAGAATTCAAAATTCATTATTCGACGAAACCGTTAATGAATTACAACCATATTTGGTCCCTTATTTACTTATATTACAGGTCAGAGACTCACGTACTTCCATTACTATATTTTCCTTCACGTCCGAGATATTTATATTAAAATCAACAAAATCAACTCAAATGAGATATATGAGATATAAACTCAACAAATGTATCTTAATTAAATATATTAGGTATATAAGGAAAAAGTCATCCAGAGAAAAGGATGTCATTATATTAGAAATAAGCGACTTAGACCATGGTCTAGGCCGATTTCTTTCATATTTAGCGCGAAATCACATTGTGTTTAAGAAAACATATCCACTTAATTTCGTTAAAATATTACATATATTGACCAACATAGACGGTTTAAAATCAGCTGGAAAGTCGGAAATCATGATATCGGGCATATTTATGCTAGAAGAAGCTCTTGACTGATTTCATTAATTTTTGGTATTATTCAAGAACACTAGGGAACATGTTTCCATATACATATACATGTCCATATTCCATGTACATATATGATACATATGTATGTACATATATATAAGAGAGCTGGGATAATTCGTTAACCGATTTCACTCATTTTCGGCATTAAACGATGGTATATCCAGTATTATACGTTCACTTAATTTTGCTAAGATATCTTACATATTGATCCATATATACGGTGTAAAGCTAATTGAAAGTTTGAAATTCTGATATAAGGTATATGGACGCGTTTACGCGACGTGTTTACCCGTTTTTATACATTTTACTCACACGGATATATTGTCATTAGAAAGACACGATCCTTTAATTTCAGTAAGATATCTCACATATTGACCAATATTTTCTGTAAAAGGTCAGCCGTAGACACCCAGGTCTACATATTCGGGATATGGGGGATATGGGGTAAAAGGATATATTACTTTTTCCACTATTTTTGGGAAGGAAATGGCATATCTTTAGGGCGTTAACTGTATACGTTTCTATTTGGATATCTTAATTGGTGCTTGAGTTACATACTGTAAAGTGAAACAATCAGATTGAATTTAAAATTGTGTTATATGGGAATTAGGCGTGGTTGTTTTCCACTTTCGCCCATTTTCACGGTATAACACAAGGATTCAAATATAGTGTTATCTACCAAATTTGGGAGAAATTTGCTAAGCTGTTATGGGATTTCACTGCTGTTATGGGAAATTTGCTAAGCTTGAGATATGGGATTTCACTTAAAATTTGGCAGTGCCAGGCCCATCGTCCAAATTTTACATGGATTCCTATGCAGCCTTTCGTACCATTTTCCTATAATATTTAATGCTTCTGACGTGTTTCTTCAACGAGTTAACGCACTTTTAGTATTTTCAACACAACATTTGTATGGTCGGTGGGCGTAGTTATTATCTGATTCCACTTATTTTCTCTGAGAGAGTTTTATTTATTTATTTATTTATTTACTAGAGGACTAATTATAAATAATTAATTCACTAAAAGAAGCGCTGGCTACTTGGGCCTTCGGCTCTTGTTTTGCATTGGGTTAGTATGAGTTTAAAATCTAATAATATCTAATTTTAACATACTTATACTATATGTTTGAGATTTTGCACAATTTAAGAAACTTGTTGATAGCTCTGATGTTGTCGGTATTGATTGTCTTCAGTAGAGTGGATGGCGTCATGCTGCCAAATGTAGTTGATCTTTCTTGTTGTGAAGTAGGGCATTCGTCCAGTATGTGCTTGACTGTTAGGTTTGTATGATTACAGTGTATGCATCTTGGTTTATTTGTTCCATTCAGCAGATAGCAGTGTGTACCTGAGGTATGTCCTATCCTGAGGCGCACAAAAGTTCTTACGTCATGACATGAGCAGCCCGGGGGGTAAATTGGTTTGGAACTGGTGGGATTTTGTGTTTTGTAGTAGTGATGATAATTTGACCAGTCTCTGGCTGCTGTCGCTTTGAGAACTTTTTTGATCATGTTGCGAATGTCTTTTGGGGTAAAGTGCTCGTATAAAATTAGTGGTTCCTTTCTCGCTTCTTTGGCGCGCTCATCTGCATGTAGGTTTCCTCGTATACCAGCATGTCCTGGAATCCACATGATTTTGATTATGTTTTTGTGTTGGTATACGATTTCTCTTATGTTGCTGATTAAAACTGTGTTGTTTGCTACATTTAAAAGTGCGTTGATGGTTGATTTGCTATCACTGCATATGATATGTTTTTTCCCAGTTTGAGCAACAAAGAGAACCGCTTCATATAGCGCAGCCGCTTCAGCTGTGAGTATAGAGCAGTACGTTGGTAATAGGCCGATAGCTATGGTGCCACCTTGATCGTTTGTCACGGCAAACGAGGTATGGGTGTCAGATTTTGAGCCATCGGTGTATATAATTTTCCATTCTGGCCTATAAGGTTCTGTTGCGTAATTAAATAGCTGTATATATTGGTCGGCATTGGTGGCTGCTTTTTGATATTTGAAAAGGGTGTTTATTATGGAGGATTTTAATGTCAGCCAATGCGGGTGCGTGTTCTCCTTAATAAGATACGGTTTTGATATTATATCGAGCTCGTTGATTACGGTTAAACATTTCATGATCGTAGTTGGCTTGTTTGTTGCGCATTGTGATTTCGTCAGATCAAATAGGAGCTTGTTTTTACATTGGAGTAGTTTTGGGATGAGCATCATTGTGCTATATCTTGTTCTGTGTTGGATGTCAGGTAGGCCTGCTTCAGTCAGTACCGCTTTGATTGGAGAAGTTGGGAATGCGCGGATGCTTCTTCTCGCTGCCATGTGGTAGGGGGTTTCAATGAGTGCGAGATGTGTTTTTGCGCAGTGTCCATAGATCGCAAGCCCGAAATCTATTTTTGACAACATCAGAGCTTTTACAATATTTACCAGAATAGACATGTGAATTTGACAATGTTTTGAGGTAAGAAACTTAATAATATTGAGTCGAGCGAGTAAGCTTATTCTAACATATTTACAGTGATCTTTAAAAGTTAGTTTTTTATCAAAAATTAGACCAAGTATTTTTAGAGTATTAGTGTGTGGGATTTGTGTATTAGCAAGGGACAGGTTAGGGAAGGTGCATTTTCTTTTCCTGCAAATGTGGAAAGTTGAACTTTTGTTTGCAGAAACCTTGGTTCCTGGTGTTTTAGACCACTTTACGATGTCGGTTAAGATATTGGTGAATAGGATTTTTACTTGGTTTAAATCTTTTAGAGCCGAGAAAATTAAGACATCGTCAGCGTAGATGAGGTGATCTATGTGGGGGTTTAGGGGTATTAAGTTGCTGAATTGGTTGAATGCTATAATAAATAAAGTTGCTGAGAGGGGGGAGGCTTGCGGTATGCCATTGTGCAAAGGGTAAAGTTTGGAGTTGTTTTTGTTTACACTTACGGAAAATTTACGGTTTGATAGAAATGCTTTTTATAAAGTTATACATTTTGTTTTCAACTTCCCATTTCTTTAATTCTTGTAGTACTGTGTGGGCTCCGATTCTATCAAAAGCTTTCTCAAAATCCAGACTCAGGACGGATAGGTGGTTTTTGGTAGATATCGTTGTTGAGGCACAGTGTTCAAGGTATAGTAGTGGGTCAATGACACCAGAGCCGCTTTGGAATGCGAACTGATTCGGGCTTATTAACCCCTTTTTTTTGGCATACCACATTATTCTCTTGGATATAATTTTTTCCAGAACTTTTGCCATACAGGGTATTAAGGAAATTGGTCTAAAGCCTGAGATTGAGGTATTTGATTTGTTGGGCTTGGGGATAGGTATAACTATGGCTTTTTTCCAGTCTTGGGGGAGTATGCCCTTGTCCAGGATGCTATTGTATAAGTTTATAAGCCTGATTTTTAAAGAATGGGGGAGTTTTTTTATGAGTGGGTAGGAGATTTTGTCTGAACCTGGGGTTTTACCAGACATTTTGCTGATCGTGGAGTCAAATTCTTCTATTGTGATGGGATATTCTATCAGCGTAGCTTCAAAACATGGCGATTGGTTGTGGTATGTTTGCGAATTTATTTGAGTTGATTTTTTAATGAAATTAGAGTGGAAGTTGGAATTGTGGGAATCGTTTGACCATGTTAGCGCAAAGATTTCCGCCATGTGTTGGTGGTTGTAGATGGGACCTTGGGGCGATTGGATGAAGTCGATTTTGTTGTGTTTATATCCACCTGAAAGAGCTTTTATATCAGTCCAAATATTTTTTGGACTTGAGGTAGGTTTTATGTTAGCTGTAAGTTTTTCTAGAGCTTTGTTTTTTCGAGTTTTTAATTCTCTTCTGAAATTGGAGTTTGCCTTTTTGTATCTAATTAAGTTCTCCATTGTTCTGTTCTGTTTGAATGTGCTCCAGAGTGATTGCTTTGTGTTTCTTAAGACTTCTAGTTCGTTGGACCAATACGGGAGTTTGGCGGAGAATTTGTTGGTGTTTGTTTGGGGAATAGTTATGTGGGCAGCAGAACGTATTATCGACTTTATTTTGGATGCTTCCGCATTTATGTTTTTTGATGTTATTTTTGTACTTGTTAAGGTATTTATTAAGGAGCAGTATTTTAACCAGTCAGCTTTTTCTGTAAGGAATTTCGCTCTCGGTTTAATCATATATTGAATCGGGGTGGTCAGAGTGGTTATGATCGGAAAGTGGTCACTATTATGAAGATCTTCTAATGTGAAAGACGAGATTTTAGGTGCTATAGATGCTGAGCAAAGGGCAATATCTACGTGGGTGAATGATCTGTGTGTGGAAAAATGGGTTGGGCATCCGTCATTAAGAACAACTAGGTTTTCAGATAGTATTACATCTTCTAATATTTGACCTCTGGGGTTTGAGGAGGTGGATCCCCAAAGCGGGCTCCATGCATTGAAATCTCCTACTATTATTTTGGGTGTGGGAATTGTGTTTGCTATGCTAATGATATCACTTGCGCTAAACTTTTGATGGGGGGGAATGTAGCATGTGGCTACATAAAGCTTGAATCCTATGTCGATTTCGATAGCAATAACGGATATGTTGGAGGAGATGGGAATACGTTTATGTTTAATTTGTTTTTTAATAAATAGGGCAGTCCCTTGTTTAGCTGATTTATTTTGAGGTAGGTTGTGAAAGTGGCCGATGTATTTGTGGGGAGTGAGTGCGGTTTTGTTTGCTGGGAGGTGCGTTTCTTGTAGTGCAATAATTTGTGGTGAGAATTTGTTGATGAGTAGATTTAAATCTGGGTAGTTGTTGAATAGACCTTTCATATTCCACTGAAGAATTTGCATGGTCTATTCTGGGGGGGAAATTATTGTTTGAGAGGTATCGGAGGTATTGCTGAGGTGGTTGATCAAGTTTGAAATGAGTGTGGTTATTGTAGCGTAATCAAAGGAGGTTGTTGTTGAGTCATCGACTGTACTTGTTTTTGGTATAGAGTGAGTTGAGTTTGTTGCGTTTATTGTGGTTGTTTTATTTTCTTCTGCTTTGCTGTTCGTTTTTACGTTAAGAGGAGTATTTGAGATAGGGGAAGAGGGGGTGATTTGTGCTTCTGTTTGCATGCATGTTTCTTTGTTTGTGTTCTCTATGTTTGTCGAGTTGTTGAGGATGTTGGCGAATGAAGGAGATGAAGAGTTGAAAACAGGCGGTGTTTGTGCTTTATGGATATTTACTGCTTCGCGAAAAGAGCATTTATTGTCTGCTTGTATTGTTATTATTTTCTTAATTTGAATGAACTTTGGACATGCTTTACTAGATGCTGGGTGATCAGCAGAACAATTTACGCATTGAGTGCGAGTACATGGTGAGGGGTTATGAGTTGGTAAAGCACATGTATCGCAAACAGGGGGCTTATTGCAGCGTTTTTTTGTATGTCCAAGGGCTTGGCAGTTTTTGCACCTCATAGGGTTTGGGTAGTAAGGTCTTACCTTTGTTGTATACCATGAAACGTCAATTTTTTCAGGGAGGTAGTAGCGATCGAAAGTCAAAAGTACGACCCCACTTGGGGTTGGTTTATTGTTTACGTATTTGGGAAATTTGTAAATAGATACAACACCCTGTTCTTTTAAATTTTCCATTATCTCATTGTCCGGAACTTCGTTTAAGCACGGGGCGTAAATTGTTCCTTTTGTAGAGTTTAAGTTTTTGTGGAGCTCAATTTTTACATTGCATATTCCAATGAGTTGTTTTGTTGTTGTGAATTTTTTTGCGATAGTGCTATTTTTCACAAGAAGCAACAAATTTCCGTCTCTTAATTCACTAATTTTTAATATTTCACCGCTAATGTTTTTTAATGCTTTGTGGACAGCGAAACATGAGAATTTGTTCATGGGTTTGTTTGCTTCAATTGAGCTTACCACTACGTATTTTGGGCTGTCTTTTGTTGTTATAGGTAGACTGGGGAAATTTACTTCTGTGGTTGGTTGATTGTTTTTTTTTTTTCTTTTTGGTTGGGGGCTAGAGGATAATAGGGCGAACCTATTGTTCTCTAGTGCGGTCCCCCAAGGGGACATTTTATGTTTCTTAAAACACTGTCTGTAGATTTTGGTTGGTAAGTGCGATCACGTTGATGAATGTGCTCACGTTTCTTGGTAGGTAGCGCGAGGGGAGGGTTGAGCGTATATACTAACACAGTTAAAGGGGGATAGCGAAAATCACCGAAAATCACTAGAGCAACCGTTTATGTCGAGTAGCAGTCGATGACTGTCTGAGAGAGTTAAAATGATATAGTTTTAACATCTCTATGAAATTCACACAACTTTTTTCCTGTTAATAATGTGCTCTGATGTCTAAATTTCGGGTAACTGCTTCCCTTAACCCCCATATACCTAATATAAGAATCCAATTATCTCAACGAATATTCTAAATTTCAGTTTTCTTTATTCCGTGTATATCGGTCAATATGTAAGTTATCATAGCAAAACTAAATGAAAGAATAATCTTGAATATACTATAGTTTGGTAGAAAAATTAGTGAAATCGATATACGTATTACACCCCACATACTATATATTTCGGTAAAAATTTGAGTTATCTTAATAAAATTAAGTGGACATATGTTCTCGAACATATTTTAGTTTAACGCCAAAAGTAAATGTTATCTGCTCAGACCATCCCCTAGCCCCAATGTACCCGATAAAGTGTTTTCCAACTTTACAGCTGACTTTAAACTGTTCAATGTCTGCGACATTTTAAAGAAATTAACGGTTCCTTAACCACAATATGGGAATGCGCTGACTATGAATGAAATCGGTATAGACCTTGGTCTAAACCCCTCTTGGTCTACCTTGGTCTACCTCTGACACATTGATTTACGTTCCTCTGGCTTTCCTCATATGCACAATATATTAATATATTATAGTTGAGTTTATATCGCAAATATCTTCACAGAAGATATTCTAACAAAATTAAATGAGAATACTTCAATTATGATTATGTGAATTGGTAAAAAATGTATGACTTATGTATCTTCCCACATCGCAAATATCATGAATATAGATGAGTTGTATTACATTGACTATGAATATATGACCTAAAGTAAAAGTTAATATGATGCCAAATATGACTGCAATCCATTCGCAATTACTACTGCCGCGTTCACAAAATGCTGTTAATCGAAAACTTAAAAGGGCTATAACTAAACAACAAATTAAGAAAGAAATGTGTAATTTAGTAGAAGGAATCCTAGTGAGGCGGGGCATTTGTGTTTAAAAAAATTTTAGAAGGGGTGCGGCACCGTCTGCAATAGGTTTAATGTAAGTATCTCAAAAGTCACTTCTGCTATATCAACCAAACTTGCTCAAAACAAGTTTTTCTATCATTCCCTCATATGCTGGGAAAATAAGTAAAATCGGATAATAACCACGCCTGCCTCTCACATAAAGGTTATTTAGAAAGCTCTTAAAAGTGCGTTAACTCGATGAAGAAACACGTCAGAAACATTAAGTCTTATAGTAAATATGGCACGGAAGGGGTGCTGGGCATCAGTGCAAAAAATCGACAATGGGCTTGTATCGCATATATCTTATTTGTGTTAATTTAGTAAATTTTAATATGAATACCTCGGACACGAAGGAAAATATTGTAATGAAAGCACATGAGTCGATGACCTCTAATATAAGTTAATAAGATACCAAATATAATTGTAAGCCATTCATAGCTTCGTCGATAATGAAGGTTGAATTCTTACTCACAATTTTTTAATACAAAATTTTGTCACCACCTGAAAGTATATCGCCTCCTTGGATCCTTTCAAATTACGACAGCATGAGATGCTCGGTTACACCCGAGTTTAGCACTTCCTTATTTCTTTATTTTAAAGTTCTGCTGACACCCACAAATATTTCCCATTGTTTGATTCTTAATTTGAGAGAGTATACAATTGTTCTACGCACCAGAACTTATCCTTTCATCACTTGTTGTATTTTTTATGCGGAAATGAACACTGCATGTGAATTTTTTTTTCTTTTCAGCTTCTGACAAATTTATCGGAACCGACTTATATAGCAGAGTTTTTTCAATTAATCTTATATTACCCATATATTTAAAGAAGAGTGAAGGCTATGTTTTTACTAATAAGTAAATTTGGAAAAAAGAATCTGCATTGTTTGTCTAGTATTTATAAAAAAACGATAGAAGAAAAAATAAAATAGGCATTTTTGAATAAAAACTCTTATGTAATACTCTTATGGAGCATAAATATTGTTCAAACCTTGTCAGATATGAACTTTTCAGTAGCGATTATTCGTAATATTACTAATCCAAATACATATATATGTGTTAATCAGCGGAAGTGGAACTGCTTGCACTTGATCGCGAGGACTTCGAACGAATTCTGATGCCTTATGTAAAAAAGACTTGGGAAGACAAGAAATCTGCATTACGATACCTTGAATATTTTAATTTCTTCACAAATGAACAGGTAATACAATAATTATTATGTTGCCACATATTGCTCATTTGAAGTATTTGGCTATTTTCTAATTAGTTATTAACATACTTTTATAATTGTTTACTTATACATAATAAATACATATACTATAAATGACTTCTTCATATGCATACAGTTTTCAACTTTATATCAATTTAAATATCTTCAAGCACGAAAACAAGAGCAACATTTTTTCAATGGGGCTACTATACACCTTCAAGTCATTCTACTCAAGTCTGTATATATGAGAAAATAAGTAAACTTTAATCCCATATTTTGTGAAAGAATCTATATATATATATATAATATATATTATTATTATTATATATTATATATATATATATATATATTTTTATTATATATTATATCTATATATGTTATTTATGTTATTTATAACATATTTATATATATGTTAGATATATATATATATATATATATATATAATATATAATAAAAAAAGTATGTATATAAATTCGTTGCTTACTTATTATTTTATTTATTGAAACCAAAAGTTTTTGAAGGTGCCCAATTAGATATGTTACTTTATAAAGAAACGTACGAGGGTACCAACACACTAAAAGATGGGCCTTAACTCCAAATGTTAACAAAGCGCCTTGAACCCTTACTTCGCATGTAAGGTTAAATGTTTGAAATCACGGTATTTCAACTTGAGCCTCGACAAAGCAGGAAAATGGGGAAGAAGGTGTTGAACTAATATTACCACGCGTTTTTCAAACAAATTCGGGCACTATCATTCGACAAGATCTTAAGTTTAACCTCTTAGAGGCCCATTAGACAGTGCCCGCTTAGACCCCCTGCAATTAGAGAGAGGCGAACCGTTCAGGGGACAGGGGTTCTTTATATCCTTTGCAATTTACGCTGAGCGAGTGGGACATTAAGATGCGTAAGTACTGACGGTTGACAAGCACTCATCAACGATATTCCTGTTCCACTTTTAATAGTCCCAAGGTTGTCTCAACTACGAGGCCAAGGTGACATTATAGAGCAATACGTTAAGCCGACCTGCTCAAAAAGGAGTTATGCTGAGAGTCATCCCAGTTCAAAGTTCCATATCAAGTCCGAATTGACATCCTCTATCCGTGTTCGTACGAAAAACACAGAGTCTATAGTTCAGTTACCCAGAATTCACCGCTAAGAGCCGACAATGCATTCCTTTGTTATTATTCATAAAATCTAAACAAAACTTTACAGGATTACTTAATTATCAATAACATTTACAAAGTGACAAACCAATAAATATTTTCAGTAGATGATAAACTGTTCGGACAATTAGAATTCGTATAACCATTATTAAGGTTGAATTTAAATTTAAAACTAAACGGAGATAACAAAATTGTATTTTAAGCGGAACACAACTTTAACTTGAACACCGATAATTTTTCTAATAATTTTTTACATGGTCATTAGAAAAAACTCGCTCGCTGCACTATCTATCAGCTAAGGTAAGAGTAGTTTATAATGCTTAAAGCTAAACAATATAAATGTACGATAAGCAGTAAATCGAGTAAAATTTTTTTATAATAAACTGATTGCACACTTGCAACTTGTAAATGACAAAGCCGCTATACTAAATATGTGGAATCATAGCTACAAAATACGTAAATTGCTCTAATTCAGTAACTTGACGAGCAAGCAAGCAAGTTGGTTTTATTTTTGTTTCGTCACTTTAACGTTAAGAAGTTTTTATATAATATATTTACATATGTATCTCATTAGCTAGGAAAGCAATACATACACTCGCAGTAGGGATCTGTTGTAAAAAATTTTAAATCAGACTATAGACTTAGTGAAATATAAACTTAGATATAAACTTTGTGAAATCGATTCACGAATTATACCAGTATGTACTACATACGATTTTTATTATTCTAGCAGTTTTATGCCGAATACATTAGTGGACCGTGGAAGCATACTCGGAAAACATATTTTGAAGTACTGCCAAATTTAATGCAATCAGTCCAGACCTTCCCCTAGCGCGCATTTACCTGATCTAGTGATTTTCAACCTTCCACCTGATTTTAAACCGTTTATGTCAATATGTGTGATATTTTTATGAAATTAAGTGGATTGCTCTCTTAAACAAACTTAGCGGTTGTTTGTAACACGTACAACTATTCGAGACAGATATAGAGTTATACCCATATACCAAAATAAATGTTCAGAATGACGAGTTGAATTTTGAGTGACTGTCTATTCGTTAGTTCGTGCAAGCGATACCCTGAGTAAAAATCAAGATATACTTGACACGCGAGTTCCTTGGCATTGTAAGAAGGTTGGTATTGCAGACGGGCGTAATCGGAATTTTGCCTCACCCACAAAATGAAGTAATTCGAAAACCTATGAAGTGCTATAACTAAGCAACAAATTAAGATACAAACGTGTAATTTGGTACAGGGAATCTCAGAAGGGAGGAGCATCTGTGATTTAAAAGTTTTTGAAAGTGGGTATGTTCCCGCCTATTAATAGGTTTAATGTACATATCTTCCACACTCCTAAAGCTATATCGACCAGACTCACTAAGTACAAGTTTTTCTAGAACTTCCTCGCACGTTGTGAAAATGAGTGAAATCGAATTATAAACACCTCGCCCTCCAAATAAGGTTATATTGAAAACTACTAAAAGAGCGTTCACTCGCTACAGGAGCACGTCAAAAATATTAAATGTTACACCAAAGATGGTACAGAAGGTGTTGACATGACCTATGATGAGTGATCCCGCGGCCTCAGATTCCACTTAAATCACAACACTCACCACACATTGTACCCAATACAAAATGTAACACACCATACCACCCACCAACTGCAAGCACAACACATTATACCGTGTTAATAAAGATATTCGTTCTTCGCCGTGCACCCTCGGAGGATAACAAGTGCGGTGAACCTAAAAAAATAAGACCAAAATTTTTAAAATAAAATTCCAAAAATATAAATGAAGTTTAAAATAAAAAATTTGTGAAATAAAATTTAGAGAAATGCTTTCCAAACAAAAAGGATCCGTGGTTCGTGGTTTTGAATTTTCAATTTTCTTCCTGAAAAGTTTAGTGCAAGTAGTTAATTAAATATATACAAAAACAAACAAGCAAAAGCTAATTTTGGTTGTAACCGACCGTTTTATACTCCTGCAATGTGCAAGTTTGAAAGGCGGGGAAATGCTTTCAGGTGTTGCTAATCTTGCTAATGGATTCGGCATTTGTTATTCAACGCAATTGTGAAAAGATTGGCAATCATATTTGGCATCTTTTTAACTGATTTACAGGTCATAGACTGACATACTGCCATTACTACATTTTGCTTCGTTTCCGAAATATGTATATATATATATATGTATATATATATATTTAAATCTACGAATTTAACTCAAATGAGATATATGCGATATAAACTGAAGCAAAGAGGTTTAGTTAAATATATTAATTATATCAGGGAAAAGTTAACCAGAGAAACATGACTTCATTAAAATATCACATATATTGACATGTATAAGGTTTAAACTCAGCTGGAAAGCCGGGAATCATTACATTGGGTATATTTGGGCTAGGGGGAGGTCTGCATTAACTTTTGTCATTACTCAAGTAGAGTAGAGAAAATATTTCTACGCAATTTTATGAAGACAACTCACACACTGACCGACATATTTGGCACAGAGTCTGATAGAATAACGAAAATCATTTTATGTAGTATATGGGAGGTGGCATAATTCGTAGACCGATTTCACACATTTTCGGCATTAAACTATGGTATATCCAACATCACTTCGCTCACTTAATTTTGCTAAGATATATTACATATTTACCGAAATATATGGGAAAAATATATATATATAGTCTACCCAGAGGTTGAAAATCCTTATATTAGGTACATGGCGGCTAGGGGTAATATTTACCCGATTTTGCCCATTTTTGACACAAGATCACACTATTATCATGGAAAGATAATACTCGAATTTCATTACGATATATTTCAGATTTACCGATATTTTCGGTATGAAGTCAGCCATTGGCAACAGAGGTCCTCATATTGGGTATCTGTGGACTTGAAGAGTTATATGTCGATTTTAACCATTTTTGCACACAAGATGACACATCTGGCACTATTTGTAAAAGGTTTCATTTCAATATCTTAATTGGTCATTGTTTTATATACCTTAAAGTGAAAGATTCAGATTAAAATTAAAAATGTGTTCTACGAAAAGTAGGCGCGGATGAAATCCAATTTGGCCATTTTGACAAAGTGACATAAAAATTCAAATATAATGCCACATTTCAAATTTTATTGAAATCGGTCTAGGCGTTCTTGAGATAGGGGATTTCACCGAAAAGTCGGCAGTTCCATGCCCATCACTAATTATTTACACGGTTTCCTATGTAGTAATTTTGTGTCACATTTGCTGTAATATTTAATGTTTCTGACGTAACATAACCTTTGTATGGGAGGTGGGCATGGTTATTATTCGATTTCACAAATTTTCCCACTGTACAAGGTGGTAGCATAAAACCGGCTCTGAACAAGTTTGGTTGATATAGCTTTAACGGCTTGTGAGATATATATTGTACATTATACTTATTGGGCGGCCGAGCTATGCTAACTTTTTGATTTATCAACCACAGATGCCCAGGCTACTGCGATTCTCTGTGTCAAATTTCAGTTTTATATTTTAATTTGGAGCTTAGTTACGCCATTTTATAGGTATGTAATAAACGGCATTTTGTCCGCAAGTCCAATTACGTCCATCAGCAATACCAACATCCTCGGACTGCCAGGGAACAGGTGTGCCAAAATTTATTAAGATATCTCAATCTTTACTCAAGTTGTCACTTGACAACAGACAGACGGACAGACGGATGGACAGTCGCTCGGCATTCAACTCGTCTCGTCTTCCTGATCATTTATATATATATAACTCTGTTTCTATCTCGATTAGTTTTAGGTGTTACAAACAACCGTTAGGTGAACAAAACTTATACACAAGGGAAGTGTTAATATCGGGTGTAACTGAAAATTTTGTACTATTGCAATTTTCTAAGATAAAAGTATATATATATATTAGGCTTGGTCCGAGCGTAACCGAACATTTTGTACTACATTTTAGTACATTGTTCTTATTTCCGAAATATTTATACTGAAATCAACCCCATTATCTCATATGATGTATGGAATATAAACTTAACCAAAGAACTAAACATATTGGGTATATTAGGAAAGGGGCAACCAGAGAATCGTAAAGCTTAAAATTTAGGAATATGGGGCTTATACCAAGGTCAAGACCGATTTCATTCATATTCAGCTTTAAATCACATTATGTTTAAGAAAGCATGTACACTTAATTTCATTAAAATATCGCACATATAGTCCAATATGAACGGTTTAAAGTCAAGTGCAGAGTCGCAAATCGCTACATCGTGCGTAAAGTTAACTTTAATGTAGAAGATCCCTATACCGGATATATTGAGGCTAAGGGAAGGTCTGGACTGATTGCTGTCACATATTCGGTAATGGAACTACCGCCACGCCCGCAACACACCGTTAAACGAAAACCAATGAAATGCTTATTGCTAAGCTCCTATTTAAGATATAAAATTTTGGAATTTTTTATAGGGAATCGCAGTAGGGAGGGGATTCTGTGGATTGAAAATTTTTGAAAAGTGGGTACCAAGATGGTACTTAAGATCTACAGAGGAATCGGTGTAAAAATGGGACAATGGTTGTGGCACCGTGGACCTTTAGCTGATTCTATATCCCAGAAACTACTATAAAGATTTCAACCAAATTTCGTGCGTGACATTGTGTCTTTATATTAAAATCTTTATATTACAATGTAAAAATTAGCGAAATGGGAATTCAACTACGATTACTTCCCGTATATCAAAATTTTAAATTCCATACGATCCTTTCACTTTACAATATATAAAGCAATTACGAATAAAGAGATCAGAACGAAATTTTGCGTAAAGAGTGCCATTACAGTATGCAATCTCACATTTGAAAATTGTTAAAATCGGAATATAACATTTCAAGCCCCCAGTTATCGCATGTGTGGAACCCAGTGCCTATGGCTGACCTTTTATTGAAAGTCTCAGTTAATCTGCCAGATTTATTATTGAAATTCATAGTAAATCTTTGGGTGATAATATTGTACCCTGGTTTCAAAAATGGGCAAAATCTGGGTGAATACTTCCCCTAGCGGCCATATACCTTATATAAAGATTCTCGAACTTCCGGTTAACTATATGTCGTAAATCTCGTTTGATGTTTGATTTATCTCAGTGGAATTCAGAGAGTGTTTCGTGCTAATAACAGTGTGTCCTTGTGCTTAAAATGGACAAAATCGGGTAAATACTTCTCCTAGTTCCCGTATACCACATATAGTATAATATTGACTTTATACCATAAATTTCGGTCAATCTGTAAAGTATCTTAATGAAAGTCAGACAGCATATTTTATGTTGGGATGCCAAAAATTAACAAAATCAGTCTAATATTGGGCTCACCATATATCACATATTAGTTCTAGCAAAAAGAAATTCATTATTTTTCTAAAATATGGCTTCAATAATCTGTATCTCGCGTTGTATAAGTGCACTCGGGTTATGCTATATGACCTTAGAAAGATAAGATTTCGTGCTAAAAAAGTTTCTCAGACGCATTTGTGGTTGCTTGACTCAATATTGTTTCAACACGCGCCAAAGATGGACACCAGCAATGAGAAAATACGCCATATTTTATAGTTTTTCTTCGATAAAGGCGGAAATGCAAGCCAGGCGGCTGAAAATTTTCTACTGCAACTGCCAAACGAGCGTAATTTCGGTTTCGTCAGTTCCATTCCGGTAATTTTGTTGTCAAATATCCACCACACTCTGGAAGGTCAGTTGTCGAAAATATAGATAAAATAATGAAAATCGTCGAATTCGTCCGTCATACAAACACTGTTTCACCAGAGCAAATATGGTACAGAAGGGGTGCATAGGAATCCGTATAAAAATTGGACAATGGGAGGGGCGCTGCCCACTTTTCGGTGAAATCCAAACCTGAAATCTGAGGAACGATTTAACCAATTTAATTTCAACCAAATTTGGTGCATAGCAACTTTGAAATCTTTATCATAATCGGATCATAACCACTCCTACTTCCCATCTAACACAATTTTAAATTCAAACGGATTCTTTCACTTAGTCCTCATCGGACTGTGAAAGTGTAAAGCGTATTTTTTTTGATTAAACGGCATACTAATATTTCTATCGCAATTAAAAAGCGGTATTGAAGCAGTTATGGGTAGACAAAGAATTGAGACCATAAAATCGAACAAACGGACAATCTGCAGCTCGCCAAACATTAAAAAAAAACCATTGTTATACCTAACGCTTGGAGCAGTCAAAAGATAAAGAGAAGACACAGATAAAGAGAACACTGGAAATGACGAAAAGAAAACAGGAGAAGGCAATGAGGAATCAATTTAGCGAAATACTATTCTAAAGCCTCCCCCAATAATACTGGCTAATACAAAATTATATAACCAAAACTCTTTCCACAGAAGATTTTACATATAAGTCGCAATGAAACGGTCAGATATGCGTTAAATTTGTAGCTGGCTATAGAAAGTTTATAACACTTAAGAAAGGCAAGGTTTCGTTTCGCCAGTTACCAGTTAAAATGAGAGTGTTCTCATGAAGTTATAGTTAAAAATCTTAATTTTTCTTCAGCAATTAACTCAATTAAAAATGAAATTGGTTAGTTAGATCACTGCGCAAGAAATATTAGCAATATTAAGATTCGCATTACCAAGCATCTATTGAACATATTTTTAATTGACCTGGCTCCGAACAATAATAATACAGAAATATATGATCTGAATTACATAAGAAATGTACTAATTAAGTAGGACTTCCCAGGAAAGTAGTTGATTTTGTAAAATCTTATTGTAGATGCGTCAAATAGTCTATGTGCCATCCCACCACAGAGTGCCAGAACGACAACGATTTGCCTACCATCACCATTCTTCTAGTCATTACTCAAGCAAACAACCACAGGGACACAGTTTTTCATCTTCACCAAATTTTCACCAAACAGACCAAATGTGTTTAATATTAGTTTAATTTTAGTTAGTTAATTATGTTTCCTATGCATATATACTACGCGAAAACAGAAACTGAGATGACGAAGACTTTCGAAAGAATCGAATGTTTATTAGCTAAACAGTTTGAATTAACAAAACATGATATCTATGTTAATATCAAAAATATGGAAGCAGATCTTCGAATGGAATGCAAATGAGCTTTCCAACCACACTGAAGAAGTAAAAATTTTCTTTAAATCTAATTTCATTAATATCCTCCTGGTATCAGAAACTCATTTTACCTACAGGAAAGGCTTTAAAATTCATGATCTAATAGTTGTAACTCGTCCAGATAATAGAGCTCAATTTGCTCTGCAATATTAATTAAAGATTTAATACCATGGATGAAAATGCTATACAGGTTGCTTGCGTTAATGCTAAATGCATGCCGTTGATATTAAAGTTTTCTTTACATACTATGAAGAATTTCAGAAACTAAGTGAGCCATATGAGTGACGTACAGTATTCAATTCCAATTGCAATTCAATTTAAATTTTCATTCAAATACAATTCAGTAACAGTAAACAATAAATATTAAATTCTTACGCAGCAGAGTATTACAGTTTTGTTCACCTAACTGTTGTTTGTAACACTAAAAGCCAATCGAGACAGATATGAAGTTAGATATATAAATGATTAGAAAGACGAGACGAATTGAATTCCCAGTGACTGTCTGTCCGTCCGTGCAAGCGATAACTTGAGTAAAAATTTAAATATTTTAATAAGACTTGACACACATGTTCCTTTGCATTTCGAGCAGATAGGCGTAAGCGGAATAGGGCCACGTCCACAAAATGCCGTTAAACAAAAACTTATAAAATGCTGTTGTACAATTAAACTCCTAATTAAGATATATAACTAGGATGTCGTACGGAGAATTACATCAGGGAGAGGCAACTGTGAGTTGAAAATTCTTTACAAGTGGGAATGCGCCCGGCCCCTAATATGTTTAATATACATATCTCACAAACCACTAGAGCTACAGTCGCTAAACCTGCTAAGCGCAAATTTTTTAGCACTTCCACAAACAGTCTGAAAATAAGCTAATTCGGATTATAACCACACCCACTCTACATATAGCGGCTATGTTAAAAACTACTACAAGTGCGATAATTCACTAAATACATACTTCAAAAGCCCTAATTTTTTCAGCCAAGATAGTGCTTAGGGGCTTCCAAATCGGTATCTAAATTGTGCAATGTGTGTGGTACCACTACACAAATTTCAACCAAATTTGGTGCGTAACATTATATCTGCTTCCTTATGTTACAGTGGAAAAGTGGGCGAAAACGAATTATAACCACGCCTACTTTGCACATATCACAATTATATGGGTGTGTAAACATATATGGATATATGTATATGGGTAACCATGCTCACCTACCAATCAAAATTTATGTTGAAAACTACTATAAGTGCGTTAACTCGCTGAAGGAACACGTCAGAAACATTACATCTTGCAGCACATATGATACGGAAAGGTTGCAGAGGAATCCGTGTAAAGTTTTGGAGATGAGTGTGGCGCCGCCCAGTTTTGGGAGAAATCCCATATCTCTAGAACGCCTTAACCGATTTCAACAAAACTTGGTATGTGACATCATATTTGCATCTTTATTTCACATTGTGAATAAGATAAAAACTACGCCTACTTCTCATATAACACAATTTTAAGTTTCATCTGATCCTTTCACTTTAAAGCAGATAAACCGAGCAGCAACTAAGATATGAAAATCAAACTTTGTATAAATAGTGCCTTCAGGATATTCCGTCTTATGCGTAAAAATAGTTCAAATCGGATATGGCTTTTCAAGCCTTCAGATATCCAATAAATGGACCTCAGTACCTCCATCTGACTTTTTACCGAAAATATCGGTAAATCTGTAAGATATTGGAAAGAAATTGGAGGGTTATCTTTACGTCATGTGATCTGGTGTCAAAAATGGGGAAAATCTGATAAATACTTCCTAGCCCTATGTACCTAATATACGGATTTTCAACCTCTGGGTAGACTTTATACCATATATTTCGGTAAATATGTAGGATATCGTAATGAAATGTGATGATTATCTTTCCATGATAATAGTGTGCTCTTGTGTCAAAAATGGGAAAAATCGGGTAAATACTTCCCATAGCGCCCATATACCTAATATATGGATTTTCAACCTTCCTGTAGACTTTATACCATATATAACGATCAATATATGAGTTAACTCTTTGAAATTCAGAGAGCGTTTCTCTCTGATAACACTGTGCCCTCGTGCTTAAAATGGATAAAATCGGGTAAGCACTTCCCCTAGCCACCGTGTACCTAATATACGGATTTTCAACATCTGGATAGACTTTGTACCATATATTTCGGTCAATATGTAAGATATCTTAGCAAATTTAAGTAAACGTGTAATATCGGATATACCATAGTTTACTGCCGAAAATGTGCGAAATCGGTCTACTCCCCACCTCCCATATACTACATGTAATGATTTTCGCTATTCAGCAGACTTCATGCCGAATATGTCAGTCAGTGTGTGAGTTACCTTCACAAAATTGCCTAAAAACATGTTCCCTAATAAACTTGAATAATGAAAAGAGTTAATATGATGAGTGCAGATCTTCCTCTATCCCAAAAATGCCCAATATAAGAATTCCCGGCTTTCCACCTGACTTTAAACCGTTTATGTTGATCAATATGTGTGATATTTTAATGAAATTAAGTGGATATGTTTTCTTAAACACAATGTGATTTCGCGCTAAATATGAAAGAAATCGGTCTAGATCATGGTCTAAGCCGCTTATTCCTAATATATTGATTTTCTTTTCTCTGGTTGACTTTTTCCTCATCTATCTAATATTTTCAATTAAGCCACTTTGATTGAGTTTATATCGCATATGTCACTTTTGAGTTAATTTGGTAGATTTTAATATAAATATCTCTGACACGAAGCAAAACATAGCAATGTAAGTACATGAGTCTATGACCTTTGACATGAGTTAATAAGATATCAAATATGATTACAATCCATTGATAATTTCATCGGATAATGAATGTTGAATTCTTCCGCAAAATTTTTTAATATAAATATCCTTGCGCATTCCGAGAATATAAAGTGTCCGGTTACACCCGAACTTAGCACTTTCTTACTTGTTTAATATAACGTTATGCCAGCACCTGAAAGCATTTCCCCGCTCTGATCCTTGCTCTTTGCGAGAGTAGAAAATGTTCGGGTACACTTACTACGCTTACTATTGATTACACTTATTACGCTTACTATAGTTATTGCTTTGTTTAATTATTTTCTTACTCGTGTTGATGCCAATTTAAGAACATTGATGATGTATATTTAAAATTTTTTTTGCAATTTGCGAATTTTTTTCGCTCTTTATTTTCGCACCTTCATTGCATTTTACCTCCATTTTTTTTTCTTTGATGTTTTTTAATATTTTCCCTTATATTGGATTCTTATATCTTAATTCCTACAAAGAATCGCCTTCTCCCTCACTAAGAATCGCGTTAGCATTTTTATTTTTATTTTTTCGTTTCACATACGAATCCTTTTGGAATTGCATTTAATTTGACCCGTGTCTCTGCTCGGGTGTCAATTAATTATTTGCCTGACATAGATGTTAAAAAAATCACGGGTTTATGATTATGTATATATGCATAACAATGCGGTACAAGAACATACAAATTCTTTTCTTAGAACTTTCCACTAAGAACGGATTATTGCTGTGTCGGCAATAGGACAGTATGAATTTATAAGATAAATTTTAATTTATAATTATGTCAAGGCTGATGTATGGAGAATGTTGATAACTTGCATATGTATTTTCTTTATAATAAATTTTGTTTCTTTATGATAAATTGTGCTTAAACAAAAACTAAACATACATAAATGCATGAAGTTTACAAATAATATTTTAAAATTGTTCAAACTGATTGGTGCACGTTTAGAAGAAATATTATATATATGTTATGTATAAGGCAAGGTAAGGTAAAATTTAAGAAACGTCTAAGGTAAAATTTTTCTATGCCGGGTTAAAAAAAAAGTTTAAACCGGAATGTAAATTTAAATGCAACATATACCATAGAAAAATTATAACTTTAAATCTTAAGAGGTTTTAAACCTCTAAGGAAAAATCTGATCTTTGTCCCTCGCCTTTAGCGTTGAGAGTTAAACTTATAAATGTACTTCTGTTAATAATTTTTTAGACTGTTTCTGCTTGCCAGCTGGCTTTCCTACAACAATTTGAACCTTATGAAACTATTTACCATGAAGACAAGGGACTTGAAACATTTGTTTATTTTGTTATAAGCGGCACCTGTATGGTTCTACAATGTTTAGAAATGAAGGTTCATTCACTCTTTGAGTATTCTTCAAACAAGAAATCTAATTTGTGTTTCGCAGGTCTCTATGAATCGAAATTGGAAAAAGTTCGAACTTGTTAATATTGTCAGAAGTGAAGATACATTCAGAAATTTAAGCCCTGCAGAAATTCGAAGCCATATGCGCGTAAAATCCATATTTCCCTTAACCACGATATCCGTTGCAGAAAATGAATCTCAGTCAGATGAGGATATTAATGTTGAACATCAAAGAAAGGTAACAAATATACATAAGTTTTCTGGTTCCATATTTTATAGAGATATATATTTTATATACAAATATAGTAGTATTTAAAAGTGTATCAGTGTTTTGAAGAGATAAGTTTAAATGAAGACCGCTAACATCTGTTATGCTATATTCGTCAATTTTTTCGCATAGCCCTTCGTCACTAACCTCGCAGATATTTTGAACTTCAGTATATGTATAAACATGTGCCCCTATTATGCAAAATATACATGGAACTAGATGAATTAAAAATATGAGGGGATATCTACATTTGGATAACATTTTCACCATTCTACATGCAGCCATTACTTTATGTCCAGAGAAATCTTTTATTTCAGGTTTTGCTGCTGGGAATGCATACATTTGCTTGAGAAACTTCAATTATCAGTAAGGCATTAATAATTGAAATGACATTTAATTAAATTTGGATCTAGTTTTTCATATGACACGATGATAATATGAATTTGGTAATAAATGAATTCTACATATTTAAATTATGTTCTCGGTAAAAGTAATACTTGGTACAATTATATACTTTCGCAATTTATCAAAATCGTTAAAATATGTTCAGCTGTCGGTAAAATCTTGCAAAAAAATATGATTCATATGAATTAAACATTCACGAATATTATTATTAGATTAAACTGTGCATCGATTACAATAAACAAGAAGGACGAAAATCATTATATTATATTGAACATGTCGTTAGGGGAACAAATGCATGGATTATTCAATCATTGGCACCAAACAGGCATTATGTCTAAAATATCATTTGTACTAAATATCATTAAACTAGCACTAGGTCTCACTATTATCGTTAAGATATCTCCCAAATTGACCGACATTTTTGGTATTTAGGTAGCTGCAAGCATGGTTCTAATATTTGGTATCTGGGGGATTGAAAACGTATATTTGATTTTACCTATTTTTAGACGAGAGACCCCACACATTAGTGCCTACTATTTGTGAAAAGATTTATTCCAATATCTTAAATCAAGATTTATCTGTTTTAAAAGGAAGAAACCTGGTGGAATTTAAATTGATGTCTTATGTATTACCAACCTTTTCGGGCTATTAAGGAACGCACGTACCAAGTTTCATCAACATATCTTAGTTTTCAGTCACCTTCTCGCCTGCACGGACGTACGGATAGACAGAAGTGAATTCAGCTCGTCGTCCTGATCATTGATATATATACCTCGTTTAGTTTCAGGTGTCTTCAAACAACCGTTATATATTTTGTGCAACATGTTGCAAGAGAATGAAAAGCTCTGCAGTTCATAGCTCTGAAATCTTGCAAGTATACAAATTGGAAAAACATATGTGGTTCCAGAAGCAGTGAAGCCAGAGCAGGCATTTACATACTTAAAAAAAAGCGATTACCGGACAAAACTGTATTAGAATATATGACTTCCGGCAGGTATAAATTTGGCTGTCATTAGTAATAAGTGAATTCGCAGTGAATGTTAGAATAAATTAATTGAATTGAATAAGTGAAAAAGTGTCATTAGTAATAAGTGAAAAAAGTCTGTGGGTCATTGCGTTCATTCTGGATGTGACAAATTGGTGACTGACACCATAAATTAATAGTGATCTGCAAACCATTACGCCTATCTCATAAGAGTGGGGAGAAAAATTCTCTTCCTTTGGCAAATCGCAAAAAATTTCAAATCAAACCGAGTTGTGCCACTCCTTCGCCCAGCTCATGTGATTACGGATAAAATTTAGTCTTGCAGCCTTACGAGTGTCATTCTAGATACAATCACATAATTTACTTTGGATACACTAGTTTTAACACTAGAAAGTCTTTGTTTTTTGGGGCAGATAGTCCGTTATCAATTTTTCAATTAGAATAACAAAATTGGTCTAAATTATAATAACCCTATTAAAGTGTGTCGTCTAATTACCGAATATCATATGTGAATATATATATATGAGTATATATATGAGAATATATGTGAACATATTTCAAAAAAGTAAGAAAAGGATGTAACCTAACATTTTATTTTCTCACAATTTGTAGGTATTAAAGACGGCAAAATATTTTCAGAAGTTCAGTACTATGTTTCACTTAATGCCCCAGATGTTCATATTCAAATCATTCAAACTATCTCAAGTCATTATATTCATCATACATGGTTACAGTGCTGTGGTAAGGTAAATACTAATGGCCATCACTTTTACTACCGGATGACCTAAAACTAATAAAAATGTTCCCACCTTATTTTATGGAGACATTTTCTATTGAGATACGTATTGCAGATGGGGGTTGTCTGATAATTGTCACACCCACAAATTGCTGTTAAACGAAAACTTATAAAATCCTACAACTAAGTTCCCAATTAAGATATAAAACTGGATTTTTGTTCAGGGAATCACAGTAAAGGGGGACATCTGTGAGTTGCAAATTTTTAAAAGGTGGACGTGGCCTCGCCTCTAATAGGTTTAGAACACTTATTTCCCAAACCACTAAAACTATATCATTCAAACTTTCTCACAACAAATATTTTTAGCACGTCCTCATAGACAGGGAAAATAATTCCAATCGGATAATAACCAGGCTTACCTCCCACGTAAAGGCTTTTATTGAAAACTAACAAAAAAGCATTAACTCTAGGGCCCCCAGTTGGCATTAAAGGACTTCAAAGGAAACGTCTCGTGCTGATAACTGTATCCTTAAGGCTAAAATGGATAAAAATGGGTGGGAAGTATTTACCCATTAGTTTCCATATACCTAATATACGAATTTTCAAACTTCCGGTTGACTTTATACCATATATATCGGTCAATATTTCAGGTATTTTAATGAAAGTCAGATAATATCTTTTCCTGATAAAAATATGTCGTGATGCCAAAAATTAATAAAATCGAATTATTACTACTCCTAGCCCCCATATATATAATATAAGGATTTCAAACTTCTGGTTGGCCTTATACGGTATATATCTGCCCATAGGCAAGTTGTCTTAACAAAATCAATTGTAAATAATTAAGTGCACATGTCAAATCGGTCTATAAATTACACCAGCTCCCATATACCACACATAATGATTTTCATAATTTTAAGAGACTTTATGCCGAATATGTTGGTCAATGTGTGAGCTATCTTCATAAAATGGCGTGGAAACATATTCTCGAGTATACTTTAGTAATACCAAAAGTTACTGCAATCAGTCCAGACACTCCCCTAGCCCCAATATTTCCGACTATCCCCCTGACTTTAAAACTTTCATGTTGGACAATATGTGAATTATTTTAATGAAATTACATGTACATTCTTCTTTAAACGATGATGATGATGATGTTGTTTAGCGCTGAATATGAATGAAAACGGCATAGACCCTGCTCTAAGCCACCTCTGGTTATTTTTTTCCTAATATACCCAATACCTTGTATAAAGTTTAACTCTTTTAGTTGAGTTTATATCACACATATAATTCGAGTTAATTAGGTTGATTGTAAAATAAATATTTCTGCCAAGTTATTGTCGATTCTGTCTTGTTCTGTCATTCGTGTTCATTACAATATGTATATATATTTATAGATTTTTAATCAGTTTTATAACATACTTTTAGTTCCATAATAAATTTAAATTAGGTAAGTGACGATTGTCATTTGTTATAATAAATCAGTTTAGTATATATTATTAAAATCTTTCTTACCGAATAAACATTTAAACCGGAGTTGAAAAAAGATACATGTCGCTTATATTTTATGTTCTAAAGAAAGCAATGATAAGAGTTTATTTATCTATAGAAAAACATGGATATCGAAGCGTTAGAAAAGCAGTGTACCCGTGGTAATCCTGATAAAAATTCTACAATGTCTTCAAACATCGGGTCTTGGTCCTCTTTAATATCTTATTCAACCCTTAAAACAGAAGGCCACATACATAATGAAGACAGTAGAAGTGAAGAAAATGAAGAAGGCCATATATTTTTGGAAAAAGAATCGTCATGTTCTTATGAATATTTTTCGCAGGACGAATTTGGTACAAATACTTTTGAAAATAGCCCAAAAATGAATTTAGTTGGAAAGAAATTGGTATGAAATAAAAAATAGTAATGAAATGATTTAATTATTAATAAAAATGTGATATTTTCCATAAATGTGTATTATTAAAGTCGGAAACAAAACTTGAGAATCATTTCATCGACGTGGGAACGATTAGCACAGGTGGTATTTTCGGACTTGGTGAGGCAATGGAGCATCGTATTGTAATGGCGGAAACTAGGGTACAGTGCTTAGTGCTACCGAGATATTGGTTATTTCAAGATGAACAAAATCCAAAAAATATCTGGCAAAGGAAAAAAATTCAATTAGATTTCACCCTACCATCCAGAGAAGTTCTTTTCAATTTGTTCAAAAATTCTCGCAAATGGCAAACTTTTAAAACAGAAATTGTATCCTCACTCGGAACGTCTGAAGCGAAATTACAAGATATTCCAATAATGGGCCGTATTATGTCGTACGACCATTAGAGCAGAATTATGTTTTTTCGCTATGTATATAAATCGTTCCATATGGGACTATAATAATCCAATTGTTATCTTCATCAAAACCAACTAAATAAATCTTAACATGCTCTTCTCTTTTGACTATTATATTATTCCTTAATGTGAAATTGTAATAAGCCTTGATCATTTCAAGTAAAAAATTAATTTTTTTCAAAATATGTGCGAAATTATACTCGTATTCCAATCTTTAAACTGATTCGTTTGAAGGGTAAACCTATTATTACACATACCTAAATACAGGTGATTACTGAGGCGGCGGACCACCTTGCATTCAAGTTCAGAATGTGCGCCTCCTGTTGTGGCAATCCCCACTTCCAGGAGATAAATTATCTAGGACTAATGCTAGACTCAAGACTAAGGTAGAAAAAACATGTGGACTTCACAATAGCGAAAGCCAGCAAAGCGCTGATGATGTGCAAAGGTCTAGCAGGGAAAACCTGGTGAAGCAATCCAGATATAATACGAAGGATGTGCACCGTGATTGTTAGATCAATAGTAACATATGGTGCTGCAGCTCAACAGTTGGGACGCAATTACCCAAACTGTAACGATTGGCATGTATTTAGAGACGACATTACCAATAAAGAAATATTTTGAGAGAAACTTTAAGATGTCTCTTCGCAAAAAGGGGGATTGGGAGGATTCCATTCTCAACGAGTACCTAAGAAGTAGTACCCTGAAATCAATACTGATGACACGAAAATAGCTAAAATAATTGGTGGAATTGGTATAGTGGGACCAAGCACAATGGGAAATAGCCACCAGGAATATTTTACTGGTATCATGGACCTGGGTGCCATGGTATAGATGGAAATGGTTTGGTCGAAAATCTAGATAAAGAAGCTTCGGCAACCGGGATTATTACTTACTGCAAATGCTTGGACTTAGCAAGGCAAAGTGGTTTCTGGGGAATACAACCTGAAAAGGTTTAAATAGATAATAATCCTCCTCAGAGACAAACTAAGATAGCTTGTGGAGTTACATACTAGAGCAGAATTCAAAATGTTTGTGAAAAAATTTTAGCTGTTATATCAGTTACCGACATTGACTGCTGCAATAATTTCTAAAATATCAGGAATGAAAATTTGTGAAAAAATTTTAGCTGTTATATCAGTTACCGACATTGACTGCTGCAATAATTTCTAAAATATCAGGAATTATCCAATAAAGTTAAGATCGAGCTTCAGCAAGTTGATTCTGTTCGCCTGACTACAGATATTTGGACACACCATCATACGATGAAGAGGTATCTCGATTTCACAACTCACTATTTGAAATTCTATATAATTTTAACTCAAACATTTCATATAATTTATTTATCTGTTGTTTTTATTCCTAAATTGAAATGAAAACTGTTGAACTAGGCACATTTATCATATAGATGAAGGGAAGACTATTGATAATTTGAGATCTAAATTAAGAGATATATTTAATGACTGGGGCCTCAAAGGTGACGAAATTGATGCATTAGTTTCTAGTGCATAATAATAAGGGATCCATTAAAAGTGAATTCGGAAAAATGTATTTCATTTGTTGGTCTTAGAATTAACAATAGCGGACAACGCCTTTTTGAAATAAATGTAACCCCACCAGCATCTGAATCTGGGAATCAAGTAGTTAACTGCCTTTCAAGGAATAATATATAATTGATGATGCAGACTTCATAGTGCATGACAAAACTACTGAGAAAACAACATTACATGATCTGCAGACAATATTAAAAAAATTTCTCCCTTTTTTTAAAAAAAAATTTTACATTCAGTAAGTGTATCCCTTTGATTGCAAGATTCAAGAAAGTAAGCTCAAGAAAGTATTGATCACTGCAACATTATATTTATTTGGATTCCTTTTTATTGTCAATTAAATTTATATTTTACAGAAAGCTGAAGTGTTTAAGCCAGATACGAGTACTTTGATTGAACTATAATTGCAACGAAAACTCACTCAAAAAATTGAAACTAAATATCGGAGATTGAATCAGGAAAAATATAGTCACTAACGTTGGTGAGTTTGTTCACTATTTACAAATAAAAGTAAATTATATTCATAGATTAATTTCCTTTTTGATTTTGTTTTCATTACTTAGGTGATCTTATTAAGATTGAGAGAATTGAGTATTACAACTAACGGAACTTCTGCAATTATTGGCGTTGAAACAAACAAAAAAAACAATAGTCAGCAATGATCATATCTGGATCAAGTGTCAACTATACGTAATCTCAGTCAGGTACTGTTGAAACAGGTGGATTGCCAATATAGTTGCGTCAGTAATTAACTCGCCCAGCTGATCAACGACAACAAAACCCTAGTTCACTTCCTGTTTGGGAATCAATCAAATATTCTATCGATTTTAGCTACTTCTGTTCCCTGCAAAAATTGTTTTCTTATGCTGGCATTTGTTTGTTGTTGTACTTGTAGAAAAACACACTTATATTTCTACGATCAGTTAGTGAGGAAATGCGATATTCTTAAATTACATATTTTTTATATTTTTATGTCGCATGGATACTTTATTAAAATTCTTAACTGATATTTTAGTATTTTATTAATATTAAATATTTATTTTAATGCTTCATGCGTACTTAATTTAAATACTACAAATTTATTTTCGGTGCAATACTATGTGAAATTTATATTTAGAATGTATATTTAAAAAAAATAAATAAAAACAATATCCTTGTGTGAGTTGTTAAATAAAATGTGCAAATGTCGATTCTGAAATTGGAAGCCGATTTTTTCGAGCCGTTTCCATTCTTAGAATAGCACTGCTTTTGTTTCAATGAATACGTTAGTAACGAGTTTGTGATAGCATTTCTTTCTGAAATGTGTTTAATTGGTCGCTTGTACTGCTACATTCATATTGTAGCGGATTTATTAGATTAATCGGACACGTTGAAACTTCACCCTGAGTTCAATCACCGGATTGTTAAATAAGAGCAGACTTTAATGGCTATACACTTGTCTTTATTTCTAATTCAAATAACTTAATGCTTTATTACTCTTTACTCTAGTTTGCAACTTCTTACTTATACCTCATTTACACTTTACTCACCAACACTCTAATTAGAACTGTGTCTGCTGCCACTCCGTCAGCCCTTATATAGTAGATCGTTACCAGCAGATCGGCACTCGAACATTCTGGCAACTACGAATTTCGTTGTTTGGGTGACTCTATCAAGTTATCGTCGATTCTTCTGGCATTCATGTTCGCCAGAATATAATTAACGTTGAAACTAACGAACTCGTATGTTTACATGTTTGTGTGATATATGAAAGTACCAGATAAATATTCCTTTGTTTATACAAATATTTAAGAAAAATGCTTTATGCTACCAAGATAAATTCGATTCAGGCTACTAACTTATCAAATGTTCCTCCTATGTTCGGCAACACTGTTTCCGAAAACATTATTGTCAGGAAAATATGCCCATTTTCAATGATATATCTCACAAATTGACCGATATTTTAGATATGAAGTCACACGCGGGCACGGAGGTCCTCGCAATGGGTATCTGGGAGTTTGAAAACATCAGTTGTGTTTCCGGGCGCTTCGGTAATAACCATTCAGCGAACTGCCGATCGGAGTCAGATATGTAATAATGTAATGTATCCTCGTTTTTATTACGACCGATCAATGCGATGCTGTTCTATGAATCGATGTTCAAAAACTACGGTTAATTAGACCATTCATTGTGTTTTATCCAATAGAAATTTTCTGATGCTTTCTGGCGTTACTACGCGCTGTGGCCTTGCCAAAATTGGTGCATCATTTGTATTGTTGCAGTTAAGACGAAATTCAGCAAACCAGTATTTGACCGTTGAATATGCTCGGACAGATTTGTAGTAACTCTTATCAAGCCATTTCTTTGAGTCAGCGGTGTTCTTCTCATCAAGAAAAAAAAATTTAACTTTGAGACCAATAACTTGAGGGCGTTATGATGAAATATCATGAAAGTCCAACAATATTATAATTAAGGTTAGTTTCGCGATCTCTCGGTCAGGCCAAGCACTTTTCAGCCCATGTGATACAATAGTTTGGCCCAACTATTGGTTGTTTGTAACACCTAATCGAAATAGGTTTAGTATTATAAATATCAAGACGATCAGAAGCAAAATGAAAGCGATAACGTGTAGCTCAAAAGTAATCTCTCCTAGGCATCTAATTTTGTTGAAGTCAAAGCTTTACTTTTTGCAAAGGAGAGTTTCCCTTATTGCATATAAATAGATGTTCTCTACCAATAAAATCAAGAAAAAGAGGGAAGCAAGTTCGTGTTCAAACCAGTGATTAAATTGGTTCTTCTTCACTTATTATTAAAAGTAGGTAAAAGGAAGTTATTTAGTTCATTCCGGACCATCAAACAAACTCTAGTTCTACATGCACTCTTGTTCACCAGCAACACTTCCTTTAGGATAATGTCGGTTTCGTCACTTTTTAAATGTTGCCAGAGATTCGCGAAAGCCACCTTTTTGTGCTGGAGATCAATTCGAAAGTACTACACCCTCCAGATTTTTCTCTAGAAACGCAAATTCAGTGTTATTGGCTCGCTCTACTCGATCCCTATCTAAAAAATCGTTTGAGACTGAAGGCGGATTCATCGAGTGACTATCTTCTTTCAATGCGTCCGTCGATTTCCTTGCCTATGTGGGTCGCATCTCAAGTATCTATTAGTGCACAAGGATACTGATTCTTTAGGAGAATCCGAAGAATAACCCAATCGAAGCCACAGCTTATAACCCCCCTGGTAACGCTGCAAGAACCAATGAAGTCCACATTTCGTAATATTAGTGCTTGCCGACATAGCTCCGCCATTCTTTTCAGTCGAATTGGAGTATATCAAAATACCTTTGACATCACATACCTTTGATTCACATGGGATGAAGGCTTCCACTGGAAGCAAGATACGAACTCGACCGTAATAATTTGTGCAAAATTTCATTCGCATATTTCTATATTTGTTTAATTTATCTATTGAAATTCACATTAAAGTAAAATGAAAAAATACATAAAGTGAAAGAAAGAAAAAAGTTAAAGTGAATTTGTTGGAATTTTATATGAACTTATTGGGAATTTGGCCCATTTTAAAACTGTAGCGTAGGGATGTGATGATTATTTTATGCAATAAATTTGGTTGAGTAGTTGCTGAGATATGGACCTTTGCTGCAAGTGGGTTGTACCACGGCTATTATCCAACTTTTATAGCATGAAGATAGATAAGATTCTGTATGAAGTTTATACAACTGAGTTCTGTAATCAAAATTTCATAATTGTTGGAGATTTTAAAATTTGTCTAAAGTCTACAGGGTCTGCTTATGTAGCCGAAATGTACGTTGGATAAATGTTGTTAAATATACATACAATAATGTTTTACAGACACATCTTTAAAATTGAAAAAAGATTAAATATAATTGTTGAAGTTGATAATTTTTATTACTTCTAAGTTAAACATGTACATATTGATGTAAGAAATAAACTTTTGCATTACTTCTAGGAGTAGTTATTGTGACGAAACTGAATTAAAAATTCTCACAGTTTGAGTAAATTTAATACACCAAAGGCTTTAATTTTTATACTCTCGCAACATGTTGCAGCAGAGTATATCAGTTTTGTTCACTGTCAGTGAACAGTCAAACAGACAGTCAAACAGACAGTGACTGTTTCTCCGTGCAAACTTGAGTAAAAATTCAGATATTTTGATAAAACTTGGTATTGCGGATGGGCGTAATCGGACATCTGCCACGCGCACAAAATGCCGATAACCTAAAACCGACAAAATGCTATAACTAAGCTACAAACTAAGATATAAATGTTTTATATGGTACGGAGGATCGGGGCGGGGTATAAGTGTGCAAAAAATTTGTAAAAGTGGGTATGGCCCAGCACCAAATAAGTTTAGTATACATATCTCAGAAACCGTTGCAGCTACATTCATGATATGCCAACCCATGCTTAAAAACAGTCGAAATCGGCAAATAACTTTTATAGCCACCATATACCCACTATATGAACCTTAGTGCCTCTATCTTACTTATTGACGAAACTAACGGTAAATTTGTGAGTTATCATAATGAAATTCGAGGATTATTTTTCCATGATTATAATGTGCTCTGGTGTCGAAAATGGAGAAAATCGGGTAAACAGATCCCCTAGCCCCCATATACCTAGTATACGGATTTTCAACCTTCCTGTAGACTTTATATCATATGAAACGGTCAATATATTAGATATCTCTTTGAAATTAAGAGAGCGTCTCTTTCTGGAAACATTGTGCTTAAAATGGATGAAAACGAGTAAGCACTTCCCCTAGACCTCATGTACCTAATATAAGGATTTTCAACCTCCGGGTAGATTTTATACTATATGTTTCGATCAATATATAAGATATCTTAGCAAAACTAATTGAATGTGTAATATTGGATATACCATAGCTTAATGCCGAAAATGTGCGAAATCGGTCTACGCCTCACCTCCCATATACTACATGTAATGATTTTCGCTATTCAGCAGGCTTTATGCCCAATATATCGGTCACTGTGTGAGTTACCTTCACAAAATTGGGTGAAAACATGTCCCTAATAAACTTGAATTATGAAAAGAGTTAATGTAAGCAGTGCAGGTCTTCCTCTATCTCAAAAATGCCCGATATAAGAATTCCCGACTTTCCATCTGACCTTAAACCGTTTATGTTGATTAATATGTGTAATATTTTAATGAAATTAAGTGGATATGTTTTCTTAAAAATAGTGTGGTTTCGCGCTAAATATGAAAATAATCGGTCTAGACCATGGTCTAAGCCGATTTTTCCTAATATAATGATTTCCTTTTCTTTGGTTGACTTTTTCTTTATGTATCTAATATATTCATTAAACCAATTCGGTTGAGTTTATATCTTATTTGAATTAATTTGGTAGATTTTAATATAAATATCTCTGACACATCATCGACTGCTACTTGACGTAAACGGTTGTGCTCTAAGTGATATTCTGTTTCTCACATTAACTCTGTAAATTAAATCTGTCCTGTAAATTAAATCACACCTTTTAACTTTCTAATAATTACAGGCAGTGTTAAGATAGCATTAAATGTCACCATGGGGGGCCGCTCTAGAGAGTAATAGGTTCGCCCTATTATCCTCTAGTCCCCAACGAAAAAAAAAAAGAAAAAAAAACAACCAACTAGTGAAGGAAGAAAATTTCCCTATTTTACCAATAACAACAAAAGACAGCGCTAAATACGTAGTGGTACGTGGTGAACGTGGTAAGTTCAAATGAAACAAATAAGCCCATGAATAAATTTTCTTGCTTCGCTGTTCACAAAGCGTTAAAAAGTATTAGCTCTGAAATTAGCACTATCGCAAAAAAATTCACAACAACACAATAACTCATTGGAATATGCAATGTAAAAATTGAGCTCCATAAAAATCTAAACTCTACAAAAGGAACTATTTACGCTCCGTGCTTAAACGAAGTTACAGACAAGGAGATAATATAAAATTTAAAAGAACAAGGTGTTATATCAATTTACAAATTTCCCAAATACGTAAACAATAAACCAACTCCAAGCGGCGTTTTCAAATGCTCTTTTCGCGAAGCAGTAAATTTCCATAAAGTACAAATACCGCCTGTTTTCAACTTGTGGTTGAAACAAAATCCAACATCCTCAACAACTGGACAAACATAGAGAACACAAACAAAGAAACAATTATGCAAACAGAAGCACAAATCTCCCCCTCTTCCCTTATCTCAAATGCTTCTCTTAACTTAAAAACAAATAGTATGAACAGCAAAGCAGAAGAAAATGAAACAACCACAGTAAAATCAACAGACTCAACTTACTCCATACCAACAGCAAGTACAGTCGATGACTCAACAACAACTTCTTTTGATTACGCTACAACAATCCCACTCATTTCAAACTTCATCAATCATCTCAGCAATACCCCCGTTACCCCTCATACAAAAATTTCCCCTCCAGAATAGATCAAGCAAATTCTTCAATGGAATAATGGAATATTCGAAGGTCTATTCAATAACTTCCCAGATTTAAATTTACTGATAAACAAATTCTCACCACATATTATAGCATTACAAGAAACGCACCTCCCGGCAAACAAAACCGCATCCACTCCTCACAAATACATCGGCCACTTTCACAACCTGCCTCAAAATAAATCAGCTAAACAAGGGACTGCCCTGTTTATTAAAAAACAAATTAAACATAAACGTATTTCTGTCTCCTCCAACATATCCGTCATTGCTCTCGAAATCGACATAGGTTTCAAGTTTTCTGGAGCCACTTGCTACATTCCCCCGCATCGTTTAGTTTAACGCAAGTGATATCATTAGTATCGCAAATACACTTCTCACTCCCAAAATAATAATAGGAGATTTCAATGCATAGAGCCCGCCATGGGGATCTACCTCCTCAAACATCAGGGGTCAAATAATAGAAGATGTAACATTATCGAAAAAACTAGTTGTTCTCAATGATGGATGCCCAACCCATTTTCCCACACACAGATCATTCACCCATTTAGATATTATCCTTTCTTCAGCACCTATAGCCCATAAATTTTCCTCATTCACATTCGAAGAACTTCATAATAGTGACCACTTTTCGATCATACCTGCTCTGATCACTTCAGTATATGATTAAACCGAGATCGAAATTCCTTATAGGAAAAGCTTATTTGTTAAAATATTGCTCCTAATATTAACGTATTAATAAATACAAAAATAACATCGAAAAACATAAATGAGGAAGCATCCAAAATAAAAACGATAATACGTTCACATAATGCCGACATAAATATTCCCCAAAGAAACACCAAAAAATTTTACACCAAATTCAAAATAAATCTCTAAAAAACTTACGGCTAATTTTACTAACTAACTAACTAACTAACTTTACTTAATATAAAACCTATTTCAAGTCCAAAAAACATTTATAGAGACATAAAAGATCTTTCAGGTGGATATAAACACAACAAAATGGACTTTATCCAATCGCCCCAAGGTCCTATCCACAATCACCAACACATGGCGGAAATTTTTGCGCTAGCATGGTCAACCGATTCCCACAATTCCAACTTCCACTCTAATTTCACCCAAAAATCAAGTAAAATAAATTTCCAAACATATCACAACCCATCCCCGTTTTTTGAAGCTACACTAATAGAATATCCCATTATAATAGAAGAATTTGAAATTATATCCAAGAAAGTAATGTGGTATGTCAAAAAAGCGATTAATAAGCCCGAATCAGTTCGCATTTTAAAGCGGTTCTGGTGTCATTGACCCACTACTTTACTTTGAACACTGTGCCTCAACAACGATATCTACCTAAAACCACCTATCCGTCCTGAGTTTAGATTTTGAGAAAGCTTTTGATAGAATCGGAGCCCACACAGTACTACAAAAATGAAAAAGTGGGAAATTGGAAACAAAATGTATAACTTCATAAAAGCATTTCTCTCAAATCTTAAATTTTCCGTAAGCGTAGACAACAACAACTTCAATGTTTACCTTTTGCACAGTAGCATACCTGAAGGCTCCCCTTTCTATTCTAATAAATATTATTATTATTATAGCATTCAACCAACTCAGCGACTTAATAGCCCTAAACCCCCATATAGACCACCGCATCTACGTTGACGATGTCTTAATTTTCTCGGCTCTAAACGATTTGAACCAAGTAAAAATCCTATTTACCAATATCCTAACCGATATCGTAGAATGGTCTAAAACATCAGGAACCAAGGTTTCTGCAAACAAAAAATCTACTTTCCACATTTGAAGGAAAAGAAAATGCACCTTCCCTAAGCTGTCCTTTGCTAATAGACAAATCCCACACACTAATACTCTAAAAATATTTGGTCTAATTTTTGATAAAAAAAACTAACTTTTAAAGATCATTGTAAATATGTTAGATTAAGCTTACTCACTAGACTAAATATTATTAAATTTCTTACCTCTAAACATTGTCATATTCACATGTCTATTCTGGTAAATATTGTAAAAGCTCTGATGTTGTCAAAAATAGACTTCGGGCTTGCGATTTATGGACACTGCGCAAACACAAATCTCGCACTCTTTGCAACCCCCTACCACATGGCAGCGAGAAGAAGCATTCGCGCATTCCCAACCTCCCCAACCAAAGCGGTATTGACTTAAGCATGCCTACCTGACACCTTCAACATAGAACAAGATACAGCACACCGATGCAGACCCCAAAATTGCTCAAATGTAAAAACAAGCTCCTGTTTGATCTGAGGAAATCACAATGTGCAACAAATAAGCCAACTACGATCATCAAATGCTTAACCGTTAACAACGAGCTGGATAAAATATCAAAACCGTATCTCATTAAGGAGAACACGCACCCGCATTGGCTGACATTAAAATCCTCCATAATGAACACCCTTTTCAAATATCAAAAAGCAGCCACCAATGCCGACCAATATATACAGCTATTTAATTACGCAACAGAACCTTATAGGCCAGAATGGCAAATTATATGCACCGATGGCTCAAAATCAGACACCCATACCTCGTTTGCCGTGACAAACGATCAAGGTGTCACCATAGCTATCGGCCTATTACCAACGCACTGCTCTATACTCATAGCTGAAGCGGCTGCGCTATACCAAGCGGTTCTTTTCGTTGCTCAAACTGGAAAAAAGCTATCATATGGAGTGATAGAAAATCAACAATCAACGCACTTTTGCATGTAGCAAATAACACAGCGTTAATCAGCAACATAAGAAAATTTGTATACCGACACAAAAACATAATCAAAATCATATGGATTCCAGGACATGCTGGTATACGAACCCTATATGCAGATGAACGCGCCAAAGAAGCTAGAAAGGAACCACTATTTTTATATGCGCACTTTACCCCAAAAGACATTCGCAACATGGCAAAAAAGTTCTCAACGCGACAGCAGCCACAGACTGGTCAAATTATCATCACTACTACCAAATGCAAAATCCCACCGGTTCCAAACAAATTTACCCCCCAGACTGCTCGAGCCAAGACCTAAGAACTTTTGTGGGCCTTATAATAGTACACACTCTCTGTGTGGGGTCACTGTTTCACACAAGTACACACTGCTATCTGCTGAGCAGAACAAATAAACCAAGCTACATATATTATAATCAAACAAACCTAACAGTCAATCACATACTGGACGAATGCATTGCTTTACAACAAAAAAGATCAACTACATTTGGTAGCACGACGCCATCCAGCCAACTGAAGACAACCAATACTGGCAACATCACAGCTATCAACAAATTTCTTAAATTGTGCAAGATCTCAAGCATATAGTATAAGTAAGTTAAAATTAGATATTATTAGATTTAAAATTTGTACTAATCCAACACAAAATAAGAAAAGGATCTTACTAGCCAGCGCTTCTTTTAGCGAATTAAATATTTATAATTAGTGCTCTAGTAAAATAAATAAATAAATCTCTGACACCAAGCAAAATTTAGAAATGAAAGTACGTGAGTATACGACCTGTAATATAAGTTAATAAGGTAACAAATATGGTTGCAATCCATTGACAATTTCGTCGAATAATGAATGTTGAATTCTTCCGCAACATTTTTATACTTTCTTAACATTTTGCTACGGAGTATATTAGTTTTGTTCACCTAACGGTTGTTTCTAACACCTAGAACTAAACGAGTTGAATATAGACATATATATATATATATAAATGATCAAGATGAAAAGACGAGTTGAAATCCGAATGACTGTCCTTGCGTCTGTATGTCCGTCCATGCAAGCGATAACTTGAGTAAAAATGAAGATATTTTCATTAAACTTGGTACACGTGTTCTTTGTCATCGTAAGACGGTTGGTATTGCAGATGGGCGTAATTGGACATCTGCCACGCCCACAAAATGCCATTAATCGAAAACAGATAAAGTGCTATAATTAAGCAAAAAATTAAGATAAACGTGTTATTTGGTATAGAGGATCTTAGTAAGGCGAGGCATCTGTGGGAAAAAATTTTTGTAAAAGTGGGTGTGGGCCCGCCCCCCAATAGGTTTAATATATATATCTCCGACACCGGTTGAGCTATATCAATCAAACTTGCTTTTAGTAAGTTTTTCTAGCATCTCCTCATATACTGAGAAAATTAGTGAAATCGGATAATAACCACGCCCACCTCCCAGCACTACTAAAAGTGCTTTAACTCGCTGAAGGAACACTTCAGAAACATTAAATCTTGCAGCAAATATGATGCGGAAAGGTTGCACTCACCTTTAGGAGAAAACCCATATCTCAAGAACGCCATAACCGATTTGTGGTTATATATATGGTTACATATATCAAAATTATCAGGGCGAGACGAACTTATTTTTCCAGTTTTGCCGCTAAATTATATTCCGAGCAAGTTCACTTAATTAAAATATCTCGCATATTGACCGATAAATATGGTATTAAGTTAATCAGAAGGTCAAAAATTTCTTTATTGGATATATTAAGGCTAATGTATAGCCTGGGAGGATTTAATTTACTTTTAACATTATAAGTAACAGATTAAATTATTGCCAGCGAAAAATGCTCACTATTAATTAAGATATCTCACAAAATATTCGATATTATGTTAAAAATAAAGATGTTTAGATGATTGTCGTCACATATTACACTCACAAATATTACATAAAACCACAAAAACCACAAATAGGTTTATTCTAATTCATAGGCGTAGTTGTGGATCGATTTCGTACCATTTTCGTGAGTTTTCTTAAATGGCGTTGGTATGTCTTTTTAAAGATTCGTTAATATTTTGGGGTCGGATAGCTGCATGCAAATTACGTGGGTGAAGTGAGAATTGAAAGTTTTAGACGAAGATTAATGATGAAGATGAGTAGATTGTTGCAAAATGCCCTGAGGTTAAAGCTACAGATAATCTATGTAGCAGGTTGAAATACTATGTAGCAGGTTACATAACTCTAACATTAGTCTTTGAAATAAAGAAATAACTTGTTCAATTAATTTCACCATTGCTGGTGGAACGAATTATTATTTGAATTATTTATTCTCAAACAAGTATTGTAATATTATAAAAATATATGGTGTAAGCGGCTTGAGTAAAAAGTGTTCCTTTTTTCTACACTTTCTCTCATACTTTCAAATGTAATTATGATTAAATAATACAATATATGGTTGTAGCGAAAGAAGACATGCTTCTTCTTGTGAATATACTTATAACAAGTTATCTTCCGTTATGCTTTGCGTTTTGATTTATTCTTGTTTGCATTATATTAAAAAAATTTAATTTTTATTTAAAAATTAATTAGTTATAAATAATATGGGTTAAATGTACCTCAAAGCGAAAAATTTTTTAAATTTAATCTTTGAAATTCATATTTTTAAAGAATATAAACACACAAATACTAAATTGAAATTGTTGGTTTTGTGTTATCACTACATCAATTTGCTATGCAGAACTTAGTACATTACGGTATTACTTGTTTCAAATATCTTGGTTGTTGTGAAAAATATATCAAACTGAAATATGTGCACATATTTAAATGAGAAAAAATATCAAGGTGATTCGTAATCTAAATAGAAATTTTTGTATTATATACAACATACTTATGTATATCATCAAAAGGAACAATAATATACGTACATAGACATATTTTAAACAACATATTAGACTGGAAATATGACAACGAAACGAGGTCGTGGTGAAGGAGATGTTAAAAAGAAAATGGCGCGTTTAAGATTCAAAAATCTTGTTCGAAGTGTAACATTAAATAGGATTTGGTTGGTGGATTCCGGTGAGCAAAAGCTCTCACTGAATGTGAAAAAAAATATTAACATGCTGATCAGGCCCCAGCGGAAGGTCGGTATCCTAACAATGGCAGTAAGTATTTTCTAAAGACTACATTATAGAAGAATATACCTTGAAAAGCATCTTTTTATCAGATGACATAATAACAACATTAAAAGATATCGAATACATATGTTGAAAAGTTAGACATAAAATTCGAAGACATGTGCATAAAGTCTATAGCTGTTGTGTGTTAATGAAGTACTATGTTTTAATAAAACAAATATGCTTCTGATGCTAAGAAGTGGTATGATAAGTGCCCCTATGAATTAATTTTTATCAACTACCTTGAAAAGGGAAAACAGTGTATATTATATAGCCTTGCTGGAATGCCAAAAGGCCGAAATCGAATGGCCCCTTTGAAGTTTCTTCTTCTGCTGTTCCATCAAGCTAATTCATTACGTTATTAATCCATTAAAACAATAGTAAATCCACAGTATTCTCTTGATCTGGGGCTCAGCGACCTTTTCTTGTTCTCAGACTACAATGGAATACTCTCTGGAAGAAAATTGAATGAGGCATCACCCTACATGTCACCCTACCTTCTACATACATAAAATAATTTTATATAAATGTGATATTTTATAAACATATAGTAAGTCATTCACGGTTTTCGGATACAGACCTGTGATAATATTAAAATTGTAACTGATTAAAAGCTGGGAGAGAAATGTACATAAACATTTGAAGAACGCTAAGGATGTTAAATTTAAATAAAACTATATTTATTTTGTTTATTGATTAATTAACATTATTAAACACGGAACATTAAACACTTCAAAAATTAATGTCGCAACTTATAGAGAGTTAATTTTAAAATTTAAATCCTAAATTATATTATTATTTATTATGATTTTATTTATCTTCTTTTTCAGTTTTAATTTTTGCCTTAACAATGGATTGTATCTAGTTTCGCATTGAATAAATTAGCTTTCAAACATTTTTTTTCAATTTTTATATTTGGTGTGATAACTATTTCCCTTAATAATGGATTGCAACTGGTTTGGCATTGAATCAACCAGATTTCAAGTATAAAATTAATAATTATAACATTAATAATCAATTGTTTTATAAAAAATTTAAATAGCTTGATATTTTATCTTTTTATTTATAGTCGAAATATCTATTTTTAAATCAACCACATATTATAAATATGGGGAAATTTATGGATACCGAATCATATTATATAAGCGAGATTTATTCCAATTAGTTTTAATGATATACATGCAAAATTCACTGATCCGTAGGTATACATAAGAAGATGTTCTTAACTGATGTTATTGATATTTTTTACATATTTAACAATCTATACTTTATAAAGTCAGATAAAAGCACATATTCGTATTATATTATTCGTTATGCGTATCGGTTTCGGCCTTTTATATTTATGTCACATTATTGTTTTTGGCCAAAAACTCACGCACAAGCAACGAAATGTGAGCAGAATTGAGCAAAAGTGAGCAAAAGCTCAGTCTTTCCATAAATCCAGGTATGTTTTTCGGATTGCTTCACACAAACGGCGATGAACTTGTAGGTAGTACTCCTTATTGACCGTTTGAACTTGAGCCAAGAATTCATGATGCACTATGCCATTAAAATCGAAGAAAATTCCCGTTAATTTTTGAGCACACCACGCATGTGCGCGTATGTGGGAACGAGATTTCTTAATTGCATTTTATATTGTTGGGTATAATTGAGTGTTAGTGAACTTAAATGAACTTAACTTAAATTAACTTAATGAATTAAGTAGTCAAAGCGTTTTTCAGTATCGTCACTTAAGTTCATCTCATAGGGGTTTTGGCAGCTCGGACGGAGACGGAGTTGTATTCTATGCGAAATTTGTTATCATTATTTGAGCCAATTTGTATGCTACAAATACGATATGGGTTTAAATAGGTGCTCAGCAGTTTACATTTTTTACTGGTTCGGCCGGTATATTCGTAATTTTTACGGTTCGAACTTTGTGAAACGCACCTTCGCATTTCAAATGAATAATCGTTGTGGGCGCAAGGGTCTGTTTAGCCAGCAAGGATGATAGTCGAGTCTCTATAGGAAGTGTTTGAGATTTTGCTTCTCTACAACCTTTATCCCGTTGGATGGGTATAACCTTGGACGACCATGTAGAGATGAATGGTGCTTCCCATTACAGGAGGACATCGATTCCTGCTTGTGCATCCATCCCTTTTATGTGACCTGGTTAAAAAATTGTCGCAATAGCGGTGTTTTATGACGACATCGTTTTGTTTTGTATGTGTTGTGTGATGAGTACGTAGCGCAAGTCAAAAACGGTGGTCTTTTTTGCATGGTCCGTAAGCCACATTGCTACATTACCATTTGTATCGTCTGTGGAGTTCCTTAAGTTATTCTTCCTTCCATCTTTTACAAAGATGCTGATAGAATATTTTAATTTTCTGCCATCTGTTAATGATGCTTAAATTTGTATCCTCTAAGTTGGGTTCGGCAGGAGTTAATAATGGGGTATCTAGAAAAAAATGTCCTGGAGTTAGTGGTTCCAAATTTGATGAGCCGTCGTTTATGGGGCTTATTGGGCGAGAGTTTAAACAACTTTCGATGCAGGTTAATACGGTAGAAAGATTTTCAATTGAGAATTTCTGTACTATTGCGATCTTTTTAAATGAGTTTTTAAACTTTTTACGCCTGCCATAATCCACCCATTTGTCAAGCTCCTGGTGGGTTGAAGGGACATGAAATATATAGATGATTACGTAGTGTTGTAACTTGAGCGCGAAGAGTTTCCAGCAATTGTCGCCGATCTTTACTCAGTCTCTGCGAGGCTCCTACGAATTTTGTTCCGTTGTCGGAATAAGTATTGACGGGACATCCACGCCTAGAAAAAAAAAAACGGGTGAATCCAGCTAGGAATACTTGTGTATTGAGATCGCTAACCGATTCGATGTGTATTGCCTTAGTTGAAAAACATACAAATACACATACATAGGCTTTGGTAATTAGACACGCTCTTCCAGTGTAGTTTTTAATGACTTTGGGTCCGGTAAAGTCGATGTCTGTCCTTGAGTAGTAAGTCTCTGGTCTCATTGGTGAGGTGTTTGAGGAAAACCTGAATAAGTATGCGATAACACGAATAGCTCTGGGAAGTGAGGAAAACCTTTCGAGAGTATCCTCTTGGGTTGTTATAGCAAACGTTTTGACAGTTTTGAATTCCAGGGTAGTGTTGTAGGATTTTTCAGTTATTGGAAAATCCTCTTTTTCGCGTTTTAACTATTCGGGTCCGTGACACAAAAGGTTGCAATTCAAGAGTTCGTTGGACGTACATTCTCGGCTTGCCAAATTTGCGGGATTGTTTTGACTTTCGACGTGGTGCTAATTATCGACTCCGACCTTCTCGGTAATCGCGGCGACTCGGTGAGAAACGAAAGTGGTCCATGAATATGGTGGTTTGTTTAACCACGCGAGAACTATGGTAGAGTCTGTCAAAAAATAACTTTTATATTGGCTTAGGTTTAGTTGGGTAGAGTAGGAAGATTGGCTAGGAGTACAGCTCCGCAGAGTTCCAGTCTGGGTAGGGATACGTTGTTAATAGGAGCAACTCTGGTTTTGGATACTAAGAGAGTTGACCATTTTTCGTCACCTTTTAAGACTCGTATATAGAGTGCTGCGGCTTATGCCTTCACTGAAGTATCGGAGAAAACGTGAAATTCGATGGTGGATGAAAAGTAGGTCCATCTAGGTCATTTGACTTTGTTTATAGTTTCATATTCCATGATGATTGATGACTTTCATCTGAGTCAGATTTATCTAGCCATATTTGTTGCATTACTATTTTTGATGTGATTATTATTGGACTAACAATATCGGCGGGATCAAATAATTTTGCTATAACTGATAAAAAGCCACACTTGGTGTACGCGGATCTTTTCTCCAATGGGTTGACGAGTAAGAAGAATGAATCCTTTTTGAGTTCCATCGAATGCCTAGCGTTTTCATATTTTGGGATTCAGGAAAATTTAGTGAGTCTGTGTCTAAAAGATAACCCTGTGGAAGTCCTTCTAGAATATGTGGGCGATTGGAGGTCCATTTTCGTAAGACGAATGCTGGGGATTCCAGAGCAGAAATTAGCTCATTTCGTGCAAATTTTGCAGTGGATTTGCAGTGGGTCGTGGGTTTCTGCGAAGGCATCGTCTACATACATTTCCTGGCGAAGAATTTTGGCTGCTTTTGGATGGGCTTCTTGTACAACATCGGCCAGCTTCCTGACAGTTCGAATTGCATGGTATAGTGCACAATTTATACTGAACGTAACCGTTTACAGTTCGAAATCTTCTATAGCGTCTTCCCTGGTGTTTCTAAAAAGGATTCTTTGGAACCGAGTATGATCAGGATCTACAAGTATTTGATGGTAAATTTTTTTAATATCAGCATTAAAAACGAATTGAAATATTCGTCATTTTGTAATTAGAATGACTAGGCTTGACTAGGAATGACTTTCTGTAAAGTAGGCCCGATGTGTGAGACGTCATTTGAATTTTTATGATTTGAGGTGGAGCAAGATACATTTAGTACCACACGCAATTTTTTGGCTAATGACTGCATGGTGTAGTAAATAAAATTGGATGGCTTTATCAGAGGGTTCATTTTCGATATTCTTCATTTGTCTCAGTTCCAAATATTCCACAATTGCACCGTCGGCCTTTATTTCGGGTCTTTTGAGTAAGGATCGTTCAGTTCTGAGAAATTGAGGCAACGGTATGTGTCTAGAGTGAAGGGTAACAATAGAGCGCCCATCCGAGTTACGGTGGGTAGTTTTTTTTCGAAATTTCCATCCCAATTTTTATCCGATACGGAAATTACGGATTCCTTCGGGAGCTGGGTCCAGGCTTATGGATCCAGGCAAATTCCATCCGAATTCCGTCTCTTGAGCTAGGAGTGAGCCTAGAATATTTTGTTTCACTCCACCGATTATAATATTTGGATAGATATCACTACCACGGGTCACGGTTTGTGGAATTGGGTGTCTGCTAAAGTAAATCCAAGATTCTTAAGACACATATTTGGGTCTATTGGGTATGAGGGTAAATTATCGGTTATGCTATAAATGTTTGTGTCGATATCTTGTAATTTGTGTTTAAAGGTGAACAAAGCGTGATTCCACAAATCGTCGTTGGTGTTATTGAAACCATATTGTTTAGTCCAATCACTCGGGCTGATACAGAGTGAGTGGGTATAACCAGGTCTCGTTGAAGCCTTTGAGATATAAATGTGGCTTCTGATCCTGAATCAATGAGTGCTCTTGCAGAATATCGCTGACCACTATGTTCTACCTGAACCATGGCAGTACCGAGTAATATTTGCTTCCTACTTTGGTTGAGTGGGTCTTGGGTTGATAATTTAGTGGACTGTAGAGTAGTGTTGTAGGCTTGCCGATTTTCATTTATATTTTGGGTTAGTATTGCGGTACATGCAGCGGGATCAGGTGTCGAACTGGAGACTCTTGATTTTTCTGGTGGGAATTCATTTGGGGGGGTATATTCTCCGTGTATTGGGGTATTATGTCTGTTGTGACATTTACGGTAAAAATATTTGCTTATGTAGTTTTTGTAGATATGCGATATTGTTAAGCAGTTATAGTAATATCTATATTTTGTGATGGTAGAAAGGCGTGTCTCAGCATTAATGGCGAGAAATTTGGGGCATTCACCAATCGGGTGCTGTTTTTTGCAAAGCTGGCAACTTTCTGTCTCTGGGTGATGTTTAAAGGATGTGGAACCAATATTTTTTTAGCTATTGGGGTTTCAGACACTTTAACATGAGAAGAGTTACATTTCTTTTCATCTGCTTTTTTAACAATGCCATGGTGGAGCGACTGCAGTTTTGCTGAACTGAAGCCTTAAAGTTTCTAAAGATTCGAGGGTTTTATATTTATGGGTCAAGAAACTGTCAAAATTTTACCTTGTGGGCATAGTAGAAATATCTGCTAAGCTATACTCAAAGTTTTCTAAAGTTTCTTTGGGTAGTTTTGAACTACAAGGATATATCAATATCGGGTCTCACCTTTTTGTGTAAATCTCAAAATTAGTTAAGTAATGATGATTTCCGTTTATGAGTTATGATGATTATGAGTTATAGTGATTTCCGTAGAGGATGCTGGTGTCACTTGGTGGTGTCCTCTGAGGTTCTTTTCCTATTCAGTTGAGTAGACACCTGTGTTTTACGAGTGTCTACATCTTATAAGGTATAGTGAATTGAGTTCAATTGATTTAATCCCTAGAGTTTGAACCGATTCATATTCACTTTGGGTCTGGTGATGTTCTTCCACGAATTCAATTAAATCATTTGTTGTAATTTTAAAATCCTCCATTTCGATAATTTGGGTAAGGGTTTTTAGAAAAAAAAGCGATTTGATGGGAAATTTTGATAAGAGTTGACGATAAATGAAAAAAAAAGAAATTTAGAAACTTTTCGATTTTTGATTATTTTTTGCCTCCTGTACAAGGGTTAAACAATTTTTCTGAAAATATTTAATTTTCCAATGTATGTATGAAATATAACAATAAAATCAGCATACAAAATTTTTGGAGAGTTGTTGAAAATTTTCCTATTGGGTAGCTTTTTTAATTTCTTACTGGGTATTTTCTTTATTACGCCCTGTCCACTATTTTTTCTTTTTTATTTTTTTTTGTAATAAGGAAAGTGCCATAGTAGACAGCGAAACAATTATTACAAATAAATAATTATGTGGCGTAAAACAAATTTAGTCAAACTCAACAATGACAAATAAATTGAACTTAAGTGCGCTCAAGGACACAATTTTAAAATTAGTTTTTTAACAAATTCGATTTGCACTTTAAATATTTATTATAAATCAAATGTGGGTTGCCCTTGCAGCTTTTTCCACCTTTAAAATAATTTTGCTTATTTTAATTATTTTTGGGTTTTACTTGTGTATATTGTTGGCTCGTGTACAAGATGTTTCGTTGGGTGCACTTTTGTGGCGTTGTTGTTGGGTGTAATTAGGCTCCAACGGTGGGGTTGTTGGTAGAATTTTTATTTAAATCCGATAAGATCAAAATGTCGGGTTATGTCGACGAACTGGACCGATTCCGGATAAAAGAAAAATAACATTTTTTACTTTAACGTTATAAATTCACTATGATTATAATATATTTTTAAGGGTATATCAGTTGGTTGGGTATGTACATAAGTATGTGTGGGTAAGTGGGAACAAAATTTGTTAATTGTATTTTTATTGTTGGGTATAATTCAGTGTTAGTGAATTTATATTGGGTTGTTCGGAAAGTCATTTCGTTTTTTCCCGCCAGAGGACTTAATTACGTTTTTTCGAAACTAACTTCACACTTAAGCCCCATAACCATTATATGTCATGAGAGCTGATATTGCAAGGCTTGTGTGTGAAAAAGTTCTATTAATTCTACCCAGTAGTTTTTGGTTGGTGCCTTTTTAAATATGGAGAGCAATAAGCAGCATTTTCGTCATATTTTACTTTTTAACTTCAGAAAAGGTAAAAATGCTGTCCAAGCGAGAAAAAAATTGACGGATGTGTATGGAGAAGGCGTGTTAACAGTACGCCAGTGCCAGAACTGGTTTGCAAAATTTCGATCCGGCAATTTTGATGTCGAAGATGCACCACGGTCTGGAAGGCCGGTCGAAGCTGACAAAGATGCGATAAAGGCATTAGTTGATGCAAATCGGCGAATCACCACACGAGAGATCGGTGAGAGGTTAAATTTGTCGAATTCAACTGTTTATGGCCATTTGAAAGGCATTATACGAAAACTGTCTTTCATGTTCCCCAAAAAAAAACGAAATGACTTTCCGAACAACCCAATAGTTATATTACCCTGTTTGGTGTAGTATTGATATAATTCCTTGTATTTATGTTGGTTGTATGTTGTGATGATTACCGTGCTGTGGGAGGATTCTCTCTATGCATCGCTATGATTTTTAAATTCTTAAAGTCTTTCGCTTCGATTTGGGCGGAGTTTTTCGTTCTTTTTCGTCTGTTGGATTTGTTAAAAGTGAGTGGTAAGCGCAGTTGGGGCGGTTGCCTTTCCTCTGCATTACGTCTCTATTACTTCTCAGCGTATATGAGAGAAATGCAGAGGTGTACGTGTAATTATTCGGATTAAACACTTAGTATACTTCTTCCCTGATACTATAAAAATGTCGCTATTGCAGATGGACGAAATCAGATTATTGCCACATCCACTTAATGCCGTTCAACAAAAACTTGCAAAGTATTATAACTGAGCCAGAAATTAAGATACAATAATAATAATAATAACAAGTAAGAAAGCGCTAAATTCGGTTGTAACCGAATATTTTATACTCTCGCAAAGTGCAAGGATCAGAGGCGGAGATATGCTCTCAGGTGCTGGCACAACTTTATATTAAAAAACGTTGCGGAGGAATTCAACATTCATTTTTCGAAGAAATTGTCAATGTTATATTCTGCTTCGCTTTGCTTATTTTGCTTATTAACTAATACGAGATATATGCGATATCTAATCAACCAAAGCGGTTTAGTTAAATATATTGGGTATATGAGGAAAAAGGCAAATAGGGAAATGGATATCATTATATTAGGAATAAGGGGTTTAGATCATGGTTTGGACCAGTTTCATTAATATTTAGCGCTAAACCACATTAAGTTTAAGAAAATATATCCATTTAATTCCATTAAAATAGCACACATATTGATCAATATAAACGGTTTATAGTCAGCTGGAAAGTCGGGAATTCTCATATCGGGCTTATTTGGGCTAGGGGAAGGTCTGCACTGATCGCATTAACTCTTCATTTCTCAAGTATACTAGGTAACATTTTGTAAAGATAACTCACACAGTGACCGACATATTAGGCTTAAAGTTTGCTAGAACAACGAAAATTATTATATGTAGTATATGGGAGCTGCGATAATCCGTAAGCCAATTTCACACATTTTCGGCATTAAACTATGGTATATCCAATACTATACGTTCACTTAATCTTGCTGAAATATCTAACATATACACATATATGTACCGTATAGAGCCGATCGCTTGTTTGAAAGTCTTGTGTTAGGTATATGGGGGCTAGGGGAAGCGTTTAGCCGATTTTCCCATATTTGACACTAGAGCACATTATTATCATGAGAAGATAATGCTCGAACTTCATTACTATATCTCATATATTTACCAAAATATATGGTATAAAGTTTAACGAGAGGTTGGAAACCCTGTTTACCGGGTTTTCCCATTTTTGAATGGGAATCTTTTTCCAAAATTTAAAATTTTGTTATATGAGAAGTAGGCGTGGTTGTCATCAAATTTTGCTCAATTTCGCAAAGTGATATAAAGATGCAATGTAATGTCATGTGCCAAATTTTGTTGAAGTTGGTTAAGGCGTTCTTGAGATATGGGATTTCAGCTAAAAGTGGGCGCTGCCACACCCATCGTCCAAATTTTACACGGATTCCTATGCAGCACTCCGTACTGTATTTGCCATAAGATTTAATGTTTCTGACGTGTTTATACAGCGAGTTAACGCACTTTTATTAGTTTTCAACATAACCTTTGTATGGGAGGTGGACTTGGTTATTATTCGATTACTTATTTTCCCAATATATGAAGACCTTCTAGAAAAAATTGTTCTGACCAAATTTCAATGATATAGCTTTAACAGTTTGTGAGATGTGTATATTAAAACTATTGGGGGGCGCGGCCATATCCACTGGAATCATCCGTACTAAATAACACCTTTACATCTTAATTCGTTGCTGAGTTATAGTTCTTTATATGTTTTTGATTAATGGCATTTTGTGGCCGTGGCAGATGCCCGATTCGGCTCATCTGCAATACCAACCTTCTCATAGTGACAAAGAACACGTGTACTAAGTTTCATTAAGACATCTTAATTTTTACTCAATTTATAGCTTGTACGAACGGACGGACAGCCGTTGGGTGAACAAAACGACTATAATCTGTTGCAACATGTTGCGAGAGTATAAAAATTGTAATAGACACCCACCACTCCTGGTTGGTGTACTTTCATTATGCGTCGTTGCTCACATAAACCACGGTATCAACATAACAAAGTAGTTTATCAACTATAAATTTTTTGTAGTTATTGATTATCATTACATTGATATCTCAGTTTTTCTTCCTATTCGTAAAATGAATTACATCGTTAAAACAAATTCTCAAATTTTAGTTCAATACCTACCATGTAAAACAATAAAATTTTTGCAAAATTTTGTAGTGACACGGTGCCAAAGTTAGAAATGCTACGTAAAATCAATTCGAACTATAACAGAAAACGAAACATATGATATGTTAACAAATTATGAAATTTTTAGCCTTAGCTACGCTTAACATAACTAGCCTGGCTATCAATTAATTGCTTCGATAATGGATCGTGTACCACATTTTACCTTCAATTAATCAATCTATTAAAAATCTGTTTGTATCATTTAAGGAAAAAACATTATTGCGAACTCATCACAATCTTCGTTCAATAGAGGACCGAAGAAAGCTAGTTAATTTGTTGGCAAGCCTCACTTGTTTTTCTCGAGTACCACCTGTTAGCTAATGATCAAATTTGGGATCTTATTTTCAAATGATGATATATATATTCCTCAGAAAGTACGAGCTAGACTGGCACCAGTAATTAAATTATCGTTTGTGGGACCTGGAAGGAAAATAATAAAGGAAGGCGATCCACCTTCCACGGTGTATTTCATATTGAGCGGAGAGGTTGAGCTATACAGAAGAGTTTATGATCGGGTTAGTATAACAAATAATTTTCGTTTGTTAAGTAATACTTAAAATTACGTTATGATTTATCCTTATCAGGCAAAAAACACATACGTGGATAAATTAGATTCTATTAGCGGACCAGGCGACTGTCTTGGGGATATTGAAATGATTGAAGGTTGCGATAGATTAAATACATATATTTCACGCAGTAAGTAATAAGATGTCTAATGCACTGCCGAAGATCTGCCAAAGATCTGCCAAAGCCGCTAATTCTCACCGATATTCAGCTCAGGGTAGTCTTTCGTCTCATAAATTTAACCACATATTGGAATTAGAAAAATTAGCATCCATAAAATTTTTAGTGTTTACTTATTTTAATTTAACTTTCATGTAATAAAACCTGCTCCTTGTAGAAATAATTCTAAAAAATTTAGCCCTTGAAGTATCGACGTGCGAAATTTAGAATACGAAGGCCATTTCAATTTTTTCCCATATATCTTATGGAATCATATCTTTTTTTTCCATAAAGCTTTCGCATAAATCGGGAACAATACAATCGGGGACCATTACAGGCGAAAAGATTTGGAAACAAATTGGTTTTACACAAAAACTTCATACGCTAGCGTAAATGGCCTACGCAAGCTTAGTAGTGTCATGTACTATTATGTTTTAAAAACTTTTTCAAAATGGTTTTTTCTAGAGTGCGTTATAAGTTATAAGGAGACGTATTCCAGGTCTAGAATGAGGCTAATCTAACACGTAAGCGAAAAAAATGGCTAAGCTTGGATTATTATTATTTACCGGCGTGTTTCACTATACCGACAACAACAATATCATTGAATCATTCAAAATTTTGCCACGGTTTGTTCGGTTGGATGGAGCCAACACTCGTTCTGCACGTATGATATTGAGTAAAAGCACCAATTGACGATATATGGATTATGATGAATCGCAATCTTCAAGAAGCATATATTCCAAATGTGGCAATAACAGTAGACGAGCAGCTATTCCCTTATCGTGGACGAACTAGGTTTACGCAGTATATTACTTCTAAGCCGGTAAAGTACGGAATAAAGATTTGGTGGGAATGCGACTCTTCCACAGATCTACAAAGTAAAACTGCCAATGGCAAATGCGAAATTAACCAAGGTGAAAGGGTGGTACTATATTTGACAGAGAAGTATCGCAATTCCGGTCGAACAGTGTATGGCGATAACTTTTTTATATCACTCTGATTGGTAGAATTTCTGATGCAAAAATATAAAATATAAATGTATACAAAATGTAAATCCTCTGGATCAGAGTTTGTTTGCTTTCTTAGATGAAAACGTGTCTTTATTATTCTGCGTTGCCAAAGTAGACAAATATGTGTTAGTATTGTCAACACAACCAGGCAGACCACAGAAGTATCAAAGAAATATAAACAGGCTACTGTCTTAGACTATAGTGAAAATAAATCCTGTGTTGACACAATGGACTAAATGCTATTTGGCTACAATGGCAAATGCGCAACAAATCGAAGGCCATTGTCCATTTTTTATTATTGACGTCACTGGTTTGGCTTATTATATTATATTATATACAAGCATTTGCGACTAAGTAAGAAATCAGCAAGCAATTGGAAGGAAAAGGAAGAGCAAAAGGATTTTATATTAGAATTGGCAGAACAATTAACAATCTCTATATGGAAATCCCAAGGAATCCAATGAAAGACCAGCAACAAAAATGGCAATGCAAAAATTTTATATATTTTATGTAAGTATGTCAAGTACTTATAAACATGCAATTTCGAACAAAAATATGTATTCATTATTTTTTTATCTCTTTACAGGATGCACTTCCAACTTCCATTGCCGCAAAACCAAGAAATGTTTCCACGCAATTTAATGAAGATAACTCACACTCTGACCGGCATATTCGGCATAGAGTCTGTTAGAAAAACGAAAATCATTGTATATAGTATATGGGAACTGGTGTAATTCTTTGATAGATTTCACATATTTACGGAATTAAACAATAGACTATCTAATATTATACGTTCACTCACTTTTGCTAAGATATCGTATATATTGACCATTATATAATATATCGTATAAAGCCAATCGGAAGTCGGAAATTCTCATATTAGCATTCACGCGATTTTCTTCATCTTTATCACCACGATATATTATTTCCAGGAAAACATGTTATCTGAGTTTCATTAAAATACCTTACAGATTGACCGATACATATAGTACAAAGTCGACTGGAACTTTGTAAGTTCTTATATGAGGTAAAAGGGAGCTAGGTTAAGTATGCACACAAGGACCAATTCTATCAGACAAAGAATTGCTCTGAATCTTAACAATATGTCTCACAGATTGATCGATATTTTCGGTAAAAAGTCAGTCATAGGTACTGGGTCCAGATATTCGGTATGAACATCGGAACTTGGGAGTTATTGGCTTCCAATTTCACCTATTTTCACACAGTGACAATAAGATGGCAGGATACTACTACGTACGTTTGATCGAAATTGGTTTATTCGTTCCTAAAATATGGGATTCCACCGAAAAGTGGGCAGTGCCATATCCATTACACAATTTTTGAACCGATTCCTGCGAAGCCTTTAAGTACCATCCTAGCTGTGAAGTTCTGAACTCTCGCAACATGTCGCAATAGAGTATAATAGTTTTTTTCACCTACCGCTTCTTCCTAACACCTAAAACTAATCGATGTTGATATGGAATTATATATATAATATATAAATGATCAGGATGACGAGACGAGTTGAATTTCGATTTTGGAATTGAAATGTCTTGAAGCTCTTGGTACATGTGTTCCATAAAGTATTGCAAATAACGAAGCTTTAAATTAAGACACAAAACTTTAATTTGGTGCGGGAATCGCAGTAGGGAGTGGCATATGCGAGGTGAAAACTTTTCACAAACCACTTCAGCTGTATCAACTAAATTAAAAATTACAACTATATCAACTAAATTTACAAGTAAGACCTTCAAGCGCCTCTTTATACAGTGCGAAAATGGGTGAAATATTAAATTCTACAGCAAAGATGGCATGGACGAATTCCTCCTTAGGAGTCGGTGTAAAATTTGGATTGGCATTGGCATTGGATTAAAATTGGCTTGGCACCGTCCACTTTTAGGTGAAATTCCATATGTTAGGAACTATTAAACCCATTTCAACCAAATTCAGTGTCTTCCTTATCTAGCAGTGCGAAATAGGAAGCTGAAAAGTAACAATGAATCGAAGACGTTCCAAATAAGCTTGCTAAAACTCCTGGAAAATTTTGTTTCACAATATAAACTAATTTGTATATATGCATGTACATATGCAATTCTCCCCGTTCTGACTACTATCCGATTCTAAAAGCAGTAATGCAAACCTCAGATTCTCATAAAGTGGAGGCGCCAGGCACATATTACCCATATGTAAGTTTATCAGCAGTCAGTATGGGAAAAACTGTGAGCGTATAGGAAAGCAACAAAGGGAGAAATATATTAACATATTTTGCGGAAATTTCTTTCATTATTTCCTTAGAAGGGGTTCTTTATTCATTTTATTTATATCTCTATCAACACAAATATGTTGGATCCTAACGTTTGTGCCCTAGTATCCTCGCCTCTAGTATCTTTAAATGATCTACTACACAAATCTCATTACATGTTACCAAAGCACATTCATAATTAAAATTGTTTTTCTCGCAGTGCAAATATTTAGAGGTACAGGACTATGCAATGTTATTTCGTTTTGTCTCGACAACGACCAAACGATTGAGCGAAGTAAGCTAGAACGAATATGCAATGGAATGCCCACTCTTGATGTACTAGGGCAGTTTATAAGTACTTATTAGTATACGTATTTATATAAGTATATATAATATAAGTCCACAAAACAAAAAACAAAATTTTAAAAAAATTTACATATTATTTTAGCTCGATACACTTGACCCAGCGATTGACCAATTTTTTTAACTTACTTGAAAATAACTTTCGAGAGGTCTGTAAAGAAGGCCTCCATAGCGGTGATAATCTCCTCACTCGATTAAAATTCCTGACAGCGAGTGACTTTTTGAAGTTTGGAAACAAAAAATAATAGCACGGGTTCGAATAAGATGAATACTGTGAATGGGACTGCAATTCATAAGAGAGTTATTTCGTGGCGGTGGTTGAGATGCGAGCCGGTACGTTTTTATGTATAAGAGTATTTTTTTCATTGCCAAATAGGGCATGTTTTCTGCAATTCGGTCAAATTCGGCGTAAAAGAGCTCTGCGACCGTTTTGCCATTCATCAGGTAATTGAGGTAGATCATACCTTCTTCGGAGCTGGTCCCACATGTGAAATTCACTGCTTTGACTATTCCTTGGCCTCTGATGTATACTAGTGGATCCATGTTTCGTCGGCGGTCATGAAACGAAACAGAAGCTCCTTCGTGTCCAGAAGCGGTGTCACTCACTGAACTGCAGCCGTCTATGAAAATGTACTATCACGTAGTCAATTTCTCTTGTAGTAGAAGTATTGCTAAATAATTTTTATACTCTCGCGACTTGTTGCAACAGAATATATTAATTTTGTTCACCTAACGGTTGCTTGTAATACCTAAATCGAGTCGAGTTAGATATACATATATATATAAATGATCAGGATGAAGAGTTTAAATCCGAGTAACTGTCTGTATCAAGCCGTACAAGCGATAACTGGAATAAAAATGAAGATATTTTGATGAAACTTGGTACACGGGTTCTCTGTCACCGTAGGACATTTGGTATTGCAGATGGGTGTAATCGAAAATCTGTCACGCGCACAAAATGCCATTAATCGAAAACCGATAAAGTGCTATAAATAAGCAGAAAATTAAGATATAAACGTGTTATTTGGTATAGAGGATCTTAGTTTTTTGTAAAAGTGGGGATGATCCGTCCAAATAGGCTTAAGATACATATCTTAGAACCCGTTAAAGCTGTATCAATCAAGCTTACTCAGAGTAAGTTTTTCTAGTATCTCATATATTGAGAAAATGAGTGAAATCGGATAATAACCACGCCCACGTCTCATACAAAGGTTATGTCGAAAACTACTAAAAGTTCGTTAACTCGCTGAGGGAACAAGTTAGAAACAGTAAATCTTGCTGCAAACATAATACGCAAGGGCTACATTGGAATCCGTGTACAGTTTTAATGATAGGAGTGGTACCGCCCACTTTTAGGTGAATCCCATATCTCAAGAACACCTTAACCGATTTTTTTTTGCATGTGACATTATATTTGCATCTTTATGTCACGTTGGGATAATGGACGAAACCGGATAAAAACCACGCTTTCTTCTCATATATCACAATTTAAGTTTTATCTTATCCTTTCACTTTGAAGTAAATAAATCGAGCATCAATTAAGATATTGGAAAAAGCTTTTCACAAATAGTACGCTCAAGATATGCCATCTCAATATTCGAAATCGGCAAACAACTTTTCAAGCCACCAGTTACTCAATATGTGGACCTGAGTGCCAATATCTGACTTTTTACCGAAATATCGGTAAATCTATAACATATTGTAATGAAATTGAAGGATTATATTTCCATAATAATAGTGTACTCTGGTATCTAAAATGGTATAAATCGGGTAAATACTAACCCTAGTCCCCATATACCTAATATACGGATTTTCAAAGTTCCGATAGACTTTATATCATATATAACGGTCAATATCTATGTTATCTCTGTGAAATTCAGAGAGCGTCTCTTTTTGATAGCAGTGCGGCCATATGCTTAAATGGATAAAATCGGAAAATATTTCCCCTAGCCCTCATGTACGTAATATAAGGGTTTTCAACCTCTCGGTAGACTTTATACCATATATTTCGGTGGATATGTAAGAGATCTCAGCAAAATTGGGTGAAAGTGTATTATTTGATATACCATAGTTTAATGTCGAAAATGTGTGAAACCGGTGAACGAATTATCCGAGCTCCCATATATTACATATAATGATTTCCGTTATTCTAGCAGATTTTATGCCGAATATGTCGATCACTGTGTGAGATACTTTAAAAAATTTGGGTGAAAATATGATCCCTAATATACTTGAATAATGAAAAGAGTTATGCGATCAGTGTAGATCTTCCCCTAGCGCAAATATGCCCGATATGAGAATTCCCGACTTTCCAGCTGACTTTAAACTGTTTATATTGATCAATATGTGTGATATTTTAATGGAATTAAGTGGTTTTCTTAAACTTAATGTGGTTTAGCGCTAAATATTAATGAAACTGGTCCAAACCATGATCTAAACTCCTTATTCCTAATATAATGATTTCCGTTTCTTTGGTTGACTTTTTCCTTATATACCCAATATATTCAATTAAGCCACTTTAGTTGAGTTTAAAACGCACATGTCTTATTTGAGTTAATATGCTAGATTTTAATATAAATATCTCCGACACGAGCCAAAATATAGTAATAAAACTCCGTGAGTAATAATGAGCAATAATCCGTAATATAAGTAATAAGATACCAAATATTATTGGAATCCATTTACGATTTCTTCGAATATTTTTTAATTGTAATGTTTTAATGTAAAGTTATGCCAACAACTGAAAGCATCTCCCCGCCTTTGATCTTTGCACATTGCGAGAGTATAAAATGTTCAGTTACAGTCGAATATCATATTTTTTTTTATTAGTACAACATATATTAATTATTCAATTACCTATAGTCAGTTATTTTGTTTTTATCATATTTTGCTTCTTTACTAACTGTAATACTAGAGGCTTTGTGATGGGCTTGCCCATAGGTGCTGGACTGGCAGGTAGAATCTTAGATTCTATTAAAGTTGGTAAGGGATTGTATTGGTCTTGCTTAAAATGTAGATCGACTGAAATCTATTTAATGTTTATAAGCAGGCATGCAATTGGTTCAATAAAATCGGCAGTGAACTTGAAACCCTCACCACAAAATTTAGACATTATGAAACATTGTTCAAATCGTTCAAATGTCTGAATGATTCTCAAGAAAATTCTAAGCTTGTCCCTAAACGTAAACGTGCGTCCGATGAAAACTTAACCAGATCGTCTGTTCAGAAGAGTATTTCTCCTCCGAACATTATCATACCTTATCAATCTTTCTTCACCGTGCCCTCAAGGTGAGAAGCCTACTACGTCTAAAAAGCTTACTTCCTCTAAAGCTCTACAATTGACTGAAAGCAAATATCGCTAGAATCCCTGAAAAATCTAAAAAGTTGAATAATGAACTTCCTAATTTAATATGGCTGGACTACATGGAAATATTAATTCAGTGTTTATTCTATCAGTATATATCAGTCTATCAGTATTATCTCAGTGTCTCACATTTCAATAAAACTATTATAAATTTATTTGAAAAGTGTATTCCTAAAATCATTGTTACTAAAAGAAAAACACAAGTCCGTGGTTCTCTAAAGAGTTGTATAAATTAAAACATAGAAAGACTCGTGCTTTTAAACTTAAAAAAAAAACTGCTTTACTTGTCGACTATTCAAAATATTCATCATTGCGTCAACAGTATTCGGATCTAAACAAAATATGTCATAATAATTACATTACTAAGGTAAATAATAATATTGTACGGAATCCACAATTGTTTTATGGTTTCGTTAATTCCAAAAGCAGGCTTTCTAAATTTCTGTCCGCCATGAAATACAAATCTATCATGTCATGTTTTTTTTAGTCAAATTACTGTACTAATTTTCGGTATCAGTACGACTTCTGTCCGATCAATTAATGCACCTACTATTTCCGAAGTAGATGTCTTACTTCATTAAAATAAGTTAAAATCACCTCTTACCTACGGCCATGATATGATATCACCACGCTTCTTTAAAAATTGTGCCAAATATATTTACTTGCCTTTGACAAAGATAGTTAAATTCTCTCTTAAACAATGTATATTTCCTTCAATATGGGAACAGTCACTTATAATCCCTTTGCATAAGAGTGGATTTAGGTCATCCATTGAAAACTATATGTGAATTGCAGAAATATCGGCAATGCCTAAACCTTTTCAAGCTATTATTATTGATCAAATCACTTTTTCGATTTCTCCATTGTCATGTTTTCAGAATGGATTTTGTTAAGGAAAATTTATACTAATAATTTTGTTTGAAGTTGTGAACCATGTAGCAGATGATTTTAGGGAAAACGAGCATACTGATGTTATATACACTGACTTTAGCAAAGCTTCCGATAAAGTAAATCAGTCAATTCTCGGGACTTTAACTTTACTTTAACTCTTTACCTTTACCCTCTTGGTTTCCAATCAATATCTATTCAATGGGTTATCTTCTTATCTGAATAATAGAACATAACGAGTGATATTTAATGATACTCTTTCGGATTCAATTAATGTCTCTTACGGTGTTCCACAAGGTAGTCATCTTGGTCCGATTCTGTTCTAGTTATTTATTACTGATATTCCTTCTGTAATACAGCATTCAAATTTCATTATATGCTGGCGATGTAAAGCTTTTTAAATGATACACCTCAATTGATGAAAGCTGTCTGTTGCAAATAGACTTACTTAAACAATGTGGTTACTTGGTGTGATATAAATTATATTAATCTTAAAAAATGCAAAACGTTGTGCTTTTCCCATAGATCCGTGTTTACCTCTCCCTATGTAATAAAAAGTTATAGTCTAGGGGTAACTTCGTATTTAACTTTGTTGATTTGTGAGTTACTATGTACCCTATGTATGTTGTGAGACCAAAAACTTAATTTTAGTCTTCATGTTAATACAATGGTTTTGAAAGCTGAAGGTGTTCTTAGTTTTGTTAAAAGATGATCTAAAGAATTTAAAGACTGTATGTTACTAAAGCTCTTTTACCACTTTGGTTAGGCCTATATTATTGGGTTGTTCGGAAAGTCATTTCGTTTTTTTTGGGGAACATGAAAGACAGTTTTCGTATAATGAATAAATATTTGTTATATATATTTATAATCATTCAATTTGTCCAGCTGATGACAATAGACTTCTGAATTAATCGTTGTATTGTCCGGCAAAAGCTCAAAAAAAACGATTCCTTTGACATCCCGTGGTGCATCTTCGACATCAAAATTGCCGGATCGAAATTTTGCAAACCAGTTCTGGCACTGGCGTACTGTTAACACGCCTTCTCCATACACATCCGTCAATTTTTTTCTCGCTTGGACAGCATTTTTACCTTTTCTGAAGTTAAAAAGTAAAATATGACGAAAATGCTGCTTATTGCTCTCCATATTTAAAAAGGCACCAACCAAAAACTACTGGGTAGAATTAATAGAACTTTTTCACACACAAGCCTTGCAATATCAGCTCTCATGACATATAATGGTTATGGGGCTTAAGTGTGAAGTTAGTTTCGAAAAAACGTAATTAAGTCCTCTGGCGGGAAAAAACGAAATGACTTTCCGAACAACCCAATAGAATATGACTCTGTGGTACTGAACCCTAGTTACCAAATGCCTTCAGACAAATTAGATTCAGCTCAAAAAAAATTTTTGCGTTTTGCCTTAAGGCATTTCTGGTGGGATTCCAGGTTATGCTTTCCTCGCTACACTCGCTAGTCATAGGGAAATGCTTGGCATAATATTCTTAGTGAAACTCACGACTGAATCTATTTATAGTACTTTTCTCTGGTGTGAAGTTAATTCTAATATCCATGTTCGCTTATCCAGTCGGAAGACCCCTATTTTTAAAATCATATAGATCAAATTTTGAACTAAGGGAACCATTCTGCCAAATCTGCCATGATTTTAATTTTCATTCCGCCACGTTTGACTTATCAGAGTAATATTTCAGCATTAAATAAACTTTATTATTTTCACTTAATAAATAAGACAACATAAAATTTATTATAACTTATTCTTAAATCTTAGCTCTTAAAATTTTTTATCCTGTAGCTGAGCAGTTTTAGATCTCGACGTTTAAAAAACTCTCTTACCTTTCATGACTTGGCTAATTCAGCTCGTAAGCGGATTGGGTCCCTGGCGTCTGTTGGGTGGGAGGAGGGTAATCGTCGGGTTTAGTATTATTATTATTATTAAACGTAATGTGGTTTCGCGCTAAATATGAATGAAACCGGTCTAGACCGTGGTCTAAGCCCCATATTCATAATACAAATATTTCCGTTTCTCTGGTTGACTTTTCTCTTATGTGCCCAATATATTTAATTAAACCACTTTATTTGATTTTATAACGCTTATTTGAGTTAATTTGGTAGATTTTAATATAAATATCTCGCACATGAAGAAAACTATAATAATGAGAGCTTAACTTAAACTTAAGTCTATGTCCTGTAATACAAGTTAATAAGATACCAAATATGATTGTGATCCATTGACTGTTTCATCCATTAATGAATTTTAAACTCATGTATCTAACATATTCTATTAAGACAGTTTGGTTGAGTTTATATAGCATATATCTTATTAAAGATAATTTGATAGATTTGATAAATATCTCGGACACGAAACAAAATATAGTAATAAAACTCCGTGAGGCTAAATATGTTGAAATCCATTTACAATTTTGTCGAATAATGAATGTTGAATTCTTCCGCAACATTTTTATACTCTCGAAACATGTTGCTAGAGGGTATATTAGTTTTGTTTAATATAAAGTTATGCCGACACCTGATAGCGTTTCCCCGCCTTTGATCCTTGCACATTGCGAGGGTAGCCCTTCTTTACTTGTTTCCTCAAGTTTCCTTTTAACTATGATCCTATTTTTATCTTCTAACTTACGAACAGTTCCTACCTTAGTAAATCTATGAATTGTGATTAAAAAAATGTGTTCTGTGAATTTAGAATATTTGGTTTCGTTGGGGTTTCGGTGTGATTATAATATTTTCGTATTGGTTTCCTATCGCACTTATGCGCATATAATGCTATATATATATACTCTCTGCACATATAGAACAATTAGTAATATAATATATCTGTTAATATGTTTTATCAAATTTGTATAAAAGTACAAATTTTTTATTTTCTCGAAGTTTTCTAAAATTCGTCGGTGATTAGTTTCTTCGTGCATTTTCTATATAATTTCAAGTAATTAATCTTTATTCGAAGTTGGTTGCCAATTTACAACACTTAATAAACCTCAAATTGTTATTATTTCCAAAAAGCTTTATCAACCTTTCTTGAATCATGTTATATTTAGAATCTTCCAACTCTGAACTTTCCAGGAACTATCATATCATTTAAAATGAGCACCATTCTTCAAATCAGATTCCTGGACATGATTCCTAATTTCAGAAATTTTAATTTAAATTTCAGAAGCTTTTGTTTTTATAATTCGAATATGCGTTTTATATTTATTTGTATTGCTTAGGAAATCAGCTTATTTATTATCCTTACCCTTTACGTAATCAACGTCAAACTTAAACTCCCCTTAAGAAATTTTCCAGAGAATTATCCGCTGATTGGTTCCTTTAATGAATAGAGCCATTTTAATGGCTGGTGATTTGTTAAAGCTAAAAATCTCCGCCTATAAAGATATGGCCTGAAGTACTTGACTGCCCATTTAATGGCAAATAACTCTTTTTCTATCGTTGAGTAATATGCATTTCATGACCATTCAGAGTTCTATTAGCATGGCAAACAAGTCTACTTCCTGACTCAAAACTGCACCTATTGCAAAATTACACGTAAGCATGTACTTCTTATTATCTTCTTTAGTGTTTTTTCAAATTGCATCTTCCTTTAAACATTTTATAATTGAGTTGGCAATCGTAGAAACACTCTTTATGAACTTACGGCATTCTCCTGTCAGTCCCAAAAATGGTTTAATTTCTTTTAGGTTCTTTGGTAAATTCATATTGTTAATAGGCTTTATCCTTGAAAAATTCGGCTTAATATGTCCGTCGTTATAATGGGGCCCAAAAATTCAGTTCCTTTGCAGAGTCACAAAACATCATTAAAACTTACAACAACGTAGGTTTCGGAATGACAAAAACTTATTCGGCCTAAGACTATATTTCTACTGAACTATCAACAAGCCATGCCAAACCAAATACGTTTGCTGCAGATAATTGAATGGTAGCCAATGTCAGCCAGCAGTGACTGAATGACGATCGATTTCTTATCCCGACGCCAGCGCGTCAACTTGCTTACTGTGAACATATGGTGAATTGTTCTTAAAAATGCTGTTTGTAGCAAGTGATGTTGTTTTGATCCAAGCAGAGCTAAGCAGGGGGTGCTGCTTTAAATTGTTAGGTCCTCTGTATTTTCCCTGTTGTAACATTTCCTCTATTTTTTTCTCATGAATTTGTGGGTATCGATATCCCTTCGAATAAATTTGTTTATTCGAATTCGTAATCATTTTATGACATGCACAATTAGTAAATGTTAGGGTTTGACCTTAATAGAGCTTAATAAGAGTCGAGTAGTTTTGAATAGGTTAAAAACCTTCAAAATCAGCTGAACTAATGACAGTTCCTTACCTATTAAACAAATGACACTCACAGTCAGTGCTAAAAATTAATTTTGTTGTAGGTAATTCGGTTTGACACGTATAGACAGAAAAATTCCAACTTAAATATAAAAATCATTGCCATATTTTTATGCAGATATTATTGTGCGATAACGAATTTTGCCTATGGAGAGCATAATTTCCATAAACCTAAAAACAATTTACAATTAACTTTTGATGCTGTTTTTCACTCCATAACTTTTACGTGGAATTCAAAGATACTGTTTTTAGCTCAGCTCACATCCTCATCTCCAATTTCGACTTAATATAAAAATAATTAAAGAAGGACTAAGTTCGGGTGTAGTCGAACATTTTATACTCTCGCAATTATCAAAGATCAAAGCGGGAGCATATTTTTAAGGGTTGGCAAAACTTTTTATTAAAAATGTTGCGTAAGAATTCAACATTCATTATTAGACCGAATTGTGTTTAGATTATAGTTTCATTACTACATTTTGCTTCCGGTCAGAAATATTTATATTATTGGGTTGTTCGGAAAGTCATTTCGTTTTTTCCCGCCAGAGGACTTAATTACGTTTTTTCGAAACTAACTTCACACTTAAGCCCCATAACCATTATATGTCATGAGAGCTGATATTGCAAGGCTTGTGTGTGAAAAAGTTCTATTAATTCTACCCTGTAGTTTTTGGTTGGTGCCTTTTTAAATATGGAGAGCAATAAGCAGCATTTTCGTCATATTTTACTTTTTAACTTCAGAAAAGGTAAAAATGCTGTCCAAGCGAGAAAAAAATTGACGGATGTGTATGGAGAAGGCGTGTTAACAGTACGCCAGTGCCAGAACTGGTTTGCAAAATTTCGATCCGGCAATTTTGATGTCGAAGATGCACCACGGTCTGGAAGGCCGGTCGAAGCTGACAAAGATGCGATAAAGGCATTAGTTGATGCAAATCGGCGAATCACCACACGAGAGATCGGTGAGAGGTTAAATTTGTCGAATTCAACTGTTTATGGCCATTTGAAAGGCATGGACTTAACCTCGAAGCTCGATGTGTGGGTGCCCCATGTCCTTACCGAGCGAAATTTGTGTCGTCGTGTTGACGCGTGTGATTCGCTCCTCAAACGTCTAGAAAATGATCCATTTTTGAAGCGGATTATTACTGGGGACGAAAAATGGGTTGTATACAACAATGTTAAACGCAAGAGGTCATGGAGCAGAAAAGATGAACCGGCTCAAAACGTGTCAAAAGCCAACATTCACCAAAAAAAGGTGATGCTCTCCGTTTGGTGGGATGTCAAAGGAATCGTTTTTTTTGAGCTTTTGCCGGACAATACAACGATTAATTCAGAAGTCTATTGTCATCAGCTGGACAAATTGAATGATTCACTTAAAGAGAAGAGGCCCGAATTAATCAACAGGAAGGGTGTAGTGTTCCACAAGGATAATGCGAGACCTCACACAAGTTTGGTCACTCGCCAAAAACTTTTACAGCTTGAATGGGACGTACTGCAACATCCACCATATTCTCCAGATCTGGCGCCTTCCGACTACTATTTGTTCCGGTCCCTGCAAAATTTTTTGGATGGCAAAACCTTTACCTCAAATGAAGATGTCAAAAACCACCTGGACGAGTTTTTTGCCAGCAAGGACCAAAACTTTTATGAGAGGGGAATTATGTTACTGCCAGAAAGATGGCAAAAGGTGTTGGACCAGAATGGCCAATATATAATTTAATAAAATATTTATTCATTATACGAAAACTGTCTTTCATGTTCCCCAAAAAAAAACGAAATGACTTTCCGAACAACCCAATATATCAAAACCAACCAAATTAACTCAAATGATATATTTGTGATATAAACTCAACCAAAGTGGCTGAATAAAATATATTCGGTATATTGGGAAAAGGTCAACCAGAGAATCGGAAATCATTATATTAGAAAGAGGCATAAGCCACGGCCTGGGCCGATTTCATTCATATTCAACGCTTTCAGCTCTAAACCTCATTATGTTTAAGAAAGCATACCCATTAAATTTCATTAAAATATCATAGATATTTTCCAACATAAACGATTGAAGGTCAGTTGAAAAGTCGGGAATCCCTATATCAGGTATATTGGGGTTAGGGGAATGAAGGTCTGGGCTGATTGCAGCAACTTGTGGTATTATACAAGTATACTCGAGGACAGCTTTCCAGCAATAATCTGAAAATAACTCACATATTGACCCACATATTCGGCATTCTGCTATAATCGCGATAATCCGTATCGCCGATTAAGTGGACGAATTTAACGCATTTATTGTTTTGATGGTTTATTTCTAAAGAAAATTGCATTGAATTATATACAAATACTATCAACTATTACTTACCGCAGTGTGTCTTTCCACTTTCCTGGCTGATATATGACAAAGCTCAAATACGATTTGCACTGGTTTATATGCACAAAGGATTTACATTTATCGTATAAGTCAGGACAGCCGGAATAAGGGAACAATACACTGCAGATAACAAACTGCATGTGAGCAGAATTGAGCAAAAGTGAGCAAAAGACATGAATTGTTTTTCCACAAACCCGGGCGTTTTTTTCGGATTGCTTCACACTAACAGCGTTGAACTTGTAGCTATTCCTTATTGACTGTTTGACCTTGAGGTAAGAATTCATTATACGCTATGTCATTAAAGTCGAAGAACACAGTCGAAGAACATTCCCGTTATTTTTTGAACACATCACGTATATGACCATTCAGTAATGGAAAAAAATTTACCAGAAGGTAAAATTATTATCTGGGACGGAATGCACAATGTCGCATGAACGTGCGTTAGAAGCTCTGAATCGCACTATGAAAGATTTGCGTAATGACGCAAGACGTTCTGGGTGTGTATTGATTTTCGATCGACCGTTGCCGATGAAATCAATACTTGCCTCAAATCATCGACATTGTGGGCTTATGTGAAGAAACTAAAGCTAACGACAAACATGCGAGTTGCATTGCTAAGCGAACCATCTCCCGAAGTGCTCTCTAATCAACTGCAAACTATTGGCAATGGTGAAACTCCTCTCAACGCATTGAACGGATTGATTTCATTCCCGTCGAATTTTTGCAATTTCCTCTAATGAAAGAGCAGCTCTTCAACAAAGTGTTTCCGAACATCATTACCAACCACACAAACTACAATTGGTTGAGTGAAAGAGCAATTTTTGCGGCAAAGAAAAAAGATGAGGATCACTTAAACTGCACAATTCAAAATCAAATCTTTTGTTGACTGTATTCCTTTAAATCTATCAACTGTGTGGCAAACGAAGACGAAGTAACCAACTATCCAACTGAGTTTTTGAATTCATTGGTTTTGCTTGCGTTGCCACCGCACATCCTATTCTCTTTTTAAATATTTCAAGCAAATGGCTTTACAGCTTCTAAATACATAATTATAAAGATATATTTATTATTATTATTTTATCTAAAAATATTAAAGGGAGCGATGTCAGTTATATGTGGTAGAAACACTGTACAAGAAAATAGTATGTCAAAAGTTTATGCACAGAACGCCATCTAATGGCAATACCGGAACCAACATTTGAAGTCTTGTTAGCTTTTAATGTGTAATAAAAAGATTATTACAGAAACAATTGTCACTCAAATTTGATGCAAAAACAATTGTCGCGAAAAACTGTCTAAAAATATTGCCCCAACGTAACGCACACATGAACGTCATCGATTATCAAAATATCGACGTAAAATCGCTCCATACAAAATATATGATAAAAGAATTTTCTTCGTAATTTTTTTTTCTTCGTAATTCTTCTTCGTCATTTCTAATTTTGAATTCTTATGCAACATATAACACCTAAAACTAATCGAGAATGACATAGAGTTTTCTATATATAAATGATCAGAATGATGAGATGAGTTGAATTCCGAGTGAGTCTGTCCGTCCATCAGACCCTGCAAGCGATAACTTAAGTAAAAATTAATGTATCCGTCCCCTAATAGTTTAGTACATATATCAGAAAAGGTTCTTTTACCAACTCTTCATACTCTGGGTAAATGAGTTAAATCGGATAATAACCACGCCCACCTCCCATACAAAGGTTACGTTGAAAACTACTAAAAGTGTTAACTCGGTGAGGTACTGACGTGTTTCTAGGATTAAGTTACACAGTTACGATGGTACTTAATGGCTTCACAGGAATCTGTATAAAAATCGGACAATGGCTGTAGCACCGAACACATTCGGTGAAATTCCATAACTCAGGAACTACTATGCCAATTTCAAGAAAAGGTGTGTGACATTATGCTTGCCTCAGTGTAGCAGAGTGTCAAAATGGGCGAAATCGGAATACAACCTTTCAAATACTCATCATATGGACTTCAGTGCCTATGGCTGACTTTCCACCGAAAATATCGATCAATCTGTGAGATATCTCAACGAAATTCATGGAGTAACTTTTAATGATAATAATGTGCCTTAGTGCTAAAAATGTTTAAAATCGAGTAAATACTCCCCCTAACCCCCCCGGTTAACTTTATAACATATATATCGATCGATATATGAGTTACCCTATGAGATTAAGAGAGCGTCTTTTGCTGATCTGACCCTCTCTACCAAATATAAGAATTTCAAACTTCCGGTTAGCTTTATACGGTGTATGGCGGTGAGCATGTATGATACCTTAGTAAAATATGGTAAACGTATAATATAGAATATGCTATAGTTTAATGCCGAAAAAGTGTGAAATCGGCCAAACGAATTACACCAGCTCTCTTATAACAGACTTTATGCCGTTTATGGAGTTAAAGTGTGAGTCATCTTCATAAAAATTGTATTGAAATATATTCTGAGTATACTTGAGCAATGCCAAAATTTACCGCAGTCAATCCCTAGCCCCAATATAGCCGATATAGGGCTTTCCGAAAGTTAACTTTAAACGCGATGTAGTGATTTCCGACTTTCCATCTGACTTTAAACCGTTCAAATTGGACAATATGTATGATATTTTAATGAAATTAAAAAACTATATATACCTAAGGTAATGACTTCCGATTCTCTGGTTGTCTTTTTTTTATATGGCCAATATATTAAATGTAGCCCTGCTGGTTTGGTTTACATTCTCTGTATCATATTAGTTAATTATTGGGTTCACTTTACTATAAATATTTCGGACACAAAGCAAACTTTAGTAATGACAATCACAATCTCCTCTAATAATGAATGTTTAATTTATTTGCAAAATTTTTATTCTCTCGCAACATATTGCAACAGAGTATATTGGTTTTGTTCAAATAACGGTTGTCCGTCCGTCCGTCCGTGCAAGCGACAACTTGAGTAAAAATTAAGATATCTTGATGAAACTTGGTACACGTGTTCTTTGTCACCATAAGAAGTTTGATATTGCAGATTGCCGTATAAAGTGCTATAACTAAGCAACAAATTAAAATATAAACGTGTTACACGGGTTACACATGTGTGTTTGGTACAGATTATTCTATTGGGTTGTTCGGAAAGTCATTTCGTTTTTTTGGGGGAACATGAAAGACAGTTTTCGTATAATGAATAAATATTTTATTAAATTATATATTGGCCATTCTGGTCCAACACCTTTTGCCATCTTTCTGGCAGTAACATAATTCCCCTCTCATAAAAGTTTTGGTCCTTGCTGGCAAAAAACTCGTCCAGGTGGTTTTTGACATCTTCATTTGAGGTAAAGGTTTTGCCATCCAAAAAATTTTGCAGGGACCGGAACAAATAGTAGTCGGAAGGCGCCAGATCTGGAGAATATGGTGGATGTTGCAGTACGTCCCATTCAAGCTGTAAAAGTTTTTGGCGAGTGACCAAACTTGTGTGAGGTCTCGCATTATCCTGGTGGAACACTACACCCTTCCTGTTGATTAATTCGGGCCTCTTCTCTTTAAGTGAATCATTCAATTTGTCCAGCTGATGACAATAGACTTCTGAATTAATCGTTGTATTGTCCGGCAAAAGCTCAAAAAAAACGATTCCTTTGACATCCCACCAAACGGAGAGCATCACCTTTTTTTGGTGAATGTTGGCTTTTGACACGCTTTGAGCCGGTTCATCTTTTCTGCTCCATGACCTCTTGCGTTTAACATTGTTGTATACAACCCATTTTTCGTCCCCAGTAATAATCCGCTTCAAAAATGGATCATTTTCTAGACGTTTGAGGAGCGAATCACACGCGTCAACACGACGACACAAATTTCGCTCGGTAAGGACATGGGGCACCCACACATCGAGCTTCGAGGTTAAGTCCATGCCTTTCAAATGGCCATAAACAGCTGAATTCGATAAATTTAACCTCTCACCGATCTCTCGTGTGGTGATTCGCCGATTTGCATCAACTAATGCCTTTATCGCATCTTTGTCAGCTTCGACCGGCCTTCCAGACCGTGGTGCATCTTCGACATCAAAATTGCCGGATCGAAATTTTGCAAACCAGTTCTGGCACTGGCGTACTGTTAACACGCCTTCTCCATACACATCCGTCAATTTTTTTCTCGCTTGGACAGCATTTTTACCTTTTCTGAAGTTAAAAAGTAAAATATGACGAAAATGCTGCTTATTGCTCTCCATATTTAAAAAGGCACCAACCAAAAACTACTGGGTAGAATTAATAGAACTTTTTCACACACAAGCCTTGCAATATCAGCTCTCATGACATATAATGGTTATGGGGCTTAAGTGTGAAGTTAGTTTCGAAAAAACGTAATTAAGTCCTTTGGCGGGAAAAAACGAAATGACTTTCCGAACAACCCAATAGTAGGGTGGGCATCTGTGGGTATATCTCACAAACCGTTAAAGCTATGTCATTCAAACTTGTTCAGAAAAAGTTTATCTAGAATGTCCTCAAACACTGCGGAAATAAGTGAAATCGGGTAATAACCACACCGACCTCTCATACAAATGTTATGTTGAAAACGAATGAAAGTGCGTTAACTCGCTAAGGAAACAAGTCACAAACATTAAATCTTGCGGCAAGTAAGTTACTGCGTAGGACTCCGCGTAAAATTTCGACAATGGGTATGGTACCGTCCACTTTTAGAGTAAAAACCATATCTCCAAATTTGGTACGTGACATTATATTTGCATCTTCATGTCACTTTATCAAAATGGGCGAAATCGGATATCAACCACGCCTACTTTTCGTATAACACAATTTTAAATTTAATCAAATTCTTTCACTTTAAAGTATATATCAAGCACCAATTAAGATATTGTAATTGAAATTTGTACAAATAGTGCCTTCCAGATACGGCATTTCATGCGTAAAAATAATCTTATCGGCGTATAACTTCTCCAGCCCCCTTATACTCATATGAGGACCACAGCGCCTATGGCTGACTTTAAAGCGAAAATATCGGTAAATCTGTGAAATATCGTAATGAAATTTGAACATTATCTTTCCAAGATTATAATGTACTCTTATTGAAAAATGGGGAAATTGGGTGAATACTTCTCCTAACCCCCAAATACCTAATATACGGATTTTCTACCTCCCGTTAGACTTTATACCACACGAGATGTGTTCAGAAAATAACGGGAATGATCTTGAACTGTGTTCTTCGACTTTAATGGCATAGTGCATCATAATTTCCTTCCTCAACGTCAAACCGTCAATAAAGAGTACTACCTACTAGTTCAACGACGTTTGCGGGAATCTATCCGAAAAAACGCCTGGATTTCTGGAAAAACAATTCATGGCTTTTGCTCACTTTTGCTCAATTCTGCTCACACTTCGTTGCTTGTGCGTGAATTCTTGGCCAAAAACAATAATATAACGCTGTTACAGCCTCCATATTCGCCAGACATGGCTCCGTGAGACTTTTTCCTATTTCCAAAAATAAAGAGAACCTTAAAGGTAGGTTTTACAAATGCAGATGACATTAAAAGCGCATCGCTGAAAGAAAGATCGAGATTGCGAAGTGTTTCGACAATTGGAAGAAGCGCTGGCATAACTGCATAATATCGAATGCAGACTAATTTGAAGCCGACAATATTAATGTAGAGGAATGAATAAATATTTTTTTCCGAAAGGGAACAGGTTTTTTGAACACACCTCAATATATGTGTTATCTCTGTGAAATTCAGAAAGCGTCTCTTTCTGATAACAATGTGTCCGTGCGCTTGCAATGGATATCATCGAGTAAGCACTTCCCCTAGTTCCCATATACCTAATATAAGATTTTGCAACCTCCCGTTAGACTTTATAACATTTATTTCCTTTTCCTTCGCTTCTATCGAATTTGGTTCTGAAGTTGGTCTGTTAACATTATCCCAACATTATAAGCATTTCAACGTATATTGAATAGTAAGCTATAGTTTTTGTCAGTTTTGCACAGGCTTGCATATATATTTTTATGGTTTAATCCCCACGGATATAAGTTTCTCGAATTTTTCTATTGGCATTTTGAAGGGCTTCTACTTCATCTGGGACTACGCAACACAGTTTTATTTCAGTTATTTTGTTTCTCCCTGAATGCACTCTCCTACATTTCTAATGATTTTCTGAGTATTTGCTTTGCTCACTTTTTGTATATCTGTCATATCTAGGATATTTATCTGGAATATGTTAAATGTTTTAAATGTAATGTTTCAATATACTAATATACAATATACAATAAGTTTTACGTACGTACAGCTTGTATCACTTTATAAACAAAACATACAATATTCATATTGGTAAAATTCGATTTTATTTTTCAACATACTTACCTTCGGGGGTGATATACCGATTATGGCGATAATTTAACATCGCAACATGTTGTACACTATATATTGTAATATAACAGTTTTGTTCATCAGATGTTTGTTTCAACTTCTTCACCTTCTCCCTAATGACTGAAATTATATAATTGAAACTTCCTGGAAACATTTCTATCGTTTCATCATATGGTGCGAAAATAGGTAAAATCGAATGGAAACCATGCCTACCCCTATAAAACGTTATGTTTAACAAGTAAGAAAGGATTAAGTTCGGGTGCTGCTGAACATTTTATACTCTCGTAATTTCCAAAGATCAAAGGGTATATAAAAATCATAGTGGGTATATAAAAAGAGATGTGGCCATACATTTTTATTAAGATAACTCACAATTTGACAGATATATTCTACACAAAGTCCTCTAAAATAACGAAAATTGTTATATATAGTATATGGGGGCTGCGGTAATTCATGGATCTATCTTCGCCAACAAACAAACTAAAGTACATCGAAGATTGTGCGTTCACCTAATTTTGCTAAGATATCTTACATATTTCTCGATGTATTCGTATGTATAAAGTCAACCGGTAGTATGAAAATTTTTATATTTGGTATAAGGGGGCTGAGAAAAGTTTTGATCTGATTTTTTGGCACAAGGACAAAATATTATTAGGAAAAGATGCCATCTGAATTTCATAAAGATTTTCACGGACTGACTGATATTTTCAGTAAAATGTTAGCCAATAGAAACTCAGGTCCACTTATTTGATATTTGGGGGTTTGAAAAGTTATGGTCCAATTTCGACCATTTTAGCCAATAAATGGTATACGTCGAAAGCACTATTTGAGCAAAGTTTTGTTCCGAAATTTTTATTGGTGCTTGATTTATTGGCGCTTGGTGTAAAGAGGAAGAATCAGGTAGAATTGTGTTATAAAGAAAGCATGTGTGGTTGCAGTCCGACTTCTCCCATTTTCACATTGTAATATAAAGGTATTGGAACGTTCCTGAGGTAAGGTATTTCACCTGAATGGAGCAGGTGCCACGCCTACTGTCCAATTCTCACACCGTTGTCCATACAGCTATTTCCTGCCATCTTTACTGTGAAATTGAATGCTTTTGACAGAGAACGTTAATGAATAAAGGATGCGTAAATGTTAACAGCGCTTTTTTCGTGTTCTAAATTGTACTTTTCACCTAAAGGAACATCGAAAAACTCAACTTCGAAAAAAAAGCGCCACGAATAAGGGAACCATTTCTCAATGAGCAAAGAATCACAATAAAGCTCTAGCTAAATCGCCGCGCTGCTTCTTTCGTTGTGGCATAGATGGTAAGCGCAAAGGAGTTGAACTGAATGCGAGCACGAGTATTTACGTTCGAATCCTGAATTTCAAGAAGCTTAAATTTTCTTTTTTCTTTTAATTTTTAAATGAAACCTCACAATATCTCAATTCAGTTACTTTAATGGCGTATTTTACTTACTGAGATAATTAAAATATTTCAGGAAAATAACTTCATATGTGTATTAAATCAAGGGAACATTTATACGTATATACACAAATATAACAAACACACACGTTCATAAGTACACATAAAGAAAGTAGCGCACTCTTGCTCTTACACATTTGCTTTTATGCGAGAACAGATAGAAGAAGCATGTAAGACGGCCGCGGGCAAAGAGGGGTTAGGAAGCGCAGTGCAACAGAATTATTTTAGCGATTGTATTTATTAATGGATTTTATTTTAAGAATTCATATGAATTCGTATGTTTTTATATTATTACGTAAATATTATTATATTACGTAAATAAGCTCTTAATGTATCAGTATTTCTTTATACAAACCTCTCATTAACAGCATAGCCTCAGTTGACATCCCTCTGTGCATGGCGGCATGTTGAAAAACTAACGGCGTGCGCGAGCGGAGCATTTTGTTGTTGTTAAAAACATTGAGTTGTGAAAAAGTTTAAAATAAGCAAATGATCACCGACGGTCAACGCTTCCCTTACTCCTGACAACTTTACGCTCAAACATACAGTGATAAAGGGATACCCAACTTATTCCAGTGTGAGAGAGCCTCAATATTTGCGTTTTTTTATAACATTTTGCATTGTTGTCAGATCATACAAAATACTCATCTTTGAGCATTTAAATTAAAACACCCAACATTTATTACGATTAAAAATTGTTATATGTTGACCTTTTAATATATAAAGTTAAAATTTAAATGTTTCTATGATTTCATAGTGTATTAAAACAACGTGTCTTTAAGCTTTCAATAATAAATTAAGTGAACTAAACTTGTCTGCTGCCAATTAATACATGGTTCGTATCATTTCCAATGTCAAATTAATATCCCTAAGCTGCAAATCAGAGAAGATTGGTTCAATTACATTTAAATTTCGCGTTTCCTTTTCTTTTTACCACGAACGAACCACGAACAGACCACGAACTACAATTAAATCGTCCAATTATGTCAACAGGCTTTTCCAAAGTAAAAACTCCATCCTTTGACGGCACAATTCCGTCCAAAATTTTAAATTTCAGTTTGGAAATACGGCGGCTGCAAATAATAATTCGTTGCACTAAAGGGTCTGCAGCAGAAACCTTAAACACAATTCCAAATTGCGAATTGAGTAGTTATGAAACATTGATGGGCGCAGTAGAAAGAACTTATGGTAATGAGCACAGGAAGCAGATCTTCCACATCGAGTTACAAAGTCGCCATCAGAAAGCTAATGAGACTCTGCAGGGATTTGTTACGGAGATTAGCTCATTTGGCTCATGCAAGGCATAAAAATTCAGAGCTTCATTAATGGAATACAAATTGAGGCTACAAGCTATGCTGCATTGGCAAGTCCGAAATTGACGTTTGAGGAAACCGTCTCGAAAGCTGCGACGCATGAAATGTCTTCTCTGCTTAGTAATTGCACATTTAAAGCTAATCAAGTAGAAACAGAAATAGATGGAGACTATGGAACAAACAAGTTGTGGGTTGTCGAGGCAGCAGAAGAATCTACACCAAATTTTATTATAGGAAAAACCTTGGCCATGAAAGTACATGACAAACGTGTTCCAGTAAGAGTACTTAATGAGTTCAAGTCACCAATACAACTTTCCAAAGGAGCTAAACTAACCAAACTAGGCAGAACCAAAGTTGTGAAATACTTTATTAATACAGGAGATGCCAGACCAATCCACCATGCGGCTCGTAGCGTTCCATTGGCAAAACGTGAAGTTGTAAGCCAGACCATACGTGAAATGAGCGAAAGGGGCGTAATTGAACCATCAGAGAGTCCATGCAGTTCAATTGTAGTACTGGTGAAGAAGAAAGATGGAAACATGAGTTTCTGTGTGGATTATAGAAGGTTGAATGATGTAACGAAGAAAGACAGTTATACAGTACCTATAATCGATGACACTCTGGACTCGTTATCAGGAAAGTGGTTATTGGCAAGTGGAAGTAAACGAAGAAGATAAAGAAAAGACGGTTTTCAGCGTAGGAGATGGTCTATGGCAATTAACCGTAATGCCCTTTGGATTATGTAACGCTCCTGCTACCTTCGAGAGACTTATGGACCAGCTATTAAAAGGATTACACTGGAAGACCTTGTTGGTGTACCTCGACGACATCATCGTGTTCGGTAAAAATTTTGATGAGCACCTTAAGAATCTGGAAGAGGTTTTCCAACAGTTAACTAACGCTGGCCTAAAGCTGAGCCCGAGGAAGTGTTCTCTGTTCAAAAAGGAAGTAAACTACTTAGGACACAAAGTAACAATGGAGGTCATTTGCACAGTTAGCGAAAAGATCCGTTCCAAGATTTACATGAATTGCGAAGTTTTCTTGGACTGTGTACCTATTACCGACGATTTGTTCCGAATTTTGCCATCTTAGCTAGTAGCCTCCATGAACCCACAAAAAAGAACAAAGCCGTTGAGTGGAATAAAGAACAGGAAATGGGTTTGGAAACTCCGAAAAAACGTTAATGTAGTGCGCCAATGTTAGCATATCCCGTCCCAGGTTCGACGTTTATTTTGGATATTGACGTTAGTGGGTATGCAATAGGAGGCGCCCTATCACAAGTCATTGACGGGCAAGGAAAAGTGGCGGCGTATGATAAACAAACGATAAGTAAGGCGGAGAAGAATTATTATGTAACTCGGAAGGAATTACTGGCGTTGATAAAGGCATCAAACGATGTATCAAACATTTTCAAAAGTACCTTTATGGTCAGCGATTTCTAATAAGGACAGATCACGCAGCATTAAAATGGCTTCTACAATTCAGGAACCCAGAGGGACAACTGGCACGGTGAATTGAGAGACTCCAAAGTTATGACTTCTTTATGGAGTATCGCAAAGGTAGTAGTCATGGAAATGCTGATGCGGTGTCCCGCCGTGCCTGTAATGTGGAATGCAGACATTGCTCAAAAGCTGAAGTCAAAGAAGACATTATAGATGTCCGATTAATGACAGTGACATCGACAGAAGACTGGGACCCGAAAGGGCTACAAAAATGTTAACAGGAAGCTCTAGATCTGAAACTTGTATTGCATGGAAAGGAACTGAACAAACGTCCACCGAGAGAAGAAATAGCTGCAGAAAGTCCAGTCGCAAAAACATATTGGGGACAGTGAAACAGTTTAAATTTGGTGTCCGGCTGCTTGCATCGAGTATGGGAAAGCGGAGATAGAAACGGGTAAAGCTCCCGAGCTTTTATGATTATTCCGAAAGTAAGATTCCCGAAATTCTCAACGAGCCACACAACGGTCCATGTGGAGGGCACATGAGAATCACGAAAACCTTGGAGAAGTTAAAGCAAAGGTTTTATTGGTTTGGTTATCATCAATCAGTTAAGGACTGGATTGCCAATTGTGCTGAATGCATTGCAGCTAAAGGACCAAGATCCAGTAGTCATGGCGAGATGAAGCGGTCCAATTAGGGTACGCCATTTCAGTGAATGGCCATAGATGTAACTAACCCATTTTCCACCAGTAAAATAAGAAGCAAATATGTTTTGGTAGTAATGGACTATTTCAGTATATGGCCAATTCCTAATCAAGAAACTGAAACAGTAGCCGACGTATTCATCAAAAACTGGGTAACAAGATATGGTGTTCCAATAGATTTACTTTCTGACCAAGGGAGGAATTTCGAATCAGCGCTAATTCAGGAGATGTGCCAAAAACTAGGCATCCAAGAAATACATACAAGTGCATTACATCCGCAGTTAGATGGCATTGTAAAACGCTCCAATGGAACCTTAGAAGAACATTGGAGGAAAGTGGTAGACAGGTTTCAAAAAGGTTGGAATATTCATATATCCTTGTTCCTGACGGCTTATCGGTCTGCTATACATGAAACAACGGGCAGACTCCAGCAAGGGTAATTTTTGCAAATGACTTTAGGTTAGCGATTGCTTTGAAGTTCGGAAGTAACTCCAATGGTGGAAGGAATGCGAAGGGAACTAACAGTATCCTAGAAGACGAGATGAGAGCTTGCTTGCTCACCAACATGCTTTGGTGAGACAGCGCAAGCAAATCATGAGTGGTAAAATGAAGCCAAAATACAACAAGGCAATGAACTCGGAGAGATTTGCTGAACGATGGGCGTTGTTATATAACACACAACGGAAGAAAGGCCTCTCCTAAATTACAGTGTAGTTAGGAAGAACCATGCCTAGTTATTAAACGACTCAACGATGTGATATATCATACAGACTATTGGAAGACCTAGAAATAAAATTAAAACAGTTCATTTAAAACGGCTTGTGGTGTTTGGTACTGCAAATATATATATTCGGGACGATCAGACTTAGGTGAAGAGCAGTGTGGCGAACACGAATGCCAGAATCAGCCAGGCAGCGAAACTCGTAGTTGCCAAAATGTTCAAATGGCGTCCTGTTGGTAACGATCTACTATATAAGGCTGCCGGAATGGCGGCAGGACACAGTAAGTAACTAAGCTCAAATAATAAGTAATTATAAGTAAGCTCAAATAACGAGTAACAAAGTGTTAAGTTATTGAATTAGAAATAAAGAAGAGTGTATACAACATTGTAACGGGTTTACTAAATTAATCTTTCACGTTGAAACTGCCAATAGAAACTTTGAAATATGCAAGAGTTTATGTTGACCATTAGACCATTAGAGAGAGTGAGCAGAGGACCGATTCTGCGAAAAAATTGTTTTCTCATCTGAATTATTGGCATGAATTGTTCAATTACTTCACCAGATTACCTCGTTTGGAAATATAAGTCGTACTCGTATTTCCTAATATTTGATAAGAAATGATTTGATTCATCGATCAATCGAGAAACGAGTGCTTTTAGTGGGTCACATTGAAACTACTTGCATTCTTTAAAAAAGCATTTTTCCAAACATCACGGTTTCATACAATACCAGGTTCTTATTCTATCCTATCAATATCATATTGTATCATAACTTTGATGGGTTTATGAAATTTTTAAATCATTTAATTACTATCATATTTCTAAAAACCTTTGTATGTGCATGTCATTGCGCCATCTTAGTATGTTTGCTATAGGCAACTGATTGGGAATATCACATGGTTATTGAAAATTCCTTCCAAAATTATAAAATTATAAGATTCATTTGTACGATATAGAATACTCCATAAAATGTTCCTGTGTAATGCGTCAATGGGCCGACTAATTCAGCTCGACTTGTTAGACACTTAGGAAGTTGCAAACTACTGGCTTTTCTTGTGAAGAATTTTAATTGGGAACTATGAAAATGTTCGGCCTCTGTATACAGAAATGAAAATGAAAATAAATTTTTTAAAACACATTTTCAATTTCAATGCTTGATAGCCCCAATTGCCTGAAGTATATGGCTTTGGCCTAGGTCGTGAACCCAATACTTCTTAATGTAAACACATATTCCAGAATTTGTAGCCAGTTACTAAACATTCAGGTTTATAACATTAGCTACGTAATGAACCAGTTTGATTACTTAATTTTGATTTTGAATTGGGTTTTTATAACTTTAGTAACCTTTGACTTACCTATTGCAAAGTAAAAGAAGCTGATAGGATTTTAAATAGCATAGTTGAGATTATACGTTGCACGTTTCCAACCTTATGTTATGAAAATTTGATATTCAACTTAGTTCCATCCTGACCGGTAAAAAATTCGCTTAGAAATATGTATGAGAATGCACGATATGTCAGCAGATCCCGATTTCGTGTTGCTAACAATATTTCCTAGAGCGTTACAGCACATTTATAGTTTTTATCACGCCATTATATGGAATGTGGTAGTTGTTATTACCTTATTATTCACCAAGCCACACCCACAACTTAAAATTTTTATGCATCTACATATAACAGTTTGATGTATTTGAACAAAGCCCTTTGTGGCAAAGATCAGATTCCGCGCTTTGTTGCCTTACAATTTTCGACCTTCAACTTACGCGATTTATCGTTTGTGTAAATGGGAATACGATAGACTTCGAAACATCAATTTGTGTTCTCGTTCCAATCATCGTCATATACATATGTACGTAACCCTATATCCATCTCAGTTAGGGTTTTACAAAAAAGCTAATTCAACAAACGTCCTATACTATGTAGAATGCCACGAATGTTTACAAATATTTTATATTTATAAATAAATAGGAAATCTTAATATTTTTTTGGAAAATTTAAATAAAACAAGCAAGGAAGGGTTAAGTTCGGGTGTAACCGAATATTTAATACTCTCGCAATGTGCAATGATCAAAGGCGGGCAAATGCTTTCAGGCGCTGGCATAACTTTATATTAAAAAATGTTGCGGAAAAATTCAACATTCATTATTCGACGAAATTTTCAATGGATTTGAATTATATTTGGTACCTTATTAACTCATATTGCAGGTCATAAACTCACGTATATCCATTACTATATTTTGCTTCGTCTTAAAGATATTTGTACTAAAATTTGCCAAATTAACTCAAATAAGATATATGCGATATAAACTTAACCAAAGTGGTTTAATGAATATTTAGATACATGAGGAAAAAGTCAACCAGAGAAAAGGAAATCATTATATTAGGAATATACGGCTTAGACCATGGTCTATACCGATTTCTTTCATATTTAGCGCGAAACCACTTTATGTTTAAGAAAACATATCCACTTAATTTCATTAAGATATCACACATATATATTTAAAGTCAGATGGAAAGTCGGGAATCCTTATATCGGGCATTTTTGGGATAAAGGAAAATCTACATTGATCATATTATCTCTTTTCATTATTCAAGTATATTAGGGAACATCATTTCACCCGATTTGATGAAGGTAACTCACACAGTGACCGATCTGGACTGAATACAGCAACTTTTGACATTAGACAAGTATTTTTGAGAAAATGTTTCCACGCAATTTTATGAAGATAACTCACACGTTGATCGACATATTCGGCATAAAGTCTGCTAGAATAACGAAAATCATTATACGTAATATATGGAAGCTGGGATAATTCGCTGACCGATTTCACACATTTTCGGCATAAAACTAGGGTATATGCAATACTGCACGTTCATCATTACACTGAAAATCCTTATATTAGCTAAATGGAGGCTAGGGGAAGTGCTTACCCGATTTCCCTCATTTAAGCACATGGACAAGCACTGTTATCAGAAAGAGACGCTCTCTGAATTTCAAAGAGATAACTCATATTTTGACCGTTATATATGGTATAAAGTCTACAGGAAGGTTGAAAATCTGCATATAAGGTAGATGGGGCTGGGGAAGTATTTACCTGATTTTTCCCATTTTTGACACCAGATCACGTTATTATCATAGAAAGGTAATCCTCCAAATTCATTGCGATATCTTACACATTTACCGTCATGTATGGTATATAGTGTACTGGAAGGTTGGAAATCTCTGTATTAGATATATGGGGGATAGGGGAAGTATTTACTCGATTTTCACCATTTTTGATACCAAATCACATTATTATCATGGAAAGATAACCCTCAAATTTCAGTACAATATTTACAGATTTTCCGTTATTTTCGGTACAAAGTTAGATAGAGGTACTGAGGTCCATATATCGGGTATGTGGTGGCTTGAAAAGTTATGATCCGATTTCGACTATTTTTACGCATGAGATGGCATTATCTTGAACGTACTATTCGTGAAAGACATAATTCCAATATCTTAATTGATGTTCGATTTATCTACTTTAAAGTGAAAGTATCAGATGAAACTCAAAATTGTGTTATTTGAGAAGTAGGCGGGGTTTTTATCCGATTTCGTCCATTTTAGCAATGTGACATAAAATAAAAAGATAATATCACACTCCAAATTTTGTTGAAATCGTTTTAAGCGTTCTTGAGGTATGGGATTTCACCCAAAAGTGGGCGTTGCCACGCTCATCACAAAGACTTTATGAATTTATTTTTAAATATCATATTTACAGTAAGATTTAATGTGTGTGACGTATTCCTTCAGCGAGTTGATGCATTTTTACTAGTTTTCAACATAACCTTTGTATAGGAGGTGGGCGAACACAAACAAAGTAGTAAATACAAATTGGAAAAAAAAAGGAAAGGATGGGCTAAGTTCGGGTGTAAAAGAACATTTTATACTCTCGCAATTTTCAAAAATCAAGGCTGGGGACATGTTTTCAGGTGTAGGCAAAACTTTATATTAAAAAACTGTGGCGTAGGAATTCAACATTCATTATCCGATGAAATTGTAATTGGATTATAATCATATTTGGTATCTTATTAACTTATATTATATGTCATAGACTCACTTAGATTCGATCCTACATTTTGCTCCATGTCCGAAATATTTACATTAAAATCCACTCAATTAACTCAAATGATATGTACGGGATATAAACTCAACCAAAGTGGCTAAATTTGATATATTGTGCATATGAGGGAAAAGTCAACCAGAGAAAAAGAAATCAATATATTAGGGATACGGAGTTTAGACAAAGGTCTAGACTGATTTCGTTCATTTTCGTGCTAAACCCCATTATTTTTAAGAAAGCATGTCCACTAAATTTCAATAAAATATCACACATATTGTCTAACATAAACAGTTTGAAGTCAAGTAGAAAATCGGAGATCCCTGTATCGGGTATATTGGAGCAAGGAGAATATTCATCCACACAATTTTATGAAGAAAACTCACACATTGACATATTCAACATAAAGTCTGTTATAATAACGAAAATCATTATATGCAGTATTTGATAACTGGTCCAATTCGTTGACCGAATTCGCAAATTTTTGGCATTAAACTATAGCATATCTACTAATATAATTCTCTAATTTTGCAAGGATATCACTTATATTGAACAATGTATACGGTATTAAGCCAAACCGAAATTTGAAATTCATATGCTAGGGGTATGGGGGCTAGGTATCTAATATATCATATATATTATAGAGATTATATTGATATAGATTAATCTATATAATATATCTCTATATATATATATATACATATATCTAGTATCGATCCGACTTTTTCAGTTTTGGCATCACGTCATACCAGGAAAAGCGCTGGCTAAATTTAATTAGATATTTCAAAGATTGGCCGATATATATGGTATGAAGTCTACGGGAGGTTGAAAATCTTTATATTAGGTATATGGGAGATAAGGGAAGTATTAACCTGATTTTGTACATTTTTGACTTCAGAATACAATATTATCAGGCAAAGAGTTGCTCTGAATTTTAGTAATACATCTTACTAATTGACCGAGATTTTAGGCAAGACATTGGCCATAAGTATTCAGTCCACATATTCGGTATTTGGGGCCTTGAAAACTCGTAATTATTTTAGAGGCCAGATGCCATACCCTAAAAGCACTCTTTGTGCAAAGTTTTGCTTTGATATCATCATCAGAATCAGAAACACATGGAATTTAAAATTGTGACATTTGAGAAGTAGGCGTGATTAGATTCCTATCCTCATCATTGTATAGTAAGGATGCAAATATAATATCACGCACCAAGTTTTGTTAAAATCGCTATTCCGAGATATAGAATTTCATCTAAAAGTAGGCGGTTCCGGATACATTGTCGATCTTTTTGACCGATTCCTTTAAAACCCTTAGGTACCACCTCGGTTGTGAAACTTAGTGCTTTTGATGTGTTTCATCCGCGAGTTATCACAATTTTAACAATTTTCAACATAACCTTTGTATGCGGAGGTGGGAGTGGTGGTTATTATCCGGTTAGACCTATTTTTCGAGTGTTTGAGAAGGTGCCAGCAAATTTGGTCTGAGCAAGTTTGGCAGATATACCTTCAGTTGTTTGTGAGATATATACATTAAACCTGTTAGACCTTGCCGGTCACTTTTTAAAAATGTACGTACTGCGGTTTTCTAAACCAAATCTTTACAGTTTTGTACCTGAATTTATTGCTTAGTTATGACATTTTAGATGTTTTGGTTTAACGGCGTAGTGTGGGCGTGGCAATGATCAGATAACGCCCATCAACGCAACGCAAAATCAACCTCCTTAGAGTGCCAATGAATATGTGTACCAAGTTTCATCAAGATGTCTTAATTTTTACTCAAGTTAGCGCTTATACGTACAGGCGGACAGACGGACGGACAGACAGTCACCCGGAATTCAACCCATCTCCGCAACTTGTTCATTTATATATATATATATATTCTGTATCTATATAGAACAAAACACAACGATATAACAAAACGATTATACTCTGTTGCAACATGTTGCGAGAGTATAAACATATTTCAATATACATAATTGGAAATTTGAATCATATTCGTACTTATTAGGGATGTTAATTTTTTCTGTAATAACCACTTCCACTGTCTTCTATATATTGTCATTATAAGCTTATAAGATATATTTATTTCAAAAAATCATGCAAAAATGTATCCGTATTGTTCCCCCAATTTTCCCTTTCCAGAAAAATGTTTGATATATATTTTATTAAGCAATTTTTCTTTCATTGGACACTGTATGGAGAACATTTAACAGTATAATTAAATTTAGTTTTAATTTTATTTATGTGCCCATCAAGTCACCTTACAAAATCATGTATTTTAACCGTCAGGCAAGTTATCTTGGGGAATCGATTATGCGAATTATAATTATTAATTCCTGCAATAATAAAACTATTTTGTTTATCTTCGTTATTTGAACTTAATACCAGTTTCGTGCATATATCCACACTGTACAATACTGAAAATATCCGACGTAATGACCACCTTAGTACATAATTATCTTCGTCCAAGTGATTATGCAAAGAAAAATGTTTCTAAGTAGAAAATCAAAATTTTGACAAAAATGCTTTTATTTAATTGAAACACGTAAAATAAATGCTTGAGCCAATATATTTTTTACGCTAATGCATTTCTATTAAAGACGTTTCTTTGACATGTAGATAAGTATATGTATATGATTTTCGAACGGTAGACAATCACAAAAGGGTTGTTGAGCTGCAAATTTTATAAAAATTGGAATTCTTTCTTCATTCTTCATTCATTCTTTTTTTTTAAGGCTTTTTTAACACTTTAAGGCTTCAAACTTTAAGGCATAAAACTAAGTCTGATAATGGTAGTGTTAGTAGGTAAGAGCGAATTTAAATATGAATTTTGTTTTGTGAAGTAATACCACTGTATAAAGAAAAAAAATAATTCCTGAATAGATTCGATGTAGAAATAGCAAATAAATAATTTTAATTTCCTTTATAAGACTAATGAGAAAAATTCGTGTAAGAATTGAAATATTCTTATTCATAATGCAGAGATGAACACTTTCTCTTCATCTTCATTCATTCCAACCGTTATGTGACAATATCTCGAATAAGGAATGATGAGAGAAGTATATACATATTTAAATACATTTCTTGACCGAATTGAAAAATTAACAGCGACTCGTTTCCATTGAAATGTCGGTTAAAAATTCTTAATTTGGATTATTTTCATCATTATTATTTCATTCAGTTTACATTGCATTCGACATGAAATATTGTAAAACTAAAAACTTAAATACTTTTCTCATGACTTCATGTGAAAACTGTTGTCGAAAAAATATATCTCGAGAATATAACAAAACAATATTCGTAGACATTATCGAATGACAATTTAACTGTGCTAATTGCGCTGCGAAAAATGCTACCTTTTCAGAATTAAATAAATTAAAGTCAGGAAGTTATTTCTTGTAGATACAGAGAATTGTATATGTAAATAATGTAATCATACATATCACCATTCTTGCCTAACGTAAGCTTTTCGAATATTAGCTTACTTATTTGTAATATACATTAATATATTTTGTCCTCGAGTTTATTACTATGAATCTTCTAATTGTATTGATTATTTTTAACATAAAAATTGGTACACAACTTTTAGATCAAGTTGAACTTCTTGTTCTGCATGAGGACGATTTTAATAACATTCTGCGACCCACGATGGAAAAGCAATGGATAGAAAGGAAGGCAGCCCTTTTATCACTGGAGTATTTTAAGTATTTGAACCATGATCAGGTAAACACATTTTTACAAGTTTGCTATTATATACTAATAATACTATTATATGACATTTACAATTTCATATTTAGATTATTACCGCCTGCAAATTAGGCTTAATTCGACAGTTCGATCCACTAGAAACAATATATTATGAAGATAAAGGTCACATTAGTTACGTGCACTTCGTAATTAGTGGTGAATGCATGGTTTTGCAGTGTTTAAAAATGAAGGTGACAAATGATATACATTTATTTTCCCTCTGACCGATTTCTGTTCAGATAGTGATAACCATATAGCATTATATTATATAACTAGAAAAATAAAATTAAAAAGTACGAAAAAGCTGAAGTTGAACACATTATATGAGGCGCTAACCAGTGAAAGATAAAAAAAATATTTCGACATGCCTCGATAGTTTCAGTCAATAAGGCGGAAAGCATTTAGTTCGTTTTCTTTGTTAAGGACTAAACAAAAGATATCAAGATATTTATAGAAAATTACAAGTTTAGTTAGATATATTGTTAGACAGAGAGATTTTGCAGAATTCACAAACTAGTTAGTATGACTTCAATTAATATAACAAGTAAGGAAGAGCTAAGTTCGGGTGTAAACGAACATTTTATACCCTCGCAAAGTGCAAGGATAAAAGGTGGGTAAATACATTCAGGTGTTGGCAAAGCTTTATATTAAAAAATGTTGCGTAAGAATTCAGCTTTTATTATTCGACGAAATCGTGAATGGATTACAATCATATTTGGTATCTTAATAACTTAAATTACAGGTCATAGAGTAATGTACTGTCATTACTATATTTTGCTTCGTATCCGAGATATTTATACTAAACTCCACCGAATTAACTCAAATGAGATGTATGCAAAATAAGCTCAATCAAAGTTGCTTAATTAAATATATTAGGTATATGAGGAAAAAGTCAACCAGAGAAACGGAAGTCATTATATTAGGAATAAGGGGCTTAGACCACGGTCTACACTGATGTTATTTATATTTAGCGCTAAACCCCATTATGCTTAAGAAAATATATCCACTTAATTTCTTTAAAATATATATAGTATAAGGTTAACCGAGAGTTCGAAAATCTTTATATGAAGTATAGAGGTGCTAGGGACAAGCGATTACCCGATTTTGCCATTTTTCGATATAAGGGCACAGTATTATCAGCCAAACAGTTGCTCTGAATTTCAATAGCTTATCTCAAAGATGGACCGATATTTTCGGTAAAAATTCAGCCAAAAGCGTTGGGTCGCCAAATTGTATATGTGGGGTTCTTTTAAATTAACTTAAAAGTTATATTCCGATTTAGACAGTTTTTAGAAGTGAGATGTCATACCCTAAAGGTACTCTTTGCTCCGATATATTTGTTGGTAATTGATTTATACACTGTAAATTGAAAGAATCATATGGAATTTAAATTTGTAACTTATGGGAAGTAGGCGTGGTTGTACTCCGATTTCGCCAGTTATAGTGTAATATAACACACCAAATTTTGGCTTACATACCATCTTGGCTGTCAAATCTATTCCTTCTGAAGTAGTTTTTTACGCGACTTAACGCACTTTTAGTAGTTTTCAACACAATCTTTGTATGGGAGGTGGGTGTGGTTATAGTTTGACTTAACTCATTTTCCGAGTGTATGGGGACGTAGGAAAAGGACTTGCTCGGAGCAAGTTTGATTCATACAGCTTTTGAAGTTTGGGAGATGTACATTAAATCTATTACGGGGCGGAGCAAAACCCACTATTTAAGAATTTTCAACCTATGGAATGCCCTACCTACTATGATTCCCTGTACCTGGGAAACAGGTCTCTGTCTTAAAGTTTTCTTTTAACGACATTTTGAGGGCATGGCAACAGTTTGATCCCACCCATTTGCAATAACAACCTCTCCAGAGTACCAAGGAACATGTGTATTAAGTTTTATCAAGATATCTTAGTTTTTACTCCAGTCATCGCTTGCACTGACGGACGGATAGACGGATAGACAGTCACTGGGTATTCAACTCGTCTCGTCATCTGTCGTACGTTTTTTTTTTTTAATTTAAACATTTATTTAGGAAAACCATGTACAGTAGTATTATTCAAAGTTTTGCCAATCTGAAGCATTTCATAACATTTTTTTTTATACCGACGTTTTTGGACAATCGCTCACTTCAATTTGATGAGCTGTTGTCGGCAGAGTTCCCATTAATGGTTTCACCCGCTAGAAGTTCATAATACAACACGCCATTCTGATCCTACCAAATACAGAGTACTACCTTGGGGTTATGGATATTCGGATTTGCCGTTGATTTGACTGGTTGGCTAGGTATAACATATAATTTTTTGCGTTGAGGGTTGTCGTAATTTATCCATTTTTCATCACCAGTCACAATCCGATACAACAAAGATTTCCTTTTAGCGTCCAAGCAGCATTTCTGACAAACAAAATTGTCTCTGCACGTCTATTGGCCTCAATTCATATGGCACCCGACTTTCTTGCTTTAGAATGTATCCGGTTGCTTTCAAATGTTTTGAAATGGCTGGTTGAATATATAATGCTGCAAGAATATACATGGAGTAATGCTTAAAGTTCCTCATCTTCAAACTTTTTGGCCGCTAGGACCTTCTCCGTCTTCCAAACCAAAATCACCAATTTGAAATCATGCAATCCACTTTTGGCATGTTCACCATAAACTTCCACCAAATACGATGACTTTCGGCTGAAGTTTTCTTCATATTAATGTAACAAGGAAGAACTCTAAGCAAAAACACTTTTTCGGGCACAAAGTTCGACATATTTGAATGAAAAAAAAAATTATTTTATTGTTTATGATTCAAACAAATATCATATACTGAAAGAGATGCAAAAAACAGTAGCTTTCCAACGCAAGTTCGGAATATTGGAATAATCAAATACCATCTCTTGGCAGACCGCACGAATATTGTTATAGACCCAACATGTGCAATAGTTTTTTTTTTGACGTTTTAAAAAAAATTATTTAATTACGACGAAATAGAACTTTCAAAGCGTCAAATATTGTCTATTATTGTAAATAGTTCCCATCTATGTATATGAGAAATAGAGAAATAATCTAATTAGAAATCGGTCCGAAAATAAATAAATAAGGAAACTAATAAAGAATAAAACCTACTGAATTTCAGGTAACTACTAAATCGGGCGGAAAATCTTTTGAACTTTTTGATATTTTTCAAAACGAAGACGAGAACCTATTTCAAAATTCCGCTTTAAACATTTCGAAAGATGGGATTTTTCGCAATATGTCGTCGTTTTTTGATGTGAATTATGAATTAATGTCTGAAGAGGATGATAAAAATAAGAAAGGAAGCCGGCTGGTAAGAAATTTTAATAAACTATAGTTTTAGCTTTCTAACAATATACAAATGGGTGTGTGGGTTATGGTATTAAATTAAACAAAGTTAATAGTGGAAGCAACCCGGTTTTAATATGATGAATCAACTGATGTTTGTTAATTATATCAGATACCATCATTTGGTTCATATAATTCTAGGGATCCTTATAATACTTAGATCCTAGTAAATTTTCATACTCGCAACATGTTGTACACAATAAAATATTTTCACCTGACACTTATTTGGAACATGTAAAAGTCATCGAAACAGATGTAGAACTTTAATGCAATTGATCGGGAAGACAAGAGTTGTCCGTCTGTCATAAAATAATAAGCGCCACAACTACATAACTCACAACTACTAAAGCTGTATCAACTAAACTTGCTGGAAATAATTTTTTCCAGCATTATAACATGCGAGAAGGAAAAGGGGGAAATCGAGTATTAAACACACCTACACTCCATAGAAAGACTACCAAAAGTGCGTTTTTTCACTAAAGAAAATGGTCAGAAGCATTAAAAAAAATTTACAATGGGCGTGGCACCGCCCAGTTTTAAGTGAAATTCCATATCTCAGCAAATATTCGACCAAAATCATCCAAAGTTGATGCCTAACAATATCTTGAATTTTTTCTGCTGCAGTATGAAAAAGGGCGAAATCGGACTACAACCATACTTACTTCTCCAATAACACAATTTTAAATTCCAGCATATTGTTTCACTTAAAAATATATAAATCAAACATTAGAAAACAAGGTATCGGAATAAAATTTTGGGCAAATAATGTCTCCATGTACCTCCCTGCTAAAAGTGGCCAAAACTGGATACCTCCAGATACCGAATATGAGGACTTTAGTGCATACGGTTTACTTTTCACCAAAATATTGGTCACCCTGTGAGATATCTTACTGAAATTCGGAGGACATCTTTTCCTGATGATGATGTGCTTTGCTACTAAAAATATATTTTATAAATTAGAGTTCATGTTTGCCCTAGCCCCATATACCATATCTTAACAAAATTTATTGTACATATAATATTAAACATGCGTGGTGTGTTAAAAAAAATAACGGGAATTTTCTTTTTTTGTAAAACATATTTATTCATTTGTCTACATTAATGCTGCCGCCTTCAAAATAGTCTCCATTCCATATTATGCACTAATGCCAGGGGTTCTTCCAATCGTCGAAGCACTTCTCAAAGTCTATTTTTGGGATAACCTTTAGTTCTTTCAGCGATGCGCTTTTAATGTCATCTATACTTGTAAAACGACGGCCCTTTAAGGTTCTCTTTATTTTTGGAAATAGGAAAAAATCACACGAAGCCATTTCTAGTGAATATGGAGGCTAGGGCATCGTTAGAGTATTGTTTTTGGCCAAGAATTCAGGAACAAGCAACGAAGTGTGAGCAGAATTGAGCAAAAGTGAGCAAAAGCCATGAATTGTTTTTCCACAAATCCGGGCTTTTTTTTGGATAGCTTCACACAAACGGCATTGAACTTGTATATAGTACTCCTTATTGGCGGTTTGACCGTTTGACCGCCTACATATACCACATACAACGATTTTTAAGAATTTTAGTTGACTTCGTGCCGAATATATAGGTCAATGTGTAAGTTACCTTAATAATTTTGGGTGTAGATATCTTCTCGATTATAATTTAGTTCAACGCAACATTGTAATGAAGTCAGTTCAGGGTATACCAACATATACATTGTAGTGATTCCAGATCAATTTGTGTAATATTTTCCGGTTGACTTTTCTCTCATATAATCAAGGTATTAATTTTCGTCCCTTTTGGTTTTGTTCGGATGTGAAGATTACTGATAAGGATATGTACTATACCTTCCAACAACAGAAATATAATGGAATATAGGCATTTGTGTTAGTCAGGTTGATTTTAATATCGAATATTTAGGATATAATACAACATGTGAGAATCTAAGTGAGTTCAATACATACATTGTAATCCATTCACATTTTCCTCGAATAACGAATGTTGAATTTTTAGGCAACTTTTTTATATTGCAACATTTTGCACTGTTGCAATATGAATCGGTTAAGACTTTAGTCTAGCCCCACATCTTTAATATTTAAAAATATAATGTTATTGTAATATATTCATAATTTTTTCGAATCACGAATGTTAAATTTTCACCCAGCATTTGTATACTCTTGCAACAAGTTGCAACAGAGTAGTGACAGTTTTCTTCACTTGACGGTTGTCTGTAACACTTAAAACCAATCTAGATAGGTATAGGTATATAGGTATATAGGTATATAGGTATATAGGTATTTAGGTATATAGGTATACAGGTATATATATAAATGATCAGATGACGAAGCGAGTTGACTTCCGGGTGACTGTCTGTCCGTCCATCTGTCCGTACGTGCGGTAACTTGGGTAAAAATGGTGTTATCTTGATAGAAATTGGTATTCATGTTTATTGGCACTCTGAAGAGGCTGGTATTACAAATAGGAGTAATCGCACCATTGCCACGCCCACAAAATGCCGTTAACCGAAAATTTATAAAGTGATATAACTAAGCAAGCAAGTTAAGATATATACTTGCAATTTGGTACGGTGAATTGCAGTAGAGTGTGGTGCCTGTAGTTTGCAAATTTTTAAAAAGTGGGCCTAGTCCTGCCCCCAACACAGCCACTCAATCTATATCAAAAGACTTGCTTGAAATAAGTATTTCTGCCACCTCCTCATACACTAGGAAAATGAGTGACATCGGAAAATAACCACTCCCACCTCCCATGTAAAATTTATGGGAGGTTATAAACACAAAATTTCACAGTTAAGATGGTACTTAAGGATTTCAAAAGAATCGATATATAAATTGTGCAATAGGTGTGGCACCACCACATTTAAATGAAATCATATATCTCAGTTCCCATTATTCCCATTCCCATAATAAAAAATTTTAAATCTCTTATTCTTTCACTTTGCAACATATAATTCAAGCAACAATTAAGATATTGGAATTGAAATTTACACAAGTAGTGCCCTTAAGGTATATCATTTTTTGCCCAAAAATGGTGAAAATTGGAAATACTTTTCATGTCCACATTCCGAAAATATCGATCTATCTGTCAAATATCTTAATGAAATTCCCATAGCATTTTTCTCTTGAAATTATGTGCCCTTGTGTCAAAAATGGGTAAGATCTGGTAAAGACTTCCCTTAGCTTACACTTAATATATATATAAAGATTCGAACTTCCGGTATATATATAGGTCAATATGTGAAATATCCTATTTTAATTCATATAACGTCATTTCTTGGTAATAATGTCTTCTGGTGCCAAAGCTTTACCTCTAGCCCCCATACCTACCTTACTTACTTAATGAATTAGTTAAAAAGACTGACAACCTTGGACAAAAGCCTTGGTCGTGTCTCTCTGACTCACGTTTGAGGAAAATATAACCTAAGGATGCAAATTTGGTTAAATTGCTGTTGTTTTTACATTTTCCTTATCTGGCCTTGTTTCATCGAACCTGATAGTGTAGTCCATTTCAGGACAACTGAGCTGATACTCTTTTTTCGGAACAGAATTCCTTACTCATTGTTTCACTGACAGCTGCCATGAATCAGTTCTTAAACATTGCGAGACCAATAAAGAGATCAAAGCATTCTACTTTATTGTTTTACTAATAATTTAATTTTGCTAATGCTTTAATTACTTTATTGTTGAAGGTTTCCTCTTCATTCAGGAATGCCGAGCGTGTTTTTAAATATCTTCAAATTCCATACCCTTAAATATCTACTTTGTATTGAGTTTTTGTTATTTTATTGATTGTCTCATTTCTAATTGCAGCCTATATATCTTGAATTACATCAATTGTTTCGGAGAAGGTACTTCATTATCCCAATAAACAATGAATAAATGTTTGTTCATTAATCGAATGGTTGAGGTTTATACATGAATAATTGTTCAAAAAGTTGAACTACAAATTTTGAAAATTTGCATAGACAATACAGCATATTTCCTGCATATGTTGATATTGGTGTTTATCAGCTTTTTCATTTTTAGAAATAAGTGCGACGTTACATCAAATGTGAGTACGATTGCTTACTTTTTAACAGCGTGACGCCATCTTTACTATTAATGCGAAATTCTTTATGGAGCAGCAATAATAATGTGCGAGCCCAATAGGAATATGGCATTAAACAACATAGACGGTTGCTTATAGTTCCGTATTGCTACAATTTTACAGGGACTTGCCTTCATAGCTTTTCTCTATACAATAAACCCAGAGTACTTGTAGCCAAACCTGTTTATTTTTCTAATAAGCATTAGCATCTTAGCATCATTAACTAAGAAGCATTAACATCTTAGCTCGCCCACCCATTTTTACGTTTCTGCCGTGGTTGTTCAAGTTCTTTTTTTTACTTATAGGAGTTCCAACAATACCGTTATACCGGAGTTATAACGAAATTTCCACAAAAGAACTGGAATATGGAGTTTGGTTGGTTGGGTTAACTTAAGTACATTCGAATAAAACCATTGTGTTGGACGGCAACAATCTTCTTCCGCCCAGTCACGAAAACAGTCTTATAATTTACGATATTTATCTATGCGTCAAATATTATCGCGATTCCAACAACTTGTGTACATATAGCACATAACGGTGAGGTGAACTTCGATTTGTTATAAAATCTCACTTATTTAAATGTCTGTCACAGAATTCACAATTGGAACTGTCACAATCGGAAACTGATGTTTCCATAATCTTTTCACCAAATATGCTTAAATCTCAATTATCTTATTATCAATATTTTCTTGCATTGCTACCAAAACTTGGGTGAGCTGAATTAGGAGAGCTCCAGAAAAAAAAAAATAAAATGCTCTATGATCTTAAGTTATGTATGTATGTATGTATGTAAACAAATAAAAAAAAATCGTTTTAATAAGTTTTAGTGGAATATTTATATAAACGATGGAGCTTGCGTAGGTGTCAAATTGTGCGTTAAATTTTTCAATTAGGAGGGTTCTAATACAATGTTTTTTATGACTTCATAGGAGAGTCCGAACACTAATTATCACCTTATTTATTTACATATAAGTATTTTATTAGTTTCAGAAAATGGACATTAAAAATATAGAAGTTTCATGTGGTCTGAAAGGAACAAGCGAGGAAGAAATTACATCTGGAAAAGATAGTCGTTTTTCCAAAGAGTATTTAAACGAGTCTGAAGACCTAGAATATCTCTCAGAATTCAGCGATTTTCCCTATACGCAAAGGATAAGTATCGAGAATCTACACGAATATTTGATATCATCGGGAAGCCGAACCAACATTGATAAGAAAAGGATATCAAATATAAAAAGCAAAGAAAATATACCACCACCCGATGACGAATTTAGAAGTAGTAAAAATAGCAATTATTTTAATATTTCAAATTTTAATTCTGAACCTGACGGAATATCCAGTACAAAAAAAGTAATGTATGTTTTGCGCTTGTGCATAGCTAGTTAGAGTATTCAGATTTGAAACGTAGAGCTTTATCACGTTAATAAGTAATAATATCATATCTATTTTATCGGTTAATAAGATGCAACAATTTTATTGCTAATCCCTAACCTTCTTTAAAATTGATATGGACCAAATTTATAAGAGATTAAGCTACGATTGATTTCTCTCAAACCATAATGTATTTTTGTACAACCAATTTGTAATACTGAACCAAAGGTTATCAATTCACACAATAATAACGATATCCATCGGTAATCGCATTTATAAGATAATCACTTGTAATTTTAGCATTTGAATACACCTTTTTTTTTGGTTTATATTTTATTTAGACTTCTTTAATTGAATCTTTTGAATGATTTAGCAAATTTTATAATTCATATAATTATTAAAACAATGGCTTACAAGATTTTTATTAAATTTGAAATAATTTTCTAAAAATGTATTTGCAGTTTTTCCTACTTAAGCTTCTTTATTTATTAGTTTTAACTTTAACACAGTAACATAGGGCGTCAAAAAAGTGACGTCACAAAAAAAAAACTCGTTTTACATCCTTTCTTGTGTGATCTTGTAACAGTAGTCAATGGCTGCTAGTTAGAGATAAGCTCACAGCGCACATTTTTTTGGCATATATTATATATGTGGGTAAAATAACAACGAGAATAATTTTAATTACAGGAATCTAATACCAAAATTGAAAACCATTTTATTGACGTTGGGTCAATAACGTTTGGAGGTATTTTTAGTTTAGGCGAGAAACTGGAGCATCGAGTTATAATGGCGAGAACTACCGTCCAATGTCTTATGCTACCAAGGTATTGGCTCATGGAAAGGGATCAAAATCCGGGGAACATGTGGCAACGTAGGCGATTCTACTTAGATTCCACTATCCCATCTAGAGAACAACTCTTCAAAGACTTTTTAACTACTCGCACATGGCAGAAGTTCAAAAACAGTATAATATCAATCAACTTAACAAGGTATTTGGGAAATCCAACAAAAGTTCAGGATATACCTATCATTTGTCGAATTGTTGAACCTAGTGAGGATTAAGATTGCGAGTAATGGAATAATATAAATACTGCTTCATTTATAGTTCATACGTGTATGTAATAAAACTATACTTCATCTGCATATGGATATTTTACAATAAATGTATAACTTTATACACTACGTGAATGCTAAATATACATGCAATATACATTTGGATGTAATTGAACGAATTTTCATTATAACTAATTTGGGATATGTTCTTTTCTTTTTTTATAGTGTCGTAGCGTGTGCACAAGAATATAATAGTTTTTTTCACCAAAATTTGTCAAAAAATTTTATTATGTATGTAATAGTTATTATAACTACTTAACTATTTCGGGCTATAGTGTGAAAATGGAAAAATATTGGTAATTACCAAACCTACCTGCCATACAACGGTAATTTTCGAATTTACTAAAAGCCTGTATAAATAATGGCAGGAACGTTAAATTTAATTATAGGGAAGATACAGAAAGCTTAATGTACTTTTAGTTGAAATTTCATGCCTCAGAAGCTGTTTGAACAATTTGAAGGAAATTTGATTTGCAGCTCATTAACTCCTTCTAAGCAACTTACAAAAAGATCGAAATTAAACTATAACTACGTAATAACGTTATTTTGAATTACATCAGCTATTTGAATTTGAAATAAATTATGATTATCAGTGACAACAAAGATGCTGAAATTAAATTTAACATAATAGATCTTCTGAAACAATATAACTTTTGGTTAACTTTAAATGGATTACATTTCGGTTGACTACATATGCACAACATATATTTGTCAACATATGACAATTGTCAACAGAAAGAACCTAAGTGGGTGTATCAAAGATAATTTGTGTTAAAAATAATGTGGATTTATATGAAGTATTGTTAAATCGATGTACACCAATATGATTATGGTAATATATCATCTTCCGTTAATAAGACGAGATATAATATAGTAAAATTTCTTGCAAAAATTTATGCCCTTCGTTTATCGTTCTGTTAATTATCATAGCAAATTAACACACCAATTGTGTAAGGCTATTGGATTATAGTTCCCGGTATACTTGCGCGGGATACTATAAGTGAATTTGCTTTGCGTCTGGCTACTGAAGCCAGTATACTTAAAAAGGCAGATAACAATCTTGATTTAACATTTCTGAGAAGCACTGTTTGTAGTATTTGGCAGTATTACTCAAATTTGTGACAGAAATCGTAAAATTAAAGTTAAAGAAATTGAAAACAATGATGTTCATTGAAATTTAAAATTGTTATGTTGAGTAGATTTAAATTAATTTATACATTCGTCGTGAAATTACTAGATTCCTACACGTTAAATGTCTCAATTTCTCAAGATGATTAAATTCAAAGGATGTGAAAAATTATTTAAATATACTATCAACTTATGTACAGCATTTAAGCACAATTATAAGTGTTAGTCATCATCATCAATCGAATATATCAAAAAAAAAACCACAAAGTATTTAAAGGCAAACATTTCTTTTGGAGTAAATTTTGGTAAATTGTTCAATTAACAAATTTCGTAAGTACTTGAAAAATAAAGCATACATATTTGCCTTAGAGGTATTCAATGTATTCGAACTCCTAAACTAGCAAAATAGGTAGGTAACTGAAGTTGTTGAAGGATATCTAAACCCTGCTTGAGGGAAAACGCAAATTAATCGTCATCGAAGTCACCTAATGACAGGTCCAGAAAACGGGAAACAGGTGTTAGGTGCGCTAATTTGATGGACATGTAAATAGGTGATTATTGTCATCCGGGAACTCTTTGCATGCAGGACACAGGTTTCGTATCTTATAGTCGATTCTGGAAAAGTAGGAATTTAGCCTACTACAGTATCCAGAACGAAATAGTACGATGGTCACGTCTTTCACTGGCCGTGAGACAATGTGTTAATAGCTCCGCTGTGAATGGCGTTTTCGAAGTTTGTCTCATTAGGAGTTTGGTTGATGAGGTGCTGTATTTCGTCGACGTATTGTAGAAATGTTCTTTTGATGCATCTGAGAGGCGGCTCTGCTCCAAGCAGGTGAGTGTCAGGTGTGGAGTGCGGAGTTCTGAAAAGTTTGCATCTTTTTCAACTGCGTCCTGATGCATCCAGTCTACCATATTTGTTTGGCGTAATTTATGACTGGATTGAATGTTGCCAAAAACCGTAAAACCGTAGGAAAGGACAGACCTCAGTGGTTGCTGGATAGTGATTTAAAGAATTTGGTGTGGCCCTGTAGTTTGCTAATAATCTTGGTCGTATGTAGAGTGAAGGAGTACAGGCTATCAAACGTAAGACTCAAAATTTATGGGTTGTTAATAGTCGGATTTTTAACACCATCGACAAAAATGTTGAGGTTTAGTATGCACTGCTTCGCCCGGTTTATGAATATGGTTGTTGTGGGTTTAGCAGGGGAAAGTGTTAGGCTCCTAGCAGTAGAGAAGCGAAAAAGGTCGTGAGTGGAAGTTTTAGTTTTAGACGCATGTCAACGATTCCATGTCCGATCGACATGTCTATCTTGAAATCAATAGGGTATTAGCTGACAGAATTTTCATACGGTGGTTGCGGATTTTCAAAACAAAATGGTTAAACAGTAGTAGGGAGAGAACACCAACCTGCACAATACCCGGTTTAATTCTTAATTTGGAGTTTTTCCTTCGAATTAATAATGATGATTGCGGACCGTTCCGATATTCATTGTCTATCTCTTGAGCCTTAGAAGAAGCGGAGATTGTTCAACATCTTTTAGCGTTGTGTGGGTGACTATATCAAAACCTCTCATCGAGTATTTCAATATCAACCTGTTTTCGCTTATGATGATTTAAGAGTTGTCGAATCTTCAATTTAGATCCCTTAAACGTAGAATACAGTGATCGATCTGGCGTAAGACGCGGATTTCCGTAATTCTACCAGCGGAATGAAGCGATCAGTAGCAACAGCGATCCCTTTACGGAATTGATGTTCCCCAAGAATTACGTCCGTAGAAATGGGTAACGTAGTGGTGGTGTTCTCCATAAATTCTGTGAAGCCGACCCAGTTAGCTATGTTATCTATGAAGTTAACGAGAATGCGATTGTCAACAGAAATAAAGTCGGGAGGTTTTTCGATTGAGGTAATTATGAGCAAATGGGTAAGGTTATGAATGAGTTATTACATATGCCCATAATTCTGGTGGGCGCTTCGTCATTCATTGTCCCGAATGTCGAGTTTTCTATCTGTTCAGTCAGCTACACCCGCTAAGATCGTTTGGCAAATTAGAACGATAATGATCGTTGTGCGCCTTAAAGTTGCCTAATACTCAACAGTTTTCACTACGAAGCAGCGCACCTATGTTCGGGTAATATTTTGTTGAACAACATGCAACTAGGGAGATATATAAATTGAGTATTTCGAGCTGGATATCGCCCGACCAGATAGTTATGCTCTGACATTCTAGGGTAGTATCGCTGCGGTCGATGTCGCCATATATGAGACGATATTATATTGTGTTGCGTAGTATGAAGGCTAGGTTTCCTATATTATCTTACTCGCGATCTTTACGTAAAAGGCTGAAACCTGCTCAACGCAGAAGATGGGGGGGGCTCTTTTACTTGGTTGAACCTGGTTGGACCGCAGCTTTCGATACGCCTTCCTGGCTTATAAAGTCCTCTCTCTTCGATGTTATTAGGAAGTTCATGAAATTAAACTAGAGGACTTTCATATGTCTCAGCAAACTTACCAAGAACCTGGGAATGACGGAGTGGTGTACAGGTGGCAGTTGATGCTGTTGCAATACCCGTGGTTGTCTCGCTGTGATGGTGTTTGGCGACACCATTGAAGGTTGTTGCGAGGCAGACTCCTACATCAAGGGACATGAAACACTCCACTCACTCCACTCCATTCCACTCCACAGAGACCAGTACCGCAGTGATGCGTTGGCTTGTGATATATCTCCCTGTGTGTCTTAAAGCCTGAACAGGTCTTAAGATAATCCGTTGCATGTGCTGTACTTAATTTAATTTTTTTTTGCGTAAGCACAGCAGAAACACTCCTCCGTTGGACTCTGGTCAATTCCGGTACCATAGAACCAGCTGTCATGGAAACTGTAGGCAACTGATCTTTAGCAGACATTTCTGTACACTATATTCGAGAGCCATTCATAATGTATATTTAGGATACAGTTGATTATCGGTTACTAAACTGGCGTTAGTATATGTACACAAGAAGAGTGTAAAAATAGCATATATATTTTCGTCCGTGAGATTTACTTTTTACCGCATGTATCCTATAATATTTAAATATCTTAATACAACAAAGTGTGAATATTTCTAAGCCCTATATATAACATATACTGATTTTAAACCTTTGGCGCACATAGCGCTTAATAATCGATATATCTTACTTATTTTAATTGAGTGAGTTTAATTAACTGGTTCGTTACGAAATTAGAATTGTACCCCTAGCACTTATACTTTTTTACCAACGGTAAACAAACGACGGCGCCATTTTCTATCAATGAGTCGAACGCTATTTAACCAGAGAACTTATAAACATAGAGATGGTGCAGGTTCGACAGCGAAATAAAACAAAGTCTGAAAAATTTCAACGGGGGAATTCACCTCACAACGAGGGAACTCACCTCATCATAAATTAACATTGTTTTGATTCTTAACAGCAGGGAATCTGTAGAAATTACGCATTTTCTGTTCTTAACATTCTAAACTAGGGAATGCCATGTGAATTTTTTAAATTCCTTTAAAATTTTTATTTTTTAATTTAATTCAATTTATACTCAACTATGAATAAAAATAATTATTAATAAAAAATATTTCGAAAGATTTATATAAATAACTTTTACATATGACACCATTAAGGAGTCGAATAAGCATTGATTTGCCGCCGGCAATTTTCTTGTCCTTGTTATGTCAATATTTATTATTTTAATAATTATTAAATAATTATATTAAATTATATTTAATATTTAATAATAATAATTATTATATTTCAATTTTAACCAAATATATGTTATCATCTTTACATTATTTATTAATTAATTATTAATTAATTACAAAAATTTTACATTGGGGTATGTGCGTTCATATGCACATGCATAGATCTTTGAGAATTTAATTAAATATGAGTATACGATTGAGTTATATTTTCGATATATATGCACGTATATTTATATACATACACGTGCTATTTTTTCTCTCTGCATGCATATAAATATGTGCATACGCATTTACATACATACGAATAAAAGTGTACGTATGTACATTCCTCAGATTATTCACTTCGACTAACCTTCAGAAAAAACTGCATTCTGACTGCAAAAACAATACTCTTTAAAGTTTAATCGACGCCAAAATACACAGTGAAAAAATTATAAAAACATTTCCATTCATATATGCAAGCGCATCATCAACAAAGCAAAGCGATTTCATTCATAAGCGCAAGCGCCGCGCACATCTCCCCGCATGGGCACATTGGAGCAAAGCGCCTTTCCACGAGGATGCTAAAAATCATAAACTGAAACAATTTCTGATATTTACTTTAGAAGTGAAAAGTGGCAGCGTGCCCTTTTGTCATTTACCACATTTTTCAGAGTCAGGTCTGTTGAGGCACGGAATGATATTGATATTCTATAGAGCTTCAGCCTCTTCTTCTATAGGCAAACATCAATTACGATTGTAAGATTGTAGCATCTGATATAGCATGGAAGTTAAACGAGTGTTCATAGTTCAGTCGATGCTAAAGTTTGAATATTGATCAAAGATTTAATTTTTGCGCATATTTTATTTTTCTATCATAGTTGTTTAGACAAATATGAATATTGATGCTTTTCTGATTTTTGTCAAGCTGTCGGCACTATTGCCGCCTTTCACTTTGACTTCCGGGTCAGTATCAAAATATGGTTTCAACTTTTTGCCATCGTGGCCAAGATTGTGTTTTAGCGATTGCGCATATGAACAGGATTCCCTGGTGATGCCTACATACATATGTACGTATGACATGTTATTTTCCGATAGCAAATATGAAATAAATGCTGTTCTCGAATATGTGCATGCGCATGGATACGTGTGAGCACATTTCGTTTATAAATGTACGGAAATTACTAAAAATGATGAAAATTGTAATTTTTTAAGGCGTTTGTTTACGTGCCGTTACTAAGGTTCCAACCTCGGTCAAAAATATGTTTTTGCGAATATTTTATTTTTCCTATCATAGCTGTTTAGACAAATATGAATATTGATGCTTTGGTTGGAATTTGTCAAGCTGTCTGCTCTGTTGCCACATTTCACTTTGACTTCAGCATCAGCATCAAAATGTGATTTCAACTTTTTGCCATCGTGGCCAGGAAACAGGTTATGTACTGCGGCGCCTGGAGCGGGGAGAAGAGTTTGGATGGTTGGTGTTGTTGTTCTCGTGATGCTTGGAATATTCGTTGTAATTTACATGCAAATGTAGATTTATTCAAAGTCATTCGCGCAAGTTTGCGTGTTTTTGCGATTGAGCTTATGAAAGGGATTCCTTGGTGATGCGTACATACTTGCACTATATTGAGTATTTTTCATGTTGTTTTTGGGATTGAGTATATAAAATAAATGGCACTCTCGGATATGTGCGTGCGCATACAAATGTATAATCACATTTATTTTTGATTTATATTTATATTATAATTCCATTTATAAATATACGGAAATTACTGGAAATTATGAAAATTGTGGAAATTGTAATTTCTTTATTCATTTAGAAAATTCATATCTAAGAAGAATAAAAAACAAAATCATTATTTTCAGTCTATTTTCATATAATTTTTTCTTTTATACATTTTAGTGATCGTATGTCGTATTTGATGATAGTATGATCGCTATTTCCTGTTGGCAACAGCGAATTTAACATATTTCGTTTTAAAATAGCCAACATGTTAGAGAATGGTGAATTCCCTACTCGGTGTTTTTCAGCCTCTGTAAACGAGCCAATCCGAACATCATACAAAATTCAATTTGCGCCTTCTCTATGTCTATAAGTTCTTTGGTCCGATCGCCTTGTGTTATAGAGCTGAAACTTGGACATTCAGCCAAAAAAACCAAACAAAATTGCTGACTTTCGAAACAAAAATTCTCCAAAGATTTTTCGACACAGTCAGAATCGAACCGGATGAATGGAGGGTAAGATGGAATAACGAACTTGACCAGCTAATTCGTAGCGAAAACGGTGCGATTTATTAAAACGACCATTTAAACGATAATTAAAACACAACGAATGAGATGGATAGGTCATGTTACTAGAATGGATTATTCAAGATCTAAAAGAAAGGTAATGGATGCAAAAGCATTTACCAGAAAAGCAAGAGGAAGGCCAAGATCAAGATGGAAGGACGAATTAAACGAGGAGCTGAGGAAACTAAAACCGGAAAACCGGAGAGAGATAGCAGACAGAGTAGCATGGAGGTATATCGTTCATAAGGCCAAAGCTCAAAAAGAGCTGTAGAGTCAAATGATGATGATGATATTGTCTGAATTTCATTAAGATCTGCCAGATATCTGAACAGACCACTATATACGGAATAAAGTCAACTGGAGTTTTGAAACTTCTTATATTAGGTATATGGGAGCTATTGGAAGTATTCACCCGATTCTACCCATTTTATGTTTTGAATTTCAGTAACATATTTCACAGATTGACCGATATTTTGGGTGAAAAGTCAACCATAGGCAGCGGGCCACATATTCTGTATATGGGGACTTGCAAAGTTAGAACCCGATTTCGGTATTTTTTAGGTGTAAGAGGCATACCCTAAAGGTACCCTTTGTACGAAGCTTCGCTCCGATATCTTTATTGATAGTTGATTTATGTACTGTAAACAGAAAGAATCATGTGGAATATAAAATTGTGATGTATTCCGATTTTTCCCATTTTCACACTGTAACATAGGGATGCCAATATGTACCAAATTTGGTTGAAATATTTGCTGTAGTTTCTGAGATATGTATTTTCAACTGAAAGTGGGCGGAACGATTCCCATTGTCCAATTTCAACCGGCATATGACCATCCGTACTGCTATTCCCTGTACCAAATTTAAGTTTTGTATTTTAATTGGGAGCTTAGTTACAGCATTTTATAGATTTTCGTTTAACGCCATTTAGTGGCCGTAGCGGTTATCCGAATATGCCTTCCTATGCCCTTCCTCTGAGAAGTCTTCCTCTGGATAGTCTGTGTTGAAATTTTGTTTTAATCCTACATCTACAGAGCTAAACATACGAGCGCCTACCACCGATGTTTCATCAGTTATGCTTAATTTTAAATCCATAAACCTTGAATACATTGAATTAACTATGACATTGCTAAGTGGCCTCAACTTTTTATTCAACTGATTGACAGATATCGAAAGTATTGGGTGAGGTGTCAGTCTACATATTCCGGATACTTCTTTACCTGTAGGTGCGCAAGAAAGACCTTTGAAGGAACTTGGATTGAAACCAGGTGTAGAATTGAAATGATGGTTAAGGACTCGTTATATTGCAGATATCGAAAGACTCCAACCACCAATGTTCTCATAAAGTGGGCGACTTGTTTTCTCTGGTACGTCAAATGTGTCAAATAGGTTCTTTGCTTAATATTTAGACTTTGAACTAAAACAAATAAAAGGAATTAAAAGGGGTAATTTAATTAGTCTAATATTGCAATCAGATTCAGTGCCATTATTAATTGAATCTTCGCCATGCAAGTCAAACATATTCATATTTGGGTTTATTAATATCTATATCTAAGTATCTCTAATATCTCTAAAAGATTTTCAAGTTCTCTTTGCACAAAAACATCTTATTTTCTTTAATTTTTCGATTTAAAGTTGAGAATGCGATGTTATCGTTTTCTATAAGATCTTGCTGGTCATTCCACCATCGACAGTAAAACAATACCATTTCGCGGAAATACTCAATTCTGACCACATTTGGGCTAAATCTTTCATACCGAATAATGCAACGTTTGTCATGTTTTTAACAAAACCGCTACCATCTCTTAGGTGAACGAAAATCTCACTTTCTGGTAAGTTTCTGGTAAGCTCCCTTTCTTCTTTTTTATGATCACTGTTTTGTGCTGTTCTACTGGATTTAACAAATTTAAATAATGATGAAAGACCAGCTAAGAAAACAGTTTATAATTAATAGGGTCCTGCACATAGCGATCTAAAATACGAGCTATGAATATTTCAGTGTCTGGATTAAGGTTCTGAAGTTTCGTTCTAGGTCTTACCATTCGAACGCGGTCTTCAGGTAGCTAAGTATTTGTGAATATTTCTGAATCTTTTGCTTCAGATATTTCTGTACCATACATACTTTGTGACCTTAATTTAATTTCCAACATTTGCTTTTGATATAGCTTCATTTAAGATATTTGCTCTATGGAGTTCCAAAATAAGAAGATTATAAGCTTTTATAAAACGATCCTGTATTTTCCATTAAAAAAGTAATTATTCGAAACCCTTTAAATTTGAAATGTCTTCTGTAATCAGAGTTGAATTTAAAATATTTTGAGTTCTAGAAAAGTTTTCCGTATCCCACACAAAACATCTAGCAGACGTCACCGTCATCTGATCGGGTTAGGCGACTCTTATCCTTGTTTCTTAAAGTGTTCGCTTCCTCTTCCGAAATATCTTTAGAAACAACAGTTTGAGACAGAATGACCAAAAGCTTAACCCACTGATATTCAGCAGGCGATATTATATCGACTAAAGAAGGCTGGTAGCCCAAATTGACGAATAATTGCAATTAATTTTTTTTTAGCTTCTGTGTGTGCAAGAGAGAATCCAATACCTTTCAAAACCTTGTAACCATCATCGTTTTGAATCAAGTTTCAAACAAAGTTTTCGCTTAATAGATTTTGGGGCGTATCTCCGCTCCCACCTAAAAATTTTCAAAGGGAAATGTATATATAGTATAGCTGCAGTATTCTTAGTATGCAGTAATTCTTATTTTTTATAATCGTACACCATTTTTGGAATAGTACACGCTCTCCGGTAAAAGTGGCAAATTGCAGAAACGTACTACCTTACTATAAGTTTCACAGCATCTACGCATATGCCATTGTTCCTAATGACAATTCTTCTGAATTATTTTCCTAAATTATGTCAATTGCTCGTTGTCCTTCACCTGGCGTTATAACTGAAAAGATATAATCTAACTTTTTAAAGAAATATTGTCTAAAAGAGTCTCTTGTCTGCTTGAGTTCAGCTCTGAAGGTAGAGCAGCTTTGGGAATATTATTACCTGGGAGGTTGTTATGAGAAATCTGTTTCGCACAAAGATATTGAACCAATCTAGTGTCTTCGGCAGATGCAACTATTATTAAATCCTGAAATCCAGTTCTCATTAATATATAAATCGTGCTCACGGTACAGATGGTTCTTTATTAAGAATAGCCAATCTTGGTCGGACGTATTGTATCAGTCGTAAATTCATAATTGTATTCCAAACACCTTCTTAAGTTAATTTATATAAATTGAGCTTCATCAAAGGAATTCGGTAGAGATTTCATATTTCAATTTCAGTTAAATTTTTCAAACAACTTGGTATTTCAGGAAAGTCTAGCATATTTGATAAACATATTTTTAGAATGTTTTTTTTGGCAATCGCATTTTTGCATAGTTGCATAAAAATTGTAACTTTCATATTTGTATTAAAAAGAAGCGGCGAACAATAGCATTTCCAATTTGTCTATTGATCAGGTTATCCCGGGAAGATCTGACTTTGTCGTCGACGTCTCTGATTAAAATTTTCTTCCCTTACACCCATCCTGTTAGCTATCGATGTTACTCTACAACCTTCCTCTCTCCTTATGTTAATATTTCTTCTTTTATGTTCTCTTTGAATTTGATCATGTCTCGCATCTGCTATAAATTTTTTGGTCTCGAAGAAATTGCATGTTTTCTAATGAAATTCATGAAACTAAAATTATGATATACTACCACGACGTACCAAGCAGGGTTTGGAGAAAACCCAATACAGCTCTACAATAAAAGAATATTATATTTAGTTATTAATTACATTAATTTAATTAGTATTAAACTTGAGCATGCTTTCTGTTAAGGTTTGGGGTGTGCCTCTCCTAAAGATGTCGGTGGGTTGCGTTTTTTCAATAATGTGATAAAGAAGGAATATTACATAGACATTATAATAAAGAAATTTACCGGGAACGCTATTAGGTTTAGGTTTGTTGATACATGTGACTCAAGAAAACTTAAATGCAAGCTATATCAAAACAATGACTCAAGCCACATATCTTCGCAATGCAAGACATGGGCCATGTGCAATTGCAAAAAAATTATCGATGTTTGCCCAGAGCTCTGATTTTAACCCCATTGAAATTTTGTAAAGAAGGGTGGTGGTATTCAACAGTAGTGGAACAGAATACCTCTAGTTTATAACCTGGAAAACTTACTTTACTCAATGACACCTCGTCTACGTGATTGCATCAGTGTAAAGTGCCTATGAACTAAATATTATGTTAAAATTAGCTTTTTATGCATACGAGTATTTGTAGTTTTATTTAAACCGATGATTGTATACTGCATTTTGTAAAGAAATTATTTATATTAATTTATATTAGAACTAATGCGAACTTTCTTTTTAGTTAATGTTATGACTTTATTATTTGTTTTGCCTTAAATAGATTTAAGATACATTTACCTACTGCATTATGAAAAAAAAAAACTGAAAATATTTATTCCTGTTACAAAAACTAAGCCAAAACTGAATTTTCATGTGGTTTTTCGTTTTGCAAAGAATTAAGAGAGACTCTATATATAAATTTTGTCATTATAGATTGACACTCATCATTGGTTAATATAATCATGAGGCGTTATTGTGAAGTATAACAGTTTTAAATAGACAATAAGTGAGCTTATATATAGGATAAGACTGAAAATAAAGATGTAGTTGTTCTTAAGTTTAAAACGAACTCAATCAAATATATTTTTTCAAGTTTCCCCAGGTGGAAATATAATTTGTATGCACCTTATTTCCAGCAAGTCAACTATCAGTTAAATCGTACGCTAATTTCCAGATTTTTCTGTTAAAGTTTCCATGAGTTTCTTAAAGTCGACTTGACAAGACTACTCGAAACTCGTGCGTGTGATTTTAATGAGTCATGAGAATGACTTTAATGAGTTGGAACGGATGTGTTATTAGTTTCCATGAAAATTTTTTCAATGTTTTGGAATTTCGGGCAGTCGCGACTTGCTGGGTTGCGTTGTGGCGACAACTCCACCTTCAATTATTGTTTATTCTATTTTATTGCGGTTTTGGGCTTTAAGTAATTTTAAGAAAATTTATGTAAAACGCGCCATCGTATGACGATTGAACAGCGAGAATTGATCATAAACCAACTTGAAACTGGAAAATCAAAGCGAAAATTTATGAATTAATAATTTTGAGTGACACCACAGGTAAGAATATGATTTAGCGTTTTGTTCACGAATGAAAACTATAGGTCAAAATGCAGAAAAAAAACCCCAAACTATCGGTCAGTAAGTAATCACAGAATTGCAACTGGAATTAAACAAATAATTTTGGAGCCGCAGCCAGTAGTAGACATTTTGTCATTCTTGAGGATATTATGAATAAAGTGCCCAATATATTAAAAGAAACTTACGCCAAAATGCTGATAAGGTTGTAATATGCAAAGGTTTCCGATATTTACAGGATGACGACACAAAACCCGATATGACGGGATTAAGAATTTATGGGTTTCGCTGGAGAACAAGATCCGTAAACATCACACAGGCATGTATTAAAATAATTTCTTTTTAAAATTTTGGAAGAATGGAACAAGATCGGACTGGAAAAATGGAAAAAAAATTGGTGGAATCAATGCTAGCTGGCTAAATGCCTTATTAAAGGTTAAAAGGCATAGCACTAAATATTAAAAAATAAAATATTTTAATGCAGGAAGAACATCCAATGCAAGATGAAAGTAAGTATGCTCTCACAATTTGCAAGGATAAGAGGCGAGGATATATTTTAATATGCTATCAAAATTTTATATTAAGAGATCCTACTTATGAATTCAGTATTCGTTATTTGACGAAGTTGTGAATGGACTACAATCATGTTTTGTACCTTATTAACTTATAACACATTTAGCTTCTTTACTAAATTTTGTTTTATATTCTAAATATTTATACCAAAATCAACAAACTAATATAAATCGAACAAATGACATTAAGCTAATTTAAATTATCTCTCCTAATTTTAATAACGTATTTTCTGTTGAGGTATATCAGGTATAAACTTAGCTAAAGGAGCGGAAAGTTAAAGTTTAAATAGTAGGTATATGGGGTTAGGGGAAGTGTTGAACCCATTTTATCCAGTTTTAACAAAGGTTACAGTCTGATTTCGACAATTTTTCGACAACTGGTTTTTTCACGTTTTTTAGGCACCATGTGTGTGTGTCCACTGATGCTTGTTTTATAAATGGTAAAGTGAAAGAATCTTAACTAATTATAAATTGTGTTTTATATAAAGTAGACGTGGTTGTACATAAATACAAAAATTACTGTAATGTTACATTGTAATATAATTTAGTGTAATGTTACAATACACCAAATTTGATTCAAATTGATCAAGCAGTTAATGGTATACGGGATCGCTTCTAAAAATGGGAGGTGCAACCCCCATTGTCCATTTTGAATACCGATTCTTACGTAGCCCTTTCGTCCCATTTTTATATTCCGTCAACATGTTGCAACAGAATATATTAGTTTTGTCCACCTATCTGTTGCTTTTAACATTTGAAACTAATCGAGATAGATATTGAGTTATTCATATATAATTTCTCGGGATGACAAGACTAGTTGAACTGCAGGTGATTCTCCGTCAGTGCATCTGCCCGTCTGACCGAGCAAGCGATAACTTGAGCGAAATTTAAAATATTTTGATGAAACTTGGTACATGTGTTCTTTGTCACTATAAGAAGGTTTGTATTGCAGATGGACTGCTGCCACGACCACAAAATGCCATTAATTGAAAACCTGTAAAGTGCTACAACTAAGCAAAAGGTTAAGATATAAACGTGCTTCTTGGTACTGGGTACCCTAGTAAAGTGGGGGATTTGTGTTTAAAGAAATTTTTAAAGAGGGTCTAACCTCGCCCTAATAGTTTTAATGTACATATCTCACAAACAGTTAAAGCTATGTCATTCAAACTTACTCAGAACAAGTTTTTCTAGGATGTCCTCATAGTCCACTGGGAAAATAAGTGAAATCGGATAATAACCACGCCCAACACACATACAAAAGTCATGTTGAAAACTACTAAAAGTGCGTTAACTCGCTCAATGAACACGACAGAAACACCTACTAATCTATGTAATGTTTGGACCATGGGTTTGTCACCGGTCACTTTTAGGGAAAATCTCATATCTCAAGAACGCCTTAAATAATTTCAATCAAGCTTGATACAAGATATTACATTCACATTTGTATGCAACTTTCTGAAAATGGACGAAATTGTGGAGAACAACCACGCCGGCAATAACACAATTTTAAATTTTATCTGATTCTTTCCTTTTAAAGTATATAAATCAAGTAGCAATTAAGATAATGGAATGAAAAGTCGTACAAATAGTGCCTTCCAGATATGCCATCTCATGCGAATAAATAGTCGAAATCGGCATATAACTTTCCAAGCCCCCATATACTCAATATATCGTAATGAAATTCGAGTATTATCTCTCCATGATAATAACTTACCCTTGTCTTAAAAATAGGAAAATCGGATCAATATTTCTCCTAGCCCCCATGTACCTGGTTAAAGGATTTCAAATTCCCGTTAGACTTTATACCATATATTTCGGTAATTCCGTCAAATAACGAAATAAAATTCGGGTATTATCTCTCCATGTTAATGGTGTGTTCTTATGTCAGAAATGGAGAAAATCGTGTAAATAATTCACTTGGCCCCCGTATACCTAATATAAGGATTTACAACCCCCATATATTTCGGTAAATATATGAGATATCATAATGAAATTCGAGAATTATCTTTCCTTGATAATAGTGTGTTTTTGCATCAAAAATCAGGAAAATCGGGCAAACTCTTCCCCTAGCCCCCATATACCTAATGAAAGAATTTCAAAAATCGGGTTGGCTTTATACAGAATAGACGGTATTTTAGCAAAATTAAGTGAAGGTATAACGTTAGATATACCATAGTTTAATGTCGAAAATATGTGAAATCGGTCAACGAATTGTACCAGTTACCAAATACGTGTGTGAGCCATCTTCACAACATTGGATGGAAACATGTTCCCTAGTATACTTGAGTGAAGTAACGGGTTAATGCGATCAGTGCAGACCTTCCCTTAGTCAAAATATGCCTGGTTAAAGAATTCCCGACTTTCCAGCTGGCTTTAAACTTTATATGTGTCTCAATATGTGTAATATTTAAATGAAATTAAGCGGATATGTTTTCTTACATATAATGTGGTTTAGCGGTAAACATAAATGAATCTGGTCTAGACCATGGGCTAAGCGCCTTATTCCTATTTTTTTAGAGTTCCATTTCTTTGATTTGAGTTTATATCGCATATATCTCATTTTAGTTAATTAAGTAGATTTTAATATAAATATCTCGTACACAAAGCACAATATAATAATGGAAGCATGTGAGGCTATAACCTGTAATATAAGTTAGTAAGATACCAAATATAATTAGAATCCATTTACGGTATCGTCGAATAATAAGTGTTGAATTCTTCCGCATCATTTTTTACGGAAAGTTTTGCCAGCGCCTGAAAGAATTTCCCCCTCTTAGATCATTACATATTTCGAGAATATAAAATTCGGTTATACCCGGATTTAGCTCTTTCTGACTTGGTTCTGTAAAATTTCATGCTGCTGACGTTTTCTTCAACGAGTTAATTCATCGTTCATTAATTTTCAGTGAGACCTTTGTAATGGGGGTGGTGCCAGCAACTTTGGTTAATATAGCTTTAGCACATAAACTGTAGATACATCTCTCTATTTCGATCTCCTGCACTCAATTTGTAGTTTAATTTGTGGCTTAATTATACAATTTTATAGTTTTTCGATTAACGGATTTTGGGGGCATGGTAATGGTGCATTATACATATTCGCAATGCCAACGTTCTCAGAGTGCCAAAGATGTGATCATTTCGATGTACATATGAAACCCCGTATCTAGTTGAAATATTTTTCTTCATCGATGTATATTTTTATACGAAAGTGGCAGTAAAATTTCTGCAGAGCAAGGATAGGATATGCTGCAAGTCTCAATATTACATTGACTGAATATTTGACCTTTTGATAGCACCACAAACGCAAAATCTCAACCGATGTTTTAGAGTACTAACCTTAGACGGAATACTGCCAAAGTTTTATAGCGCTGCATCCAATCGTTCACAAGTTATTGGTACCAAAGTGATGCCACTTCTTCCAATTTTGTTGCAATGGATGTGAATTTCGTGTTTTGATAACATCTTGTTTCCTGATAGGAGAAACACCATTGTTTCAAAGCTATGGGTTGACTAGTGTTACAGCAAATTTTGTCCAGCCTATTTTACGATGAAGTACTGATCGTTACCGTACCAGTACAAATAACCCAACCTGCTCAGCAAGGGCCTAAGGGTATTAACGCCAGAAAACATCACGAGAGTTCGTAAAATTTTCTTGGGTGAATGAAATTAAGTGAGTTAGTTAACATCATTGACAACTCTAAGGAATGTGTAGGTCATATCACTTTTCAATTTTTACGAATGGAAAAGTTTTGAGCGTTACAGGTGCTGCGTTCTTCGAACATGGATAAAATATACAAACGTGTTCGACTTAAAAAAAAACGCGATTTGGACTCCCGCCCAATCGGGAGTCCGCTAAATGGATAAAAAAAGACAAACGGGAATGGTTCTTGTCCGATAAAAGTCTAAAACTACGAAAAACACATCAGCCCACCAGCAACTTTTTAGCCAATACTTTTTGGGATTCATGGAATTATTTTTATGTGTGGTTGAATTTAAGACAGGAAGTTTTAGTTTTAATCTGATGTTAATTCCTGACTAGTTTGATGCTTTATTGTAGAATAAGTATAAATTTAAGCATAGTTATTATAAGTATAATACTAATCTACAATATAAATCTGTAAATAGCAAAGCTATGTGTAATAAAATTACGTATAATAGATATATGTACGTATTTGCTTGATCGTAAGTATATTAAAATTATGGTAATAATGGTATTAATAATATAATTAAATAAAAATCAAATATATATTATAGTATTAAAGTGAATAGCTTTATGTAACAGTAAGGAAAAATGTCTTTTGAAAATATTTTTTTGAAATGTCATTGAAAATGTCTTTCAATGGGTAGCAGGTGTTGCTATTTTCCAATTCCGTCTGCTCACACGCTATATTTTAATTGTGTGATAAAAATATAAAGTATGAATTTTGCTCAATAGGTCAAGAAGTTTGTAAGATATAAAATTAATCCTAAATTGGTGTTGAAGCACTCAGTGTTCAATTCTTAAATTGTTCCTAAGTTAAACGTTTGTGCCGTTAATATAATTAATTTCCTTCATATTGCTTTACTTTCCAATATATAAATCAAACACAAATCAGGATATTAGAGTAGACCTGTGCCCAAATAAAACTTTCAAGGTGTGGTACCTCTCGTTTAAAAATTTTTGAAATCGGATCAGAACTTGTCAAGACCCCAGATACCGAATATAAGTACCTGAATGTCTATGGCTGACTTTTTACCGACAAGATGTCAATCTGTGAGATATCTTAAAAAAGTCAGGCAGCGTCTTTTCCGTAATTATATTCATATATATATATATATATATATATATGTATCCGTTTATTATATCCGTTTCGTAATTATATGTCGTGATGTCAGAACTGAATCAAATCGAATCAATACTACTCCTAGCCCCCATATACTTTATATAAGAATTTCAAACTTCAAATATTTAGGTTAGGTTAGCTTCAAATGGTATATATCAGTCAATATATAAGATATCTTAGCAAAATTAAGTAAACGTATAATATGCTGGATATACCGTAGTCTAATGCTGAAAATTGGTGAAATCGGTTTATGATTTATACCAACTCTGATATAATGATTTTCATTATTATAGCAGACTTTATGACGTAGAAACATTTTCTCGAGTGTAATTGTGTAATGCTAAAGTTGCTGCAATCAGTTCCGACCTTTCCCTGGTCGCAATTTACCCGATATGGGGATTTCCGATTTTCCACCTGAACCACTTTAAACCGTTTATGCTGGGCAATATATGTGATAATTTAATAAATGGAAGTGGACGTGCTCTTTTAAACATAATGTAGTTTAGCGCTGAATACGAATGAAATGGGTCGAGGCATTGTTCTAAGTCCCGTATCCCTAATATAATTTTTTGCTCTATGCCCTTTCGGTTGATTTTAATATAAATATTTCGGACAGGGAGCAATGTGGCACGGATAATGAAACCAAGTGAACCCATGACCAATAATATATATATATATAATGCAAGTTAGTAAGATAATGATTATATTCCAACACTTTCGCCATTACACTTTCGTCGAATAATGAATATGGAATTCTGACGCAACATTTTTTAATATAAAGTTTTGTCAACAACTGAAAACATGCCAACGTCTTTGATCTTTGAAAATTAAGAGAGTATAAAATGTTCGATTACAACCGAATTTTTCCTTCCTTGTTTGTATTATATAAAGTTTTACAAACACCTGAAAATATTTGTCCGCCTCTGATCCTTGCAAATTGCGAGGGTATAAATATATCCGAATTTAGCCCCATTCCTTACTTGCTATTTGAATATAATTTTTGCTAACATAAGTTTAGTTACTTAAGTATTTAAGTATACAATATAAATTGTGAATTGTATACTCGGATATGTTTCTATATAAAATATATCCACTTACAGGTGTGTGTTCATCACACAACTTAAACTGAAAATATATTAATTGTTATGTCCGCCGTTGTTATTGGAAACTTTCTTTAACAACTCATGTTGGGTATATGACACCACCATTTGACAAAGAAACTGGTGTAAATGCAGTATTGACTAGGCAGTCATAGAAATAGAGTGAATTTATTAAAATTAAAAAAAAAAATTCAAGGATGAATCCGCCATGTGTGACAGAAGGACTCCGGGATCTTATGACGAATCTAACAAAGGAAATTTTAGGAAGGAAACCTCTAAATATTTATGAGTTTTCTGCGAATTATTTTGAGTCTGTGATTAAAGAAAAAAAAGTGTTAAAACATCGAAGCTTTGAAGCAATATTAAGTTATGAAACTATAATTAAAAACAGTACTGTTTCGCAGGTTCGCCTCTCGCTGCTTTACGGAATTATTCCTAAAGAGTTAATTGAGCTGATAAAGGAGTTTGTTAAAGCTGTGTTACGTACAAATCCAGAAAATATTTGTGAATTTGCTGTACAATATTTCAATAATTTAAAAGAAAAATTCTGTAGCACCAACCGGTTAGTAGAATATTCCTCGTACGAAAATTACCTTGAAAGTACTCAGGGGTTTTCAACCAATGCAGTTGAAAAGTGCACTTGTGGTCGGGTTCTTACCCAAAGGTATAAGAATGAAACAATTTACTCCTATCTTGATGCCTCTAAAGGCTCCACCGATATAAGCCATTTAGATTTATCAATATCGAATAAAATCAATAATCAGCAATTGAAAACTTTAAAGTTAACAACTGAAAACAATACTCAAAATCTTTGCGAGTCAGAAAGAAATCAGCATCAAAAGTATATGCCTGCAATTGTTATTATTCAACGTTTCTTACGTCGAATTTTAAAAAATCGAAAAATTGAAGCAAATATCAAAAAAGATAGAATTATTAAGGAGGTGGGCGAGCCACCCAACAATGAAGTTTCAACAGAGGTAATCCGCCAATTGAACAAAACCCCACACGAATACATGACTGTAAATGATACAACACCTGAAATGGTCGCTAAAGTCCATACAGAAAAATCGCGTACCAACATCGATAGCTTCAGAAATACGAACTTACCAAGGACAAGTGAAGGTATATGTGTATTCACTCTAAATTTAATCACTCTAAATCTTAAATACTCACTCTAATCGTTCTAAATTTTTAAACTCTCGCTACATCTAAAATAAATCGAGATAGATATGAGGTTATGTATATGTAAATGATCAAGATGACGAGGCGAGTTGAATTCCGAGTGACTGTCTGTCCGTCCGTCCGTCCGTGCAAGCGATAACTTGAGTAAAAACAAAAATATGTTTATAAAACTTGGTACACGTGTTCTTTGTCACCATAAGAAGATTGATATTGCAGATAGACGTAATCGCACTACTACCACGCCCACAAAATGCTATTAATCCAAAACTTATAAAGTGCTATAACTAAGCAACAAATTAAGATACAAATTTGCAATATGGCACAGAGAATCGTAGTGAGCAGGTGCATCTGTCGTTGAAAACTTTGTATGGAGGGTTAGAGGGGACCCCAATAGGTTTCATTTACATGTCTCACAAGCCGTCGAAGCCATATCAACCAAACTTGCTCAGAGCAAATCTCTCTAGGATGTCCTCATACAATAAGAAAATGAGTGAAATCGGATAATAACATCGCCCACCTTCCATACAAAGGTTATGTTAGAAACTACTAAAAGTGCGTTAAATCGGAGAAGAAACATTTCCGAAACATAAATTCTTACTCTAATTTCCATATGTCAGGAACAGTTATACCAATTTCAATCAAATTTGGTACATAAAATTTTATTTGCAACGTTATGTCACATTATGAAAATGGGCGAAATCTGATAACAACCACACCTATTTTCCTTCTTTTCTTCTTTTATTTTACAGTGCTACATGCTTAAAAATGGTAGAAATCGTAGTATAGCTTTTCAAGCCCCCAAGCCTTCAAAGACTTCAGTGCCTATGGCTGAATTTATACCGAAAATGTCGGTAAATCTGTGAAATATAATAATATAATATATAAAGAAAACAATAAATACATAATGAAAATAGAGGAGCACACATTCATGATTCCTTGTGTCAAAAATCTGCTAAATGCCTCAAGTAGCCCCCATATAACTAATATAAGGATTTTCAACCACCCGTTAGACTTAGCACCATATATATCGGTCAATATGTGAGTTATCTCTGTGAAATTCATAGAGCGTCCCTTTCTGATAACAGTGCTTGTCTATGTGCTTAAATGAATGAAATCGGGTAAGCACTTCCCCTAGCCCCCATGTATCTAATATAAGGATTCTCAACCTACCAGTAGACTTTATATCATATATTTCAGTCAATATGTAAGATATCTTAGCAAAGTTATGTGAACATGTAATATTAGATATACCATAGCTCAATATACAAAAGTGTGAAATCGGTATACGAATTATTCCAGCTCCCATATACTACATATAATGATTTTTGCTTCTTCTAGTATTCTTTATGCCGAATATGTCGGTCACTGTGTGAGTTACCTCACACAATCACAAAATTGCGTGGAAACATGTTCCCTAATATACTTGAGTAATGAAAAAGTTAGTGTGATTAGTGCAGATCTTCCTCTATACCAAATATGCCCCATATAAGAATTCCTGACTTTCCATCTGACTTTAAACCTGATTGCCTTTTTCCTCATGTATCTAATATATTTAATTAAGCCACTTTGGTTGAACTTACATCGCATATATTTATTTGAGTTAATTTGGTAGATTTTAATATAAATATCTCGGACACAATGGAAAATATAGCAAAGGAAGTACGTGAGTCTATGTCCTGTACGGTTACTGATTCAGACTGTAAATAATTAAATAGCAAGCTTACACAGAATAAAATATTTTTTTTTCAGAATGTATTTTTTTTTTATTAAAATATATTTCAAAAACTTTATTTAGATTTTGTATATTGCACTGCACTTTTGATGTCTTCCGGGGCAGCACGACGTCGGTCTGCTGGGTGGTAAATGTGCGTGGGTTGCTGTGGTTAGTCGGTTGTATTTTCTGATGTACGATATGTTATGGTTGTGGTTGGTGGGTCGTATGGTATGTGGTATTGTGTGTTAAAGTTGTGCGACGTCATGCGATGAGTGGTGAGTGTTGCAAGTAGGAATCGTATTGTGCATTTTGTGAGTATGGATTGAGTTGTGTATGATGCGGAGGGGTCATCAATCATGTGAACATCCCGGTCCCCTTAGGTGAATTAACTGCTTAGAACCCTCTGCAGCTGTTGTACCGTGTTCAAAACGGCGCTCAACCCCGTTGAGCTTTTATGTCAGTGGTCGACATGAGAGGATCTGTGAATGTGTAGGGTTAGAAAGAAACTTAACCAGTGAACACCAGTGACACCAGTGAAACTCTGTAAACTTAAATTTGTAGAATCTTTTTTCTTTATTAATTGCTTCTTTATGGCTCCGATACGAATGAGTAAAGTGGTAAACTTCTCATAATTAAATTTGTTTTTGCTGGCCGTTTTCTTTAAATGGGACTTAAAGATTTTTACTGTTGATTCTCAGAATCCAACCATATGGTGAGCACTTGGAGGTATACTCTGCCAATCGATAACTTGGGGTAGATATTTTTTTTAAATTCCAGGTTAGATTTCTTTAAGGAAGTTTTGAAACTATCCCTCAGTGGGTCTTTGAGCTCAGATTAAGGTTTTTCTATTATCGCTCATATTTTTTGAAAGAAATATGTGGTAAAGCGTCCGAATGCTGTGAGAAAGCAGCTGTAGTCAGATCAGTTTTACTTTGTCGTAAAACATACAACCTTACTAAAGGTGGAGAGCCTTAATATAGGGGCCTTTAATCCGGAAAGGTCCAGCAAAGTCCACCCCAGTGATGGTATAGGGCAGAGCGAAATTATAGTGTTCAGGTGGAAGAGTTGTCGTGCATGCGCATTTTCAGAGAGTGCAAGGTTTGAAAATGAATATCGACATTTTGATTTGGGACTTTAATCTCGGGATAAAAAATTCTTTTCGGGCAATTTCTTGCATCAGGCGATGCTCACAATACGAAAACTGAGCTCCCTTTTTCGAATGGCCATGCCTCGAGCAAATTCGACTTCCCACTACTGAAATAGCGAGTTTGAGTATACGAAATTAGAGAAAACTTGGCATTTCGCATGTCAGGGTGGATAAGCTGTGCGAAAGAATATTTTGGTATTCCTCTGCATTTATTTTGAGTCTTTGGATAAATTTGAGCATATAAACGACTACTCGTAGTGCCCTAAGGAATGAGGCAAATCGGTTTAGAATATCATCATAATCGTGAGTGATATGAACATTTTAAATTTTCCGACTTTCAAGAGGTATTATTTTGCGAACGGGAGACTTTGGACATAATTCGAGGTGTTCTGTTAGTCACGTCTGACCGTTCTACCAGAGTGTAGTGCTAGTGAGGTGAAAAAGTTTGCAGCATTTCTTACGCGAGGGTCCGCGGGGTCATCCACACTTGCTATATGTTGCCATTTTGCTACTAAGTCCAATATTTAGGATATACGGTTAGATAAACAAGTCTTCCAGGTATAGGGTGGTTTTTTCCTGGCAGGTTAAAGTGTTTTTTGAGTACAAACATACAAATGGAATTTATGATAGGTTAATTTAAAATATATTTGAATAATTGAAAATAATTTTGCGAAGAGAAGGGCACCATTTAGTTGAAGTCGTGAAAGTTTTCAAAGCGCAACTTAGCTTTGCCAATTAAAAGATGGGACGATACTTAGTATAGATAGTATTCGATAGTGTTACATAATATTCGTACTAGGTGCGTGTATATGCTCAATAGTATATGGTAATTGATCTGTTATTACATTCCATTGAATCCCAAGAGCTTTCGTTGTACTGAAATTTTCAAAAATTTTCAAATCTCCTCTTTTATATTTTTTTATTATTTCAGGTTGATTTGATGTTATCTTCTTTGGGGGTAATCCGGCAGAATGCAGTGCTTTAATGTCTTTTGATAGTGATTCGCACACTAATGACAGACTGTGACTACCGGACAGGGTATCGTCTACGTAAGTTTCTGTTCGGAGCTTAGCAGTTGCTAAGGATAAATAAGCTTCACTGTTTTTTTTCACTTCGTACATTGTCCTAATAGCTAAATAGTGTGCACAATTGAAACCAAAGGTGATTGCTTTTAGTTTGTAGTAGGAACTACTAACCGACTATTAGTTTGGACTATTAACCGACTTGAGGTAGAATATGCTTTGGAAATCCTGATAATCTTTCTGTACTAAAATTTGTCTTTAAATTTTTCCTACGTCCCCATTAAATAAGTATTTAAACATGCGTCAATTTATTATTAGCAGAATAAGATCAGGTTGTAATGTTGGCCGTGTATATACTTGTGATGTTTTGGCTGTGCTCGTACACTTCGAGGCATTGAAAACGACTATTACTTTGGTTGTGATTTTGTCTGGTTTTATTATTCCATGATGTGGAAGATAAGATGATAAGTATCTACCTCTTGATATTTTTTCATATGTTCCCGTTTCTTCTATATGATTGAGGTCAATGTACACTTTTCTTTACTGAGTTTTTTCCGTGCTAGGCTAAGGTTTCTGCAAAGGTGGGCTTGAATAGGGGCCGAACGAATGAACATGACCGAGATGAAGGATAGGCTTAATATTGACTTGAATGGGATGTCGTTAGTGGCTACCTGGGTTGATTAGTTGACTTCATAGTAGTTAAGTATGAAGGCTCTAAAACATATTCGAAGGTAGAAAAATAGCGTGATTAGGCTTATTAAAGTTATGGTGGTTATTAATGCATATTGTCCTTTTGACACTAGTAGTTGGATAACCAACCCCTACTTACTAGGTGACCCGGATAACTTCATTCCAGCCAACCCCCTGGTCACCCCTGTTCATATCCAATCCGAATGATACTTCCATTCGCCTATGCAATCCTACGCTCAATTCCCAATAAACTGGGAGGAGTAATCGCTCTAGTATTATCAATTACAATCCTTGCCATCCTCCCCTTTTACCACTTAACGAACGGTCATGTTCGTTTCGAGTTATTGTGGCCCTGTAGTATTCAGCGTAAGCCAGGTCTTCTTGTGAAGATTGGGTGATCTACTTCTCAGAACTTTCTCAGCTGATTGTTTAAACATTAATTTTCACTTAAAATTCATCCAAATATATCGTCATTTCCTGAAGAATTTCTCAATACCTTCAAGCATAATTTGAGGTATTCAGTCACTACCTAATAATATTTCCATTGGGGAAGGGTAGTTGAAGATTTTGATGAATTTTTGGCTTAAATACAATATTGTCCATTTATTCTGCTATTTCATATCGAATAGTGAGAAGTGCTTTCACTTTATGCCTATTTGGAGATTTATGCCTATTTGCACCCATAGTAGTAAATCAGCACAGTGACACAACGTCGTTACACAAATCTGAGCTGTTTTCTTGTTGTAATTTTGATAAATTCAGTAAAATTGTTATTTGGATATCTCTAATACTCTTTCATTTTCATGTCTTCGATTAGTGCACCACAACCGAAATTAAAATTCTGGTCATTCAAAGCGAATCGCTTGACGGTACTGCCTACCTCATCTTTTCTTTTGTGCTTAAAATGGTAAAGCTTTTGCGTTGTGAAAGTTTAGAATGGTTTATGTAAGCCATTGGAAGGCCATTGATAATAACCTCCATGAAAACAATATACCTGTATTCAGGTCTTCTTTTTTCGTTGTGACCACACTCGGAGTAAGATTAGCGGCTTAAGGTTTTATTACATATTTTGATATTAGTATTTTTTTTTGCAAATGCTTATTATACTGTATATATTTTCTTTGTTTTTAAAAATTTTTTCGAATTCTAATTTTAAAATAACATTATTTGATTTTACAAAATATATCTTCTTCTGTTACTTCCAAGTTTTGTATTTTCATTACCTATGGTACTTTTTATTATTATGTAGGACTCATATGTCCTAGAATTCTAACATTTCTTCTATTCAAAGTAATGTAATATTTCCGACTTTAAAATAATTATCCCATTCAAACATTTCTCTTTCTCCAATTAAAAATATATTTTTGTGTCCTCGCAACATATTACAAAAGAGTATAATAGTGTTGCTCACCTAACGGTTGTTTGTAACACCTAAAACTAATCGGGATAAATAGATATATATATATATATATATATATATAGTTGTAGCATTTTATAGGTTTTCGTTTAACGACATTTTGTGGGTGTGGCAGTAGTCGGATTACGCTCATCTGTAATATCAACCTCTTCAGAGTGCAAAGGAACATCTGTACCAAGTTTTATCAAGATATCTCAATTTTTACTCAAGTTATCACTTGCACAGACAGACGGACAGACAGAATTTCTCTCGAAATTCAACTTGTCTCGTCATCCCGACCATTTATATATATACTGCCACACCCACAAAATGCCGTTAAACGAAAACCTATAAAATGCTACAACTAAGCTCCCTATTAAGAAAACACTCTGGAACTTAACAATGGGAAAGGGCAATAGTGAAGGGCTTGTGTTGTTTAAAAATTTTTATAAAGTGGGCATGGCCCTACCGCTAATACATTTAGTGTGCATATTTCACAAGCTATTAGAGCTATCTATACCAAACTTGCTCAGAACAAGTCCTTTTAGTATATCGCAAAGAAGGTACCGTAGAAAAACTGAGAAAGAAAGGAAAAATCTTTAGAGTATGACATCTCTCGTCTAAAAATTGTAGAAATAGGAATATAACTTTATAATCACCCAGATAACGAATTTGTGGAGCAATGCCTATGGCTGAGCTTTTACCTAAAATATCGGTCAATCTACGATAGAGATTATCGAAATTCTGAACAAATCTTTGCCTTATAATATTGTGCCCTGCTGTTTAAATCTGTAAAATTGAGTAAATACTTCGCCTAGCCCCATATACCTTGTAAAAAATTTTCGAACCTATAGTTAACTTTATAGTATATATATCGATCAATATGCGAGTTATCTCGGTGAAATTTAGAACACGTCTTGCGCTGATAACAGTGTATAACTGTGCCTAAAATGGATCAAATCGAAAAAATACTTCCCCTAAATCCCATATACCTAATATGAGAACTTTCAAACTTCTCTTTCTTTATAAAATATACGACGGTCGATAGGTCGGTGAGGTATTTTAATGAAAGTCGCATACCATATTTTCCTGGTAATAATATATCGTGATGCCGAAAATTAATAAGATCGGATTAATACCAACCTAGCCTCCATATACCACATACGAATTTCGAACTTCCGGTTGGCTTTATACGGTGTATAATGTTCAATATATATGATATCTTAACAAATTTTAGTGAATGTATAATATTGGATATTCTATAGTTTAATGCCGTCAATGTGCGAAATGTTTGAAATGAACTACATCAGCTCCCATATAGTATATATAATTATTTTCGTTATTATAGAAGAATTTATGCCGAAAATGACATATATTTAGTGCTATGTTTTCCGATTCTCTAGTTGACATTTTCCTTATATATCCGATATATTAAGTTTAGCGCTTTTGATCAAGTTTATATCACATATTTCATTTGAGTTAATTGGGTTGATTTTAACATAATTTAAATATTTCGGACACGAAGCGAAATGTAGTAATGAGACTAAGGGAGTTTAGAACCTATTATATAAGTTAATAAGATACCAAATTTGATTATAATCCAGTCACAAATTTGCCAAATAATCAATGCTGAATTATTCCGCGACATTTTTCAATATAAAGTTTTGTCAGCACCTGAAAATATATTCCGGCTTTGATCTTTGAAAATTAGAAGAGTATAAAATGTTCGGTTGCACCCGAACTTAGCCCTTCCTTACTTGTCGAATGTAAAGCTTTGCCAACATCTCAAAATATTTCGTCGATTTTGAGACTCTCAAATCGTTATTTTAAAATATTCGGTCACACTGAGCTCACACTCTTGCTTACTTGTTCGTTATTCTGGTTAACTTTATACCTTATATAACGGTCAATATACAAGATATCTTAACAAAATTAAATGAAAATATCATTCTAAACATGCTGTATATAAACAAGCCTCATCCTCTAGAAATTTCTTGGACACCAATTGGCACAGTTCTAAGATTTTCAATATAAAAGAAATGAACAAATTACAATTGAAAGAAATCAATTTCCAGTCGTTCTAGCTGAAGGAATTACTATTCGTAAAAGTGAGGGTGCTACATATACTAAATTTGTTGTCCAAAGCATCGACATATGTCGCTTGCAGTCGAGCTACTAGTGCAGGTCTTTTTATCATAGGAAATTTTTTTCCTTCTAACAAATTTTTTGAATCGGATCTAGTATTTAGGGAACTCGTGGAATTGAACACAACTAAAGCTCTGACAAGTTCCAATTTTAAGATTTCTCGAACATCAGCACTTCAAATTTTATTTTGTAATGTTCAGAGCCTCTACGCCCACTTTAATGATATAAAAGGCCAAAAACAACAATATGTACATATATAAGGCTACCTGATGCTATCCTCTGTTTTGTAGAAACTTGGAGTTATCTTTGTGAATATTTTAAAATATCTGGATTTACTAAGAAAATTACTAAGAAGAAATTTACTAAGGTTTACTAGGAACAAATGAGCTGAGGATAGATAGTATTGAAGCGAACAATTGAAATAAACGGGTTAATAATAAGCAAAGTTATAAATCTAGAGAACCACAGATTATAAACAAAATGTATATGAGCCGCAAAATTTTAGAAGCAGTTTTGTTTAAATGTTTCAGCCATAATATTGTGATTCATTACAGAAATTCAGCTTTTGCTGTCAAACATTTAAATGTAGAACGTCATGAAGTACTCACTGCTGAATTGTACAATCGCAACGTCATAATTGTTGGAGATTTTAACATTTGTCTTAAGTCTACAGAGACTACAATAAGAATTCTTCTCCAAAAAAAAAATTTTGTTCCCTGTTTGGAGTAGAATATTCAACTACACTTGCGGGTGCATTAATTGATTGATCGTTTTTAAGGATGGATCCTTCCCCACGTTAATACCATTACTTATGACACAGTGTATGACTTGATTTATATGATGAAATGATAATACTTATATCTCCACTTCGATCTAAATTTTTGCGCTTTGTATTACCTCATTTAAACACAATGGTATTAGAATATCATGACAATAACAATTCTGACAGGTTTTAAGAAAAGAATACAAAAAATAATTAAGAAAATTTAAATCACTTGTATTAATGGTTATTATACAAGAATTTTAGGAAATACAAAATATAAATTAGATAGTTTCTGAATAAATGAAATGTATGTTGGATAAATACTGTTAAATACATATACATAATCAGAAAGGAAGGGCTAAGTTCGGGTGTAGCTCAACATTTTATACTCTCGCTTTGTGCTAGGATCAAAGGCATTAAGATATTTTCAGGTGTTGCCAAAACTTTGTATTAAACGAGTAAGGAAGCGTAAAGTTCGGCTTGAACCGTATATTTTATACTCTCGCAATTTTTAAATATCGAAACCAAGGCATATTTTCAGGCGTCGACAAAACTTTATCTTAAAAATTATTGCGTAAGAATTTATTACTCAATATTCGACGAAATTGTAATTGGGTTATAATCATATTTTATATCTTATTAACTTATATTTTATGTAATTCACAGATTCACTTGCTTTCATTATTACATTCTGCTTCGTGCCCGAAGTATTTATTAACTTAAATTAACTTAAATGATATATGTGATATAAACTCAACCAAAAGCGCTAAACTTAGTATATTGCGCATATTAGGAAAGGTCAGCCAAGGAATAAGAAATCATTACATTAGGAATATGGGGTTTAGACCAAGTTCCAGACCGATTTCATTTATATTCAGCGCAAAACCACATTATGTTTAAGAAAGCTCTTCATTTAATTTCATTAAAATATCACACTATTATCCAACACAAACGGTTTAAAATTAGGTTCGAAGAATGGAATGGAATGAATGGAAACGGAATTTACTACATCGAGTATATTGGGGCTAAGGGAAGGCCTGAACTGATTGCATTAATATCTAATCGATATATTCGGCATAAAGTCTGTCATAACAACGACAATCATTATATATATGGGGGATGAGGCGTAAAATTTATCCGCTTTTAATAATTTCTGGCATCAGATGATATTATTACCAGGAAAAGATGATGTATGACTTTTATTAAGATACCTCACAGATTGACCTGGATTACCTCACAGATTATTATGATTAACGTATATATGGTATAAAGTCAACCGGAAGTTTGAAAATCCTTATATTAGGCATATGGAAGCTCGAGATCGTAGAACGATTTCACTCACTTTTTCTACCAAACTATAGTGTATTTAATATAATACAATAATACAATAGGTTCATTTAATTTTGCTAAGATAACTTACATATTGACCGATATGCATGTATATCACCGAAATTCAGTATAAAGTCAACCAGAAAATTTTAAATTCTTATATTAGATATATAGGGCTAGGGGAAGTATTTCCCTGATCTTATAAAATGTCAGCCATTTGTCATTTTACCAGGAAAAGATGTTACATGAGCTTCATTAAGATTTCTCGGAGAAAGGCCAATATATGCGGTATAATGTCAACAGGAAGATTCAGAATTTATATATTAGTTGTATATAAGCTGTATTAGTTGTATTAACCCTACTTTATCAACTTTTGACATAAAGGCGCATTATGACTACAAAAGGATACTAAATCGAATTTCATTAATATATCTCAAAGATTGAATGATATCAGTATAAATCTTACTTCCGATATCTTAATTGGTGCTTAAGATATATAGTGAAAAGTGAAATAATCAGAATTAATTTAAAAATTCGTTATATGGGAACATCAGCAAAATAATGCTATACACCAAATTTGGTTGAAATTGGTTTAGTTGTTCCTGAGGCATGTGTTTCACCGAAAAGTGAGTGATGCTACACCCATTGTCCAATTTTTACACTTTCGTATACAGGATGTAAAATAGACGGTGGCTTCATTTCCATAATTCAATGTTTTCTTTCTTCCGATTATTTTAATTTCTTTAATATGTAAAAAATATCATTTCTTCAAAAATTAACTTTATTGTAAAAAAAATGTTTTTTGCTATAAGATACAACTAATATATAAATAATAATAATAATAAGTACGTATATAAGATAAGGAAGGAATATTATCGCATAGATATATGCGAATTAAACTTAACCAAAGGAATGTAAGATATTGGGTATACAAGGAAAAAGTCAACCAGAGAGACAAATATTGTAGTTAAGAAAACATATCTAAATATGTTCATTAAAATATTACACACATTGACTTATGTAAACTGTTCAAAGTCAGCTGGAAAGTTGAAAATTACTAAAACGGGTATATTAGGGCTAGGGCAAGGACAGATAGCGCTTACTTCATATTCACATTTCTATAATTTCTACGCAATTGTATTGAGATAACTTAAATTTTGACGAATATATTCGGCATGGAGTCCACTAGATTAACGATATTCAATATTATAGTAATTTTGATAACATATTTAAAAAATTGGCTTTATATATAAAAAATGTATACGCTATAAAGCCAACCGAAAAATTTTAATTCTTTATATTAATTCTATTAGGGCTAGGGGAGGTATTAACCTCATTAGTGACAGCCCACACCATCACTTTGAATATATATAGCTAGCAGATTTATGTACATATTGGTGTAAAGTCAATCGGAAGATGGGAAATCCGTATATTTGGTATGTGGGGCTAGATGAAGAATTGTCTCTATTTTGTACATTTTAGGCACCGGGACCCATTATTATCAGGAAAACATACTTTCCGAATTTCGTTAAAATAGCGGATGATTGGCCGATATATACGGTATGAATTCAAACGATACTGAGGGCCACATTTTCGGTATGTGGGGGCTTGAAAAGTTAAAATCTGATTTCGACTATTGACTATTTGAATGTGAGATGGCATACCTCGATGACACTATTTGTGCATTGATGCGTGAGTAAAGTGAAAGAATCAAATTGATTTTAAAAATGTGATGTAGGCGTGGTTGTCATCAGATTTCGGCCATTTTCACGCCGTTTCATAAGGATGCAAATATAAAGTTATGTACCAAATTTGGTTGAAGTTGGTGCAGTGCTTCATGAGATATGAGATTCAACTTACAGATGGGCTGTGCGACACCCATTGTCACTTTTTACTCCGATTCCTTTGAAGCCCGTAAGTGTTATCTTAGCTGTGAAATTTAATGTTTCTGACGTATTTATTTAGTGAATTATAGCACTTATAGTAGTTTTCAACATAACCGTTATGTGTGAAGTGGGGTTCGTTATAATCTGATTTCATTTATTTTCGTGCTGTGTGTGGAAGTTCTAGAAAGATTTGTCCTCAGCGAGTTTGGTGAAAGTAGCTTTAGATTCGTTTGAGATATGTACATTAAAGCTACGGGAGGACGGAACCATGCCAACTTTTAAAAAATTTTCAACTCACAGATGCCCCTCTATACTGAGATTCTCGTAACCAAATTGTTAACTAATTGGGAGCTTAGTTATAGCATTATAAGTTTTCGTATAACAGCATTTTGTAGTCGAAAGTTACGACGGAAATGGCAACAAACGTGCTCACCACTTGAAATAAACAACCTTAATAGGGCAACAGCTGAATTAAAACGAAAAATCACTCATATTAAGAATGAGTCAATTTACAAATATTTATCTCATTTATCGGCTGACAAAAAAGATTATTACTATTAAAAATATTAAATTAACTATTAAATTACTATTAATTGTTATTAATTTTTAATACATAGGCTAAAAGAGCACAATTTGTGAACTTAAAAATGAAATTAAACGGCTTAAAGTAAAGAAAGCAACAGGATTCAATCTAATTACAACTGAAGTGTTAAAACATTTACCAATCAAAATTTTACTAAAGCTCACCTATTTTTTCGATTCATCAATCCGTCTGACACATTTTACAAGTCTTTGGAAAGTTGTTGAAGTTGTCGTGGTTCCTAAACCGGGACAGGATCCGCATGTAGTCTCGTCGTATACACCAATTCCACTACTTCCACAAATCTCAAAATTTCTTGAAAAATTCATGCTCAAAAGGATACAACCTATCATTGATGAAAAGCAGTTAATCTCATCACATCAGTTCGGCTTCAGAAGCAGACGTTCAAGAATAAAACAAATTCATAGAATAACATCGAAAATAGAAAAATCCCTGGAGGAGGGAAAAGTATGCTCAGCGCTGTCGTGACGTTGCTCAAGCGTTGGACAAGGTGTGGTACGAAGGCCTCAAACAACAAATAAAATTATGTCTTCAGGTTGAGTATTGTGCTCTTCTAGATTCGTACATCACCTTGAGGTTTTTCCGTCTAAAACAAGGGAATGAATTCTCCAAACTAAACGAAATTGAAGCAGGCGTAAAGTAGGGAAGTATCTTAAGTTCACTTTTGTATATTCTCTATACAAGAGACCTACCGTTAGCACCAAACAGCATGACTGCCACTTTTGCTGATGACACAGCCATACCAGAGAACTTACAACCATAGAGAAGGTGCAGGTGCAGGTTCGACAGCGAAATAAAACAAAGTCCGAAAAATTTCAACGGGGGAATTCACCTAATAATAAATTAACATTGTGTTGATACTTAGCAGACGGGAATCTGTAGAAATTACGCATTTTCTGTTCTTAACATTCTCAACCAGGGAATTGTGATCAGGGAACCAGAGAATGCATTAGCACATATGCTATGTGAGTTTTTAAATTCCATTAAAATTGTTATATTTTATTTTAATTATTTATTTAAATTTTAAGCAAATATATGTTATCATCTTTTACAAATTTTATATTGAGGTCTGCGTTCATATGTACACGCATAGATCTTTAAGAATTGAATTAAATAAGAGTATACGGTTGGGCTATATTTTCGATATATATGTATACCTATTTCAACACACATGCTTTTATTTCTCTATACATGCATATAAATATGTGCATTATAATATGTATGCATTTACATACATACGAAAAAAAGTGTACGTATGTATATTCTTCAGATTATTCACTTCAACTAACCTTCAGAAAAAACTACATGCTGCAACAAAAACAATATTCTTTAAAGTTTAAACCGACGCCGAAATTCATAGTAAAAAAATTACGAAAACATTTCGATTCACAAACGTAAGCGCATCATCAACAAAGCAGACTAACTTCATTTATTTTCACTTTCACGAGGATGCTAAAAATCACAAACTCAAACAATTTCTGATATTTACTTCAGAAGCGAAAATTGGCAGCATGCCCTCTTGTCATTAACACATTTTTCAGAGTCAAATCTATTGAGGCACGGAATGATATTGATGTTTTATAGGAATCAGCCTCTTCTTACGTAAACAATCAAATATCAATTAAGGTCACATAGTTAGAGCGTCTGATTTGACATGAACGCAAGGGGTTTGTTTACGTGCCGTTACTAAGGTTTGAACCTCGGTCAAAAATATGTTTTTTGGGCATATTTTATTTATCCTATCATAACTGTTTAGACAAATATGAATACTGATGCTTTGGTTGGTTTTTGTTAAGCTGTCTGCTCTGTTGCCACATTTCACTTTGATTTCAGCATCAGCATCAAAATATGATTTAAACTTTTAGCCATCGTGGCCAAGATTGTGTTTTAGCGGTTGCACATATGAACGGGATTCCCTGGTGATGCCTACATACATATGTACGTATGACATGTTATTTTCCGATAGCAAATATGAAATAAATGCTGTTCTCGAATATGTGCATGCGCATGGATACGTGTGAGCACATTTCGTTTATAAATGTACGGAAATTACTAAAAATGATGAAAATTGTAATTTCTTTATTCATTTAGAAATTTCAGATCTAAGAAGCATTAAAAGGAAAAACATTATTTTCAGTCAATGTTCATTTATATTATTTCTTTAATAAATTTTAGTTTATTTTCATTTTCATTATTTTTGTTTATAAAATACATAAATAACTATTAAAAAAAAACTTTTTATTAAAAAAAAATTGTCATTCATGTTACGCATTCAAAATTCCTACTCATATTCATATTTTCTTCATGTACAAAATTTGCTGATTGCTATTTTCGTTGGCGAATAGCGTGTTTAACATATTTCGTTATAAAGCAGCGAATATGTTAGAGAATGGTGAACTGTGGTCACCCCACTCTGTGTTTTTCAGCCTCTGAACGCGAGCCAATCGAACATCAACCAAAGTCCAAATTCCGCTGTTGAAAACTACTAAAAGTGCGATAACTTGCTGAAGGAACACGTTAGAAACATTGAATCTTGCAGCAAATATGATACGGAAGGGTTGCATAGCAATCCGTGTAAAGTTTTGGTGATGGTCGTGCACCACCCACTTTTAGGAGAAATCCCATAGCTCAAAATCCACTTAACCGATTTCAACAAAATTTAGCGTGTGACTTTATATTTGTATTTTTATGTCACGCTGTGAAAATGGACGAAATCCGATAAAAGCCACGTCTACTTCTCATATAACACAATTTTAAGTTTCATCTGATCCTTTCACTTTAAAGGAGATAAATCGAGCAGCAATTAAGATATGAAAATCAATTTTTGTACAAATATTGCCTTCAGGATATGTCATTTTATGCGTAAAAATAGACGAAATCAGATCGGACCTCGGTGCCTCTATCTGACTTTTTATCGAAAATATCGGGAAATTTGTAAGATATTGTAATGAAACTGGAAGATTATATTTTCATGATAATAGCGTGCTCTGGTATCAAAAATGGGGAAAAACGAAAAAATTATTCCCCTAGCCCCCATATAACTAATAAACATATTTTCAACTTCCTGTAAACTTATACCATATATTTCGGTCAATATATGACATTTCTTTGAAATTTAGAGAGCGTCTCTTTCTGATAAGAGTGTGTCCATGTCCTTAAAATGGATAAAATCGGGTAGGCACTTCCCCTAGCCTCCATGTACCTAATATAAGGATTTTCAACCTCTGGGTAGACTTTATACCATATATTTCGGTTCAATATGTAAGATATCTTAGCCAAATTAAGTGAACGTGTAATATCAGATATATCATAGCGTACTACCGAAAATCTGTGAAATAGGTCTACGAATTATCCCACCTACCACTTACTACATATAGTGATTTTCGCTATTAGCTATTACCAGACTTTATGCCGAATATGTCGGTCACTGTGTGAGTTACCTTCACAAAATTTGGTGAAGACATGTTCTCTAATATACTTGAGTAATGAAAAGAGTTAATGTGATCAGTACAGATCTTCCTCTATCTCAAAAATTTCCGATATAAGAAGTCCGACTTTCCACCTGACTTTAAACTCTTTATGTTGGTCAATATGTGTGATATTTTAACGAAATTATGTGGATATGTTTTCTTAAACACAATCTGATTTCGCGCTAAATATGAAAGAAATCGCTCTAGACCACGGTCTAAGCCGCTTATTCCTAATATATTTCCCAAAGATTTCCTTTTCTCTGGCTGACTTTTTCCCCATCTATCTAATATTTTCAATTAAGCCACTGGTTGAGTTTATATCTCATATATCTTATTTAAGTTAACTTGTTTGATTTTAATATAAATATCTCTCACACAAAGAAAAATATATCAATGAAAGTACATGAGTCTATAGCCTGTACTATTGATAAGTTAATACGATACCAAACATGACTGCAATCCATTGACAATTACTTCGAATAATGAATGTTGAATTCTTCCGCAACATTTTTTAATATAAAGTTATGTCAGCTCCTGAAAGCATATCCCCGCCTTTGATCCTTGCACATTGCGAGAGTATAAAATGTTCGGTTACGCAACTTACCCCTTTCTTACTTGTTAATAATTCTTTTTATTCATAGTTGAGCATAAATTGAATTAAAATAAAATATAAAAATTTTAACGGAATTAAAAAAATTTACATAATATATGTGCTATTTGCATTCTCTGGTTCGTTCATCACCGTTGAAATTTTTCGGACTTTGTTTTATTTCGCTGTCGAACCTGCATCTTCTCTATGTTTATAAGTTCTCTGCTTATACCATAGTCTCACTTAGTTTCATTACTACATTTAGCTTCATGTCCAAGATATTTGTAATAAAATCAGCTTAACTAACCTTAATTAATCACTTAATTTGGTCTTATCGCTTAATCACTATATTTGTAATATTACTGTTTTGGAATGTGTCTACCATAACCATAAACTTTACTACCGAATGATATAATGCTAATAGAAATATTCTCGTTTACTTTCATTGAGACATCTTCTATTGGGATATTGTATATTGGATAAAAACTCAACTAGAAAAACGTACGTTGGGTATATATTGGGTAATATATTGGGTATATGAGGCAAAAGTCAACCAGAGAGATGGAAATCATTGCGTTAGAGGTATGGGATTTTGACCTTAGTCTAGAACGAATTCATTCATATTCAGCGCTGAGCTACATTACGGTTAAAAACATATATCCACTCAATTCTATTTAAATATACAAACAAATCCACTAGAGTAACAGAAATCATATATAGTCTAGAGGAGATAGTGTAGTTCGGAGGCCAATTTCCCCATTTTCACCATCAAAACATAATATAATATATCCAATGTCCAGATCCAGAATGTCTGATCCAGATTGATGATTGATGAGATCTAATCCAGATGTCTTACATACTGGCTACTAAATACGAGATGAAACCACCAGAAGTTTGTAAATCTTTATATTGAGTAAATAGGGGTTAGGGGTGCTAAAGTTATGTATTGCTCCAAATTTGAACTAATTGGTGAAGTTAGTTGTTGCGATATGGGCTTTCCTGATGCACTTTTAGTAGTTTTCAACACAACCTCTGTATGGGAACTGGAACGAGAGTAATTGAATTCTGAATAACTGTCTGCCTGCCCGTCTGTGCAAGCAATAACTTGAGTAAAAGCCAAAGTCTTTTAAGGCTAAAGAGTAAAGTCGATTACAACCGAACATTTTATACTCTCGTAATTTTCAAAGATCAAAACCGAGGGTATGTCTTCAGTTGTTGATAAAACTTTATATTAGAAAATTTTCCGAAAGAATTCAACATTCATTGTTAGACGAAATTGTGATTGGATTAAAATCATATTTGGTATCTTATTAACTTATATTATAGGTTCCAGACTTACTTCGTTTCTCTCTAAATAATATATACGAGTAAATAATCGTAGGCTCGAACAGCTAATACACAAATAAATATCAAGGCTGCGGTTCAACATGTTCGGAGGGATCATCCAGCTTATTACAAAATTGAATTATCTGCGATTCTCCACCCAAAGGACTCTAGAGAATTATAAATACAGTTAAAAACAAGGAAGCGCTAAATTCGGACGGAACCGAACATTTTATACTCTCGCAATGTGCAAGTATCAAATGATTACTTTCACGTGTTGGCAAAAAAATATAAATCCAGAACCAATTAAGATATTGGAATGAAACTTTGCAAAAACAGTGCCTTCGAGATATGCCATCTCATGCGTAGAAATGAAATCGTTATACAACTTTTGAAGCCATAATATAGCTATATATAATATAATTAAATCAATCAATATATAATATAATATATATATAAGGACCTCTGTGCCTATGGCTGACTTTATGCCGAAAATATCGGTAAACCTGCGATATATCATAATGAAATTCGAGGATTCTCTTTAAATGATAATAATGTGATCTGGTGTCGAAAATGGATAAAATTAGGTAAATATTTCACCTGGCCCCCATATAGCTAATATATGGATTTTCAACCACCTGTTAGACTTTATACCATATATTTCGATCAATATATTAGTTATCTCTGTGAAACTCAGAGAGCATCTCTTTCTGATAACAGTGTGACTGTCTGCTTAAAGTGGATGAAATCGGGCAAAGACTTCCCCTAGCCCCATATATCTAATATAAGATTTTCAAACATCCGGTTAGCTTTATACGGTATACGTGGTCTATTCAAAAAATAATGGGAATTTTCGTTCTTGACAAAAACTGTTTATTCATTCGTCTACATTAATGTTACCACCTTCAAAATAGTCTCGATTCGATATTTTGCACTTATGTCAAAGTTTCTTCCAATCGTCGAAACACTTCTCAAACTCGATTTTTGGGATAGCCTTTAGGTCATTCGGCGAAGCGCTTTTAATGTCATCTATACTTGTAAGACGACGGCCCTTTAAGGTTTTCTTTATTTTTGGAAATAGGAAATAGTCACACGGAGCCATGTCTGGCGAATATGAAGGTTGGGGCATCGTTACTGTATTGTTTTTGGCCAAGAATTCATGAACAAGTAACGAAATGTGAGCAAAAGCCATGAATTGTTTTTCCACAAATCCGCTCGTTTTTTTTTCGGATTGCGTCACCCAAACGGCGCTGAACTTGTAGGTATTGCTCGGTGTTGACCATTTGACCATGAGGCAAGAATTGATAATGTACTATGCAATTAAAGTCGAAGAACATGCAGGTTTGTTTTTGAACACACCACATATGTCTGTCAATGTTTAAGATATCATAGCAAAATTAAATGAACGTATTACACTATATACATAGATTTTTATCAGCTACGGAAAAATATTTTAGAATTGAAAAATATTTGAAATCGACAAGGGCTATGTTGCCACTTTTTTCACTTTGTTTTGCACTGCTGGCACTTTTTGGCACCTTCTGGAGGATCATCAGAAAGTTGTTTTGTAGAATAATGTTTGTAGTTTTTGCTGATGACTGACGCATGACTTACTTATGTACGCATATACGTACCTATCTAAGTTTCTGTATGCATTATTTGTTCGGCAATGTCATATAGAGCAGCGCGCGCACATGTAATTCATTGATAAGTGATCATATCATTATTTCAATTTCTAAGAGAGTACATATTTGCATGTGCAGATACATGACTATATAAGTTTTATATGATGAAAAAGTACATACTGTAATAAACTCAATTTCTACTAGTAACAAAAACAAAAATATTTTTTAGGCAAGTATATTATTAAATACATATGTATGTCCGTTTGTAAATTTTGACTACAATATTCCGTTATATATTCAGTTGTGCATGCATTTTTATATTCGCAAAGAAATTCCATATCAATTCATATGATTGCATATAAATGTATAAAAATATCAGCCAAAAGGTTAACATGTGTCTGTAATTGCAGCGTATATTTCTGAGCATATTTTTCATTCAATACTCAGCTCTGTTAACGTGCCACTATTGATATTTCTCCTTTCGAGCTGGCTGTGGTTATCATCGTATTTTACTAGATTTTGACAATTCATGCGCTGTTCCACAATTGAAGCTTCTCTATGTTAGACGTTCTCTGGTACAGTTCGTATTCGATTACCTAATTACTCTGTTAACATAGTCTCACACCTATTAATTTCCTCAGTAGAAAAATATTTGTGTTTAAAGCGATGATCAAGTACCATAGAAACAAGCATCTGCGGACTTGTCTTAATAAACGCAAAACCTCTTTGTAAAGAAGATGTTAACTTATTTTTTGGCATTGAAATTTCTGCTCTGTCACTATCCATACGCTATAACCTTATTTGCAACACCGCAATTAAAGAAATTATGACAGAGGCACATGTTGAGTCATAAAACAAATACTGAGTTACTTTATAAAACGTCTTTAATACTGAAATTACATTACAAGTGGTTTCCCATTCGCTCGCTGTCAGAAATTCGTTAGATCCTCGCTCGGCTAAGTATAGTTGAATTGCAGCCTTCTGCTGATATAACCAATTTAGCTTTACATATTTGCTGTTCCACCTTTAAACAATGTCTTGAATTAAGGTATGGTTTGGCAAACCAATAGTGTTCTGAAACTTTTTAAGTAGCGACATGCCTGTTCACTTCTTTTGAAATGGCCAACAATTTACGACATTTCTGCGATTGTTAACGCAAAGTATTCAATTAGTAGAGTGCTGTTCACCTTTTAAAACACAATTTTATTCATATCTTTCCTATCGGTGGTAATATTTTCGAACGGTACTTGGCACACAGGAGGCTGGTATTGCAGACTGACATAATAGGACTACTGACACCCCCACAAAATGTCGTTAAACGAAAACTTATGAAATGCTATTATATGCTATATATATTTGGAGCTTATAAATGCTAAACTAAGCTCCCAAGTAAGGTATAAAACTGGAATTTCGTTCAGAGAACCACATTAGGAAGGGACACCTTCGTGTTGAAAACTTTTTATTAATTATTTAGTTTAATTATTTTTAAGTATGAATGGCTCCGCTCCCTAATAGGTTTAATGTACATATCTCACAAACCACTAAAGCTGTAGCCACCAAACTTACAGAGGAGAAATCTTTTTAAGAACTCCACAAACAGCGCGAAAATAAGTGAAATTGGATAATAATCACGATAATCACGATACATCCCCATATAACTGTTATGTTGAAAACTGATAAAATTGCGATAAGTCATTATATAAATACGTCAGAAGCATTAAATTTCAAAGCCAAGGTAGGGCTATTGGACCTCAGAGGAATCGGTCAAACCCCATATCTTAGGAACTGCATATATATTTGCATCCTTATACTACAGTGTGAAAATGGGCGAAATCGGGTTGCCACCATACCTACTTCCCCACTTAATTTACAGTATATAAATGAATTAACAATAGAGATATCGGAATTAAACTTTACAGAAATAGTGCCGTCAAGGTGCACTATTTCCCTCCCTAAAATGGTAAAAATCGGAAAATTCTTTTAAAGCCCTCAGGCACCAACTTGGTTGACCTCAGTGCCTATATCTGACTTTTTACCGAAAATATCGGACAATCTTTGAGATATCATAATGAAATACACAAGGAATATGTTTTCATGATAATAATATGTCAATGTGTCAAAAAAGAGGGAAATCGGTTAAATACTTCTCCTAGCCCCATATATCTAATATAAGGATTTTCAAACTTCCGGTAGACTTTATACCATATATATATATAATATAATCGTTCAACGAATTATCCCAGCTCCCATATACTACATATACTGATTTTCATTATTCTAGCAGACTCTATTTGGAATATTTCGGCCAGTTTACTCGTTATCTTTATAAAATTACGTTAAAACATTTTCTCTAGGGTAATTGAGTAAAATAAAAGTTAAAACAATCAGTCCAGACTTCCCCTCGCGCAAATATACCAGATATAGTGATTCCCAACTTTCCAGTTGACTTTGAACCAATATTGGTGCGTATATTTTATTAAACACAATGTGGTTTACCTCTAAAAAAGAATGAAATGGGTCCAGACCGTTGTTTAAACCCCTTATTCCTATTATATTATTCCTTACTCCTCATTTACCTAATATATTTAACTAAGTCACTTTGGTTGAGTTTATGTCACATACATTTCATTTGTTTAATTTCGCATATTTATATAGGATATAAATATCTCAGATACGAAGCAAAATATAGTAACGAGTATATGAGTCTATAGCCATAACATAAGTTAATAATAAAAGTTGATAATAAGATACCAAATATGAATGTAATCCATTCACACTTTCGTCGAATAATGAGTTTTGAATTCTTACACAACATTTTTATACTCTCACAATATTTTGCAACAGAGTATAATAGTTTGGTTCACATAACGGTTGTTTCTAACACCAAAACCTAATCGAGATAGGCATATATGTTATATGTATATATTATATAAATTATATATATACATATATGTTATATATATAAATGGTCAGGATGATGCGACGAGTTGAATTCCGAATGACTGTCTGTCCGTCCGTCTGTTCGTGCAAGTGATAACTTTAGTAAAAATTGAGACAATATAATAAAATTTGGTACACATATTGTGCGGCACAAAGAGGAGGTTGGCATTGCAGATGGGTGTAATCCGGATACGTTAAACGTTAAACCCTTAAACGTTAAACATATAAAATGCTAGAACTAAGTTTCCACTAAAGATATAAAACTTAAATTTGGTACTAGGAGTCACAGTAGGGAGGGCTATTGTGGGTTGAAAATTTCTGAAAAGTAAACATGGCCCCGGCCCGTAGCACTTAAGGTTTTCGAAGGAATCGATGTAAAAATTGGACAGTGGGAGTGGCACCGCCCTCTTTCCGGTTGAATTCTCTATCTCGAGAATCACTATACTAATTTCTACCAAATCTGGTGTGCAGTCTGGTGTGTGGTGGTGTGTATATTTGCAAGCTTCTCTTACAGTGTGAAAATGGGCGAAATCGGAACAACCACAAGTACTTTACTTTAAGATTGTTTCCCTTTTCAGGGGACTAATCAACTACCAATAAAGATATCGGAACGAAACTTTGCACAAAGAGTGCCCTGAGGGCATGCCATCTCACATCTAAAAATTGTGGAAATCGGATTATAATTATTCAGGTCCCCAGATACCGAAAATGTGGACCCAGTGCATATGGCAGGCTTTTTTAATGAAAAGTTTGCTCAATCTGTGAGAAATGTTATTGAAATTTAGAACAAATATTTGCCTGAAAATATCGTTTCCTAATGTCAAAAATGAGTAAAATTGGGTAAATACTTGACTTATATGCAGTATATATTGGTCAAGCTACCAGACATCTTAATGAAATTCAGACAACGTCTTTTCCTAGTAGTACTTTGCCCCGAAGCCAAAAATGAACGAAAGCGGACCAAAACTTCCTCTAGCTCCCATATACCTAAAATAAGGATTTTCAAACTTCCGGTTGACCCTATATCGTGCACATCGGTTAATATGTAAGATATCCTAATAAAACTGAAACGACATCTTTTCTTGGTACTAATGTGTTCTGATGCCAAAAATTTTTAAGATCGGGTCAATACTTTCCCTAACCCTCCATATACCTAATATGAGAGTTTTTAAAATTCCGTGTATAGCGGTTAATACGAAAGATTTATTACAAATATTTTATTATATTTATTATAAATAACGGTTATCGCCATTCTGGTAGACTATATGCCGAATATTTCTGTTTAATTTTGAGTTAATCAATATTGACTCGAGCATACTCAGTTTAATGTCAAAAATAAATGTTATCTGCTCAGAGCTCTCCCTAGCCTCAATGTACCCGATATAGTGATTCCCTACTTCCAGCTGACCTTAGACCGTTTACATAAGTCAGTGCGTGTGATATTTCAACGGAAATAAGTATTTTCTTACTCACAATATGTTTAGGGCTGAATTTGAATTAAATCGGCCTAGGCCTTGATCTAAATCCCACACCTCTAATATTACTACAATATAATATTACACAGTATATTTAATTTCTCTCCTTAGTTTGAGTTTACATCGCAAATATTCTCATAGAAGATGTCTCAACAAAATTACTAAAGAATATTTCGAATAATATTATGTCATTTGGTAATAAAAATTATGGCTGTTATAACTTTCCACAGTACTAATATCATGATTATAGATGATTTGTATTAGTTAGATTGACTCTACGAGAATATCACCTATTTTTACATTAATACGATGCCAATTATTATTAGAGTCCAACCCCAATTGCGTCGAATTACAAATGTTGAATCCATCTGCAACATTTTTATACTCTCGCGACATGTTGCTAGAGAGTAAATTAGTTTTGTTCACCTAACGGTTGTTTATAACACCTAGAAATAATCGAGTTAGATATAGACATATATAAATATAAATGATCAGGTTTCAAAGACAAATCCGAGGGACTGTCTGTCCGTCCGTCCGTCTGTCGATCCGCATAAGCGATAACTAGAGTAAAAATTAATATATTTTGTTGAAACTTGGTACATGTGTTCTTTGTCACCGTGAGACGGTTGGTATGCAGATGGACAAAAGACAGACAAAATGCCATTAATCAAAAACAGATAAAGTGCTTTATCTAAGCAACAAATTAAGATATAAACGTCTTATTTGATTTAGAGGATCCTAGTAGGGCGGGGCATCTGTCTGAAAAGATTTTTGGAAAAGTGGAAATTCCCCGCCTCTTAATAGATTAAATATACATATCTCAGAAACCGTTAAAGCCAGATAAACCAAGCTTACTCACACCAAATATTTTTAGTATGTCCTTATATAGTGAGAAAACTAGTGAATTGGGATAATAACCACGACTACCTGCCATAAAAGGTTATGTTGAAAACTACTGAAAGTGCGTTAACTCGCTGAAGGTACACTTCCGAAACATTAAATTTTGCACCAAATATGATACGAAGAGTTGCATAGAAATCCGTGTAAAATTTTGGTGATGGGTGTGGCATCGCCCACTTCTAGGATAAATCCCATATCTCAGAACGCCTTAACCGATTTCAACAAAACTTGGTATGTGACATTATATTTGCATTATTATATAACATTGTGAAATATGGGTGAAATCGGATAAAAACCACACTTACTTTTAATGTAGCACAATTTTACGTTCCATCTGATCCCTTCACTTTAAAGTAGATAAATCAAGCATCAATTAAGATATTGGAATAAAGCTTTTCATGAATAGTACGTTCAAGATATGTCATCCCATGCGTAAAAATGGTCGAAATCGGAGTATACCTTTTCAAGCCACCAGATGCCCAATATATGGACCTCAGTGACTCTATATGACTGTTTGCCAAAAATATCGGTAAATCTGTAAGATATCGTAATGAAATTGGAGGATTCTCTTTTCATGATAATAGCGTGCTCTGGTATCAAAAATGGAAAAAAATACTTCCCCTAGCCCCCATATACTTAATAGACGAACTTTCAACCTTCCGGTAGACTTTATACCATATATAACGATAAATCTGTAAGATATCGTAATGACATTGGAGGATTATCTTTCCATGATAATAATGTGATCTGGTGTCAAAAATGAGAAAAATCATGTAAATACTTCCCCAAGCCTTCATATAACTAATATAAGGATTTTCAACCTTCCTGTAGACTTTATACCATATATAACGGTCAATATAGGAGTTAGTTATAACGGTCAATATATGAGTCGAAAATTAAAAAACGTGAAATCGGTCAATGAATTACAGTGAATTACACCAGCTCCCGTATACTATATATAATGATTTTCGTTATTCTAGCAAATTTTATGCCGAATATGTCGGTCGCTGTGTGAGTTACCTTTACAAAATTGCATGGAAATGTGTTCCCTAGTATACTTCAGTAATGAAAAGAGTTAATATGATCAGTGCAGACCTTCCTCTATTCCAAATATGCCCGATATAAGAATTCCCGACTTTCCAATTCACTTTAAAGCGTTTATGTAGGTCAATATGTGTGATATTTGAATGAAATTAAATGGATATGTTTTCTTAAACATAATGTGAATTGGTGCTGAATATGAATAAAATCCGTCTAGACCATGGACTAAACCGCTTGTTCCTAACATAATGGTTTCCGTTTCTCTGGTTGACTGTTTCATCATGTATCTAATATATTCATTAAACCACTTTGGTTGAGTTTATATCGCATATATCTTATTTAAGTTAATTTGGTTGATTTTAATATAAATATCTCGGACACGAAGCAAAATATAGTAATGGAAGTATCTGAGTCTTTGACCTGTAATATATGTAAATAAGATATCAAACATGATTGCAATCCATTGACAATTTCATCGAATAATCAATGTTGAATTCTTCCGCAACATTTTTTAATATAAAGTTATGCCAGCACCTGAAAGCATTTATTAAAATGTTTATATGAAATGATTATAAAATGTTGTGTCCTTCCTTACTTGTTTTAAATAAAGTAAAAAAAGGTAGCACATTATTTACTTTCTGGAACTACGTTTTAAAATCGTGACTTTCTCTATATAATAATAAAATTTTGAATTATAATTAATTTCAAGTGTTGCAAAGACGGCTCAATTTTTAGGCCAATGAACCCAAGTTCAGCGTCACTGCGGGCATGGCGTCAAACTCGGTTTGGCAATATGACGGAGAAATGGAGATCTACTGGCAAATAAACACAACGTCTGCTTTCCCTAATAGAAGAGAATGAACCAATGGCACTGCAATCGACAGTAAGAACGGCGAAATCTATGTAGTTACCGATAGATCAAAGGGTGACACAGGAACAAGAGCAAGCTTCTCCTATAGCAATCCATAACAGAATACAGCTTCAAACTATACTATTACAACTCAGTTTTTCAGACCGAAATTACTGAACTAACAGAAGGTGTAAAGAGGGCTTCTTAACCATTAACTTTCTTTTAGATAACCAAGTGGTAATAAAGGCTATCAGTAGCGCGAACACGAAGTCTCACTGCGCAAGATTATGTAAGGAGGTAACAAATAGATTTTTAATGGCAAATTTGGTAATTATCATTTGGGTAACCGTCATAGAGTTATGGAAGGGAAAGAAAAATCAGACGAGTTGGCCAGCTCAAGGGCAGCTGGAACTTTAGTTCTTCTTAGCTGTCCTAGGTAGTTCAGCTCCTTCAAAAGTTTCTTGAAGCAATACATGCTAGAGGAAATCCTTATTTCTTTAAACACCAGCAACGAGAAGCATTCCACAAAAGTACTTTAAGGTAGTGTTCATAAAGACTTAAAACGCCTCTGTTTTTAGGAAAGATGGAACTAGGTAACATTGTAGGGGTCATCAGAGGGAATTAATCTTAAGGTCTCACAACCTAGATGAGATCTTAGAACATTAACTTTGTGAATGCCCAGCCTTTAGCCTGTAGAGGCGGAATATCTTCTACCGTTCCTAATATTCCAATTTAAAATATATTGGCAGCTAAAGTTGAAAAAACACAGATATTTCATTAAACCCACTGAGTTTAACTCAGGGGCTTCTGGGGCTTCATGGGCTTAATTGGTTATCATTTGGGAGCACAAAGGGCTTAATAATAGTTTAAGTGCGGCATTTGCGGTCAGGCGTTTCTGCAGCTCACCTTTCCAACCAACAAACTAATATTAATCCGTTAATTCGGATTATCTTAATTTACGGAAAAAACTTAAAACCATTTACTTAATATGACGAATCGAATAGCGATACAAGCGGCCGTCAAATAAGTTTAAAATAAATAATAAGTTACTAAATTTGCTATTACCCACCAAATAATTTGATATATAACACTATTTTTATATCTTTAAATTACAGTGTGAAAATGGGAGAGTTTTAAATTCCATCTGATTCTTTCACCTTCCAATACATAAATCAAAGACCAAGGAAGTTATCGGAATAAAACATTGCAAAAATAGTTCCTACGAGGTATGCTATCTCACGTCTAAAAACGGTCGTAATCGTACGAAACCCGCAGTTATCTGATTTGTGACACTCAGTATCATGTAATATGGCTATATATAAGGAGATGGATGGATATGGCTATATAGGAGATATACATGTTAGTGAAACTCAAAGAGTATCTTTCTGGTTAAAATGGGTTAATACTTTCCTTAAGCCCTATTTATGTACATTTCGGTTAATTTAATGCCGTCCATATCGATCAGTCTGCGAAATATCCCGTTAAAATTCAGAGAGCATATTTTTCTGGCAATAATGTATCCTGATGCTGAAAATGGGTAAAATTGGGTTAACAATTCCCGAATACCCCATATGCCTAATAAAAGATTCTTGAACTTTCATTTAGCTTTATACGACATATATTAGGCAATATGTATAATGGCAATATGGTTAAGATATCTAGAAACCAATTTACACATTACCTCATATCCCATATACTGCATATAAAATTTATTGTCATTCTATTGGAGTCTATGCAGAATATGCCTGAAAAATTCTGTGCTATCTTAAAAAAATTTGCGTTAATATGTTACCGTGCAGACTTTAGTTTAATGCCAAAAGTAAATGTTATCTGCTTAAACCTTCCTTAGCCCCAGTATATACCCAAATATAGTGATTTCCGCCATTCCAATTGGCATTAAACAGTTTATATATTTCAGAACGTTTGATATTTTAATTTGATTAAGTGAATATTCTTTCTTGAATATAAAGAGGTGTTGTGCTAAATACGAATGAAATCGATCTGAACCGTGGTCTAAACTCCTTATTCTTAATATAATGATTTACGTTCCTCTGGTTGACTTTTTCCTCATATAGACAATATATTAAATTTCTTCTCTTTGGTCGAGTTTATTTAGCTATATCTCAAAGTAAGATGTCTGTTATGTCATTCGGTACTTAAAATTATTGCTTAGTACCTTCCCACGGTATAAATATGATGAATATCGGCCATGAAGCAAAAATTAATAATGAAATGATAAGTGAGTCTATGACTTATAGTATAGTATAAGCTAATAAAATACCAAATATGGTTGTAATCCATTCGCGGTTGTACGTAAAATTCAGTGTGTAATGTTATCCTGTCATCCTTATGTTACAATGTAAAAATAGGTGGTATGAGACTGCATCCACACCTATATATAATTTCAAATTTCATCTGATTTTGTCACTTTACAAAATATAAAGCAAGCACCAATGAAGGTATCGGTATAACTCTAAGCGCAATAATTCATTCGAGGTAAGCCATCAGTCATCTAAAAATTGTCGAAATCGTACTAAAGCCTGAAAATATTTCACCGCCTTTGAGCCTCACAAATTGATAGAGTATAAAATGTTTGTTTACATCCGAACTTAGCTCTTCCTTACTTATTAAATATGAGTTGGCACATTTTACTACCTATGCCAAGATTTATTCTGATTTCTAGCTGTAAAGCTGTAAATAGCTGTCAATCCGTGAGATATCAGATTTTTATGATGCCTGGTGCCTAAAATGGGCAATTTCAGACCAATTATTCCCCTGGTACCCATATACCTATTACAAGGATCTGCACATTTTCGATTGGCCTTATAATATATATATCTGTCAATACGTAAGATATCTTAGAAAACTAAGTGAACACATAATATTGGATAACTATAATGCCGAACGCAAATATAATGTCACATATCAAATTTTGTTGAAATCGGTTAAGGGGTTCTTTGGTATGGGATTTCTCCTAAAAGTTGGCCGTGCCACACCCATCACCAAAAGTTTACACGGATTCCAAGGCGGCCCTTCCGTATCATATTTGCTGCAAGATTTAATGTTTCTGAGGTGTTTCTTCAGCGAGTTATGGCCCTTTTACTGGTTTTCAACATAACTTTTGTATGAGAAGGGGGCGTGGTTATCATCCGATTTCACTCATTTTCTTAGTATATGTATTCTTAGAAAGTCGGGAATTCTTATATCAGGCATATTTGGAAGAGAGGAAGATCTGCACTGATCATATTAACTTTTTTCATTACTGAAGTGTACTAAGGAACATATTTCCACGCAATTTTTTAAAGGTAACTCACAGAGTGGCCGACATATTCGGCATAAAATTTGCAAGAATAACGTAAATCATTATACGTAATATATGGGAGCTGGTGTAATTCATTGTAATTCGTTGACCGATTTCACGTTTATTCATTTTCGATATTAAACCAGAGAACTTATAAACATAGAGAAAATGCAAGTTCGACAGGGAAGGTCTGAAAATTTTCAACGGGGGAATTCACCTCACAACGAAGGAAGTCACCTCAAGATAAACTAACATTGTTTTGATTCTCAGCAGAAGGGAATCTGTAGAAATTACGCGTTTTCTGTTCTTAACATTCGCAACCAGGGAATTCTGACGACGAAACTAGAGAATGCATATGCCACATATGCCATGTGAACTTTTCAAATCCCATTAAAATTTTTATATTTTATTTTAATTCAATTTATGCTCAACTATGAATAATAATAATTATTAATAGAAAATATTTTGAAACATTTATATAAATAATGTATACATATCCCCATTAAAGAGTCGAATAACCATTGATTTGCCGCCGGCAATTTTCTTGTCCTTGTTATGTCAATATTTATTATTTTAATAATTAGCTATTTAAATTATAACCAAATATATGTTATAGTCGATATATATGTGCCAACGAATTTACATATATACGAATAAAACCGTACGTATGTACATTCCTAGTACATACAAGTTCACATGGCATATGTGGCATATGCATTCTCTAGTTTCGTTGTTAGAATTCCCTGGTTGCGAATGTTAAGAACAGAAAACGCGTAACTTCTACAGATTCCCTTCTGCTGAGAATCAAAACAATATTAGTTTATCATGAGGTGACTTCCCTCATTGTGAGGTGAATTCCCCCGTTGAAATTTTTCAGACTTTCGCTATCGAACCTATACCATCTTTATGTTTATAAGTTCTCTGACTTCCACGATTCCACGATTTTGGCTTTATACTGTCAATAAACACTATAACTCGTTAAGTGGTATAGATACGTAGCTAACTAGTGTTACCTGTAAAAATTATAATAATTCATAATTAACAAATTTGCATTGCTCATATTTAAAATTATATTATGGAAAATCGAAAAATTTAAGATAGATTGAGTTGAACTAAATCCTCCTATAGGTATAACGCTGCATATATATGTGCTAATTAAACAAAGTTTCAGAATTGGGAAAACACTTATAATTTGTTTATTTTTACAGGTATTAGTATTTCATTTGACGAATTAAATAAAAATACAGAGAGAGAAAAAATTAGCATTAAAAAGGAGCAGCTAACACTTCAACCAATTGCGGAATATTGGACAGAAATTGAACTTAGAGAGGAATCGGAATTGGCAGGACCTGCAATTCATCTTGAGGCTACAATAGAAAATAAAAAGGAATATGACTTCTATAATTATATTAATAATAACATTATTGATGAAACATCAAAACTCAATTCAATTAACAAGTATGACTTCTCATCTAGCGTCAAAAGGGAAAATCAATACGATCCTATTGATAGCATATCGGATATTTCCAAACCCATAACTGATGGAGTATTGCCCAACAATCTGGGTCACAAGGAAGACGTAACCCCATCATATGAGAATAAAAACCATTCTAAACCAATTAATTCTGTAAAAGCATTGCCTAACAATTTGCTTCTCAAAGAAGCTGTAACTTTACTAGATGTGTATAAAAACGAAAACGAATGTGAGTCTACTGATGGCATAACCGATATGTCCAAACCCATAGATGGAGTATCAGGTAACAACTTTACTCACAAAGAAGACGTTACGTCAGTACATGAAAATAAAAACCATTCTGAACAATTTGATGATAAGGATAAAGGAGCTTTCACATTTGCAATCAAAAGCGAAGAAAAATGCAAGTCTTTCAAAAGCATATATAATACTTCACAATACATAAGAGGACCATTTACGGACAACAATTTGATTTGCAAAAAAGATAAAACCCCATCACATGAGACTAAAAATTATTCTGTACCAATTGATTATGCAAAAGAGGCTCTCACATCTGAAACCACCGAGGAAAATGAAAGTGAGCATATTGATGGATCATCTGATATTTCACAATCCATATCACACAAAGAATCGCTTAACAATTTGGTTCACAAGGAAGGCGTAACCCCACCGTATCAGAGCACAAATCACTCTGAATCAACTGATTATCTAACCGGAACTTTCACATCTGATATTAAAGGCAAAGAAACTGAATATAAGTCTACTGAGGGATCATCTGAGATTTCAAATTCCATATCACAAGTAGAATCGAGTAACAATTTGGTTCACCAAAAAGACGTAAATCCAGTCCAAAAGAATGTAAACCATGCCATGCTAACTGATTATGTGGAAGAAGCTTTCACATCTGCACTCAAAAGCGGAAATGAATGTGAGCCTCTTGATATCTTATCCGATATTTCACTACCCATAGCACATACAGAATTGCGTAACAATGTGGTTCACAAAGTTGACGAAAGCCCATCGTATCAGAGTAAAAATCACTCCGAACTAACTGATTATCAAAAAGAAGCTTTTGCATCTGAAATCAAAGATGAAAATGAATGTGAGCCTATGGATGGCTTAGCTGATACTTTTAAATCCATAACAAATAAGACTTTGGTTCACAAAGAAGACGTAGCCCCAACGCATGAGAGTAAAAATGATTTCGAACCAACTGATTATGTAAAAGAGGTTCTCACATTTGAAATCAAAAACGGTAAAGAATGTGAGCCTGTTGATAACATGCCTAAAATTTCCGAACCCATATCAGTAGGAGAATCGCGTAACAATTTGCTTTACGAACGTGACGTAGCTTCAGCGTATAAGAGCAAAAATCATTCTGAACGAATTGATTATATAAAAGAGTCTCTCACATCTCAAACCAAAGAGGAAAATGAATCTGAAGCTGTTCATGACATGTCTAAAATTTCTAAATCCATATCACTTGAAAAATCGCACAACAATTTGCTTCACAAAGAACACGTAACCCCATCCCATCAGAGCAAAAATCACTCTGAATCAACTGATTATCTAAGAGGAGCTTTCATATCTGATACCAAAGGGAAAGAAGCTGAATATAAGCCTACTAATGGATCATCTGACATTTCCAAACACATACCACACGAAGAATATCGTAACAAGTTCCTTCAATATGATGACGTAGCTTCAGCGTATGAAAGCAAAAATCAATCTGAACCAATTGATTATGTAAAAGAGTCTCTCTCATCTGAAACTAAAGAGGAAAGTGAATGTAAGCCTATTAATGGCTTAACTGATATTTCCAAATTAATATCACAGGGAGAATTGCTTAACAATTTGGTTCACAAAGCAGACGAAACCATACTTCAAGAAAATAAAAATCATACCGAACCAACTGATGATGTAAAAGAAGCTTATATATCTGCGCTAAAAAGCGAAAATGAATGTGAGCCTATTGATATCATATCTGATATTTCGCAATCCGTAACACGTGGAGGATTACATAACAATTTGTTTCACAAAGCAGAGGTAACTACAGTTCAAGAGAACAAAAATCATACCGTACGAACTGATGATGTGAAAAAAGCTTTCACATCTGAAGCCAAAAACAAAAATGAGTGTGAACCTATCGATAGCATATCTGATGTTTCAAAATCCATAACACATGAAGCATTGAATTACAATTTGGTTGGCAAAGAAAACTTAACCCCAGTATCTGAGAATAAAAACATATCTGAAACAACTGATTATGTGAAAGGGGCTATTATATCTTATATCAAAGACGAAATTGAATATCAGTCTGTTGATGACATATGTGATATATCCAAAATTGTAATAGATGGAGAAACGCGTAACAATTTGGTTCTCCAAAAAGACAAACCGTTCTTACATGAATATAAAAGCCATTCTGAACCACTTAATAATGTAAAAGAAATTTTCACATCTGCAAAAAAAACAGAAATTAAATGTAAGTCTAACAATTTGGGTCACATTAAATACGTAACCACAACCTATAAGAGCAATAACCATTCTGAACCAATTGACGTTATAAAACAGGACTTCACATTTGATGAGATATTTTTCGCTACCAATATATTAAACTGCAAAACAGTTGGCACGTCAGCTATAAATTTAGTTGAGGATGAAGACCCACCGACAATATATGAGCGCAAAACAGAGTCTGAACATACTATCAATTTTCCAGGTGTAAAAGGTTATGGGAAAAGTACACGCAACTTGTACTTAACGGAGGAGACAGTGGCAAATAATATGGAAATAAGTACAACTACTAATGATGACGATGACAGGCGCATAATTAAAAACGAAAAGGATATTGAATTTTACGTAGATGTGAATCGCAAGAGAGCTGTAGGATCGGAAGCAGTCGTTACTGTGCAAAAACAAGGTGTGTATGGTACAACTTTAAAGACACAAATGACAGGAATAAGTTAACTAAATTTTATTATTACTATTATTGTTATTATTGTTGCTATTATTATTATTATTATTATTAATGTTATTATTATTATTATAATTATTGTTATTATTATTACTATTATTATTATTATTATTGTTATTATTATTATTATTAATATTGTTGTTATTATTATTATTATTATTATTAATATTATTATTATTATTGTTATTATTATTATTGTTATTATTATTATTATTATTATTATTATTACTGTTATTATTATTATTATTGTTATTATTATTATTATTATTATTATTATTATTATTGTTATTATTATTATTGTTATTATTAGTATTATTATTATAATCAAAGAAAATGGTCTAAGTTCAGGTGTCACAGAGCATTTTATAATATCGCAATTTGCAAGGATTAAAGGCGGGGAAATACTTTGAGGTGTTGGCAAAACTTTATATAACAAATGTTGCAAATGAATTAGATATACCTTATTCGACGAAATTAAGGCGAAATTAAAATAAAATGTCATCACATTGACTTTTAATTTAGGTCATATCGTCATAAAGGCAATCTAGCCAGGTTCAACAGCCATAAATTTTATTAAAGGATGACATAATTTTATTGGAAATATTCTTGTTCATTTTAATGGGACATCTTCTATGAAGATATCTGCGACATAAGCTCGACGAAAGGCACGAAATTTGATATATTTCGTACATTGTGAATCAATCAGAGAGATGTAAGTTATTGTATTCGAGGTATGGGGTTTAGTCCAAGGTCTAGACCGATTTCATTCATATTCAGCCCTAAACCGTAATGTGGGTAAGAAAACACTTAATTCCTTTCAAATATCTCACACATTGATTTATATAAACGGTTTAAGGTCAGCTGGAAAGTCGCAAGTCACTGTATTGGGTACATTGGGGCTAGAAAATGGTCTAAGGAGATATCATTTACTTTTGGTATTAAACTAACATAAACTCTAGAACAGATTTCTACTTACTTTTCTTAAGATAAGATCTTTTAACACAAAAATTTACAGACGAATTTGGCATAGAGTTCGTTAGAATAACAATCATCATCATTTTTAGTATATTTAGGCTAGGTTAATTCGTATATGGATTTCACGCATTTTTGCCACCAAACTATAGTATATTCAAGATTATGAGTTAGCAAATTTTATTTTGCAAAGATATCTTACGTATTGGCCGATACACAGCATAGAGTCAACTGGAATTTTTCAAATGATCACATAATATGATATTGGGGGCTTGGAGAAGTATTAACCGGATCTTATAAAATTTCGACATTTTACCAGAAAAAGACTTATCGGAAAATTTCTATTCCGATAAAGATATAATGTGAAAGAATCACATTGAATTTAAAATTGTGTTATATGGGAAGTAGGCGTGGTTATTTTCCGATTTCGCTCATTTTCTTACCGTAACATAAAGATATCAGAGTTATGTTATGCATCAAATATTGTTGCAATTGGTTAAGTAGTTTCTGAGACATAGGATTTCACCGAAAAGTGTGCGGCGGCATACCCATTGTCAAATTTTTGCACGGATTCCTATGCATCCCTTCCCGATAACATTTACTGTAAGATTTAATGCTTCGGACAAGTTTCTTCATCGAGTTAACGCACTTTTAGTAGTTTTCAACGTACCCTTTGCATGTGAGGAGGACGTAGTTATTATCCGATTTCACTCTTTTTCCCAAAGTATGAGGAGGTGTTAAAAAGACTTGTTCTGAGCTCTCTGATTAAACATATTAGGGGGTGGCGCCAAACCCACTTTTAAACAATTTTCGAACCACAGATACCCCTGGTCCCTCTCTACTGCGATTCGCGGTAGCAAATTGCAGTTTCGTGTCTTGCCATAACTTGAGTAAGAATCCAAATCTAAATATCATGATTCCTTGGCACTCCGAAATGTCGGTCCTTTGCCACACCCTCAAAATGTGTTTAGTCGAAAAATAAAAATTGTTATAACTAAGCCACAATTGATGTTACAATTTTTCTTGAATTCGTTACATTCTTTATTCGTTATTGAACTAATAAATAAATCAAGTTTGGAGATTAGAGATAAATATTTTATTTAATATAAAAATATAAAATGTCAGTTGAGCAAACAGACAAATCAAAGCTTATATCCAAGCAAATATGTGGTAATATTTTGTTGACGACAATTTGTGTTTTTATGTTCTAGAAGCACGGAATATTTATACACATAGAATAATAATAATACAAGATAAAACTGGATATTTCATTTCGTTTTTTGATTTTCATAAAAATTTGTTTAAAAATTAAGTATGTGATGTTTGGATATACCAAGTAGTAAAACACAGAACAGGCGAATATAGTTTACATTTCAAATGAATCTTGATTTACCTCGAGGATGCAGTCCTGCCGACAAGTAAAATGTTATACAGGTTGTTATGGAATCGAAATCAGAATTCAAACTGAAAAATTTCAATAGCTGCAAGAAAAAAAAAAATAAATAAACAAATTTGTAATTATAGAAAACTTTTCCAGAGAAAAAGCGAAAAAAACAAATAATATAATTTTTTGCTTTTTTAAATATTTTTAATTTTAATTACACTTTCCTTTTTATATTTTGTCCTGAAATAGGAAATTTAAAACATTAATTTATACTTAAATAAAGTAAACTGCGAATTTGGCAGTTCCGTATTGCAGGAATTGCTAAAAATGCGACAAAGAGCACAGCTTATAAACGCCTAAGTACCACAAATATTATAGTAAATGATAAAGTTTAGTGAATCTTGAAGACCAAAAGTACTAAATTCATGACATGTACTATACATAAGACCTTATATAACAGACATATGGATGTGTATATATATGCATTTATTCATACACGTACAGAAATATTAAACTTCGCATGTTGGTAAATAATTTGTAAAGCTAAATGAAATTGTTTGCCTAACATATTTACACGACAACATTTTAACTTTAGCCGAATGTAGTTTAACATCTAATAAAAATATTGGTCCACAAAATTCGTATGGACGTTACGTTATGGATCGTGAAAAAAAGTTTGAACTTTGTAATCATAGGAAAAAGTCAAAACCAAAACGTAAGGATAATGTTCTAATAAAAGAATATAATTTTGAAATGCCTACGTATGAAATTTACCTAAATCCTTTTAGAAGTGATATTACTATACCTTGGTATCTTAACGACGTTTTAGTTGAGGAACTTTGTCATACCGAAAGTAGTAATAAAAAAAGTATGAACGACATCAGGGCAATATCTGGAAACCGAGATAAAAGTAAAAATTTACTAGCTAATCAAATAATTAGAGATGATGGCCAAGAAACTGACATTTCAGATGGTTTAGATGAACGAACTTTTGCAAAAGATTCTTTAGAAATTTATTCATCGAAAGAAACCCATATCGACTCATTCTCATTAGAAGACTCATTAGAAATAAGTTCAGTAAAAGAAGATAAATCTTCAAAGAACCTAAAGAACGTTGCAAAAGAAAAGATGGCTTCATATCTTTATGGAGTTCATATTCCCAAACATTTTGTTCAAACACAGACACTCTATAAGAAGTCAACTGCTTTTATCATACCTTTTGAATCAGATGAACTAATTATTTTTGTAACAACAACAATTGTAAAGATGATTTATTGGACAGTTCCAAATATACCGAATGTCCCAAACAGCTATTCGAAAAAATAAAAAAATCAAATATTCCAATATAATTAAAAACTATGGAAAACACTCAACTTATTTAACTGAAAAAACTGAAGCTGAAGATTTGCATTCATTTCATAAACCCATGTCAACACCGCGGGATATCGTACGCTTATATCTGTCTAACACGAATAAACCTATAATTCCAAATAAATCAAATTCTGCCGAAAAAATACAAACTGATTTGCTTACATCTGAGATAAGATTACAAGATCAAGAGTCGCATATTCAAGATGACTTATATGAAAAATTTACATTCGGAAAATATATTGGCAACAAACTGCATACAATTGTTGAAGTAAATGAGGGTGACATTAATGAACATAAGAAAAATAATCATTCATATGAAAATGAGGGCGAATTATCGAGCAGTTGGGCTAAATCAAAAGAATCTGAAGAATTTATTCCCCCAGAAAAATTTGAGGATATATTCGAAACATCTACAACCAACTGCCTAAATCTTTCTGCGGCGCAAAGACAGAACTTCAAGGTGGAATATATGAGATTCAAACAACCGAAATTGTCCAAAATCTGACGAATTCCTGTATTTGACAAATAAAGATAAATCAGACAATATAAGTAATGTTTATAAAACTTTACTCAATTCTGAAAAAGGTAATGACAGTATGTCTGTAGCCAGCAAAATGCAAATAGATAATGAAAAAACAAGCGAAAGTAGGGAATCTCTTACTAACGTATCTGATAATGAGTTTCTTATGAGAAAGATGAAAGATATTATTGAATACTATACTATACTATACTATACTATACTATACTATATACTGATGAGATTCTAAAAGAAATTATTTTCAAATTAAAAGAAAATTCAAAAAACACAACTACAAGAAAGGGGTACAGTTTAAGGGTAACCACCGACATTCAAAGGACATATCGACATCATTTACATAGAAATCTTAAAAACCCGAAAAGGAAAAATTTAAAAGAATGTACTTTGGAAATAGGACAAGCATTAAATAAAAATGCTTCTTGGTTTCATATGGGAAATTGCACATTTTATAATGGATCTTATACTAAAAAAAAATAACAAAATAAATTGGTTTGTGAGAACAGAACCAATTGAAACATCGGTGGAGTTATATAAGGAAAATACACCTGTAGATTTTAATGCTTTAGTTACCAACAAATCAATAATTAGTAGTAATAATGTAACAACACCGAGAGAACCTACAATTAATTCCACTAATGTCACAGCCGAAGGTGAAGTATAAAAGAACATGCAAATCATTTCAACTGAAATTTCAATTACGCTTAATCCATTTGACTCCACAGTAACTCTTTCCAGGGAAGAACCACAAAGAGAAGTTTATCAAAATTCGAATCACGTTTTTACAGAAATGAACCATGAAACTGGTAAGAGATATTATTATTAACATGCATTTATTAAATTTACTCAATATTTTAGTTTTAAGAACTCAGTCAAATATGAGCTGCAATATTCTCAAATGTTTGAAAATTATAGTGAATAAACAAAATATTTATTTTAAAATGAATTTAAGTTTTTGATATTTTTTGTTTTACACACATTCGGGGTGGTCCGATAAGAGAGGAATTCGATAAGAGGAATTTACTATCAAGTAGTACATTCGCATACAGCTCCTGTTCATTTCCGCATAATCGGATTCATAGTTTTGTTTTGACCTCGCAAGGAAGCAGGAGTGTCCGCGGAATTCAGAAAAATATGAAATGAGCAATATCGGCTGGTGATTTAATATTCTTTTTTGGAAGGGAATTTCGAGGTGATATCAAAGACCGCTTGGATGCATTATAAACATATTTTTTTTATAATGTACAACAATAGAAAAGTGAGAAGATATCATCCGTCATTATAAAAACGGACATTCACACAGGAAAATTCCCACAACCCAAAAATTTGTCTAAGATACGGACGTTACATTGTCGTTACAAAAGCCGAGAAGAGCAAGAGTCAACTATTGACATGCTTCACTATATCGATGTCTTTAGGGCCAATTTTTTTGAAAGCGCAGAACTACTTGGAATTCGGGCTGTTTTCAATTTGCACCAAGCCAATGACCCAAAACACAAGTCGGGTATTGTACAGACTTGGTTGATTTGGAATTGTCACCTTGTGATGCAATCCAAATCCCAGTCGCTCAGTCACCAGATTAGCAACAAATCGGACATGAAAAACGGTTTCGTAAAAGAGCGGAAAAAAATAACCCCAGATATCACCAAAAAACTGGTGGAATCAATACCAAAGCGGCATAAAGGGGTTAATTCGAAATACTAATGTTATTTTATTTTTTATAATTAAATAGTTTAAAAAAGATCACTTAGAGCTAGTTGAAATGAGCTATTGAACTGTTTTAAGATGTTTTTTCGTTTTAATATTCTTATTAAATATAAAAAAATTTTTAAAAGAAGTGAAAACTTATGTTTTAAGTTTAAGATTCCCATTAAAATTCTGCATTTCAATTATTTTAATACTTTTCTTAGTCCACTAGATACATAGTTTTGAAATTGTTTAAAGGTGCTGGTTGCAATAAGTTGTGGGCCATTGTACATAATTCAAAAATTAATTTCGATCCAATTGAAAAATAAAAGAAACAAGTAGTACCAAGCGAAGAAGGGCTAAGTTCGGGTGTAACCGAATTTTATGTAGTTCAGCTGCAATTCTACTCGTCTCGTCATCCTGATCATTTATCTCTATATCTATCTCAATTAGTTTTAGGGAAACAACCGTTAGGTGAGCAAAACTGTTATGCTTATGTTGCAACATGTTGTGAGAGTTATAAAACGGTAAGTTTACATATACATCTTTACGGGACTCGAATACGTTGTTGGGTATTCCTCCAAATCAATATCATCGAATATACTTTCCTTCTGACTGAGAAATAAAAAGTTGGCTGTATTAAATTTCTTTTTAAATTATTTAACATAATGTAATAAAATGCAGTCGAGAAAAATATGATTACTTTGAATGGTAAAAAATACTAATTGGGAATTCATTAAATAGATGATGTAGGATGGGAATAAGGAGAAAGTTTCCCTCATGTGGAATAGAAAAATATTTATAAATAATAGCGTCTTTTTTGGATTTAAACAAATGTGCATATAATTTATTAAATTACTGTAGGATTTTGTTGGGTTTATTTAAAATTTTTTTTAAATAATGCATGTAATTGTCAAACTTATAGGCTGAAAATATATCTACAGGAATTCTTCCACGATTTGTTGGGAAACATTTCATTCAATGCTATATGACTTCTCGCTTGATAGCAGTATTACACCTGCGCGCAATAAGAAAAAATGGTAGTACTGTCTCTACTAACGTAATCTTTTAGAACAAATATACCTATATACAATGAAAACTGTCTAAACTCTGTCGCTTTCCAATTGCTGATTTCATGTAAACTTCTACATATCCGGCCGAACTTGGAAGGAACCAAATTAGAGAGAAATGTTTTTTTTTGCTTACGTTTATATTGCCTTATTTAATCAGCCTCCAAGCATACACCAAAAATACAATCTACAACCTGCATCGGGTCTAACGGAAATTGGGAAACCATTTTAAAATTACCTGATTCTAAAATACTTTCTCTGAATTTAAATGGAGTAATGTGATGAGATCTGCCACTTCTATTTTTAAAAGACAGGTCAATCCTTAAATTTTTTACTTGTTTTGAAAAGCAAACCCTCTTTTCTTAGTAGTCTTCCACTTGATCCCATTACGAACAACTACTTTTTCCCATGCACGGTTGCACCTGTAACAAAAGCTCGAGCGGGAGAATCGCAGCAAAATAAAAATGTCAAATTTGTTTTGAACAGAATAAACACTAACCTGAAAGCCATTTGATTTTGAATTCATCTATATAAAAAAAAATATCCACTTGGCTGGTACCTAGGAGACATTTGACCGTTAAAGGCAAATCTGTGTCACCTAGTTTTCGCAATGTTTGCAGCCGATCGGTCCATGTGTTTTGGGATATTTTCTATACTTTTTAAATTCTTGCTATCACTATTATTCCTATCACTATCATGAGTGTCACTGCCATTTAAAAAACAATCGAGGAATCGAACCACTGGACTACATCGCTCCACATTTCGATCACTTCCAGAATTTGCATATATGTGACAAAATTTGGCAAATTTAGATGCACTTAGAGCAAAAGCCTTTTTTCCCGACTCACATGCGCACTAAATGCATATTGTTTTTTTTATATTAATTGTAATTTGATTTACTCATCCTTAGTCCAATTATACTTGTGGCACCAAATTTAAAATATCATAACGCAGCTTTTTATTAGCACAAATTAGCACAAGAAACATGAATTATAAATATTCACGATATCATGTCATACGTTTTCGCATTCATCGTTTTGAAAATACGCTGACGACTAAAAGATCAGCTTGTTTTCTTTTGTTTTGTTTTTACTTAACTGCTAGTTGTTGTGTGAAGAGCTTGTAATATAAAACAAACAAAACATATGACCGATTGACTGCTTACTTAATAGAACGATTTGTCAGGGTGCGTCGGTAACAAGCAAAAATTAAACAAATGAAGTATAATAAGTTTGAATTGTAGTCCAGTCACGCAGGTTTTGCTAAGTTATAATCCGATTTCGACTATTTTTGAGCATGAAATGCCCAATTTATATATTTGATACTTGATTTATATACTCTAAAGTGAAAAAATTAGAGGCAATTTAAAATGAGATATATGGGAAGTAGGCGTGGTTGCAGTCCGATTTCCCCATTTTCACATTGTAATATTAGGATGTCAAGATAATGTTATGCAATAAATTGGGACTGAATAATTGGAACACTTCACTTAAAAGTGGGCGGTGCCACTTCCATTGTCTAATTTTTAAAATTAAATTAAATGTTTGCTTCTGTTGTGTTTATTTATTGAATTATCGCACTCTTAATAATTTTCAACATAACTGTTATATGGAGGGTGGGCATGGTTATTATCCGATTTCAGCTATTTTCCCACTGTAAGAAGAAGTAATAGAAAGATCGACAAGTTTTGTTGCAACAAAAACATCTTCTGAAAGCCAAGGGACTAATGTGGCAAGTATCATCAAGATATCTCAATTTCTGCACAAATTATCGCCTGCATTGAAGCAAAGCGAAGCCATAGTTATATGTGAATCTGCCATGCGGCAAAAATATCTGGTGGTTATAACCTGGTGATAGTAAATGGTCCTAGGTATTCCCTATTCAAAATCAAGAAGATGAAACTGTAGCAAACGTATTCTATTTGATTAGGTTGTGAGACAAGAGCAGCTTTCTGATCAAGGAAGAAATTTTGACTCAGTGGTGTTTCGACGAAATACCGATCTTCATTACCAATCAGATGGAATGGTAAAATGTTTCAACCGGTATGTCATGATATTCTCTTATCATAGTTCTTAAAGTGATATCCATCAGCAGTACAAGTAACAACCGACAAAACGCCAAAAAATGTAGTATTTGATAGTGACTTGCAGGAACCATACGTATATCTGGTCGGGACGATCAGATTTCAGTGGAGCGCGAAAATATCAATTCGGACAAAAGAGAGATTTCTAACAGGATGTTATAGTGCGCGTAATTCGAATTTTCTAGAGGCGTGAGTCAAGAGCTCTGCAGGTATATAAATTATGTTCATTACAAGTTTTGATTTAAAACAAATTTACTGATTTTGTAATTTTTTTCACTGTTTCATTATTATTGTTTTACTAATTTTACTTTGTACAGTAGTTAAACTTTTTATATACGTTATTTTTTTGCCATTGGTTACTGTTTTTATCTCTGCAAGTTCGAAAGCTACATCCTGATTTATGATAAGAATATGACCTATATCATAAATTCACTTTGCTGGGCCTATTTCTTCACTATTCATTGTGTGGATTGTTTATAATCGATTTTGCCCAATATATGCGTTTACAATTTCTTCTTTTCTTTCTTTAATTGATTTGATTGAAGCGCTAAGTTACGGTGTAAACGAACATTTTATACTCAATATCCGAAGACCGAAGTTGGGTAAATACTTTGAGGTGCTGGCAAAACCAGAGAACTTACAACATAGATAAGGCGCAAATTGAATTTCGTATGATGTTCGGTTGGCTCGTGTACAGAGGTTGAAAAACACAGAGTGGGGTCACCCCAGTCCACCATTATCTAACACATTCCCTGCTTTATAGCGAAATAGATCAAACACGCTGTTCGCCAACAGAAAATAGCAATCAGCATATTTTTTACATGAAGGAAATATGAATATGAGTAGGAATTTTGCATGCGGAACATGAATGGCAATTTTTTTTTTAATAAAAAGTTTTTTTAATAAAAGTTATTTATGCATTTTATAAACAAAAATAATAGAAATGAAAATAAACTAAAATTTATAAAAGAAATATTATAAATGAAAATTAACTGAAAATAATGTTTTTGTTTTTAATTCTTCTTAGATCTGAAATTTCTAAATGAATAAAAAAAATTAAAATTTTCATCATTTTTAGTAATTTCCGTACATTTATAAATAAAATGTGCTCATACATACGTATGCATGCCCATGCACATATCGGGAACAACATTTATTCAATATGCGCTATCGCAAAGTAACATCCTGTGAGATAACAATATAACTTAACATGCCAAAAACCAAATATGGTTTTTACATACTTATTTCCATATGTATGTACGCATCACCAGCGAATCCCTTTGCGCAATCGCTAAAACACAAACTTGCCCGAATGACTGAGAAACGTTATACAAATGTATATTTGTATGTAAATTACAACAAATATTCCCAGTATCACGAGAACAACAACAATAACCATCCAAACACTTCTCCCCGCTGCAGGCGTCCTTAACCTGTTTCCTGGCCACGATAGCAAAAAGTTGAAATCACATTTTGATGCTGATGCTGAAATCAAAGTGAAATGTGGCAACAGAGCAGACAGCTTGACAAAAACCAACCAAAACACCATTATTCATATTTGTCTAAACAGCTATGATAGGAAAAATAAAATATGCCCAAAAAACATATTTTTGACCGAGGTTCAAACCTTAGTAACGGCACGTAAACAAACCCCTTGCGTTCATGTCAAATCAGACACTTTAACTATGTGACCTTAATTGATATTTGATTGTTTACGTAAGAAGAGGCTGATTCCTATAAAACATCAATAACATTCCGTGCCTCAATTGATTTGAATCTGAAAGATGTGTTAATGACAAGAGGGCATACTGCCACTTTTCGCTTCTGAAGTAAATATCAGAAATTGTTTGAGTTTGTGATTTTTAGCATCCTCGTGAAAATGCGCTTTTAGTCAAAGCACGCTTGCGGGGAGATGTGCGCGGCGATTGCTTATAAGAATGAAGTCACTTTTCTTTGTTGATGATAAGCTTGCGTTTATGAATGGAGATGTTTTTGTAACTTTTTTACTATGAATTTCGGCGTCGGCTTATACTTTAAAGAATTTTGTTTGTGTTGTCAGCATGTAGTTTTTCTGAAGGTTAGTCGAAGTGAAGAATCTGAGGAATGTACATACGTACGCTTTTATTCGTATATATGTAAATTCGTTGGCACATATATATCGAAAATTTACTCCAATCGTATATTGATATTTAATTAAATCCTCAAAGATCTATGCATGTACATATGAACGCACAATCTGAAGTTTTTAAGAGACTATAAAATATATTTGATTAAAATTTAAATAGCTAATTATTAAAATAATGAATATTGACATAACAAGGACAAGAAAATTTCCGGCGGCAAATCAATGGTTATTCGACTCTTTAATGGTGTGATATGTGTAAAAATCTTTGAAATATTTTTTATTAATAATTATTTTTTATTCATAGTTGAGCACAAATTGAATTAAATTAAAAAATAAAAATTATAATGGAATTTAAAAAGTTCACATGGCATATGTGCTACATGCTCTTTCTGGTTTCCTCATCAGAATTCCCTGGTTGAGAATATTAAGAACAGAAAACGTATAATTTCTACAAATTCCCTTCTGCTAAATATCAAAACAATGTTAATTTGATCAGATTTTGTTTTATTTCGCTGTCGAACCTGCACCATCTCTATGTTTATAAGTTCTCTGGTTATATTTCGTTAATTCCATCATTTTGCAATTATTTAATGATATATAGATAATATGATATATAGAATGATAATGATATATAGAGTTTGTATATACAATGACCAGAGCAGTCTGCAAGGGAAATTTGCCGTAGTTAATTCTGTATACAAGTTTTGTGTATTATTTATCCTTTTTGGTTAATAAATATGGTACTATTCTAGTCTTACCTTACTATTTCTTTTGTATAGAGACTTAATTATCTTAGCCTTTGTAAATGCCTTTCCAAAATGTTTACTCTTTTTGTGATCCTCTAGTTCCTATTACGCAGTGTAAAATCGGACAATAATCACTTATCAACTATTAAGAGTGCCATAACAATACAATAAACACATCAGAAGCATTAAATTTTACCGTAAAGATGGTTCGACAGGGCTGCATGTGAATCGATATAAAAATTGTATAATGGGAGTGGTACCGCCCAATTTCAATTTTTTGCGTAACATTATCTTGGTATCCTAATATTATATTGTCCTATATTATTATATTATATTATATATCCCCATATATAGGGATATAGAGATATTTTACAGAAATTAAGTGGACATGTTTAAATAACCATACGGTGGTTTAGCCCTGAATCAGAAAAAATTGGGCCCAGGCTAATATAATAATTTCCGACACCCTGGCTGGCCTTTTACTCAATGCCCAACACTTTAAATGCCGCCCCTTTGGTTTGGTCGCATAAATCTCAATAGAAGATGTCCCAATGAAATTAGGCGAAAATATTTGGTTTATCATTATGTCATTCGGTAAAAATTATGGACATTGGTATGTCCCTTTCCGCAGCACTTATATAATGAATATAGTGATTTAAGTTAAATAGGAAGATTTTAATATAAATATTTCAGGCATAAAGCAGAATACAGTAATAAAACTGAGTGAGTCTATGCCTTATAGTGTAAGTTAATATGATAGCATATATGATTGTAATCCGTTCATAATTTCCCCAAATAACAAATAGTAAATTCATGGCAATCGTTTTTAATGTAAAGTTTTCTCCATATCTGAAAATATTTTCCCGTCTTTGAGCCTTGCAAATTGCGAAAGACTAAAAATTTTCGGAAATACCTGAACTTAGCGTTTCCTTATTAAAAGCGTTTTCTTTTCTCACAAAAATGTTGCATTTCTTCTGCCCTCTGTTCGGGCAGTCAAATTTGCGTGTTTTGTTCTCAAAATTTTATTTCAGGTTCATTTCTTCTTTTCTCAAAAGTATTCTACCCGGAACCCAACATTTTCTACCCTTCTCAAAACGTAAGAGTGAGAGTTGCCCTACGGATTCATCGTTTCTGTTAGATATTTTTTAATAAAAATTTTCTACTAAATATAATGGATTGGTTAGCTTTGTTAAGCTCAATAATGGAAATTGCGAATTAGTTTCATTAATCCTCAACCTTATCTGAGAATGAAATTGAGATGCTGATTATTGGAAGAGATTTCTTACCGAGCGAAAAGATTCGTAGAAGACTTTGTAAACGCTTACTCAGGGTCAGAGGTAAAAGAAAAAGTGTTAAATAAGAAAAATGTTTTGATTATATTCGTAAATTACAGTTTTTTTAGTTTTACCAGGAATTACGAAAAGAAAGACCAGCAATTTTCTATTCAAATGATTTTCCTATATGAACGGAAAGAATCGAACAGCTGATCCATGATTGGGTGACGTTTTTTTTTTTGTTTTCTTTTTTTTTTTATCATGTAAAAAATGCAACATTTTTACAGTGTATAATGAGCATTTATATAATATTGTCATATGAGGTAATATTTTCATCGAGAAAAAAAAAACGCTATTAGTCTTCGTCGGTTCTTGTAAATTGTTGTCTCTGGATCTTGCTATGCCTTGTGATGTAAATATCGCCGTTTTGAACCGTTCAACTTGACCATTGGTCTGACTTTCATATGGGGAAACAGTACAGTCTTCTATAGTATTCTATTCATCTTTCATCATGAACTATAATGAAGCTGAATTTAGTAATTTAATTTATTTATTTAGCTAATATAATAGCTCGGCTTTTGAACTTTTTGTGAATTTATTTCCGCTTCTCTCCTCTCCTATTCTCTCCAATATGTCGAAAGTGGAGTTAGTATTTTATTTATTACGGTATTTTAATTTTTATTATTGCTGAAATGCAATGGATAAAAATGTTTAATTATACCCATCATAATCTCTTTGGTGTGAAGGAAATAAGCACCTATTCTTCATATTCAGCTTCTGCAATTATATGTCGATGAACTGTTCGAAATATAAATTTGAATTGGTGGGAGAATATCTTACATTGTTTTAAAAATATTTTTCGAATACATTTATTGGTACTTTCGTACGCGGCATTAAATTATGGTTTGCACTTTTATCGCTGCGAATCGTAAGCGTAAGAGAATTTTGCTATTTGCATATATAAGTGGCTAATGATCTGTGCTGATTTTCACTTTTACCCTCTTGTCTCAATAAAGCAGCATAAGTCATTTTCATCCGATCAAGGGGTATTATGACACCAAAGCAGTGTTATCGCACGGCATCGCGGACAATTTTTAGTAATAGCTTAGTTTTCTATATAATTGCGCGATTATTTTTTTCTAATGTTTAAATATTTAAATATTTTCATTATTATCAATTTTATACCCTCGCAACATGTTGCAACATAGTTTTATTCACTTAACGGCTGTTTGTAACACCTGAAACCAAATAATCAGGATGAAGGGCCGAGTTGAAATCCGAGTGACTGTCTGCCTAATCGAAGGACTATAAAGTACTATAACTAAGCAACACAAATATAAAACATGTTAATTAGTACAGAGGATCAAATTAGGGCAGGGCATTTGTGGGTAGAAAATTTTGTAAAAACGGAACTGGCACCGCCCCCTATTAGGTTTCTCACAAACCATTAAATCTATATCAACAAAACTTGCTCAGAACAGGCCATTCTACTACCTTCACGTATATTGGACAAATAAATGGAATCGGATAATAACCACGCCCACCGTACATATAAAGGCTATGTTAGAAACTACTAAAAGTGCGTTAACTCGCTTAAGGAACACATCAGAAACATAAAATTCTATACGATGTGTGTGCCCACTTTTGTGTGAATATCCCATATCTCAAGAACACCTCAACCAAATTCAACAAAAATTGGTACATAACATTATATTTTCATTCTTATAATTATCGGATAACAGCCACGCCTATTTCTCATATAACATATTTTTAAATTTCATATGATCCTTTCACTTTAAAGTACGTAAATCAAACATCAATTAAGATATTGGAATAAAGCTTTGCACAAATAGTGCGTTCAAGATATGCCATCTCAAGTTTAAGAATAGTCCAACCCGGCAAATAATTTTTCAAGCCCCAGATACATAATACAGGGACCTACAGGTGCCTACATCTATGCATGTGCCTATTTTTACCGAAAATGCCGGTAAGACTGTAAGATATCGTAATGAAATTCGAGGTTTATCTTTCCATGATAATAGTGTCAATCTGCTATAAAAAATGGGGAAATCGGATATATAATTCCCCTAGCCCCCATATAGCTAATACAAAAAAAAATTCAACCTTCCAGTAGATTTTATACCAGAGTTATTTCTGTGAAATTCAGAGAGCGTTCCTTTCTGATAAGTAAAATAAGAATTTCAAACATCCGGTTGGCTTTATACGCAAGATATGTAAGACCAATATGTAAGATATCTTAGCAAAATTAAGTGAACGTATAATATTGGATACACCATAGTTTAATGCCGAAAATGTGTGAAATCGGTCTACGAATTATCACAGCTCCCATTTACTACATGTAACCATTTTTCTTACTTTAGCAGACTCTACGCCGAATATGCCGGTCAGTGAGTGAGTTATCTTCATAAAATTGTGGGGAAACATGATCTCTAGTGTAGCTAAGTAATGCCAAAAGTCAATATTTGTAATATTTTTATGAAATTAAATGGCTTGCCGCTAAGTATGAATGAAATCGGTCTAGACCACCTAATCGGTCTAAGCCCCTTAATCCTAAAATAATGATTTCCGTTTTCTGGTTAACTTTTTCCTCATATACTTAAGATATTTAACTAAGCCACACATAAGCTAAGTTTATATCGCTTATATCTCATTTGAGATAATTTCGCAGATTTAAACATATATACATATGTATATATATGTTTAAATATCTCGGACACGAAGCATGGTATAGTAACGATAGTATGTGAATCTATGACCTGCAATATAAGTTAATAAGATATCAAATATGATTGTCATTTGCATTACAATTGCATCGAATAACAAATGTTGAATCCATTTGCAACATTTTTATACCCTAGCAACATGCTGCTAGAGAGTATATTAGTTTTGTTCACCTCACGGTTGTTTTTAACACCTAGAACTAATCGAGTCAGATACAGACATATATATATATATATATAAATGAGCAGGATGAAAAGGCGAGTTAAAATCCGAGTGACTGTCCCTCCGTCCGTGCAAGCGATAACTCGAGTAAAAATTAATATATCTTGATGAAACTTGGTGCACTGTTCTGTGTCACCATAAAACGGTTGGTATTGCAGATGGGCGTAATTTGACATCAGCCACGCCCACAAAATGCCATTAATCGAAAACCGATAATGCGCTATAACTGAGCAGAAAATTAAGATACAAACTTGTTATTTGGTATAGAGGATTCTACTAAGGCAGGGCATCCTATGGAAAAAAATTTTGTGAAAGTGGGTGAGGCCCCTCCCCCCAAAAGGTTTAATACATATATCTCCGAAACCGTTTAATCAATATCAATCAAACTTGCTATGAGTAAGTTTTTCTAGCATCTCCTCATATACTGAGAAAATAAGTGAAATCGGAAAATATACGCCCACCTCCCATACAAAGATTATGTTGAAAACTACTAAAAACGCTCTGAAAGAACAGGACAGAAATATAAAAGCTTACAGAAAATATGATATGGAAGGGTTGCATAGGAATTCGTGTAAAGTTTTGGTGATGGGTGTCGCATCAACCTCTTTTAGGGAAGTCCCATATCTCAAGAACGCCTTAAGCGATTCCACCAAATTTGGTATGTGACATTATATTTGCATTCTTATATCACATTGTGAAAATAGATGAAATCGGATAAAAAGCACGCCTACTTCTCACATAACTCAATTTCAAGTTTCATCTGATACTTTCACTTTGAAGTAGATAAATCCAGGATCAATTAAGATATTGGAATGAAAATTTACATGAATAGTACATTCGAGATATGCCAACTCATGCGTAAAAATAGTCGAAATCAGCAAATAACTTTTCAAGTCACCAGATACCCAATATATGGACCTCAGTATCCCTATCTGGCTTTTTACCGAAAATATGAGTAAATCTGTATAATGAAATTAGAGGATTATCTTTCCATGAAAATAATGTGATATGGTGTCAAAAATGTAGAAATTCCGGTGAACACTTCCATTAGCCCCCATATATCTAATATAAAGATTTCAACTTTCCGGTAGACTTTATACCATATATATCGGTAAATCTGTAAGATATCGTAAGGAAGTTGGAGGATTATCTTTCCATAACAATAATGTGATCTGCTGTCAAAAATGGAGAATTCACTAATATACTTGAATAATGAAAAGAGTTAATGTGGTCAGTGCAGATCTTCCTCTATCCAAACAATGTCCGATATAAGAATTACCGACTTTCCATTTGACTTTAAACCGTTTATGTTGGTCAACATGTGTGATATTTTAATGAAATTAAGTAGATATGTTTTCTTAAACACGGTGTGAATTCGCGCTAAATGTGAGAGAAATCGGTCTAGACTATGGTCTAAGCCCCTTATTCTATATGTAATGATTTGCTTTTCTCTGGTTGACTTTTTCCCCATATATCTAATATATTCATTAAACCACTTTGGTTGAGTTTATATCGCATATATCACTTTTGAGTTTATTCGATAGATTTTACTATAAATATCTCTGACACGAAGCAAAATATAGCAATGAAAGTACGTGAGTCTATGACCTGTAATATAAGTTAATAAGATACCAGATATGATTGCAGTCCATTGACAATTTCGTCGAATAATGAATGTTTAATTCTTCCGCAACATTTAATATAAAGTTATGCCAGCTCCTGAAGGCATATCCCCGCCTCTGATCCTTGCAGATGGCGAGAGTATAAAATGTCCGGTTACACCTGAAATTAGCCTTTCCTTACTTGTTTAATATAAACTTTGGTCAACACCTGAAAATATACACCGGCTTCAAAATTTTAAAATTGCGAGAGTATAAAAGGTTCGGCTACACCCGAACTTAGTGCTGCCGTACTTGTTTAATATAAGCTTTTGTCAGCACGTGGAAGTACACGTATTTCCCCGCTTCTGATGTATGGTAATGCTCAACAAAATTAAATGAGAATATTTCGATTAGTATTATGTCATTCCGTAATAAAAGTTATGGCTGTTGTACCTTCCCACAACACTAATATCATGAATATAGATGATTTATCATAGTTAGATTGACTTTATGAGCACATAACCTACTGAAAGTCAATATTATGCCAAATATGATTTCAATCCATTCAAAATAATATATGTTGAATTTTTACAAAACACTTTTTAATATAAAGGTATGCCAACACCTGAAAACATTTCCCGCAGTTGATCCTTGCAAAGTACGACCTTACTTGTTAACAGCAACCAATGACACAAAAAAATTAATACCTTTTCGTGCATTACTTTTAGCTTGTTGAACATTTATTAGCTCGCCAATGATCCGTGGACTGCTGACGAACACTTTCCAATTAACACAACAAGAAGAAGGCATAGGAGTCAACTTTTGCGATCTGGGTGGCCAGCTAAAATCATCACTTTGTTATATCAGGGGACCACCTAATCTTTATTGCCGAGGCTGAATAAAAATAATCGCCAAGACCAACAACCCATCGGTATCGATTTCCGTTGGTTGCTTCGCTTGGTTTGAAAAAAATAGGGCGAAATGCTCTAACACTAGCAAATTCGGGCCCACCGATTCACTTTTTGTTCACGCAATTGCGTTTCATGAATCTCTAGTTGATTTTCTGTATCCCAAATTAAGCAGTTTTTCAATGTAAGTGTTATTGTTACAAATATGTTGAATTGAGATTTCCAAAATATGTCTCATCTACACAAATGGATACTAAATTTTACCATTTATCCATATTTACACAGCGACATGAAAGATGGCTCTCCAGTATTCCTACAATGAACTGATATTGTCATTGAGACGGTTAAATCTAATACCAAAAAAAATTTCAGGATATGCAAATGGAGGCAGTTGATCCCACCTTGAAATATTTGAAAGAAAATTGCTAACAAACATAAAACATTCCTCAAAATAACCATTCCTTACCGATTTGTTAAAAAATAAATTAGGAAAAGTCGAATGTTTCATAATCGAATTGATTGACAATTGAAACTGCAAGGAAACAATCTGGAAAGAAATGGCAATGCTATGGGTCTGGCGCCCGGTTGCAATGCAACTCCACACTGAACTGTACCGCCCCATACAGTTCTACCCGCATTCAGGTGTTAAACCACAGCCACCACGATACTCCCCGAAGGGCCTACCGCAATGAGCAGGATGGAGCGACAAGCAACTCCACCGGACTCCTGCTCACCGTGGCACCAGATTATAGTCTCCGGTCAGACCTTGTAGCCTAAAGGCTACTACCAGTTGAGTTACCCATTGATCTCGACTGGTGGCATTTGTAGCTTGAACTACAATGCCGCTTTAAGTGTGTGCATAATACATTTAAAGTGATATAAACTATTTCTGATATGGCTAAGCCTATTTTTTGAGCAAAGTCTATTTCAAATGCAGTGCATTTTGTGGATTTCAGTCGCCTCTTACGACAGGCATGCCTTACCGCGGGTTATTCTTATCCCCCGACCCACAGGGGGATGACAACAAACAGAAAAATTTGTTCCAATGATTTTCCGAAATAATGTATATATTTTATAAATGATTACCTTGATTTACCTCTCTTCCGGTATCACGCCAACGCCAAATGGGTAGACTTGTTGTTATAAACACACTATATAAAATATAAATTTTTGCAAATACCTGAGAATTTCCTTTTTGATCCTTGCAAATTTTGAGCGAATAAAATGTTCGGATAGCCATTTCTTACTCGCTTAGTATAAAGTTTTGACAACACCTGAAAATATGCCTCCGACTTTGATCTTAGAAAATTGCGAGGGTATAAAATGTTCAGTTACATCCGAACTTAACCCTTATTTACTTGTTTTTGTGTTTAATTTAAACTACCCACCTAGCTGTACTTAAATAAAACGATGCTACTTTTATGAAAAAAATATATTTTCGAGACCTACCCTTCTATGAATCTTATTTTAACACTAATTATTAAATTTTAACCGTTAAAATCTAACCATAATTTGTCGTTTCTGAAACGTGACCAAACATTGCAGTGTCCCACAGTTGTAAGACACGAATCTTACTGTCAGAAGTGAGTGAGTGTAGTTACTGGTTTTTGATTTATAAATGGACAAGTAAAAGAATCTGATACTATTTATATAGTGTTATATGGGAAGTAGTCGTGATTGTAGTCGATTTCACCTAGTCGTTTTTCCAAGTGGGCCTATTGTGCAAGTTTTATACCGATACACATGCATATCTAACATACTATCTTCACGTTCAATTTTATGCTACTGACACGTAGCCTATGACTGACAGATTCTAGTTATGGAACTTTTAGTATTTTTCAACATTTCCTTTGTATGGGGGGCGAGCGTGGTTATTATCCGATTTCTCCCATTCTCACACTGAACACATTGTGCCATGAAATATTAGGACGACTCTCGCTTTAGAAATATTTTTCAACGGCAGATGTCATTCTCTGCTGGTATCCTCAGTACCAAATTCAAGTTTTGTAAATTGCTGTGCAACTTGGTTATAGTACTTTATATTTTTTCTATTAACGGCATTTTGTGGAAGTGGTAATAGCCCACTGCAATACGAATTTAGTGCATCAATTGCAATTTTATTTTGTTTCTTATTGACATGCACTACAGGTATTCAAATGTCCATATACTTACGTTGATGGAATTCGGGTTTAGCGTCTTTAAATTCGGATGCTGCGAAGGTGTCATAATTTGAACGCAATATAAAATAATAACGAAAATAAGGATTATCATACACATAATGCCACCTAACAAATTATGTTGAAAAATTCTCCACTTTTTGACTGAAATTATTTGCTAAAACCAATTCAATTAAAAAAATAAACTGAATATTTTATCAAAATTTTCAAACAAAATTGTTTTTATATTGCAGTTCGCAAATTTTGATTAAAAGTTTTTAATAAATAATTGCTAAAATAAAACAAACGAAATTAAAAATATATTCAACTAAATAAGCAAATTAATTATTTTCCAGAAGTTTCTTATGGTTTTTAGAAAAAAAAATAATAATTTTTGAAAGCTTGTTTGGATATCAATTTACTTCATAATATTATTAATGTAGTGTTGAATGTTTATTAAAGGCAAAACTATTTTATTGGAAAATGAAGATGGCATATCCAGCGCTCAAGAGCTTCTAACATTTCTGCCCGCCGAAAAATGGAAATTTTTGGATGCAAAACACGGAAATACTTTACAGAACCGCCTTGAATTGATTTCGCGCAACTACTACGAATCAATTGAAACACATCTCCCTTTTGAACACTTAGAAGAATTTGCAACGGAGCTATGCTCTATATCAATTAAAGAACAAGTGCAAAATGAAGATAATGAATCATATTCGATCGTCGAGGACGATCTAGTTCAACAAATGCAACATCTCGTTAAAGAGGATTGCTTTGGTTTAGATAATGACAAAGAGAGACAAAAGAAAAGTCTTGAAGAACATGTTATTTCGTTAATGTTTTATCTGCTGAAAAGCAAACAAACTACTTCTGATTCGGAAGACGAAATGTCTGTAGTTAATCATATTGATAACGACGAGTCTCTTATTGGCGATTCTTTAGTCATTGGCCAATTGTCATATGAGGAATACCAAAATGAAGAATTTGTCAATGCATTAATTACGAAAACTCCTTTTAAACGCCATTTTACTTTAGCATCAGATATTTCGGAACCTCTTTTAGAATGTGAAATTTCACATTGTGACTTATTACAAATCCATAAATATAATAATATAAAAGATCAAAACAGCCTAAATTTTGACGAAAATATGGCCGAAAATATTAGACTAAAAATGCTTGCATCTTCATTATCTGAAGCTGAATCAAATATATTAGAAGTTGACATGTGGAACCAAATAATTTCCAATAATAAGAGAACTGAGGTATTGTGCTTCAATGTGAGCACAACATTAACAGATACAGCTGGTACTTCAAGTGACACTGATTCAACAATAATTGTCGATGTAGCTAAACTAACCAAGGAAAATGAAATACATGAAATCAAAACAGAAAATGTTCGAATTAATGAAATCGAGTGTGAGGACCGAGCGAGGAGTGCAGCACGTCGTATGACTTTCCAGAGAGGTAATGTTTTGCGGATTGATTCGACACCTGACGAGAAACTTTTTCTTGATTCAGAAGATGAACAACAGAGCATATTCAAACGAAAATCTGAATTTTATTCAAAGGGTTAGTATAGATTTTAGTAATAAAATATTTATCGTTTTACTTATGCGAAGTTGTTTGAGTGGAGGCTATTGCTTTCAAAAATTAACATTAGCAATATCTCTTTTTCGTGTATTTGGCGTATTAAATATAAAAGTATCCGCAAGTAAATGTGTGAAGGGGAGAATTTCTTCAAGTATATATAGGTAGAGTACGCGAATGCGTGCTTAGTTAATTTTCTTGGCTTAGTGGGTACTTGATTTAAAAACACAAAAGGTAATATTTTATAATAATACGTATTCCGCTAATTCAATTTATTTGATTTGTGATGCTAACATCGCTTCGGTTTTAAAAAGATAGCATAAATTTACACCTATTTCGGAAGGTTACTGGATTATAGTTGCCGGTGCACTTGCGTGGGATACTATATTAGGATTTTACTTTACGGAAGACTACTAAAGCCAGTGTACTTGAAAACACAGACAACAATCCTGAGTTTATATTATTGGGAAGCACTGTTCAAAGTATTTAGCATTGTTAAAATTTGTAACATAAATCGTAAAATGAAACATCAAGAAATAGAACACAATGATGTTCATTAGAATTAGAATCGTTTCGTTCATTTGAATTAATTTGTACCTTCGCCGTGAAATAACCAAATTCCTGTGCGTTAAATTGCTGTTTTACAAGTTGATTAACATTGACGGTTTTAAAGAATTTTAAAAATTAATTGCTAACTGTCCATTTATAGAGATCGTTTAGACACAATTATGAAAATCATAAATATTAATTTAATTAATATTTCAATATAGACAACGTAAATTCTTAAAAAAATATTTCATATCAAAAAAGTTTGAAAGCAAGTATTACTTGAAAAATTCATAAGGTGTTTAGAGAGCAAGGAATTTTTTGAAAATCCATGTTGACAAATTGTGCAGTTAATAACGTTCGTAAATAAATAAAAGATAAAGTATACCTTCTGTCTTTGAGGATATTCGACATATTTAAACTCAAAAATTTGCAAAATAGTTTAAAAAAAACTACCCAAGATCAGCCGACTCAATTGGCTGCGATAGGTAGTCGATATCCACTCGTAAAGTAAATTTTGGTAAAGTGTTGTCGAACGGCAACTATAATCATGCTATTCTAGACACACAATAAGGGTATTACTCTTTAAACCCGTGTATCAATAATAACCTCTTTGCATGGAACTTGAAGGCATTCACAATTTGAAGAAATTGCGATTGGATTATAATAATATTTGGTATCTCATTAACTTATATTATTGGTGTATATTCACTTAGTTTCATTACTGCATTTTGCTTCGTGTCCGAAATCTTTATATCAAAATCAACCAAATTAACTTAAATGAGATTATATCGCAACCAAAAGAGCTAAACTTAATATATTGGGTATATTAGAAAAAGATGAACCAGAGAATCGGAAATCATTATATTAGAGATATGGAGTTTAGACCAAGGTCTGGACCAATTTCATTCATATTCAGCGCTCAACCACCTATTGTTTATGCTTTATGCCACTTCATTTCATTAAAATGTCACATATTGACCAATAAAATAGGTTTAAAGTCAGGTGGAAAACCAGAAATCACAACATCAGGTTTGAAGTCAGCTTTAAATCAGGAAATACCTATATTGGGTATATTGGGGCTAAGGGAAGGCCTAGACTGATTGTAGAAAATTTTGGCATTCCACAAGTATATTTGGGGATATGTCTCTACGCAATTTTATGAACATAACATCAATTAATCATATATTGAGTATATGGCAGCATATATAGCATATCCTGTTTTATACGTTCATTTAATTTTGTCGATTGACCGTTATATACAGTATAAAACCAACTGGAAGTTTGAAAATCCTTATATTAGGTATATGGAAGCTAAGGAAAGTATTTGCCCGAATTTTCCCATTTTGGACACAAAAGCAAAATATTATCAGACAAAGTCTTATATTGGCTGTGAAGTTTAATCCTTCTCACATTTTTCTTCAACGAGTTAGCCCAATTTAAGTAGTTTTCAACGTAACCTTTGTATGGGAGGTGGTTATAATCCGATTTCACGTATTTTCATACTGTTTGCGGAGGTGTTAAAAGGATTTATCCTCAGCAAGGTTGGTGAATATAGCTTTGGTGATTTGATAGATATGTAAATTAAACATGCCAAGGTGTAGGCCCACTTTTTAAAAATGTTCAATCCACAGATGTCGTATTGGGCTTCCTTGTACCGGACTCCTTCATGCTAGTGTTGAGTTGAGTTAATGGAACTTGAGGACAAACATAAATTTCAGGATTTGTTATTATTTGAGAACTTTAGGGAAGTCCGACTACACCCATCTGGCATACCAAATCGTCATCCTGATCATTTATATGTAATATATAACTCCATATCTCTATTAGTTTCGGTGTTACAAGCAACCCTCAAGTACACAAAACTAATATACTGTGTTGTGATATGTTGCGAGAGTATATCAAGAACTATATATAAAAACTGTTGAAGTATGTCGACGAATGGGGCCAACTTCCGGTTAAAAGAAAAACACTTCGTTTTAGTTTAAATAAATTCAATACTAGTTAAATATTAAAGGTATAATTGTAGGTTGGATACATTGATAGGTGTGCGTTTGTGTGCGAACATTATTGATTAATTGTGTTTTTTATTGTCGGGTATGTGTGTTAGTGAACTTACAATATATTGACCTGCTTTGGGTTGGATTAATTACTTCGGGAAAGTATTTACGTTGAGTGCATCCGTGTATATCTGCGAACTTGTGTTGTTTTTAGTTTGTTGATTGTTGTATTTTTCATCTTTGTTCACTTCGATTGCACCTTTATTTGCGGGGGATGAGTTCTTTTTTTTTTGTGTTGTACTCTTCTTACCTTAAGATCTGTGCGTGATGAAAACTTGGTATGGTTGTTTTTCCTCTGAATTACGCCTCTTTTACATGTGAAATGAGTAATGAAGAGGAGTATTTGCTTAGCTTAAACAGCCCGGCCGTTTTGCAGTGTCTGCGAAATAAATTTGGATTAATTAGATGTGCAAATTTATAAATTTCAATGTGAGTAATTAAAGTAAATTTCAGAAATATACTTAGGCGTGTTGGTTATTATATGGTGCCAGTTAGGGTCCAGCCGACAGTTGTATTCTGCGCTCCCACTGTGGCTAGGTGAAACAATCCTCTTCGGATGTGTGGATAAATATCTGCTCCAATTTCCAACATTAACATTTCTTTGGTGCAAAACTGAGGATAAAACCATAGGGTTTTTGGGCATTCTATACGAAAATTATCATCTTTATTTGAGCCAATTTATATGCTACCATGTTTTGATACCAATGCTATCAGTTCGCTTTCCACACGAATAGTGAGTAGAGTTGCTTGGAAACGCCGAATGCGTCGAGACATTGTTTCGTTATCCGACGTTGGTGTGATTTTGCGGATTGCGCTACGGGACTGTATGGTAGACATAGAATTATTGCGTAGAGTTCTGGGTGGAAGCTTTCAAGTAACTTATTGACCAAACCTTGAGCGGTATGGATCCGGTATAAACCACTCGTGTTTTGTCATCCAAGCCGAGAAGAACTTCAGCCTAATTTCCACTCGCTTGGTGAAACGTTTTCATTCGTTATGACGATTAATTCGTCGACTTCAGCATTACGTTAGGGATATTTCCATTTATATCGTGTATGGAGTTCCCTAAGGTATTCTTTTTCCATCTTTTACAAAAATGCTGATAGAGTATTTCTAATTTCTGACATCTGTTAATGATGCGTAAACTTGTATCTTCTGAATTGAGCTCGGCAGGGTTTAATAATGCGGCTAATAACTAGAAGCAAGTATTCTAGAGTTAATACTTACAATTTTGATGAGTCATCACTAATTTTTATTGCTCAAACAACTTTCGATGCGTGTTAATAAGGTAGCAAACTTTTCAAATGTGAATTTCTGTTCTTTTGAGATCTCTTTTAAATGGGTATTTAAACTTTTTATGCCTTCTTCCCATAATCCGCCTGCATGTGCGAAGCTCCAGGTGGGATGAAGTGTCATGAGATATCTTGTTGACTATGTAGTGTTGCACCTTAAGCTCGAAGTCTTTCTAGGAATTTCCACCGATATTTATTCAGTAGCTTCGAAGCTCCTACGAAGTTTTTTCCTTCATCGAGAATGCGTGTGTAATGAGATCGCCAAACCGATTCGAGATGTATTGCTTTAGTTGCTTCGTGCTTGTTGCTTTATTGCTCTTCCAATGTAGTTTTCAATGTTATAGGGACTGGCGAAATCGATACTGTCTTAGTAAATATCCGAGTTAGGATTGTCCTCTCATTCGGGGGAGCTGCCCTTATTTGGGGCTCTTATTTTTTATTGAGCCTTTTTGAGTTTGATACAGGTTTTGCATTAATGAATACCTATTTTAATCTACACCTTTAATTTGGGTATCCAAAATTCTGTTCTTAAGAATTGAAAAAAATTGTTGATTTCCGCCGTGCAGTGTTGTTAAGTGGGTAAATTGGGTTAATTATTTGCATATACGACTATTATAGGGTAGCAGAATTGCGTGCGTTCTTTATATGATAATGCCTAACTCCATCAATCCACATGACTCCCTTAAGTTCAATGAACGAATTTAATGACAATAATGAACTTTTCAAGTGTATTTAGGTTTTATTGGTCAAGAAATCATAATGTTTTCGAAAATGTAGTTTTTGGGTCTGAAGGACTAACTTCATTCCTGTTATTTTGAACTCTTCTGGGTGATCTCTTGGTTTGAGTAGTCAGTATTTCGTCCCCTTGGTGACACTAATAGCTTTGAGAAGTGAGAAAAACTTTCGAGAATATGTACTTGGGTTGTTAACGCAAACATCTTAACGGTTTTGAATTCCAGGATTCTGCTGTAGAATTTTCCACGTTGTAACCATTCGGGTCTTTGCAACCAGAGGTTGTAATTCAAGAGTTTGATAGGTGCACATCCCCGCTTGTCGAGTCTACGGAATCGTGTTGACTTTCGACGTGGTGCCAATTATCGACTACGACTTTCTCGGTAATCGCGGAGACTTGGTGAGAAACGCAAGTGGTCCATGGGCACGGTGATTTGTTTAACCAAGCGAGAAGCGATGGTCTGTCCAAAAATAACTTTTGTATTGGATTGGATTTAGTTGGGACAGAGTGGAGTCAGCAAAGTTAGAAGGGGAACATTTCTGCAGAGTTTCAATCTGGAGAGGGACACGATCTTAATATGAGCAACACTTTTTATCGATACTAAGAGAGTTGTCCATATTACGTGACCTTTTAAGACTCGTATATGGAGCGCTGCGACATATGCTTTCTGTGAAGCATCGGTGAAATTGTGAAATTCGTTGATGGCTAATGGGATGGCTAAATAACCCCTGCCGGGTGAAACAATTTGGATATGACGATAAGACTTCATGCTTGGTGTATGCAGAAATACGTAGCCTTTCTAAAAAAAAAAGGAGACTTTTCCAGTATATTTTTAATGCGGACATTCGAAATGCGAAATAATCGTAGACCCCGATTATACTCAGTTCCAAATAATCCTCTTTAGACCATCCTCCTCTTTTATAGACCTCTATAGTTCTCTAATAGAAGACACTATAGAAAACTTCGAACTGCATCCGGCTACGTTCGGTATAAATTATGAACCATACCTATCAAAACCTCATGAAACTAGCTGATATGAGAAAAAGAACCCCACCCATTAGCAGCCAAAATTCTTCCCTAAGAAATGTATGCAGACGACATCTAAAAGGAACTCACGACCTAACCACTGAAAAATCTGCACAAGATGAATTAATTTCTGTTCTGGAATCTCCAGGATTCACCTTACGTAAATGGACCTCCAATCACCCACTTATAATAAAATGAATTCCATGGGATCTTCTCTTAGATAAAGACTAACTCAATCTTTCTGAATAGTAGTATTCGAAAACCCTTCGCATTCGTTGGAACTCAAAGAATAATTCTTTATTCTCCGATTGGAGAAGAGACTAGTAAAGTAGGACCTTTATGTAAGACGTAGTTAAATTGAACTTATATGATTTGAAGTGCGCAAGATGCAGTAAATAACACACCCAATTTTGTAGTTATATAGTCGGTTTTAATGACTGCATGCTGTGATAAATAATATCTGGTCGCCTTATCAGAAGTGTTCTTTTCGACTTTCTTCTTTTGTCCGAGTTCCAAATATTCAATAATCGCTTTATCATATTCGGCCTTTACTTTGGGCATCTTGAGGAAGGTTCATTCATTTCTGACGAATTGAGTTAACGGTATGCGTCTAGTGTGCCCAATATCAATGTTATTGGGTTCTACCATTTGATTTACTACATAGCACCCATCTAAATTACGATGGTTGGCTTTTTTGAAATTTTCCTCACAAATTTTATCCAATAATGAAATTGCGGATTCTTTTGGGATTTACTCCACCTCCTAGAAACGAAAAAGTAGACAGTCAGGGTTCATTTTATTGTGAGTTGATATCACGAATTTCGGGAGGGCTGGGTTATGGTTCCAAACAAATCCGAATTTTGTCTCTTGAACTTGAATTTTGTCTCCATCGAGTATAATATTTTGATAGATATCACTACCAATTAGTATGTCATTGGGCCACGGTTTGTGAAAATGAGTGTCTGCTGAATTGAATCCAAAATTCTTAAGACAAAGCTTTGGGTCTGTTGGGTATGAGGGTAAATTATCGGTTAGGCTATTCAGCAAATGATTGTGTCAATATCCTGCAAATTGTGTTTAAGGGTGAACAAAGCGTGATTCCACAAATCCACGTTTGTGTTGCTACTCCAGTCACTTCGGCTGATATAGAGTGAGTGAGTGAAGCCTTTGAGATACAAATGTGCCTTCTGATCCTGAGACTCTTGATTTTTCTGCTAGGGATCCAGGTTGGAGGCTGGATTCTCTGTATATCAGAGTATTGTGACTTTTGTGACACTTGGGTAAGAGTAATTACACATGCAGTTTTGTAGCTGTGCGATATTACTTAGCAGTTATAGCAATATCCATATTGTTTAATTGTGGATTTTGAGAAATTTTGCAAAGCTTGTAACTTTCTGTCTCGGAATGATGTTGAAAAAAGTGGAGTTAAAACTTTTTTAAATTATTTGAAGGCCCAGCTATTTTGGTTTCCGATACGTTAACATGTTTTTTTTTCAAAAAGTGAAAATCTCATTTCGTCTGCTTTTTTAACTGTCAAGGTGGGGCGAGTGCAGTTTTGCTACTGAAACCTTGAAATTTTCTACTCGAGAAACTGTAAAAATTTTATCAAGTATAGGGCATAGGATATACTATCTGCTAAGCTATATTTGAAGGCTTCTAAAATTTCTTTAGCTAGTTTACTACAAAGATGTAACAATATGGGTTACAAATTTTCGTATCAATCTCAAGATTAGTTAGGTTAATTCAAACATTAATAACCGTTCTTTGCAGGGTTTTAATAGTACAGCCTGTTTCTTGAATCACTTGGGATATATTCAAAAGGGTCTTGAATTGAGCGTTTAGCTGCATTCCATATACCTGAATAACCCTTTGCTAGTTAAGGGTGCGTTTTTAGTTCTTACTATGCCTCGAGTCTCTTCAATAAGTTGAAGAACTTTTTCAACATTACTTATACTTGGGTTACAGATATACATAATTTTTCATATCTATCTTTCACTTTATTAAAACCGCTGGTTTCATTAGTATTGCGAGGAAATCTCCGAATAGCATCATATGGTTGTTTTGCTTTATCGTAAAGCGAATATAGTTAAATTTTTTTAATTTCTAGATTGTAAACCGATTCATCTTCACTTCGGGTTTGGCGATGATCTTTCACGAATCCAAATAAATCAATTGTTGTAATTTTTAAATCTTCCATTTCGATAGTTTGGATAAGAGTTTTAAGAAAGGAGGTGATTTGAGAAAGAAAAATCCATAAAGTCGAGTAGAGTTAACGAAAATTTTAAATAAAAGAAATTTTTAAATTTTCCGTTTTTTTTGACTTGTTTGCCTTCTTGATGAACAATGGTTAGAAATTTTTATGAAAGTATTTATTTTTCTAATATGCACGAAATATAACAATAAAATCCTTCAACAAAAATTTTGCGGGGTTATAACAATTTTTCCTATTGGGTCCCATTTTTGATTTACTGCGATCCGCTATTAGTTTTTGCTACCAACAAAGCATATTCGAATTGGCTCGCTATTCGTATATATTTATATGAATGAGTGCGGGTGTACATATTTATTTATATTTAAATTGTTTTAACAAGAAGAGTGGAATAGCCGAAAGTAAAATTATTAAATGTTACTTATTGCACATTTTCTGTTGGGTACATACATGTAAATATATAATTAAATAGTGTAAAACAAAATTTGTCAATCTCAACAATCTCAATAATGGTAAAATTTAATATAATTGTTTAAGGTTTGTTTTTTAACAATTTTGATTTTCACTTTAAATATTTATGAAAAATCAAGTGTGAGTTGCACTTACATTTTTTCCGCTTTAAAATAATTTCGGGTATTTTATTGGCAATACAATGAAAATAATGGCGCTGTTGATAGAATTCCTACCAAGAAATGTTCTTAAAATTCTTAATTCTTTCTTATTGGCTCGAAGGACCAAAATAGTCAGTGTGTGTCGAAGAACTATTCCGATTACGGTTAAAAGAAAAACGCTTCGTTTTAGTTTAATGTCGAGGGATTAGTGTATCTCTGCGAACTTCGGTTTTTTTTTTGGTTTCTTGATTTTTGTATATTTCACCTTTTTCCACTTTTATTGCAACTTTATTTAAGCGGAATGGGTTTTTTTTCGTGTTCTACTCGTCTTAGATTCTTAAGATCTGTGTGTGATGTGAAATTGGTACGGTTGTTTTTCCTCCGCATTACGCCTCTATTACTTTTTTGAAGCGTGTGAGAGAAAAGCAGAGCAGTTTGATTTAAACAAAAATTAGAAACAAAGTTATTAATACAGAATATATGAGTAATTTAGGAAGACTTTCAACGTTCAATCTCTATAACCGAAAATAAACTTGTAGTAATTTAAAACCTACACTGGGTATTGGACCGAACCAAGTTTTTCAGGAGATTAAAGTAAGTAAAAGGCAATTTATCCTTTGAATTTCCAAATCAAATTTACTGAAAAAACATTATTGTTAGCTATATTATATTAGTTATTAAGAAAGTAAGTATGTGGGCATAATCCTGGAATTTTATTATTATTTTAATGGTATATAACGTTTTTCGGTGATGATTATATAACAGATGCTATAAGCGATCAAAACCGGATCTTTGAATTTTATTCTCTTTTCTCCTGGTATATATATTTGCAGACGTTCTGTACAAAACTTCGAAAAAGATTTTTAAAACAAAAGTTAATATTTTTTATGAGAATTAAGTTGACGAATTGTTTGAATAGTAACGGGTTTCTTTATCTTCACCATCAATATCATGCTCGTCATCAAGTTCGGCCTTATCCTAGTTTTCTATTACGATTTCTGCACACCAAAAAACATATTATATATATCTCTTTTAGCGGACCTTCAATGGAAAGCAATTTGATAAAAATGTTCTCCTAGTTCTTCAAATTTATGCTAAGATGGGAATGCCAAAGAAATGTAACTTTAGTATCAGAATATTTACATATTAACAAAGAATTGCAGGATGGTATTTGCCAATAAAGTTAGTAGTAACTATCCTTAATCCATTCCAAGCAATCATACTATTAGCAAAATCTCCCCTTCCTAACATTTAGACAGTTAAATCTATCTGTAGTAATTAACACCTAACTCGACTAATTTCATACAACCACATATACTATTTTTATACTCTCACAACGTGTTCCAATATTACGGTTATTTGCAACATCTAAAACTAATCGAGATAGATATAGATTTATATACATAAATCAAAATGATCAGAATGTCGGTATGAATTGAATCAATCATAAATAAATCTTCAATAAAAATTTAGATATCTTGATGAAACTTGGTACACTTGGAGGAGTTGGCACTGCAGACGTGCGAAAGCGACCCTTTGCCAAGGTCCCAAAATACCGTTAAGCGAAAAATTATAATTCCTCTTACTAAGGCATAAAATAAGCTACAAAATGCAGATTTTGGTACAAGGGATCCCAGTAGAAAAGAGCATCTGTCGCTAAAAAAATTATTTAAAAAGGGGCGTCATTTCGTCCTCCAATAAGCTAAAGCTATATTTTTCACAACCTGCTACAGCTGTATGAACCGAACTCTGAGGACAATTTCTTTCTAGAGTTCCTTTATACAGTGCGAAAATGATCGAAATTGGAAAACACCTACGTCCACCATATACAAGGTTATATTCAAAACTACTTAAAGTGTTAAAAGCTTAGAATTTTTAAATAGTACACGAAAGATGGTATGGGAAGTCTGTAATTAATTCGGTATAGAAGTTGGACAATGCGCGTAGCACCGCCCACTTTTAGGTGAAATCTTATTTCTCAGGAATTACTTGATCGATTTGAAAGAAATTCATCATCTATGAAGTCATCGAAATAAATATTCGCAAAAAATGTATCAAGGTGTGGTGCCTTCCACTTGGAAAATCGGACCAAAACTTTTCGAGCCGCTGTAAGAGATCTTCTTGAAATCGAAATCGTTTCAGCAATTCCCCTAGCACCCATATACGTAATATAATGATTTTCATACTTCCTGATCCACACAAGTACTCTAGACAAAATCTTTCCACACAATTTTAATAAGATAACTCCCACTGACCGACATATGCGCTATACCTGGTAATGGAAGTAGGCGTGGTTGTAATCCGATTTCGACCATATTCGCAATGTGACAAATGAGTGTAAATATGTTGTTATGTACAAAATTTGATTGAAATCATTATTCTACTTCCCGAGATATGGGATTTCGTCTGAAGGTGACCCGGTTCATTTGAAGCCCTTATGTGCCATCCTGAATGTGAAATTCAATGCTTCTTACGTACTTATGTAGTTAGTTAACGTACTTTTAGCAGTTTTCAATACAACTGTTATATGGGGAGTAGACCTGGTTTTATCCCTATTTGATCACTTTTCACACCTTCTAAGGAGGTGCCGAAAAAATGTGTGCTCAATAAATCTGTTTAAAACAGTTTTAGTGGTTTGTTAGATATGAATATTAAACTAATTAAAGGGCGGGGCCGTGCCCACTTTTTAAAAATTTGCAACTTACATATACTCCTGGCTACTGTGATTCCCTTTATCAAAATTGTATGTCTTAATTAGGAGCTTAGACACAGCATTTTATAAGTTTTAGACTAACAGCATTTTGTGGGCGTGGTGGTAGTCCAATTAGGCCCATTTGCAATACCAACCTACTCAGAGTGCTAAAGAAAACGTTTGTACCAATTTTCATTAAGATATCGCGATTTCTATTTACGTTATCGATTACACGGATCGACGGACGGACTGATATTCATTCGGTATTGAACTCGCCTCGTCATCGTGATCATTTATATATGTGTGTTCAAAAAATAACGGGAATATTCTTCGACTGTGTTCTTCGACTTTAATGGCATAGGGCATCATGAATTCTTGCCTCAAGGTCAAACGGTTAATAAGGAGTACTATCTACAGGTTCAACGCCGTTTGCGTGAAGCAATCCGAAAAAAACACCCGGATTTGTGGAAAAACAATTCATGGCTTTTGCTCAATTCTGCTCACACTTGTGAATGTTGTGTTTGCGAATTCTTGGCCAAATAAAGAGAAAAAATAAAAATAAAAAAAATAAAAATAAAAATAAAAAAATAAAGAGAACTTTAAAGGGCCGTCGTTTTACAAATATAGATGACATTAAACGCGCTTCGCTAAAAGAGCCAAAGGTTACCATAAAAATCGAGTTTGAGAAGTGTTTTGGCGATTGGAAGAAGCACTGACATAAGTGCATAATATCGAATGGAGACTATTTTGAAGGCGACAACATTAATGTAGACGAATGAATAAATTTTTTATCAAAAAACTGAAACAAAATCTGATGAAAAATGTTAAGAATTCGATTAAACATGGAGATTACGTATTAATGTGCGTTTTGAAAGTTGTAAAAAATCCATCATTATAAATGTATTTAATGCAACTTAATGTCATAACCTATTCACTTTTACATTCTCGCAACATGTTGAGCAAAGCATAATAGTTTTGCTTATCTAACGGTTGTTTGTAACACCTAGTATGAAAATAGATGAATTCGGACTGTTCAAAGCTACTACTACAGATGGATTCAAAGCTACTGAAAGTACATTAACTCCCTCAATAAAATGGTAAGAATCATAGACAAGAAAGATGGTAGGGCAGGTCTGCATGTGAGGCGGTGTAAAAATTGCACAATGTATGTTCGTAGAACCACCCATTTTTTGATCAAATTCCATAACTCAGGGACTACTCTACCAATTTGAACCGAATTTGTAACAAAACAGGTCTTCGACTGCATTATGCCACGGTTTGAAAATATGCGAAATCGTAGCACCAATGAAGATATCGGAACAAAACTTTGAAAAATAATGCCTCCAAGGTGTGCCTACTCTCTTGATTGAAATGAATATACCTTTTTAATCTCACAGACATCGAATATGAAGAACTCGTTTTCCATGGCTGTCTTTATACCGAAAATATTAGCCAATTTGCGAGAGATAAAATCGATTTAGTGCTTCCCCTAGCCAACACATAATACAATATAATGATTTTTGAATTTTTGATTTCCTTTATATTATATTTATTGGACAATATGTAAGACATCTTAGCAAAATTAAATAACCGTATTGTTTTCGATGAAATTGGTTCACGAATTTACATATACAAAATATACTAATTTTCGACCTTCCTGATATGATATTCTAACGGAATTAAGTTTACATGTTTTCTTGACCACAATGTGGGTTCCCGTCAAAAATGAATGAAATTAGTCACATACTTAGTTTAAGGATTTCCGTCCCTATCTTCTTTTCTTTTGCCTAGCAGTCAACTGATATTTGAAATAAATTATGGGAACATGATATTTTAAGCACAGTGAACTTTGGTTTGGTGGTGGTGTTTTCGTCCTCCTACACCCAATATATTGAATTTCGGCCCTTTGACCGTCTTTTGAATACAAAAAAATTTAGAGAAGTTAAGTGAGTCCATGACAAATATTATATATTAATAACATACCAAATGTGATTTTAATCCATTCACAATTGCGTTGAATAACGAATATTAAATAAAATTAAAAAATGGTTAATTTTGAAATACCTGAAAATGGCTGAAAATATTTCCTCTCCTTTGATCCTTGCAAATTACGAGAGTATGAATTGTCGGATGTACCCGAACTTAGCCCTTCCTTAGTTGTTAATTATACTAATGATTTATTTATTCTTTTCAGATAATATATTAAAGTGGCTTTCAAGAAGACAAAATTCAATGCCAGTACAGATTGACTCAGAAATATTTCGTGTAATTCCAAAGCATATACGCAAGCGAATCAAAAGTGCGGACGGATATATAACTCAAAAACAAAGTTTCAAGGATTAAAGTAGCCATAAACGGCACAGTTGTGTTCTCGATTTGTGTGAAATCCTTTCGCCGTACACGACATACAAGTTCATTTTACATACGTTCCTTTCCATTTACATTCTTTAATTAGTAAACATTTATGAGAATCCAGTGTTTGCACTTCTTGTAATTCTTATATAAATTTATTAGAATATCACTTTTATATATTTGACTATATTTAAACAAGAACTTATTCCAATAAAATTTTTTAGTTTCCAATTTGACTTTCTATTTTCCAAATCAGCAAATGTGTGCAAAAAAGGCCGTACACGACAAATTTATATGCACACCGATATAACGTATTATAACGATAACGCATTATTTGGTATAGAGGATGCTAGTAGAACGGGGCATCTTTGGACAAAAATTTTGGAAAAAGTGGGTGGGGCTCCACCCCACCCCCTAATAAGTTTAATATATATACCTCCGAAACCGTTTAAGCTATATCAATCAAACTTGCTCCGAGTAAGTTTTTCTACCATCTCCTCACATATTGAGAAAATTAGTGAAATCGGATAATAACCACGCCCACCTCCCATACAAAGGTTATGTTGAAAACTACTAAAAGTGCGATAACCCGCTGAAGAAATACTCTAGAAACATCAAATCTGGCAAACAATAAAGTGTAAAGTTTTGGTTATGGGGGTGGCACCGCCCACTTGTGGGTGAAATGTCATATCCCAAGAATGCCTTAACCGATTTCACCAAAATTTGGTGCGTGACATCATATTTGTATTCTTATGTAACACTGTGAAAATGGATGAAATCGCATAAAAATCAAGCCTACTTCTCATATAACAAAATCTGATTGTTTCATCTCATACTTTCACTTTAAGGTAGATAAATCGATAATCAATTAAGATATTGGAATAAAACTTTTCACGAATCTCATGCGTAAAAATAGTCGAAATCGGATTATAACTTTTCAAGCCCCCGGGTACCCAATATATGGACCTCAGTGCCTATGATGATGTCTATTTCCTCAACGCCTATTTGACTTTTTATTGAAAATATCGGTAAATCTGTGAGATATTGTAATGAAATTGGAGCATTATCTTTACGTGATAATAGTGTACTCTGGTATAAAAAATGATGAAAATCAGGTAAATACTACCCCTAGCCCCCATATACCTAATACACGGATTTTCAACCTTCCGGTAGACTTTATACCATATATAACGGTAAGTTGCTTGGAAACGCCGAATGCGTCGAGACATTGTTTCGTTATCCGACGTTGGTGTGATTTTGCGGGTTGCGCTACGGGACCGTATGGTAGACATAGAATTATTGCGTAGAGTTCTGGGTGGAAGCTTTCAACTAACTTATTGACCATACCTTGAGCGGTATGGATCCGGTATAAACCACTCGTGTTTTGTCATCCAAGCCGAGGAGAACTTCAGCCTAATTTCCACTCGCTTGGTGAAACGTTTTCATTCGTTATGACGATTAATTCGTCGACTTCAGCATTACGTTAGGGATATTTCCATTTATATCGTGTATGGAGTTCCCTAAGGTATTCTTTTTCCATCTTTTACAAAAATGCTGATAGAGTATTTCTAATTTCTGACATCTGTTAATGATGCGTAAACTTGTATCTTCTGAATTGAGCTCGGCAGGGTTTAATAATGCGGCTAATAACTAGAAGCAAGTATTCTAGAGTTAATACTTACAAATTTGATGAGTCATCATTAATTTTTATTGCTTAAACAACTTTCGATGCGTGTTAATAAGGTAGCAAACTTTTCAAATGTGAAATTCTGTTCTTTTGCGATCTTTTATAAATGGGTATTTAAACTTTTTATGCCTCCTTCCCATAATCCACCTGTATGTGCGGAGCTCCAGGTGGGATGAAGTGTCATGAGATATCTTGCTGACTATGTAGTGTTGCAACTTAACCTCGAAGTGTTTCTAGGAATTTCCACCGATATTTATTCAGTAGCTTCGAAGCTCCTACGAAGTTTTTTCCTTCATCGAGAATGCGTGTGTAATGAGATCGCCAAACCGATTCGGGATGTATTGCTTTAGTTGCTTCGTGCTTGTTGCTTTATTGCTCTTCCAATGTAGTTTTCAATGTTATAGGGACTGGCGAAATCGATACTGTCTTAGTAAATATCCGAGTTAGGGTTGTCCTCTCATTCGGGGGAGCTGCCCTTATTTGGGGCTCTTATTTTTTATTGAGCCTTTTTGAGTTTGATACAGGTTTTGCATTAATGAATACCTATTTTAATCTACACCTTTAATTTGGGTATCCAAAATTCTGTTCTTAAGAATTGAAAAAAATTGTTGATTTCCGCCGTGCAGTGTTGTTAAGTGGGTAAATTGGGTTAATAATTTGCATATACGACTATTATAGGGTAGCAGAATTGCGTGCGCTCTTTATATGATAATGCCTAACTCCATCAATCCACATGACTCCCTTAAGTTCAATGAACGAATTTAATGACAATAATGAACTTTTCAAGTGTATTTAGGTTTTATTGGTCAAGAAATCATAATGTTTTCGAAAATGTAGTTTTTGGGTCTGAAGGACTAACTTCATTCCTGTTATTTTGAACTCTTCTGGGTGATCTCTTGGTTTGAGTAGTCAGTATTTCGTCTCCTTGGTGACGCTAATAGCTTTGAGAAGTGAGAAAAACTTTCGAGAATATGTACTTGGGTTGTTAACGCAAACATCTTAACGGTTTTGAAATCCAGGATTCTGCTGTAGAATTTTCCACGTTGTAACCATTCGGGTCTTTGCAACCAGAGGTTGTAATTCAAGAGTTTGATAGGTGCACATCCCCGCTTGTCGAGTCTACGGAATCGTGTTGACTTTCGACGTGGTGCCAATTATCGACTACGACTTTCTCGGTAATCGCGGAGACTTGGTGAGAAACGCAAGTGGTCCATGGGCACGGTGATTTGTTTAACCAAGCGAGAAGCGATGGTCTGTCCAAAAATAACTTTTGTATTGGATTGGATTTAGTTGGGACAGAGTGGAGTCAGCAAAGTTAGAAGGGGAACATTTCTGCAGAGTTTCAATCTGGAGAGGGACACGATCTTAATATGAGCAACACTTTTTATCGATACTAAGAGAGTTGTCCATATTACGTGACCTTTTAAGACTCGTATATGGAGCGCTGCGACATATGCTTTCTGTGAAGCATCGGTGAAATTGTGAAATTCGTTGATGGCTAATGGGATGGCTAAATAACCCCTGCCGGGTGAAACAATTTGGATATGACGATAAGACTTCATGCTTGGTGTATGCAGAAATACGTAGCCTTTCTAAAAAAAAAGAGACTTTTCCAGTATATTTTTAATGCGGACATTCAACACATGTACCGACAAATAATCGTAGACCCCGATTATACTCGGTTCCAAATAATCCTCTTTAGACCATCCTCCTCTTTTATAGACCTCTATAGTTCTATAATAGAAGACACTATAGAAAACTTCGAACTGCATCCGGCTACGTTCGGTATAAATTATGAACCATACCTATCAAAACCTCATGAAACCAGCTGATATGAGAAAAAGAACCCCACCCATTAGCAGCCAAAATTCTTCCCCAAGAAATGTATGCAGACGACATCTAAAAGGAACTCACGACCTAACCACTGAAAAATCTGCACAAGATCTGCACACCTTACGTAAATGAACCTCCAATCACCCACTTATAATAAAATGAATTCCATGGGATCCTCTCTTAGATAAAGACTAACTCAATCTTTCTGAATAGTAGTATTCGAAAACCCTTCGCATTCGTTGGAACTCAAAGAATAATTCATTATTCTCCGATTGGAGAAAAGACTAGTAAAGTAGGACCTTTATGTAAGACGTAGTTAAATTGAACTTATATGATTTGAAGTGCGCAAGATGCAGTAAATAACACACCCAATTTTGTAGTTATATAGTCGGTTTTAATGACTGCATGCTGTGATAAATAATATCTGGTCGCCTTATCAGAAGTGTTCTTTTCGACTTTCTTCTTTTGTCCGAGTTCCAAATATTCAATAATCGCTTTATCATATTCGGCCTTTACTTTGGGCATCTTGAGGAAGGTTCATTCATTTCTGACGAATTGAGTTAACGGTATGCGTCTAGTGTGCCCAATATCAATGTTATTGGGTTCTGCCATTTGATTTACTACATAGCACCCATCTAAATTACGATGGTTGGCTTTTTTGAAATTTTCCTCACAAATTTTATCCAATAATGAAATTGCGGATTCTTTTGGGATTTACTCCACCTCCTAGAAACGAAAAAGTAGACAGTCAGGGTTCATTTTATTGTGAGTTGATATCACGAATTTCGGGAGGGCTGGGTTATGGTTCCAAACAAATCCGAATTTTGTCTCTTGAACTTGAATTTTGTCTCCATCGAGTATAATATTTTGATAGATATCACTACCAATTAGTATGTCATCGGGCCACGGTTTGTGAAAATGAGTGTCTGCTGAATTGAATCCAAAATTCTTAAGACAAAGCTTTGGGTCTGTTGGGTATGAGGGTAAATTATCGGTTAGGCTATTCAGCAAATGATTTTGTCAATATCCTGCAATTTGTGTTTAAGGGTGAACAAAGCGTGATTCCACAAATCCACGTTTGTGTTGCTACTCCAGTCACTTCGGCTGATATAGAGTGAGTGAGTGAAGCCTTTGAGATATAAATGTGCCTTCTGATCCTGAGACTCTTGATTTTTCTGCTATGGATCCAGGTTGGAGGCTGGATTCTCTATGTATCAGAGTATTGTGACTTTTGTGACACTTGGGTAAGAGTAATTACACATGCAGTTTTGTAGCTGTGCGATATTACTTAGCAGTTATAGCAATATCAATATTGTTTAATTGTGGATTTTGAGAAATTTTGCAAAGCTTGTAACTTTCTGTCTCGGAATGATGTTGAAAAGAAGTGGAGTTAAAACTTTTTTAAATTATTTGAAGGCCCAGCTATTTTGGTTTCCGATACGTTAACATGTTTTTTTCTTTTCAAAAAGTGAAAATCTCATTTCGTCTGCTTTTTTAACTGTCAAGGTGGGGCGAGTGCAGTTTTGCTGCTGAAACCTTGAAATTTTCTACAGATTTATATTTATGGGTCGAGAAACTGTAAAAATTTTATCAAGTATAGGGCATAGGATATACTATCTGCTAAGCTATATTTGAAGGCTTCTAAAATTTCTTTAGCTAGTTTACTACAAAGATGTAACAATATGGGTTACAAATTTTCGTATCAATCTCAAGATTAGTTAGGTTAATTCAAACATTAATAACCGTTCTTTGCAGGGTTTTAATAGTACAGCCTGTTTCTTGAATCACTTGGGATATATTCAAAAGGGTCTTGAATTGAGCGTTTAGCTGCATTCCATATACCTGAATAACCCTTTGCTAGTTAAGGGTGCGTTTTTAGTTCTTACTATGCCTCGAGTCTTTTCAATAAGTTGAAGAACTTTCTCAACATTACTTATACTTGGGTTACAGATATACATAATTTTTCATATCTATCTTTCACTTTATTAAAACCGCTGGTTTCATTAGTATTGCGAGGAAATCTCCGAATAGCATCATATGGTTGTTTTGCTTTAACGTAAAGCGAATATAGTTAAATTTTTTTAATTTCTAGATTGTAAACCGATTCATCTTCACTTCGGGTTTGGCGATGATCTTTCACGAATCCAAATAAATCAATTGTTGTAATTTTTAAACCTTCCATTTCGATAGTTTGGATAAGAGTTTTAAGAAAGGAGGTGATTTGAGAAAGAAAAATCCATAAAAGTCGAGTAGAGTTAACGAAAATTTTAAATAAAAGAAATTTTTAAATTTTCCGTTTTTTTTGACTTTTTTGCCTTCTTGATGAACAAGGGTTAGAAATTTTTATGAAAGTATTTATTTTTCTAATATGCACGAAATATAACAATAAAATCCTTCAACAAAAATTTTGCAGGGTTATAACAATTTTTCCTATTGGGTCCCATTTTTGATTTACTGCGATCCGCTATTAGTTTTTGCTACCAACAAAGCATATTCGAATTGGCTCGCTATTCGTATATATTTATATGAATGAGTGCGGGTGTACATATTTATTTATATTTAAATTGTTTTAACAAGAAGAGTGGAATAGCCGAAAGTAAAATTATTAAATGTTACTTATTGCACATTTTCTGTTGGGTACATACATGTAAATATATAATTAAATAGTGTAAAACAAAATTTGTCAATCTCAACAATCTCAATAATGGTAAAATTTAATATAATTGTTTAAGGTTTGTTTTTTAACAATTTTGATTTTCACTTTAAATATTTATGAAAAATCAAGTGTGAGTTGCACTTACATTTTTTCCGCTTTAAAATAATTTCGGGTATTTTATTGGCAATACAATGAAAATAATGGCGCTGTTGATAGAATTCCTACCAAGAAATGTTCTTAAAATTCTTAATTCTTTCTTATTGGCTCGAAGGACCAAAATAGTCAGTGTGTGTCGAAGAACTATTCCGATTACGGTTAAAAGAAAAACGCTTCGTTTTAGTTTAATGTCGAGGGATTAGTGTATCTCTGCGAACTTCGGTTTTTTTTTGGTTTCTTGATTTTTGTATATTTCACCTTTTTCCACTTTTATTGCAACTTTATTTAAGCGGAATGGGTTTTTTTTCGTGTTCTACTCGTCTTAGATTCTTAAGATCTGTGTGTGATGTGAAATTGGTACGGTTGTTTTTCCTCCGCATTACGCCTCTATTACTTTTTTGAAGCGTGTGAGAGAAATGCAGAGCAGTTTGATTTAAACAAAAATTAGAAACAAAGTTATTAATACAGAATATATGAGTAATTTAGGAAGACTTTCAACGTTCAATCTCTATAACCGAAAATAAACTTGTAGTAATTTAAAACCTACACTGGGTATTGGACCGAACCAAGTTTTTCAGGAGATTAAAGTAAGTAAAAGGCAATTTATCCTTTGAATTTCCAAATCAAATTTACTGAAAAAACATTATTGTTAGCTATATTATATTAGTTATTAAGAAAGTAAGTATGTGGGCATAATCCTGGAATTTTATTATTATTTTAATGGTATATAACGTTTTTCGGTGATGATTATATAACAGATGCTATAAGCGATCAAAACCGGATCTTTGAATTTTATTCTCTTTTCTCCTGGTATATATATTTGCAGACGTTCTGTACAAAACTTCGAAAAAGATTTTTAAAACAAAAGTTAATATTTTTTATGAGAATTAAGTTGACGAATTGTTTGAATAGTAACGGGTTTCTTTATCTTCACCATCAATATCATGCTCATCATCAAGTTCGGCCTTACCCTAGTTTTCTATTACGATTTCTGCACACCAAAAAACATATTATATATATCTCTTTTAGCGGACCTTCAATGGAAAGCAATTTGATAAAAATGTTCTCCTAGTTCTTCAAATTTATGCTAAGATGGGAATGCTAATGAAATGTAATTTTAGTATCAGAATATTTACATATTAACAAAGAATTGCAGGATGGTATTTGCCAATAAAGTTAGTAGTAACTATCCTTAATCCATTCCAAGCAATCATACTATTAGCAAAATCTCCCCTTCCTAACATTTAGACAGTTAAATCTATCTGTAGTAATTAACACCTAACTCAACTAATTTCATACAACCACATATACTATTTTTATACTCTCACAACGTGTTCCAATATTACGGTTATTTGCAACATCTAAAACTAATCGAGATAGATATAGATTTATATACATAAATCAAAATGATCAGAATGTCGATATGAATTGAATCAATCATAAATAAATCTTCAATAAAAATTTAGATATCTTGATGAAACTTGGTACACTTGGAGGAGTTGGCACTGCAGACGTGCGAAAGCGACCCTTTGCCAAGGTCCCAAAATACCGTTAAGCGAAAAATTATAATTCCTCTTACTAAGGCATAAAATAAGCTACAAAATGCAGATTTTGGTACAAGGGATCCCAGTAGAAAAGAGCATCTGTCGCTAAAAAAATTATTTAAAAAGGGGCGTCATTTCGTCCTCCAATAAGCTAAAGCTATATTTTTCACAACCTGCTACAGCTGTATGAACCGAACTCTGAGGACAATTTCTTTCTAGAGTTCCTTTATACAGTGCGAAAATGATCGAAATTGGAAAACACCTACGTCCACCATATACAAGGTTATATTCAAAACTACTTAAAGTGCGTTAACTCGTTAAATAAAAAGCTCAGAACTTTTAAATAGTACACGAAAGTTGGTATGGGAAGTCTGCATTTAATTCGGTATAGAAGTTGGACAATGCGCGTAGCACCGCCCACTTTTAGGTGAAATCTTATTTCTCAGGAATTACTTGATCGATTTGAAAGAAATTCATCGTCTATGAAGTCATCGAAATAAATATTCGCAAAAAATGTATCAAGGTGTGGTACCTTCCACATGGAAAATCGGACCAAAACTTTTCGAGCCGCTGCAAGAGATCTTCTTGAAATCGAAATCGTTTCAGTAATTCCCCTAGCACCCATATACGTAATATAAGGATTTTCATACTTCCTGGTCCACACAAGTACTCTAGACAACATGTTTCCATACAATTTTAATAAGATAACTCCCACTGACCGACATATGCCGTATATCTGGTAATGGAAGTAGGTGTGGTTGTAATCCGATTTCGACCATATTCGCAATGTGACAAATGAGTGTAAATATATTGTTATGTACAAAATTTGATTGAAATCATTATTCTACTTCCCGTGATATGGGATTTCGTCTGAAGGTGACCTGGTTCATTTGAAGCCCTTATGTGCCATAATGAATGTGAAATTCAATGCTCCTTACGTACTTATGTAGTTAGTTAACGTACTTTTAGCAGTTTTCAATACAACTGTTATATGGGGAGTAGGCCTGGTTTTATCCCTATTTGATCACTTTTCACACCTTCTAAGGAGGTGCCGAAAAAATGTGTGCTCAATAAATCTGTTTAAAACAGTTTTAGTGGTTTGTTAGATATGAATATTAAACTAATTAAAGGGCGGGGCGGTGCCCACTTTTTAAAAATTTGCAACTTACATATACTCCTGGCTACTGTGATTCCCTTTATCAAAATTGTATGTCTTAATTAGGAGCTTAGACACAGCATTTTATAAGTTTTCGACTTACAGCATTTTGTGGGCGTGGTGGTAGTCCAATTAGGCCCATTTGCAAAACCAACCTACTCAGAGTGCTAAGGAAAACGTTTGTACCAATTTTAATTAAGATATCGCGATTTCTATTTACATTATCGATTACACGGATCGACGGACGGACTGATATTCATTCGGTATTGAACTTGCCTCGTCATCGTGATCATTTATACATGTGTGTTCAAAAAATAACGGGAATATTCTTGGACTGTGTTCTTCGACTTTAATGGCATAGGCATCCATCGGACAAGGATTTTCAACCTCCCTGTAGACTTTATACCATATATTTAGGTCAATATGTAAGATATCTTATCAAAATTAAGTGAACGTGCAATATCGGATATACCATAGTTTAATGCAGAAAATGTGTGAAATCGGTGAACGAATTATCCCAGCTCCCGTATACTACATATAATGATTTTCGTTATTCTAGCGGACTTTATGCTGAATATGTCGGTCACTGTGTAAGTTACCTTCACAAAATAAGGTGAAAACATGTTCACTAATATACTTGAATAAAGAAAAGAGTTAATGTGATCAGTGCAGATCTTCCTCTATCCTAAAAATGCCCGATAAAAGAATTCCCGACTTTCCATTTGACTTTAAACCGTTTATGTTGGTCAATATGCGTGATATTTTAATGAAATTAAGTGGATATGTTTTCTTAAACAGTATGTGATTTCGCGCTAAATATGAACGAAATTGGTCTAGACTTTTTCTCTGGTTGACTTTCTCCTTATATACCCAATATATTTAATTAAACCACTTTGGTTGAGTTTATATCGCATGTATCTTATTTGAGGTAGTTTGGTAGATTGTAATATAAATATCTCGGACAGGAAGCAAAATGAAGCAATGAAAGTACGCGAGTCTATGACCTGTAATATAAGTAGATAAGATACGAGTATCAAATATGACTGCAATCCATTGACAATTTCGTCGAATAATCAATGTTGAATTCTTCCGCAACATTTTTTAATATAAAGTTATGCCAGCACTTGAAGGCATTTCCCCGCCTCTGATCCTTGCACATTGCGTGAGTATAAAATGTTCAGTTGCACCCGAACTTACCCTTCCTTACTTGTTTTTATTATTATATCTCCATTACAGTACACTACACATTGTTTGTGTTGGTTTTGAAATGAAGTATTATCGATAACAACTTAATCCGTAGACAAATTGCAGTTGAAGTATAATCGTACTTAAACATTTTTGTGGCGTTAGTGTCTGCAACATTAAACAAGTGAGGTTGACAGCAATGTCAAAAAACAATAATTGCTAGCTGTTGTAGCTGATTAGTTGTAGAAGATTAATTTCATACATCACGTACACATCACATACATCACTTAATTTAATCAAAATATAACACATGTTTGACAACAAACAGTTTAAAGTCAGGTTGAAAGTCGGAAATCACCTCATCGATTTTAAACTTAGCTTTAAAGTCAGAAATTCCCTTTTCGGATATACAGGGGCAGCAAGAAACATCTACCCATCATAATTCAATATCTTCTTATGAAATTTAATAAGAATTTCGTATAATTTTATGTTATTCGTTAATAAAAATTCCTTCCCACATCACTAATATCATGAATTTAGATGACTTGTAATATATATAATATTATATATAATATTATATTATAATATTATATACTACTATTACTTATAATATTATATATATATAACCTACAGTGAAAATTAATATATTGCTAAATATGATTGCAATCCATTTACAATTTCGTCGAATAATAAATGTTGAATTCCTACGCAACATTTCTTAATATAAGGTTTCTCAACAGCTGAAAGTGTTTCCCCGCTTTTAACACTTGCAAATTGCGAGAGTACAACATATTCGGTTACACCCGAATTTAGCCCTTCCCTGCCTTTGCAGTTTGGCATTTCTATATATTGTCAATATTCTCACGCTCTTTGAATTCCAAAGAGATAACTCACATATCGACCGATATAGACGGTATAAAGTTAACCGGAAGTTCGAAAATCTTTATAAGGTTTACCAATTTTACCAGTTCTGACACAAAGACACAATATTATACAATACACATATACATATATACACAATACATATTACCACAAAGATATTCTCTTTGAATTTCATTAATATAGCCCACTGGTTGCCCGATATTTTCGGTAAAAATTCAGCTATAGATATCGGGGGGTTTAAAAAGTTATTTTCCGATTTTGAGGATTCCTAGACGTGAAACAGCAAACTCTAAAGACACGATTTGTGCAAAATTTTGCTCCGATATCATTCATTTGCAATTAATATATATACTGGAAAACGAAACAATGATATGGAATTTAAAATTATGATATGAAGGAAGTAAACGTGGTTGAATTCCGATTTAGCTCAATTTCACATTGCAATATGAGGATCTGAAATATAGGATGACGTGTTTCTTAAGAGAGTTAATATATAATATAAAGCTATTTAGCTACTCGCCAGAACCTCCGGAAGCTTGGTTGGGAGGTTCTTATGCATCCACCTTATAGTCCGAAGTGATCACAAGTGATTACTACCCCTTTCCGTTTACGGCGAATGAATTTCCTTGTAAAAAATTCACCTACAAATCTTGTGAAAATCGACTGTCCGAGTGTTTTGCCACTAGGGACGACGGTTTTTCTGAAAGTGACATTATGAAATTACCTACAAAATGACAACAAGTTATCGAACATACCGGTACATATTTGACCTAAATCGGACCATTCTAACTATGCTAAATAAAACATTCAATTACATGCAAAAATTGTGAATTTTCTTTACTAGAATAGAAATATTCTCATATGGAGGTATTTCCGATATAAACTCAACCGAAAGAGCGAAATTTAATATATTGTGTATATGAAAAAAAGTCAACCAGAACCATAAATTATCATATTAAATGTAGGGGATTTAAATCAGGATCTAGACGGATTTCGTTCTTTAAAATATCACACATATTAAATTATATAAACGGTTTAAGATAAGCTGGATAGTCGGAAATCACTATATCGGATGCATTGGTGCTAGGTAAAGGTTTGAATAGATAACATTTACTTTTGGCATTAAACTAAAGTATGCTCGAGAACATATTTCTACAATTTGATCAACATATTCGGCACAGAGTTCACTAGAATAACGAAATCATTATACGTAGTATATGGGGGCTGGGTTAATTCTTAGATCGATTTCACTAATTTTTACCACCAAACTATAGTATACACGATTACATGTTCATTCAAGTTTGTTAAGATATATTTCGTATTAACCGATATACACAGTCTAAAGTTCACAGGAATTAAAAAAAAAATATATTTCTCAACTATAGAGGGGCTAGGGGAAATATTTACCCAATTTTTTAAATAAAAAACAAATTTCGGGTAACAGGACATATTATTATCGGGAGAAGACGTCATCTGAATTTCATTGCGGTATATCGTAGATTAACCGATATATACGGTATAAAGTCAGACGGAAGTTCAAAAATTCATATATTAGGTGTGTAATATATAAATATGTTATTTATATATTACATATTTTTGCCACAAGGGCATATTATCACCAAAGAAAGATGCTCTCTGAATTTCATTAGAACGTCTCACGGATTTACCGAATTATACGGTATGATATGCTTGAAAAGTTATGAACCGATTTCTACCATTTTTAAACGATAGATGGCACACCATAAGGGTGCTATTTGTAGGAGGTTTTAGTACAACATTTTCATTTTCACACTGTCGCAGACTTATGCTACGCACTAAATTGGGTTGAAATCGGTTGAGGCATTCTTGAGACACGGGATTTCTGCTAAAAGTGGGCGATGCCAAACCTCTTCACCAATTTTTATGCCGATTCCGTACCACCTTGATGTAAATTTTGGAGAGCTTTTGCACTTTTAACGGTTTTCAACATAAGCGTTACATGAGGGGTGGTCGATTTTCTCATCAAAATATGGGGTTTCACAATGTATGGGGACGTACTCGAAAGGGCTGTCCTCAGAATATTATATAATAGTTTTAGTGAACCCGCAAAAAATTCATCCTCATAGAAGTTTCATGAAGATATCTTTTTTTTTCTAACTTTTGCTCAAGTTATGAGTTCACTAATTCTAATGTACATATCTCACTAACTAATAATTTACACATCTCACAAATTGCTAAAGTTACATCATCCAAACTTGCTGGAAACAAGTCTTCTAGCACCTCCGCCTACAGTATGGGAGTAAGGAAAAACGGATGAGAACCACATCACCCCCCATACAAAAGTTATGTCGAAAACTGCGAAAGAAAAACGTCAAAAGCATTAAATTTCGCAGTAAAGTTGTCATGAAAGGGCTGCATAAGAGTCGGTGTAAAAATCGGACTTTTATTCGAAACCCCATATCTTATGAACGACCAACTCAAGTCGGTACTTTCCATTGACCTGACATGTTCATGTTACAGCCAGAAAAAGGGCGAAATCATACAGCAACTAAGGTCACTTCCCATTTAACACAAATCTAAATTCTATCTAATTTTTTCCTTTTTCTATATATGAATCAAGCACCAATGAGGATATCTGTGAATCGGCAATCAGGTCAGACCTTCCTCTGGCTTTCATATACCCTTTGTAGAGATTTCGACTCTCCTCATTTTATATCTTTTACAATGGTTAATATATTCGAAATTTTAATGAAATTAAATTGGCATGTTTTCTTAAACATAATGTGGTTTAGCGCTGAATATGAATGAAATCAGTATACACCTTCGTCGAAACGTCACACCCTTAATATAATTATTTATATATTAATTATAACTCATATATTGACCGTTATATATGGTATAAAGTCTATAGGAAGGTTGAAAATCCTTATATTAAGTATATGTGGGCTACGTGAAGCGCTTACCCGATTTTTCTCATTTTTGACACCAGATCACATTATTATCATGGAAATATAATCCTCCAATGTTATTACGATATCTTACAGATTTGTCGTTATATATGGTATAAAGTCCACCGGAAGGTTGAAAATCCGTCTATTAGGTATATGGGGGCTAGAGATAGTATTTACCCGATTTTCACCATTTCTTTTACCAGAGTACACTATTATCATGGAAAGATAATGCTCCACTTTCAGTACAATATCTCACAGATTTACCGATATTTTCAATAAAAAGTCAAATAGGCGTCGAGGAAATAGACATCATCATAGGCACTGAGGTCCATATATTGGGTACCCGGGGGCTTGAAAAGTTATAATCCGATTTCAACTATTTTTACGCATGAGATTCGTCAAAAATTTTATTCCAATATCTTAATTGATGATCGATTTATCTACCTTAAAGTGAAAGTATCAGGTGAAACTTAAAATTGTGTTATATGAGAAGTAGGCTTGATTTTTATGCGATCCATTTTCACAGTGTAACATAAGAATGCAAATATGATGTCACATACCAAATTTTGTTGAAATCGGTTAAGGCGTTCTTAAGAAATGGGATTTCTCCTAAAAGTGGGCGGTTCTACGCAAATAACCTAACATTTACACGGATTCCTATGCAACATTTCCGCATCATATTTTCTCCAAGATTTAATGTTTCTGAAGTGTTCTTTCAGCGCGCTTTTAGTTTCAACATAACCTTTGTATGGAAAATGGGCGTGGTTATTATCCAATTTCACTAATTTTCTCAGTATATGAAGAGATGCTAAAAAAACTTACTTGAAGCAAGTTTGATTGATAAAGCTGAAACGGCTTCGGAGATATATATATTGAACCTATTGGGATATGCCCCGCCTTTCTAAGATCCCCTATACCAAATAACACGTTTACATCTTAATTTGTTATTTAGTTATAGCACTTTATCTGTTTTCGATTAATGGCATTTTGTGAGCGTGGCACATGTCCAATTACGCAATACCAATTTGCAATACCAACCGTTTTATGGTGACACAGAACACGTGTACCAAGTTTCATCAAAATATATTAATTTTTACTCGAGTTATCGATTGCACGGACGGACGGACAAACAATCACTCGGATTTCAACTCGTCTTTTTACCTAGATCATATCTAATTCGATTAGTTCTAGGTGTTACAAGCAACCGTTAGGTGAACAAAATTAATATACTCTCTAGCAACATGTTGCGAGAAGATCCAGACCGAGTAAAAGATTCTAAAACAGTTAATTGATTTTAATCGCTTATCCGTAACTATGCGCTTTTTCAACCAAGAAGCATTATCTTCCCGTTCTTATCTACCATAATGTATTTATACATTAGTGACCGAACACCCATTAGAAAGCCATTAAAACTTTTAATTTGAAGACAACTGCATATGCGTCAGCTATCCTTTATTTGAGAGTATTTAATTGATTGATTAAATAGTTACAATAAAATGGGTGTATAAATAGTATAGCAAATAAAAAAAAATTATATATATCTTCAACAAATGTTATATATGTACGAGGTGTGTTGAAAAAATAACTGGATTTTTCGTTTTATGAAAAAATATTTATTCATTAGTCTCTATTCGATAAAACGCATTTATGTCAGCACTTGTTCCAATCGTCGAAACACTTCCCAAACTCGATTTTTGAGATAGCGTTTAGCTCTTTCAGCGATGCGCATTTAATGTCACCTATACTTTTAAAACATCGGCCCGGGAAAAAGCCACACGAAGCCATTTCTGGTGAACATGAAGGCTGGGGCATCGCTACAGTATTGTTTTTAGCCAAGAATTCATGAATAAGCAAAGAAGTGTGAGCAGAAGCCATGAATTGTTTTTCCACAAATTTGGGCGTTTTTTTCGGATTGCTTCACGCAAGCGGCATTGAACTTGTAAGTAGTACTCCTTATTGGCCGTTTGACCTTGAGGCAAGAATTCATGATGCACTATGCCATTAAAGTCGAAGAGCATTCCCGTTATTTTCTGCACACACCTAATATTATATATATCTTTGAAAAATTTAACTTCCGGTTAATATAATGATAATATCGGGAAGTGCAAGGGTAGTAGTATTTTGGGTAACAAGAAATGTAAAAAAATTAGTTTTCTCAGTATATTAGTTTCACACTTTACATTTTCTTTAGTTTAACCTCACAACATGTTGGAACAGATAGTTTTGTTCACCTAACGGTTGTTTGTAACACCCAAAACTACTCGAGATGGATATAGAGTTATACATATCAAAATTATCAGGATGGCGATAAGAGTTATTTATATCAAAATTATCAGGATGCCGATAAGAGTTGAATTCTGTGAAATTTCCAAAAATTGATATGTCTAGAAAAAACTTGGTTCACGTGTTCCTTGGCGCTATGAGCTGGTTGGTATAGCAAATGGACGAAAGCAGATTAATGCAATGCCCACTTATCGCGCCACTAATCCAAATATTATAATAGGCATAACTAAGCAAAAATTATTATACTTAACTTTTTTTTATAGAAGGCACCAAAGAAGGGAGGGTCATCTGTGCTTTTAAAACCTAGTGGGTTTAATATACATATCTCACAAACCATTAAAGTTAAATCAATCAAACTTGCTGACGACGAGCTATTCTAGCAACTCTTCATACCTTGTGAAATCGGGTGACAAGCACGCCCACCCCACATAACGGTTATGCCATTTCAGATTCAAAAATATTCGAAATCGGATAATAATTTTTCTAATAATTCTAATAATTCTCAGAAACCACTAAAGCTAAATCAATCAAACTTGCTGAGGGCAAGCTATTCTAGCAACTCTTCACACCTTGTGAAATTGGGTGCTATTTCAGATTCAAAAATATTCGAAATCGGATAATAATTTTTCAACCCATGAGATACAAAATAAGTGAACCTCAGTGCCTATGGCTAACCTTTTACCAAAAGTATCTGTTAATCTGTGAGATATTATATATTCGAGAAGTTCCGAGAGCGTCTTTTCCAGATAATAATATGCTATTACGTCAAAAGTGGGTAACGTCTGGTAAAGATTTCCCTTAGCTTCCATTCACCTAATATAAGAATTTTTAAACTTCCAATTGACTTTATACCATATATATCGATGAATCTGTGAGATTTCTTAATTCAATTCAGAAAGCATCTTTTCACAGTAATAATGTGTCATGATACCCAAAATGTATAAAATCGGCACAATACTTCCCCTTATTAACCCTATTCCCCTATTTAACAAATATTGAATTCTTTAGAAAAATTTTTAATATAATTTAAAGTTTTGCCAATACCTGAAAATATTTCCTGGCTTTGACCCTTGTTAGAACCAGTAGTTAATAAACAATGAAGTAAAAACGAATAAGCGATCAAAAAATACTAAGAAGGCTTTCGTTGATATTGGAAACAAAGCTTTAAACTGTACATCCATTATGTAACATACACTCAATAGATTCTTAATGTCTACTAACTAGGAAAAATATCTCGTTTCTCACTCTCAAAAATGGCATTCGTGTGTACTTCGAACTTTTTTGTTGCTTATGAGGGCGAGACGAAGGCGAGAATATACATTAGATATATTCATATAATATAATACATAATAATAATTTAAAACATATGCAATATGTATAGTACGTATTTTTAAGGATATAATGTGTGTAACCAGTACTCAAGTAAATATATATCTTATATTCAATTATTCGAAATATTATTGTTATAATTTATTGTTATCCAATAAATAGGGATTATGTTCATATGTACATAAATGCAATAACGTTACTTTGTGGCTAAACTAAAAAACTATCCATATACATATCAATATTCATAATGATTTAAAGTCTTAATATTCTTCATGCATATATTCTAAAAATTGCACAAAACTTATTTAAATTATACCAATGTTAAAAAATTAGTATTTAAATAATTTGTAATTATACAATAATAAATATGAAATTATGGTAAAACTGAAAATTAATTGAAGTTGTGTAAATGATTTATAATTTGTCAATAGCCTATAATTGGAGGTTATAACTACACTATAAATTTATTTGCACATATTTTTTTTAGTATTTACATATATTCTCAAATCAACTTATACATGTACGTATTCATATTATATGTGTATTTATGGTTAAAATTGAAATAACGTAATAACATTTTCTGACGTTATTGACAACAAAGAGAGCAATTATGTATGTAAAAGCAAACGAAACCTAATTTTAAATGACGTCGAAAAAATCGCTAACAGCCGAAAAGCACTGGATATTGTATGTATAGAAAAATTGTGTTTCAATTCTTAAATTAATGATAAAAATGTACCCGATAACCGATTTACGCACATTTGAAGCTTTTTTCGTACTTAAGAATCTACGAAGTTTTTCAACATAATTGGTAAATTTGTTTATTTATTCTAAATTTAAAGAATTTGCTTACTAAGAGCGTTGAAGAAAATTTATGAATAACATAACCAGAAAGAAAATAAGAAAATATATATCGATGTTACAGGTAAATAGCACACATTGTATTATTACACTATGTTTATTTTATTTCTTTTTCATGTTTTGTGCCTCTTTCCGAGCTTTGAAACCTCGAAAACTCGCTTGTATTTTTGTTGCTGCATCCATAGCAATTTTCTGTTTCTTTCGCACCAAAAAACCCCGTACACCTGCTTGTATTTTGGTAGCGCACAGATCTTCCTTTGTAGAACTGTCTACTTGTAACGTAGAACTATTTGAATTTGTGTTAATATTTTGTAGTGTTGTCTCATTTCCCATATTTATATGCGATGGCTCCGAAATCTGCTGCTGCCTTTGCTGTATGCAGCAATTCGGTGCATTGATACGTGATTGATTTTGCATCTGCTTTCTTATGCGGTATCCACGAAATCCAGCTTGTATTTTGATGGCGGCTTTTTCTTCCCTCTGAATTGGCTGGCCGAAATCCAAATTAGGTGAACTTGGATGAATATGCATTTTGAACTACTATATGATATTATAACTCTGTTTTTTAATTTCTTCGATATTAAAGCCCGCAAAAAGCACTTACGCAAAAAACGAAATACAATTGCATAAGCGATTTGATAGTATCTATTTTAAAGAAATATTAAAAGTAAATTTATTGCACACCTTTTCGTTTATTTTTTAGAAGCACTTGCTTAAATTCTTAAATACTCTTAAACAACACATGCACCTGCATATCACAATATTTACACCCGTTAGTTTTGATTTTTACATTCAATTGTTCTCCGATGGGAATCGACCACATTGCTTTAATTGAAATCTGTGAATGATGCCATGAGTGCTCTACTCACTAAGAGGTAGTTGCATATCACAAATTTCACATTGGAATCAGAAATAATTATGTATTCTCAAATATTTGTACCTTCTTTGTATTAATGCATGTGTATATAGGTACATATGTATACGCAAATATGTACGTATAAAAAATAAAATTAGAGCGACACATATGATGATTTTTAGGTATAGTGCATGCATATATATAAATGTTTGGTGTACAGGAGAACCTGGTTAAACTACACCTACATGTATGAATATACTGACTGATTTATTCGATAGGCTTTAGCATAAAAAATTAATAACTCGAAACTCACTTTTATCGTTATACGAAAGAAAGCTACGCATTTTATATAATATGTGCTTAATGGAAAAGCAATTGTAATAACCTAATTTAAAATCTTCGTCTGGTAATTCTTTGAAAAAGCTTTTAGTTGTAGTCCGTAATTCAAATTTGAATTGTACGTGGTTTGTTCAAAAAATAATGGGAATTTTCGTTTTTTGAATAAAATATTTACTCAATAGTCTACATTAAGGTTGTCGCTTTCAAAATAGTCTCTATTCGATATTGTGCACTTATGTCAGCGATTCTTCCAATCGTCGAAACACTTCTCAAACCCGATTTTTGGGATAGCCTTTTGCTCTTTCAGCGATGCGCGTTTAATGTCATCTATACTTGTAAATCGACGGCCCTTTAAAGTTCTCTTTATTTTTGGAAATAGAAAAAAGCCACACGGAGCCATTTCTGGCGAAAATGGAGGCTGGGGCATCGTTACAGTATTGTTTTTAGCCAAGAATTCATGAACAAGCAACGGAGTGTGAGCAGAAGCCATGAATTGTTTTTCCACAAATTCCAGCGTTTTTTTCGGATTGCTTCACGCAAGCGGCATTGAACTTGCAGGTAGTATTGCTTATTGACCGTTTGACCTTGAGGCAAGAATTCATGATGCACGATGCCATTAAAGTCGAAGAGCATTCTCATTACTTTCTGAACACACCTCATATACTCATATACTGACTTGCAACCTTTCTTACCTTTTTGAACTTTAGTTGTAAACACCCATTTTCCTTCACACTTAAACTCGTTATTAAATTCCACGTTGGCGTGGCCTCGGTTCCACCCATAAGCCCACTTTATATGAACGATGCCAATATCGAGTCTTGTTTTTTATCATTGGAGTTTTGGTTCGCAGCTACCGTCGGAACACATGACGTAGGAAAATACAATTAGGTCATGGTGCAAGTTCCTCCTATTGGAGTTAAAAGATTATGGATTGCCTTTATGATTGATTTATTTCATGGATTGCAAACTCATAGCAGAATTCATGGACAGTCAACAACGACGGGTGCAACTCATTCTCTCTGATAGGTCGTTGGCCCAAAACCAAGCAGACTTTTCACAGATATGCGAAGGATGCCTGGCAGCGCGCTCTACGAAATAGTACTCATCTATCAGTGGGCCTCACATCTACCACTTCACGCTCACGCTACAGTGATCGCATGAAAGGGTGACTTCGCTGATAAAATCTCAAATGCAGACGCCATTGTGGATTCTATGAATTTTCGATAAATTGGTATGGTTGGCAGCCAACCATCAACACAAGTGCCCCATGCAGGATAATGACAAGTCGAGTATATTACAGAAAATACAAAAGAAAATCACTCAGCTAATGTAGCAAATAGAATCCAGAAAATAGCAACTACCAAGATCTCGTAGCTGAAGCCAGTGACATCAACGAAATATGCACCAGGAGTCTATACACGCACGCGGGTTACGTATCAGCATAAGTTCGGCACCAACGCTCGAACGTAAAGAAAAACATGCTCATATAATTTCGGGGCAAAAAGCGGATAACAAGACTTACGTCCCACAGTCACTCAGCGCCGGAAAATATTCGACGGCTTTTCCAAATATAATTTCCTGATGGATTCGAGCAGATGCCTCGAAAATCCAAAAAACCGTTCATAACAATAACACAAAGCCTCCGATGGTAAAGATATTTGCAGCGAACGCTATTCCAATTACCGTATGCGGCGAAGTTCTTTTTAAAAACTATTTAGGCTTAAGGTTGGAAGGTTCCGAAGGAGCTCGGAATTTTCTCATTGTTGACGTTACATGCACGATAATAGGAATCTAATTTATAAGCCACTACGGGCTCTTGATCGGCTTAAAAATAAAACGATTAGGCAACAACTTAACTTCAGTGGCAACTATAGGAAATCTTGGGAGTAACAACAATTTATTAGTGAAAACATTCAACTCCAAAAAGTCCATCTTTGGAAAAACCGAAATCTCATTTTTAGGTCATACCGTCTCAGCAGAAGAAGTGAGACCGCTAAAGGAATGCGAACAAGGTATTAAAGGTCTCGAAAATACAACTACCGTTAGTGCTCTCAAGCTGTTCTTAGTCGCAAAAAACTTCTACAGACGGTTTATTTCACACGCCATCGAAACGGAACTATCGCTACTGGGCGTATGCCTCGGAAATAAAAAGAACGATCGGTCTCAGCCGCACTGGACAGATATTACCGCTCTCTAATGCCTCTCTTTCGGCACATCGCTGTCCATAGCTATCACTATGGGTCGACGGTTCGGATAAAGCAATTTTGAGCCTATTTTTCTAAGGAATTCGACCAAACTCAGGTACCAGGTCAGGACAAAACTCACATCTATAGCGACAATAATCCTAATCTATGCATTTCAGTCAAACCCGCCAACTCGATTACATTTCTCGGATAACTATAAATATTCGTCAAGTAGAGGATAAAGCAAATGTAACAGGTGACATGCTTTTACGAACAAATTCAATTAACCAGTATAGACTATAACAGGCTCAACCAGCCTCAGACCAGAACTCAGCAAGCTGACTAAAATCTTAAACACATCCGCCAAGCCAACACTAATTCATAGCTTCAGCTAAAGTTATTCGCAATACCCGAATGCGACAAACAAAATCATCAACATTAGACCATTCATCATAAAGATGTTTCGTTCTGAACTGCTACTAGCTACCCATGGGCTGTGCCACTCAGGTACACGTGCTATAGCCAAATTACTAACCAGCAGCTTCGTTTGACTTGGAATTCAAAAAGACAACATAGCTTCCGTAAAAGCATACCAACTATACCGAAAATCAGATATAACCCGCATATTTTTGCCCCTTAAATACTACGGGGATAAGTATTTTTCCTTTACATGCCCGTAATCGTTCTTGCTTTATATTCATCGAGCGTTTCTCAAGATGGTTAGAGGAGATTCCCATACCCGGCATGACAGCCCCAAAATTCAGAGTTCCGCCGTCATTATATCAGATCGAGGTCGTCAATTCACATTCACCCTCTTTACAAAGCTCAAAAGGTCGCTCGGAATTGCAGATCTGAAGGCAACACCGTATCAACCAGAAACAAACTTCGAACTATACTTTTAAGCCTACGAACCGTATAAAAGCTAGGAACATGTAACATTGCAAACTCAGAATGCAATCGGGACATCCAATACATCATGGGACGGACAAAGGAAAGTATTTGTTCCGATTTCGATCTCGCGACGTGCCAAAACCTCTTCCAAAACCTTAATAAATTTTACCCGGTGCGGAAATATATTAAAAATCGCAATAAAAGGGAAACCAGAAAACATTACCGTGGAATAACTGCAACCAGCATACCTACCGAACATATCGCCACCGATAGGTGATGTGAAATCATATCAATTTGGAAAGAACGTCACCGACTATCTTTTGTCACATATATTATCGGATCATAAGAGTTCGCCCAGTCTTGAGGAGGATATTGTGGCAACGCTATATTACGCTACCGACCGGCAACCATTTCCTACATTTTTATGTTTTATCCCTTTTCTTTCATTTTTAAATTCTTCCCTTTACCTACTCCTTCCCCTACTATCATTATACTCTCGCAACTTATTGCAACAGAGTACAATAGTTTTGTTCACATAAGGGTTGTTTGCAACGCCTAAATTAATTGAGATAGATACAAAGTTATATATATAAATGATCAGGATAACGAGGCGAGTTTAATTCCGAGTAACTGTCTGTTCGTCCGTTTGTCCGTCTACCCTAAATATATATATAAATATATATATATATAAATATCTTAATAAAACTTGGTACACATGTTCCATCGCACTCTGAGGAAATTCGTAATGCAAATGGGCATAATCGCACTACTGCCACGCCCACAAAATGTCATTAAACGAAAACCTATAAAATACTATAACTAAGCTCCCAATCAAGATCTAAAACTGAAACTTGATATAGGGAATCATAATGGGAAGGAGCGTCTGTGGGTTGAAAATATTTAAAAGTGAGAGTGGCACCGTCCCCTATTGGGTTTAATGTGCATAACTCACAAACCACTTCAACTATATCAACCAAACTTGATGAGGACAAATCTCTCCGACACCTCCTTAGACGGTGTGAAAATGGGTTAAATCGGATTATAACCACGCTCAGTCCCCATATAACGGTTATATTCAAAACTATTAAAAGTGAGTTAACTCACTGAAGAAGCATGCCAGAAGCATTAAATTTCACAGCCAGTATAGTACTTAAGGGCTTCAGAGTAATCGGTGTAAAAAGTTTACAATGGGAGTAGCATCGCCCACTTTTACATGAAGTACTACGATATATCTTGGGCACTACCCATTTCAAGCAAATTTAGCATATGCATTATATTTGCATCCTTATATACAATAAGAAAATGGGCGATATCGGAATTCAGCCACGCCTATTTCCCATATATCACAATTTAAAATTCCATATGATTCTTTCACTTTGCAGTATATAAATCGATTATCGCTGAAGATATCTGAACAAAACTTTGTACAAAGGATTCCTTTAGTTTATGCCATTTCACGTTTAAAATTTCTCGAAATCGGAATATTATTTTTCTATTCCCCAAATACTGAACATGTGGACCTAGTTCCTATGGCAAACATTCTACTGAAAATAACAGTCAATCCGTGAGATACGTTATTGAATTTATTTATAGCGGTCAATCTGTGAGGTATATTATTGAAAGTCAGACAGCATCTTTCTCTAGTAATATCATGTCGTTATCCCAAAGATTAATAAAATCGGATCAATGCTTCCCTTAACCCTTATACACCTAATAAAAGAATTTCAAACTTCCACTTGGCTTTATATCGTATATATAAGTCAGTGCATGAGTTATCCCCTTTAAATTCAGAGAGCGCCTCTTTCTGATAACAGGGCGTCTGTGTACCTAAAATAGATAAAGTCGGGTATATTCTACCCCTAGTCCCAATATACCTAGCACAAAATTTTCATACTACCGGTTGGCTTTATACGTTATATTTCGGTCAATATCTAATATATCTCAGCAAAATTAAGTGAACGTTATTATAATACTGGATGCACCCCATTTTTATTATATTATTTTAGTGCAAAAAATTGGTAAAATTGGTCTACGAGTTACGAGTTAGTATAATGATTTTATTATTTTAGTTTATTTAATTTAGATTAAATTAGTTTATCACTTCGATTATCCTAATAAAATGCATTGAAACATATTCTAGAGAATACTTGTGTAGTGCCAAAAGTTGGTGCTAACAGTCCAGCCCTTCCTAGCTCCAATATACCCGATATAGGGATTGACGACTTTAAAGCTGGCTTTAAATCCGAGGTACTGCTTTCGGAGTTTCCATCTGTCTTTACACCGTTGTTGTCGAACAATACGTGTGATCTTTCATTTAAATTAAGTTTACATATTTTCTTAAATATAATGAGGTTCAGCGCTGAATATGAATGAAATTACCACAATATTAATTGATAGGACTTAAAACGAATTACTTTGTCCGATATGGTTTCTGTAATTGAATGACAAAAATTCGAAAGAAGAATTTATTCAAAGGGTATTTTGAAATATCCAAACCAACTGTAGAAATAATGGTTGGCGGACGCACTATATTGCGTCTCATTTCTCAGAAATCTCATTTTTCTTTAATCTGGCGAAAAACTGAATTTACTCAGATTGCCAGCCGAAAGTTGTACGGTGTAGTTTTAGAACCATGTTCAACAACCTAGCTATTTCTGTATATTTATATAATTGCAAATGGGAAAAATAAGAAGGAAGTTCAACATTATATTAGATAAGTGGGCGCGCAATTTTTGTAGGGCCCGGTACATTTCCGACAAATTCATATATACATATGAATAAACCATACAGTAACAAGTAAAGAAGGGGGTGGAACTGAACATTTTATACTAATAATAATAATAATTTTCACAGATAAAAGCCGGGGGCATATCTACAGGTGTTGACGAAACTTTATAATAAAAATGTTACGTAAGAATTCAACACTCATTATTTGACGAAATTGTACAATAATTGGATTATTATCATATTTGGTATGTTCCTAATTTACATTATTGGTCATACACTCACTTAGTTTCAGTACAACATTTGGCTTCGTGTCCGAAATATTTATACTAAAATCAACCCAATTGACTCAAATGATATGTGTGATATAAACTCAACCAAAATAGCTAAACTTAATATATTAGAGAAGATCTGAACCGATAGCAGTAACTTTTGGCATTACACAAGCATCTTCGAGAATATGTTTCCATGCATTTTTATGAAGATATCTAACACATTAACCGACATATTCGGCCTTCTGCTATAATAAGGAAAATCATTATATGTAATATTTAGGAGCTGGTGTAATTCGATGACCGATTTCACACATTGTTGGAACTAAACTATAGTATTTCCAATATTATTCATTTACCTCCTTTTCCTTAACCTTCACTTAATTTTGCTAAGATATCTTATATATTGGCCGATATATATCGTATAAAGTCTACCATAAGTTTGAAATTTTTTTATTAGGTGTATGGTCACAAAATATTATTACCAGGAAAAGATGCTGTCTGACTGTCATTAACATACCTCAAATATTTACCGATATATATGGTATAAAGTCAACCGGAAGTTTGAAAATGCTATGCTAGGTATGTGGGGGCTGGGGAAACATTTACCCGATTTTTCCCATTTTGGACATAAAGACACAATATTATTAGGAAAAGATTCCCTTTGAATTTCATTAATATATCTCACATATTGACCGGCATTTTCGGTAAAATGTCTGTCACAGGCACTGGGTCCACATATTTAGTATCTGGGGGATTGAAAAACTATATTCCGATTTCGAAAATTTTTAGACGTTTGATGGCATACCCCAAAGGCACTATTTGCATATGGTTTTGCTCCGATATCTTAAATGGGAATTACTTGTATATACTATAAAGTGAAAGAATCACATGGAATTTAAAATTGTGATATATGGGAAGTAGGTGTGGTTGTATTCCAATTTCGCCATTTTCACACTGTGATGTAATGCTGCAAATATAATGTCACTCACCAAATTTAGCCGAAATTGGTACAGCAATTGGTACAGATATGGGATTTCAATTAGTCGTCCAATTTTGACACCGATTCCTGCGAAGCCCGTAAGTACCATCTCGGCTGTAAACTTTCATACTTGTGACGTGTTTCTTCAGCCAGTTAACCTAGTAGCAGTAGTTTTCAACGTAATCTTTTTATGAGAGGTGGGTGCGGTTATAACTCGATTTAATAAATTTTTGTAATGTATGAGGAGGTACAGGAAGGATTTGTCCTCAGCAAATTTGGTTGAAGTCACTTTTCTGGTTTTGGAGATATGTACACTAAATTTATTAAGGGCGAGGCCATGTCCACTTTTTTAAGCTTCTCTATACACAGATGCCTCTCACCACTATAATTCCCTGTACCAAGATACAGTTATTTGGGACCTCGGTTGTAGGATTTTATAAGTTTTCATTTAACGGCATTTTGTGAGAATAACAATGTTCCCGTTCTTCCAATCTGTAACACCAACCTACTCAGAGTGCCAAGGAACATTTATACAAAGTCTTATCAAGATATCTCATCATTTTTCAAACAAACGGATAGACGCACGGGCAGACAGTCAGCCGGAATTAAACTCATCTCGTCATCCTGACCATTTATATATATTGTATATAACTCTACGAGGTGTGTCCTTCAAAATAGTCTCTATTCGATAATATGCACTTATGCCAGCGCTTTTCAACTCTTTCAGCGAAGCGCGTTTAATGTCATCTATACTTGTAAAACAACGGCCCTTTAAAGTTCTCTTTATGTTTTGGAATAGGAAAAAGTCACACGGAGTCATGTCTGGCGAATATGGAGGCTGGACATCGTTACAGTATCGTTCTTAGCCAAGGATTCACGAACAAACAACGAAGTGTGAGCAGGTGCATTATCGTAAAAGCCGTATCGTAAAAGCCGTGAATTGTTTTTCCACAAATTTGGGCGCTTTTTTCGGATTACTCCACCCAATTGGCGTTGAACTTGTAGGTAGTTCTCCTCATTGACCGTTTGATCTTGAGGCAAGAATCCGTTATGCACTTGCCAATTCCCGTTATTTTCTGAAAACTCCTCGTATATCTATCTCGATTAGTTAACTTTTACTTTATAAAAACGTCTTAAAGTTAAGACTAGGACAAATATTTTTTATATTATGAGTGATATTAGTGCTGTAGGAAGGTACAACAACCATAAAATTTATTGCCGAATGAAATAATATTTTAGTAAAACGAAATGTATTATTTATAATAGTTGACTTTAGTAATATGTATCTCACGTTGTAAAAGTCCGATCACTATATGACGTTAGAACTATAAGATTTCGTACTAAAGACTTTCTCAGATGGCTTTGTGTTGATTGACTTAGTATTGTTTGAGCACGCATCAAAGATGAACACCAGCAATAAGATAATCCGCCAAATGTTAAATTTTTTCTTCGATAAGGCGAAAACGAAAGCCAGGCAATTGAAAATGTGATTGTGTGTTGATTCCGTTCCGGTGATGTTGAAATCAAAGATGCACTAAGCTCTGGAAGGTAAATTGTCGAAAATATCAATAAAATATAAAATAATGGAATACATCCAGTTCGACCGTCATATAAGTACTATTTTGATTGCCCGGGAGCTAACCATTGTACAAAAAACCGTTTGGAACCGTTTAAATAAGGCTGGATACAAGAAAAAGCTTGATGTATGGGTGCTACAAGAGTTAACGCAAAGAAAAACAAGTAAGGAAGGCCTAAGTTCGGGTGTAATCGAACATTTTATACTCTCGCAGTGTGCAAGGATCAGAGACAGGGAAATGCTTTCATGTGGTGGCATAACTTTAAATTAAAAAATGTTGCGGAAGAATTAAACATTAATTAATCGACGAAACCATTAATGGATCGCAATCACATTTGGTATCTTATTAACTTATATTACAGGTCATAGCCTCACGGAGTTTCATTACTATATTTTGCTTCGTGTCAGAGATATTTGTATTAAAATCTATCAAATTCACTCAAAAGTGATATATGCGATATAAACTCAACCAAAGTGGTTTAATGAATTTTTAGATATATGAGGAAAAAGTCAGCCAGAGAAAAGGAAATCATTATATTAGCAAAAAGGGCTTAGACCATAGTCTAGCCCGATTTCTTTCATATTTAGCGCGAATTCACATTGTGTTTAAGAAAACATATCTACTTAATTTCATTAAAATATCACACATATTGATCAACATAAACGGTTTAAAGTCAGATGGAAATTCGGGAATTCTTATATCGGGAATTTTTGGGGTAGAGGTAGGTTTGCACTGATCGCATTAACTGTTTTCATTATTCAAATATATTATGGAACATATTTTCACCCAATTTCGTGAAAGTAACTCACACAGCGGCCGACATATTCGGCATAAAGTCTTCTAGAATAACGAAAATCATTATATGCAGTATATGGGAGCTAGGATAATTCGTTCACCGATTTGACACATTTTCGGCATTAAACTGTGGTATATCCAATATTACATGTTCTCTAAATTTTGCTAAGATATTTTACATATTGACCGATATATATGGTATAAAGTCTACCGGGAGTTTGAAAATCCTTATATTAGGTACATGGGGGCTAGGGGAAGTTGTTACCCGATTCTATCCATATAATTTATAACCATATGGACACTGTTATCAGAAAGAGACGCTCTCTGAATTTCAAAGAGATAACTCAAATATTGACCGTTATATATGGGATAAAGTCTACAGGAAGTTTGAAAATCCTATTTTTCTTAATCGGATTTTTCATATTTTTGACACCAGATCACATTACTATTATGGAAAGATAATTACGATATCTTACAGATTTACCGTGTTATATGGTATAAAGTCCATACGGAAGGTTGAAAATCCGTATATTGAGACTAGGGGAATCCGTTACGCATATATAGGGGAACAAGGAGACTAGGGGAAATATTTACTCGATTTTTCCCATTTTTGACACCAGATCACACTATTATTAAGGAAAAATAATTCTCCAATTTCATTACAATTACAGATTTAGCGATATTTTCGGTAAAAAGTCAGATAGAGGCACTGAAGTCCATATATTGAGTATATGGTGGCTTGAAAAGTTGTAATCCGATTTCGACCATTTTTACGCATGAGGTGGTATACCTTGATCGTTATAGTGCGGTTAGGTCCATCTTCAATACCAACCTTCGTATGGTACCAAGTTTCATTAAGATATTTTAATTTTTACCCAAGTTATCGCTTGTACGAACGGACGGACAGAAAGTCACCCGGCATTTAACTCGTCTCGTCATCCCGATTATTTATATATATAATTCTATATTTATCTCGATTAGTTTTAAGTGTTACAAACAACGGTTAGGTGAAAAAAACTAATACACTCTATTGCAACATATTGCGAGAGTATAAAAATGTTGCATAAGAATTCAATATTTATTATTCGACGAAATTGTCAATGGATCGCAATCATATTTGGCATCATTTAAATTTTACTTTAGGTCGTACACTCATACAGTCAATCTAGCTAAGACAAATCATTTATATTCATGATATTAGTGCCGTGGAAAGGTAACATTTGTATGGGAGGTGGGCGTAGTTATCAATTGAATTGACTCTATTTCCTAGAAAATGAGGAGCTAATAAAAAGACTTGTTCTGCTCGAATGGTACTCGAATGGAAACCCACAATCGAATAGTAACCACGCCCACGCCCCATATAGCTGTTGTGTTGAAAACTATTGAAAGTGCGATAAGTCACTAAAGAAATGCCAGAAGTATTAAATTTCGCAGCCACAATAGTACTTAAGGGCTTCAAGGGGATCAGTGTAAAATTTGGACAATGGGAATGGCATCTTCCACTTTTAGGTGATATTGTGTATCACAGGAACTGCTATACCATATTTCAACCATATTTGTTAAATGACAAGATATTATATTTGTATCCATATGTTACAATTTTAACGTGGGAGAAAACAATTTTAAATTTCATCTGCCTCTTTCACTTAACAGCATATAAATGAAACACCAGTGACGCTATTGAAATAAAACTATACATAGATAGTACCTTCATGCCATCTCATTTCTGAAAGTGGTCGAAATCGGAGTTTAGTTTTCAAGCCCCATGTACCCACTGTATGGACCTTAGTGCCAAAGCCTGACTTTATACCAAAAATATCTGTGAATATGTGAAATATCTTAATAAAATTCAAGAAGTATCTTTTCTTTAAATTTTAAATTTTTTTTTATTTTTTTTTATTTTTTTTTTAATTTTTAATTTTCTTTAAATTTGTTAAATCCAGTAGAAGAGCACAAGGCAGTGATCATGAAAAAGAAGAGAAGGAAGATAATAACTTACCTTAATAAAATACTTAAAGTGGGGTTTCCGCTCTCCTAAGAGGCGGTAGGGTTTTTATTAATAAAGTACCAAACCATTTATAATTCATTATAGAAGAGCCAGGATTAAGTATTTCTGAGAAATTGTAATGCTTTGCTATCTATGGCGGAATGAACAGAAAAATTTCATTGAAAATGATAACATGCGAACTTGCATAACACATCGCATTTTAATTGGGGAGAATCAAATACAATATGGTGTTTTAGAGCAAAGGGAACTTGAAAATATCTTAGAAAGTCTTTATAAGTAAACAAGCTTAAAAAATATGCACTAAATGTACTGCGTATTGCGAAAAATGAGTTCAGGGTGCAAGCACTTCCAGATATAAACACTATAATTAATTTGTTGGACTTGCATGTAGAAGATTCCGCAAATAAGGACACTGAATCTGATTGTAATATTAGATTAATTAAATTACCCCCTTTAAATCCGGTTCAGGAATTATTTTCTTTAGCTTAGTCTAAATATTTACTACAGGACCTACTTGACTCATTTAATGTACGAGCTTAGAACAAATCACTCAGTTTATGAATTCATTGGTGGTTGGAGACGTTTGATATCTGCAATATATCAAGCCCTTAATCATCGTTTTAATTCTACACTTGAATTCAATTCAAGTTCTTTGAAAGTTCTTCTTTGCGTACCTACAGGTAAAGCAATTTTCGGAATAAGTGGACCGACACTTTCCTCAATATTTTCTTTACTTGTTAATTAGTTAAAGAAAGAGTTTAGGCTCCTTAGCAATGTCAAAGTTAATTCATTGTATTTCAGACGTATCGATTTAAATTTAATCATAATTGATGAAATAACGATGGTAGGAACTCGTATGCATTCTTCTTTTGATACCAGAAAAAAAAATTTGGGTGATTTGAAGCAACTCTCAACTGTTGGAGGTAGGTTTATATTCCCTTACATACAGCACTTTAGATGGATACCTTTTCAATTCAATTCCTTTTCAATATATTTCAATTAACAGAACTAATGAGAAAAAGGATGGATCAGACTTTTGCTATAGCATTAAACCGAATGGCATCTGGTACTATGACAAATGATGATATATTACTAATTGAAACTGGAGTAGTTAGTTTTGATGAAGTGCCCGATGATGCGATACCTTTATTTTGGTCTTACGAAGGGGAGCAATTTCAATACCCTTAAGATCAGTCGAATTCCAACTGAGGTAATCCTTTAATCTGGTAAAAAGACAACTTAAGCAAATTTATTTTCATGGTTCCAGAAGTTCTGTGGAGTAAATTCCGGGAACCTTCCGTTGATTTGATAGCACGATTAAAAAAAGCCTCATCCTCTATAAAGCGCCTGCACACTAATTTGAAAAGTTCTGAGATCTTTTCAATATAAAAGAAATGAACAAATTACAATTGAAAGAATTTAAATTCCAGTCTTTCTGGCTGTGGGAATAGCAATTCATAAAAGTCAGGGTGCCACATATAGTAAAGTTTTTGTTCATACTCGACCCAGAATGTCCAAAACATCGACATATGTCGCTTTCGGTGGAGCTACTACTGCAGAAAGTCTTTTTTATTGTGGAAATTTCATTCTTCCTATCAAATTTTCTGAACCTGATCCAGTATTTAGGAAACTGATAGAATTGAGCACAACTAAAACTCTGACAACAAGCTTCAATTTTATGATTTCTTAAACATCTACACTTAAAATTTTATTTCACAATGTTGAGAGTATTCACGCTCACATTAATGACATAAACGTCGACTACTTAATGTTCAGAAAATTTATGTTTTGTAGAAATTTGGAGTTATCCTAGTGAATTTGCCAGGATTTATTACAATAACAATAACCTAGCTGAGGATAGTTAGCACTGGGACAAACAACAGAAATAAACGGGCCATTATAATATATGCAAGGCATAGCGTTGCTAGCTCTAGAAAACCACAGATTATAAATAAAATTTATAAAAGCCGGAAAGTTTTAGATGCAGTTTTGTTTAAATATGTCAGCCATAATATTCTCGTTCTTTACTGAAATTTTTCTTTTTCTGTCAGACATTTAATTGCAGAACTTCATGAAGTCCTTACTACTGATTTGCGAAATCAAAATGTTAAAATTCTTGGAGATTTTTACATTTGTCTAAAGTCTACAGGGACTACAATAAGAAATCTTCTCCAAGAAAAATACTTCAATTTCGTACTTGGTGTAGAATATTCAACTACATTTGTGGCTGCACTAATTGTTTGAGCATTTTCAAATATGGATCATTCCTATGTTAATGTTATTACTTATGAGACAGTGTATAGCTATCATGACAGTATTTGTGTCGTCATTTCGAACACACTTTTTCAGACTTAGTATAATATTTCTTTCTTTGTTTGCAAACATAATCGCATTAGAATAGAATAACTGACAGAAGTTTTTGAGAAAAAATATAAAAAAATTAAATATTTAATAACTAAAGTTATTTGTTAATTGAGAAAATTTAAATAATTTATATTATTTGTTAATAATATAAAAAATTTTAGAGATATAAGATAGAAATTAAATAGTTTGAGAATAAATGAAATAAGCGTTGGATAAATGTAGATATACATATAAGAATGTCTGTAAAAATGTATCTTTAAATTTGAAAAACATTACATATAATTGTTTAAGCTGATAATATTTATTACTTTTAAGTTAAATATGTGCATATATAAGTTATATGTGTGTAAAGTAAAATTTTACATTCATTGCCAAAAAGCGATTTCTTTTCATATAACTCAATATAATTATAATGCATTTTATATATAATCAATTATGAGCGTATACAACGGAACTCAAGTAAAATTTGTCATAATGTGAGTAAACTTAGTATACAAATCGCTCTAATTAATTTTACTCAGATTGGAAATAAGAGATGCAACACTTCCTACTTTTAATTAAAATAAGTTCGAAAATCTCATCACTTTACCATGCGAGTGTACGATATGTTTGGTTACACCCCAACTTAATCCTTCCTTACTTCTTTTGAATAGCTCTAATCTTCGTCGTAATATCCATCTATAGTACGACATTTTTTTGTAACGATCCTCCAAAATTTAGATATTGTAAAGCTTGGATGCCTTCAAAATAAGTGTTTGTTTCTATCTTAACTTTCTAATTTCAGAGAAATTTTTTACCAGCGAATAAGTTTGTAAAGATTCGTGACAAGCTATCAGACAAGAAAGTGCCGCTTATGATTTCCTTACTTATTTCCAAATTTACTAGTTGGAGACCGAAAATCGACTAATGCATTTTTTCGCTTTTAGACAAATATATTCCTTTATTCTACAATAATAGTGAATTACCAATACCATGCCATCATGTCAGCAAGTCCGACCTTACAAATAACCCTGACAGAAAGTAAATCTAGAGTAAAATTTCAATAAATTTAATTTATTATCAGCTCAAATAGGAAAACGTCGCTGCTTTACATATATGTACATTGTGGTTCCCCATTTACTTCTTTTTAAAAATATTTTCTGAATATTTGTGTATTTGTCCCTTTTTTACAGATTTGTAAACAGCGTTTGCTACACATCTGTATAAGTAAAAAAAAGATCTTTCAGAAAAAGAGGTCAGAAAAGATCTTTTATACCTCCTCATACAATGAGGAAATGAGTGAAATCGGATATTAACCACGCCTACCTTCCATGCAAAGGTTATGTTGAAAACTACTATAAGTGCATTAACTCGCTGAGGAAACACGTCAAGAACATTAACTCCTACAGTGAAGATGCTACGGAAGGGATACATAGAAATCCGTGCAAAATTTGGGCAATGAGTGTGCTATCACCTACTTTTAGGTGAATTTCCATATTTCAGGAACGCCTATCGATTTGAACCCAATTCTGTACGTTACATTATATTCTCCTCCTTATGCCACATTGTAAAAAAGGGTGAAATCGGTTAAAAACCATGCCTACTTTCCATATGAGACAATTTTAAATTTCTTCCGATTCGTTCACTTTTAAGTACATAAATCAAACATCAATTAAGGCATTGGAATAAAACTTTGTATAAAATGTGCCTTCAAGAAAAGTTCCTTCAATGAAATGGGCGAAACCGGCATTTTACTTTTCAAGCCCCAGATACCCAATATAAGGACATCAGTGCCAATGGTTTACTTTGTACCAAACATATCAGTAAATCTGCGAGATATCGTTATGAAATTCGAGGGCGCATTTTCATGATAATAATGTACCCTCAGATCAAAAATAGGGAAATCAGGAAGGATTTTCAACCTTCCGTTAGACTTTATACCATATATTTCAAACAATATAATTGTTATATCTGTGAAATTCAGATAGCGACCCTTCTTGATAACTGAGCGTCAGTGTGCCTAAAATGGTTGAAATCGGGTAAACATTTCCCCTAGTCCCCATATAAATAATATAAGAATTTCAACTTCCGGTTGGCTTTATACCAAAAATACAGGTCAATCTGTGAGGTATCTTAATGAAAACCAGATAGCATCTTTTCCCTATAGTAATAGGTCGTTATTCCAAAAATTAGCAAAATGGGGTAAACTTTTCCTCTAGCCTTCATATACCTAATATATGAATTTCGAACATCCGGTTTATACGATACATATCGGTCAATATGTAAGATATCTTAGCAAACTTAAATGAACGAATAATATTGCGTATACCATAGCTCAATGCCGAAAATGTGTGAAATCGGTCAACTCCCCTATATATACTACATATAATGATTTTCGTTAATCTAGCAGACTTTATGCCACATTCTAGCTCCATGTGTGAGTTATATTCATAGAATTTAGTGGAAATATGTTCTCTTGTGCAATTGAGTCGTAGTTGCAGTAATGTAGTTGCATAAAGCAAATAGTTCAGACCTTTCCCTGGCCCATACATACCCGTTATAGTGATTTACGACTTTCCAGCTGACTTTAAACCTTATATCCGATATTTTAATGAAACTGAATATGTTTTCCTAAACATAGTGTGGTTTAGCGCTAAATATGAATGGCCCTAGCCCCAATAATTTTTCTTTTGCCCACAATAGAAATTTGTAACTTCCAGTTGGTTTCACATGGTATATATCGGTCAATATGTAAGATATCTTAGCAAAATTAAGTGAACGAATGATATTGGATATAAAATATTATATTTTACGAAATATATTTTATGCAGTGCACTCCAAATTGAGTTTCGTTTTCGTAAATGTGTCTTCTTACTTTTGACATAATAATTTTATAAGAAAATGCCAAAAACTAGAGGATACACCTTTGTGATATGTAACTGGTATTGGTTCATTTTATTATACTTAAATTAATGTAATACTCAAACGGGTTTCCTCGTCTATTGGTTCTTTTGTGGAAAACCTTTATAATTTTTCTCGCAACAAATTAAGAAAGGCCATAAACAGAGGCACAGTTATCTTCGTTGCCTTAAAAAAAAACTATCACTTCGCTCCAGTTAAGCAAAACCTGTTCCATGAAATCCAAGTAGTTTCTTCGTCAGATTTACTGGCCTTATCCACCATATACTTCTTAATTGTTCGCGTTCTTCTAGATACATCTTGGCTATCATGAACAATAAGTTTATAACTTAGACAATTCGTAAAATTCGCAAAGCCCTTTCATGCATGTATAAACACGTTTCAAGGACGAAATATTAGTTTCACTAAATAAGTAAGAAGTCGGTATATTTGATTCTACCTTGACGAATTCAACTGATTTCTTTGTCGCTGTCATGGTGTTTTAGTGAGCGAATTTTAGAGCGAGGGTCACTGAGGACATCACTCGGCTGGACGAGAAATTTCTATACGTCCAGCATTGTGTTGGAACCATTAAGAAACTCGTAAAAACTTTAAATAAAATCTCTGGTAATGCGCTCTAGTAATTAACGTGTTATTTGAGCGACAGTAGACATGAAGGCTAGTTACTCACTAATGAGTTCTAATGGTATGTTTAGATTGTCTAATGGTACTTAACATGTTATACTTATAACATACTTATAACATGTTGCAATAGAGTATTATGGTTTTGTTCGCACAACAGTTGTTTGTAACACCTAGAAATAATCGAGAAAGATATAGAGTTAAATACATAAATGATCAGGATGACGGGACGAGTTGAATTCCGGTTGACTGTCTGTCCGTCCGTCCGTCTGTCCGTGCAAGCTATAACTTCAGTAAAAATTGAGATATCTTGATAAAATTTGGCAAACACGTTCTCTGGCACTATGAGGAGGTTACTATTGGAGATGGGAGGAATAAGATTATTGCCACGCCCACAAAACGCTGTTAAACGAAACCCTCTAAAGTGCTATAATTATAATTTACACAAAACTGTATTTGGTACGGAGAATCGCAGTATCTGCGTATCGGTTGGTTGAAATTTTTCATACTCTGAAAAAATTAGTGAAAACGGTTAATAAACACACCCACCTCCCAGCAAAGTTTATGTTGAAAACTATTAGAAGTACTTTAACCCGCTAAAGAAAGGCGTCAGAAACATTAAATCTTACTTACAGTAAATATGGTTCGGAAGGAATGCATAGGAATCCGTGTAAAAATTTGACAATAGTTGTTGCACCGCTCAATTTTCGGTTAAATCCCATATCTCACGAACGACTTCACTAATTTGAAGCAAATTTGGTGCACTATCTTAATATGTTTGTGTTACAGTGTGCAAATGGGCGAAATCTCACTATAGCAACATCTACATCCAATGTAACATAATTTCAAATTCAATCGGATTCTTTACTCTACCGTATATAACTCATGCACCAAATATGGTATCGGAATAAAAATAATCGAAGTCTTTAATTTATTAACAGTATAAGGCTTTTCAAACTTTCGGTTGACATTGTCCCATATATATGGGTCAATCTGTGAGGTATCTTAATGAAAGTCAGACAGCATTTTTCTCTGCTAATAAATATTGTGTCGAGAATTTCAAACATCCGGTAAGCTTTAAACGGTACATATCGGTCAATATGTTAGATATCTTAGCAAAATTAGTTTAATGCTGAAAATGTCGGTCAGTGTGTGAGTTATCTTCTTCTTATTATTGCTTGGAAACATGTTCTCTAGTAAAGTTGAGTAATGTCAAAACTTAATGCAATAAGTCCAGACCTTCCCCTAACAAAATATACCTGATATAATGATTTACGACTTCACAGATGATTTTAAACCGTTCATGTGATTCAATATGTGTGATATTTTAATGAAATTAAGTGGATATGTTTTCTTAAATATAATGTGGTTTCGCGATAAATATGAATGAAATCGGTTAGAACATCGTCTAAGCCCATTGTTCCTAATATAATAATTTCCATTTCGTCTATGGTTGACCTTTTCCTCATACACCTAATATATTTAATTAAACAATTTTGGCTGAGTTTATATCACAGATATCTTATTTGAGTTAGTTTGATAGATTTTAATATTAATTTAATATAATTTTAATATTTCGGACATGGCGAAAAATATAGTAATGAAAGTACATGAGTCTATGACATGTAATAAAAGTTAATAAGAACCAAATATGATTGTAAGCAATACGGTTTCTTCGAATAATGAATGTTGAATTTTTTTGCAACATACTCTCGTAACATTTTGCTAGAGAGTATATTAGTTTTGTTCACCTAACCGTTGTTTATAATACCTAGAACTAATCAAGTTAGATATAGATAAATATATATCATATATATAAATGATCAGAATGAAAGGACGAGTTAAAATCCTAGTGACGGTCTGTTCGTGCAAGCGATAACTTGAGTAAAAATGAAGATATTTTTGATGAAATTAGATAGATTTGATGAAACTTGGTACACGTTTTCTTTGTCACCGTAAGACCGTTGGTATTGCAAATGGGCGTAATTGTACATCTGCCACGCCCACAAAATGCCATTAATCGATAACAGATAAAGAGCTATAACTAGGCAGTAAATTAAGATATAAACATGTTATTTTTCTTTATATTTACAAAAAAGTTTTGTAAAAGTGGGAATGGCCCCAGTTCCAATAAAATTTAATATATATCTCTGAAAATGTTAAAGCTATATCAATCAAACTTGCTCCGAGTAAGTTTTCTAGCATCTCCTCATATACTGAGAAAATGAGTGAAATTGGATAATAACCACGCCCATCTTCCATACAAAGGTTATGTTGAAACTAAAAGCGCGCTGAAAGAACACGGCAGAAATATTAAAGCTTACAGAAAATATGATATAGGAAGGCTTGCATAGTAATCCGAGCAAAGTTTTGATGATGGGTGTGGCACCGCCACCATTTAGGTGAAATCCCATATCTCAAGAACGTCTAAACCGATTTCAATAAAATTTTGTATGTGACATTACATTTGCATTTTATGTCGCATTGTGAAAATGGACGTAATCGGGTAAGAACCACGCCTACTTCTCATATAACACAATTTTAAGTTTCATCTGATACTTTCACTTTAAAGCAGATAAATCAAGCATCAATTAAGATATTGGAATAAAGCTTTTCACGAATAGTACGTTCAAGATATGCCATCTCATGCGTAAAAATAGTCGAAATCGGCAAATAACTTTTCAAGCCACCAAATATCCAATACCTCCAGTACCTCTATCTGACTGTTTGCCGAAAATATCGGTAAATCTGTAAAATGTTGTAATAAAATTTGAGGTTTATCTTTCCATGATAGTAATGTGCTCTAGTATCAAAAATGAGGAAAATCGGGTAAATACTTCCCCATATATCTAATATACAGATTTCAACCTTCCGGTAGACTTTATACCATATATCACGATAAATCTGCAAGATATCGTAATGAAATTGAAGAATTACCTGTGATATGGTGTCAAAAAAGGGAAAAATCGGGTAAATACTTCCCCTAGCCCCTTATACCTAATATATGGATTTTCAAACTTCCTGCAGACTTTTTACCATATATAACGGTCAAAATATGAGTTATCTCTTTGAAATTCAGAGGGCGTCACTTTCTGCTAACAGTGTGTCCGTGTGCTTAAATGGATAAAATCGGGTAAATACTTCCCCTAGCCACCATGTACCTAATATAAGGATTTTCAACCTTCGGGTAGACTTTATAGCATATATTTTGGTCAATATGTAAGATATCTTATCAAAATTAAGTGAACGTAGTGAAATTGAAGATACCATAGTTTAATGCCGAAAATGTGTCAAATCGGTCTACGAATTATCCCAGCTCCCATATACTACCTATAATGATTTTCGTTATTCTAGCAGACTTTATAGACTAGACCGAATATTTCGGTCACTGTGTGAGTTAACTTCACAAAATTGGATGAAAACATGTGCCCTAATATATTTGAATAATGAAAAGAGTTAATATGATCAGTGCAGATCTTCCTCTACCCTAAAAATGCCCGATATAAGAATTCCCGACATTCCATCCGACTTTAAACCATTTATGTTGGTCAATATGTGTGATATTTTAACGAAATTAAGTGGATATGTTTTCTTAAACATAATGTGGTTTCGCGCTAAATATGAAAGAAATCGGTCTAGACCATGGTATAAGTCGCTTCTTCCTAATATAATGACTTCCTTTTCTATGGTTGACTTTTTCCTCATGTATCTAATACATTCATTAAACCACTTTAGTTGAGTTTATATTGCATATATATTATTTGAGTTAAATTGGTAGATTTTAATACAAATATCTATGACACGAAACAAAATAAGTCTGATCTAATCTATGGTCAAAGTATCTGATCCGAAAGTACGTGAGAATGTGACCTGTAATATAAGTTAATAAGATACCAAATATGATTGCAATCCATTGACAATTTCGTCGAATAATGAATGTTGAATTCTTCCTCAACATTTTTAATATAAAGTTATGCCAGCACACGAAAGCATTTCCCCGCCTCTGATCCTTGCACATTGCGAGAGTATAAAATGTTCGATTACACCCGAATTTAGCCCTTCCTTACTTGTTTAATATAAAAATTTGCCAACACCTTAAAGTATTTCCCCTCCTTTGATCCTTGCAAATTGCGGGTGTAAAAATATTCGGTTAGGCCTGAACTTAGCCCTTCCTTACTTGTTATACTTTCGCAATAAAGTATAATAATTTTGTACACATAACGGTTGCTTGTAACACCAAAAACTATATACCCCGGACGACTGTGTCAGTACGTCCGTGCAAGCGATAACTGGAGTAAAACTTTAGATATCTTGAAAAACTCGGCACATATGTTCCTTGGCTTTCTGGGGAAGTTGTTATTTACATACGTTTGAATGGCGGGTGGGCGTGGTTATTACCCAATTTGACTTACTTTCCCAGTATATGAGGAGGTGCAAAAAAGACATATATAGGTTTAGTTACCTATCTATTAGGTAAATTATATATATATACTAATGCCCACTTTTTTAAAAAAATTTCAACCACAAATACCCTCCTCTACTGTGATTCTTTGTACAAAATTCCAGTTTTATATCTTATTTGATAGCTTAGTTATAGCATTTTATAGGTTTCCGTGTAACAGCATTTAGTGGGCGTGACAATAATCCTATTATACTCATCTCCAATATCAACCTCCTCAGAGTGCCGAGGAACATGTGTACCAGTTTCATCAAGGTATCTTAATTTTTACTCAAGTTATCGCTTGCACGGACAGACGGACGACCCGGAATTCAACTCGTCTCGGCATCCTGATCATTTATATATATGTATATATCCCTATATCTGACCCGATTAGTTCTAGGTGTTACAAACAACCGATAAGTTAACAAAACTATTATACTCTGTAGCAACATGGTGCAAGAGTATAAATAAAGAAAGAATACGTATTCCAAATCCAAACCTCGCAGAATGCGTCCGTCAAAAAAAATTTCAGTTGAAGTATTACCGTACTTCAACTTTTTTGTCGCATACCATTTACAACACTGTGCCAATGCGGCTTGCTTTGAATTCAATTCAGCTGAGTCGAGTTATAGAAGGTAAAAGTGGTATAAATTATTCCTGCTGGAAAGCCGTTAATGCAACTTTAAACGTAATAAGTTTACTGAGAAATTTCAATTGGAATATTCTCTACAAAAACGTTTATTGTTTTACAACCAACAACCACGATAGCCTATTCTACGTCACTTGTATTGAGCCGACTGGCACCGTCTATTCAGTGGTCTAACCCTCTAAGGTACATCAACGCAATAACGTAAGAATCTATTTAGTGAGATCGTTAGTTTGTTATACTGAGGACATAATGTGTACATCACTCAATTATGTTTTTATTTTACCAACAGGGTTTATGATCATTGGAATTCGATTATGTTGACTTATATGATACTACTTAGCGTAATTTTAATATAACTATGAGATTACGAATTAATATAAAATGCATACATATATCGCAAAACATCCTTATTAAATCCCTTCAATTTGGGCCTTCCAGAGACATATTCACATGTCTCAAAAAGATTAAGATTGGATGAGTGAAACCAATAATTCTTAGGTCCTTCTAACTTATTGATACGTAAGTCATTTAGTTGAAATACGCCAAAGTGAAAAGTGCGTCCATCTGTCTGTATACTTTGCACAACAATGGGTCTAGTTAATTTATCGACGGCAGATTTCTAGAAATTATACATATATGTTAGTATTATGTATACGCATATTGCTATGTATAATTTACTCCATAAAGCTGTTTAGCCCGTGCTGCAGCTACAGCAAACGCTTTAAGCATGTTGCGACTTTGAAATTGCGATATGTTTACTCGGACATCATGTAGATTAACCACTTTGTCCATATCAAAATTTAAAAATATTGTATGCGGATGAAAATTTAAGTTGCGACTAAAAGCTGAAATGATAAACAGTAAATTTCGTGCTAATTCGTAAATAAAATCTTAAAATTTCTTACGATATATTATTTCATTTGAGAATATGTGTTCCTTTGGCATGGATATTGTGCATTTTAGAGGATATAAATTTGGCAATTCTGAATCGAATTTGCCTTTAATGGATGCCAGAGGCCGGGTTGAAGTTATAAGCTTCTCTGCATTGATCTTAAATAGTAATATCTCCTCATTTCTGGGCAAAGTAAAATTAAAGTTGACTTTGTCAATTATGCGGCGATGAGAATTTGTATTGCGACCCGCAACCTTCTCGCATTCTGTGAGCAGTTGATTTAACAATATTGTACTGGAATTACATAATGTTAATTAGTTTATGTTTGAAATACTTAATACTTACATTCTTCTTTCTTTTGGTATACCATACTCTCGGGGAAGGTTATATTCGGGACGCAAAGTATTGTTATTCTTATGCAACTTTTCTTGATCTGCTGAAAATATATTTGAAGCCACAATTGCTCTTTTTATATTGTGCTCTAACAATCCAGTTATTTGAATTCTATCTAAGGAATCCTGTATGCATTCGGGCAAACTTGGTACTTCAATAGTTTTAGTAAGCAGTAGAGCTTGCTGAATACCTTTAAGTAAAACGTTATTGTCACCAAACAAGTAGCTTGGCTTTGTGTTCCAATTGGGATTGATATCATCCTCGCCAATATATTTTCTGTCATTAAACTCATACATTAATTAAATAACTATTTTAGTCAATTCTAACTAACATATTTCATATTATATCAATATTTAATGTCATTTATAAATACCTTTCCTGCTTAATATATGTTTCCGATTTTGATACATCTTTACCATTGAGTACAGAAATTCCATTTTTTATCAATTCTGTCACAGCTCCTGTGTCACGTGGTATTCTTTTCCTTTGAACTAACCAATGCTTCTTGAAAGTCCATCCTATATGTTGAGCGCACAATTTATTAGTTAACCGCATTTTTTGATATTAACTTTTTATTATAAATTACGTATTTTTTTATAGTATTACTTAATAACGAAACTGTTAGGGTTAGATTTACCGCCCACTCAATAATTCGCATTAAACACTAATTACAGTTGACACAACTAGGGCGTCACCAAAGCTTTTTGGTAAAATTTACTAGAAATTCTGAACTCAAAATAATGAAGGGTTAATCGCTTATTTTAAAATACACTGCCAAGGATCACTTATGTGTCGCTTTAATTTTCCCTTAATAAGTTGGTAGCGATGGAAATCACGAAACTTTAAACAGCTGTTATTAAAAAACGCGAGATGCCAGAAATACACCTGATAAAAAAACTCACGAAATTAGTATGAAACAAAATTTTAATTGTGCATCTAAAGTTTTTTTTTAGTTATTCTTCGCTTCAAATGAGAAATACTTGCACATACTACGTTCCTCATAAAATAGCGATATTGCTTTGAATTTCTTTTTTTTTTTATGTAGAAGCGTTTATTATGTTGATATGTTGTTACATTTTGTTAAATGAATTTTAAAAATTTTGAGTTATTTATCTACCTACTTATCAATTACTAATTTATAATACATATATGCGTATTTAAGTGGTCTATTCAATATACGGGCCTAAAATATCCGAAAGTTATTTTTAAAACGCCTAACCTAAGTTTTTGCTGCAGTGGAATCTTTGACAAAAGTTATAAAAAAATGTGGATTTTGACAGCTCTCTCACGAAACAGGGAATTTTACATCATATCATTCTTGACACTGCTAAAAAGCTACGAAAATTGCCAAGCTGTAACGTGTAGTAACACAAACACATTCAATAACTCCTCCTCGCGCCTATTACACGTTCAATATTCACTCTGATATTTCGATCGCGATCAATAAGGGACTGCTATACGTTCAATATTGATTCAAACGAATTCCATAATCGACGATAATTTAGCAGAATATACCAGACATCGAAATTCATAGTCGCCAGAATGTTCGAATGGCGTTATTGTAGCGAACTCGAATACCAGAAAAAACAAGAATCGACGATAAGTTGCCAGAATCAACCAGATAGCGAAGCTAGTTGCCAGAATGTTCGAGTGACGATCTGTTGGTAACAATCTACTATATAAGGGCGGCCGGAGTGGCATCAGAGATAGTTCGAATAAGAGTGTTATCAAGTAAAGTACGAGTGAATTATAAGTAAGCTCGAATAACGAGTAACAAAGTGTTAAGTTATTGAATAAGAAATAAAGAAAAGAGTATAGCTATTAAATTGTAACTCTAATTGAACAATCCAGTGATCGAACTCTGGGTAGAGTTTCAGCGTGAACGATTAATTTAGAAAATCCGTTACAATTGGTATCAGAAGTGGGATTGCCAAATAAAGTTCCATAAGAGATTATTTTAAAAAATGGCAAAGTTTAATGAACTGAAGATTCAACAACTAAAAAAGGAACTGGAGCAACGTGAGTTGTCAACAAGTGGAATAAAATCCGAATTGCAATCACGGTTGCGAGAGGCCATGGAAGCAGATAACATTAATGTTGAAGAATACGTCTTTCAATCGGAACTAGAGGAAGGGACAAAGAATATGGAGGAAAGCGAAGAAACTCAATGTTCATCAAAGGTTATGGACATGAACACGATTTTGGCTGCAATATCACAGGTGTCATCGCAGGTGTTCTCTCAGTTGAAAGAGCAGGTGACCTCACAAATGACAGAGCTGTCGACACAGATTGCGGTAGAGCAGGATAAAATTAAGACTGAAGTGGATGAGTTAAGGAATCGTCCAATTATGTCAAAGCGATTTAATGTTTCTAATGTGTTCCTTCAGCGAGTTATCGCACTTTTAGTAGTTGTCAACATAACTTTTGTATGGGAGGTGGGCGTGGTTATTATCCGATTTCACAAATTTTCTCAGTATGTGAAGAGATGCTAGAAAAACTTAGTCGGAGCAAGTTTGGTTGATATAGCTTCAACAGTTTCCGAGATATATATATATTAAACCTATTGGTGGGCGGGGCCATACCCACTTTTACAAAAATGTTAACCCACATATGGCCCACCCTACTAAGATCCTCTGCATCAAATAACGCGGTTATATCTTAATTTGCTGCTTAGTTATAGCACTTTATCTTTTTTCGATTAATGGCAATTTGTGGGCGTGGAAGATGTCCAATTATACCCATCTGCAATACCAACCTTCTTACGGTGATAGAGAAGACGTGTACCAAGTTTAATCAAAATATCTTAATTTTTACTCAAGTTATAGCTTTCACGGACGGACAGATAGTCAGTCTAACGGAGACAGACTCGGATTTCAACTCGTCTTTTCATCCTCATCATTTATATATATATAAAATATGTCTATATATATAATACCGAATATGTCTATATCTAACTCGATTAGTTCTAGGTGTTACAAACAACCGTTAGGTGAACAAAACTAATATACTCTGTAGCAACATGTGCGAGAGTCGAGATAGGTGGATTTCTCCTCTAATCCGATCTTACAAATGGAAGTTGTAAGTAAGTCCTAAGCGAGTAAATGAAGTGGAATTTTGTTACCATTGTCGTTCCATTGCAAATTTCTCACTTTGATATCCCAATATTTGCGTAATCAGATAGTCAGTTAGTCAATTATTGATTATTTCGGCAATAGAATTCGCCTTGGAGTACGGACTTAAACAAATTATTTGAGGCCACCCGATAAAGAGTGTAAGTTTTTTGAGCTACTAGCTTTGTTTTCGTAATAATGCAAAAGTATACTCGTAACTTCATTTACTTTTTGCGAAAGGAGAAGAGTGATCCATATGTAAAACTTCAAATCGAAATGTTGGAATATACTTTCCATGCAATATTCCTTTTACCTAGGTGGGTCTTCACTAAAGCAAAACTCAGTTATATTCTGAAATTTTGATTTCTGTTACACTGGAGTCCCACTAATAGCATCAACATGGCACATAGAACTTCCTAGCCAATGCACTATTCTATACTCATACTCTAATAATCTTATCATCCATCTGACAACCCTTGGTATCATTGGTGCCCTCGTGTCAAAAATGAGTAAGATCGGGTCAATACTTCCCTAGCGCTCGTATGCCTCTTATAAAGATTTTCGAACTTCCCGTTAACTTCATACCATATATATCGGTCGATATCTGAATTATCTCAGTAGAATTCAGAGAGCGTCTCCAGCCAATAATAGTGTATCCGTGTGCCTAAAATGGATAAAACTGGGTAAGCACTTCCTCTAGCCCCAATGTACCTAATGTACAGATTTTCAAAGTTCCGATACATTTTCTACCATATATTTCGGCAAAACTGTAAAGTATCGTAATGAAATTCGAGGATTATCTTTCTTTGATAATAATGTGGTCTGGTGTTAAAAATGGGAAAAATCGGGTAAATACTTCCCTAGCCCCATATACCTTATATACAAATTTTCAACTTCCTGTAGACTTTATACCATATATAACGGTTAATATATGATTTATCTCTTTGAAATTTAGACAGCGTCTCTTTATGATAACAGTGTGTCCATGTGCTTAAAATGCCATATATTACATATAATAATTTTCGCTATTCTAGCAGACTTTATGCCGAATATGTCGGTCACTGTGTGAGTTACCTTCACAAAATTGCGTGAAAACATGTTCCCTAATATACTTGAATAATGAAAAGGGTTAATGTGATCAGTGCAGATCTACCTCTATCCCAAAATCCCGATATAAGAATTCCCGACTTTCCATCTTACTCTAAACCGTTTATGTTGGTTAATATGTGTGATATTTTAATGAAATTAAGTGAATATGTTTTCATAAACACAATATGATTTCGTGCTAAATACGAAATAAATCGGTCTAGACCATGATCTAAGCCCCGTATTCTTAATGTAATGATTTGCTTTTCTCTGTTTGCCTTTTTCCTCATGTATCTAATATATTTATTAAACCACTTTGGTTGAGTTTATATCGCATATATCGCTTTTGAGTTAATTTGGTAAATTTTAATATAAATATTTCTAACACGAAGCAAAATATAGCAATGAAAGTACATGAGTCCGCAACATTTTTTAATATAAAGTTGTGCCAGCACCTGAAAGCATATCCTCGCCTCTGATGCTTGCATATTGCGAGAGTATAAAATGTTCGGTTACACCCGAACTTAGCCCTTCCTTACTTGTTTTGTTTAAGCATCTTCCATTGATATATATGCGATATAAACTCAACCAAAAGAATGAAATTTAATAAATTTATATATTAGGAAAAAATCAACAAGAGGGACATAAATCATCGTATTAGAGGTATGGGGTTCAGACCAAGGTCTAGATCGATTTCATTCATATTCACCGCTAAACCATGTTATGGCTAAGGAAACACTTCATTTCGTTAAAATATCACACATATTTACCAACACAAACAGTGCAACGTCATCTGGAAAGTCAGAAATTAATATACCCAAAAATATTCTGGGAAGGGGAAGGTCTACGAAGGGAGCATTTACTTTTGGCATTAAACTGAAGTATGCTCGAAAACATATTGCCATACACTTTTACCAAATTAACTGAGAATTTGAGCTATATATTCCATGTAAATTTTACTAGCATTATTGAGTCTACTACTATATTCATTATTTTATACCATTACAGCGGTTTTTTTTTATTCAAAATTTGAACTTCTGTTTAAGAAAAACTCGTACAATAGTATTATTCAAAGAATTGCCCATCTGAAGCTGTAACATTTTCACATCTTTCCGTCAATTTGTGGGCTCCATACCAAATGAACTGCAACGGCTTGGGGGCCAAGAATGAATCAAGCCAATTTCTGATACCCTGTTGTGATGTGAACCGGAGTGAGGGCGTTTTGCATCGACCAGAATAAATAGCAGTCAGAAAGGGCAAGGTCAGGGCTATTAGGTAGGTGAGGCAAAACTTTCCAGCCGCTGTTTTTCAAATAGTTTTTAAACGGTGCGGCAACAAGAGGCTGAGCATTGTCACGGTTGAAAATCATTGCCTCGTGTCTAGTCGCGAATTCGGCGCGTTTTTCGGCAAACGCTCGGTTCAATTTGATGAGTTTTAGCAGCTCATAATAAAGCACTCCCTTCTGATCACACCAAATACAAAGGATTCCTTCTCTTCACGAATATTCCGCTTTGCAGTTGATTTGGCCAGGTTTCACATTAATGTTTTGCGTTTAGGGTTGTCGTAAAGGATCGATTTTTCATCACCAATCAAAATTCCATACAAAAACCACTTATTTTTGTAGCGTTCAAGCAGCATTTCTGACATTCAAAATCATCTCTCAACGTGTATTGGCTTCAATTCATATGGCACCCACTTTCTTTGCTTTTGAATGTATCCGGCTGCTTCTAAACGTTTTGAAATTGTTACTTGTGTGACTCTGATTTCGAGAGCTCTTCTTGTGTTTGGCAACAATCTTCATAGAGTAATACTTCTAGTATTCTATCTTTACTACTATCTTCTCTACTACTTCTAGTACTCTATCTTTAAATTTTTTTGGCCGCTCTGGGCGTTCTTCGTCTTCCAAGCCAAAATCATCACTTTTAAATCGTGCAAACCACTTTTGGCAAGTTCGCTAGAGCATGTTCATCATAAAATTCCAACAAAATATGATGACTTTCGGCTGAGGTTTCCTCCATATTAAAGTACTGAATAAGAACTCCCCGCAGAAATACTTTTTCAGGCATAAAGTTTGACATATTTGAGTGAAAAAGGAATTATTGTGGTTTCCGCTTCAAATATTGAAAAAGACGCACAAGGACAGTAACTTTCAACGCATGTTCGAAATATTGAAACAATGTAATAAAAATAAAGGTACGCCATTTCTTGGCAAACCGCACAAATATAGTTATAGACCAATAAAAATTTCATTATATGTAGTGATTTGTAGATCAATTTACCCATTTTCGCCACCAAACGTATATCTAATGTTATACGTTCAGTAACTTGGCTAAAATATCTTTCAAATTACTTTATACTATATATTGGGTTGTTCGGAAAGTCATTTCGTTTTTTCCCGCCAGAGGACTTAATTACGTTTTTTCGAAACTAACTTCACACTTAAGCCCCATAACCATTATATGTCATGAGAGCTGATATTGCAAGGCTTGTGTGTGAAAAAGTTCTATTAATTCTACCCAGTAGTTTTTGGTTGGTGCCTTTTTAAATATGGAGAGCAATAAGCAGCATTTTCGTCATATTTTACTTTTTAACTTCAGAAAAGGTAAAAATGCTGTCCAAGCGAGAAAAAAATTGACGGATGTGTATGGAGAAGGCGTGTTAACAGTACGCCAGTGCCAGAACTGGTTTGCAAAATTTCGATCCGGCAATTTTGATGTCGAAGATGCACCACGGTCTGGAAGGCCGGTCGAAGCTGACAAAGATGCGATAAAGGCATTAGTTGATGCAAATCGGCGAATCACCACACGAGAGATCGGTGAGAGGTTAAATTTGTCGAATTCAACTGTTTATGGCCATTTGAAAGGCATTATACGAAAACTGTCTTTCATGTTCCCCAAAAAAAACGAAATGACTTTCCGAACAACCCAATAAGTCAAGTGGAAGTTTGAAAATCATATATTAAGAAAGTGGAGCTAGGGGAAGTATTTAGTCGATTTTGTACATTTTTATTAGGAATATATGCTCTCTGAATTTCATTAAGCTATCTTTCTGATTGACCGACATTTTCACACCGACATCACCGAAAAGTTCGCCACAGGTATTAAGATCCACATATTCGGTATTTGTTGGCTTGAAGAGCTGTAGTCTGAAATCAAGTATTTTTGGAAGTGAGATGATATAACTTAAGGCACTACTTGTGTAATAACTACTTGCACAGTGCTTGATTTATGTACTGAAAAGAGAAAGAATCAGAGGGAATTTAAAATTGTGCTATATGGGAAGTAGGCACAAGTAGGAATAAGAAAATGTCAGGGTAATGTTTTGCCCCAAATGTGGTTGTTAGTTTTTAAGTAGTTCTTGAGATATAGGATTCACCTATTTTTACATTGCAATATAAAGAGGTCTGGCTAATACTATGCACCAAAATTGTTTGCTGAGATATGATATTTCTCCTAAAAGAGGCCAGTTACACGCCCGCTAAAAATTTTACTCTGATTCCTATGCAACCCTTCCGTACCAATTTTACTTTAAAATTAAAAGCTTCGGATGTGTTTCTTCAGTGAGTTGTCGCACTTTAAGTTGCTTTCAACATAAACGTTATATGGGGGTGAAATCGGTAATTGTCTGATTTCACCTGTTTTCACACTGTAAGAGGATGTGGTAGAAAGACTTTCATCATTTCAATATATATAATTCCAAGTCTCTCTTGATTAGTTTTAGGTGTTACAAACAACCGTTAGGTGAACAATGCTATTATACTCTCTCAAGATTGTTGCAAGTGATTTCAGTATTCGTTATTCGACGGCACCGTGAATGGATTGCAATCATATTTGGTGTCTTATTAACTAATATTATAGTTTCTTTACGACATTTTGTTTTATGTCCGAGAAATTTATACAAAAATCAATCTAATTAATACAATACATAATTAATTAATACATATCCCTACACAACTATTATACATAAATATTCTGGGTTCATCTTTTGGTAACGTTTCCTATTGAGACGTATGCGATATGCAACCTAAGGGACAAATTCAGGAACATGTCGCAAGGCATATATATATATATATATATATATATGGGATAATTCGCGGATCGATTTCACTTATTTTCACCACCAAACTATAGTATATTCAAGATTACACAATCATCATATATTGGTAAGATATGTCACATATTGACCGATATATATGGTATAAACCCAACCGGTATTTTGAAAACGTTTATATTAGACATATGGCAACAAGGGGAAGCATTGACCCGATTTTATCAATCTTGGAAACCATGGAACATTATTAACAGGTCACATACATGTTAAACTTATTAGCGCATTCGGACAAACGTCCAATTCACATCATGGATCGGGTACCATAACCTGGTTAAAAAAGTTAACGTTACTAAAAAATAAAACAATTATGACTCATGTAGAACCGCGACAATAACTAAAGAACTAAATGAAAAGAATAGGGATCACGCCACCGAATTTTTATAAGGACAATTAACATTCCGTTGAGGAATATCATATTTTCTCGCAGTCCTCATGACTTGCCAGACGCGCTAGCCCAGGCTCAAGAATTAGAATCGAATAACAAAAGAGCTCGGTTTGCTCAAAACTTTGCCAACGAAAAACTTAGGATAAAACAAAATTACCTAAATAATAATTTGCGATTCCCCTAACGAAACGTTACGCTGAAACTCGAACCTATGGACATAAACCCGCCTGTCTCTAAAATGTATAGAAGGGATTTCAGCGTTAAGCCTCAACAAAATGGTGGTTTCAAAAAGCCTCAACAAAATATTGGAACTCCAATCGCTAACTCAAGCGCTCAAGTTCACAACGCTCAAAGAGTAAAGCGACCAAGAGAGTGTAATTACAACTTCCGTCCCCTGGAAAAGGCACAAAATATAATTAACATAAATGAGTAATTTTTTAGGCGAAGAGGGACGTACTCCTCTACCTCAGACTCTACAATACCAAACAAAATAAAAATTTTAAAGCACTTGTCGATATTAATAAAAACGAATTAACCGTTTACAAACGTGTAAAAACTGTAAATATGTATTCCATTATTAAATACCAACATATGATAACTCCATTTGTGGTCGAAGGAATTTTCTGTAAATGGAAGGCTTACAATCGGATCTCCTTTTAGGGTACAAATTCTTTAAGAACCTGTAGGCACATATCGATATGTCCAATGGGAAAATTAATTATACCGTAAAATATAGTGTCGAAAACGTAACTCAAAGCATAAACTTTTTTTTCGAAGTAAAACTGCGGAAAAATTAAAAACCAAAGAACAGAATGCTCCCAAACAACTAGCAGAAAGAAATATCGGGATAAATAAAAAATTAATAATAATAAACAGAAATTTTCCGAACAACCCGCCGATGAAAACATTGGAATAAATAAAAAAATAATCACAAAGGAACATAAAGTTGCCGTCAAACAAACCGATGAAAATATTGACATAAAAAAAATTTAAGGAACATAAGGCTTTCACAAAACTAGCCGAAGATTATACCGTCAACGTTTTACTAAATAAATATTTTTCATCAGCCAATGAATTTACCCGCGACGGGAATGTTAAATATTCGATACTAGCCGAAAGAGGCTCGAGAATGTCAATTAATGATTATTATTATTAGGTGAAAAATTCCGAAACCACAAATTGAGAAAATCAGGATGCAAAATGAACTGAATTCAAACATATATGAAGGAAAAAATTGCCCAAACGTATTCCATTCATGACAAATGTAAGAGCCAAAAAAAAATGCAAAATGAAGATCAGATATGGAGTAGATAATATCCATATCTCTTATCTGTAAATTCGTTTGCTACTGATGAAATTAGCAAAAGAATTAATGAAAATATCTTAAGGCCCGGTAAGAGTCCATATAATTCACCAATTTAGGTAGTACCGAAAAAGGGCACAAATGTTAATGGCTCACCGAGATTGAGAATGGTTATCGATTATAAAAAAATAAATGAGCATACCACTTCCGATCATTAACCGATATTACCGATTTCGGATAAAAGTTTTCGAAGGGCAATGGTTGACATATTGCATTTATAGGACGATATCATTCTTTTTTCGGAAGACATTTCGCAACACTTGAAGGATTTCTGAACAATTACGGGGATATTAGGAAATTCGAATATGAAAATTTCATTTGTCAAATCAAAATTTTTCAAGACAGAGGTAGAGTTCTAGTAGTAGTAGCTCAAAATGTTATCAAAATAAAAAAAATTGGATTTCTTGGGAATTGCAGGGTACTATCGCAAGTTTATTAAGGACTATGCTGTGATAACCAAACCTTTGACAAGATACGTCGTGATTATTCAAAAATATTTGTATTAAATACTGACTGTATTATCGTAGGGGGGGCATACCTTCATTTCAAAAACTCTTAAAAAACAGAAAGAAATTACGCAACCAATGAGAAGGAGCTATACGTAACCAATATACAAATACATACTGATCACTAACCATTAACATTTGCTTTATCGCGCCGTAACGCTAATCCGGAAATGAAAAGATGGCATACAATTATAGAGGAATTTTCTACAAAATTTGTGTACCAACCTAGTAAAATCAATGTAGTAGCGGACGCACTTTCGCATCTTGAATTAAAGAATTTGTCCAACAAATCGGAAGACTCACTGAGTAACTAATCACTACACTCCGCACAGGGTAGTCAAAGTGTTCAAATTCAGGAAACACAAATTACACAAAACCTGTGAATCAATTTAAGAAGCAAATCGTATTATGTAAAAGCAGGTACACGATTGATGTGTTGATGGGAAATTTTGGAAATAAAAGACATTTAATAGAACATGATACGGTAGATCATTTATTGACCATTTTGAAGGAATTTATTCAATCAAGATTAGCGACTGCGATTCATTGCAATGTGGAAGACTTGCACGAAGTATAAGGACCGCTAAAACAAACCTTTCAAAATAAGTTTGTCTTTATAAAACTTTTTCTAATGGATATTAATAATAGGGACGGTCAGTCCGGAATAACCGAACAAACCCATAATAGAGCTCATCGAAGCTATGAAGAAAATAATATTATACATTGAGTATTATTGGCCGGAAATGAGAGAAAGAATGAAAGAATTCATTCGAAACTGCATGATTTGCAACAAAAATAAATACGATGGATATCCTACACAAAATCGCAATAGACTAAACCCCAATTCCAGAAAAAGAAGAGGAATATCTCCATTTGTCGAAATTTTCTATGCACAAAAAATTAAATTTATCACATGTGCAGAAGCTTATTAAACATTTTTAATATTAAAACATATTGGGTATGCAAGTAAAATATCGAAGAAAATATTTTAGAATTGCTTCAAAGCGAACTACTTTGTCCAATATACCAAACTTTACCACACCGACAGTACATAAACCTTAATGCAAAGGTTAAACATTGAAATTTGCTTTATAATTTACGCCATAGCACAACCAGTGGACAAATTGAAAGAATCCATTCAACAATAATTGAAATAGCACGACATATAAAAGAAGAATACAATATAGTCAGCAATTAGAAACAATACATAGAGCTGCGCAAAAATACAATACAACAATACATTCGGTAACGAATTTTAAACCAAACGAAATTTTCTATAATAATAAACTAAGACCTAAGTATAAGAAACAGCAGATTAAGGAAAACTTAGGGAATAAGATAATAATAAATAATAAAAACATAAATATACATAAAGATAATATGAAGTCTTAAATACTTAAAAGTTTTCAATATGATCCTTTTACTTTTTGAAAAATTAACTAGCTCAGCGGCCGATGTTATAAATTATACCCGACAGGACTACATACTTATTGAAAATTGAGATTTTTCTATTTATAAAGAATTATAAATATATATAATTCTATATATATAATATAAAGTAGACTAATTTTTCATTACATATTTTATTTGACATTACTAATTTGTCAAATTTTGAAAATATAAAAGCAGAAGAAACAATTAAGAAAGGGCTAAGTTCGGGTGGAACCGAACATTTTATACTCTCGCAATGTGAAAGGATCAGAGGCGGGGATATGCTTTCAGGTGCTGGCATAACTTTATATTAAAAAATATTGAGGAAGAATTCAACATTCATTATTGAATGAAATTGACAATGGATTGCAATCATATTTGGTATCTTATTAACTTATATTACAGGCCATAGACTCATGTACTTTCATTGCTATATTTTGCTTCGTGTTAGAGATATTTATATTAAAATTTACCAAATTAACTCAAAAGTGATATATGCGATATAAACTCAACCAAAGTGGTTTAATAAATATATTAGATACATGAGGAAAAAGGCAAACAGAGAAAAGCAAATCATTACATTAAGAATACGGGGCTTAGATCATGGTCTAGACCGATTTATTTCGTATTTAGCACGAAATCATATTGTGTTTATGAAAACATATTCACTTAATTTCATTAAAATATCACACATATTAACCAACATAAACGGTTTAGAGTAAGATGGAAAGTCGGGAATTCTTATATCGGGATTTTGGGATAGAGGTAGATCTGCACTGATCACATTAACCCTTTTCATTATTCAAGTATATTAGGGAACATGTTTTCACGCAATTTTGTGAAGGTAACTCACACAGTGACCGACATATTCGGCATAAAGTCTGCTAGAATAGCGAAAATTATTATATGTAATATATGGCATTTTAAGCACATGGACACACTGTTATCATAAAGAGACGCTGTCTAAATTTCAAAGAGATAACTCATATATTAACCGTTATATATGGTATAAAGTCTACAGGAAGTTGAAAATTTGTATATAAGGTATATGGGGCTAGGGAAGTATTTACCCGATTTTTCCCATTTTTAACACCAGACCACATTATTATCAAAGAAAGATAATCCTCGAATTTCATTACGATATTTTACAGTTTTACCGAAGTATATTGTAGAAAGTGTACCGGAACTTTGGAAATCTGTACATTAGGTATATAGGGGCTAGAGGAAGTATCTATCCGATTTTCCCCATTTTTGATACTAGAGTACACTATTATCATGGAAATATAATCCTCCAATTTCATTACAATATCTTATAGATTTCCCGAGATTTTCGATAAAAGTCAGATAGAGGCACTGAAGTCCTAATATTGAGTATCTGCTGGCTTGAAAAAATTGAATCCGATTTCGTCTATTTTTACGCATGATATGGCATATCTTGAAAGCACTGTTTGTACAAAGATAGATTATCATATCTTAATTGCTGCTCGATTTATCTGGTTTAAAGTGAAAGGGTCAGATGAAACTTAAAATTGTGTTATATGATAAGTAGGCGTCGCTTTTATTGATTTTGTCCAATTTCACAGCGTGGTATAAGAATGCAAATATAATGTCATGCACCAAATTTTGTTGACATCGGTTGACAAGGTGTTCTTGAGATATGGGATTTCTCCGAAAAGTGGGCGGTGCCACCCTCATCATCAAAACTTTGCACGGATTCCTATGCAACCCTTTCGTATCATATATGCAGTAAGAATTAATGTTTCTACCGTGTTCATTCAAGAAGTTATTGCACTTTTAGTAGTTTTCAACAGAACTTTTGCATGGGAGGTGGGCGTGGTTATTATCCGATTTTACTAATTTTCTTAATTATAGCAGTGTCCGTTATGGCAAAGATAATTATGACATCCTAAAAATTAGCACTTAAGAAACGGAACAGAAATTTTAATGATTGAAACTTTATTAGGACAGTTAAAACAAAATCAGGTTGGACTAAACAGAGGAATAAATGACCTAGTGGCACTGAGGAAATGGATAGCGGAACCCCAGACTAATATAATTTAATAAAAAAATTGATAAATTTAATGAACTAATAATAAATATTATATATATTAATATTAAAGGTGACTCCACAACCAGAACATCTAGAGAGAGAAGAAATCAATACATTATATATGAACTACAAAAAATGACAAATACAGTAACATTTGGCAAAATAGTAATTTTAAATTCCACTATTTTATATTTTGATAAGCTAAAAAATATAACATATTACCAGCATGGTAAGATGACAATTACAGTCTCAATGGACATCTCAAACTTTAAAAAACCCAAAAAGGTGATATAATTGTACTTTACATACAATATCCAAATGTAATTTTCATCATTTAAGAGCCATTGCTTAATTAGATGGCAAGATTAAATAAGATAACTGATCAGAACATAACAAATTGTAATCATAAATTTTTTAGCATACAAAATTCTGAAACCGAAATTTCAAGAGCAGATTGTAACAAGTAAGGAAGGGCTAAATTCGGGTATAATCTAACATTTTACACCTTAGCAATTTAAAAGGATCGAAGTTGGGGTCATATTTCCAGGTCCAGGTGGGGTTCCAGTTCCAGGTTCCAGGTTTCCAACAAAACTTTAAATTACAAAATGTTGCGTAAGAATTCAACATTTATAACTCCACGAAACTGTGAATGGATTATAATCATATTTTGCATCTTACTAACTTATATTATAGGACATAGACTTTCTTAGTTTCATTACTACATTTTGCTCGGATCCCAAATATTTGTACAAAAATCAACCTTGGTTAATCTGATATAAACTTAATCAAAGTGTCTAAATTTGATATATAGGGTATATGAGGAAAAAAGTCAACCAAAGAATCGGAAATAACATATTAGGAATATGAGGTTTAGACAAATTTCATTCATATTCAGCGCTATACCATATTATATTTAAGACAACATTCAAATACATAAATATATACATAAATACATAATACATATAAATACATAAACACATAAATTACATTAAAATATCACATATATTAACCAACATAAACGGTTTAAAGTGAACTGAAAAAGCGGAAACCATTACAACGGGTTTGACGTCAGTTTTAAAATCGGAAATCTCTTCATCGGGTATATTATGGCTAGGGGAAGGTCTGCACTGATCGCGTTAGCCTTTGGCATTAAACTAAAGTATGCTCGAGAACATGTTTCCAGGAAGTTTATTAAGATTTCTCAAGATTGATCGATAAATATTGCCTAAGGTCTGCTATAATAACGCACATTTTTAAATAAAGTATACGGGGGCTGCTAGAATTCTTTGACCAGTTTCACCCATTTTCAGCACAAAACTATAGTAATCCAAACCTATACATTCACGTAATTTTTCTAAAACATGTTATTTTAGGTATATGGGGCTAAGGTAGTTTTGACCGATTTTGAAAAATTTTAAAAAAAAATTTCATAATTATAATAAGGACAGCAAGTTGTCTGTTGTTCATTTGACTTTATTGGTAAAATTTTGATTAAAATAATCAATATAATAAACAATAATAAACAATTTAATATATTCATCATCTTTTAAATATATTTAATTAACTGACTATATCTGTTTAAGAGACATTCATTTTATATGTCTGAATATAGTCTTTTACATTAATTATTTGAATGTTTTCATTTTGCGGTGTTGATTCAAGATCTAGTACATGATCTTTTCAATTTCACCATTACTGAAAATACGTTCCCTTTCAATTTTATGATATTGAAAACAGTTGATCTTCACCCTTCGTTTCTCATATTGAATATTATATGTACAACGCACAGTTACTTCAATGTTATCATACTTAAGATTGAAATGTCGATAAAATGCTTCATTTGATTCTAAAATACCCCCTATATTCATTTCCTTTTCAATTATATCTTTTCGAAATGCTTCAATAGTATCATCAGTTTTGAAATATTTTGTTATGGGACCATTTGTTGTGAAATTGGATTTTGTTTTTGTTGTTGTTATTTCTTCTGTGGTTGTTGTTGTTGGTGTTGTTTCCGGTTGTGAAGCGTCTGACAAGAAAAGGTTATCTTTATTTTCAAGCACCTTACTCTCTTTCATCATTTCAAATGATATATTTATATTGAAAATATCATTGTTTGGAAGCGTTATTTTGAATTGTATGGTTTTTAAATTTGATTCAATTTTAAGTGTATTAATAATAGGTGTTGTGTATGTATTACACACTATTATATAATACAAAATAAAAAAGAACACAGGATTAATTTCATAATGTATATATATTGTTATTTTTGTATTAAAAAGTTATGTGTAAGCACAACAAAGTTTAATATAATACTAACTTAAAATAACATTTTTGAGGTTTCTTATATAAATATAAATTGTGATATTTTCTTAAAAATATGTATTCAGATATACATTTACAAAAGTTTTCTTATTTCATTAGTAAGAGGTATATATTCATAAATCTTATCATGTATGATTAAACAATAGAGTGAGGTATCTTTTGGTATCACTACTTCTGTTGTCAACTCAATCCGAATATCAATTGGCCCGGTTTTGTTTGCTTCATTTTGATGAGATACATCTAAGACAATTATTGGTGAATCCTTAAAGGTATCGACTTTTAGAATAGGCTGTGCTTCTTGTGAACAATAATTTATTTGAAATTTCCTGCACATATCATATAACAAGGAATAACGATTTTGACTAAATTTAAGAGTTAAATCATCATAAGGGTACGTATCTGAGTTGAGATGAACTTTTATATTTCTTAAATTGCAATGAGTAAATTTGTTAGCGCTTCGAAGTGCTAAAAGTATAAAACATGGTCTTCAATTTTCGGGAGCTAGTTTAACATTCCATAAAATAGATGTACTTTGTGGTAGTATTGGATTATAATATATATCCCAACTTCTAAATGATATACTAAGTGGTGTTCTCTTTTCAATTGTTTTAAACATTTGTAATTTGTAAACGTCAAAAAGTCTAACATGCGGTATTTTCCAGGTAATGTTTAAATTTTTTATCTCAGGTTTTTCTGTTCCAGCAGAAAATACTATCATTTGCACGTACTAAGATCAATTCATGTTTAGGGTTGACAACAATTTTATTAAAATCTTCAGCAAATCCAAGTAACAATTTGAATGGAACACAAAAGTTGAAATTACCGCTATTAAGTGCTATCGATTTACCAATTCCTGACCAGCCAACATTTGCCAATACATTAAGTTCATTATTTGTTAATGATGTAAGGTTTTTCATATCTGTTGAAGTACCTAATTCACGTGTGTGATCGATTTCTCCCCATTAAGTTCATATCGAATTTCTTTAAAAAGATACGCCATACAATTATTTAATAAATGTATATTAGTTGAGACTGTATGACCTGAATCTCTTTGACCAAACCCTTCAATATATAAAAAAACTTTCGCTGGGTAATACATATAAATCTTGGTTTTGAATTGCAATACGTATTTCATCATTATTATTTAAAGATTGTAAATATGGTAAATAGCTGTGATATTCCTTATTAATTATACTAGTATCGAATTACAGTTTGCTTAATACATTAAGTATATTTTCCATTTTCTTTTTTTTTTATTCGCTTTAATTGAAATCATAATTGTTGAAGAAATTCTTTGTTATTTGAAGTAAGAGTCGGTACTTTTTTATGTTTTTTGGCTTATATTGTTTTCGTTTTTTTTCACAAGGACTAATTTCGATATGCTCATTCACCGTTGATAGCATTCGTGAATTGAATGTAGATAAATTATTATGAGACTGTTCTTTTATTAAAAATAATCATATTTTATTTTGTTAAAGCTAAGGGTTTCAAATGCAACCTTATCGTTATCTTCTCACCTCGGAAATTTATTAAATTATCGTCTTGATCAATAATTTTTAAGATGAGAGTGTGTTTTGTGGTAGTATTGACTGGTAAATATATTAGATTAGCTGGTGTTTCATTGATTTTATATCCCGGGCTAACGCTATGAGCAAATCGATGTATGATATGGGACGAAGTGTTATTTACATATGATCCGCTAACAATATTACAATTGACAGATAATGTATTGATTTTTGTTATATTTATTGGTTGATCTGAATTATGTTTTATGTTGGCTTCCAATTGTCTTTTACAAAAACCTTATAATGACTGTGTGATTTTTATCGAAATAAATTTTTCCTGTAGCTTTAATTTCCGTTTGTAATGCATTATAATTTGGTTTGGTATTTAGTGTTTGTTTACCCTTATTCTTTTCTCTACATTTATCGTTGATCAAATTATTTAAATCTGGTATTTCATATGAGTCGACAGGAATCTCAATCGGATGCTTACCAATATGAAAAAGATTATTTTCAATATCAATATTTGGTATTGAATAATATGTATCCAAACTGATTAACCCACAAACATAATCACACTTTAATTCAATGGGGGGAAAATAATTTGTGATCAGTAATAGAGTTTCCGCTTATTGTTAACGTTATTGACATCTTAATGCTAAATATCTGAATGAAATAGTTTCTTAAAGAGATGTACTATTTATCCATCTGTGTTTTGATGAAAAACCCAACCATTTAACGTAAATCTTATTTCCTTGTCTTTTTAAAATCTTTTCAATCAAAGTGTGAGGGAGTTTAGTTTTCATTACTTCATATTCATAAAATCCTTGTTCAATTTCATTATCTTGATAATCTTTTAATATTTATGTAGTGGGATTTGTGCTTTTTATGGTTTTAATTGTTGAAATCTCTGTTGTCCAATTTGGTTTTTCAAATAATTTTTTCAAATTTTTTTGGCTTTTTCAAAAAAATTTTTATACTTGCTTATTCGAACGAAATCATTAATCTTGAACTTCGCTTTTTTAAACAATTTTAAATGACTGTAAACAGTTTGTAATAATCGTTTTTCATTTGAAGAATTGACTTTAGTTCAATTCACTCACATTAGGTTTCATTTGAATTGTTCTATGAAATGTGTTAATATATTTATCAACTAACTCTTTATATTTATCAATCCAGCGGTATGTACCTTAAAAACTAAACTCTTTTCACATCATTCCTTTTAAAGTTCGATTAAAACGTACAATTATGGAACCCTTTAAAAAACTATATGTAGAATAGTGGTTAATTTCATTAAGTTCCATTAGATGTTTAAATTTAGTATTGAAAAACTCTTCACCATCATCAGTTTGTAAATTCTTTGGTACTCGATGATTATTTTCGGAAATACTTTTAATTGCATTTGTTACGTTTTGAGCAGTTTTATTTTTAATTGCTTCAACCCACGCTCTTTCGAAAATGTGTCTGCTACAGTTAGGAGATATCTAAATTCATTATTGTCAGCTTCATAGAGCCTCATTTCTACTAAATCAGCTTGCCACGAATCATCAATTCCTTTAATAATAACTCGTTTTCTTTTAAAAATTTTTCGTGCCTGCTTGTGTAATTCATTGATTAATTTATTTTGATTGATTAAATTCTTTTTTCCTCATTCATCTCAATTTGTATATGTGTCTATATGTTTGCATGTAAATCGTACTCAAACCTTTTAAATATGAATATAATATTTAACATTGTTAAAATTAACATTAACATCATCTACACTTTCTTTATCAATATATTTAAGTATGAAATTTTCAATATTTTGAAATCTTTGGTTAGTTTTATATATAAATTCTTCATTTGCACTAAATAACCTATTGTTAATAGCATTTTGAATTAGTTCAGCATCTTCTTTAACACCTCTCTCCTTTGCTGTTTTAAATGAATTGATTTGAGTATTAACAATGTTTAGAGCAGTATTGTGATTATCTGCAATCTCACTGATTTTAGTATTTAACTTTTCAATATTTTTATTTAGATATGTGTGGGTAACAGCATCATTAGGACCTATAGGTGTATTTAAATTCCTAATCTTTTTAAAATGTAAATTTAAATTTTTTTGTTCTATATCAATGTCAATTTCAAGCATTTTATCTAAAAAGTACATAATATTTTTTTCATCTAAATGATGCTGATTGATGAACTCTCAATAAATTTATTTATATTACTCATTTTTTTCCTTTTTTTTCTTTATACAATTATATTAGCTTCTTTAAGTTCTTCGATAATGCTAATTATTTCATTTTTATGATTACTATGCCCAGCACTCGTTGATGATACAAGTAATCGTAATCTGTCTACTAATTCATTAGGATTATCCCAAAAAACATAATCCGTTTTATTACAATTTTGAGTTTTCAGTGGTATACCACTTCCGGATGTTAAGACGTTTCTTTTGTTATTAAATAGTTTACGTATTATATGTTGATATTTAAATGATTTTTCACCTTTAATTTGAGTGTTTGATAAATAGTGACGCTTTTGAACGTTTCTTGTAACCAAAATCTCTTTATATTTTTGTAAATCTCTTTGAGTGTAATTTAAGGATTTGTTGTCAAATACTAATTCAAACACCGGGAGTTATTTTCCATTTTTCACGACCAATATTTATTGTATTATCCGGATTGAATACTAATCTTTCATTTCCAAATCTCCATTTACCATTGTTATCTATATTAAAACCATAAATCATATCTAAATGCTTATTATCTTTAAGTAGTAGTAGATTTATTAATAAACGAGATTTTTTGGTGGAATATATTCATTTTTTTATTACATAATTTAACACGTTTTCTATCATTGTTCAATTGTGGCTTGCTTTGTCTTTTTCCTAATAATAAATGCGATATTTTTTACGCTTATGATCAAGGTTATTATCATTATTATTTTCAATTTCTTTGTTGAGTTTTAAACGTTTTATCGCACCCACATTTACATTTACAAATTCTGATGGTTGCTTTCGCTTTTGATTCACTCTTGTTTTGATATGTTTTAAAACATTAACATTATTTATACCGCTTTCTGCTATGGAAGGTTTATTTGTTGTTTCAATATTCTGTATTTTATTAAAGTGAATGTTATCATCAAATGTAGTTGTACTTTCCCATTTTCTTTTATTATTATTATAACTAACATCGTCATCTTCAATAACATCATATTCTTCCTTATTTATTAATTTAAGTTGTTTTTCTTCTTTGTTTAAGTTTTTTTCTCATTTTATCTACAATTTCATTTAAAGGTTTTGTTATCGGATGAAATCTAGAAATTTCCTAAATGAAATATCACCAATAACATGATCATTATATATATGCTTTATATTCAATTCATCCTGTTTGAACATAATTATCATATTAGCATTGTCACCTATTAAATGTTTAGGAATTTTCGTATATGTTTGACAGAAATAGAAACAATCAATATTTTTATGTCTTCCCATACAAAAGTAATCTCTTATATTACACTGTTTCTCTCATATAACATCATCAAATGTTATTATAGAATTTATCTTCGCTTTGTTTGGACTTAAAACTTTTCTATTAAACTATTCTTTCTATTAAACTAAACATTACATTTGTTCTACCACAATTTGATGGTCCTACGATAAAGCACATATTGAATTTGGTAATAGAGAACTATGTTTATTTTTATGTTTTCATTTCATATAGACTTTATCAATATTTTTAACTTTTATTGGTTGCATTTTATCTTTGAATTGTTATTGATTGATCAAGCGCGTTTTGTTAACTAAAAACCATTCAATATATATGCAATAATTTATAACAAAATTGAACATTTAGATTTTAACTGTTGTTAAGTGTATTTAATACATCTGCTAAAGATAAAATTTTCATTACAAAAATTACTATAAAATATACGAAAAATTGGATATAACCATGGTATCTACCATACCTGCTTGAAAGAGCTTTTTGCCTTTTTCGTCGAATTATCTCTTGTTTATTATTGGTTTTAAATTATTGTTGGCTTGTTATATATAAGTAATTGAATTTAGTGAGGTTAATAGGAAGTTTGATTCCTATCTTATGTTTTCAAAACATGTGCTTATTCAAGCAATTATAAAAAACTTAATAAATACATTACCAATTGAATTAGATATACCAGGCTATCAGTTTTGTGGACCAGGAACAAAATTAGATGAACGTTTACCCAGAGGAAAGAAAGGAATAAATAAATTAGATGCAGCTTGTAGAAAACATGATATGACATATTCACAGTCAAAACAATTAAACGAAAGACATCAAGTTGATAAAATTTTAAGTGAAAGAGCCTGGCAACGAGTAACATCTAAAGACAGTGAATTAAAAGAGCGCGCGGTTTGTTACAAACGCGATGAAGACAAAAGTAAAATTTGGATTACGAACCCCTGAAATCAAAAAAAAATCGATGAAATTAAAAAGCAAAAAACAACGAAAGAAGAGAAAAACATGTGAAGAAAAATTTTTTAAAGCTGTTATTAACAAAACGAAAAACCTGAAGATATTGATAGTGCTGTGAAAACTGCACAAAATGTTATGCATACGGACTTTAAAAGAAATAAATCAAAAATTTCTATACCAAGAATTATTCCACTATCTAAAATCGGTGGATTTCTTCCATTAATTCCCATTATGACAGCATTAGCTGCCCTTGGAACTACAGGATCAAGTATTTGTAAAACAATAAGAGACATTATAAAAGGAAAAGATGACCTAGAAGAATCTCAACGTCACAACAGATATATGGAATCAATTGCTATGGGTAAAGGTTTATTCCTAAAACCATATAAAAAAGGATATGGTGGTTTATGGACCCCTAGTATCTCAATCAAAAAACTTTTAAGTCAGCTAGCCAATCGTCCATTAACAGACATTGATATAACTAAATATAGTAAAGAATTTTAATATTTCAGAGGGGTTTTCATGTGTGATTCTTTGTGTGGTATCGTTAATTTGGATGACACAAACGGTATTGGAACTCATTGGGTAGCGTACTAGAAAAAACATAATTATAAGGAATATTTTGATAGTTTCGGAAATTTAATTTCGGAAATTGTTAATTATCTAAAACCACCTATAAAATATAATTAATTACGAAAACAAAAAGTTAATACTTATAATTGTGGTCACTTATGTTTAAAATTATTATACCAAAAATACTCTTTAAAATAAGTTTTTTTTTATAGGCATATATATTATATAGGTATACGTTTAAATACTATTTTCTTTTATAAACCTCTTGTCATCTAAATTACTTAATACTAACTTTTGTATGTGCTGTGTATAAATTTCATGACATTTTGAACGAAAAGTATACATTTTATCTACATATGTTTTCTTATTTAATAAACATAATCTAAAGTCGTCAATAGAAAGATTTTTACGCATGATTTTTTAACACCTTTCACTTTTTAATTTCCTTATCTTCTTGATTAATTTTAATATAGTACATTTTTGCTCTCAAACCAATAAATTCTTTTATAATTTTTGCGTTTACTTCATCCTTCATCACACCCAAAATCTGTTTATTTACCAAAGGTAAATTGAAAATGTTTGGGTTTGAATATTTTGAAGTATCAAAGTATAAGGTAATATTATCACGAATATCTTCATAAAAATCTTTCGTTTTAATATCATAAATAAAGGACTCTGTAACTATATAACTGAGACCAACATTTGTGGTATATTTTGGTTTAATATAATCATAATGGAAACGATACATTTGCCATTTTGATTTTTCTAAGACGCAAAAAATAATATATATAGGTTTGTTATAGACAACACCAGCCTTTTTCATTTCAATAGCAATCATATTTTCAGAAAATTAGCGTGAACTGTGGAAATTATATTTGGCTATTAAAGCGCGAGCACCTAATCTCTTTGCGATGATGATTATTTAAATCAATATATTTTTTCATCCAATCCAATTGATTAAATTTAAGAACTCTATGTATTTTAGTTTTTAAAATTAATTTTGAAGATCCTATAATGTATAATATATTTTTCTTTATTTACTAAATCGGTTATTAGCTTCGTGTGTTTGATATTTTCTTGTTTTTTATTTTGTGAACAAAATGGAAAATCATTATGATAATCGTGTAGGCTTGTTGGATATTATAAATCAACTTCTAATATATACCCAATTGTTGAATCATCTTGTACATTATTCAAATTGAAATTTTCTATATCCTCAACCCATTCAAAATTTGAATATGGTAAATATTGTGACATTCCGTAACCATATAAATTATTAACATCTAATTAAACGATATAATTAGATTCTTTTTTGTAATCAAAATCACTCAAATATTATTTTACTGTATGTTTTTATTGTATGTCGTTTACCGCATTGCACAATACCTCCTCTAATACCCTTCTTTATAAAATTATACATATTAAGATCGGTTAACAATTCTAAATTTATTTTTGTTAATTTCAACATTGCACTCCACGATAAACCTGGAGTAGTATAATATTGACATGGATATAGTTGTGAATTGATTTACAGACTTTTCGAAAATTTTCAACTACATCACAAAGTAATAACACATCTTCTTTTAAATATAATAAGAGATAATCTTCTAAACAATTACAATTAAATTCCTTCCAGACTTTTTGAGCATGTTCATAGTCAATTGATTTACATGCTTCATGAAAAATTAAATATCTGGTAGTTGAGTTTCTTTAAGTCGATCATCAATCATTAATTCAATTTCATCAATATTTGGGAAGAAAGATTTTATGGTAAACAAATTTGTTTCAGATAAATTATCTGTTAGACTGTAAGCTCGATGGCATAAACCTAACCAAATCTAAAAAACGAAGTTCAATTTTCTTTCTAGCATTAAAATAAATTTTCTTTGATATGGAAATATATAACTCTTTATTTAATATAATAATATTTATATCACCATCAATAGATGAAAGTTCCTTTACAAACAAATGACAATCGTATGCGGAAAGATTATGAAAGAATATTGGTAAAAATTTTCCAATTTGATATTTTAAATTACACTTATTGTGTGCTGGTCCCCTACATTCACCAGTTAAATGACAATGATCCGTTACTCTATCATCAAAACTTAAAAATTCTTTACAAATATGACAACATGTGCTCTCTTTATTTTGCTTTTTCTTTTGAGCAGGTGTTAAACTTTTCATTGGTATTACTAATTTTAAGAAATTTTTATAACTTTTAACAACATACTTAACAAAATTTTTTAAAAAATCTTTTGTGTAATCTTCCCCACTATATTTACGAAAATTATTGAAATTTACATCATAAAAGCTCTTAATATAATAACTATACGCATATGGAATACGCTTCAGACAGATTGTGTATTTTGAATACAATTGCTATCGATATCTATCGGTTCTAAAATACATTCAAAATCTGCGTATATCACGAATAGTACATCTAATTGCTTTTCCAATTCTTTAAATTTTAATATATTATCATTTTCTGGAGGTAATTGAGTTACAATTTTATTACACTCGCCTCGATGATGTGTTAACGCTTCTTCGTTGTGAAAACGTGTTAGAGATGTGTTACATATATACACTCGTCTTCGGTTTCGTGTCAATTGACTTTTTAGTAATCTATAATAAAAACACATTTTTTTTAACTTCTCAGTAATCTATAAATGTGTATATAAAAATATTTTTTATGTTAGCTTGAAATGTTTTTATCCAAAAATGGTGCGAATTTGATAGATAGAGTTTCTCATTTTCAGAATGATAGTATGGTCCGATAATAAAATCTTCATCCACATCTAAACCGTACACGTTTACTCTTATTTGTGGATTATTATTTTCAAAGATTTTTATTTCGTTTACCGATAGTGGCAAATTTAAATTTTTAAAATTTATTATAATATCATTTGGTAGAATGATCATTTCTTCATTAATATTGTTAATTTTATATGAATAACAGTTATGTGCATGATCGGTAACTGGATATAATGCTGAAATCATCGCCCATTTAAAACAATATTTATCATAATTTTTTACGCTGACGCAAGCTTTTTTTTGTATAACTCTATTTGGTAAAGGTATATATTTTGATCCACTAATAGATTTATATGCATTAATATTAACTTCCAAGTGAGAAATTTCTAATAATGTCCGACCGCTATCTCTTTCTTGGAACTCACTCATTTTTTTTTTGTTTTAATTTCACATTCTTCTTTGAAAATGTTTACAATTTTTTCTTTTTCACTATTCCATGATATTATTGACATTTGTGTTTGATGTGATTTTAATTCCATTAAACAATTTATTTCTTCTTTTATTAACATGTATTTACCGAAAAGTTCACAATTAGTTTTAATATTTTTATGTTCTTCGATAGCATTCTTTATTATTTCATAAAATTTATTTTCAATTGCATTGAAAAACTTCATCGGTATTAAATCACTTTTGTCACAATTTTCAAATAGATATGTTATAATTCTACCATCAAAAACCGAGTTTATACACTTTATGTTTGAATTTATATTTGTATTTTTAATGATTTTTGTTTAAGCACATTCGTTCGTAAATGAAAGTTCCATTTTGATAAAACACATTCTTCACAAGCAACACAATGCGTATAGTGTTATATTTTTTTACTGTTTGTTTGATGTTGAAACCGCTTGTGTTTAATTAGTTCATCCACTTGACTAAATTTAAGATTGCACAAATTACATTTAAAGAGATTGTGAATATGTTGCAATCTAAAATGTCGGTTCAACGATCTAATACACCAAAACTCCTTTTCGCAAATTTCACAAGGATACATTTTTTAGTATGTTACTATACAAATTTCAAGATCAAACCAAAGTGATTTTTTATGTAACAACGTACTTTTATTCCATTTTTTTTTTTATCAAAAACAGAAATATAATAAATTTTTTAATAAATTTCTATATTATTTATTAAAAATAAAAGTGTAATCAAATTTTGATGTCATCTTTTTAGAGGACGTATCCCCTTTGTTCGGTAATACAGCAAGATCCTCCCCATTCAGCCAGTTTCAGATTTCTGGTAAAAATACCACTTCATTCTCCAGCTCTACAGAAATTTTTTCTCCAAATTTTGTCCTTTTTCTTTCCATTTGTATAATTTTGAACGGTGTATCAATCGGAAAATTCATGAGGGTAAGAATTGGTTTCAAATGACTTTGTTTAGAATTAATTGAATTAATTTTTTTTAAAACGCTTTCCATTTTTACTTTTCTTTTTTTATTCTATTCTTTCTTCTACAAACTATTTAAAACTGAATAACATTAATGAACTCACAACAGTTTTTATACTAATTTTTTATTATCATTATTCATCTAACAGCAATATGTATGTAATGTTGTGAAAATAATTATTAGTATGAAAAAACACCAGTGGTGACATTATAAATGATAAAAATTATCTTTCATGGTTTTACATTCGGTGGTTAAAATTTCATATATCTATAATCTTTCACATATAACAACGAAATTTTAGTATTATAATTTCATTTTCAATCGATAATATGGAAAGTAAAGTTCGTGAAATTATATTAAACAAAATCAATAAACTTGTTCAGCTTGAGAGCATGTTATGTGCTTGTGCATTTAGAGGAAATACAACACCATACACTTTTTAAAAAAATAACGCATAGAGGACCTACGGCTTTCAAATGTTTAAAAGAAATACTAAAGGGTTTGGATTATGTTGGCGCTCTACAAATTTTGAAAAGAGATTATAACAATTCTCAACAAGTTATACAAAAATTCCCACACCAAATAGTTGAAATTACAGTGATCGATACACAAGAATTTTTTGTTAATAATAATTTTATTTTGAAGGAGTTAAGTATTATTAAAGGTGGTGGAAATTAAGACATTTATAGTAAAATACCCTTTCGAATATTCAAATTTATCGATGAAGGATCGAGACACAGTCAACTGGCTATGTGTAAATCATCATGGTTTAGAATGGAGAGATTTTAATCCATCATTAAAAGATGTGAAAAAATATTTAAAACAATGTTTTAAAGAAAATGTAGATGAAACAATTGTTTACGTAAAAGGATTGGAAAAAGTTAAGTGGATAAATAATTTAATTGAAACAACTGTTCCTATATTTTTGATTTTGATTGTCTAAATATTGAAAGATTGTATAAAGCAAATAATAAAGTTAGTATTTGTGAGTTCCATAAGACAAAAAAATTTATATCACATAATTGTAAATGATCAGGAAAAAAAGTAATTTTATTTAAAAATTTTATAACGAATTATATGAAACAGAAAACATAAAAGTAGTATTTATAAATAATAACACCTAAAAAATACTTGCTTTTTTTTAAAGTTGAAAAAATGTTTACAATCAAATTAAAAAATATGATTGTTAAATATCAGTATTTCATGGATAAAGAACATATGAAATTTTTGAAGGATATTATTTCTGAATTACAACCATATGGGACAGCCTACCCTTTCAAATGTTCAATATATGGATTACATAAACTAGATTGTATGTGGTTAAGAAACGATGATATAAACAATGTAAACACATATGCTTGTCGCAATTTCTATGTACGATATAAAACCGCTGAAAAATTATTTGATTTATGTAATACTATTTTAAAGAAATAAAACAAAATGAGTTTTAAAAATAAATTCTTTTATTGATATAATATAAAAATTTACTTTTACCATTTAATCATCAGCAAACATTTAAAAACCACCATTTTACCATTTTACCAAACACCATTTAAAAAAAAAACACTTGTGCGCAATATTTAGCAATTTTTCGTGGTTTACTTATATATAATAAGGTCATGTTACGAATTAATTTCAAATAATAATATTCCATACATTGATTATATGCTATATAAATATAGTCTTCAACTAAATGCTTTAATTCCACATCTCAATCATATGTATTCCATTTATCTTCAACAACTTTTCGTACCTTTATCTCTGTTAAAGGGAAAGTTGTCACAATTATTATTTCATCTTCTTCAATAATGCTATTAACTGTTAAAATATACTCCTCTTCCACCATAAATAAACTATTTAAGTCAGGCATTTTAATAATTTAAGTATTTATTTCAACGAATACATCTTTTATACACAATATCTTATAAAGAAATATTTACTATTAACACAATAATTAGTATATGTTTACATTAGTAAAAGCTACGATAAAACATTTCTAACAACAATCTATAGTTATGGTTGCGTAGGTAACAAAATTCACATAAAATAACTTGCATTTGATAAGAAATTATTTTAATTCCATTTCTGCATTCGAAAAGGTAATTCTAATTATTCTAGATAGTCTATTATACAATAGTCTAATTAAAATTGACATATTTACATAAAATAAACCACTGGTGAATATGGTGGGGACATTGCAATTACGTTCGATAAGAAATTATTTTAATTCCTTAATTACTTTATGTATACATTAACGAAAGCTTCAATAAAACGTTACTAAATTATGTTTATATAAAAATAAATAAAAATTTTCTATAGCTTTTCGTTGTTTTTTTCTCTGTTAAAGGGAAAGTTGTCACAACAATGCATTCGAAAAGAAATTATTTTAATTCTAAGTAAAATTCACATATGAACTGAATAAGTTGTATTCCATTTATATTCAACAATTTTATGGTTGCGTAGGTAATTACAATTCATATAAAATAAGCAGATACCACCAGAAGTACGTCAGCAGAATCGAAGACAGCGATACCTGCCGGACATCAGCATGCAACTCCCCTCCTCAAACGCTGCAATAGTTTGGGTGGCTCCAGAAGGAACATATCGCCTCTACTCTCCTCGAATTCTCTCCTCGAATACTCTCCTCGGGTGGTAGAGAATCCTTGTACTAGGTATATGGGAGCTAGGCGAATTATTTACCCGATTTTCCCCATTCTTCACACAAAGCAGCATTACTATTATGAAAAGAGCTCTTTGAGTGCCATTAAGATTTCTCACTAAAGTCTAAAAAGTCAGATGTACGAGATGTGTTCAAAAATAATAGGAATTTTCGTTTTTTGAAAAAAATATTTATTCATTCGTCTACATTAATGTTGTCGCCTTCAAACTAGTCTTCATTCGATATTATGCGCTAATGCCAGCGCTTCTTCCAATCGTCGAAACACTTTTCAAACTTGATTTTTGTAGAGTTGGGGTAGTCTTTAGCTCTTCCAGCGTTGTGCTTTTAATGTCATCTACCTATATCTATAAAACGACGGCCCTTTAAGGTTCTCTTTATTATTAGAAATAGTAGAAAGTCACACGGAGCCATGTCTGGCGAATATGGAGGCTGGGGCATTGTTACACTATTATTTTTGGCCAAGGATTCACGAACAAACAATGAAGTGTGAGTAGGTGCATTATCGGGGTGCAAAAGCCATAAATTGTTTTTCCACAAATCCGGGCGTTTTTTTCGGATTGCTTCACGCAAATGGCGTTAACTTAGGTAACAATCCTTATTGACCGTTGACCTTGACCGTTTGACCTTGAGGCAAGAGTTCATTATGCTCTATGCTATTACAATCGAAGAACACAGTTATTTTTTTATTTTTTTATTTTAACACACCCGGTTATTTTTTGAACACACCTCGTAGACATAGAGGTCCTTATTTTGGGTACGTGGGGGTTGAAAAATTACACATTTTGAAGGCACTATTTGTACAAGGTTTTATTCCAACGTTGTAATTGGTGCTGGATTTATATACTTTAAAAAGAAAGAAGCAAATGAAATTTAAAATTGTGTTATATGGGAACTAGGCGTGGTTGTTAGCCGATTTCGCCCATTTTTACAATGTGACTTAAAGATGCAAATATGTTGTTATGTATCAAATTTCATTGAAATCGATATAGCCGTTCTTGAGAGATTGAAATTCACCTAAAAGTGGGCAGTGCCATGTCTATTGTACAAATTTGCACGAATTCCTAATCACTGCTTCCGCACCATCTCCACTATAAAACTTAATGTTTTTGACGTGTTTATTCAGTTAGTTAACGCACTTTTCGTAGTTTTCAACATAAGTTTTGTAAGGGAGGTGGGCCTGGTTATATTCCAATTTCACTAATTTTCCCACTGTATGAGGAAGTAGCAGAAAGAACTTTTTTAAAAAAAGCTTTAACAGTTTGTTAGATATGTACATTAAACCTACACAAGAGGGGGGCTACTCACTTTTTAAAAAATTTTAACCGCAGATGCCCCTCCCCACTGTGATTTCCTGTGCGAATTTCAGTGTTCACTCCGATTACGCCCAAGACCAACCTCCTCTGAGTGCGGGTGAGCAAGTACACCAAAACACTTACACGGACAGACAGACGATCACTCAGAATTGAACTCTCCTCGTCATCCTGATCATTTACATATATATAACTCCATTAACATATATATATAACAAATAACCGTTATGTGAACAAAACTATTATACTCTAACTAACTACTAAGGACGGGCTTTATATCTCGCATTCACTCTTTTGGCCCACTCAAACGTGCTAGCGTCTTGTTCAGAAGCTCGCACAGCAAGCTCGCCGCCATAAGCTCCAAAATTTTTCTGCCAATCGGTGGTCTGATTTCAACTTCCTAGTCGATGCGTTTCTGTTTATTTATTATTTATGTTGTTTCCCTTTATTCTAGCAGAGGTTAAGCTACCAGTAATACCGATTCCGCCGTGTATGGTGGCCCTACCCAATTCAATTGCCACTTCTCCCCGACTTTCCATCCTCCGAGGGGCGGGTTCTAGCACTCTAGGTCAGTGGTCGACATTTCACAGCACAATTTTGCTAGCTTACATCACACGGGCACTTACGCTCAATCGTTTAGTCGTTTTGATACAGCGACGAAATAACATCGCTCATGACTGGGCCGCTAAGGCAAATGTGCCCTGCGCGAAATTACTTATGATTATGAATGCTTTTTGGTGCTATGAATTACATTTTGTGTTTTAGGTAATTTAAAGGCAATGAAGTTAAGATTTTTAATATCCAATATATTCCTTTTAATCGTAAAATATATAATATGAATAAAGAAGTACGAAAATGCTTGTTTCACGAGCAAATGAAAAAAATTCTCAAAATGCAAGTTTACTTAGTTCTAACTGGGTATCTTTTCTTCCGTGCTCACTCACACATTCGCAGATCCTCTCATGCTGACCACTGCTCTAGGTATAACACTCCCACCCTACACAGGGCAAATCTGGGAGTCGGTTCCCACCTTACGTAAAGCCATCGGAGATAACAAAAGGAAAATAAGATGAAGCGAAATCTGCAACAGCGAGCACTTGCAGAATGCGACGTCTGGGAAGAGGATAGTGCTCAAAAAACGAAAGTGGGAATGAATGGTGCAGTGTGTTGAAAAAGTATAGCGGCAGACGCTAAAAAGGCTAAAGAGATTGTAGATTGTCTCCCACTTTTAACCAATCCAGTGAAACAGGAAGAAAATGGTGCCGAGACATCATGAACTGATGAAGCAGACAGTATCCATTAAACAATATCGCGACGAGCGGTATTCAAGATAGCTTTACTAAACGGGGAATATGGTTACTTTACCCGGCCACAAACAACTTTACCAAGTATTTGCAGGATTTTGTATTGTGTGAATTATCTGTATACAAGTAAATCGTGATTACTTTGTTAATCGCTAAACTCTCTCAAACTCGAACTCAATTCATTTCTAATACTAGATTATTTAAAATTTTAATGTGTATAGAAATAAATATGTGTTACAATGAAATATATATTCTGACATTGTAATAATTGTTAATTTAAAAAACTAACAGAAAAAACCGGAAACACTTAAATCCATTGGTAATATATATGAAGTTCTATGAAAAGTTACTTTGGTAATAATGACGATTATTAGTGTGGTGTATGTATTTGGTGCATATTCCAATTACCTAATGTTTACAATCTGATAATTTGATAAACTAATTATTAATTACCAGCATTGTGAAAATTAAAAATATTTTCTCCATCAAAATTACAAAACATTATATCAAATATTCACGTTCACCAAGATACATTTAATAGGGCGTAGCAATAAATTAAAAACCGTCTTTCTATCTTTTGTTATATAAAATAAACATAAAAAAAAAAAAGTTTGGGCTAAATAAGAGGATAAATATAAAGATAAATTATAAAATAAGTAAAATCGTCTGCTCCGTTGTTGTTATCTATGTTATTTGTTATTTTAGATAAATTCTTATAAATTCGCAGTAGTGATGATCCCTACAATGTTACTTGGTTCTCTCTTTCCTAAAAGTAGAAGCTTTTTGAACTATCCATTATCAACATTAGCTCGAAATACTTTTGCGGTAAGCCCTGTGTTATTGGTGTTCCAAGACCTGAGGGTTCCTCTAGAATTCATTGCTTCAAGCAATCCTTGAAGAAGCTGATCGATCCTGATCCATTGGTAAATATATAGATTTCACCGTTAATACTGTCGACTACTGTACCATTGGAGCATTCTTCTCTACTGGAGAAGGAAAACGTCGTGTTTATCTCCCCATGAACCTACTTTCCCACTGGCCTAAAACCTTGAGCAGGATGGCCGTAAGCACTGCATCATACTTCCTTGAATATGTATTGACCGGATATCTAGGATGATCTCTTGAGTTTCTTTTTGAGGTGGTTTTCCATTACGGGCGCTAGTAATCCCCTCCAAACAGGTCCGCAGCAAATGTTCCGGGTGATATCAAGAGTCCTCTTTATGAGCGGGGATAGACGATTACTGCGTCGGCCTTAAAGTACTCTGTGACGAGTAGGAGTCCAAATTCGTTGATCAAATTTAAAAGGAGAATTTAAAAGAGAAATGCAGGGTGCCACAAGCGATCTGATGAGTGATTTATATATATATATCTTGTCTATTACTTAGCATATAACATAACCAGCCCAGCAAGTTTTGGTTAATATCAAAAGAGGCGATAGACGATTTCTGTGCAGCAGTATTAGTGTTGTTAAAAGCACTTCCAATTCAATGAAGGCTAGGTGAATTGTCGTTTGTCTAAGGATATTTCGATTGTTCTGACTACTACATATGGAGCGATATCAATCGACCTGTATTTTCTGCATACTTTTTAATATGAAGGAAGTTAGACTGATCGGTCTATAGGAATTTAGTAAGCAGTAATTTTCCTTTCCCGGTTTTGGGTTGATGATAACCTTAGCTCCTTCCAACTACTTATTACGTACAATAGACGGATACGGGCCGAATATTATTATTCATCCATATTAATGTTATCTGCTCCCATGGCTTCTCGCAATCGAGATTGTAATTCGGATTTTATTCCATCTTTTGCCAAACTACGTTGCTCCAACTCTTTTTAGTTGCTGAATCTTCATTTCATTAAATTTAGCCATTTTTAAAAGTATCTCTTATAGGCCTTTATTTAACAATCCCACTTCTGACAGTAATTGTAACAGATTTACTTAATCCCCTACGTTGACACACTACTCTGAATTCGATCACTGGATTGTTAAATAAAAGTCATAATTTAATGACTATACACTTGTCTTTATTTCTAATTCAAATAACATAGCACTTTATTGTCCTTTTTCAAATATGCAACTTCTTACTTATAACTCATTTAAACTTTACTCGGCCACACTCTAATTAGAACTGTCTTTGCTGCCACTCCGACAGCCCTTCTATTGTAAATCGTTACAAACACATCGCCACTTTGACACATTCTGGCAACTACGAATTTCCCTGTCCGTAAAGTCAAATCCTATTACAATATAATACGCAAGTGTACCGGCAACCATAAAAATTACATTCCCAGCAATTCAACTTTTTATTTAAACCGTATAAAAATAAAATAATACCCACATTTCATCTTTGCAATCCCTACGGTTAATCGAACTTTTTTGATTAAAACAACTTTTTCATTCATATATTTTACTGTATAATTTTAAACGACTGCCCAATTACATTTTTTATTACAATTGTTTCTCGTCTATGACGTTTTTTAAATACAATATAAGACTTGTTAACGCATTCTATAGGTGTTATGTTCATGAACATCAGAAAGCTCACCTTTAAAGTGAACATCAATGACAAAATCTAAGTCGCGATTATTGCGTTCATTAGGCTTCATTTTGAACGTTCCTACAATTTCTTCCCCTTTTTTAACTGTAAGGTAGTCGTCTAAATAAAACACTGTTTGTTTCCAGTGGGTATAAGTAGCCTCAGGGGAGGTACTAAAACCTAGTCGTTTGTGGCATTTTGTAAATTCAATATTGAAATATGTAACCAGCGCCTGTACAAAATCGTTTCGCTTTATAACCAAGTTAAAAGGTGAGGAAAATTCTAGGTCTTCCTTTTTAACTGTGTACAAATCTACTTCCTTGACCAAATAGGAAGTTGAAACAACCTGTTTGGGATCCACTACGTCGACCAATGGTTCAGTCACGGCAACTTTTCGGATGCAACTCATATCAAATCCGTAAACATCGTCCCACCAATTAATTTTTTCATCTTTATATTGCCTATCCTCAATTGCTGTTATATATAGAGTACCACGGTCTGGGAACATCATACCATCCGATTTCAACCATTTATCCCGTGCATGTAAAACTGTGTCTAGCATGGACTCGTAGAAGAGACAATATCTAAAAAAAAAATAAAAAACAATTTAACTGGTAAAAAAAAAAAAAGTTACTTAAACAACTTACCCCATCCATTCAGATATAATAATGTCTACCTTTTCTATACCAGGGGGTAACTCAATTTCTTCAATTTTTCCTTTTACCACACTAATCACATCATTAAGATTATTATCTATTACTACTTGGCGAGCATACTCTACTATGTTAGAACAATCTACTGCTATGACTTTCGATGCTCCAGCTTTAGCTGCAAACATAGATAATATACCGGTTCCACACCCGACATCAAGAACAACCTTAAAAAAGGAGGAATATATAAAAATGTAAAAAAAAAAAAATTATAAAGCTTACTTTTCCTCGAAATAGATGTTTATTGTGGTACATAGCATTCCTATACGTAATAGTACGCACTTCATCTTTCAGCATTTCTTCATGAATACCGAAATGAGCATACGAGTCGAAATAGTAGTCTCTTGATGTCATTTCTTCCGCTGAAGCTGAATGTGATAAAGAATTGTCGGTAGCATTCTTTAAACTGGTAGCATCATTAAATGCTTTATTAGATGTGCTTGAATGCATAATCACGTCATCAGACTAAGAAATACAAATTAAAAATTAAACTAGATTTTAATAGCTAACAAAACACCCACCATTTCCTCTTCCGTTGTTTATTGAATATGCGAACCAATCTTCAAAAACTTTTGGGAATAATATTTATTATCTTTTGCTCAAATATTCCTAAGCTTGTTCCCAGCCTGTATATCTAATATAGTCCGAACACAAAAAAAAATACGTTTCGTCTCACCGCATGTCGGTAAATCTTTGCGCAAATGCCAAGAATGCGGAATGCTTTTAACATGGCGCGAATTTGACATTTATTAGTGTTCTTTGCAATAGCAGGGTTGCATCTACTAAAATTAACTCTTGCAAGGATGAGATCACACTTAGTAAGAGGCGCGGATATTCTCATCTATGGACTCGAAAATAAAAAACTAACGATACACTAAAATTTATTTCTTGTTTTATAATATTGAAGAACTAAAACAGTTATTAATTTGTAAATTTAGTAAATTCAGCAAACTAGGTATTCAATCGTCTTGTAAGTTAAACATTGTACAAAGCAACAAGTAACAAATTACAAATTTTTCACTCATACATACGCAGCCGAATGCTTTTATAATGAAAGAATTTACAATAAGAATGAAATAGAATGACGGAGAGAAGGGCCAAAAAACAAGGCATTTTATGAGGTTTGCCTCAAATATGGCATTACTAAAGTCTCTATGCTTCAAAAAAGTCTCAAATCTGCTATAGTGTGTTGGCATGTTATGCTAAACAGTGTGTTACTTAAAGTATGTTTTGGTTTAATTCTCAATTATTTATCTATTATTAAAATTCATGAACATTAAATTTACCAAGAATTTATTAAAATTTCATTTATTGGACCAAAACATTATAAAAGGTTCGACTTTATCGACTTTATCAAAAATATTTGCGAAACATTTATGTAACGGCTTGGAAATACTATGTATTAAGAATTGTAAATAGAGCAAGCCTTTTAAATTTTGAAATAGCATTAACTTTAAGCTTTCTTAATACTTTCGATTTAACATACATTTTCACAAGAAAAGTTCTTCTGTTACAGTCCTTTTATTTAAATCTTTGTACTAGAAAAAGGCTTAAGTTTTATTAGATGATCTCAGCCGAGTGAAAATATAGGCAAACTTATGACTTTCGTGTACATGTATTCCCATTAAATTATGTTTAACTTTCTGTAACAAAGTCAGAGATAACATGTTTCGAATCTCTTTGTTTCGTGAAAGCGCTGTCAAAATCTAATTTTTTTATAACCTTTGCCAATGTTACCACTGCTTAAAAAATTAAATTAAATATTTTGAAAATAACGCTTGGATATCTTGAAATTTCGATATTTCGGTTCGGATAATTAAATATTTGCTTTATACATGAAAAGGTCAATATATACCAATTTTTAATCGTAATAAATGTTGGGCGTTTTAATTTAAATGCCAAAAATTGAGTACTTTGTGTGATCTGGCAAAAATGTTATAAAAACGCAAATATTGAGGCGCTCTCACCCTAAAATAAGTTGGGTATCCCTTTATCACTGCATTATATTGTAACGGATTTTCTAAATTAATCGTTCACGTTGAAACTCTATCCTGAGTTCGATCACTGGATTGTACAAATAAAGTCACAATTTAATGGCGTAATACTTCTCTTTATTTCCTACTTAACAACTTGACATTTTGTTACTCGATATTCGAGCTTACTTATAATTCACTCGTACTTTACTTGACAACACTCTTATTCGAACTATCCCTGATGCCACTCCGGCAGCCCTTATATAGTAGATCGTTACTAACAGATCGTCACTCGAACATTCTAGCAACTACTACTTCGCTTTCTGTCTGATTCTGGCAGCCTATCGCCGATTTTGTTTTGTTTTGACATTCGAGTTCGCTACAGTATCGCCATTCGAACATTCTGGCAAGTTGTCGTAAATTCTGGAATTCATATTCGCCACACTGCCCTCCGCCTAGGTCTGATCGTCCCGATTAGACATATTTGCGGTGCCATACGCTGAAAGTCGTTCAAAATGGACTGCCTTCATTTTATTCCTTGGTCTTTGAATGATCTGTATGCGATATACTACATCGTTGAGTCGTTTGACGACTTGGTATGGTCCTTCCCAATTACACTGTAATTTAGGAGATAAGCCTTTCTTCCGTTGTGGGTTATATAGCAACACCCAGTCTCCTTCAACAAACCCTTCAGAGTTCATTGCCTTGTCGTATTTTGCCTTCGTTTTATCACTTATGATTTGCGTGCGCTGTCTCAACATAGAATGTATTTCTTTCATTTCATCTTCTAGGGTATTATTGGTTTCCTTGGCATTCCTTCCACCACTGGGGTTAATTCCGAACTTCAAATCAATCGGTAACCGAAGAACATTTCCAAAAATTACTCTCGCTGGAGTCTGCCCAGTTGTTTCGTGTATTTCAGACCGATAAGCCATTAGGAACAAGGATATATGAGTATCCCAATCTTTTTGAAACTTGTCTACCACTTTCCTTAAATGTTCTTCTAAGGTTCGATTGAATCGTTCTACCATGCCATCGGACTGCGGATGTAACGCAGTTGTACGTGTTTTTCGTATACCCAGTTTTTGGCACATCTCCTGAATTAGCGCTGATTCGCAGTTGTTGATGAACACATCCGTTATTGTTTTAGCCTCTTGATTAGGAATCGGGTATACTTCTGGCCATTTACTGAAATAGTCCGTGACTACCAAAACGTATTTGTTTCCTAATTTACTGGTGGGAAATGGACCAGCTACATCCATGGCAATTCGCTCGAATGGCGCCCCTGAATTATACTGCTTCATCTGGCCATGACTCGGTCCTTTGGCCGCAATACTCTCAGCACAATTGGCAATCCACTCTGTAACTGATTGACGACAACCAACCCAATAAAACCTTTGCTTTACCTTCTCCAAGGTTTTCGTGATTCCCATGTGCCCTCCACATGGACCGTTGTGCAGCTCGTTAAGAACTTCGGGAATTCTTACTTTTGGAATAATCATAAGAGCTCAGGAGCTTTGCCCATCTCACTGATAACGAGTCCAGGGTGTCATCGAGTCTAGGTAGTGGGTAACTGTCTTTCTTCGTTACATCATTCAACCTTCTATAATCCACACAAAACCTCATGTTTCCATCTTTCTTCTTCCCCAGTACTACAGGTGAGCTCCATGGACTCTCTGATGGTTACGCCATTACGCCATTTTCGCTCATTTCACGTATGGTCTGGCTTACAACTTCACGTTTTGCTAATGGAACGCTACGAGGAGCCTGGCGGATTGGTCTCGCATCTCCTGTGTTAATAAAGTGTTTCACAACTTTGGTTCTGCCTGGTCTGGAATCGTCTTTATCAAATATGTTGCAGTATCTGAGAAGTTGTTTAGCCTTATTTTGGTGGTCTGTCTGTAGTTCCTCGGTCCATGCGTTAATTTCACTCGAGATGTCGTTTTCACCCAAGGAATTTCCTTCGAGACTTGTTTCGCAATTTATCACAGCCTCAATTTCCTGACATTGCCCTAATATAACTCATTTGGAAAGTTGAATTGGTGACTTGAACTCATTAAATACTCTGACAGGAACACGCTTGTCTTGTCTTGTCATGGCCAGGGTTTTTCCTATAATTAAATTTGGTGCAGATTCTTCTGTTGCCTCGACAACGCACAACTTGCGTGCCCCACAGTCTCCAGCTATTTCTGCCCAAATAACTGCTTCTGATTTTGGTGGAACCAGCTGTTTGTTTGTTACTAGTACTCGTCTAATGCTGTGGATGTTCTCATATCCGAACATAAGTGGCACTTCCATATTGGCATAAGTCATTATCCTGTTTTCCATGTCGATCTTGATCCCTTGATTAACTAAAAAGTCTACTCCTATTATGATTTCGTCGACTATGTCTGCCAATATAAAGTTGTGTAACACGGCTATCTTTCCAATTGCGATCTCACACGTTACTTCCCCGACAACTTGAGTATCTTCTCCAGTTGCAGTACGTAACTTTGCTCCTGCTAGTGGTATTATTTTTTTATTAACTAGATCAGATCGAATTATGGAATGTGACGCACCCGTATCCACAGTCAGTATGCGCCTTTTGTCGTCCACACGCCCATTAACGGTAACGTTACTCGTGTTTCTGCCTATTAACGACTTGTCTGATTTGCAAGCTGTTTCATCTTCCTCAGCTTTGCGTTTGCGTCCAGTTGGATTATTGGACCAGTTGGTTTCGATATGATAGTTGCGTACGATATGGCCACTTTTCCTGCAGTTGAAGCATTTTAGCACGTCCTCATTTTTCTTACGTGATTCGGTACAATTCTCCAGTATTTTATCCAGTTTTTCAAGTAACCCAAGTGGGTTCTTCTATTTCTACTTGATTAGCTTTAAATGTGCGATTACTAAGCAGAGAAGCCGTTTCGTGCGTTAGAGCATTCGTGACGGTTTCTGCAAACGTCAATTTCGGACATGCTAACGCAGCACAGCGTGTAGCCTCGTTTCGTATTCCATTAACGAAGCTCTGCATTTTTATGTCCTCGATGTATTCCACGGATTTGTGTGCATTAGCCAAATGAGCTAATCTCTCTATCTCCGTAGCAAATTCTTGTAGAGTCTCATTGGCTTTCTGGCGACGACTTTGTAACTCGATGTGGAAGATCTGCTTCCTGTGTTCACTACCATAACGTCTTTCGACTGCGCCCATCAAAGTTTCGTAACTATTCGATTCACAATTGGGAATGGTTTGTAAAATTTCTGCTGCAGACCCTTTTAATGCAACGAATAATTCAGCGACTTTATCTTCAGCGTTCCAATTATTTGCAGCTGCAGTCTTTTCAAATTGAAGTTTAAAAATCTGGAACGGAATTGTGCCGTCAAAGGATGGAGTTTTTACTTTGGCAGGGCCTGTTGACATAATTGGACGATTTAATTGTTGCTCGTGGAGACGATTTTTTAATTCATCCACTTCAGCCTTAATTTTAACCTGCTCTTCCGAAATCTGTGTCGACACCTCTGCTATCTGTGAGGATACCTGTTCTGAAATCTGTGTCGACGCCTCTTTTATTTGTGAGGTCACCTGCGTCGATATACGTGCCTCCTGCTCTTTCAATTGCGATGACATCTTCGCCATTTGTGAGGTCACCTGCTCTGAGGTCAATTGGGATTGTTGTGCCAACATCTGCGATGACATACGTGTCTCTAGTTCTTTCATCTTCGATGATATACGTATTTCCTGCTCCTTCATCTGCGAGGACACCTGCGATGATACTTGCGATAATATCTGCGATACTGCAACCAAAATAATGTTCATGTCCATAACCTTTGATGAACCTTGAGCCTCTTCCTTTTCCTCCATCTTCGTTGTCGATTCCTCTAGTTCCGATTGAAAAACGTATTCGTCAACATTAATGATATCTGCTTCCACGGCCTCTCGCAACCGTGATTGCAATTCGGATTTTATTCCATTTGTTGGCAAACCACGTTGCTCCAGTTCCTTTTTTAGTTTTTGAATTTTTAGTTCATTAAACTTTGCCATTTTTAAAATAATCTCTTATGGGACTTTATTTGACAATCCCACATCTGACACCGATTGTAACAGATTTTCTAAATTAATCGTTCACGTTGAAACTCTATCGTGAGTTCGATCACTGGATTGTACAAATAAAGTCACAATTTAATGGCTAAATACTTCTCTTTATTTCCTACTTAACAACTTGACATTTTGTTACTCGATATTCGAGCTTACTTATAATTTACTTGTACTCTACTTAGCAACACTCTTATTTAACTGTCCCTTGCTGCTATTCCGGCAGCCCTTATATAGTAGATCGTTACTAACAGATCGTCACTCGAACATTCTAGCAACTACTACTTCGCTTTCTGTCTGATTCTGGCAGCCTATCACCGATTTTGTTTTGTTTTGACATTCGAGTTCGCTACAGTATCGCCATTCGAACATTTTGGCAAGTTGTCGTAAATTCTGGAATTCATATTCGCCACAATGTTTTCACGGATTTACTAGATTAATCGCTTAAGGTCCGTATCCAACTCTTAAGTAGTTGCTCAAGAAAAAAATTCCTTATTTCTTGAGCTGTAGTCAAGTAATTTTGACAGCTGGTTACGCATTGTGAATAATCCACATTAGACGAGCAAGAGAAAATAAACAAAGAAAATAAACTTATGTGTAAGTATTTAAATATTTTCATTGCGATTTAAGGAATATGGACTAAGATTGGTAAGTTTTACACAAAATTTCAAAATGAACTATATTTCATAATAATGATTTTAACTAATTGCAAGAAGAATTTAATGATTACATTGAATTGTGGTGCCATGATGGAGATGGTTGCTGAAATCCAAAAAAAAGAGCGTAGGACGGCAAGATATTGGGTGAATACCTCAAGGAACGGAACGACAAGGGAATGTTCATCTCCGATTTCGAAGCCTTACGAAATTCACCATATTCGTTGAAAATTTTCGCATGCCACCACAAGTTTTTGATGAACTTTATGAAATGGTGGAGCCGCATCTACGTCCGAAACGCAACAGCGGGCCAAAAGATTTTATCCCAATCAAAGCCAAATTCACAGTGGTAATGGAGTATGTTTTATACATTTTTGCTAAAGTATCTTTCTAACCGTGTTGTTTTTATGAAAAATAGTTTCACAGATACCTGGCTTCGAGGGATTTGCAACATCACCTAGCTTCTTGCTATCGTATCAGCAAACATCATTTTGGCAGAATCGTGAAAGACGTTTGTGAAGTACTATGTGCCGTATTAAAAAATGAAGTGCCTGAATGGACGGAACAAAATATCGTAGAAATCGCTAATGGTTTTGAAAACCAATGGAATTTCCCCAATTGTGTTGGGGCCATTGACGGAAAACACATTAGTATAAAAGCACCACCAAAAAGTGGAATTATATTTTATAACTACAAAGTAAGATCACATTATGTGCCTCGGTTGTACCAAAAAGTAATATGAATTAAAAATTTTTGCATTTATAGGGGTTTCATTCAATTGTATTGCTGGCTACTTGTGATGCAAATTACAAATTTACCTATTTGGATATAGGTGCTTATGGAAGTGTAGGCTCTAATATTACGAGAAGTTCTAAGTTTGGTACCAGCATTCTGAATGACACCTGTCCATTTCCTCCTGACAATAATTAATCAAAAAAAGAAATACCGCATTTCGTTATAGGAGACGACGCCTTTCCTTTGTGTAAGCGGTTGATAAAACTGTATGGCACCACGCAACTCTCGGTAGAGCAAAGGATTTTTAACTACAGGCTAAGTAGAGCTGGGCGATGAAAAACATTGAAAATGCTTTCGGCATTTTAACTGCAAGATGGCTTTGCCTTAGAAAATTTTTATTTTGCAAACCTGCACGCGTGCAAGTTATTATTTCGGCATCTCGCCTATTGCATAATTTCCTTACAAATAAGTGTCGGCGAACATATAACTCAAATGTGTTTTCTGGTTTTGAAGATAGCACTGAAAATTGGATAGCAGAGAATGAAGTTTTTCATTTCAGTAAAAATTTTTATTATTAAAAGATAGTTATAAAAAAATATTAATCGTCGTTGGTTCCGTGTTCCCGCCTTTCCTGCATTTCCTCTTGCATCTTTAGTATATTATCAATCCGATTCCATGCTTGATTTCTATGGGGAGAGGTAGATCGCCGTCTTTGTTTCGTGGGTGTTGGGTTCAGAAATATAAAGCAACACAATTATAATCGCTTAACACTTTAAAAATAAAAATAAATCTAAATATGTATGTCTATCTTTAATAGTACATAAAAATAAAAAATAATTAAAATTCCCATAATTAAGTCCATATAAAAAATTTCTCCATTCACAAATATATGTGTGTACTTACATAATCGTATGAGTGCTGTGAGTCGGTTGCATTTGGTAGCGATACATTAGAAGCATTGCCGAAATCTATTGGCGAAGCATGCTAATCTCCGAAAGATACTGGAGATGTGAAAGTCCTGTAGAATAAATAAATTATTAGTTTGGTGAACGTTCAAATTATGCAGACTTACTTCCTTTTGTGGGATACATTCGGAAAAAATGCCATTTCCTCCGCAAACTCCCAGTCAACGTGTTCCGAAAATGATGGAGTCTCCATAACTTCCCCACCAGTGCTGCCACTTTTGCTCTTATGACCTACTCTAGCAAGGTAGCGATAGCTTTCACGCATGCTAGTCCACGCTAATTTGCACTCACTCAATAAGACATACATTTTATTAGAAACAATAAAATACAGAATACAAAACATAAATTAACTCACCACTTTTTTCTAGAGCATTGCTTATATGTAGCAAGGACTGATCCACAGCATTTTTATTCCAATGCAACGTGTTACTTATATCCCAGATCCTGGGCCACTCCTTCACACAATTCGCAAGTTGGTGCTTCTCCAACGTTGTAAAATTTAACGTAAGATTTTTGCCTTTTGATGAACAAATCTTGTCTTCCATTTTTAAAATTTTCAAAAATTAATATTATTTTATTTAGGAAACTTATAAATTTCACAATTTCACGATACTTGCACGACGCGCCAATGCACTTTACTTCAAGAATCAATTGTTGATTTCATGTTTCTTCGCAAAACCAGCATTGCCATATTCGCATTTTATTAAAAAAATGTAGTAAAAATTAATACTAGGTTTCTTCAGAGCAGCATACTAGCACAAGAAAATTTCCAGCGGTAAATTTTTTCTCAAGCGTTTTTTTACATGAAGTTTTTACACTTCTTGAGAGCTGAATACTAAGCTTTACGTTGAAACTCCATTCTGAGTTCGATCACTGGATTGTTAAATAAAAATCACCATTTAATGGCTGTACACTTGTCTCTATTTCTAATTCAACTAACTTAACGTTTTACTCCGCAACACTCTAATTACAACTGTGTCTGCTGTCACTTCGGCAGCACTTATATAGTATATCGTTACCAACACATCGCCACTCGATCATATAGGCAACTACGAATTTCGCTTCCTTTCACCATTGGGGTTAATTCCAAACTTCAAATCAATCAGTAACCGAAGATTATTACCAAAAATTGCCTTTGCTGGAGTCTGCCTCTTTGTTTCATGTACAGCAGACCGATAAGTCATCAGGAGGAGGAGGAGGATTATAGATGGGTATCCCAAATTTTTTGATGTTTATCTACCACTTTCCTCAAATGTTCTTCTAAAATTCGATTGAATCGTTCTACCACGCCATCGGACTTCGGATGTAAAGCAGTTGTACGTGTTTTCCAGATACCCAGTTTTTTGCGCATCTTCTAAATCAGCTCTGATTTAAAATTCTTCCATTGATCAGAATGTAATTCTATTGGAACACCATATCTCGTTACCCAGTTGTTGATGCATATATCCGCTATTGTTTCAGCCTCTTGATTAGGAATTGGGTATACTTCTGGCCATTTACTGAAATAGTCCATGACTACCAGAACGTATTTGTTTCCTAATTTTTTGGGAAATGGACCAGCCACATCTATGGCAATTCACTCGAATGGCGCCTCTGAATTATACTGTTTCATCTGGCCATGACTCCTGGATCTCGGCCCTTTGGCTGCAATGCACTCAGCACAATTGGCAATCCACTCCGTAACTGATTGACGACAACCAACCCAATAAAACGTTTGCTTTAATTTCTTCAAGGTTTTCATGATTCCCACATTTCCTCCACATGGCTCGTTGTGCTGCTCGTTGAGAAGTTCGCGAATTCTTACTTTCGAAATTATAATGAGGTCGGGAGCTTCCCCCATCTTCGCTTTCCCACATTCGATGGAAGCAGTCAATGTCACCAGTCACCAATTTTGTTCAACTGTGCCAAATATGCCTTTGCGACTGGGCTTTCCGCAGATTTTTCTTTTCTCGTTGGACGTTTGTTCAGTTCCACTCTACGCATTAGAAGTTTCAAATCTGAATGTTCCTGCTGACATTTTCGTAGTTCCTTCCGATCCCAGTCTTTTGTCGAAGTTATTGTCATTAGTCGAACACCTATAATGTCTTCTTTGACCTCAGCTTTTGAACAATGTCTGCATTCCAAATTACAAGAATGGCGGGACATCGCACCCGCATTTCCTTGACTACTACCTTTGCGATGCTCTATAGGAAGTGGCAACTTTGGGAGTCCCTCCGATTAGTTTGATTTCAAAGCTGTTTGATTTTCCCCAGCTTTGCGTTTGCGTTTATTTATAATACATGACCGGTTAGAATCGGTATTCCAGTGCACGTTATATGACCGCTTTTTCCGCAGTTGAAGCATTTTCGATAAAATTCTCCTGTATTTTATCCATGCAGTATTATGCAGCATAACGCATAATCTCAGTTTGTATTCCATTAACAAAGCTCTGACTTTTTATGTGGTCGATGTACTCCATGGATTTGTAGGCATGAGCCAAATGAGCTAACCCCCTTAATAAATTCCTTCAGGGACTCATTGGGTTTTTGGTGGCAGATTAGCAACTCAATGTGGAAGATCTGCTTCCTGTGCTCACTTTTTTCTACTGCACCCATTAATGTTTCATAACTATCGAATTCGCTATTCGGAATGCTTTGTAAGATTTCTGATGCAGACTCTTTTAATGCAAATTATCTTCAGCGTTCCAGTTATTTGCAGCTGCTCTCTTTTCAAACTGACGCTTAAAAACCTGGAACGGAATTGTGCTGTCAAAGGATGAAGTTTTTACCTTGACAAAAACCGTTGACATAATTGGCCGATTTAATTGTAGCTAGCGGAGATGATTTTTCAACTCAACCATTTCAGTCCAGTCCAGTCCATTCAGTAATTCTATCCTGCTCTTCAGAAATCTGCTTTAACACCTCTGCTATTTGTGAGGACATCTGTGCTGATATCTGTCAATATACGTGCCTCCTGCTCTTTAAACTGCAATGACACCTCTTTTATTTTAGAGGTCCCCTGCTCTTTCAATTGCGACGACAATTGGGATTGTTGTGCCAAATTTGTGATGACATCCACGACATTGCAACCCAAATCGTGTTCATGTCCATAACCTTTTATAAACATTTAGTCTCTTCCCTTTCTTCTATTTTCGTTGCCGATTCCTCTATTTCCGATTGAAAGACAAGTTCGTCATTAATGTTGTCTGCTTCCATTACCTCTCGCAATCATATTTTAATTCGGATTTTATTCCATTTTTTGCCAAACACAGTTGCTTCAGCTCCTTTTTTAGTTGTTGAATCTTCAGTTCATTAAACTCCACCATTTTTAAAATTATCTCTTATAGGCAGAGGATTTAATTTCCTGTAGAGGGTCACACGTAATGTTCAAAATGCAAAGAGGTATCTTGCTTCACGCTATTTGTGTTACATTTGGTGTATTAGCTCCATAATTTTTATATGTAGACGTTGGGTTGTGTGGAAGAGTCAACTGCATACGCAGGCAAGGATTTTGAAAATTAGCCAGAGGCTGACTGGTGGAGGACCAAGTTCCAAGCCAATGAGCGATTCCGACGAAAAGGAATTAGCCACATTTTGTTCATTTGCTGTAGATGGGGTGAAGGGCATTCAAAGCTTTGGATTGATGTCACAGGATCCTTTGGGAGTTGAATGCCAAAAATCTCAGGTAGTTGCAGACCGCTACTACTACCCTCAAACCAAGGGCAACCGGCAAGCCCAGAACCATCAGCAAATCCTGCGTCATCTCCATGGCCATCGCTATGCTTGGGAAATCATGTGTGTTTTCTTTATTACAACATATATGTATATGTCTTTGTGCATGTTTTAAATACTTTTTATTCTTTTGAAAGTTGCTCCCACATCGCCGCTATCACGAGGTGTTCGCAATAAAATTATTAGCACATTGATAACTAATATAACAAAAAGGAAAGCTGCTGATGAGGAAAGGCAACGCACTGAAAGCGAAAAAAACACCGGTAGACCGAGACAGGCCATACAAGGCCTAACTAACATTGTTCCCCAACTTCTTAATCTACTGAAACAAAAACCTTCATAACAGGAGGGAATAAAATTTTTTTTTTTTTTTTTACTTTTTAGCTCCAGAAATGTACTTATTTACGCACTTCCCATTGTCCGATTGAGCTGAAATTTGGGATCCTTATGTAAGCCTAACAACAACAATAAAAGTAAAATATATTCCATTCTAACAAATTGACTTTTACAAATATACACAAAAAGTAAAACAGATGTTTACTTAACTAACTACTGATAAAGTAAAACTGATGTTTTGATAAATTGTCGAGGGAGCAGAATAGATTTATTTGTCCAAAGGGTTACAATCCTACAAAAACCTTGTACAATTTCTTGTGCCACCATCGAAGTTCACGAAATAGGTGAAATACCTTTTTCTTACCACAGTATCAGTCTGGATGATATTTTAATTGATTATTTGAAGTTCTATTTATACGACCGTTAGAGCACTACATATGTATAAATGAGTGCTTCTGTTAGAATGTGCAGGTTATTTACCAAAAACCTAACTCTATCTCTAATAAGTCTATCTAAATATGAATCTATCTATTTACTAAAATCTAAAAAACTAAGAAAATCAAGTACACATGTGTTTCGAGTTATTATATATTTAATATAATAATTATATATAATATTAATAATTAATATAATTAATAATAATTAAATATATTCGTAAAATAAATATAATATTAATAGAGTTAAAAAAAATTAATTGGGTATTTACGTGGTGTGTTCAAAAAATTTCTGGAATTTTCTTTTTTTTTTTAATTATTTAGTCATTCGCTTAGATTAATATTGTCGCCTTCAAAATAGTCTCCACTCGATATTAAGTAATTATGCCAGCGCTTCTTCCAATTGTCGAAACACTTCTCAAACTCGATTTTTGGGATAGCCTTTTTAGCTCTTTCAATGAGGCGCTTTTAATGTCATCTATACTTGTAAAATGATGGCCCTTTAAGGTTCTATTTATTTTTTGAAATAAGAGGAAGACACACGGAGCCATGAATGACGAATATGGAGACTGGGGCATCGTTACAGTACATTTTTGTTGTAAGCAGCCCCACGTTAGCAGAACAGAAGCCATGAATTATTTTTCGGTTTGCTTCACGCAAACGGCGTGACCGTTGACCATGAGGCAAGAATTCATGATGGCCATTAAAGAATACTCCCGTTATTTTTTGAACACACCACGTTTTATTAATTGTGAACTTTAGGCAACATCTTTTAATAAAACGCTTATCTTAGAGATCACAATGTATTTCTTGTTTTTAACTTCGTTTAGTTTCTTTGTACAATTAATAAAAATTTTTTAGTTTAAAGAAATAACCCCGGTCATCTGCTTCTTCTGCAACCAGTATTTCACTTCGCCCAGTGAGGGATGTGAATAATTTTTCAAATATTTCAATGGTTTAATTCTATTGAGATTTACAGCTTATGTAAAACGAACGTCATTAGAAATGTTTCTGTCATTATATTTACATTAAAATCTGGTAATCAACTAGATAAATATAACTTTTATTTATTTTCTGTATATACATACATTTAGATGTATAAGTTTTTGAGCTAGGGGAGGAAAACGTCCAAATTTGGCTTACATCTGCCTGAATTTTAAATTTGGACTAATTGGCATACAACAAAATTAATACCATATTACGTTGTGCAACTCGTCTCAGTTGAATTAAAGTTAAAACAGTTCAACTTCAAAACAACCAAACTATTTTTTGGTATTACGAACTACAACTAAGTTCAGTTGAAATTAATGTTAACTTAAAAAAGTGAAGATTTTACAGATAATTAAACAACTGAATCAAATACTGTATTTGTGCGCAGTGGAAATGACTGAAGACGGTCAAAAAGCTTCAAACTTTTAATTTTGCTAAGAAAGTGCATTCCGAGGAATAATAAATAGTAAACCAACTTCTTTGCTCTCAGCATTTACCACAATCCCTCATTTTCACTTTTACTATCAATTTGTGGCGTCCAGTATAATCCGATATTTTTTTTCCAGGATTTCAACAAGTTTTTCAATTTACTATTTTGGTGTAACTTTGTTTTTCTCTATATTATATTTGTACAAAATAACTGATTTAAAATAGTTTAAAAGCATTTCAAATAGCTTATTTACTAGTTTTTCACTTTCTATTAAAAAATTTTTTATTATTTAGAAATTTAATTAAAATTTAATTACAACTAGATAGCAGTAAAACGTAAAAAAATTGAAGTTCGATAATACTTTAACTGAGATTTTCTTTGACATATTGAGTTTGTATCGATCGTACAGGTTTTCAAAACTTCAACGAAAATGCAGTATAGTTGAAATTTTGAAGTTTTTTTTTCTGTAAGAGGACTGCTACACGTTCAATATTTACCGATTATATTTATAATGATCCACTATCGCGATATTTATTGGACGTTTAGCATACAATATTGATAGATCGCGATCCATATCACAAAATATTTCAATATTTTCAAATCCGGATCGCGGATCGCGAATCGCGTTACAAATATTTAACGTTAGCACATTTTGTAATGTAACGATGTTAAAGGTAGAGCGTGTTATTGATGATCGCACAAACAAATATTATTAAACAAATTTCTTATTAATTAATATTTGATATTATTTGTATATTTTATTACAAAATCGATAAAGAAAGTGAAAGTGAATATGTGCAGCCGATGGAATACGATCTTTCCTACGAACAATTGATTTTGAAAAATTTTTACAACATTGGTAACTTTGCCGGAGTTATGGAACATTGTATAGGCATACGAGTAACCAAACTATCATATGATTTTCAATATTTTCACACAGCTGAGATCACCTGTTCGATTTTGCTCCTTTTTCGGCACAGAGCTTTAAATAAGAGAACTTTAAAATAAGAACGTTTCTTGTGAAAGGGTATTTTTAATGGAAAATATTATTGAAAGTTTTCTGGCATATTTTAGAAGAAAAAGTTAATTGAATAGTTAATTGTTATATGAATTGCTTTTCCTCACCACCTTTGAGGTTGGAATGTAGGCGCGTTACCGATCTTTTTTGGGTGTTCGATTCCAAATTCAAATGGCCTTGTTGCAATCGTCCCAAAACTTTGAATAAAAAGTCGTTCCCAAACTCCACCATCCGATATCGATATCGATCAATATTAATTCCTTTCTAGAAATAGCAATTGCCATAGGGACGATACTATACTGATACTACAGGTGCTTTGTAATTGTAATATAATGATCCTGTACCAGGTGAATGCTTAATTTTTATGTGGTTCCCGTCTGTTGCTCCTACACAGTTACAAAAATTGTGTGGTTTATGAAAGTCATCAGCAACACTTCTCCACTCATATACTGTAGGTGGCATATAAAAATTTTTAAAAGAATTTAAATTATTATATTGTTTGATTCTAATTATTTATTATTAATAATTATTATATTTTCAGGTTTTAAACTCAGAGTATCAGAGTATGAGGTGAACAATGTAGAAACAGTTGAAGATTAAGAACTTAGACTTAGCCCATAGAAGAACTTAAAGACTTATCTTTGGTTGCTTCTTTAGAAAAAAAAACCAAAATGAGTTATTTGAAAACGCATGCTCATTATGATCAGAGACTAAGACCAACAGCAAGCATTAACGTAACATCATTATACTGAAGTCAAAAATTAGAAAACATACATAGATCCAACACAAAGACTTTGCAGAAATGGCCATCAATGACATTTTGTTTGGAGTTGGACACGCTTAACAGAAATTTGGTACAAATAAATTCTTATGGAAACATAAGGACATTGTCACCAGGGGAGCTGAGTGAAAATTTGCAAATACCTTTCATGCGAATGCACATCCAAGTATACATGTACGTTCATTACTTACCCCGATTTCACCAGATAACAAGGTGCAATATAAGGAAATTTTAACGCACGCAAATTAATATTCACCTGAATAAACACCTTCGCCTCGATATAAGACGTTTGCATCTCAAACAAATGAGTACAGCGGTTTACGAGCCAAGTGCTCAAGCACACAGTCACCGGTTGTTATTTACCAAAACAACGTAGGTCCAACAAAAGACGTATATACTACGGACTCGGAAGAACATTCTCAACAATCGCTTTTTTCAAATTTCATAGGATATATTTATCTAATTTTTAATTTAATAATGAACCGAATTTTAGATCTCTTTTAAGTTGTATTCAATATTAGATATATGTACATTTGAATTACCTGATATTTTTCTAATTGAATAAATAAAACAAAAGAAAAATTGTGTATTTTTTTCTTACAAAAGTGTTATTAAAAATGATTAATTTTTCTTACGCTTATATAATTCTTAAGGACAGATATTAACACTTGGCACGTATCCTCTACAGCCTTGCTTAGTGAATGCCGGGCGGGACATAATGGCAGTAAATCTCTCATTTTTAAAGTATCTGTAAAAACAATTAAGATAGGAAATAATAAAATAAAATATAGATACTTACGTTGCTGTTGCGAGATTATGCGCGATAATTAGTGTAAGCGCTATTTTTCGTAATTGCTTTCCTTATTACGGTGTCTTGCTTCGTTAAAAATGGGCTGACTAATCGCAGCAGGAATTCGAAATTTTGAATGGACATGCGGAAATAATTTTCAAAATCCGGCAATTCCTTAAACAGAATAATTGTGAACTAAATTTAAGTGGGTGAATTCTTCCCGATATAGGAACCATTTTTTGCTCCAACGCTTTCTTTGAACTTATTTCTCCAAAGAAAATGCAAGAACAATAGCCAAACTCGTTTTCCTTCGGGTTTCTTGCGACATTTTGTAGAAAAACGTACGAAAAATTAAACAAATATGGAAGCGAAACCTTTTTTTAAAAATATTTTTTTAATAAACACCATTAATCATGAGTACCTGCGCGGTAAATACTGAACGTGTAGCATACAGCCGCTATCCATCAATCATCAATATGGTAATATATATAAAATAATATAAAATATCCAAATATCACTATCCAAATTGCTAACGTGTAGCGGGCCCCTAATAGGTTCATAACAACCATGTCTTGATTGTTAGCAACATCTGCATGTCAACTTCACATTTCTGCGGTTTTGTATATTTCAATAAGTTTTATGAAAATAATAAAATGTAGAAAAGTAGACCATCACCGATGTTAAAAGAAAGTCACTGTAAAACTTTCGACCCATGAAACCCTCACACCACTGGATTGTTTTCCAGTGAATAATTTCATTATTTATTTATATCATTGCTCTATGCAACTATTTCTAGTAGTCAATAACGATACTAGTTTGTATGCTCCATCTAGTTTCGTAATAATTCAACGGTTGAAATTCGATATACCATCTCATTCAGTCGTTTAACATCTTTATACGAGCCTTACCAATTGTACCCTACCTTTGAGGAAAAATTTCTCTTTCGATGGGAATAACACGGTAACATTTAATATCCCTTGGACCTTTAGCCGGCGTTCCTAAAGGTATTTCCGCTTATTCGAAATTTCAGGTCACTGGTCAAGCGAATCTCACTACCAGTTATTACCTTACATTGCGATTATTTCTAGATTTTGGACTTATAGCTGCAATACTATACATTCCAAACTATTAAATTCTGCTATTGTCTACCGCCAACCCAATAGAACCTATTTTTGATATTCTCTAAAATTTTTGACCTACCAAGACCAATGTGAAATTTGTAGATCTGGAATTCGGATCCCTAGGTCAACCGGGTACGGCAACAATTGCGCAAAACACAGCAGTTCCTTGAATCTCGGTGCCGGTGTGTGTGTGTGTGAAAATATTGACAACCACATGATTCTTTTGTTCTTTGTATACCTATACATTGTTTCATACTTTAACTACACGTGGTCGTCAAAATGAGCATCAGTGATAAAAAGATTCCCAACTTATTCCAGTGAGACCGCCTCAATTAGCGTTTTTTGCCAGATGCATTGTTGCCAGATCAAACAAAATACTCATTTTTGGGCATTTAAATTAAAACACTCAACATTTATTACGATTAAAAAATTTTATATATTGACGTTTTAATGTACAGAGTAAATATTTAAATCTTTTTGTGATTTCATGGTTTATTAAAACAATGTGTCTTTAAGCTCTCAGTAATAAATGAAGCAAACTAAACTTGTCTACTGCCATTTAATACATGGTTCTTATCATTTTCAATGGCAAATTATTACCCCGAAACTGCAGATCACAAAGCATTGCAATTACATTTAAATTTCGCGTTTCCTTTTCTTTTACTGTTTAAACATTTTTATGTGATCCTGCACGGGGGTTTCAAATGTCTGTGAAAGTAAATAAACATCTTATCTGTCAAAGCAAAAGTCTGAAGTAAAGCGAAGCCAAAGTTATGTGTGAATCATGCACATTAATGTCATTAAAATTGTTTTAGTTAATAGTTTTTTTACCTGCTTTAAATTTTCTGAGTTTCCTGGAGATGAGTTGTATAAGTAAATTTCCTTGGAAATAACTGAACTATTAGTGATTGTGTACAAAGTAAATATTGAGTTAATATATAATGAAGTTGCACGGTAATTTCGCTTTTCTGTGGCAATCCATTTGACGAACTCAAAATAATCGTGGAAATATTTATAAAAGCTAACTAATAAAGGTATTATAATAAACCAATCAAATTTCGTTTAAAAAACGATTAAAGATTTTAGCATAATCGATATAGCATTTTGCGTTGCATTCGATGTTGTAATTCACCTCGTCTTATCATTGTATGTATTACTTTTAAAATTGCTCGCTCATCATATTTCTGCCGAAGGAAGTCCTATTTTAGAAAATGCAATATTAATATTTTTGTGTTAAATGTCAACAAAGAAACCAACCTGAATCACATTTTGTTCAGAAACTTGTGAACCAATAGCAAAACGTCGTTTTAACTGCTTTTCAATTCGATTTAATGTTTCCTGGTCTTCTTCTGTGGCGAATCCTTCCACACCAGTCAAGCTTCCAGTCATTGCAGCGTCTAATGTAGAAACTTGAAATAGCCTGAGGGCTTCATTCACATGCTCATCTGTTGCGAAAGGAAGGAGTCTCATTTTGGCCAAAGATTCAGAGATCCGAATAATTGCTTCCAACTGACGAACTGTAATGGGAATACTTAAACGTTTGTCAGCAAATTTTTCTTGATGACCTGCACCACTACGTATCAATACATATCGACTTTTCAGCTTTTCCCCTGCTTCTTTACTTAAGCGCGGTCCACAATTTGTGCGGCAATAATGAATATATTTTTTAAATGTTGATAATGAAATCTCTCCTTCTGAACGTTCTACTGGGGTGTTCTTATTAGATGACAAGTGAACATTAATTATATGTTTTGCCATGGTAATATCTCTAGATTCATCATGGATATCTTTCACAATAAAAATCATATCAAAGCGAGATAAAATAGTTGGCATAAAGTCAATATTTTCTTCCCCTTTTGTTTCATCCCATCGACCAAAAATTGAATTTGCAGCGGCTAAAACTGAACAACGTGAATTGAGAGTTGTAGTTATACCTGCTTTCGCTATAGAAATCGTTTGCTGTTCCATGGCTTCATGTATAGCAACGCGATCATCTTCACGCATTTTGTCGAACTCATCTATGCAAACAACTCCTCCATCCGCGAGTACCATCGCACCTCCTTCCATTACAAAATTTCGCTAATAGTTCACCAAATAAAATTAAAAAATGACTATTTTAGTTAAAAATCAAAAAATAAAATAAATTAATTAACATACCGTAGAAGGATCTTTTATTATAGAAGCAGTCAACCCCGCAGCACTAGACCCTTTCCCAGAAGTATACACTCCAATCGGAGCAACTTTTTCTACAAACTTTAGAAGTTGAGATTTTGCAGTACCAGGATCGCCCAATAATAAAACGTTGATATCTCCACGCCTACATAGACCATCAGGTAAGCGTTTTCGGGATCCTCCAAATAACATACACGTTATAGCTTTCTTAATATCTTCAGAACCAAATATACTAGGAGCCAGTGAATTTGATAAACGATCATAAATGTCAACAGAAGCAGCTAACCTACGGAAAGTCTCTTCTTCCTCAGCTGTGACGTTACTATAGCGTGATATGGCTCCAGAACTTTCTGAATCTACTTTTATTCCCACAACACGCATATAAGGAGCTCGAACTCCTACAACGGCTTTTTCGCGACCATCTTGTCGAGAAGGCTTGCCTACTTTTCTTATTGAATAAATACCTTGGATGAGTGCTCGATTGCCAGGTACTACACGTTCGCATAACGACCTTTCACAAAACAATTGTAAGTGACGAGGAATTTCTCCCTGTGGCACAAAGTCTGGTATCTCCTGTAGCTTTAGGAGTTGAAAATCTACACATTTACATTTATCAGGCATTATAAAAAATGGGTCCAACGGGCAATTAGGGCGTCCAGCCTGTTCAGATGTGCATTTACGCGGAAGTGAAAATCCCTCCAAGCCCGGATTCACTTTTAAATTAGGAATAACTGTGCTACATGACTGACACATTATTGACATTCGAGTTGCCTTTGCTTTAATGCCGGATGCCGACACGATAATACCAGCAATTTTTACCAATTTGGATACACTATCAGACTTCAATTCTCGCACATTAGTGGGGTTAGCTTGAGAAGAAAGTAATATCTGAATATCACGCACATGTTCATGTTCTGGCCTTGGTGATGTTATCTCATCAGCAAACTCTCTAGTCGCTTCTTCGAAAATTTGCAAATGCTCCGTTGGCTGCTTGTACAGCTTGTCCGCTAAAATTTCATCGAAACCAGTTAAATCTTCCATTTCAACCTCAAGAAAATACCTCGCATTTAAATAATTGCGCTTCAAAGTATCTCTAAATTCAAAGAAAATTTGTACATATACACAAAATAAATAAAAATAAAAAAAAGCACACCTGTATTTGTAAAAGAAACTGTCCTCACTGAAAGTGCGAAGAAATTCTTTATATTTTTTTTTTAATGCTTGCATGTTAACTTGCGATCCATCTTGCTGATTTTCTCCTCCAAAATTGTCTGAAAAGAAAACGCCTGCTTCGTCAAAACCCTCCATTTTAGATCAACAATTTTAAACTTAGAATGCAATCTAGAAGATCGTTTATACTATCGCAGCGCTTAAACTTGCTCATACGATAAATAATCGATAACAAAATTACAAATTTTGGTAATCTGATTAAGTTTAAAGCTGAAGCTACATAACTAGCGTATGCGTATGCTACATAAAGCGTAAGCGTGCCTATGGCTTATTTGCGTAAAATTCGATCAATACCATAGTGGTTGTTAGAATGCACTTTCAGTTGACATTATTTCTCGTAGTGTGCAGATGTGCTTACGCCTTTTAGCGTATAAAAGTGTACAAATTTCAGGTTCTATGCGTATTGGAATTCAAGTTCGAATTTCTGATTGTTAGTTGCGATAACATGGGTAAGGTATGGAGCTCATCGCATAAAAAATTGTGTTAAGGATGATATGATGTGAAACTCTTTGCTTCATGAGAGAGGTGTCAAAATCCACATTTTTTATAACTTTTGTGAATGTTGCCACAGCCTAAAAAATTAAATTGGATATTTTGAAAATAACTCTTATATATTTTGAAAATTTCGATATTTCGGTCCTCCAGTGTTCCTATATCACACATATCCAGTTTACGTAAATTCGTAAATACATATTATAAATAAGTACTATATGAGTACGTAGATAAATAACTCAAAAATTTCAAAATTTATATAATAGCATTTAATGATATATATAAACTTAAAAAACAAAATAACAAAGAAGCAATTCATAATAAATTGTTATGAGAAACGTATTAAATACAAGTATTTCTCGTTTATAGCAAAGAATAGCTAAGAACCTTTAGTTGCTCAAAACTCTATATAATCTGAGTGGCTCCTTCAATTTTTATTTCACGCTGATTTTGTCAGCGATTGCTTTTAGTGGGTTTATTTCTGGCATCCTGCCTTTTTTGATATCATCTGTTCAAATTCCCCGCGAACGCGTTTGAGAGTAAAATGAAAGAGTCTTGCATCATGTCATCCGTGCTTGTGATTTCTATGTAGTTTATTAAAAGCAGTAATGAATGCAAACTATATAAAGCCAATGGCTGATTTACATACAACTTTCCTCGTTGTCCTTGGCGGTTCATACTTTGGCATCAAAGCAAAGCAAACTCGGGTTATGCCGGAATGAACACATTGTTTTCCTTGCTTTCTCTGATACTTAATATTTCGTGTTTGATTATAAGAAAATAGTGTATATAACAGATTGAGAACAGAAGTTTATGTCGATCAAATTGAAAAATAATGCAAATAAAAGATATGAGTAATAAAAATGGCGTCAGCTGATTGTCAAAACATAATGTGATACGCTTTATTTTCTATCGGTTTACTTTTGGTTCGAACGTACTTCATATAAAAGTATACATCGAACTTATCTGTTAAAGCAAAAATATGAATCAATGCGAAGCCAAAGTTGTATGTGAAACAGAAATAAATCTGATATTGGTCCTTTTACACGTCCATTTTCATTCCTAGAAAAGCTTGGGGGCACCTGTCGGTCAATACTTCTCAATTTTTGTGGAATACAATTTACACCAGTAGCCTAGTTGTAACATAGATGGAACTATTCGGATTGTTTCTAGAATTAAAACAAGGAAAATAATGCCATATTCTTCATGTGCATGTTAATTTAAAAGCAAATTTATATTGCTCTTCTTTTATTTCGATAAATTTAAGTTAATTATAGCGTGGTATCTGAAATATATCACATATAGTATATTATTTATGAAAATCATACAAAACTTTTTAAATTTAATTACCAGAAAACGCATATATACGTATATGTAGTATATGTAGATAGCAAATTTTTAAATGACGTAGATGAAAGCTGAAGGTATAATTTCAAATTTCTAAGAAAACATTCCAATGTAATTCCGTAAAATTATTTTTTTTTTTTTAAAGAAGAGCTTCCGAATCATAACATCTGTTTTGGTAATTTTTACTTTAGGGGAACCAACCCAAAGGTCAACAAAAATAAGATATTTTAACAATCAGCGCGCTTTGGCCCCACAATTCGCCATTTCAGTTCGCTTTATGCCGAAAATACATGTGCAGATTTCTCCATGCATCAGAAAAATTTGTACTGATTTGACAGTCATTGTTCTTCATCTCAGGGCATGTGAAATTTGAATTTTCTGCGCAGAATCAATGCTGACAGCATAAAAACTATATTTTTTTACGCTAAGTCTGGCACCACTTTGAATGCACAATCAATTTGTTTTTTGTATTGTATTGTATTGTATATTGCATTATTATATTGTTATAAAAATAGCTTTTCCTTCAACTAGCATCTTTATTTAATTTCAATTCATTTATTTACACTAATCAGCTGATTGTCAAAAATCAATGCACATGTATTCACAGCTGCAGAATTTGTGCAGATCTGCATGCAGTATATCTGCAGATGTATTTCCGGCATTAACCCGCAACTTTCAGCACCCCGTTCACGAACGCCTTCAATATCAACACTCTCAGCCAGCAGACTTTTTTTCTATTACGGTGTAGGTCATCAATTTTCATCACATACGTTATTATTATTATATGCTGTCTTCAATTCCAAACAATTTACTTGTAAAAGCAACAACTAAGTTAGCGAATTGAATTCAATAAAAGAGGCCACTGAAAGAATTTTCATTAAAACTAACGCATACACACATATGTAACAGAAGGTGCAGTGTACACAAACATTTACCCTAATTCTTCCCTCGTTCTAAATGGTGAATGAGTGAAAGTACAACAAAATTTCTTGTTTGAACTGGACATGACTGCTTGTGGTAACAAATTCATTTACAAATTTGTTATTTTGATGCGAAAATCAAAATCGCATTTAGTCTGTTGGAAATGTCAATGGATAATAATAAAACTAAGAATAAAATATAAAATAACTTCTCAATGTGAATAGTAATGTGAAAATATCATAATGTGATGGTTAGCTTTTAATTTGCGATTTAATTTCCTGCCAAGATTCATTAAATCTGTCCCCAGGGTTTCAACCCTGTAAAGTATATCTTGTGGTACCATCCTAATTCACGAAATGGGTAATATTTTTCTTCCGGCAGTATCAGTCAAAATTAATTTAACAGTCTTTGAGAAATATTTGGTAATAATTGCCAAATTTCTCTTTTCTTATTTATTATTAGTTCATTTACTTTCACGAAAGTATTTACGAAACATCTGATGCAATTCATGAAGTTGAAACTGTTTGTGTTTGTTTTTTCAAAGTTTCAAAGAATTTCTTCTATATGTGTAATTTTTATCCATGAATGAATATGTAACCTAATTTGGAAAATATTGTAATGTTCCTTTTTTATAAACTTATTTAAATATTGTTAAGCCTGTATGAACATGTATAACATATATGTATGTAATAACTTAGGTATATTTCAATGAATTGATTTAGCAAAACATGTTAAAAATGTTTATAATAAGTAGAATTAATTATTTTGTTAATAGGTTTTCATTTGGGATTTATGGTAGTACTACCAGATTTATACGGGTGGATTAACCGCTGTTTACGGGACACAAGAAGTTCGGTTAGTTTTGTCAATTCGGATATAAGAAACACATAGAAACTTTAACAGAAATCTCTGGTATCAACCGCGGGTAATCAACGTGTGATTTAACCGATAGCTGACTTATAGGGTAGAATATGCGGATACATCTTTAAAGAAGTATAATCGCTTTCTTCAATGCTATCAAGTTTGGTTTTACGGATTTTAGACAGTTTTGCTGTTGTCAAATTACAATTTACTGTCAAAGTAACAAAAAAATTTAGTATTGTACAATAATTGAAAACTAATTTGAGTTAAAATATAATTTTTTTTTTTGGATATATGAACATGGATAATTGTAGAAACGAAGTGGTTAATAAAATGTTATTTGGTGCGGAGAAACGAATTTCTCCACGGAAGAAAAAAGTAAAATGCAGTGCCAAAAGAACTGGTACCTCTTTATATATTGCTCCATAAATAGAAGATATGGATGCAATATTTAGAGACAATGTATTGGCTGGAAATAGTAATGCACTCTTAGTGGGCATTTAACAAAAGCCAACCACTTCCTAAGATAGAATCAACTAAATCCAAACTCAAAGCTTTATCACTGCCTCCAACCCCATATCATCTATATTAGCCTCCTTCCAGATTCCAGCCTCAGTACCAGAACTTTTAAATACTTCGCCACTACCACCTACTGTTAACGTTGTACCCCTTTCGGTCCCATCTCTAGGTTCATCAGCATCCTTATAAACACCTTGCCTCAACCAACACCATACAGTCACCGCAGAAACACGGTATTATGAAAATAAAATTAGACGAAAAAACGCTTCAACAATTTCGTACTTCAGACCATTAGGGAGACAGAATTAAAAAAATTCGAAGTGACAAAAAAATAAGTAATCATATGATAATTATATTTTCAGAAACTGTTTTCCTTTATTTTTATTTTTGAAACGATTTTTTGTTTTGGTTTAAGAAAATGAAATTTTATGTTATTGTGTGTATAAATCAAATTAAGTAAAAATTAAAATGTTGAATTGAAGCTATTTTTGCAATAATTAATAAAATAGAAATATGTAGAAACAATCTAGTGAAGTGTTAGTGTGTGAAAAGTGCACGGTACAGGTGTAAAATTTTTTTATAATTCGAAAAATTACACATTTAAATTTGTTAAAATTTCAACTTAAAATGTAATATATCTATAAAAAATTAAGATGGAGAACCTCCTCTATCCGCCGATTCCCATTTTAATGCCGAGTTCGAGGAATGGTATTCTAAAGCCCACCCTTTCCGCTAGAGCCAAACCTAATGCGACTCTACCTCGAGAAAAAGAGGTATTGATTTACCTCCCATCACAAGCACGCGCGTAATCAAAAATAATTTCGGCATTCTTACTGCACGCTGGCGCGTACTTCGCGCTGTGATAAGAATATGGAAGAAATTGTGCTTGGGTGTCTTTTAGAATAGAAACTTTAGAATACCATCTCCCGAATTAGGGGTAAAATGGATATGGACGGATAGAGGAGGTTCTCTAGATCACGAATATATATATACATATATTTCTGCCGCAAACTTATAGTGTTCAATTTTTTGCATTTTAAGTTGAAAATTTAAATGTGTAATTTTTCGAATTATAATAAATTTTACACTTATACCGAGCACTTCATACACTAACACTTCACTAGATTGTTTCTACATATTTATTTTTTATTAATTATTGCAAAAATAGCTTTAATTCAACATTTTAATTTTTATTCACTTTGACTTATTCAGCCAAAACAAAAGGGTTTCATTTTGACAAATAAGAAATGTTACAATGGTAAAAAACCAAAATAAGTAACCAAATATGATTGCAATCCATTGACAATTTCGTCGAATAATGTTGAATTCTTCCGCAACATATGTTAACATAAAGTTTTACCAGCACCTGAAAGCATATCCCCGCCTCTGATCCTTGCACATTGTGAGGGTATAAAATGTTCGGTTAGACCTGAATATTGTATAAACCTACAAGTAACAAATCTTAGATTTTTCACCCATACATACGCAGGCGAACGCTTTTAGAATGAAAGAAATTACAATAAGAATGAAATAGAATGAGGAAGAGAAGGGGCAAAACAATAGGCACTTGATTACGTTTGCCTCAAATACTCTAATAATAAAGCGGCCAAATGCCTCAAAAAAGGCACATGTCTGCTATAGAGTGTTGCCGTGTTTGGTGCCGTTTGTCTGCCTATGTGCGCCGGAATTTATATCTATGTCTGTCGAACTGAATTATTTGATAATTGCCCAAATATTTGTCTGTCGAAGACCGCAATTTCCCTAGTTTTTATGATGAATTGTTAATGTACCTGAATTGTACCTGATTTTTATATATTTATTTTTGTTTAAATTATTACAAGTAGTTTGCGTTTTAAATATCATATGGGTGAAAATAGGCCTCCTGGGGAACCGAACACCCAAAAAAGATCGGTAACGCGCCTACATTCCAACCACAGAGGTGGTGAGGAAAAGCAATTCATATAACAATTAACTATTCAATTAACTTTTGCTTCTAAAATATGCCAGAAAACTTTCAATAATATTTTTCATTAAAAATACCCTTTCACAAGAAACGTTCTTTTTTTAAAGTTCTCTTATTTAAAGCTCTGTGCCGAAAAAGGAGCAAAATCGAACAGGTGATCTCAGCTGTGTGAAAATATTGAAAACCATGTGATAGTTTGGTTACTTTGACGCATATACAATGCACCCGAACTTAGCATTTTCTTAGTTGTTTATGTTACATTTTTACGGCATGGCGCTGTTACGTTAAGTTTGGCATCAGACTATTAAGTGTTTTCCTTAAGAGGCTTCTCGACTGGCAATAGATGTCATCTAGATAACTTTATTGGTAGCAATATTGCTAATGTAGACTGCATATTGCATATGTTCGGCAACAGCTGCATAAATAATTGACTTGACAACTATTGCATGCAATAAACTGCCATTTGGTCTCTTGGTTGGACATTTTTTTTTTTAATTTTATTTAAAAATAAAATGGCAGTGCCTGATTTTTTATGAGATGTTGGGCAAATTACAATTTAGCAAAGTTGGATTCAAAACAGATATTATAACAACATATAACATACATACATAGTACAAACCTTTAAAATTTAGTGTAGCTGCTTAAATATTATTTGCGATGTAATTTTATATTAAAACAACGGATTTTTAAACTTTAGTAAATAAGGAGAAATGAACGTGTCCGCTGTTAATTGATACCTGGTTTTTATCATTTTTAATGGAAAATTAATAAATCGAAGCTGCAGATTACAAAATATTGCTTCAATCATATTTAAATTTCGAGTTTCCTTTTCTTTTTATTATTTTACATTTTCATTTGTGATCTCGCCCGGCGGTTTCATAGTCTCCGTTGAAATATTATTTTGATAATTTTATGGACCATGGACTTTACGGATGGTATGGCTTAAAATTTCGCATTTTGCTAATGGAACACAACGACGGATTGATCTCGCATCACCTGTATTAATAAAATATTTTACAACTTTGCTTCTGCCTTGTTTGGAATCGTCTTTATCATCAAATATTAAATATGGTAGAGTATGTGAGAAGAAGTTGTTTAGCCTTATTTTGATGGACTGTCTTTAGTTTCTCGGTCCATGCGTTAATTTCACTCGAGATGTCGTTTTCATCCATGGAATTTCCCATAAGATGTGTTTCGCAATTTATCACGGCCTCAATCTCCTGACCTAATAGAGCTCTCTGGAAAGTAGGTTTGGTGACTTGAACTCATTAAGTACTCTTACAGGAACACGTTTTTCTTGTTTACTCTCGCCTGGGTTTTTCTATAAGTAAATTTGGTGTAGATTCTCTTTTGGCCTCAACAACCTCCAACTTATTTGCTCCATAGTCTCCATCTATTTCTGCCCAAATAACTGTTTCTGATTTTGGTGGAATCTGCTGCTTTTTCTACATTAGCACTCGTCTAATGTTGTAGCTGTTATCATAACTAAACATAAGTGGTACTTCCATATTGCTATAAGTCATAATCCTGGTTTCGATGTCAATTTTAATTCCTTGATAAGCTAGAAAGTCTACTCCAGTTAGATTTCGTCGACGATATCTGCTACTATAAAATTGTGTAACAAGTCTATCTTTACAATTACGATGTCGCATATTACTTCACCGATAACTTGAGTATCTTCTCTAATTGCAGTACGTACTTGTTTTGTTATAAATTAGATCAGATCGAATTATGGGATGTGACGTGCCCGTATCCACAGTCAGTATGCGCTTTTTGTCCAACACATATACTAACGGTAGGTTACTCGTATTTCTGCTTATTTGTGAGAACAGTTTCTGCAAACGTCAATTTTGGACATGCTAACGAAATAAAGTGTGTAAGCTCCTTTCGTATTCCATTAACAAAGCTCTGTATTTCTCTCTGATTTTTTTTTTCAAACTGAAGCTTGAAAATCTGAAACGGAATCGTGCAGCCAAAGGATGGAGTTTTTACCTTGGCAGAGCCTGTTGTCATGATTTTTCGATTTAATTGTAGCTCACGGAGACGGTTTTTCAACTCATCCATTTCAGTCTTATTTTTATCCAGCTCTTCCGAAATCTGCGCTGACACTTCTGCTATTTGTGTGGACACCTGTGCTGAAATCTGCGAAAACAACTGTGTTGGAACTTGTTGACGTTTGCGAGGACAATTGAGATTATTGTGCTAACATTTGTAGTGATATCTGTGATAAACCCCTTGATGACACCTCTTTTCTGTGGTCACCGGCTCTTTCAACTGCAAGGACAATTGGGATTGTTGTGCCAAAATTGGTGATGCCACATGTGACGAAACTTGTGATGACATTTGCGACATTGCAGCCAAAATCGTGTTCATGTGCTTGTAACTTCTTCCTTATAACTTATTTACACTTAACTCGGCAACATAGTAATTAGAGCTGTCATTACTGCTACTTCGGCAGTCCTTATGTTGTAAATCGTTACCAACATATCGCCACTCGAATTGCTCCATACTGGCAACTACGAATTTCACTGTATGGGTGATTCTGGAAAGTTGTCCTAAATAAATAATTAATTTTTATATTTAATCTAATAATAATCCCCCAATTTTTATTTTTTTTCAATACTTCCTTCTTTCGGAGCGTGGATTTATGTTACAAAATGTACTAAACGTTCCACGATCGTTCCACGGATTTCAACATATTTGTATATTTTGTGATATGGATCACGATCCATCAATGTTGCATGCTAAACGTTATAAATATCGCGATACTGGATAACGAAATATTAAAATTGGACGTGTAGCAGTCCCCTTAAAAAAGCAAATGTTTGGCGCTCTCACACTGAAACAATTGGGCAACTCTTTATCGTCGTCCCCGATATTCGTACGACGTCGATTGTTATAGGGGAATGCTAAAGAATTTGAATTCTTGGTTACTGGTAAATTATTCGATAAATGATTTTTTGAAAGCTATATTATGAATTTGGAGAAAAGAGAAAGGCGAAGCTCAGTGAGTAAAAAATGGAATTAAATACATATATATTTGTATGGCATTAGAAAAGATTTGTTTTAGCTCAAGCGTACAGATGCTGGTGGGATTAAAAGATGTGGTGGTCATGTAGATCAAGCTAAACCAAAGCGTCGTATAAGTTTTTGTGGCAGAAAGTCTGTGAGGTATTCGTTTTTAATAATCTTACATAAATTTGATAATAAGAAGAAATGTTTCAGGGAGTTCCACACAGAAGAAAAACCTAAAAGTTGGAATAACTCGTATGAAATTTCAGATCACCTCAATATATCTGGAAATAGTCCTTCAGGTTGCAAGAGTGCTATGATGTTTGGAAATTCAATTTCTTATTATAAAGAAAATTCTTTAAATTTGGAAAGTATTTTGAGTTTATCCAAATACTGTCATCAGACGAGAAATCAAACTAAAGCTGCTTTAAGAGAAAATAATTCGGAGAGACCCAGCATTGGAAATATTGATCTTTATTCTGGGGAAAAAGACGATGTAAGTGTGGTTTAAAATGTGCAAAATTATTTCATTTCTGTTTCTGCAATTTCAAACAGTTCACAATAACTAGACGCATTTTGTAAAGCATCCTTAAATGTTATTCACATCAATAGTACAAAAACAGCTATTTCCGAACAAAAATTTCGAAAAGTTTTATCCATTATACTATAATTTGCGTTCGGTATGTGAGTTGTTTTAACAAAATTTGGTACAAATATTTTCTCAAACATACTTTAGTTTAATGTAAAAAATTAAGTAACACAGGCCAGACCTTTCCATAGCACAATCAATCCCAATATAGTAATTAATATATTTTATATTATATTTCGTCCAAATAAATTCGGGTTGAAAAAATTATGCAAATACAGTTTATCAATGAATTCCATGTAAAATTAAAAATAACATTAAATTCTGTCTTAAGCTTAGTTTTAATAACAACAATAAATATTTTCAGTTTTCGTTTTAAATAATACTATAAGTGAATGAATAATAATACTATAATTGAATCTATTAAGGGCACCAAAATTTCAGAAGTCAAAACATAAACTGTATGTGCTGTATAAGCTGTATGTTTATTCCTTGCAAAATAATACAAGTCGAAAACGGAGACGTGACAACATACGGAACTTTTTTCGGCAACATGCACCGCGTATTTCTTATGAATACCAAGTAGTTCTCATTCAGTGCAGTGCACATCATCAGTAACTTTCAGTTGTTTTTTTTTTTTTTAAATTACTAGAGAGGAATATCACATAATAAATTATCTGAAATGCTTTCGTTTAAACTTAGAACAATTTATAATATATTTAACCGAGTTTAAAAAGAAATCGCTTGGAATTAAAGAACTCAGGATACAGATCATCAAAGTTTATTAAACGCGGTTAATCAAAAATAATGAAAGAAGTAAGGAAGAACTAACTTCGAGTGTGACAACATTTTATACATCCCACAAATTTAATAAAAAGTCATCCAGAGGAACGCAAATCATTATATTAGAGGTAAGGGGTTTAGACGAAGGTCTAGATTGATTTCATTCATCTTCACCGTTGAACTATATTATGGTTAAGAAAACACTTAGTTAGTTTCTTTAAAATTTCACATATATTATTGACTTATATAAATGGTTTAAGGTCAGCTGGAAAGTCCGGTACACTGGTTCTAGGGGGAGGTCTGAGCAGATAACATTTAATTTTGTAATTAAACTAAAGTATGCTAGAGAACATTATATTTCCACTCAATTTTAGTAAGATAACTAAAAATTTGAGTGGCATTCAGCATAGAGTCCACTAGAATAAAGATAATCATTATATCATTATTGTATGTAGTATATGTGGGCTGGGGTAGTTTTTTAGATTGATTTCACTCATTTTGCCACCAAACTAAATATTCAAGATAATACGTTCATTTAATTCTGTTAAGATATCGTACATATTGACCGATATACATGGTATAAAGTCAAGTTAAATTTTAAAAATTCTCTTTAGCTGTATGTGGGTTAGGGTAAGTATTGGCTCGATTTCATAAATTTTTTGGAATCAAGACACATTATTATCAAGAAAAGGCATTACCTAAATTTCGTTAAGATATCGCACAGATTGACCGATATATACGGTATAAAGACAACCGGAAGTTCGAAAATTTTTGTATATGGATTGGTTATGGAAGCTAAGTGTTACCCGATTTGATTCCTTTTTGACACGAGGAAACATTATTACTGGAGAATGATGCCCTCTGAATTTCATTAATACTAATATCAAGCTCATTGCATTGAGGTCCCTATAATAAAATACCGTACTAAATTATTGGTTTGTATCTTAATTAGTTGCTTAGTTATATTACTTTAAAAGTTTTCGCTTAACGGTATTTTGTGGGTGTGGCAATGGTCCGACTGCAATACCAAACTCCTCGGAATACCAACGAACATGTGTACCAAATTTTATGAAGATATCTAAATTTTTACTCAAGTTATCGCTTGCAAGGACAGACAGTCACTTGGAATTTAACTTGTCTCGTCCTCATGAACTTTTATATATATATATATATATAAGTTAAGAGTTAAGAGAGTTAAGTTATAAGAGTTATATATATATATATATAACTCTATATCTATCTCGATTAGTTTAAAGTGTTACAGACAACAGTTAGGTGAACAAAACTATTATACTCTGTTGCAACATGAAAGTTAATAAAAATTCCAAAATAAGTTTGAGGCAATTGATATCTGTCTTCTAAGATGGGTGTGAAAAGTGTGCCACAAGACTGTCAGAAAGGATCTAAAAACCCAAAAGTATTTACGGAAAATAGCCAGGAAGAAACATTTGCTCTCTGTACTGAATATCGAAAGGCGTATGAACTCCGATTGCCTATAGTACTCCATGGGCAAGGGTATACCTAAATATACATTCTGAATTTCTTATCGGATACCAATCACATGCAACTGAATCGCCATATGTTTCTTTATTATCTGTTACTACCATTCTTTATTATAGTATATAGAAATGTCATTGTCCGAATTTTTCGGGTTTTGGAATTTGAATATATTGAATATCTTTAAGGAAAATATGTATACTTTATTAACTATTAACTATTTACCAACGTTTCTAATTGAATAAATTACCAAAATTGGTCTCCAAAAAATCATTGCAAATTCTTTATGATTTTTTAAAATAATATTTACCTTCATATATTTTTATTGCGAAATATTTTTGCTTTTAATTTACATTTTCATTCGATATATTAATATGGTTAAAGTAATATTTATAATTGTAATGTGGAAAGGTTTTATCTGCGTTTTCAGCAACCGCGAAACAAAATTCTGTTATAGTAGAATTAGTAGCCTTATATAATGGGGGTGTGAAATTATGATGTAATACCACGATGAACCAAGCCACGTTTGGAGACAACCGAGCAAATATCGACCCGACCCACCGAATCGACCCAATAATACGACGTGGTAAAGCCTTTTGACTGTTTTGGTCTTCTCCAAGTAGTCGATGTACCTTGTGTCATCACAGCTTGTGAATCACCTGCCGTTGCCTTCTTCGGGGCAGTTTAAATTTTTTCGACTGTTCGACTTTATCGTCAAATTTAATGCTTCTCGCGTGTTTCTTTAACAAGCTTCAAGCTTTTGAACATAACCGTTTTATGTGGGCTAGGCGTGGGTATTTTTCGTTTCACCCATTTTAGTACTATGATGAAGTGCTAAAGAAAAAAGTTTCCAGCAAGTTTGGTTGATGTCGCTTTAGTTGTTTGTGAGATGTATATGTAAAAGCCACTTTTTAATGCAAACTCAGGGGTCTTATCTGCGTTTTCAGTAACAATCTGCATGTATTATATATCTATACACCCAAATCTATATCTACCTTGATTAATTTAGGTGCTACAAGCAACCGTTTAAACAAAACACAATTATACAAAACAAAACTATTATACCCTGTGCAACATGTTGCGAAAGTATAAAATTTAGTTTAAAATGATTTAAGATAGTTTATTTATCTACTTTTAATTTTCTATTATTCTATTAATCATTTCTGAAATCGGCTTCACGAATCTTCTACCACAGGTAGCAATTGTCGCTTTTGAATATTGTCAATCGCACTAGCAAAGTGTAATGTTACAAAAAAATTTAAGTACGAATTGAAGTATGAGTTATCGATAATATGAATTTTAAAATTTCGACTGAAATGTTGAATTGTAAATCGTTATAGCATTAGCAATAGTTGTCGTTAGTTTTATAATTACAATTTACTTGAGTCAGTGGGAATGTTTGGTGATGTATGGAGAGAAAGATCCCCGATTAGATTAATATATGTTGGGGATTCAGCTTGAGAAAAGTCTTAGCAAATATGTAAATGCGAAGTATATACATGTATAACTGAGTGAAAAAGATTATTTCGTTCTATTTTACGATGTAAATATAACATGCCATATTTGATGTCTTTAAAGAGTAATTGTCAAATAAAACCAATAACTTCGGAGGACACTTACTACGGAAATGAAGACATTTTGAGGGATGACAAATTTGTTAGCATTGTTAACCAAAACAGGAGTTTAATGCAGTCGATGGAAATGGATATATCGAAAGTACATGGGAATGAGGCACATCGAACAAATAAACTTATAAATGATGAAGAAGTCGAAGACATTACTAAAAACTTTAACAACCAACTCACAACACATACATTTGAGTCCAGAGAATCAGTAAAGAATACGGGTAGGAGATTATCAAATAATGCTGATGAGTCTTTGGATATTTCTATGTATTTGAATGAGAATATAAAAAAAAGTTCTAGAAGTGAGTGCATACATTTTACATAATGCTAACTCGTTATATTTTTGACTCCTCATTTTAGGCAATTATTCTCATTTAAATTCTAAAGGGGAATTACAAATAACAACAACAACAGAAACGAATGCTCCAAAAGTTGATGTCTTAAGAAAAGTGTATTCCTCATCTGAAAATTTATTGACAGGTACCATTCCGAAAATAAAGAGTCACCAACTTCTATTCGGGAATTCAATAGTTGAATCAGGTTCATGTGATCAATATACTAATAATAACTCCCATTTGAATATAGAAGCTAAATTGGATATCAAAAGTTATGAGAACAGTTCATTACGCAGCGTTAGTTATAACTCGCCTTTGTTTCCACCAATTAAAAGTAAGAAGCTTAATCTTCGTCAGTTGAATGCTGAAATTTGTGATGGAAAAATAGTCGTATTTCCTAATAAAATTAAACAATGTATCCTAACTAATCCTAATATTAATGCTACGATTGAAACGCATTTTAAAGATGAGGCATATATTAATGATATCTCAGATATAAATAATAAGAAAGATATATCGAAATTTTCCGAATATGAGGATTTGACATCAGATAATACAAGTTTTTTTGTGAGAGAAAAAGTAGATGATGAGACGGTTTTAGAAAATGTGCCAAAACTATCCGAAAATGGATGCAAAAGAGACACAATACAATTCAGTTCCGAAATTGATACGTCTACCAGCAAAATGGAGGTAACCGCTTTAATAATAAAAGATACAAGTATTGAAAATACAAACAGAGTACAAAATACCATCGCATTAAATTCTAGTAACTGTTTATTAAATACCAAAGAATCGAATGCATCATCCATAGAACTTATGAGGTCGATATGTGATCCACTAGATATGAGCTTGAGTTCACCAAATATTGAAACCATAACAAATACTCCACCCAAAAATATCGAATCAGTAACTATTGAAGCATGTGATGAAACTAAACATGTAACGGAACTTGATGTAACTCCACAAAATAACAAATCTCTTTATCAACAGAGACAAACTATATATTTTAATCAAGATATAGCGCCATTAAAAGGTGACATGCACTCCGTGTCAGGGTTATGTAGCTATAAAATTGAATCAAAATCATCGCAAGATATAAATTTGTCGGAATACAATTATAATAATAATGAGTTTAAATGTACTCCGATTTCCAAAGTTACAAAATGCAATGAAGCGGTTGTGATGCGACGGAAGGCTCTTGATTTTAGTGATGGTAGCAGCGATTCGTTGGTATTAAATTTAAAAGAAGCAAGGGCGGCGTTATCTTGTAATTGTGAACGTAGACTTGAAGGTACTCCACATCGTTCTTTCCTAGAGTTTGTACATTTAGAAAAAGAAGTTGAAAATGATGACGAAATATCCTTTGATATAAGTATACCAGATGAGCAATTAAGGGAAAATGAACAACAAAAGCAACGAAGGGAAATGGAATATTTATATAAATCTTCAAATATTAACTTGTCAGGCTTAAATCTTATAGAAACTGATAATCTCCACTTTTCATTGATATCAAGTCCCATTTCGGATCCATTTTTTTATGAACGATCTACAGCAAATTTGACCCCAAATTTACCACTTCCTAACAAAAGACAGACACTCCTGTTTAACGACTGCCCGATGGACGAATCTATAAATTGTTCCGAAAATGAGTCTAAAAATATAAATATTGGGAGTACCAATGAATATAGCTTTAAAAAATACACACTTCAAGAATCAATAGACAAGGAAGTGCGGAATCTAAATGTTATGTAAGTACTCATTTAAAATTATATGTTGGTAATTACTTTTATAATTTAAAAACTTTTGCCTTTATCAAATATATATATATAAAATTATATATATAAATATATGTGAAAACTAAGATGACAGATAGTTGCCAAAGGGCGGAATCGAAGAACGTCCACAAAACCATTTTATTCAAATCCTCTTAAATCCTAACCAATTAAGCCGCGACACTGAATTTTTATCCAGACAGTCACAGGATTGAAGATATGTGGGTTTAGGTTTAAAATACGTGTCTTGTAAACTCGAGTAAATTCGAGGTACATCGACCAAGGTTTATTTCACCTTTATACCACCGTTTAAAAACGAAGGAAATGTCTCCCAATATAACGATTGTTTAAAACTGAAATATCTCCGAATGTAGCACCGTTCACCATTAAGTGAAATTTCATATATCACAATTCATATGTATTATGATCGAATTGAAAGTATGGTGTTGTATATTGTTACCGTATTACCACTTTTTTAAATCGAACAAACGGGCCACAACTACCTCTTTTTCAATAGAATGCCATTTTGAATTCCTCCAGCTTATTTATTTTACAATAGATAACTCAAACTTAAAGAAGATATCAAAACAAACCTACGCACAAACTGCAACTCTGACGTCAGGTATATCTTACCAAAAACAGGCCGAAATCGGGATATATATTTTTAGGACCTATATCGCCTTTACGCATTTCCGAACAATCAGTCAGTCAAAACAAAATATAACGATACAATGAATCGCAGTAGCTTGTATCTTCTCCTGCGTTCTTTCCTTGCGTTCTGCTGCATCCAGACGACCATATTGGGGTTTTATGAACGGCCGGCCGATTTCCTTGTAAGTTGCCAACAATGTTTCTTTATCTTTGCCCCAGGTGCTGTCGGTTAGCGACTTGAGGAACTTGTTGCAGCTCTGTACTTTGGTAACAATCGCGGTCATATGCGGAGTGAAGGAATCCAAACTGTCAAATGTGACACCTAGTATTTTAGGGTTGTGTTCATTGCCGGAATTTTGACGTCATCGACAAAAATGTTGAGTTCTATTTTGTATTCCTTCGCCAAGTGGGTAAGAATGATCGCTGTGGATATAACATAGGCTTAGGCGTTAGGCCTAAGGGGGGTTTAGCGTTAGGCTCCTCACAGTGAGGAAGCGAGAAAGGTCGCGGAGATAGTCGTTCACTTTCAAACACATGCCGTTGAGCCTAGGTGTTTTAACATCAACATGTTTATACCGTTTGGGCCAATGGATTTGGATGACTTTGATTTGTTGATGGCAACCTGAACCTCCTCGTCGGTGAAAGCAAGTGGCGCGCAGCCGTCGGGTAATCCGTCTTTTGGCCTTGTCCACCGAGAGGTGCAGAATAAACTGTCGGCTAAAATAGTTCGCGCACTTCGCCGAGTCCGAGAAGGCATAACTATCAAATTGAACACATGGCCGTAAAGGCATTTGCTGCTGTGGTGCGTTGGCAGCATCGGGCCACATAACTTGCGGTCCACACCCTGTGTGTCCACGCCTGAGCAGGTCTTAAGATGGCTCCATCCATTGCATGTATTACACCTAACCGAGGTGGAGTTTGGATGAAGCCTTTTAGCGCATATGCAGCAGAAAAATTCTTCCGGGTCAATTTCGGTACCGTAGAACCGGCTATTGTGGGAATTGTGGGAAAAGAGTGAGATCGGATGATAACTGTTAACTAGTAGTAACTGTCCAGTAGTTAAAAACTACTAAAAGTCCGTTAACTCGCTGAAGAAATACGCCAGAAGCATTAGATTTACCACCTAGATGGTACTAAAAGCTTCAAAGTAGGCGGTGTAAAAATGGGATAATGGTTGTTGCACCGCCCACTTTTAGGTGAAATCCTATGTCTCAGGAACTAATATACCAAATCCAACAAAAATTGGTAAAAAACATTATTAAAAAAATAAAACATGATTCTTTCACTTTACAGTAAATAAATCAATTACCAAGAAGATATCGGAGCAAAACTTTGCATAAAGATTGCCTTTAGGCTATGCTATCTCACGTCTAAAAATGATCGAATTTTGACATTAACCCAGTACCGAATATGTGGACCGAGCGCCTATGGCTGGCTTTTTAAAATATTGTACCTTTGTGTCAAAACTGGTTAAAATCGGGTCAATAATTCCCTTAACGTCCCATATACCTCATAAATATTTCCGAACTTCCGGGTAAATTTATACCATATATCGGTCGATATGTGAGTTATCTTAGTGGAATTCAGAGAGAGTCTAGGGCTGATGTGATGTACCTAAGGTATATAAAATCGGGTAAATACTTCTAGCTCCCAAATGTCTAATATAAGGATTTTCAAACTTCCTGTTAAATTTATACCATGTATATTGGTCAATTTGTGAGGTATCTGAATGAAAGTCAGACAGCATCTTATCATGGTAATATTATGTCGTGATGCCAAAAATAAATAAAATCACCCGAAAAAATGGCACCTATATACCTAACAAAAGAATTTCAGACTCAACGTGTATGTGTGTAGTTGTAGTTGTGTAGTATGTATGTAGTATGTGTGATAGCTAAATTAAGTGAACGTATAATTTTGGCTATGCTATAGTTTAGTTTAGTTTAATGAATAAATTGTGTGAAATAGATCAACGATTACTACAATGTATATGGGAGTATAATATATATTGTAACGGATTTTCTAAATGAATCGTTCACGTTGAAACTCTACCCTGTGTTGGATCTATGGATTGTTCAATTAAAGTCACAATTTAATGACTATACACTTCTCTTTACTTCTTATTTAATAACTTAACACTTTGTTACTCGTTATTCGAGCTTACTTATAATTGCACTTGTACTTAATTTGTCAACAATTCCAACTATATCTGATGCCACTCCGGCAGTCGTTATATAGTAAATCGTTACCAGCAGATCGTCACTCGAACATTCTGGCAACTACTAGCTTCGCTATCTGGTTGATTCTGGCAACTTATCCTCGATTCTGCAAATCGTGTTCGCCACAATATATATATTATAAAATATATCTTATATATAATATAATAAATATATATCCTATATATTTGTTATTATTATATATATATTATTATTATATATATTTTATTGGGTTGTTCGGAAAGTCATTTCGTTTTTTTTGGGGAACATGAAAGACAGTTTTCGTATAATGAATAAATATTTTATTAAATTATATATTGGCCATTCTGGTCCAACACCTTTTGCCATCTTTCTGGCAGTAACATAATTCCCCTCTCATAAAAGTTTTGGTCCTTGCTGGCAAAAAACTCGTCCAGGTGGTTTTTGACATCTTCATTTGAGGTAAAGGTTTTGCCATCCAAAAAATTTTGCAGGGACCGGAACAAATAGTAGTCGGAAGGCGCCAGATCTGGAGAATATGGTGGATGTTGCAGTACGTCCCATTCAAGCTGTAAAAGTTTTTGGCGAGTGACCAAACTTGTGTGAGGTCTCGCATTATCCTGGTGGAACACTACACCCTTCCTGTTGATTAATTCGGGCCTCTTCTCTTTAAGTGAATCATTCAATTTGTCCAGCTGATGACAATAGACTTCTGAATTAATCGTTGTATTGTCCGGCAAAAGCTCAAAAAAAACGATTCCTTTGACATCCCACCAAACGGAGAGCATCACCTTTTTTTGGTGAATGTTGGCTTTTGACACGCTTTGAGCCGGTTCATCTTTTCTGCTCCATGACCTCTTGCGTTTAACATTGTTGTATACAACCCATTTTTCGTCCCCAGTAATAATCCGCTTCAAAAATGGATAATTTTCTAGACGTTTGAGGAGCGAATCACACGCGTCAACACGACGACACAAATTTCGCTCGGTAAGGACATGGGGCACCCACACATCGAGCTTCGAGGTTAAGTCCATGCCTTTCAAATGGCCATAAACAGTTGAATTCGACAAATTTAACCTCTCACCGATCTCTCGTGTGGTGATTCGCCGATTTGCATCAACTAATGCCTTTATCGCATCTTTGTCAGCTTCGACCGGCCTTCCAGACCGTGGTGCATCTTCGACATCAAAATTGAAGGATCGAAATTTTGCAAACCAGTTCTGGCACTGGCGTACTGTTAACACGCCTTCTCCATACACATCCGTCAATTTTTTTCTCGCTTGGACAGCATTTTTACCTTTTCTGAAGTTAAAAAGTAAAATATGACGAAAATGCTGCTTATTGCTCTCCATATTTAAAAAGGCACCAACCAAAAACTACTGGGTAGAATTAATAGAACTTTTTCACACACAAGCCTTGCAATATCAGCTCTCATGACATATAATGGTTATGGGGCTTAAGTGTGAAGTTAGTTTCGAAAAAACGTAATTAAGTCCTCTGGCGGGAAAAAACGAAATGACTTTCCGAACAACCCAATATATATATAATTATATATATAAATGAAAAAATAAATGAATATAATAAATATCTCTATAATAAATATATATTTTTAAATATATATATTTATATATATAAATATTATTATAAATAATTAAATATTATAATAAATAATTAAATATTATAATAAATAATATATATATATATAAATAGTAAATAATATATATATATATAAATAGTAAATATTATATAATTACAATAAAATTAAAAAAAAAAATTAATAAATAATAATATAAATAAAAAAATATTTATATATAAATATACAGCTGTTGACAGGTAATTAGAAACGCCACTTATTTTGAAGTAAATGATGTTATTTTCCAATAAACCACGTTATTTTACCGTTTTTTCGCTCATTTTATTGAAACATATGATAAACTTGAACTATATAGAAATAGAAAAAAGTTTATTTAATATTCGTATTTATTATGAAGGTTTTTACTAAAACATGTGGAATCAACGATTTGAGTGCGACAACTAATTAAGAACGAAAATATTTTATCAGCAAAAAATAAAGATATTACAAAGATTTGCTTACTTTCAGTTGGTATTTTAATGCATAACCCTTTTGCTTTAATACTGCTTCACATCGATTGCGCATTGGCATTATAAGACTGGTACCACTGCACCACTGCGCACCACAGGTATTGCTTGCTAACTTCATCAAAAAGGACATCCATATTTGGCATGTTTTTGGTACTGACGGCTCTTTTAACATCATCACAGAGATGTTCTATAGGGTTCAAGTCTGGGCTGGACGATGTCCACTCTAAAACATTGGTGGAATTTTCATCAAAAGACTTTTGTGTCACCTTTGCGTGTGCTTTGGATCGTTATCTTGTAATTTCCACATAACGGGCAATTTTTCCTCAGCCCACACCAACATGACATTTTTAAGGTGGCCGACGTATTTATCCTTATTTAAAATTAGGATTGCTGCCTATGGATTGGACCAACACCATTCCAGGAAAAATATCCCCACACTGCGATTGATCCTCCACCATGCTTCACTACGCGTGCAACAAAACGAAGATAAAATTCTTCATTGATTTGTCGGAGAACATATCTTCGACCATCAGGATCCATGCGATTAATTTTTGTTTCATCGCTCCAAACGACATACTTCCATTGAATTGTAGTCCAAGAGCAATGAGAGTTGGTAAAGTCTACTTGTCGTTTCCTTTGAATTTTTAGTCAGAAGTGGATTCTTGCGTGCTGCCCTGCCGTGAAGTTCAGATTCGACCAAACGCCGGGCAATTGTTCTCTTAAATATTTGGACATTATATTCGTCTTGAATTTCACGTAGAATGATAGTGGAATTATTTTTTGGGTCTCTTTGGGAGATGGTAGTGATTCTGCGGTCTATTTTTCCGGGAAGTTTTCCGGGAACTTTTCTTGCGTGCAACATTAGAAATAGTTTTAAAATTCTGTATATCCTTAAGGGCATTGAAAACCATTTTTTGAGCATTTTTATTAGTAATTTCTTTTTACGTCTCTCCAGCCTGACGAAGGTCAAAAATGGAGCTGCGTAGGGCAGGTGTACAGGTGCTATTTTTCCCTATTACAAAGCTTGAATAAAACATTTTCATATATTTTAAACAACAACTTTGAAACAAGTACTTACCAGAAATCAGTAATATTATTATTGAAAATTAACACAGTGTGAAAATTTGTTTCTTTAAACAACTGTTTCTAATTAACTGTCGCACTTTATGTACTTTCTATAACAACGTAACTCATGTACTGTGCGGGAAAAATTAACAGTACTTCAACTGCATAACTACAAAACTAAGCGAATTTAGTGTTAAATAGAGTAACGCAAACAATGCAAGGCTTATAGGAGAATAAATAACGGTATATCAAAACATTTTATTATTATACTCATCAGCCACCTACAAAAAGTGAGCGTTTCTAATTAATTGTCAACAGCTGTATATATTATACAGTGACTCACAGTTAAACCCGGACAGTGCAAAAATTACTATCATACTGCATTTTGAATTGATGTATAAACTGAATAGTAGTGCGTTTTGGTTTTTCCTCAATTTTATATTAATCTCTAGTCTCCTGTGTGTAATAAAACAAATGAGAAATTTCAATAGAATTCACCAACAACAACAAAAAAGTATTTAGTTTTTACGCAAAGTTTTTTCGTGGTGACACTCAAAGCCGGACAGCCAAATTTAACGGTGAAATTAGTGGAATGTGTAAGCAAATTTAGAAGTTTTGGTCGTCATGCTGTCAGTTTAGATTGAAAGTGCATAAAACGAGCATCATGACTTCAAAAAAACAAAGTACAGTAGAAGAACGGCAAATCATTATCAATAATCACGCCAGGTCTTTCAATTCGACAAATTGCCAATGTTGTCTATAAAAGCAAATCTACTGTCTTTGATATTGTTCAAAAATACAAAAAAGAAGGCAGAATTACTAATAAAAGAAAAGATCAGTCCAATAGGCGCAAGTTATTACGTCGGGATGAACGTTGGCTCTGAAAAGAAATATCTGAAAACTACCACAAATCTGCGGTTGAATTTCAAAAACAGCTCAAAGAAGTAAAACAAGTGAACGTTAGTGCCGAAACCATCCGGCGTTTATTCCGAGACAACAATCTTAATGGTCGTGCTGCCAGGCGAAAGCCTTTTATAAGCGAAAAAAAAATCAAAAGCAGAGGGTTGAATTTGCAAAGTAAAATATTGAGAAAGATGCTTCAAGCCGGCATTGATGCTAACGGAAAAAATACCCGTTGCTAAAGTACTTTTTTTATTACTTACTTTAAATACAAATATGGAAAATTAAAAAATTTTGCATTGATGGTAAATTTTACATTGTCCGGTTTTGAGTGTGAGTCACTGTATATTTTATTATGTATATTTATTATTATTATATTATTATTATATTATTATTATATTATACATATTATATTCATTCATAATATTATATATATATAATATTTGTATTTGTATTTATTATTATTATTAAATATTTGTTAATCATTATTATTTATATTATTATTATATTGTAATTAATATTATTATAATATAAGTTATTAAATAAGAAACAAAGAGAAGTGTAAAGAAAAAAAGGCGGACAGATAATATATATATAAATAAATAATAATTCAATATAAGGACCGCAGTGCCTAAGGCTGACTTTATACCGAAAATATCGGTAAATCTGTGAAATCTAATGAAATTCGATTCGGATTATCTCTCCTTGATAATAATGTGTTCCTGTGTCCAAACTGGGGAAAATCGGGTAAATACTTCCATTAGCCCCATATACCTAACATAAGGATTTTCAAACTCCCGTTAGAGTTTATACTATATATTGTATATTATATATATATTAGTAATCTCATTTAGAGAACGTCTCTTTTTTTGATAACTGCATCCGTGTGCCCAAAATGGATAAAATCGGGTAAACACTTCCCTTAACCCCCACATACCTAATATAAAAATTTGTAATTTCCGATTGACTTTACGCCGTATATATCGATCATTATGTAAGATTTCTTTGAAAATTTGTGTGAACGTATAATATTGGATATCCTGTATTTTAATGCCGAAAATGTGTGAAATCGATCAACGAATTACAACGAATTACAACGAATTACACCGAATTACACCGAATTACAGCAGCTCCCATATACTACATATACTATTTTCCGTTATTCTAGCAGACTTTAAGCCGAACATGTCGGTCAGCGTGTGAATTATCGTCATAAAATTTAATGGAAGCATGTTGCCTCGTACAGCTGAGTACTGACAAAAGTTAATGCAATCACTACAGACCTTCCCCTAGCCTAAATATACCCAATATAATGATTTACGTCTTTCCAGCTAATTTTAAACCTTATACGCGAAACGAGAAACGACTACTAAAATTGCGATAATAGGAATAGGTGTAAAAATTGGACAATATGTGTGGCACCTTTAAGTGAAATGCTATGTCCCAGGAACTACCATATTTGGTGCATAACATTATCCTGACATTCCTGATTGTAAAAATTTGAGAAATTGGACTGCAACCTTCCCATATATCACAATTTTAAATTCCATATGATTCTTTTACTTTGTATATAAATAAAGCACCAATAAAGTTATCGTAATAAAACTTTGTACAAAATAGTGCCTTTAAAGTATGTTAAAAAATTATCGAAATCGGGGCATAACTTTTCAAAACCCTCAGTAGAGAATATGTGCACGCCAGTGCCTATGACTGTGAGATATATTACTGAAATTAAGATATAATATATTTCCGATAATAACGTGCCCTTGTATCAAAAATTTGCAAATCGGATCAATACTTCCCGTAGCTCTCATAAACCTAATATAATATAATTTCTTCTGGTTGACTACATCATATTATATATATCGGACAGTATGTAAGATATCTTAACAAAATTCGGTGAAAATATTTTCCCCAGGCGCGGTGTAGTTTGGTGCCCAAAATAGCTGAAATCGATTCAAGAATTAACCTAGCCGCTTTATACTACAAATAATGTTTATCGTTGTAATAGCAAACTCCATGCCGATTATATCGGTCAAATGTGGTTATTTTTAATAAATTTACGTAGAAATATTTTCTCGAGCTAACATTAGTCAATACCTTGGCCTAGCCCCAATAAGTGGTGTTTTCAAAAAATTACGAGAATTTTCGTTTTAAAAAAAAAAAATATTTATTCATTCGTCTAGATTAATGTTTTCGCCTTGAAAATAGTCTCCATTCGATATTATGCACTTATGCCAGTGATTCTTCCAATCGTCTAAAAACTTCTCAAACTCGATTTTTGAGATAGCCTTTAGCCCTTTCAGCGATGCGCTTTAATGTCATCTATACTTGTAAAACGACGGCTCTTTAAGGTTCTCTATTTGGATTATTTTTGGAAATAGAAAAGTCACAAGCAGCCATGTCTGGCGAATATGGAGACTGAGGCATCGTTACAGTATTGTTTTTGGCCAAGAATTCACGAACAAGCAACGAAGTGTCAACAGAATTGAACAAAAGTGAGCAAAAGCCATGAATTATTTTTCCACAAATCCGGGAGTTTTTTTCTGATTGCTTCACGCAAACGGCGTTGAACATTGTAGGTAGTGCTCCTTATTGACCGTTTGACCTTGAGGCAAGAATTCATGATACACTATGCCATTAAAGTCGAAGAACATTCCCGTTATTTTTTGAACACACCACGTATTAAAGGGAACTGGATTTCAGGATTTACTAACCAAGAAGAAGTTCGATTTGTTGCATCTGCCGAAAATACTAGATTGTTTCAATCTTTTTATGTGGAAAAGGTTTCCCATAATAATTTCTCACGTAATAATATACTCGCTCCTGCAGAACTGAACCCAGGCGGTTAAGATACTCTTAGACAATATTCTTGTAGAAAACTTTAACTATAACCAGTTAGTTATAGCGCCAGATGAAGACCAATTGACATAGTTTTAATTGCCATTTTTATTGTCATTTTAACTATACATATACGTTGGGTATAAACGTACATGTTCTAAAACATATAGTAAGATGGTGCGTTCTGAAATTTGCCGGATTGACCGGAGAGTGTGTACCACTCCAAAATTGTTCTACGATTATAAAAAATTTAATTGCTACACATTAAGAGTAGTACATCCATTTGTCTTCGAAATATTTGAGGTCGCAAACGAGTTAAAACGAAAACTTTGTTCAAAACTTGATTCAACAGATTTAAATTGAAAGGTGTTAAATCCTTTCCTGAGAAGCTGAGAAATTGACAATTGCAATGATTCGCCAATTTGGGCTTCCAACCTCCTTCATAACTCTATCGGTAGTTGAATCTCAGTGGATTGAATCTCAGTGGTGGTTGAATCTTAGTGGATTGAGCTTTTGGTCATTCTCTCTGAAACTGTTGATTCTAATGATATTTCGGAAAAGGAAGTTAATATTTTAACTAACCAAGGTAGGTATCGAATAATTCGTTCAGATGCGGTTACTTGTGGTAGATATTTTGACTACCGCTATCGACAAATCCCTAAGCTTTTTAAAGATAATGACGGATTTCTTCGAGAATATTTTGTTAAAAACTTTTACTTGAGATTGGAGTTTAAACAGATAGATTCCCCGCATGTACAAGGTATGTGTGGGCTTAATAATGCTCCCAGGAGCAACCTTCAAGAACTTTAAATATTCTTTGATGTCATTAATTTCATTGACAATAATATTTCTAAAGATGGTTCAGTGAGCCACTTGGAAAATTGATTGGGATACCAAAAGCATACATATATGTGTTACAGAAATAAGAGGACAACAACTTCGTCGTTTAGGTATACCATATCCACCAATTTCTTCTACAGAAATATATATACATATATATATATATATACAACTTAAAATTTGGAAAGACATAAGGGAAATTTTTTTTAGAATTCAACTCTAACTACAGAAGATTGAAATGATTTAGAATTTACTGTCTGTTAGTAGAATAAATGTCTCTTTACTATTTGGTAAATCTGAGATCTAGCTTGTCTAAACCCAACCTTTTAAAAAGAAAAATATAGGATCGATTCATAAATCCTTATAATCCTCTTATTATGTAAATATGGATATCCAATATATACTCGATGCATATGCTTGTTGTTCGTATATAATTAATTATATGAGCAAATCAAACAGAGGAGTTTCTAGGCTCTTAAATGAAGCTATATCAGGAGCAAATGCTGAAAATTACACAGTTAAGCAAAAACTTTAAAATATAGGTCACAAATTATTATCAGGCACAGAAATATCGGTTCATTTAGAATCCATATAACGCAGCAATATTTAAAAATCCTCTTAACCTGAGGATCGTGTTCGAATGGTAAAACCTGGGCGGGAACGTCAGATTCGACTGAATTATTTGTATCTGTCATTTTAGACCGTTATGTGCAATGAATCAGTTAGAAACTGTTTGCTTAGCTGAATTTGCATCAATGTTTAAATTTGTTAAATTCAATAGAAGAGCGCAGGACAGTGATCAAGAAGAAGAAGAGAAAGAAGATTATAACTTACCAGAAAGTGGGGTTGCATTCCCTTAGAGATGATAGGGGTTTAGTTAAAAAACGTACCAAATCATGTGTAATTCGGTTAGAAAATTTAGCCCAGATGTGGCTAGAGTTAAGTATTTTCGAGAAATAGTAATGCTTTACTATCCATGGCGATATGAACAGCAAGATCTTATTGAAAACTATAACGAGCGAATTTGCATGACATATCGCATCCTAATTGAAGGAAATCAAAGAAAATGTAATGTTTTCGAGCAAAGAGAACTTGAGTTTTAGAAACTTAGAAAGTTTTTGTAATGAAATAGACTTAGTAGAAGGTGCGCAAAATGAATTACCTATTGTGGAAACTGAGATTAGGGTGTTAGCACTTCCACAGATAAACCTAGTTATCATTTGGTTGGACTTGCATGGTGAAGATTCAACAAATAATGGCACTGAATCTGATTGCAACATTAAACTACCCCCTTCAATTTCGGTTGAGGAATTATTTTCTTTAGTTAAAAGTCTAAATATAAGCAAGAAACCTTTTACTAATTCGTCTATTATATGAGTTCATTGGTGCCGAAGCAGGTGTAGGAAAGAGTCGTTTGATATCTACAGTATATTAAGCCCTGTTAGTCAGTTGAATAGAGAGTTGAGGCCACCTATCAATGACATAGTTAATTTTGTATTTTGTTTGTTAGTTTTTTTTGTATCGATTTAAAATTAATCATAATTGATGAAATATCGATGGTAGACGATCCTATGCTTAGCTCTGTTGATGCCAGATTAAAACAAAATTTCAAATCAGGCAGGCACTTCTATGGCATACCGATTATAATATTTGGTGATTTGAAGCAACTCTCACCTATAGGAGATATTCTCTTCTAATCCGAGTGATACATACTGCACTTTAGTTTGTTCCCAATTGTGAGAGTTATTCAAATATTTTGAATTAACGGAAATAATAAGACAAAGAAAGCCTCCGCTCCAGCTTTTGCTATAGAATCACATCGAATGGCACCCGGTACTATGACCAATGATGATATATAACTAATTGAAACTCGAGTAGTTAATTCCGAAGAAGTTCCTGATGATGCGATACATTTATTTTAGTCCAACGAAGAGACGAATAATTTCAATGCCCTTAAGCTCAGTCGAATTCCAACTGAGGTTTTCCCTTCAACTGCTAAAGACTCAGTTAAAAGAATGTGTATAGGTGAAAATACTAATATTTTGAAAGAGTTAAAATTTTCAATGAATAAACTTCCTTTGAATTGACACTAAAAACCTGACACTGCCAAATATATGGTTACAGTGAATATAAATACGTATGGGTTGTTTGATGGGTTGTTTAATGGGGCAACTGGACAACTTAGGTAAGTTGATTTCCATTGTTCTTTTCCATTTATTCAAGTTAGTTATAGTTTAAGAATAAATGAAATGTATGTTGGATAAATGTTGTTAAATATATATAATATATAAGAATGTAAAAATTATCAACTCTGATTAAATATATACCTTTATAGTAATTGAAGACACATTTTCCACTTTTTATGCCTTAGAAAAACTGATGAGCCAATCGAATGTAATAGTACATCTGTCGAAGATATCGTTTTAGAGAAAGATACTATACAGCAACCACAATTACAAATTGAAGCTTCTCAGGTTCTTAAAGCTCAGAATGAAAATAGTCCCTGTGTGAATACCTCCCAGTCTCGTATTCCTATTACCTCTATTTGTATTGCAAAGGAGCGAAAATCTATTTCAGTAAACTCGTCAGTTACAAGTAAAGGATGGGCTTCTACAATGATGGATGTTTCTTTAGATACAATTCAACTTCCCAGGCGAGCGGCAACAAAAATAGAGAATCGGCATTCAATTTTGAAACTTCCATTTGTACCTGCAACATCAGATGACCTTGTAATTGAGAATGAAAGTATTAAGGATATTGAATACATATTTGAAGACAACCCAATAACCATATCTGATGTATCTGTACATTATTTCGCACAACGGAAGTCATCTATTATTAATAGCCTTGGCGATGACATTGGAAATGAATACTTAATAGATTCAAACAAAGCAGCTGTTTTTAATAAACAGTTCATAAATTTAGAGCGGGAAAATTCTCCTTTAAGTATTTCTCAAATGGATGATATTGACAAAACTCGCTTAAGTCTAGTTGAAACGTTCGCTTCTGAAAATGCTGGAGATGACAAGGAGAATGGGCGCTCCAAGAGCCAATCAATTGAAGGACTGGTAGTAGAGGATAATTGTGTCCCTAATCGACATATTCCTGTAGAAACATGTTCTCTATTGCTAAAAGAAAAGGATACTAAAATAAATATAGTCATGAATAAAAATCATATAACATTGTGTCGTCGATGTAAACATAGCCAAGAATCGTTTACTTCTGGAAGTATGTCAATCACTGGTGAGTCATTTGCATTGCCATCCATGCCTCCGTCACCCTCCCTTGGTATGAAATATTTAAAGAGCCTCCGCAATCTTCCCAAATTGAAAGATGTGCATGAATATTGGAAAAGAAGGTCGTTGGAGAAAAATTTTTCAAATATATCACCTTCATCGCACTTAAGCGTTGATTCAGATTATGAAAAATCTTCGTGTTATTTTAAAGGAATTCTTAAAGATAATTACGTATTTAAAAAGTAAGAATATATGACGAAATATTACCTTTAATATTTTTACATCTATAAATTTTCAGAATAGAGAAACAGCTCAGTCAACTACAGTTTGAATCAATACAAACTGACATTTATTTTAAGAATCTAAGTAGGATGATCAGGTAACAATTAGACAATTTAAATCTTACTTATAACTTCAAAATTTTTCTTTAATGCTATCGTTAATATTTACAGCAAAACGTTACCGAATTGGGTGTTTAACTATCAAACGAGGGCAAGGAAGCAAATTACATTTGTTCATAAGTATTTTTTTTCTTTTTCTGTCGAAATGGCTTACTCAGACGACAGCCAGCTTGGAAATCATATTTCGATACAAGACGTTTATTTACGTAACGGCCGAGTGGCATCAAGTACGTTTATTTATCTAATATATACAAATTACAATTTTTGAGCGTTGTCCGTATGCGCTATATCGATCTAAATTTTTTAAACTTATTGCATTTGGGGGAATGTTTGAATCACAAAATCCCGGTAGTAGGCCATTGAGGCGAAGTTATATACGGTGTGCGATATAGCTCATATCATAGTAATGAGTTTAAACCGAAGAATTTTATTTTGTGGTAAGTAAAGGAACTCTAACACTTATTGCGGAAGGCTACTGGATTATGGTTGCTGGTATATCTGCGTTGGATATTAACATGTTTTTGGTTAATTTTACAATGTTTGTAAAACTTTTAGCAATACAGCAAAATACTTTGAACAATGCTTCCCAAAAATGTAAACTCAAGATTGTTATCTTCGTCATCATTTAGCCATCCTAGAAACAAAATCCTTTTATAGTATACGACGCGAGTATAGCGGCAACTATAATCCAGTAGCCTTCCGCAATAGTGGTGATGTAAATGATGTAATGTAAATTCTTAAAAATATTTCCTAACAAAAAAATGTGAAAGTAAACAATACTTGAAAAATTCAGAATTAGACCAAAGCTTTTTTTGAATATCAATTTTGATAAGTTATCCAATTAGAAATGTTCGTAAATAAATAAGAAATAAAAAATTCGGAAAATAGTGTAGGTAACTGCTCAATATCAGTTTCCTGATTTTTACATTTTTGCATGCTATAACAAGGGTTACAAAATGGCGACTGCCGACCTAGTTGTCAACGGTAGGTAGCAGATATCCGCTCATAATGTATATTTGGGTATACGCTTGCCGAACGGCAGTTATATAGTCCTATTATATATACGCAATAGAGGTATAAAATTTACCTATTTTGAACTACAGTATGCGACAGCTAATTAGAAACGCTCTCTTTTTTTAGGTGGCTGATGAGTATAATAATAAAATGTTTTGATATACCGTTATTTATTCTCCCAAAAGTCTTGCATTGTTTGTGTTACTCTATTTACTACTAAATTAAAAAAACTACTAAAGATAACGATCCAAAGCACACGGCAAAGGTGACACAAAAGTTTTCTTTGATGAAAATTCCACCAATGTTTTAGAGTGGACATCGTCCAGCCCAGACTTGAACCCTATAGAACATCTCTGGGGTGATGTTAAAAGAGCCGTCAGTACCAAAAACATCCCAAATATGGATGTGCTTTTTGATGAAGTTAGCAAGCAATACCAGTGGTGCGCAGTGGTGCAGTGGTACCAGTCTTATAACGTCAATGCGCAATCGATGTGAAGCAGTATTAAAGCAAAAGGGTTATGCAACAAAATACTAACTGAAAGTAAGCAAATTTTTGTAATATTATTTTTTGCCGATAAAATATTTTCGTTTCTAATTAATTGTTGCACTCAAATCGTTGACACACACATGTTTTAGTAAAAACCTTCATAATAAATACGAATATTAAAACTTTTTTCTCTTTCTATATAGTTTAAGTTTATCACAAGTTTCAATAAAATGAGCGAAAAAACGGTAAAAATACGTGGTTTATTGGAAAATAACATCATTTACTTCAAAACAAGTGGCGTTTCTAACTAGCTGTCAACAGTTGTATATTATATACATGTATATATGTGACGAGTCCGGCCTTTCAAAGTTTTTCAGCACTTCGGAATAAAATTAAAATTTTGAGATAATGTATTATTTTGTTTTAAAAGCTACCCTAAATAAATAGATATACATACATATATGCAATGTCACAGTGAAGTGGGATAAGTGTTTGCTAGCATAAAATATTTGTATGTAGATATATAAGATAGACCTATTAATAACCGTAAATGTTGTTATATACGTTACCGAAATAGGACGTACTTTCATGGCCGTAAATAAATTCGGTTTGTTCTGGTTTGTTTGTTCGAAGATCGTTATTTGTATTCTGGCGATATTTTATTAAATTATTGATTTAAATATGGTACATTATTTTTAATTTAATTTATTGCAGAATATTGGAAGCCGATTGATCACATCTTAGATTTCAATCTAAAGATCAATTTGCCAGTTGATTTAAAATTGCTTTTATATTCTTATAACAACGAAGAATCTGTCCTTAAGCTGCTGCATCACATGGACGAAGCCTGCACTAACATACTTGAAGATGCCCGACGCCTATGGAGATTAGTTTGCAAAGAAGAAGCTTCTTTGATTAGGTATTTGTTAACATATTTTCTTTATATATAATAAGTTAGTTATTTTTTATTTACAGTTATTCAAATCGAGTGATTGTGCGAAAGTTTATACGCGAGGTTGAAGAAGTTGCAGATAAATTTCCGTTCCTTACAAAAACTGAGTTCCAAATAGAAATAAATAATATTCGAACTTTGTCAGTTAAAGATATTATATCTCCACCGCTTTATGTATTTTCTGAAGAATTACAATATTTACCCAGTGGTATAGATTTCCTCGAAATCTTTCTTAAGTCTCCTTGCCGATATTTAAAATAGTAATTAATTAAAAATTTTCAAGAATACTTTTTGTTTAACATTAAAAAATTTATCATAATTTTACACATTTTTATTAAAAAATAGTATCCTAACTGAAAATATATACTAAGAGATTTTACTTTTCCTTATAAGTGATGGCGAAATTTATCACTTGATATTTTTATTGTCGTAGTTCTTTTTTGTATGGAAATATTTGTTGGACGTCAAATTCCTCTCTCCTATTGGTAATTCAATATTTTTATAATTGATAGGAATCGATGTAAAATTTGGATAATGGATGTGGCACTATCCACCTTTAGGTGAAATCCTATATCTCATGAACTACTATAAAAATTCAACCAAATTTTGTGTATAACATTATCCTGTTATTTCCATGTTAGGTTGTGAAAATTGGCGAAATTGGACCACAACCTTCTTATATATCACAATTCATTGTGAATATGTGTGATATATTGTTGAAATTTAGAGAGAACCTTTTTCCGATAAAAGTGTGACCTTGTGTCAAAAATTTTAAAAATAGGATTAATACTTCCCATAGCTCTCATATACATAATATAAGGACTTTCAAACTTCTAGCTGTCTTTACATCATATAATATCGGTTAATCTGTGAGTTATCTTAATGAATCTCAGAGAGCATCTTTATACTCTGGCAACATGTATGTTTATCTTACATAAAGTATAATAGCTTTGTTCACCTAACGGTTGTCCGTCCCTCCGTCCGTGCAAGCGAGAACTTAACTAAAAATTAAGATATCTTGATGAAGCATGGTACACGTATTCTTTGTCATTATAAGATTGCAGATGGGCGTAATCTGGGTACTACCACGCACACTCCCACAAAATACCGTTAATCAAAAACTTATAAAGTGCTATAACTAAGCAACAAATTAAGATATAAATTTGCTATATACGAGGATACTGGGAAAATAAGTAAAATCGGATTTTAACAAAATTTTATTCATGACATTGTATTTGCCTTTTATGTTACTTTGTGAAAATAGGCGAAGTCGGATAACAACCACCCCTACTTCTCATTTAACATAACATAACACAATTTTAAATTTCATATGATTTTTTCATTTTGAAGTATATAAATCAAGCACCAATTAAGATTTTGGAATGAAACTTTGCACAAATAGTGCTTCCACGATATGCCTTCTCATGCGTAAAAATAGTTGAAATCGGCATTTAACATTTCAAGCCCATAGATATCCACTTATCAAATATATATAAGATAATAAGAACCACTGTGCCTATGGCTGACTTCATACCGAATATATCGGTAAATGCATGAGATATCGTAATGAAATTCGAGGATTATCTTTCCATGATAATAATGTGTTCTTGTGTAAAATATCTGGAAAATCGGGTAAATAATTCCCCTAGCCCCCATATACCTAACCTAAGGATCTTCAACCTTCCGGCAGACTTTATACCATGCGTAGTGTGTTCAAAAAAATAATGGGAATTTTCGTTTTTTGAAAAAAATTATTACTCATCATCACTTATATAATGATTTCCATTTATCTGGTTGTCTTTTTACATACCCATATATGCATATATCTTATTTGATTTAATTTCGTAGATTGTAATATAAATATCTCAGACACGAAGCAAAATATAGCAATGAAAGTACATGAGTCTATAACCTGCAATGTAAGTTAATAAGATACCAAATATGATTGTAATCCATTAACGATTTCGTCGAATAATGTGCTGAATTTTTTTGCAACATTTTTATACTCTCGCAACATGTTGCCACAGAGTATATTAGTTTCGTTCACCTAACAATTGTTTGATTGTAACACCTAGAACTGAACGAGTTAGATATAGACATATAAATATATATATAAATGATCAGGATGAAAAGACGAGTTGAAATCCGTCCGTGCAAGGGATAACTTGAGTAAAAATGAAGATATTTTGATGAAACTTGGTACACGTGTTCTTTGTCACCGTAAGCCGGTTGGTTTTGCAGACGGTCGTAATTGGACATCTGCTACGTAAAGAAAACGCCATTAATCGAAAACAGATAAAGTGGTATAACTAAGCAGCAAATTAAGATATAAACGTCTTATTTGAGACAGAGGATTCTTTCTTTGTGGGCAAAAGTTTTTGTAAAAGTGTGCATGGCCCCGCCTCCAATAGGTTTAATATATATATCTCGGAAACCTTTCAAGCTATATCAATCAAATTTGCTCCGACTACATTTTTCTAGCATCTCTTCATATACTGAGAAAATGAGTAAAATCGGATAATTTCCTCCCATACAAAGGTTATGTTGAAAACTACTTAAGGTGCGTTAACTCGCTGAAAGAACATGTCAGAAACATTAAATCTTGCAGCAAATATGATACGAAAAGGCATAGGAAGCCGTGTAAAATTTTGGTGATGGGCGTGGCACCACCCACTTTTAGGAGAAATCCCATACCTCAAGAACCCCTTAACCGATTTCAACAAAATTTGGTATATGACATTATATTTTCATTTTTATGTCACGCTGTGAAAATGGACGAAATCGAATAAAAACCACGTCTACTTCTCATTTAACGCAATTTTAAGTTTCATCTGATTCTTTTACTTTAACACTATTCCTACCGACACTTCACGTATACCTATTCCTACCGCGGCCGGTCAAATGACCGGTGTTTCACAAGTTATATTTCTCAATATTTAATGCAGACCAATAGCCTGCTTACCATTATAAAAATATATTTTCTTTTATTCAAGAGTACATAATCTACATTTTATTCTTTTTCGTCGCATTTTTTACAAATGGGCTTCTCAACTGTACATTTTCCGCATACGTACTTTTTACATTTTAGACAGATTTTGTTCGTCTTATTATCTTTACAATACCTTATCTGACATGTTTTCCGCTCACGAGAACCTGTACTTGTACTTGCGATGGGTATTTTCTGATTTTATTTGCCGAGCTCTTGTTGGTATTCGATGGCAAGTTCTGCCAATTGGAATAGAAATTCTTGTCTTGTAATTTTTCCTCCGGCAGTTTCTTTATATAACACCCATGCATTTATCCCGGCTAAATCCAAGATATTGAAAAATACTTGCAAAGGCCATCTCCGAGATTTAGATTTTACCGAATAATTTCTGGCCATTTGGTCGGTCACATCTACGCCAAATTTGGTACTATTATACAATTGAATTGTCTCCGATGTTCGGGTGTCATTTTCTTCAACTTGCACGGAGTTGTGCATTGAACTGAGAATTAGAATCTTCTTTCTTGGTTTGGCTTTGTAAACTGTCAACATACAATTATTTGAGCGATAGAGTTTGGTTGAGAAAAGTGCCATGCCGTCGTTTTTCAGTTTTGCCAGTCTTGGTAGCTCTTTTCTATTTGCTCTAATTGTCCCAACAATCGTAGTTTTTTTTTTTTGCTAAAAGTTTTGTTGCTAAAGGTAGGCTTGTAAAAAAGTTGTCCGTATTAAATTTCTTCCACATCCTACATATGGTTCTGCTAATTTCATAGTAACAAAATCTCCAACAGGAACTGAAGATTCTCTACTTACATCTTTTCCCAAATATGGAAAGCCGTTTATTATATATTTGCTACGTACATCGGATGCTAACAAAAATTTTATACCAAATTTGTCCGGTTTATTGGGCATATATTGAGTGAATCTACACCTTGCTTTCGTTGGAAACAATTGTTCGTCAATAGTAATATATGGTCCTGGTTTATAACAATTTTGACTGTTGTCAATAAACTTGTATCAAACTTCGGAAATCATAGCGAATTTATCGGTTTGTAGTCGTTGGCTTCGTTGATTTCTGTCGTCAAATCGAATAAATCTCATAATCTCCGTAAAGTCATGTCTACTCGTAGTATTTGAGAAAAAAGTCGGCAACCACTTTTTATTCCATAGAAGTGCTATATCTATATTCTTAGCCTCATATGCGCCGCGTGCATATAGAATTGCAAAAAATGCATATAACTTTGCAGTAGACAGTTCCCATTTCTATCCCAACACTATAAATTCCTCTGCCTCTGTGCACTTTCTTATAAGTTTGATTATATTCTTATCATTATCTTATAATCTTATAATATAATATATAAATCTTATAATATCAATATTCTTATCACGTCTATACATTTCCTTCAGTTATAAAATTGTTTAGTTTACGTCATAGTAGATAAGATGGTGTAAGAACATTCCGAGGATCTGGAACCTATCGGATGTCAATCAAGCAAATAAACACCACTAAACCGGCAATCGAGTGAGAACTGTAAACACTTGGAAGTGCCGTAAACCATTTCCTGGAAGGCACTTTGCAGATAAAATCGTGCCACAGCTACATTATATTTCGTTTGTAATGACTATAGTTTTGGCATTGAGTCTTACAGAGAAACTATTGCAAAAATGTATAAATCGTACTACCGGTCAAATGACCGGTCGTGGTAGGTGAGACAACCTACAAATTTTTCTCAGAAAATAAACGATAAAAAAATAAATGAATATTGAAAATTGTATCATACATATATATGAGGAAAAGTCGTAAAGTTTAAAGGCGATTCGTTTACGTTGAATGTAGGAAATTCCAATTGAAAATTTAAAAACGGTCATTTGACCGGTCCTGGTAGGAATAGTGTTAAAGGAGATAAATCGAGCAGCAATTAGATATGAAAATCAAACTTTGTACAAATAGTGCCTTCAGGATATGCCATCTTATGCGCAAAAATAGACGAAATCGGATTATAACTTTTCAAGCCACCAGATACCCAATATTAGCACCTCATTGCCTCCATCTGATTTTTTTTTATCGAAAATATCCGGAAATCTGGAAGATATTGTAATGAAATTGGAGGATTATATTTCCATGATAATAGCGTGCCCTGGTATCAAAAATGGGGAAAATCGGGTAAATACTTCCCCTAGTCCCCATATACCTAATATACATATTTTGAACCTTCCTGTAGACTTTGTACCATATATAACGGCAAATATATAAGATATCGTAATGAAATTCGAGGATTAATAAGATACCAAATATGATTACAATCCATTGAAAATTTCGTCGGATAATGAATGTTGAAATCTTACGCAACATTTTTTAATATAAAGTTATGCCAGCACCTGAAAACATTTACCCGCCTCTGATCCTTGCACATTGCGAGAGTATAAAATGTTCGGTTACATCCGAACTTAACCCTTCCTTACTTGTTTAATATAAAGTTATGCCAGCACCTGAAAACATTTACCCGCCTCTGATCATCGCACATTGCGAGAGTATAGAATGTTCGATTACACCCGAACTTAGCCCTTCCTTGTTTTCTGAGAAAAATATGTCCTGATAATAATGCATAAACTCCCCATGTACCTAATATAAAGGCTTTCCAACATTCGGTTGACCGTACATACCGGGCAGTATGCAAGACATCTAGCAAAATTCAATGAAAACTTATTCCCCAGATATACTGCAGTTTGGTGCCCAAAATATATCAAACATCTTAATAAAAACTTTGCAGTAGACTTTGTTGCGTATGTAATGGACAAGATGTAAATTCTTTCTAAGCGCTCTGAAACGATGACGGGGCCAGTTATTTTCTGACCGCGCAAGCGAGCAAGACGTGTACTGAGAGTATGCGCATTTATATATGAAAGCAAAATAAATGATTCGATATGCCCTTTCATATTTATTGGGAATTAGATTTTTCTCTGTAAAAAATTTAGATGGAGATTCTGTTTGTTTTTTATGTCAGCAAAAAGTAACTTATAAAGTTTATAAATTGGTAAAGAGTTGCACAGATATAGAGGAAAAGACAAAGAGCTTTATTTAATTAGTATAAAAAACCATTTTATTAAAATATGGTAACTGATTACTGTAAGCTTTTCAATACGGAAAAAAGTCACACTATCTGAAACTCGACAGGGAGAGTCTAAGTATAATGCAAGCTTTATTATAACATCGGTCTTGGTAAAAGATAACCGATGTTTTACCGAAGCAGAGTTCATAAAAATGGTGACCAAGTCCATACTTCAATGTTTCGGAAAATCGGGGTCGATGTTTGTTAAAATAATGGAACAGGTTAATGCTGAACAGGGATATTTGTTGCTGTACACCGAAGTTCGTTGGCTCAGCCGTGGTAAAAGCCTAGAAAGACTTCTAGAGTTTCGTAATGAAGTTATCAATTTTATTAGAGCAACAAAGAGAATTAGATTTAGTCAGAAATTTTAATGACTGATGTTTTAGTAAAAACCTTCATAATAAATACGAATATTAAAACTTTTTTCTCTTTCTATATAGTTTAAGTTTATCACATGTTTCAATAAAATGAGCGAAAAAACGGTAAAAATACGTGGTTTATTGGAAAATAACATCATTTACTTCAAAACAAGTGGCGTTTCTAACTAGCTGTCAACAGTTGTATATTATATACATGTATATATGTGACGAGTCCGGCCTTTCAAAGTTTTTCAGCGCTTCGGAATAAAATTAAAATTTTGAGATAATTTATTATTTTGTTTTAAAAGCTACCCTAAATAAATAGATATACATACATATATGCAATGTCACCGTGAAGTGGGATAAGTGTTTGCTAGCATAAAATATTTGTATGTAGATATATAAGATAGACCTATTAATAACCGTAAATGTTGTTATATACGTTACCGAAATAGGACGTACTTTCATGGCCGTAAATAAATTCGGTTTGTTCTGGTTTGTTTGTTCGAAGATCGTTATTTGTATTCTGGCGATATTTTAATAAATTATTGATTTAAATATGGTACATTATTTTTAATTTAATTTATTGCAGAATATTGGAAGCCGATTGATCACATCTTAGATTTCAATCTAAAGATCAATTTGCCAGTTGATTTAAAATTGCTTTTATATTCTTATAACAACGAAGAATCTGTCCTTAAGCTGCTGCATCACATGGACGAAGCCTGCACTAACATACTTGAAGATGCCCGACGCCTATGGAGATTAGTTTGCAAAGAAGAATCTTCTTTGATTAGGTATTTGTTAACATATTTTCTTTATATATAATAAGTTAGTTATTTTTTATTTACAGTTATTCAAATCGAGTGATTGTGCGAAAGTTTATACGCGAGGTTGAAGAAGTTGCAGATAAATTTCCGTTCCTTACAAAAACTGAGTTCCAAATAGAAATAAATAATATTCGAACTTTGTCAGTTAAAGATATTATGCTATGCTATGGGATTAATACTTCCCATAGCTCTCATATACATAATATAAGGACTTTCAAACTTCTAGCTGTCTTTACATCATATTATAATATCGGTTAATCTGTGAGTTATCTTAATGAATCTCAGAGAGCATCTTTATACTCTCGCAACATGTTGCAATAAAGTATATTAGCTTTGTTCACCTAACGGTTGTCCGTCCCTCCGTCCGTGCAAGCGAGAACTTAACTAAAAATTAATATATCTTGATGAAGCATGGTACACGTATTCTTTGTCATTATAAGAAGATTGCAGATGGGCGTAATCTGGGTACTACCACGCACACTCCCACAAAATACCGTTAATCAAAAACCTATAAAGTGCTATAACTAAGCAACAAATTAAGATATAAACTTGCTATATACTAGGATACTGGGAAAATAAGTAAAATCGGATTTTAACAAAATTTTATTCATGACATTGTATTTGCCTTTTATGTTACTTTGTGAAAATAGGCGAAGTCGGATAACAACCACCCCTACTTCTCATTTAACATAACATAACACAATTTTAAATTTCATATGATCTTTTCATTTTGAAGTATATAAATCAAGCACCAATTAAGATTTTGGAATGAAACTTTGCACAAATAGTGCTTTCACGATGTGCCTTCTCATGCGTAAAAATAGTTGAAATCGGCATTTAACATTTCAAGCCATGCGTAGTGTGTTCAAAAAAATAATGGGAATTTTCGTTTTTTGAAAAAAATTATTACTCATCATCACTTATATAATGATTTCCATTTATCTGGTTGTCTTTTTACATACCCATATATGCATATATCTTATTTGATTTAATTTCGTAGATTGTAATATAAATATCTCAGACACGAAGCAAAATATAGCAATGAAAGTACATGAGTCTATAACCTGCAATGTAAGTTAATAAGATACCAAATATGATTGTAATCCATTAACGATTTCGTCGAATAATGTGCTGAATTTTTTTGCAACATTTTTATACTCTCGCAACATGTTGCCACAGAGTATATTAGTTTCGTTCACCTAACAATTGTTTGATTGTAACACCTAGAACTGAACGAGTTAGATATAGACATATATATATATATATAAATGATCAGGATGAAAAGACGAGTTGAAATTCGAGTGACTGTCCGTCTGTCCGTTCGTCCATTCGTCCGTGCAAGGGATAACTTGAGTAAAAATGAAGATATTTTGATGAAACTTGGTACACGTGTTCTTTGTCACCGTAAGCCGGTTGGTTTTGCAGACGGTCGTAATTGGACATCTGCTACGTAAAGAAAACGCCATTAATCGAAAACAGATAAAGTGGTATAACTAAGCAGCAAATTAAGATATAAACGTCTTATTTGAGACAGAGGATTCTTTCTGTGTGGGCAAAAGTTTTTGTAAAAGTGTGCATGGCCCCGCCTCCAATAGGTTTAATATATATATCTCGGAAACCTTTCAAGCTATATCAATCAAATTTGCTCCGACTACATTTTTCTAGCATCTCTTCATATACTGAGAAAATGAGTAAAATCGGATAATTTCCTCCCATACAAAGGTTATGTTGAAAACTACTTAAGGTGCGTTAACTCGCTGAAAGAACATGTCAGAAACATTAAATCTTGCAGCAAATATGATACGAAAAGGCATAGGAAGCCGTGTAAAATTTTGGTGATGGGCGTGGCACCACCCACTTTTAGGAGAAATCCCATACCTCAAGAACCCCTTAACCGATTTCAACAAAATTTGGTATATGACATTATATTTTCATTTTTATGTCACGCTGTGAAAATGGACGAAATCGAATAAAAACCACGTCTACTTCTCATTTAACGCAATTTTAAGTTTCATCTGATTCTTTTACTTTAACACTATTCCTACCGACACTTCACGTATACCTATTCCTACCGCGGCCGGTCAAATGACCGGTGTTTCACAAGTTATATTTCTCAATATTTAATGCAGACCAATAGCCTGCTTACCATTATAAAAATATATTTTCTTTTATTCAAGAGTACATAATCTACATTTTATTCTTTTTCGTCGCATTTTTTACAAATGGGCTTCTCAACTGTACATTTTCCGCATACGTACTTTTTACATTTTAGACAGATTTTGTTCGTCTTATTATCTTTACAATACCTTATCTGACATGTTTTCCGCTCACGAGAACCTGTACTTGTACTTGCGATGGGTATTTTCTGATTTTATTTGCCGAGCTCTTGTTGGTATTCGATGGCAAGTTCTGCCAATTGGAATAGAAATTCTTGTCTTGTAATTTTTCCTCCGGCAGTTTCTTTATATAACACCCATGCATTTATCCCGGCTAAATCCAAGATATTGAAAAATACTTGCAAAGGCCATCTCCGAGATTTAGATTTTACCGAATAATTTCTGGCCATTTGGTCGGTCACATCTACGCCAAATTTGGTACTATTATACAATTGAATTGTCTCCGATGTTCGGGTGTCATTTTCTTCAACTTGCACGGAGTTGTGCATTGAACTGAGAATTAGAATCTTCTTTCTTGGTTTGGCTTTGTAAACTGTCAACATACAATTATTTGAGCGATAGAGTTTGGTTGAGAAAAGTGCCATGCCGTCGTTTTTCAGTTTTGCCAGTCTTGGTAGCTCTTTTCTATTTGCTCTAATTGTCCCAACAATCGTAGTTTTTTTTTTTTGCTAAAAGTTTTGTTGCTAAAGGTAGGCTTGTAAAAAAGTTGTCCGTATTAAATTTCTTCCACATCCTACATATGGTTCTGCTAATTTCATAGTAACAAAATCTCCAACAGGAACTGAAGATTCTCTACTTACATCTTTTCCCAAATATGGAAAGCCGTTTATTATATATTTGCTACGTACATCGGATGCTAACAAAAATTTTATACCAAATTTGTCCGGTTTATTGGGCATATATTGAGTGAATCTACACCTTGCTTTCGTTGGAAACAATTGTTCGTCAATAGTAATATATGGTCCTGGTTTATAACAATTTTGACTGTTGTCAATAAACTTGTATCAAACTTCGGAAATCATAGCGAATTTATCGGTTTGTAGTCGTTGGCTTCGTTGATTTCTGTCGTCAAATCGAATAAATCTCATAATCTCCGTAAAGTCATGTCTACTCGTAGTATTTGAGAAAAAAGTCGGCAACCACTTTTTATTCCATAGAAGTGCTATATCTATATTCTTAGCCTCATATGCGCCGCGTGCATATAGAATTGCAAAAAATGCATATAACTTTGCAGTAGACAGTTCCCATTTCTATCCCAACACTATAAATTCCTCTGCCTCTGTGCACTTTCTTATAAGTTTGATTATATTCTTATCATTATCTTATAATCTTATAATATAATATATAAATCTTATAATATCAATATTCTTATCACGTCTATACATTTCCTTCAGTTATAAAATTGTTTAGTTTACGTCATAGTAGATAAGATGGTGTAAGAACATTCCGAGGATCTGGAACCTATCGGATGTCAATCAAGCAAATAAACACCACTAAACCGGCAATCGAGTGAGAACTGTAAACACTTGGAAGTGCCGTAAACCATTTCCTGGAAGGCACTTTGCAGATAAAATCGTGCCACAGCTACATTATATTTCGTTTGTAATGACTATAGTTTTGGCATTGAGTCTTACAGAGAAACTATTGCAAAAATGTATAAATCGTACTACCGGTCAAATGACCGGTCGTGGTAGGTGAGACAACCTACAAATTTTTCTCAGAAAATAAACGATAAAAAAATAAATGAATATTGAAAATTGTATCATACATATATATGAGGAAAAGTCGTAAAGTTTAAAGGCGATTCGTTTACGTTGAATGTAGGAAATTCCAATTGAAAATTTAAAAACGGTCATTTGACCGGTCCTGGTAGGAATAGTGTTAAAGGAGATAAATCGAGCAGCAATTAGATATGAAAATCAAACTTTGTACAAATAGTGCCTTCAGGATATGCCATCTTATGCGCAAAAATAGACGAAATCGGATTATAACTTTTCAAGCCACCAGATACCCAATATTAGCACCTCATTGCCTCCATCTGATTTTTTTTTATCGAAAATATCCGGAAATCTGGAAGATATTGTAATGAAATTGGAGGATTATATTTCCATGATAATAGCGTGCCCTGGTATCAAAAATGGGGAAAATCGGGTAAATACTTCCCCTAGTCCCCATATACCTAATATACATATTTTGAACCTTCCTGTAGACTTTGTACCATATATAACGGCAAATATATAAGATATCGTAATGAAATTCGAGGATTAATAAGATACCAAATATGATTACAATCCATTGAAAATTTCGTCGGATAATGAATGTTGAAATCTTACGCAACATTTTTTAATATAAAGTTATGCCAGCACCTGAAAACATTTACCCGCCTCTGATCCTTGCACATTGCGAGAGTATAAAATGTTCGGTTACATCCGAACTTAACCCTTCCTTACTTGTTTAATATAAAGTTATGCCAGCACCTGAAAACATTTACCCGCCTCTGATCATCGCACATTGCGAGAGTATAGAATGTTCGATTACACCCGAACTTAGCCCTTCCTTGTTTTCTGAGAAAAATATGTCCTGATAATAATGCATAAACTCCCCATGTACCTAATATAAAGGCTTTCCAACATTCGGTTGACCGTACATACCGGGCAGTATGCAAGACATCTAGCAAAATTCAATGAAAACTTATTCCCCAGATATACTGCAGTTTGGTGCCCAAAATATATCAAACATCTTAATAAAAACTTTGCAGTAGACTTTGTTGCGTATGTAATGGACAAGATGTAAATTCTTTCTAAGCGCTCTGAAACGATGACGGGGCCAGTTATTTTCTGACCGCGCAAGCGAGCAAGACGTGTACTGAGAGTATGCGCATTTATATATGAAAGCAAAATAAATGATTCGATATGCCCTTTCATATTTATTGGGAATTAGATTTTTCTCTGTAAAAAATTTAGATGGAGATTCTGTTTGTTTTTTATGTCAGCAAAAAGTAACTTATAAAGTTTATAAATTGGTAAAGAGTTGCACAGATATAGAGGAAAAGACAAAGAGCTTTATTTAATTAGTATAAAAAACCATTTTATTAAAATATGGTAACTGATTACTGTAAGCTTTTCAATACGGAAAAAAGTCACACTATCTGAAACTCGACAGGGAGAGTCTAAGTATAATGCAAGCTTTATTATAACATCGGTCTTGGTAAAAGATAACCGATGTTTTACCGAAGCAGAGTTCATAAAAATGGTGACCAAGTCCATACTTCAATGTTTCGGAAAATCGGGCTCGATGTTTGTTAAAATAATGGAACAGGTTAATGCTGAACAGGGATATTTGTTGCTGTACACCGAAGTTCGTTGGCTCAGCCGTGGTAAAAGCCTAGAAAGACTTCTAGAGTTTCGTAATGAAGTTATCAATTTTATTAGAGCAACAAAGAGAATTAGATTTAGTCAGAAATTTTAATGACTGATGTTTTAGTAAAAACCTTCATAATAAATACGAATATTAAAACTTTTTTCTCTTTCTATATAGTTTAAGTTTATCACATGTTTCAATAAAATGAGCGAAAAAACGGTAAAAATACGTGGTTTATTGGAAAATAACATCATTTACTTCAAAACAAGTGGCGTTTCTAACTAGCTGTCAACAGTTGTATATTATATACATGTATATATGTGACGAGTCCGGCCTTTCAAAGTTTTTCAGCGCTTCGGAATAAAATTAAAATTTTGAGATAATTTATTATTTTGTTTTAAAAGCTACCCTAAATAAATAGATATACATACATATATGCAATGTCACCGTGAAGTGGGATAAGTGTTTGCTAGCATAAAATATTTGTATGTAGATATATAAGATAGACCTATTAATAACCGTAAATGTTGTTATATACGTTACCGAAATAGGACGTACTTTCATGGCCGTAAATAAATTCGGTTTGTTCTGGTTTGTTTGTTCGAAGATCGTTATTTGTATTCTGGCGATATTTTAATAAATTATTGATTTAAATATGGTACATTATTTTTAATTTAATTTATTGCAGAATATTGGAAGCCGATTGATCACATCTTAGATTTCAATCTAAAGATCAATTTGCCAGTTGATTTAAAATTGCTTTTATATTCTTATAACAACGAAGAATCTGTCCTTAAGCTGCTGCATCACATGGACGAAGCCTGCACTAACATACTTGAAGATGCCCGACGCCTATGGAGATTAGTTTGCAAAGAAGAATCTTCTTTGATTAGGTATTTGTTAACATATTTTCTTTATATATAATAAGTTAGTTATTTTTTATTTACAGTTATTCAAATCGAGTGATTGTGCGAAAGTTTATACGCGAGGTTGAAGAAGTTGCAGATAAATTTCCGTTCCTTACAAAAACTGAGTTCCAAATAGAAATAAATAATATTCGAACTTTGTCAGTTAAAGATATTATGCTATGCTATGGGATTAATACTTCCCATAGCTCTCATATACATAATATAAGGACTTTCAAACTTCTAGCTGTCTTTACATCATATTATAATATCGGTTAATCTGTGAGTTATCTTAATGAATCTCAGAGAGCATCTTTATACTCTCGCAACATGTTGCAATAAAGTATATTAGCTTTGTTCACCTAACGGTTGTCCGTCCCTCCGTCCGTGCAAGCGAGAACTTAACTAAAAATTAATATATCTTGATGAAGCATGGTACACGTATTCTTTGTCATTATAAGAAGATTGCAGATGGGCGTAATCTGGGTACTACCACGCACACTCCCACAAAATACCGTTAATCAAAAACCTATAAAGTGCTATAACTAAGCAACAAATTAAGATATAAACTTGCTATATACTAGGATACTGGGAAAATAAGTAAAATCGGATTTTAACAAAATTTTATTCATGACATTGTATTTGCCTTTTATGTTACTTTGTGAAAATAGGCGAAGTCGGATAACAACCACCCCTACTTCTCATTTAACATAACATAACACAATTTTAAATTTCATATGATCTTTTCATTTTGAAGTATATAAATCAAGCACCAATTAAGATTTTGGAATGAAACTTTGCACAAATAGTGCTTTCACGATGTGCCTTCTCATGCGTAAAAATAGTTGAAATCGGCATTTAACATTTCAAGCCATGCGTAGTGTGTTCAAAAAAATAATGGGAATTTTCGTTTTTTGAAAAAAATTATTACTCATCATCACTTATATAATGATTTCCATTTATCTGGTTGTCTTTTTACATACCCATATATGCATATATCTTATTTGATTTAATTTCGTAGATTGTAATATAAATATCTCAGACACGAAGCAAAATATAGCAATGAAAGTACATGAGTCTATAACCTGCAATGTAAGTTAATAAGATACCAAATATGATTGTAATCCATTAACGATTTCGTCGAATAATGTGCTGAATTTTTTTGCAACATTTTTATACTCTCGCAACATGTTGCCACAGAGTATATTAGTTTCGTTCACCTAACAATTGTTTGATTGTAACACCTAGAACTGAACGAGTTAGATATAGACATATATATATATATATAAATAATCAGGATGAAAAGACGAGTTGAAATTCGAGTGACTGTCCGTCTGTCCGTTCATCCATTCGTCCGTGCAAGGGATAACTTGAGTAAAAATGAAGATATTTTGATGAAACTTGGTACACGTGTTCTTTGTCACCGTAAGCCGGTTGGTTTTGCAGACGGTCGTAATTGGACATCTGCTACGTAAAGAAAACGCCATTAATCGAAAACAGATAAAGTGGTATAACTAAGCAGCAAATTAAGATATAAACGTCTTATTTGAGACAGAGGATTCTTTCTGTGTGGGCAAAAGTTTTTGTAAAAGTGTGCATGGCCCCGCCTCCAATAGGTTTAATATATATATCTCGGAAACCTTTCAAGCTATATCAATCAAATTTGCTCCGACTACATTTTTCTAGCATCTCTTCATATACTGAGAAAATGAGTAAAATCGGATAATTTCCTCCCATACAAAGGTTATGTTGAAAACTACTTAAGGTGCGTTAACTCGCTGAAAGAACATGTCAGAAACATTAAATCTTGCAGCAAATATGATACGAAAAGGCATAGGAAGCCGTGTAAAGTTTTGGTGATGGGCGTGGCACCACCCACTTTTAGGAGAAATCCCATACCTCAAGAACCCCTTAACCGATTTCAACAAAATTTGGTATATGACATTATATTTTCATTTTTATGTCACGCTGTGAAAATGGACGAAATCGAATAAAAACCACGTCTACTTCTCATTTAACGCAATTTTAAGTTTCATCTGATTCTTTTACTTTAACACTATTCCTACCGACACTTCACGTATACCTATTCCTACCGCGGCCGGTCAAATGACCGGTGTTTCACAAGTTATATTTCTCAATATTTAATGCAGACCAATAGCCTGCTTACCATTATAAAAATATATTTTCTTTTATTCAAGAGTACATAATCTACATTTTATTCTTTTTCGTCGCATTTTTTACAAATGGGCTTCTCAACTGTACATTTTCCGCATACGTACTTTTTACATTTTAGACAGATTTTGTTCGTCTTATTATCTTTACAATACCTTATCTGACATGTTTTCCGCTCACGAGAACCTGTACTTGTACTTGCGATGGGTATTTTCTGATTTTATTTGCCGAGCTCTTGTTGGTATTCGATGGCAAGTTCTGCCAATTGGAATAGAAATTCTTGTCTTGTAATTTTTCCTCCGGCAGTTTCTTTATATAACACCCATGCATTTATCCCGGCTAAATCCAAGATATTGAAAAATACTTGCAAAGGCCATCTCCGAGATTTAGATTTTACCGAATAATTTCTGGCCATTTGGTCGGTCACATCTACGCCAAATTTGGTACTATTATACAATTGAATTGTCTCCGATGTTCGGGTGTCATTTTCTTTAACTTGCACGGAGTTGTGCATTGAACTGAGAATTAGAATCTTCTTTCTTGGTTTGGCTTTGTAAACTGTCAACATACAATTATTTGAGCGATAGAGTTTGGTTGAGAAAAGTGCCATGCCGTCGTTTTTCAGTTTTGCCAGTCTTGGTAGCTCTTTTCTATTTGCTCTAATTGTCACTACATTCGTATTTTTTTTTTTTTGCTAAAAGTTTTGTTGCTAAAGGTAGGCTTGTAAAAAAGTTGTCCGTATTAAATTTCTTCCACATCCTACATATGGTTCTGCTAATTTCATAGTAACAAAATCTCCAACAGGAACTGAAGATTCTCTACTTACATCTTTTCCCAAATATGGAAAGCCGTTTATTATATATTTGCTACGTACATCGGATGCTAACAAAAATTTTATACCAAATTTGTCCGGTTTATTGGGCATATATTGAGTGAATCTACACCTTGCTTTCGTTGGAAACAATTGTTCGTCAATAGTAATATATGGTCCTGGTTTATAACAATTTTGACTGTTGTCAATAAACTTGTATCAAACTTCGGAAATCATAGCGAATTTATCGGTTTGTAGTCGTTGGCTTCGTTGATTTCTGTCGTCAAATCGAATAAATCTCATAATCTCCGTAAAGTCATGTCTACTCGTAGTATTTGAGAAAAAAGTCGGCAACCACTTTTTATTCCATAGAAGTGCTATATCTATATTCTTAGCCTCATATGCGCCGCGTGCATATAGAATTGCAAAAAATGCATATAACTTTGCAGTAGACAGTTCCCATTTCTATCCCAACACTATAAATTCCTCTGCCTCTGTGCACTTTCTTATAAGTTTGATTATATTCTTATCATTATCTTATAATCTTATAATATAATATATAAATCTTATAATATCAATATTCTTATCACGTCTATACATTTCCTTCAGTTATAAAATTGTTTAGTTTACGTCATAGTAGATAAGATGGTGTAAGAACATTCCGAGGATCTGGAACCTATCGGATGTCAATCAAGCAAATAAACACCGCTAAACCGGCAATCGGATGAGAACTGTAAACACTTGGAAGTGCCGTAAACCATTTCCTGGAAGGCACTTTGCAGATAAAATCGTGCCACAGCTACATTATATTTCGTTTGTAATGACGATAGTTTTGGCATTGAGTCTTACAGAGAAACTATTGCAAAAATGTATAAATCGTACTACCGGTCAAATGACCGGTCGTGGTAGGTGAGAAAACCTACAAATTTTTCTCAGAAAATAAACGATAAAAAAATAAATGAATATTGAAAATTGTATCATACATATATATGAGGAAAAGTCGTAAAGTTTAAAGGCGATTCGTTTACGTTGAATGTAGGAAATTCCAATTGAAAATTTAAAAACGGTCATTTGACCGGTCCTGGTAGGAATAGTGTTAAAGGAGATAAATCGAGCAGCAATTAGATATGAAAATCAAACTTTGTACAAATAGTGCCTTCAGGATATGCCATCTTATGCGCAAAAATAGACGAAATCGGATTATAACTTTTCAAGCCACCAGATACCCAATATTAGCACCTCAGTGCCTCCATCTGATTTTTTTTTATCGAAAATATCCGGAAATCTGGAAGATATTGTAATGAAATTGGAGGATTATATTTCCATGATAATAGCGTGCCCTGGTATCAAAAATGGGGAAAATCGGATAAATACTTCCCCTAGTCCCCATATATCTAATATATATATTTTGAACCTTCCTGTAGACTTTGTACCATATATAACGGCAAATATATAAGATATCGTAATGAAATTCGAGGATTATCTTTGTATGATAATAATCTGATCTGATGTCAAAAATGGGAAAAATCGGATAAATACTTCCCTTAGTCCCTATATACCTATTATAAAAATTTTCAACTTGTAGACTATATCTTATATTTCGGTAAATCTGTATAATACCGCAATGAAATTCGAGGATTATCTTTCCATGATAATATGATCTAGTATCAAAAATGGCGAAAATCAGGTAAATACTTCCCATAGTCCCCATATATCTAATATAAGGATTTTCAACCTTCCTGTAGACTTTATACCATATATAACGGTCAATATATGAGTTATCTCTTTGAAATTTAGAGAGCGTCTCTTTCTGATAACAGTGTGTCCACGTGCTTAAAATGGATAAAATCAGGTAAGCACTTCTCCTAGCAACCATGTACCTAATATACGGATTTTCAACCTCCGCGTAGACTTTATACCATATATTTCGGTCAATGTGTAAGATATCTTAGCAAAATTAAGTGAACGTGTAATATCGGATATACAATAGTTTACTGCCGAAAATGTGTGAAATCCGTCAACGAATTATCCCAGCTCCCATATACTACATATAATGATTTTCACTATTCTAGCAGACTTTATGCCGAGTATGTCGGTCACTGTGTCGGACACAAAATTGGGTGAAAACATGTTCCGTAATATACTTGAATAATGGAAAGTAGAGATCAGTGGAGATCTTCCTCTATCTCAAAAATGCCTGATATAAGAATTCCCGACTTTCCATCTGACTTGAAACCGTTTATGTTGGTCAATGGGTGTTGGTGTGATATTTTAATGAAATTAAGTGGTTGCGTTTTCTTAAACATAATTTGATTTCGCGCTAAATATGAAAGAGATCGGTATAGATCATGGTCTTAGCCAGTCTTAGCCATCTTAATATAATGATTTCCTTTTCTCTGGTTGACTTTTTCCTACTGTATCTAAAATATTTATTAAACCACTTTGATTGAGTTTATAGCGGATATATCATTTTTGAGTTAATTTGGTAGTTTTTAATATAAATATCCCTGACACGAAGCAAAATATAACAATGAAATTACATGAGTCTATGCCTGTAATACAAGTTAATAAGATACCAAATATGATTACAATTCATTGAAAATTTCGTCGGATAATGAATGTTGAAATCTTCCGCAACATTTTTTAATATAAAGTTATGCCAGCATCTAAAAGCATATCCCCGTTTCTGATCCCTGCACATTGCGAGAGTACAAAATGTTCGGTTACACCCGAACTTAGCCCTTTCTTACTTGTTTAATATAAAGTTATGCCAGCACCTGAAAACATTTACCCGCCTCTGATCCTTGCACATTGCGAGAGTATAAAATGTTCGGTTACATCCGAACTTAACCCTTCCTTACTTGTTTAATATAAAGTTATGCCAGCACCTGAAAACATTTACCCGCCTCTGATCCTTGCACATTGCGATAGTATAAAATGTTCGGTTACATCCGAACTTAACCCTTCCTTACTTGTTTAATATAAAGTTATGCCAGCACCTGAAAACATTTACCCGCCTCTGATCCTTGCACATTGCGAGAGTATAGAATGTTCGGTTACACCCGCACTTAGCCCTTTCTTACTTGTTTAATATAAAGTTATGCCAGCAGCTGAAAACATTTACCCGGCTCTGATCCTTGCACATTGCGAGAGTATAGAATGTTCGGTTACACCCGCACTTAGCCCTTTCTTACTTGTTTAATATAAAGTTATGCCAGCAGCTGAAAACATTTACCCGCCTCTGATCCTTGCACATTGCGAGAGTACAAAATGTTCGGTTACACCCGAACTTAGCCCTTTCTTACTTGTTTAATATAAAGTTATGCCAGCACCTGAAAACATTTACCCGCCTCTGATCCTTGCACATTGCGAGAGTATAAAATGTTCGGTTACATCCGAACTTAACCCTTCCTTACTTGTTTAATATAAAGTTATGCCAGCACCTGAAAACATTTACCCGCCTCTGATCCTTGCACATTGCGATAGTATAAAATGTTCGGTTACATCCGAACTTAACCCTTCCTTACTTGTTTAATATAAAGTTATGCCAGCACCTGAAAACATTTACCCGCCTCTGATCCTTGCACATTGCGAGAGTATAGAATGTTCGGTTACACCCGCACTTAGCCCTTTCTTACTTGTTTAATATAAAGTTATGCCAGCAGCTGAAAACATTTACCCGGCTCTGATCCTTGCACATTGCGAGAGTATAAAATGTTCGGTTACATCCGAACTTAACCCTTCCTTACTTGTTTAATATAAAGTTATGCCAGCACCTGAAAACATTTACCCGCCTCTGATCCTCGCACATTGAGAGAGTATAGAATGTTCGATTACACCCGAACTTAGCCCTTCCTTGTTTTCTGAGAATAATATGTCCTGATAATAATGGATAAACTCCCCATGTACCTAATATCAAGGTTTTCCAACATTCGGTTGACCGTACATACCGGGCAGTATGCAAGACATCTAGCAAAATTCAATGAAAACTTATTCCCCAGATATACTGCAGTTTGGTGCCCAAAATATATCAAACATCTTAATAAAAACTTTGCAGTAGACTTTGTTGCGTATGCAATGGACAAGATGTAAATTCTTTCTAAGCGCTCTGAAATGATGACGGGGCCAGTTATTTTCTGACCGCGCAAGCGAGCAAGACGTGTACTGAGAGTATACGCATTTATATATGAAAGCAAAATAAATGATTCGATATGCCCTTTCATATTTATTGGGAATTAGATTTTTCTCTGTAAAAAATTTAGATGGAGATTCTGTTTGTTTTTTATGTCAGCAAAAAGTAACTTATAAAGTTTATAAATTGGAAAAGAGTTGCACAGATATAGAGGAAAAGACAGAGAGCTTTATTTAATTAGTATAAAAAACCATTTTATTAAAATATGGTAACTGATTACTGTAAGCTTTTCAATACGGAAAAAAGTCACACTATCTGAAACTCGACAGGGAGAGTCTAAATATAATGCAAGCTTTATTATAACATCGGTCTTGGTAAAAGATAACCGATGTTTTACCGAAGCAGAGTTCATAAAAATGGTGACCAAGTCCATACTTCAATGTTTCGGAAAATCGGGGTCGATGTTTGCTAAAATAATGGAACAGGTTAATGCTGAACAGGGATATTTGTTGCTGTACACCGAAGTTCGTTGGCTCAGCCGTGGCAAAAGCCTAGAAAGACTTCTAGAGTTTCGTAATGAAGTTATCAATTTTATTAGAGCAACAAAGAGAATTAGATTTAGTCAGAAATTTTAATGGCTCGAATTTTTTGTGGGATTTGAGTTTTCTTGTAGATATACATCCTTTCTTTAATAAGTTAAATTTAGTGTTGCAAGGAAGAAATAAATACGTTTTGTAGTTAATTCATAATACGACTCAAAGCTCAACTGTAAGCTTTGCACGTAAATTTGGCGGAAAATAATTTGCAAGCTTTACACATTGCGCAAAAAGTTACAAACAAATTAATTTTTTTAGATTTACATTTTGGTTGTTTATTATTTATTATTATTAAATTTTGTTTTTTTTCATAATTAATAACACAAATATTTATTTTTTTTTTACAATACTGGTAAATTTATAAATAATTATGTTTTTATTAGAACATGAATTTTATAAAATATTTTGCACATTGTATTCATACAAAAACGAAACCACTGATGCCCCTAATTGAGCTGAACAAGTGTTGAGTTGAGTAGTTCTCCACACTCATACACTTTCAGAAAAATTAATCGTTTGAATGTGTAAGTTTGCCGTCCCTTGGACCTAAAGCAAAAGTTAATGTGATGTCAAATATGATTGCAATCCATTCACAGTTTTGTCGAATAATAAATATTGAATTTTTACGCGACATTTTTACATCCTCGCAACATTTTCCAACAGAGTATATTAATTGTGTTCACCTAATGGTCGTTTGTAAGACTTAAAACTAACCGCAATATTTATAGAGATGTATATATGCAGTGACGAGCATTAATGGATGAATATTGAACTTTTAATACGTTTTGGTATACTTTCTACCAGTTTTTCGATTGTACGGTTAAGTATTTCGGCCCAACACATTGTTCCTTTTTCATAATTCCTTCAATTTTCATTAGTGGGCCACGATGTCACTAGGTGAAGCAGCCTCAAACCATTAAACAGTTTTGCAGTGTTTCCCCTGGTCGGTGCCAGAAGTATTGTTTTCCATCCGATTGAAAACGATTGACTTTTATTTCATCTGACCGTATTATACGCTTCTAATCTGCTACACTTCAATCTTTCACATCGTTACACAATTTTAGCCGTTTTTCTTGCTTGATAGCTGAGACTAAACTAATTCGCCGAAGCGCTCTACGCGCCGTCCACTGACTAAAATCCTTGTTTATTTGTTTTGTAGTTAATTTTGGTGTTATGGAAACGTTACGCCTCATTATTCGTTCCATAATTCGAGCATATACTCCCGGAGTAACCTATGGCGGCCTCTAATGTGAAGCGGGCTTCACATTACGCCTGTTTTGTGTGCATAAGACCGTACTGTGACATGTTTTTAATTTCTTCGCAATTCCTCGTAACGATTGCCCATCTTTTGTCAACCTACAAATACTTAATTCCAATGCTTTCGATATTTTCCGCATTTTTCAACATTTTACAGAAACTGCGGAACAGCATACTTTTGAATCGCTTTAACTACACTTGTACAACTGATATTCAGTACGCATCACACAATACAGCGAGACACGGATATAATAATATAAACACTTAAAATTTAGCCGGTAGCGGTACTTATATGTTTGCATGTTCAAAGCCTGCTAAGTCAAATAAGGCATGATGTGCAAATTTGGATGAACGCAGTAATGTGCAAAATTATAGCAATAGAATTGTTGCATTTAATTAATTTTTTTTTTACTAATGTTTATGTTTTTTGTTAGTGCAATAAATAATACATGAAATAACAAAGTTTGGGTGAATTTGCTTCATTAGAAAGGATTTTATGAACATATTAGTATAAAAGTGTCAAACATTCATCCATTAATGCTCGCCACTGTATGTGATCATAATGACGAGACGAGTTAAATTCCGAGTGACCGTCGGAATATCGGATTGCACAAAGGATGGCATCCCACATCAACAAATTGCGGAAATCGGACAATAACTTCTCACGCCCCAGATACCGAATTTGTGGACCCATTGCCTACGGTTGACTTTTTACCGAAAATATAGATCAATCTGTGAAATATATTAATGAAATTCAGAGAGCATCTTCTTCTGGTAATATTATATCCTTGTGTCAAAAATGGGTAAAATCAGGTAAGTGGTTTTCGTAGCGCTCATTTACCTCATAAATATTTTCGAATTTCCGGTTAATTTCATACCGTATATATCGGTCAATATGTAAGTTACCTGTGTTATTCAGAGAGGGTCTCTTGCTGATAATAGTATATTCTTGTAACCAAAATGGATATAGTAAGGTAAATACTTCCTCTAGCTTCCATATACCTCAGTACCTTGTAAGAGTTTCGGAACTTCCGATTGGCTTATATCGTATACATCGATTAATATGTAACATACTTTAACAAAATAAGTGAACGTGTTGTATAATAAAGGATATTCTACTCCATTACTCCAGCTCTCTTATATAACACTGCATATAATGATTTTCGTTATTGCAGCAGATTTTATGCCGAATATGTCAGTTCACGCATGAGTTATCTTTAAAAAATCTGTGGAAATATATTCTCAAGTATACTTGAGTAATGCCAAAAGTTGCTGGGATTATAATCCAAAATACCCGATGTAGAGATTTCCTCCGTTATAGCTGACTTTAAAGCGTTTATATTGGTGTGTGTGATATTTTAATGAAATTAAGTGGATATGCTTCCTTAAACATAATGTGGTTTAGCACTGCATTAGAAATTAAGAAATTATCATAATTTTTGCCTTAAATTAAAAATTTTTTTTATTTTAAATACTATAACAATCTGCTAGGGAAATCGTAAGTATTTTTACGTGAATGTATGATTGTATGTATGTACAGCGGAATATTGATTGCATTATTTTATAATATGGATTATATCTGATTTTTAGCAAAAAAAGGTAACCAACTCGTTGTAGGCCTCAGTTTACAAAGAAATACGACGTCACAGATATTATGGTCAAAAAGTCGAAGTAAAAACCTTCCTGGACTTAGAAAAAACCTTAGTGTTTATGACAGCAAAACTGATTAAATTTATTTCAATACATCATAAACAATCAACAATTCTTATTAAAACACAATATCAATAATATAGGTATTCGTCTGAATAATATAGGTATATTAATTTTTATTCGTAACATACTGCAACAGAGTATAGCATTTTGTTCACCTAATGGTGACTAACCGTTGTTTGTAACACCTGAAAGCAATCGAGATAGACATGGTGTTATATACAATCAGCGTCATAAGTCTACAAGCAGGTAATACAAAAATGTTGGTCTGAAAATATTTTTTAAAATAAATAATTTATTGAATTCAAATTTTATAATTTTTATACAGGGTTGAACGTAAAATGACGAAGCCACATTCGTGTGCACGTGTTCGTCACATAAGCGAAATTATTTGACAACAAAAACAGCGAGTTAAGGCACTCAGTAATTTTCAATATAACCTTTGTATGGGATGTGGGCATGGTTATAATCCGATTTTACTGATTTTCCTAGAGTATAAGGAGGGACTAAAATGACTTGTTCTGAGCAAGTTATGTCATTACAGCTTTAGCGGCTTGTGAGATATATACATTACTATTAGAGGCTAGCCGTGCTAACTTTCTGCAAATTTTCAAGCCACAGATGCTCCTCCCTACTGTGATTCCCCATACCAAATTGCAGATTTATATCTTAATTTGTTGCTTAGTTATATCACTTTATAAGTTTTCACTTAACGGCATTTTGTAGGCGTGGCAATAATCTGATTACACCCTTCTGCAACACCAGAGCGCCAAGGAACATGTTTACTATATTGCAGCAAGATATCCCAAAATTTACTCAAGATATCGCTTGCACGGGCAGACAGACGGACAGACAGTCACTCGGAATTCACCTCGTCTTGTCATCTGGAATATTTATATATATATCTCGATTAGTTTTACGTGTTACAACAATCGTTAAGTGAACAGAACTAATATATTCTGTTGCAGCATGTTGCGAGAGTATAATAACGCAAATCATTACATGGAATAGCGCATAAAACCATAGAATATGGGAGCTGGTGCAATTCGACCGGTTGACCGACTTTACACATTTTCGAAATTAAACTATAGCATATCCAATATTATACGTTCACTTGATTTTGTTAAGGCATCACACCTATTGACCTATATGTAAAGTATAAAGCCAATCGGAAATTTGAAGCTCTATGTTAGGCAAATGGAGGCTAGGGGAAATATTGATCCGATCTTATCCAATTTTTGGGATCAAAACATTATTACAACGAAAAGCTGCTGTCTGACTTTCATTACGATAACTCACCGATTAACCGCTATATATATGGTATAAAGTCAACTGGAAGCTAGGGGAACTATTGACCAGATTTTATTCATTTTAGAGGCAAGGGTACATTGTTAATAGCACGAGGCGCTCTTCGAATTCCACTGAGATAATTCATATGTTGACCAATATATATGGTATAATGTCAACTGGATATTCGAAAAGAGGCATATGAAGTACATGGGCGCTGCGGAAAGTATTTACCCGATTTAACCAGTTTTTGTTTCAAGATCATAATAATATTAGGTAAACAATTATTCTAAATTTCAGTAACATTGAGTATATACTATTAACTAGTCTAGCAATACTACTAGAACTATTACTAGTAACTTTTTATTCCATTGTTTCTATATTTCGAACATGCGTTGAAAAGCTACTAACCTTGTGCGTCTTTTTCAATATATGTAATTCGTTTGAAACGTAAACAACAATACTTTTTTTTCACTCAAATGTCTTGAACTTTGTGCTTCAAAAAGAGTTTTTTAGGGGAGTTCTTCTTCATTACCTTAAAGTGAAGAAAACCTGAGCCGAAAGTCATCGCATTTTGGTGGATGCTCTAGCTGAGCGAACGTACCAAAAGTGGTTTGTTCTATATAAAAGTGGTGATTTTGGTTCGGAGGACGTAGAACGTCCTGAGCGGCCAAAAAAAGTTGAAGACGAGAAACTGGAAGCGTTACTCTATGAAGATTATTGCCAAACACAAGAAGAGCTCGCAAAATCTTTGGGAGTCACTCAAGCAGCCCCTTGAAAACTTTTAAAAGCAGCTGTATACATTCAGAGGTAAGGAAATTGGGTACCATATGAATTGAAGCCAAGAGACGTGGAGAGACGAGTTTCGATGTCAGAAATGCTGTTTGAGCGCTACAAAAGGAAATCGTTTTTGCATCGGATTATGACTGGTGGTGGAAAATTTATCCATTATGACAATCCTAAACTGAAAACATCATTTGTGAAACCTGACCAACCAGCCAAATCAACTATAAAGCCGTATAAATGACGCCAAGGTAACGCTCTGTACTTGAGGGGATCAGAAGGGCGTGCTCTATTATAAGCTTCTAAAACCGGTGAAACCTTTAATAGAAAATGCTACCAACAACAACTCATCAAATTGAAGCGAGTGATTCCTGGAAGACGTGGAAACGGAATTTACGACTGGACATAAAACAATAATTTTCCTTCATGACAATGCTCGACCTCATGTTGCAAGACCGGTTTGAATCTATTTGGAAAACAGCGGTTAGGAAATTTTGCCTCACCCGCCTTATAGTCCAGACCTTTCCCCTTCTACTTTCAGAACGCTTTCACTGGAATACGGTTCACATCAGAACAGGGTATCGAAAATTAGCTTGATTCATTCTTGGTCGCCAAGCCCGTGCAGTTCCTTTGGGATGGATTCCACAAATTGCCAGAAAGATTGGAAAATGTTATAGCTTCAGATGAACAATACTTTGAATAATACCACAATAATTTCATTTTCGTACGCAATAACGTAAATAACATAATGCGTTATCGTATCGATAACGATAACGTCGTACCTATTTTGAAACGAAAATCCAAAGAGTGAGTTTAATTTAAAGTAAAATTCACATCATAAAAGTTATTAAGCCCTGCAGGTATTGCTGTATTAAGAGGACGAAAACCATTTTTTGCCAAACAAAATTTTAAAATTGAATAACGTCCGAATAACAAATATTTGTTTTAAAACGAAAACTACGAAGGATTTTAGAAAAATGGAAAAGAGCAATATCGGTCGGCGATTAAATTCTTATTTTAGGAAAAGAAATCGCGAGGTGAAATCAAAGAGCGCTTGGATGCTGTAATATATACAGTGACTCTTCTCTTTCAATAGGGACTGTCTAAAATTGGTTTAACGATCCCAAAGTCCACGATCTCATATTGACAGGCTGTCGATGAATGTAACAGAATGTGCTCGAGATAGCTGAGACAGTAGTTAGTTCACAAAACACCGCGTTAGTCATATATTGTATGAAATAATGGCCATGCGATAGCTGTCAGAGCGATGGAAGGCGCGTTTGTTCACTAAAGACAACAAACGCAACTGTCAAACTACATTACAGCATTGCTTGATGCTGTTTAAGCGCATTTAGAAGGAGTTTCTTCACAGCACTCGTATATAACAGTGATTTCCTCCAAATTCGCGTGGAAAGAATTGAAATGGCTAAATAGCAAATTTAATGGCATTATGAATTAGTGAATAAAGAGATGTTAATTAACTTGTATGTGAAATTAATATACATAAGTTTGTAATATTTGTAATATTATCTCTGTTTATTATGTTTTGTGCTCATATAATATTTACCTTTGTGTTTTATGTTTTTTTGTTGTATAAGTAAATATTCGAAATATAGTTTTAAAGGGTGTAAATCTGCTTTATCGATGAAAGGGTTCTATATCAATAAATTCCATAGAAACAAAACTACTGTGTTTGTATTTACATAACTGCATATTTATGCGAATATATCTATATGTAAGCGTGCACATCTGTATTCACTTCGCCGTATGAATATGTATTTATAAATATTTGCTATGGTCTCAAAATTTGTTAAAGGGACATGTTTTGAGATTTACTTTCCCTTACATTCGTGTTCCTTTGAATAAATGTGGGGTTTAGAACCCCTAATAAGAAAATTAGTAAAAATTGTGGGCTAATATATATGTATATGTGTATTGCCTAACAAAACTATTGTACGAAGCCTTGAGGGGCTTGATATTAACATTTCCATTCTTTTTTATATAAGCTAAAATAGTGTTCTTAATTAAAAAATGTATGTCTTTAGTGGAAAGGATTTTAGTTATGTGTGTAACTTTTTTTTTATATGTTTTCTTATTGGTTTTTAAACAATGCTCTCATAGCAGTTGTGATCTCAAATTAATTCTGATTACTCGCATCTTTCCATATTGCAGTTAGACAATTATTCAACCTCAAAAATTTAAACCCTCTAACGATAACTTGCACTGTCGAAAGAGCGTAGCGTAAAATACAATATATGTTTAAATGTATTTGCTAGTATGTACGCACAAATAGGAATTAACGTCAGCATTTTGTTTTCATTAAACGGCTGTTTGTATTTAAATAAATTCTACTAAAATTACCATAATTGCGAAGTAATGAGCAGAGCCAACTCACCTACAAATAATAGTGGTTCGTCCTCAGAGACGAGTGAGGCTCAGAGTGTCGAAAATAACAAAACATTTTCAGAATCTACTGTCTCAAGAAATCTCGTCTCACAAAACAGGTCGTTTAAGATATTTTTTTTGTTAAATAATAAATAGCTATTTTTCTTAGGACTGCTAAGAGCCAAAAGGGTATGAAAGAGTTTGGAAGCAACCAAAGTGGATACAAAGATGGGGAAACTATAAGACCTCCTTGGAGGGCAGTGAGTGTGTCGACATTACCTAAACCGGATAAGAATGCAATACTGAAAGCAAAACTTCTTGACGCCTCAAGGTAAACATAGCATATATGTAGAATTAACTTTTTGAGTTAATAAAGAATTCTCATGTAAGACATGTAATATGTATACATTGTTAAATAACCCAGACGGACTCATAAAAGGTGATACAGCGGAATGGTTAAATTTATTGCGCCCTCGCAACAAGTGACGCAGATTATAAAGTTGTGGTGACCCAACGGTAATACTTAAATTAAATGATAACTATAGATACCAGGTTATGAAACGATTATGTTGATGAAGTGATTTCTGGACGTCTCTCTGTCCGTCTGTGAGTCTGTGAAAGTGATAACTCTAGTTAAGTTATTTTGAACTAGCTACACGTAATCCTTGACAAGTTGATATTGAAAATGGGTGGAATCATGCCATGCTTTGTTCAAATTTGCTATTTCACTAGTTAGCCAACTGATTTGAGCCAAATTTGAATAATAACATTCTCATTACGTCCTCTTAACATTCGGACTAATCAGACCACCATCGCCCTCTCTTTTCTTACAACGCCATTTTGAATATCATCAGCTTATATTATATAACGAAATATCAATAGAGTTATGAAAATAAAACTTAGCATAAGTCATGACACGTAGCACATTTGATCCAAAAATGGTCAAACATGATACTTTCGTTTATCCTCCGAAAATGAGGCTCCCGTCTTCTGGTCCAAGTATGTTTTCTAACAGATAATATAGTTTAGTGTCAAAAATTTGATGAAAGTGGTATGTAGGTTCCCGTAGCCCCATACCACCGATATGATATTTGTTTTTCCCGCTGACTTTTTGTTGATTTAAGTCACTGCGGTCGGTTTTATATTGTATTTATAGGTCAGAATATCAAATATAATAACAAGCTTATGTAGATATATTACAATTAATAGAGTTTCATCTAATACCAAACGTGCTTTTTCTACTAGAACCTCTTTCACTCATTCATCGGGATTGATTTGAGTTTGTGTCGTATATTCACACTAGTATGTATTGTATGTATGTATGCTACCTTTATAACATCGTGTTATATTATTTCGCTTAAAAAATTGGCAAACAAAATGTATGAAATTGATTTTTACCTTGCTCTAGCTCCTCCTTCCTTCCCATAGCGACTAATTTCTATCAGTCCATTTTATTTTAAAATAGATGTTTCACATATTAAGCGAGATATCTCATTGAATTAAGTATATAAATCTTAACTGTAGCATTTTATATGTAAAATTTTTAAAAAATATTGAACATAATTTTTACTCTCTGCTCGTACTTCCGTACTTACTTTTCTATCTATTTCGGTGTTCTGATAGTTAAATAGGTGTATTTTATGTTCATTAAAACATAAACAGTTAGTAAAGGATAAAAATATTAAATTGTAATATTTTCGTTAGATCACAAATCTTCTAAGTGTGTGTAATTTTTTGAAGCAGCAGATAATCTTTATGTCAACTTGACTGTTTTCAAATTGCCGCAATCTCGAGCGGAGGAGTGATAACTGTTTTTATACTCTCGCAACATGTTGCAACAGAGTATTATATTTTAGAGTATATATTATAGAGTATAATATTTTACAGAGTATAATATATTATTCACATAGCGGTTGTTTGTAATATCTAAAACTAATCGAGATAGGTATAGAGTTATATAAATGATAATAACGAAACGAGTTAAATTCCGGGTGACTGTCTGTCCGTCGAGCGATAACTTCAGTAAAAATTTAGACGTCTTGATGAAATTTGGTGCTCATGATCCGTGGTACTCTGAGGATATTGGTATGGCTCTGAGGATATGAGGTTTAATATATATATCTCAGAAGTCATTAACGCTATATCAATCAAATTTTCTCCGATTAAGTTATGTTGAAAAAAAGTTATGTTGAAAACTGCTAAAAGCGCGTGAAAAACTCGGTGAAGGAATGCGCCAGAAACATTAAATCTTACAGCAAATACGATATGGAAGGGTTGGAATCGGCGTAAAATTTTGGGATGGGAGTGCCACCGCCCAATTTTAGGCGAATCTCATATCTCAAGAACGCCTTAACGGATTTCAACAAAATTTGGTATGTGACATCATATTTACATTCTTTTGTCATGTTGTTGTTGTTGTTGTTGTTGTTGTTGTGAAAATGGACGAAATGGATAAAAACTAAGCCTACCTATCATATAACACAATATTACGTTTCATCTGATCCTTTCACTTTAAAGTAGATAAATCGAGCATCAATTAATATATTGGAATAAAGCTTTTCTCGAATAGTACATTCAATATATGCCATCTCATGCGTAAAAATAGTCGAAATCGGATTTCAACTCTCCACAACACCAGATACGCAATATATGGACACCAGTCGCTTTATCTGACCTTTTACCGAGAATATCGGGAAATCTGTAAGATATTGTAATGAAATTGGAGGCTTATCTTTCCATGATAATAATGTGCTCTTGTGTCTAAAATGGGGAACATGTGGTAAACACTTCCCTTAGTCCCTATATACCTGATATAAGAATTTTCAACCTTCCATGAGACTTTATACCATATATGAGTTATCTCTATGAAATTCAGAGAACGTCTCTTTCTGATAACAGTGTGTTTATGTGCTTAAACTGGATAAAATCGGGTAAGCACTTCCCCTAGCCCCCATGTACCTAATATAAGGATTTCCAACCTCCCGGTAGACTTTGTACCATATATTTCGGTCAATATGTAAGATATCTTAGCAAAATTAAGTGAACGTGTAATATCGGATATACCACAGTTTACTACCGAAAATGTGTAAAATCGGTCTACGAATTACACCAACTTCCATTTACTATATATGTAGTAATTTTCGTTATTCTAACAGACTTTAAGCAGAATATGTCGATCACTGTGTGTGTTATCTTCATAAAATTGTGTGGAAACATATTGAGTATACTTGTGTAATGGCAAGAGTTAATGCAATCAGTCCAGACCTTCACCTAACCCAAATATACCCGGACATAATGATTCCACACTTTCCATCTGAAGTCAACGGGTTTGTGTTGGTCCATATATGTGATATTTTAATGAAATTAAGTGAATGAATATTATAATGAAATAAATATTGAGAAACAAAAAATGGAACATTTTCACATCACCAATTTAACATATTTCGAAGAACTTGTAACGGTCGATGACTATCTAAGTTTAATTGAGTATATGAGAAAATAGTCAACCAGAAAATATTATTGTAAGGATATGGGATTTGGACCGATTTCATTTATATTCAGCACTAAGTGCATTATTTGCAAGAATGTTTAACATCGCCTCTTAATTTCCATAATATTGTGTTAATAAGGACAGTATGTGTGGTTGTTATTGGATTGATTGAAGATATTTAAGTCATGTTATGTGCCAAATTCGGTTGAGATGGGTTGAGTAGTTTCAGATATACATATATGATATCAGCTAAATGTGGGAGATGCCATACCCATTATCCAATTTTTAAAGCGATTCCTTTGAAGCCCTTTAGTACCATCTTTCTAATGAAATTTAATGCTTCTGGCATGTTTCTACTGCGAGTTATCACAGTTTTAGTAGTTTTCAAATTAACCTTTGTATGGGAAATGGGCGTGGTTATTATCCGATTTCACTTCAATTTTCCAGTGTATGAGAAGGTGCTAGAAAAATTTGTTTTGATCAAGTTTAGTAGATAGATTTATATTTATAGATAGTTTTTAGTCTTATAGTTTAATTTAAACTTATTAGAGGTCGGGGCCACACCCACTTTTTAACCCTCCATTGCGTGATGTGTTCTACGCAGGTCATTTCCATTTTCCTAGGTGTATATACTTTTCTTCCACAAAGTTTTTAATAATGGGCAACAATATACTATACGCGTCTATAAACAGATTAGGAAAAAAATCGGTTTTATGCAAAACCTTCACTAGCATGTAAATGGTCTAACCCGGCCACCACTGCAAGCTTAATATTGGCAGGCACTATTATATTTTCATATATTCAGATGTAATCTTATGCAGTTATGTTGGAATTAAATTTGTGTTGGTTATTTAGTGTATATACACAATTTTACTATGTACCGTTCACTTTGTTCCTTGCAGTCATTTTTGCTTGATTGGAGTAAAGTAAGTATTCATTTATTATTGTAATAGCGATACGTAGTACTCGTATTGTGTTTTGTTTTGTTGTATGTCTGTACAGAAGTACGTAATTTTTAGATGAAGTGGAGAACTCTTTAGCTATCAGAAGAAGCGTTAATAGTCTATTAAGTGAACAAATTCATCTTCACGAAAATGTTCATTGTAGTGGAGGACGAGGAAAACGATCCGTATGTCACCGGAGGCGATGATGATGAGGATTATGTTCCCATTGATGACGGAGAAGTATCTGTTGTTGATAATGAGTCTGAGGTTGATTAAGCTGGATGTGATGAAATCGTTAAACATGAGCCCAGTGTCTCAATTCCTGTCAGTGGGGTGCGTTGATTAGTAGGAGAAAAAGATCATTATTGCAAGTGTAAAATTGGCAATATATTTTGGAAAAAATAATCGCCTACAGCCAGAGGACCTCATTGAAAACGGTTCCTCAGCAGCACCAGAGCAGTAGGAACTGCTCATCAATTCCTGTCGAATTCAGGGGCTATTTTTCGCGATATAATGTCGCCCCAAATAGTGGATATAATAGTACGTGAGATGAATCCGAAAGCATGAGAAGTAATCTATGCCTGGAGTGATACTAATCTAACATGTAAGACAAAATAAGGCCAGCCGACAAGCGAAACGGAAATGTAAGGGGGCACGTAGAAGCTTTTTAGGGCATTAAACATACTAAGCCAGAATGCTTAGGTGAAAACTTTTCAACATCGAGGGTTACATTGAGGGGGTATTGTATTGTGCCACCCTTCAATGTTTCCCATTAAATGCCCTTTTAGCCAGTGTCTTTATAGGGTCACCGTTTCGATTGTGGATCTTACCTTCCTGAATCCGAACTGATTTGGGGGAAGATCGTCTGCGTTATCGATTAGATTATTTCGGCATATAATCCGTTCGAGGATTTTTCCGTCGGATTCTAACATGCAGAGTGGCCATAAGTGGGATGGGTCTGCCAAAGGCTTGTTAGGTTTTGGCTGTAATATAAGATGTTGCTTCTTCCATAACGTAGGGAAGCAGCCTTCTTTAATGCCTGTGTTATACATTGTTCGAAAGGTGTCTATTTTCTAGACAATTGCTGCATTACTTAAAAATGTCTTCCGGGGCAGAAGCTTTAGATGGGTTTAACTGGTCACGTGCTTCTCGGACGTCTTGGTTCTAAACAGTCAGTTTATCTCAGAATGTTGTATCTTCGTGATGAATGTGTGGTCGGTTTGATAAGAGTACCGATACTATTCCTTCCACAAAGTGTAAATATATTAGGCTATAGTTATGTACAATATCAAAAGTAGTACGCAATCTACTTACTTGTTTTGCGGATCCTTTTAAATTCCATATGATGTTTTCACTTTACAGTATATAAATCAATTACTAATGAAGATATCAAAGCAAAACTTTGCACAAAGTGTGTCTTCGGGGTATGCTATGTTACCTCTAAAAATTGTCGGAATATAACCCTAGAAGTTCCCAGATACCAAATATGTTAATGTAGTACCTATGGCTGACTTTTTACAGAAAATCTCACTCCCGATATAAATAGAATAAATAAAAACTTAAATAATACTTATATTCCCTTCCATGAATATTTCCCCTAGCTCACATATACCTAATATGAGCGTTTTCAAACTTCTGGTTGACTTCATCTTCGATCTTGAGGTATCTTGATGAAAGTCAGACAGCATTCTTTCCTTGTACTAATATATTGTGGACACGAAGGCGAACTATTCACTTTTGTTTTCATGCGAGAAGAGTTAGGAAGAATCAAGTATAACGTATGCAGGCAAAGAGAGGTCTGGAGGCACAGTGCCACATAATTATTTCAGCGATTTTTTTATTAATGAATTATATTTTAAGAATTTTAAACTGGTTTGAATTCGTACATATTTACCTTATTAAGTGTATATCATTAGGAAAGTAAGCCTTTAATATATCGATCTTTCTGAATGCAAATCAACCGCTATCGCTAATAGTCCAGTTTCAGTTGAAACGCCTCTGTGCATGGCGGCATGCCGAAGAAGTGTTATAGATCATGCGCGAATAAGGAGCGGAGTAACATTGCGTTGTTGGTAAAATAATTGAGTTGTGACAAAATGTTCAAAATAAGCAAACGGTCATCGGAGGGCACCACTTCTCTTACCAATGGCAACTTTGCCCACAAACATACAGATGAACTGGCATACATACTTACGCCGAATTGCGCTATTCGTCGCTGAGTTGACAAAATTTGTTTGAATTGACAATATTCAATTCCTGCTACATTTATATTTTTGCACCTCTTGCATTGCTTTGTTGTTGAAAAAAGTTAAGCTGCTTTGGATAAAACTGGATAGTTCAAAAAGGTATAAAATAATGATATTAAGTAAACATAAAATAGCCCTATATGGATTGTGCTTAGAACCCTTCTATATAATCAACAATAATGTTATAAGTATTCAAAGGTAAATAGTATTTTTACATAAATTGTATAATTGAGTTCCATACACTTATAGCTTTTAATATGAAATAAATGAAAAAACGTTGTGAGTTCACAAAGGACTATGTTGCCACTTTTAACTTCCAAAGTGAAAATTTAAAAAATTCTTCAACTTCTGATTTGTAGCATCGTCGTGAGAAGGCACCTTATGAGTAAATTGTAATTACAATTGTAAATAATTGTAAATTGGGATGGTAGAATTTTCAATGCTTGTCTGTTCAATTGTAAAATTGAAATTTTGTCATCCTCACAAGATTGCTATTCTGCCATCTGTCATTATGACTTATATAAGTTATAAATTTACTTCTTTGGAAATAAAAAAAATGTTTTTTTCTTTTAGGATACTGTCCTAGGCTCAAGCTTTAGCTTTGGTTTTTGGAAAAAAAGTTATGTAAGCTAATTTCACTGTATGTAGCGTTAACTTATATTTTGGTCGCGTTCGAAAGTTTTTAAAAAGAATCGTCTTGGTGTAGGAAAAAACTAATTTTATTATTGCAAATATGTAAAGTACAACCTTATGTAAAATTGACCAAAATTCGGCTACAGTCAATTCTATTAATGACTTACATTTAGTTTGAAGTTCTTAGGAATATTATGAGCTTGATGTGTTTAAATTGTGACAAATAAAATTGGAACGGAAATGGTTGCAAATTCTGTGTTTGACAATTTGGTTAATGAATTCTTCGAAACTGTCGGGTTCATATATAACTACACTCCTTTTAGATTCGAAATCTCCTCAAATCAGTTATTTAGCTTTAATTTTACATATCTTATTGTATTTTCATTATCCAAAATGCCAATATTAAAATTACGAAACTTGTTAAATCGTTGCATCCGTATATAATTTGTTCATGCATTTTTAAGCTTGTTTTCTTCATGTAAAAAGTTACTTAGATTCTCTATGAAGTTCTTTAAATTGACACATTTTATGCTCACAACACTTTCCTCAACTTTTGCAATTAAATTCGAAAAATTATAGTCATTTGTAATGTGACATTTGCTAAATTCAATTACAAAAATTTCGTTTAAAATCGTTTGATTTGTGTCACAAGAACTATTAAGAAACCAATTGATTAATTTTTTAGTACAACAGTTTTTTTCATTTAATGAAATAATTTCCATTTCTTTACTTTTTATTAATTTGCAATTGTTTAACAAAATACAATTAGTGCTGGGCTTTAATTGTCTAAACTGTTTATTTTCTTAAAATTTCATAGTTTTATTTTCATAAGTAAATATTTCTTTTATTTCTACTTCTATTTCTTCTTGATCTCTATTTGGAAGTGGCACAATCTTTCTTATGTTAACTTGTATAAATGTTTTTGGTATTCCAATTCCAAATACTAAAGTTGCTATCTATAAAATTGTATATATATTTTAGTGTATTAAAATCAATATTGCATCAAATAATTTCTTCCTTTGTTAAACATTTTGCGTGAACAATCCCATATTTTGCCGAAATTACGTTATGTTAAATTTGATTTTTAATTAATTTAATTTTCTACATTTGCTCTAAATACGTATTTTGTCGGTATTCTAAATCTATCATTTTATCTATGGCATTTAGTTTGTTTTCAATTTGTTTTCGATAAATTTTTACAATATTCTCGCAACATGTTGCAACAGAGTACTTTAGTTTTGTTCACCTGTTGTTTATAACACCTAAAACTAATCGAGATAGATCTATAGTTATAAGTAAATTAATGATCAGGATGACGAGACAAGTTTAATGCCGGGTGACTGTCTGTTTCTCTGTCCGTTCGTCTGTAAGTCTATCAAGCGATAACTTTAGTAAAAGATTATTAGATATCTTGATGAAGCTTGGTACACGTGTTCCTTGGCACTCTGAGCAGGTTGGTATTGCAGATAGGGGAATTGCACAATTGCCACGCCCACAAAGTACCGTTAAACGAGAACCTGCAAAATCCTATAACTAAGCTCCCAATTCAGATATGAAACTGAAAATTGGTATTAAATATCACAGTTAGTAGGAGAAAATTATTGCAAAGTGAGCAAAGCCAAGCCCCCTAATAGGATTAATGTTGATATTGTATCTCACTAGCCACTAAAGCTATATCAACCAAACTTGCTGAGGATAAATCTCTCACAGCACCTCCTTAGACAGTGCGAAAATGGGTGAAATCGGATAATAACTACGCCCGCTAAACATATAACGGTTACTCTGAAAACTTCTAAAAGTGCGATAATTCGCTAAATAAATGTGTCAGCGACATTAAATTTCACACCTCCCTCTTTTGGGTGAAATCCTTTATATCAGAAACTACTATACCAATGTCATACGAATTTGGTACATAACATGTCTTTATATTTTTATGTTACTTTGTGAAAATGGGTGAACTTGGATTATAACCAGGGCTATTTCTCATATATCACAATTTTAAATTCCATGTGATTCCTTCCCTTTACAGTAAATAAATAAATTATTAATGAAGATAACGGAATGACGAATGCCCTCAAGATATGGAAAATACTTTCGTGCCCTCCAAGCACAGGATAAGTTTGCCTCAGTGTCTATATCTGGCTTTCTACGCGAAACATCGGTCAATCTGTAAATTGACTACATCTGTAGATCGCGAACATAGATATCTTAATGAAATTCAAACAACGCCTTTTCCTGGTGTGTTGTGTGTGTAATGTGTTTTGATGTCAAAAATTTACAAGATCGGATCAACACTTCCTAGTCCCCATATAGCTAATATGACAATTTTTGCAATTCGGGTTGACTACCATGCATATCGGTTAATATGTAAGATATCATAATGAAATTTAGATTACGTTATTTCCTAAGAGAAGTTACAAGTTAAATTAACTTGTTGTTAATATGAAAAGTAAGTACTTGTTCTTTGTTACCATAATAATGTTGGTATTAAAGATGGGCGATTAATGAAATTAATCGAAAACCTATAAAGTGATATAAGTAAGCAACAAACTAAGATATAAATGTGATATTTGTAAATTTGTTTTTTGTATTATGCATACAGAGTATTCTAGCAAGGCAGGGCACTTGTGGGTAAAAAAATTTTTATAGTGGGAATGACCACGCCCCCGAATAATTTTATTGTACATATCTCACAAACCGTTAGTGCTATATCAATCAAATCCTCTCAGAGCAAGTTTATCTAGCACGTTCTCATATACTGGGAAACTATACAAAGTCGGATAATAACCATGCCCATCTCCCATACAAAGGTTATGTTAAAAACTACTAAAAGTGCGTTAACTCGTTGAAGGAACACGTCAGAAACGTTAAATCTTACAGAAAATGTGATACGGAAAGGTTGCATAGGAATTCGTGTAAAATGTGCCCACTTTTAGGCGAAACCCCATATCTCAAGAACGCCCTAACAAATTTCAACCAAATGTGGTAGTAATATATTGTATAACATCTTACATGACATACGCTATTATATTTGCATCTTTATATCACCTTGTGAAAATGGACGAAATTGGTTAAAAATCACGCCCAATTCTCATATAACACAATTTTAAATTTAATCTGATTATTTTACTTTCGAGTATATTGTATATATATTATATTATATATATATTATATATTTCAAGTATATAAATCCAGCAGCAATTAAGATATTGGAATGAAACTTTGTACATATAGTGCCTTTCAGGTATGTCATCTCATATGTAAAGATAGTCGAAATCGTCATATATCTTTTCAAGCTCCCATATACTCAATATAAGGACCACAATGCTTATGTGTGAAATCGGGTACTGAAATTCGAGGATTATCTTTCATGATAATAATATGCTCTTGTGCCAAAAATTGGAAAATTTGGATAAATACTTCCCATAGCCCCCATATACCTAATATAAGGATTTTCAACCTACCGTTAGACTTTGTACAATATATTTCGCTAAATATATGAGATGCCATAATCAAATTCGAGGATTATCTTTCCATGATAATAATGTATTTTTTCTCATGCTCTTTTTTTTCGAAAATTGTGATAATCAGGTAAATACTTCCCCTAACCCCGTATACATAACATAAGGATTTACAACCTCCCGTTAGACTTTATACCATATATAACAGTCAGTATATGAGTTATCGCTGTGAAATTAAGAGACCGTGTCTTTCTGATAACTGTGCGACCGTATGTCTAAAATGGATGAAATCGGGTAAATACTTCCCCTATCCTCCATATATAGAGTTTCAAACATCCGGTTGGCTTTATACAGTTTATGTCGGTCAGTATGTAAGATTTCTTAGCCAAATTAAGTGAACGTGCAATATTGAATATATCACAGTTTAGTGCCGAAAATGTGTGAAGTCGATCAACGAATTACACCAGCTCCCATATAATAATTTTCGTTATTCTAGCAGACTTTAAGCCGTATATGTCAGTGTGTGTGACTTATGTTCATAAAATTGAATGGAAGCATTCTCTAGTGTAGTTGATTAATGACAAAGCTTAATGCAATCAGTTCAGATCTTTCTCTAACCCAAAAATGGCCGATATAAGAATTCCCGACTTTCCACCTCACTTTAAACCTTATATGTTGATCAATATGTGTGATATTGTAATGAACTTAAGTGGATATGTTTTCTTAAACATAGTGCGGTTTTGCGTTAAATATGATAAAATCGGTCTAGACCATGGTCTTAGCCGCTTATTCCTAATTTATGTTTTCCTTTTCTCTGGTTGTCTGATATATTTAATTGGGCCACTTTGGTTGAGTTTATTTATTTTGTTATTAAATGATTTAATTTAATAGATTCTAATATAAATCTCTCGCACAGGAAGCAAAATATAGTATAAATATATAATGTATAAAATATATAATGTTGAATTCTTCCGCAACATTTGTTAACATAAAGTTTTGCCAGCACCTGAAAGTATGTCCCTCCTTTGGCCCTCGCAAATTGCGAGAGTGTATAATGTTCGGTTTCACCCGAACTTAGCTCTTCCTTACTTGTTATATATAAAGATGTATATATTTCATTCAATTTTTCATTCAAAAAAGCTATTTCATTTTCTAGAAATATATTTTAGGACGCTAATAGAATGATATTCGTTTCTCGTTGACTTCAAGCCACTTACAGTTGTCCACAAAAAAATGGGAATGACCACGTGGAAAAACCATTCCCTTTTTTGTTGTTTGTTTTTTCTTTCAAAGTTTTTGCGTAATGTAATTCGCTAATAATGTATTAGTAATATTTTATTAAAGGGAAATATTATTAGTAATATTTCCCCAGTTGATATACAATATTTCAATTAAACATAAAGAAAATATTATATGACAGTTTACGTTAAATAAACTAAAAAACTAGTTCCACATAAAAATAGGAGTATTGTATGTAGTACGAGATCGTTTCAAAATTGTGACTTAAAATGCTTTCAAAGCTTCACAGATTAATAAAAAAATTAATATTGCGTTGAATACCTTCGGTTTTTAACACAGCATTACACCTCCGGCGCACAGAGTGTGAGATCCTGGCAACGTTTTATAGTATTCCTTCCGAAGCCTCTTTCGTTACCGGCCATAAATTTCTCGAATTTGCTGGTTTCTGTTCAGCAACACTTTTTCGATATCGGTTCACCGGTTTTCTATGTGACTGAGGTCAGGAGACTGAGAAGGCCAGCGTATAATTTCAACTCCGTTGACATTAAACGACTCCTTTCCGCACCAGCTGGTGTGTTAAGGGTCATTATCCTGTTGGTATACTCATATTAATAACATATTCCATGAAGCGCATATGGAAACATGACCTCATCTAATATTTTGACATATGCCCTTTGATCCACAATGCCTTCAATCAAGTGCATTGGACCAACTTCACTATGTGAAAAGCTACCCCATGCCATGATTTTGGAGCCGCCATGTTTACCGTTTTTTTTTGTTCTTTTTGTAAACCGGGGATTATATTCAAGTTTAGGTGGACGCCGGACAAACTTTCTAGAACCTGTACCAACAAATAATTAAATTTCGCATTCGTCCGTCCTCAATATTTTTAACCATTTAGCCACGGGCCAGAAGACATGTTTTTTTACAAATTGTATACGGGCTTCCACGTGTTTCGTTTTTCGTAGCAGTACTTTCCGACTAGGAACAGTTTGAGTATTAACTGACAAATTTAGTTCATCACCGCTACTCCTGGCTGACGCAAAGGGAATAATTTTGCAGTAACGTACTATATTGAGATCGTCCGTTTTGCGCTTTCGCCCACGTCGTTAACTTTTATTCCTATACTTTAAGACATTTGCCACCATTTGAGCAGATCATTCTTTGATTTCTTGGATAACCTTGTACATTTTTCCTAGTTTTCCAAAAAAGTTATGCAGCATATTTTTCATATTGGCACTTCTATTATTTTATGGACTACTGTATATCATCTAATGTATGAGTTATTTTAATGAAATTATGTGAATAAGTTTTTGGGCAAAAAGCTGTCAGGTGGTAAAAATGGTCCATCCAAAAAAATTCGTACGTTCCTCTAAGCCAACGAAATGGATTCCAATACTCTGGTTGACATAGATATTATAAGCGATAGTGGGGGCAAGAAACTCAATAGAAAACAAGTAAGAAAGGGCGAAGTTCGGGTGGAACCGAACATTTTATACTCTCGCAATGTGCAAGGATCAGAAGCGGGGATATGGTTTCAGGTGCTGGCATAACTTTATATTAAAAAATGTTGCGGAAGAATTCAACATTCATTATCCGACGAAATTGTCAATGGATTGCAATCATATTTGGTATCTTATTAACTTGTATTACAGGCATAGACTCATATAATTTCATTGTTATATTTTCCTTCGTGTCAGGGATATTTATATTAAAATCTACCAAATTAACTCAAAAGTGATATATCCGCTATAAACTCAATTAAAGTGGTTTAATAGATATTTTAGATACAAGAGGAAAAACTCAACCAGAGAAAAGGAAATCATTATATTAAGATGGCTAAGACTGGCTAAGACCATGATCTAGACCGATTTCTTTCATGTTTAGCGCGAAATCACATTGTGTTTAAGAAAACATATGCACTTAATTTCATTAGAATATCACACATATTTACCAACATAAGCCGTTTAAAGTCAGATGGAAAGTTGGGAATTCTTATATCGGGAATTTTTGGGATAGAGGAAGATCTCCACTGATTACAGTAACTCCTTTCATTTTTGAAGTATATTAGGGAACTTGTTTTTAAGCAATTTTGTGAAGGTAAATCACACAGTGACCGACATACTCGGGATAAAGTCTGTTAGCATAGCGAAAATCATTATTGGTAGTATATGGGAGCTGGGATAATTCGTAGACCGATTTCACACAATTTCCGCAGTAAACTGTGGCATATCCGATATTACATGTTCACTTAATTTGCTAAGATCTCACATATTTACCGAAATATATGGTGTAAAGTCTACCTAGAAATTGAAATCCGTATATTAGGTGCATGCCAATGGAGGGCCATTCACACTTTTACAAAAATTTTCACCCACAGATGCCCCACCCTTCTCGGATAATTTATACCAAATAACACGTTTACATCTTAATTTGCTTAGTTATAGCACTTTATCTGTTTTCGATTAATGGCGTTTTCTTTACGTGGCAGATGTCCAATTACGCCCGTCTGCAATACCAACCGTCTTACGGTGACAAAGAACACGTGTACCAGGTTTCAGCAAAATATCTTAATTTTTACTCAAGTTATCGCTTGCACGGACGAATGGACGAACGGACGGACGGACAGTCACTCGGATTTAAACTCGTCTTTTCATCCTGATCATTTATATATATATATATGTCTATATCCAACTCGTTTATTTCTAGATGTTAAACACAACCGTTAGGTGAACAAAACTAATATACTCTGTAGCAACATGTTGCGAGAGTATAATAAGCGAGAACATTTCGCCTAGCATTATGTGTTTCGACAATGTGATGAATGTATTGATTTCTGCTAGTTAGGTGAGCATATGATCTATAGTGTAAAATAAGATAAAAAAATTTGAAGCATAGGTCCACAATGTTCGAACGTTGAATTCATTGACAACAGTTGGACATCTGGATATTTAAACATCAGCGTTATCTACGCATTACCAGACTTTTGGAGAAAAAAGTTAATTTCATGTGATGAATATATAAATTATTTAAAAAGGTCATAACTTCATGTGTTAATGGTTACGAATCCAAGTTAACAGGAAAGCTTAGACTTTTTTATTACATTTTTATATAGTTTTGTGGAACTATATCTGGGTTACGTACTATAACATCATCGTGAAAGTTTTTTTTAAAATAAATATCATTTTGTAACTTTACATATATAGATTAAAGAGGTTATTACAATGAAGGATTTATAAATATATCAAATCGCATAGCATCGTTTCATCGCTCACTTCAAGAACAACAGGTGAGCAATTTTAAAATAGTTTTGTTACATTTAATTCTCAAAACAGCAATATCAAATATATTACTATTTGCACTTAAATCATAACTGCGGTCTCTTTCATTTGCCTTCAAACGAAGATTACACCATTTGATAGTCTCACCAAATCGGCGATTTTATTGTTCTTTTACCGATAACTCAACGATATGGAAATTCAAATTATTTTCCTAAATAAGAAACAATGCCATTCGTTCACAATTTTTTTCATGAAATAATTTATGAAGTGAACAGTACAGGATTCCAAAACCGAATTAGACTTCAGAGGTAATATTAATTAGTAATAGAGTAATAAAATTAAAGTGTTATATAAATATAAGCTTTTAGGTTAATGAATTGACCATAAAGATGTTAATGGCCATACGAACATTTGTATTAAACATAATATGTGTATCGTTTCAGACGTTTACGCGCAGGTAAATCTTCTATCGGCTTGCAAACGCATCTGGTACCAACAATACCATTGAGGGATGTTAACTTAGGAGCGAAAAAGGATTTTCTGCTTTTTAATGATATGGAAATTCAAACAGATGGGTTCTATACTAAAAAGGCAATCAATGGAAAAGCGTGTAAAAAATTTGTATAAACTTTTTTTCTATGATAATACCTTACCTTTATCCTTTTCCCCATTTAAAAATTACACTCTATATATTTGTGTCTCTTTAGTATTATCGGGTTATGATTTATCTAATATAGTGAAATTACTGTTTATTTGTTTCGTATTTCACCCTATATCATGCAAATAATAATGGTTAAAAGTTGTCTCAATCAACTTAATGCTTGGCTTTGGAGAACGCTAAGGTTCGATTAGGCTTATATGTGATGTATATAGTATATTGGCAATGAAAACGGAGGGAAAAAATTGACTACACCATTTTATCCACTTATCCACCAGCAACAGACCACATAATTATCAGAGAAATATGTTTACTTCACCTTTTTAACCGTTGTGTCAATTTTTATTCATTGATGCTTGAACTATCTATCGAAAAGTGTGAGATAATCTGACGGAACATAAAATGCACTCATACGACAGTAGGCGTGGTTGTGTTTCGATGGAAGTTAGGTGTAGTAGGAGGTAAGCGCAGTACTTTTACAAGTTCACCTATTCACAGAGCCTCATGAAAGGTTACGAATGTTTCCAACAAATTTGGTTGATGTAACTTCAGTAAATTGTGAGATATGTTAAACCTATTAGTAGGTAGGTAGGTTGAGGTTCGAGACATCTTGTTGAACCTTAGTCGAAACGTCTTCTTTCAACAAAATACCCTTAGTCGAAAGAAAGAAAGTACTATAGTTCAGCCATCAAAAAAGCTACAAGACACAAAGTGTCACAGGAAAAATGCTGAAAATTTTTGCAATCGGTCAACGAGTTATCTCACCTCCCATGTACTATATAGTCGTTATTCTAGCAGACTTTATACCGAATATATCGGTCAGTGTGTCAGTCATCTTCATATAATTGGGTGGAAGCATGTTCTCCATTGTACTCGAGTAATGAAAAAGGATAATGCAATTAGTCCGACCTTTAACTAGCTAAATTTTACCCGATATAATGACTCCCGACTTTCCAGTTGACTTTAACCTTATATGTTGTTCAATATATGTGATATTTCAATGAAATTAAGTGGATATGGTTTTCTGATCATAATATGGTTTTACGCTAAATATGAATGAATATAGACGAAGGAAATAGACTATGGTCTAAACCCCTTTCTCCTATTATAATCATATCCGTTTCCATAGTTGACCTTTTCATCATTAACTTAATATATTTAGTTAAGGCACTGGTCGAGTTTATATCTCATTTCATTTGGTTGATTTTAATATAAATATCTCGGAAATGAAGCAAGATATAGTAATATCTAGAATAGTAATGAAAGTCACTAGTCTATGACCTGTAATACAAATTAATAAGATACCAAACAACAATGTTTAATTCTAAGGCAACAACGCAACATCAATACAAGGTTTTGCCAGCACCTGAGAGTGTTTCCTCGCCTTTTATCCTTGTACATTGTGAGAGTTTAAATATTCCCTTACAATCGAATTTAGCTCTTCTTTATAATTTCTTAATTTGTTTAATCTTCGTAATAGGTCGGCTTGCAGTCGATAATCTTGCTTTTTGATAACAACTTTTGAATTGATAAACATCTTCTTGTTTTTTATACACTCCCAACATGCATGTTACAACAGAATATAAAAATTTTATTCACAAAAAGTTTGTTCGTAACATCTAAAACTAATCGAGATAGATATTGAGCTGTATATATATAAAAGATAAGGCGACAAGACAACCAAGAGACAACTTGTTTGAAAATTAAGATATATTGATAAGATTTGGTACACATGTTTCTTGACACCTTGGGCGGAATTGGACCATTGTCATACCCACAAAATTCTGTTAAACGGAAATTTATAAAAGGCTGTAACTCAGCTCCCACTTAAGATATTAAACTTGTGAATTGAAATTTTTATTGGGCATGGCCCCGCCCATAGGTTTAGTAATAGGTTTAATAGAAAATTAAAAATAGTTTATGGTACATATCTCTAATACCACTAAATTTAAATCAAACGAACTTGCTCGAAACGAGTCTTGCTATCACCTCCATACACACTGGGAAAATGAGTCAAATCCGATAATAATCACGCCCCATCCCATACAAAGGTAAAGTTGAGAACACTAAAAGTGTGTTGAATCGCTGAAGAAACACATCAGAAGCATTTAATTTTACACCCAAGATGGTAATTAAGGACTTCAAAGAAATCGGTGTATATCTTAGGAACTGCTACACAAATTTCAACCAAACTTGTTGCTTAGCCTTACTTTATTTTACAGTATGAAAATGGGCGAAATCGGAATTCAACCACGCCTACTTCCCATGTAACACACTTTTAAATTCCATATGATTCTTTCACTTTACAGTATATAAATTACTTACCAAGAAAGATATCGGTGTAAACATTTGCACAAAAATGCATTTAGGGTATGCCATCTCATAACTAAAAGTTATCAAAATCGGGATATAATTTTTAAGCCTCCAGACACCGAATATGTGCATCAGTGCACATAGCTGACTTTTTACCGAAAATATCGGTTAAACTGTGAGATATATTATTGAAATTCAGAATAAATCTTTGTCTGATGATATTGCCCTCTGTGTCAAAAATGGCCCCCTGCGGGTCGGGGGATAAGAATAACCCGCGGTAAGGCATGCCTGTCGTAAGAGGCGACTAAAATCCACAAAATGTACTGGATGCGATATAGACTTTGCTCTATAAATAGGCTTCGCCATGTCGGAAACAGTGTCATTTTAAATGTCACTTTAAATGTATTATGCACACACTTAAAGCGGCATTTTAGTTCAAGCTATAAATGCCACCAGTCGAAATGAATGGGTAACTCAACTGGTAGTAGCCTTTAGGCTACAAGGTCTGACTGGAGACTTTAATCTGGTACCACGGGGAGCAGGAGCCCGATGGAGTTGCTTGTCGCTCCATCCTGCTCATTGCGGTAGGCCCTTCGGGGAGTATCGTGATGGCTGTGGTTTAACACCTGAATGCGGGTAGAATTGTCCGGGGCGGTACAGTTCAGTGTGGAGTTGCATTACAACCGGGTGCTGGACCCAAACCGCAGATATGTATATATATATATAAATAAAGCCTGGCAGAATCCTTTGGTTATATCTGGTAATATAATAACATGTCTAGGTGCTAAAAATTGATAAAACAGGATTATAACTACCCCAGCCCAATATAAGATTTTATATATATAATAAATATTGATCGATATGTAAGATGTCTTAGCAAAAGTAAGTGAACTTATAATATCGGATAAATAACACGATAGTTTACTTCCAAAAAAATATATAAAATTGGTTAACGAATCACCCGATTCTCATACATTACATTATTCTAGCAGCCTTTATGTCGAATATGTTTGTCAGTGTTTGAGTAATCTTCAAAAAATTCCGTGGAGATATGTTCCCTAGTATATTTGAGTAATGCCAAAAGTTAATGCCGTGTATGATTTTTTAAACACAATATGATGAAGCGTTAAATGTGAATGAAATCAGTCAAGAACGTGGTCCAAGCTCCTTATCCCTAATATAAAGATTTCCCATTCCCTAGTTTACTTTTTTATATGTCCAATTTATAAAGTTTAGCTACTTTGGTTGAGTTTATATCACAGATATCTCATTTCATACACGTCTCACAATATAAAAATCTTGGACACGAAACAAAATATTGCAGTGAAAGATGTGAGTCTGTGACCTATACATAAGTTAATAAGATACCAAATATGTGGGTAATCCATTGAAAGTTTTGTAAAATAATAAATGTTGACTTCTTACGCAACATTTCTATAATTTTGCAACAGATTATAATAGTTTAAACTTAACGGTTGTTTGTAATATATAAATGATCAAAAAGACGAAATTTTTTTTGATGATTATCTGCCCTCTGTCGGTCCGCTGTCCGTGCAAGCGATAACTAGAGTAAAAATAGACATACAATATATTGGTAAAACTTTGTACGTATGTTTTTTGACATTCTGAGGAGGCTGACGTTACAGGGATACAGGGCATACAGGAAATAGCAGTAGGAAGGACGTCTGCTGTTTGAAAATACATTTCCCACAAAACTTTGAAGCTATCTCAACCAACTTGCTCGGAAGAAGTATTTCCAGAATGTTCCCGTACACTGGCGAAATCAGTGAAATCGGATTATAACGCACATCCCATTCAGTTCTGTTGAAAACTACTACAAGTGTGTTAACTCGCTGACGAAACACATCAGAAACATTAATTCTGACAGTAAATATGGTGCGGAAGGGATGCTTAAAACCCCGTTTAGAAATTCGACAGTGGGCGTGGTACCGTCCAGTTTTGGGTGAAATCCCGTATCTCAGGAATATTTATCGAATAAACCAATTTCAACTAAATTTAGTTCACGGTAGTTCATACCTTGGTATGTGTGTGTTTCAGTGTGAAAATGGGCGAAATCGGACTGCAACCTCGCCTATTTCCTATATTACACAATTTTAAATTCAATCTGAATCTTTCATTTTACAGCATGTAACTCAAGCACCAATTTAGATATCGGAATAAAAATTTACACAAAGGCATGCCATTTCCTGCCCAAAAATGGAGGAAATCGGGTAATAAATTTTCAAGCTCTAGATATCGAATAAGTGTACCTCGATGCCAATGGCTGACCTTTCACCGAAAATATCGATTATTTTGTGAGATATATAAATGAAATTCGGGGGCATCTTTCTCTGATATTAGTTTGTTATGCTGGCAAAAATTTATGAGATCGGGAAATTTCCCCTCTAGTCCGCATATAGCTTATACGATAATTTAAAAAATTCCGGTTGACTTTATACCGTGTATTTAGCGTAATATTTAGGATAATTTAATAAAATTCAGAAAACGACAATTCTTGGTAACAATGTGTCCCATGTACCTATTATCAGAAATTTCAAAATTCCGTGTATAGAGGTCAATATGAAGGATACCTTAGCAATATAAAATAAGCTAACGCATAATCTTGAATATATATTGAATATATATAGTTTAGTGGCAAAAATTAGTGAAATCAATATACCAATTACCTTAGCTCCCATATACTACGTAAAGTGATTATCGTTATTCTAGAGGACTTTATCCCGAATTTGCCTGTCAAATTGTGAGTTATTTTAAAAATATGTTATCGGGCATATCTTACTTTAATCCGAAACGTAAACGTCGTCTGCTAAAACTTACCCCTTGCCACAATATACCCAATATAGTGATTTCCGACTTTCCAGTTGACTTTAAACCGTTTGTAAAGGTCAATATGTGTGATAATTTAAAGAAATTAGGTGTTATGAATGAAATCGGTTCAGACCTTGGTCAAAACCCCATACCTCTAACAAAAAGATTTTCGTCCCTCTGGCTGACCTTTTCCTCATATACACTGTTCAAAAATGAATGTGTCGGTGCGCAGCAAAATATTTAAATTTTATTATTCTAAGTATTATCAAGAATAAGATGCTGTTAAGAATTTATTGTTAAGAATTTATGTATTTCTCGCTATTATAAAAACACATTGTAAATCACTAACTTGATTTCCACGAATTTTAACATGGATCCAAATTAATCTTGCTTAGGATTTTGTTTTAAACAAGCAATGGAAGAATGTTTTAACAATTAAGATAAGAGCTGTGAATGTTACAAAAGTCCACTAGCATGAGCAATAAAATAACAGTAGATACAGGACGATTATGTGTTTACACACGTGCATAGAGATAATTAAAATAATGTATAAAAGAAAGAAACAAGAAAATAAATTTGTTGTTCAAGAGAAGCAGCCGTGAAGAGCACATGTTCTGTTCTTTTCACTCAACATAATATATTAAATTTCGTCTATTTGATTAAGTTAATATCGCAAATATCTCCATGGAAAGTGTCTCAACAAAGTTAAATAAGATATTTCGAATAATGTACCTTCTAATACTGTAATAATTGTACCTACTGTACCTTCCCACTTAAAAGTTAATATGATGCCAAATATAATTGCACTCCATTCACAATTGCATCGAATAGCAAATGCTGAATCCATTTGCAACATTTTTATACTCTCAACATAATGCAACAGAGTGCACGGAGTGTGTGCAAAAAATAACTGGAGTTTAGTTTTTTTGCATTTTAGACCATGGTGTAGACCGATTTCATTAATATTTAGCGTTAAATATATTAAAGAAAAAATATCCACTTAATTTCATTAAAATATCACACATTGATCAACATACAAGGCTTAAAGTTAGCTGGAACGTCGTAAGTCTCTATAGCCGGTATATTTGGGCTGGAGGAAGGTCTGGACTGATTGCATCAATTTCTGTCATATTCAATTACACAGAACATACTTCCATTAAATTTTATGAAGATAAGTCACACACACTGACATATACGGCTTAAAGTCTGCTAGAATAACGAAAATTATTATAAGTAGTATATGGAAGCTGGTGTAATTCGTTCTAATTCGTTGATCGATTTTACGCATCTTCGGCATTAAATATGATATATAAACTGTGATATATAATATAAAGAGTCGCTTTCTGAATTTCACAGAGATGACTCATACATTGAACGTTATATAAGGTATAAACTTTAACGCGAGTTTAAAAATCCTTATATACGGTATATGGGACCAGGGAAAGTGCTTACCCTATTTTATCAATTTTAAGCACACCTACACACTGTTATCAGAAGGAGAGGCTCTCTGAGTTTCACAGAGATAACTCATATATTGACCGTTATGTATTGTATAAAGTCTAACGGCAGGTTGAAAATTTCATATTAGGTATAAGGAGGCTAGAGGAAGTATTTATTCGATTTTTCTCATTTTTGACGCAAGGGCACGTTGTTATCATAGAAAGATAATCGTTGAAGTTCATTGCGATGTTTCATAGATTTACCGATATTTTCGGTATAAACCCAGCCATAGGCACTGTGGTCGAGTATATGGGTGACATTATGTTATTCTTATATAAAATTTTGTTGAGACATCTTCTAAGGAGATATTTGCGATATAAACTCAACCAAAGGAACGATATTTAATATACTGTGTGTAAAAGGAAAAAGCAGAGGGTTGTAATTCATAATTTTAGAGGTAAGGGGTTTAGACCAAGGTCTAGACCGATTTCAAGAAAGAAGAGAAAATACTTAATTCCTTTAAAATACCACACATATTGACCTATATAAACGGTATAAGCCGGAAGTATCAGCTGAAAAGTCGAAAATCAGTATAGCGGGTACATTGGGGCTAGGGGTAGATCTTGGCAGAAAACATTTACTTTTGCGATTAAGTTAAGATATGCTCGAGAGCATAGTTTCAGGAACTTTTACTCAAATAACTCAGAATTTGACAAACATATCCGGAATAGAGTCCACCAGAGTAACGACGATCATTATATGTAATATATGGAGGCTCGGGTAATTCGTATATCGATGTCACTAATTTTTGCCACCAAACTGTGGTATGCGTATTCAAGATTATACGCTAACTAATTTTAATTTTTTGAGATATTTTACATATTGACCGCTATACACGGAATTTTACAAATTCTCATATTAGGTATATATGACACCTTGTTATCAAGAGAATACGATATTTGAATTTTATTAAGATATCTTACATACTAACGGAAACAAGGTCAACCGGAATTTTTAAAATTATTGTAGACCGCGTTCTACATGAAGACTTTTGTTGTTCATTATTGGGAAATTCTCTTTTAGTGTTGCTCATTGCATTCACATGGGCGACTCGAGTTGCCGGAAAATTTTCGACATTCCTTTTAATATTACATTTTTAAATCCTTTTGCGCTTCATTCAGCGGCACACATAATATTTATCATTAGGTAACTTTTATTCTTACTCACCATTTTCGTAAATAATAACAACACATTATAATTAAATACATATTTGCACATCACAATCAAAAAATAGATGACAATTTCCGAACACACTTTAAATATTCATTTCAAACCGAGCGCGATTGCAACTTTTTAAAGAGTTTGAAATTGAAAAGGCATACCGAACTAAGCAGCAGCGAACTGTTAAGAACAAGAACTCGAAGCGTGTTGTCCGAGCACGAGCAACTTGACGCCCGTCGTTTTTCCTCGTTGCCCTCTGGCCGAAAAACGACTAGTTTAGTCAACAAAAATCTGCGTGTATGAACGCAGCCATAAAAGCAAATGTGGGCTGGAGAAAGCATTTTCTCGATTTCATCTCTTTTTGGCATAACACGAACGATTACCAGGAAAAGACGTTGTCTGAATTTCTTTCAGATATCTCGCAGATTGCCTGATATATACAGTATTAATTCAACCGGTAGTTAGAAAATGTTTGTATTATATCTACGGAAGCTAAGGGAAGTATTTACCCCATGTTATTATTGCCATTTACGGCACAAGAGCATATTGTTACCAGAATATTATGATTTCATTTGTAATTTCATTTCTGAATTTCATTGGTATATCTCACAAATTGACCGATATTTTCAGTATAAAGTCAGCCATGGGCAATGAGGTCCACATATTCGGTAAATGGTGGTTTAAAACGATGTATTCCAATTTCTACCATTTTTGGGCAGGAATCGTTAGGCACTATTTGTATAAATTTTTATTGCGATATCTTAATTGGCGTTTGAGTTACATACTGTAAAGTTAAAGAATCAGATTGAATTTAAAATTATGATATATGGGAATTATGCGTGGTTGGATTCCGATGTTGCTCATTTTCACACAGTAACATAGGAATACTAAAGTAATACCATGCACAAAATTTGCTTAAAATTGATTTATTCATTCCTAAGATATGGCACTTCACCTAAAAGTGGAGGGTGTCACACCTATTGCCCAATTGTTACACGGATTCCTCCATACTCCTTGCTTACCGTGTATACTGTGAGATTTAATGTTTCTGACGTGTTTCTTCAGCGAGTTAACTCATTTTAAGGTTATAATCCGTTTGGGGTAATTTTCCCAAACTATGAGGAGGTACTAAAAAGTTTTGTTCCGAGCAAGTGGAATCATCTCTTAAATAATTACGAGATATGTACATTAAACCTATTACGGGGAGGGACCATACCCACTTTTAAAACCCAGTTAAGTGAACAAAACTATTATACTCTGTTGAAACATGTTGCGAAGGTATACAGATTATCAGAGACGAGTTGAATTCCAGGTGACTGTCTGCCGACTGTCTTTCCGTGCAAGCGATAACTTGAGTAAAAATTAAGATAGTTAAGATTGATGAAACTTGGTACACGTGTAGCTTTGCATTATAAGTAGGTTGCTATTACAGATGGGTGGTATCAGACACGTTTCCACGTCCACAAAAATAATTTAAAATCTAGAGAGTGCTATAATTAACCGACGAACTAAGATACAAAACTGTAATTTGGTACCTTGAATCGAAATATGGAGGAAATATGCCGTTTCAACGTTTTTATAAAATGGCGTGGATCCGCCTCGTAATAGGTTTAATGTACATATATATCTCACCTCCATTTAAGCTAAACGAACCAAACACTGAGAGAACACGTCGGATGCTAACAGTGCCCACTCCCCATAACGGTTATGTAAACTACTAAAAGTGTGATAGCTCACTAAATCAATTCGTCAGAAGCATTATATTTCACTGCCAAGATGATATTTAAGCGGTTCGCAGGAGTCGGTGCTATGTTGGACAATGGGTGTGGCACCGCCCTCTTTCAGGCGAAATCGTATATCCCAAGAACTACTAAACGAATTTCAAATAAATTTAATACAAAACATTATCCATAATCCAATGTGAAAATGGGCGACATCGAACTGCAACCATGTTTATTTCCCATATATCACCATTAGAAATTTTCTCTAATTTCTTCACTTTACATTATATTAAGCAAGCTTCAATGAAGATATCGGAATAAGCCATCAGATACCGATTGTATAGACTTCAGTGCATTTGGCTGACTTTTTACCTAAAATATCGGTCAATCTATGAGATGTATTAATGAAATTCATACCGCATATTTTCTGATAATGATAATATTGTGTCCTTGGGTTAAAGATGGATTAAGTCGGGTTTAAAAATTAAAAAATTCAGGTGGGCTTTTTACCGTATATATTGCTTAATATGTAAGATACTTAGCCAAATTACGTGAACGTATAACCGTATTACTGGTCAACGAATTACCCCAGTTCCCTTATACTACATAAAATGATTGTCGTTATCTTAGTTAAATTGGTTCAATTGGTTCTTCAATTGGTACTTCAATTGGTTAAAAAGCTTAATTTGGTGTGTAATGAAATTATGGATGAGCGGCAGATTTTATTGAGTTGTAGGAAGGTTATGCGAGCTTTAGATATTCTGCTACGTACGTTGTCGGTTGCACCTGCTTTTATTGCGACGTTCTCGAGAATTGCAGTTTCTGTTACGTAATTGTTATTGCTGTTATGGGCATTAGTTTTGATAGTATTTTTCTTTATCTTTTTAGACCAGTTTTGGTTAACGCGGCGATAATATCGTTGAATTTGCTCTGCATGTCAGATTCCCTTGAAGAGATTAAGCATATGTCGTCTGCATAATCAAGATCCTCAAGGTGTCCAAGATTCTGGTAAGCGGGATTGTGTTATCTGAATCTGGTATCTGGAACTCAATGAGGGATTCTCTTTCTTCGGCCATGCATTTCTTAATGCGAGGAGATCGTGTGTCGAAGACTCTCTTTGCTGCACCAAGAAAAGCGAACTTTGTATTTCCCATAGTGTTTCTACATCCTCCAACTTAAATTGCTAGCTATCGTTTGTGGAAGATAGGAGCGCATTGTCAATAGATGTTCTGATTTCATCTGACTTGAGGTTATCAACGTTGTATTTTTTGTTTTTCTTCTGAATCGGTTTTTGCACTTTAGCTATCTTCAACTGGACTTCTTTAACTGGAAGGTGGTGATCGAAACCGATATCCACACTCCGCTTGACTCGCTTGATCTATCTGGTTTTCGGTGATATTGTTTGCGGAAACCCATGCGAGATGCGAGAACAATAAGCTGCCGATTATAAATTTGACTTCATCACATGCTTCGATAAGTAACACTATCACTATCAGTATGGCCTTATTGTATGTGTCCTTGATAACTCTCGCAAATAATTGTAATAGTCATGTTTTGCTGGCTTTTCAGCAATTTCAGTGGGGCCACAAGTAAGGATGATTATAATATTTCTTACTTTAGGGTGAACGCAAACCACAAGAACCGTTTGTTAGTTGGTTTCCACTCTATGAGTGACTTCGTTGTTTTCTCCTTTAAGATAAATCCAACGATGTCACAGCGCAAAGCGTTGGGAACTCTACCGGAATATAGGAAGCATATGCGGTCAGGAAGTTTTGCTTTTCAGCAACCGCTCCATCTGAATTTGCATAGTCCAATCATGCCTAGGGTAATTTTTTTAAGATCTTTCGCGGTTTGTAATTTGTCAGGAGCTGAGAGAGGGCGAACATTTCAGACGAAATTCAGATAATTTCGTTTTAAGGAAAAAGTATTGTTGATTCGTAACCGATTTTACACGTTGTTTCGGTTTCATTGTATGCATACTTCGATCATTTCCAATTGAACGTGAGTTTTGCACCTCCACACAGGTGGATTACCTGAAGGGGTTCATGCGCCACTTGGAGACATATAGAGTAGATAGAGCCCTGACCAAACGATAAAAGTCAAGGACTGGGACTGAGCGGCTCTACAAGTAAGTGTCAGGTTAATTATGCCACAGCATTCCTCTGCGCGATGGCAGGTTATACCGCCTGTCCTTGGTTGACAGAGCTTCGTTAGCTAAGAAAACAGGGGCACCAAGTCTAGTCCGGACAGTGGGCGAGATTGTCAGTTGAGTAGGAGAGGCTGAATGTTCGCTTCATTACTCCAATATCGCCCAGTATAATTTAGGGATGCCTAAAGTTAATGGAACTTAGGGGTTAGTCCAGACCTTCCCCTAGCCTTAATATAACAGATATGGAGATTTTCGACTTTTCAGCTGACTTTAAATCGTTTATTTTGTGTGTAATATGTGTGTTGTTTTAATGAAATTAAGTAAAAATAATGTTTTTTAGCTCCGAATATGAATATACTAAATTTAGCTACTCTGGTTGAGCTTATAGCATATTATTATTTTATTACTATATTTATCTCATTTGAGTTAATTTTGTTGATTTTAATATAAGTATATCTGCCCCAATGCAAAATGTAGCGATGAAAGTACGTGAGTCTATAACGTACACTATAAGTTGATAAGATAGCCAATACGATTGTAATCCATTTTTTTGTCGAATAATGAATTTTGAATTCATTTGAAAACTTCTTATACTCTCCCAACATTTTACGACAAAGTATAATAGTTTTCTTCACGTAATGGTTGTTTGTAACACCTAAAACTAATCGAGTTGGATATAGGGTTTTATACATGTAAATAATCAGGATGAAAAGCCTAGTTGAATTCCACGCGATTGTCTATCCGTCCGTCCGTGCAAGCAATAACTTGAGTAAAAATGAAAATATCTTGGTGAAACTTCTTACACTTGTTGTTTTCATTATAAGAAGGTATGTAATTATTTTGTTATTCAGAAACCTATAAAGTCCTATAACTAAGCTCCAAATTAAGACTGTTATTTGGCACAGGGAATTGCAGTAGGGAGCGGCACATGTAGGTTCAAACTTCTTAATATGTGGGTGCTGCCCCACCTCCTAATATGTTTAATGTGCACATCTCACAAACAACTAAAGCTATGTCAAATATGATTGGTGAGGATAAGGTCTTCTAGCACCTCCCCTTACAGTGTGAGAATATGTGAAATCGGAGAATAACCACGCCCTATATAACGGTTATGTTGAAAACTACTGAAAGTATGATAACTCACTAAAGTAAAACGTCAGAAACATTAAATTTCACAGCAAAAATATTACGGAGAAATTCCATAAGACTCTGTGTAAAATTTAGACAATGGGTTGTTTTTGGGTGAACCCCAGTTTTGGGAAAAATTTAATTTCTCAGGAACTATTTCACTTTTTTCAGGTTACCCCTAGCCCCAATATAGTGAGTTCCGACTTTCCAGCTGACTTTAAACATTTTATATAAGCCAATATGTATAATATTTTAGAGGAATTAAGTGTTTTCTTAAAATTGATATGGTTTAGAGTGAATATGAATAAATTCGGTCTAGATTTTGGCCTAAATTATATACATATTATATATATATTTCTCCTCATATATACAATGTATAAAATTTCGTCCTTTTGGTTTAGTTTATATCGCATTTATCTCTAGAGAGATTTCGAAGATCTCACAACAAAATTGAATGAAAATATTTCGGTTAGTATTAAGTCATTCGGTAATAGTTATAATAATTAAACAAGTAAGAAAGGGCTAAGTTCGGGTGTAACCGAACATTTTATACTCTCGCAATGTGCGTGGATCAGAGGCGGGTAAATGTGTTCAAGTGCTGATACAACGTTATATTAAAAACTGTTGCGGAAGAATTCAACATTAATTATCCGACGAAATTGTCAATGGATTACAATCATATTTGGTATTTTATTAACTTATTCGGCATAAAGACCGCTTGAGTAGCGAAAATCATTATATGTAGTATATGGGAGCTGGGATAATTCGTAGTACCAAATGTAATGTACCAAATTTTAGATATGGGTTATCTCAATTTAGATTTGAGATATGGGATTTCTCTTAAAAGTGGGCAGTGCCATGCCCATAAGCAAAACTTTGCGCGGATTCCTATGCAACCCTTCCGTATCATATTCGCTGCAAGACTTAGTGTTTCTAACGTGTTCCTTTAGCGAGTTATCGCACTTTCAGTAGTTTTCAACATAACTTTTGTAAGGGAGGTGGTAGTGGTTATTATCCGATTTCACTCATTTTCTCAGTATATGAAGAGATGCTAAAAAAAATTAGTCGGAGCAAGTTAGATTGACATAGCCTGAAAAGTTCCCGAGATGTCAGAGGGGCCATGCCCACTTTTACAAAAATTTTACCCACAGAGGCCCCACCCTACCAAGTAACACGTGTATATCTTAATTTGCTGCTTAGTTATAGCACCTTATCTGTTTTCGATTAATGGCTATTTATGGGCGTTGCAGATATTCAATTAGGGTCATCGCAATACCAACCGTCTTTCGGTGACAAAAAACACGTGTACCAAGTTTGATCAAAATATCTTAATTTTTACTCAAGTTATCGATTGCACGGACGGATGGGCGGATGGACGGACGGACAGTCACTCGGATTTCAACTCGTCATCATCCTGATCGTTTATATATATATATACCTATATCTAACTTGTTTAGTTTTAGGTGTTACAAGCAACCGTTAGGTGCACAAAGCTAATATACTCTGTAGCAACATGTTGCGAGAGTATTATAAATAAAATTGTGGCAGTTGTATCTTCCCATAGAACTAATACATATCATGTATGGATATGAATGATTTGTTTTAGTTAGATTGACTTTATGAGTATCGTTATATGACTTCGTCGTTCAGTTCTAAACAAATTTGGTTTTACTTCTTCAGAACAATATTTTATAAACATCTCGAAATATATAAAATTCCAAAAATATTTAATTATCGGTATTACTAGAACTTCGTCTTGCCTTACTAGTAGCGTTTAATATAAATATTGAAAGCCAATTACAAAATTTTATTTAAATAAGTAGAATTTTTTCAATAATATATTAGGCAGTGTACCTTAGTAAAGCTAAGCACAACATAAGTCTACCAGTAATGGTGAGCAATTTAATTGTTCGGCTGCCCCCCAACTATTCCCTTCTTACTTACTTCTTACTCCATTTTTTACCTTTGGTTTTAATTTCAGTTATTCTAAAATATTCGGTTGCACAAATGACTGACAATGTCCGAGTTTCGAATGCAGCTACTCAAACTCTACTTCCGAGGATTCCTGGAGACATCTTTTTGAATACATATTTGCTTAATGGTGGAATATTTAAGCATTTAGAGGACATAAACGTTGTAGAAAAAAATTTAGCTAGTGAAAAGTGTGTGAAACGAAATAAAAAGTTGCATTCTACATCTGATGACTCATTCGATTCTGGACTGAAGGAAAGCGTTCAAAATATTGAAAGGGATATCGAGGGATTACGAAGAAAATGCTTTAGACCAAAACTTCAACAACCAACTCTTTTATCATGGAATTTTGAATATGGGGATTTGGCTGATGATAACAACTCGAGAAAATTTATGTCGTATTTTACTCAGGCAAACCAGTCACAGCGGGGAATTATTTCCTTACCAACAGTAACTAGTATTTACCATGGTAATAACCGCTATTATTTTGATTGGGAATTGTTTTTGCATTCTATTGACGAACTTTTACAAGAAATTAATAGATTGATAGACGCAATTGATTATAACACATCTGCAAAGCAATATTACAACAAAAACATAATAAAATCGATGTATTTTAAACATCAACAGTTGGTTATTCCCTCCGAAGAATGGTTACCACTCATTAACAAAGAAGAGAAGTATTTGGAAAAAATGATGAGAGAAATTAGGAAGTAAAATATACGAATTCAAAAACATATCTGCGGCACAAAAATTTATTTAAAGATGATGAAAAAATTATTAAAAATTACGTTTAATAAATACGAGTATGTATCTCAATAACATGTCACTTGAGTTAATTTTTTAATCAAAGGAAAACGATGTAATGACAACAAATAAATATGCAAATTATTTTCAAAATGTAAACTCTTCTCAGATTTACTTTATTTTCATCTTTTAAAGAAAATTTGCTTGTTTGTCCATAAAAATTAAAAGGTAAATATTTCATCTTATGATATTTTGATTGGCAATTGACATAGTGTATATAACAATGTCTTTGAATAACATGAAATGCAAACAAAGTGATAGACTAAATGTAGAAACAGAGAAATATAAATTTATTAACAAAACCTCATAAAAAATTAATTAAAAATAAATAGATATGTTATTAAAAACATCAATCACATTATTTTCTTTTAATTGGAAAAACAGGTTCAGGGTAATTTAATTTAATATAAAATCTCTAACCAGCTAACTTTTTAGTTTCAAATGTTAAATTGTGGGGTAAGAGGAGCAGTATCTATTAATTAATTAAATTTTTAAATAAAAAAGAAAGAAATGTATAATGTGTTATAGATCAAAAAATCCTAATTTGTTAATAAAATTAGAGAAGCTAGGAGGTACATTGTGTTTTTAGATCAATTGCAGAATATTTTTAATAATCTTTAAATTAAACATTCAATTATAATTTTACCGTTTTATGTTAATGTAATAAATTGAATTCAAAAAATATTTAAAGTTAAAGTTTTATTAATTAATTAAGATTTTTAAAAATACGTTGACACTAAGTCCACGTCTTTATTCTGTCGTCAACAAATTGTAACTCCAAATGCAATTAATTATAAACTCTGCTTTACACGTAATTTTCGTCAGCTCATATTGCAGCTGGAGGTGCTGGGAGCATATCCAGACACAGAGGTAGCATTTTGGGCTGCGCGTGTTGCATCGTTTAGCTGTGGGACACAACTGGTTTGAAATATATCCAACTTGGTACTGGATACTTTAATGTTGTGTTAACTTATATGCATAAAGAAAATAAAACTTATTTAAAAGTACAAGCACAAACATTTCAATACCGTTTCGGCAATACTTTGCAGATGTATCTATTTTGCTGCACGAACTTACATAAACTATGTTATATGCGTTTTTTTTTAACAAATCACAGAATCTTGAGGTACCAAAGATTTTGACTGATCAAACAAATTATCTTAATTGATTGAAATCAATCGCTTCGATAATATTTAGCATTTTTATAATCTCGCAACATGTTAGTCATGCAACAGATAGTTTTGCTCACCTAACGGATACTTGTAACACCTAAAACTAATCGAGATAAATATAGATTTATATATATCCAAATGATCAGGATGGTGAAACGAGTTGAATTCCTAACTGTCTATCCATCTAAGAGGTGTTTGTAACACCTAAAACTAACCGAAATATACATAGAGTTATATACGTGGTGTTCAAAATAATGGGAATTTTCGTTTCTTGAAAAAAATATTTATTCATTCTACAATAATGTTGTCTCCTTGAAAATACTAAAGCCTACCTAGCCTGCTATTAGTCTACATTAATGTTGTCGCCTTGAAAATAGTCCCCATTCGATATTATGCACTTATGGCAGCGCTTCTCCAAATCGTCGAAACACTTATCCAACTCGATTTTTAAGATAGGCTTTAGATCTTTCAACGATGCGGTTTTAATGTCATCTATACTTGCAAAACGACGACCCTTTAAGGTTTTCTTTATTTTTGGAAATATTGAAGAGTCACACGGAGCCATGCCTGGAGAATATGAAGGCTGGGGCGTCATTATAATATTGTTTTTGGCCAAGAATTCACGTACAAACAACGCAGTGTCAGCAGAATTGAGCGTTTTTTTCGGATTGCTTCAGACAAACGATGTCGAACTTTTATGTAGTACTCCTTATTGCTCCTTATTATAGATGCTGGGGCATCGTTACAATATTGTTTTTGGTCAAGAATTCACGAACAAGCAAGGAAGTGTGAGCAGAATGGAGGAAAAGTCATCAATTATTTTTCCACAAATCCATGCGTTTTTTTCGGGTTGCTTTATGTAAACGGGGTTAAACTTGTGGTACTACTTCTTACTGACCGTTTGACCTTGAAACAATAATTCATGATGCAATGTCCCATTAAAGTCGAAGAACACAATCGAAGAAAATTCCCGTTATTTGTTATTCACGTACAAGTTAATAAGATACCAAATAAGATTATAATCCAATTAATATTACGTCGAATATCGAATTTGGAATTCCTGCGCAATATTTTTTAATACAAAGTTTTGACAACACCTGCAAATATACCCCCGGCTTTGATCTTTGAAAATTGAGAGATAGTAAAACGTTTGATTACACCCGAATCTAGCTCTCCTTTCCCTGTTTTGTTTTTGCATTTATGTACCAACGCAAATTTTAATTTCCGTTATTTAACCGAAAACTAATTTTAGAAACTATTGTACGTTTATTTGTGCACCTTCCTGTCAGTACTGCTGGACTCCGAACTATATTTTATACAAAGATTGATGAAGTGAGAAGTGTAAATTGGAATTGATTCTTTGTGTTGAAATGTTTTTTGGTTGAGGTTGGGTTGATTTTGTATTGTATTTCACCTCATTGAAGCACTATGTGATGAACGAGATTTTTCGTTGTGTTGTCAGGTGCTAAAGCAATCAAAATGCATGGTTTTTCAAAACGGGAACATGCGACATACAAGTGATCGTGTGAAAAACATTAACTTTCCAGGTTCAAGCCATAAACAATGATTGGCTTTTTGATTTATTGATTGCCATCTTTTAAACCCGAATGGCATAACGGTTGAGATCATTGAAATTCTCTGAATGAAAACTTTCTCACCTTTGAGCTTTCCTTTAGTACACTCGCATGAATCACATTGCTTATGAGTTTTGTGACCGCTAAACCCGTTCCATTGCTTAATTTTGGTATTGCATAATTCGGATTGCGAAGCATGATGACGACTGAACCAACCTTCAATTGTAAATTGTGTGGTGGTAAGCCAGGCACATCAACTGAATCCAAAACTCAGTTGGATAGTTGGTTGCTTCGTCTTCGTTACACAGTAGACTGATTACAAGGCATACAGTGAACCAAAGATTTGGTTTTGAATTGTGCAGTTTAAGTGATTATCTCACAAACCTGCCAAATCCACGGCAAAGTCTGAATATCCATGACGCCAAGGTAATGCTCTGTATTTCGTGGGAAACGTGGGTTCAGAGATTGCAGCTATGATTTTTGGTGAAAATCTTGAATCACACGATATTGTGGTCACATGTCGAAACTCTGGGCAGTTGCAAACAATATCCAAAACACATCATTCATATGATAAATTGCAATATCCACTAATGTTTTGTCAAGGAGATGATGGATTTTATATCAACATCGAGATGATAAATCCATTGACCGGTGAGTATTTATATCATAATCATTTTCATTTCCAAATGACATATCATATCATATCATCAACATATTATTTTAGGTGAGGAAACCAGCAAAAAGGTTAGCGCAATGAATTTTTGTACGTGTCGTTTGATGATTAGTCATTAATAGATTTAGCCGATTGTTTCAGCAATTTTTCGTCGGAACCAAACTACGCATATTATGCTTTACTATGCAGTCGTCATCATGCCTCGCAATCCCAATTATGCAATACCAAAATTATGCAATGGAACGAGTTTAGCGGTCACAAAACTCATAAGCAATGTAATTCATGCGAGTGTGCTAAAGGAAAGTTCAAAGGTGAGGAAGTTTTCATTCCGAGAATTTCAATGATCTCAACCGGTATGCCATTCGAGTTTAAAAGATGGCAATCAATAAATCAAAAAGCCAATCATTGAGTGTTTATGGCCTGAACCTGGAAAGTTAATGTTTTTCACACGATCAATTTTATGTCGTATGTTTTCGTTTTGAAGAGCCATGCATTTTGATTGCTTTAGCACGTGACAACACAACGAAAAATCTCGTTCATCACATCACTTCAATGAGGTGAACTACAATACAAAATCAACCCAACCTCAACCAACATACATTTCAACATATAGCATCAATTCCAATGAACAATTCACGACAGATTTTCTGCAATTTGAAATAGCAGCCGATTGTCATAAATTTTGGAAACAAAATTTAAAATTTCCAAGCTTTATGGTATGACAATTGGCATTCCATGTTCAATGTTCTGAAAATACTTTTGACTTCGATATTCCATTTCGTTTATTTTAGTTTATTTTGAGTACTAAGTTCATGAATGAAATTCATGCAAATAATTGTTAAACAATAAATATTTGGTATTGGCCAGCTACCACACTGGTGGTCAGTTTTCGAAATCGCCCCCTTCGAACCAAACGAAATGAAAATTGGCGGCTTCAATCATGAATTGAACCCCGTCCAACATGAATTTGAATGTGGAAATATACGTCATGTGGTCATTGCGTGACTATAACAAAAAGAAATTCGAATGAATATTTGGTTATGACATTGTGCAAACTACAACTTACCACAACATTTTCGCCTTTTAAATATTTAAAGCAAAAAGGGGGCGTAGCAGCGCACGGCGAGTACAGCTAGTACGGTATAAAGCCGGTATAAATTTTGTTAAGTTATCCCACATATTGGACGATATATACGGTATAAGTCTAATGGCAGTTTGAAAATTATTGTATTAGGTATTTGAGGGCTAGGAAAATATTTACCTGATTTTGTCCAGTTTTAGCTTTACTTGACATTAATATTAGGAAATGGCGCCTACTTAATTTCACTAAGATCTCACGCAAAAGGACCATTATTTTTGGTAAAAAGTAAGACATAAGACATAGGCACCAATGTTCTGATTTTCGGTATCAGTGGGTTTGAAAAGATATGGGTTGAATTTGACAATTATTATGCATTATTTGTGCAAAGTGTTCCGATATCATTATTGATGTTTGATTTATTTTATTTATTGCCTGATATTATTTACTTTATTCTGTTGTGAAGTTGGTAAAATTTAACACTATATATATGGAACCCGTCAATTAAGTGATTGTTTTGGTCTGCTACGGATGTGTTTTTTTCCCAACTCAAGAACAAGAAAATATCTTCAGTCGGAGTGCTGCATTTCCAGTGTGCGAATGTTTCAGAGAAACAGTATCAAAAAGTTTCGGCTCTTCTTGAGTGTGCCCTCCATCCGGTCAAACAAACGAGAACTGCCAAAATCCGTAAAGGAGAAAAATATAAGATGTCTTTGTTTTCCTCAGATTTATTATATATAAATCAGAAAATTTCATTCTTACTGTATATAAAAATAAACTGAACATAAAAGTTCTGTTTCTAAGCACAAGACATCTATATTATATTGATGTACAATAAAACGTTGGCAGATTTGGCAGCAATAAATGCATGGAACCGTGCATTGGTCCCACAATATCCAGGTACAATACATATTTAGTTTAGCCGAGGAATTATATGCGGAAAAGAAGGAGAATATTCGCTAACCAGGTGCTACTATAAGGACAATAAAATAATACAAGTGCGAAAAAGTTGTGAAGTGGGATACTGCAATAAAAAGAAAAGCCTTCAATTCAATTCAAGCAATTGCCTTCAAGCAATTATTGCACGCAAAAAAGTGGCATGCGAAAAATGCACAGGTAAAGCGGAATATAGCTGCAAAAAATGCACTGACTAAGTAAGATTATCCGTTAGTAATATATATATATATAAATTATATATATTATAATTATATATAAAATATATAATAATATATATATTATATATAAATATAATATAAAATAAAACGGTTGTTTGTAACATCTAAAACTAATCGAGATAGATATAAAGTTATGTATATATAAACGATCATAATGACGAAATGAGTTGAATTCCGGGTGACTGTCTGTCCGTTCGTCCGCCAGTGCAAGTGATAACTAAAGTAAAAATTGAGATATAATAAAACTTGGTACACACGCTCCTTGACACTCTGTGGAAGCTTGCTCTGAACATGTTCTTATGGTACCTCCTCTTATACTGGAAAAATTAATGAACTCGGATTATTACTCCGCCTACCTCCCTTCGAGAAAGATGCGTAGATGTGTCCCGCGCTTGCGTATAAGAATGAAGTGACTATGGCTTTGTTGGTGATGCGCTTACGTTTATGAATGAAAATCTTTTTTTTTTGCTTTTTTACTATGAATATCATTTCTGTTGTCAGTAGGTCGTTTATCTGAAAGTTAGTTGAAATATGAATAATCTGAGGAATGTACACATGCATAGTTTTTTCTTAAGTATGCGTATTCGTATGCACATATTTCAGGTATACATAGAAAGATAATTATATAGACATAATTAATTTATGTTTATTATATATTATATATAGATAGATATTGCTAATATTGCCGAAGAATATTTGATTAAGTTTTCAAAGACGTATGTGTGTACATACATATTAACGTACATACTTCAATATAAAGTTTTTAAACGATGTTAACATATTTTTTGTAGAAATTAAATAAATAATTATTAATATAATTATTTAATATGCAAAGCAAAGACAAGAAAATGGTCTACGACAAATCGTACAAAAATTATCTGTTAAAATTTGTGTGTTAAAATATTGTTTAATTATTACTTTTTTAAATACATAACTTAGTATAAATTAACTTAAAATAAAAAAAGTTCAGGTGTAACCGAACATTTCATACTCCCGAAATTTTCAAATATAAATGTCAGGGAAATGCTTTCAGGTACTGGCAAAACCATTTTATATCGGCTGTAACCGAACATTTAATACTCTCGCAATACGCCAGGATCAAAGGAGGGGAAATACTTTCAGGTGCTGACAGAACTTCATATTAAACAACTAAGGAAGAGTCCAATATTCATTATTAACTTATGTCATGTGACTCACATACTTTCATTGCTATATTTTGCTTCGTGTTCGAGAAATTTGAAATAAAAACTACTAAATTAACCACATTATGTTTAAGAAAACATATCCGCTTAATTTAACTAAAATATTACACAAATTGACCAACATATAAGGTTTAAAGTCAGCTGGAAAGTTGTAAATAACTATATCGGATATATTTGTGCTAGGGGAAGGGCTGAACTGATTGCATTGACATTACTCAGCTACACCAGACAACATGCTTCCATTCAATTTTATGAAGATAAATCTCATACTCACCGTTATATTCGTCTTAAAATAAAGAATAACGAAAATTATTATATGTAGTATATGAGAGCTGGTGTAATACGTTGTAATTCATTAATCGAATTCACACATTTTCGGAATTAAACTGTGATAGATTCAATATTATATGTTCACTTAATTTGGCAAAGTTATTTTACATATTAACCGATATATACTGTACAAAGCCCACCGGATGTTTGAATTTCCCATAATAGGTATATGAGGGCTCCAGGAAGTGTTTGTTTTTTTTTTTTGTTATTCAATTTCGGCCATTTTCACAAAGTGACAAAAATGCAAATATAATGTCATGTACTTTGGTTGAAATTGGTTAAGGCATTCTTGAGATATTGGACTTCCCCTAAAATTAGGTGGTACCACACCCATCATCAAATTCTACACGGATTCCTATGCAGCCCGCGACCGCCATATTTTCCGAATGATTTAATGTCTCTGATGTGTTCTTGAGCGAGTTAACGCACTTTTAGAGGTTTTCAACATATCCTTTGTATGGGAGGTGGGTGCGGTAATTATCCGATTTCACTTATTTTCCCGAACCAACGTCTGTCCGTCCGTACAAGTGATAACTTGAGTAAAAATTAAGGTATTTTAATGAAACTTAGTGCACGTGCTCTTTGTCACCGTAGCACAGTTGGTATTGCAGATGGGCATAATTGGATATCTGCCACGCCCACAAAATACCATTAATCGAAAACCGAGACGGTGCTCTAACTAAGCAACAAATTAAGATATAAACGTGTTATTTAGTAGAGAGGATCCTAGGGGCCATCTACGAGCAAAAAATTTTTAAAAAGTGAGAACGGTCACGCCCCAATTAGATTTAATATACATATCTCAGAAACCGTTACAGCTATATGATTTTAACTTGCGCCGAGTAAGTGTTCTTAGCCTATCCTCATATACTGGCAACGTGAGTGAAATCGGTTAATAACCATGCCCACCTCCCATACAAAGGTTATGTTGAAAACTACTAAAAGCGCGTTAACCGCTGAAGGAACACGTCAGAAACATTAAGTCTTACAGCAGATATGATACGGAAGGATTTCATAGGAATGCGTCTAAAATGTTTTTGATGGGAGTGGCACCAACCACCTTTAAGTTAAATTCCATATCTCATGATGACCTTAATCAATTAGCGAGACATTATATACGCATTCTTATGTCACACTGTGAAAATGGGTGAAATCGGATAAAAAATACGCCCACTTCTCATATAACATAATTTTAAGTTTCATCTGATCCTTTCACTTTAAAGTAGAACGAAAAGTACGTTTAAGATATGTCATCTCTTGCGTAAAAATATTCGAAATCGGCATTTAACTCTTCAAGCCACCAGATACTTAACATATGAACCTCAGTGTCTCTATCTAACTTTTTACCGAAAACATTGACCATGGTCTAAGCCGCTTATTCCTAATATAATCCCTTCCCTTCCTCTGGTAGAATTTTTCGACATGTATCTAGTATATCCAATTAAGCCACTTTAGTTGAGTTTATATCACATGTATCTCATTTGAATTAATTTGGTAGATTTGATATATATATATCTCATATATATATCTCAGACATGGAGAAAAATATAATAATGAAAGTACATGAGTCTATGACCTGCAACATAAGTTAATAAGATGCAAAATATGATTGTTATCCCTTCACGGTTTCATCGAAAAATGAATGTTAAATTCTTCTGCAACATTTTTTAATATAAAGTTATGCCAGCACCTGAAACCATTTCCTCACTTTTGATCTTCGCATATTGCAAGAGTATGCAATGTTGGGTTACAGCCGAACTTAGGCCTTCCTTATATGTTTTTCATTAAATTGTAGGTTCTATTTAGCATAGATAGAATAATCCGATTAGGTTAGATATGCTCCGTTTTGTTTGATAACTTGTTACCATTTTGAAGGCATTTTTATATTGCCACTTCCATAAAAGGCCTGGTTCTTATTGGCAAAGAATTGAAAGGGGCGATTTTCACTAGCTTCTCATGCGGCGAATTTTTCACCAGCAAAATCGTTCGCCATAGACAAGAACAGGGTCTTGGAACTTGGTGTCAGGTCCGGACTATAAGACGGATATGTTAGAACCTCCCTGCTAAGCTCTCGGAGCTTCTGGCGAGTCACTATCAATGTGTGCGGCCGGACGTTAACCTGATGGAACACAGTTCCTTTCCTAGTGGGCGCTGACCGCTTCTGGAGGATTGTTTGCTTCAGGTGGTCAAAATGTTGACAGTACAGGTCGGAATTAAGAGTTTGGCTGAAGGGAAGCAGCTCATATTAGATGATTGCCTTCCAATCTCAAACACCATAGCAAGCCTCCCTGGCCGCCAGTCCTGAATTGGCCACCGTTTGCCATAAGTTTTTTTTTGCTTTAACACGTGTGTCACCCATACACCGAGCTTCTGTTTATATCCAGCCTTATTTAAGCGAGTCCAAATGATTTCTTTGCATCTTTTATCGGATAAAAAAAATGTGGCGTATTTTCTCATTTCTGATGTCCATCTTTGGCCGTGCTCAAACAATACTGAGTCAAGCCATAGAAGAACTTTCTGAGAACTTTTTTTAGAACGAAATCTTATCTTTCAAGCGCCATATCAAAATCGCAATCTAAAAAATATAATTTTGAAATTTTAGAATATATTGAAACAACTAATGAACAATTAAAATTAGAAAATACAAATATTTTAGGTAAACAAAGATATCGTAACTCTTTAATTTTTTTGGTACAAAATTCTAATTTTGGGAATTTTCATAATTTATATAATTTTAACTTTCAAAAAATTTCTCTAAATTTCCAAACCAACTGAAAATGTGCAATTTCAATAAGTTTCGCATAATGCTCTTTTAGACCAAATATATAAATTAACCCAAAATATTAGTGAATCGAATAGGAATTATTATTCTTAGAGAGGGATGAGTTAACGGCAGCCTCCACGCAGTAGCTACTTAACTGCAAATAAAATTGTATCTTTTGCACTCAGCTATTATGTAGCCTTAATTCCCTTCTTTATTTATTAAAAAAGTTGATATGCTTTTCCGTTCTGAATGGAATAATCAAAAGAATATTGTTGGCCTTCACTAGAAGGCATAGAAATAATTGTAAAGACAAAAGGAACGCTTAAAGTTTTGCCGTACAAATGCTGAATAGCAAAAAAATATAATTAACAATTTCTTTGTTTTAAATTCAGTCAGATTTAGATTTAGATATTTGATTATTAATTGACAATCAAACAGCACAACTCGTGTTCTTATTTAATCCGCATTTTTTTAATAATTCCCCAGTCGAGGGAATTAATTTGCATCTATATATAGTTGAAAAATTATTGAAAAGCGACCGTGGTCGCTGATAGGTTTAATATACACGTCTCACAATCTGCTAAAGCTTTTCAATCAAACTTGTTCGAAACATTTCTCTCTAACATGTTTCATTACCATCACACAACGCAAAAACGGGTGAAATCGGAAAATAAACACTCCCTCCTTCTTAAAAAAGAAATTTAAATATTTAATAGAATATAATTTAAATATTTAAAGTAAATAATACAAAAAATTATTAAAAGTAAACACGCGAGTTACATAATTTACTAAAACACAGTTTGTATATTATATATATACATTAAACTGCTGTGCAACCACCGAATTGCATAGTTAAAAAAACAAAAAATAGTAATCACAGCGATACGAACAAACACAACTCGTACATTCACAACTATATCAAATATTAAAACATGAAGCTAGCATCATTTGAAATATAAAACTTTTGTTTTTTTCGAAGATCCCTTATAGTACCAAACAAGCTGTCATACAAGCTTGATCGAAAAATGTTTTATACCATTGAAATATAAGGAAAACTTGGATGGTGCCAATATTTTTACTTTGTTATAAGGTTACGTACTATAATTAATAATGAAGTTTGCAATAAACTCAATTTCGAAATTCGAAGACAAATATTTCAATTTTGGAAGCTCACTTCGAAAAATGTAGAATTTTTTTCCTTATGGCTAAACCTACCAATGAAATTCGTTTGGTCTAAAGCCCAGAAAAAAGCCGATTTTGTGGTGTAGAGTTATAATACGTAACTCACTCTAGAGAAAAATGTAAAAAACATTAAATTTAACCGCAAAGATAGTACAGCGGAGTTGCATCTTACCTCAGCAACTGCTAGATTGACTAAATCGTAATCAGTTAGTAATACAATCAGAAAATGGGCTAAAGTAGATGGGGTCATAAAAACAACGCTCTTTCTTTAAAAAGTGATCTATTCAAGTTAACTCAAAATTGAACAATGGTTGCTTACGTTTAAGGAAAATATTAAGAAACAAAAACTCATTTAAAACAAGTATTGAAGGCGAAATTCGGGTGGAACCCATTTCATTTTTTTAATTATGTTGCTCAGAGATGGCGAAATATTTTCAAGTGTTGACAAAACTTTGTATTAAGTAAGTAAGGAAGGACTAAATTCGGGTTTAACAGAGAATTTTATACCGTCGCAATGTACAAGGATCAAAGGCAGCAAAATCCTGTCAAATACTGGCATAACTTTATATTAAAAAATGTTTTGGAAGAATTCAACATTAATTATTCGTCGAAAATGCTATTGGATTACAATCATATTTGGTATGTTATTAACTTATAATACAGGTTATAGACTCGTGTACTTTCATTGCTGTATTTTGCTTCGTGTCCGAGATATTTATATTAAAATCCACCAAATTAACTCAAAAAAAAGTTATGCGATATAAACTCAACCAAAGTGTCTTAATTGAGTATATTAGATATATGAGGAAAAAGTCAACCAAAGAAAAGGAAATCATTATATTAGGAATAAGCAGCTTGGACTAGCTCTAGACCGGTTTCATTCATATTAAGCGCGAAATCACATTATGTTTAAGAAAACATATCAACACACATATTGTCCAACATAAACAGTTTAAAGTCAGCTGGAAACTCTGGAATCCTTAACTTATCCTTAACTTGAAGGTAACTCACACAGTGACCGACATATTCGGCATTAAGTCTGCTAGAATAACTACAATCGTTATATTCGCTCGGATAATTCGTACACCGATTTCACACATTTTTGACATTAAACTATGGTTTATCCAATAATACACGTTCGTCTAATTTTGCTTTAGATATCTTACATATTGACCGAAATATATAGTAAAAAGTCTACTGGAAGGTTGAAAATCCTTATACTAGCTAAATGGGGACTAGGGGAAGTATTTACCCAATTTCCCCATTTTTACACCAGATCGCATTATAATTATGGAAAGATAATCCTCCAATTTCGTTATGATATCATGCATTTACCGTTATATATGGTATAAAGTCTACCGGAAGGTTGGAAATCTGTACATTTGGTATATGGGGGCTAGGGGAAGTATTTTCCCGATGTTCCCCATTTTTGACATCAAAACACATTATTATCATATAGAGATAATCCTCCAATTTCATTACAATATCCTACAGATTTACCAATGTTTTCGGTAAAAAGTTAGATAGAGACACTGAGGTTCATATGTTAAGTATCTGGTGGCTTGAAAAGTTAAATGCCGATTTCGAATATTTTTACGCAAGAGATGACATATCTTAAACGTACTTTTCGTTCTACTTTAAAGTGAAAGGATCAGATGAAACTTAAAATTATGTTATATGAGAAGTGGGCGTATTTTTTATCCGATTTCACCCATTTTCACAGTGTGACATAAGAATGCGTATATAATGTCTCGCTAATTGATTAAGGCCATCATGAGATATGGAATTTAACTTAAAGGTGGTTGGTGCCACTCCCATCAAAAACATTTTAGACGTATTCCTATGAAATCCTTCCGTATCATATTTGCTGTAAGACTTAATGTTTCTGACGTGTTCCTTCAGCGGTTAACGCACTTTTAGTAGTTTTCAACATAACCTTTGTATGGGAGTTGGGCATGGTTATTAACCGATTTCACTCACGTTGCCAGTATATGAGGATAGGCTAAGAACACTTACTCGGGGCAAGTTAAAATCATATAGCTGTAACGGTTTCTGAGATATGTGTATTCAACATATTTGGCAGTGGGGCCACTCCCAATTTTACAGAATTTTTTGCTCACAGATGCCCCGCCCTATCAGGATCCTCTCTACTAAATAACACGTTTATATCTTAATTTGCGTTTAGTTGTAACACTTTATCGGGTTTCGTCTTCTGGTAACAAAGAACACGTATACCAAGTTTCATTAAAATATCTTAATTTTTACTCAAGCTATCGCTTACAGGGACGGACAAGCAGTCACTCGGAATTCTACTCGTCTTTTCATCCTGATCATTTATATATATAAAATATATAATTATAATTAAATAATTAATATAAATAATTAAATTATATATATATATATATAATATATATAACTATATCTAGCTCGATTACATTGGGACATTGATTGGTGTTACAAACAACCGTTGGGTGAACAAAACTAATAACTATGTTGGAACAAGTTGCGAGAATACAATAATAATAATATTTGTCATGTTTTATAGTTCATGTCTAATGTAGTTATTTCTTTCCTTTCTTATTTTTCTGGCTGCGGGATCACCTTTACTTTTGTTTACAGTAACAGTTAACTCTGTTATTACATTGAAAGTTTCCGAATTTGGAGTAAATTGTTTATCATTATTTATTATTAGTTTATTCAGCTCTATCCATTTCCAAATGTTCCAAATTCCCCTTTTTTGTCTAATATGGTTTGGTTTCAACTGTCCTAACAAAGTTTCAATCATTAAAATTTCTGATTCTGTTTCTTGAGTGGTAATTTTCATGTCATCATAACTATCTTTGCCAAGTGTCTCTTAACTGTCACAAAAATTCTTTTTATATTCTAAAGGTTGTTTGCAAACTAATCGAGATAGGCATGAAGTTATATATATTATACATAAATGGTGGGAATGTTGAGACTAGTTGAATTCCTGTGACTGTCCACCACACAGTCAGTACGTTCGTTCAAGCGATAAATTGAGGAAAAATTACGATATATTGACTAACCATGATACCCGTGTTCCTTGACACTGTAGAAATATTGGTATTGCAGATGAGCGTAATCGGAAAACTGCCCCGCTTACAAAATGAAGTTAAGGGAAAACTTATTAAACTTATTAAACTAAAAGCAACGAATTAAGATACACACCTGTAATTTACATTACAAGGATACAAGGAATCGCAGTAAGGGGGGGCATATGTGGGTTGAAAACTTTGAGAAAGCGGGAAAGGCCCCTCTCTCTAATAAGTTTAAAGCACATATCTCACAAACCAGTAAAGCTACCAGTAAGCTACGACAACCAAACTACCTAACTAGCATATTTGATACCTACTCCTACAGTTTGTAAAGGTGTGAAATCGGATGACAGCCACGGCCACCTTTCATACAAAGGCTATGTGCAAAACTACCAAAAGTGCATTAACTCGTTAAAAAAAAGACGTCAGAAACATTAAATCTTCCAGTAAATATGATTTGGAATGGATGCATAGGAATCCGTGTAAAAACTGTACAATGGGTGTGGTCCCGCACACATTGCGGTGAAATCCCATATCTCACGAACGGCTTAACCAATGTCAACCAAATATGGTGCTTAATATTACCTTGATCTTTTTATATATATATATATATTATTACTATTATTATATACTATTATCTATACAGTAAGAAAACGGGAGGAATATAACACAAGTAATAGTACATAACACACTTTTAAATTCAGGCTTATTCCTTCATTTTATAGTATATAACTCAAGCACCAATAGAGATATCGAAATAATAATTTTCACAAATAGTGCCTTCAGGATATGCCATTGCCTACCCAAAAATGGTGGAAATCGGAATGTATGTTTTCAAACCTTATGTTATACCTTAGTGTCTTTTTTTGACTTTCTATAGAAAATCTCGGTCAATCTGTGATGTATATTAATGAACTGGAGTGAAAATCTTTCTCTTAGTTATGGGTAAAATCGGGTGAATATTTCCCATAGCTTCCGTCCACGAAATATCAATATATCCGAATTTCCGGTTGACTTTATAAAGTGCATATCGGTTAATATGTAATACATCCTAATGGAATTTAGATAATTTCTTTTTACATACACGTAATTCTGCTAATATATCTCACATATATCTTACAATATATTACGTACATTACCGATGTCATATTGCTATGCTTTGTTTATTGTTTCATTATTTTTAAAATTCTCATTTTGGGTATATGGGAGTTATGGGAAGTACTGTCCCGATTTCATAAATTTTTGGCATCAGAACACATTATTATTAGGTAATCTTATATACTATAGTTTGGTGGCAAACATTAATGAAATCGATGTACGAATTATGTTAGTACCCAAATATTACATATAATGATATTGTTATTCTAGTGGACTCTATACCGATTATGTCTGCGAAAATTTGGGTTATCTTATTGAAATTTACTGGAAATATGTTCTCGAGCATACTTTAGCTTAATACCAAAAGTAAATGTTATCTGCTCAGACCTTCCCCTATCCCTAACATACTAAATATAGTGATTACCGAGTTTCCAGCTTCAATAGGTGTGATATTTTAAAGAAATAAGTGTTTTCTTATTCAAAGTACGGCTTAGCTTTGAATATGAAAGAAATCGGTAATATAATGATTTACGTTTCTCTGGTTGACTCTTATATCCACAATATATTAAACTCAACCAAAGGGAGGAATGGTTGAGTTTATATCGCGCATATCTCCATAGAAGATCTCTCAACAAAATTAAATGAGAATATTTATATATTAATATTATGTCCCATAGTACTAATATCATGAATATACATAGATGATTTGTCTTAGTTAGATTAACTTTTATAATGCTAAATATGATATGATGTAATCCATTCACAATTTCGTCGAATAATTGATGTTGAATTTTACGCCAAATTTTTATATACTCACAACATGTTACAATAGAGTATAATAGCTTTGTTTACACAACGGTTGTTTGTAACATCTTAAACTAAGCGAGATAGATAGTGAGTTAGATGTAGATATTAGAGTTATATTGAGACTGTCTGTCTGTCCGTGCAAGAGATAACCTGAGTTAAAATTAAGGCACTTTGATAAAACTTTGCACACCTCTTCCTTGGCATTCCGGGGAGGTTGATATTTCAGATGGGCAGAATCGGATCGTTGCCACCTTCACAAAATTCCGCTAAACAAAAACCTATAAAATGCCTATACACAACTGTAATTTAGCCCCGCATGACCCCGTCCCCTAACAGATTTAATATAAATATCTCATAATTCACTAAATCTATAACAACCAAACTTTCTAAGGATAAATCGTTGGGTACCTCCTCATACATGCTAAAAATATGTGAAATCGGATGATAACCAGGCCAATTTCCCATTTAATGGTTACATTGAAACTTACCAAAAGTGCGATATTTCACTAAATATATACGTCAAATGCATTAAATTTTATAGTCAGGACGGTTCCTAAGGGCTTCATAGGAATCAATATAGAAATTGGACAATGGGCATGGCACCGCCTGCCTTTTGGCGAAATCTTCTATCTCAGAAACTACTATACAAATTTCAACAAAATTTGGTACATAAAATTATCCTGCTATTTTTAAGTTACCGTGTGAAATAAAGGGGAATCGGATTGCAAACCCGCCTACTTTCCTTGTATCACAATTTGAAAATCCCTCTGATTCTTTCACTTTCCATAATCTACATCAAGCACCAATGAAGATATCGGTGGAAAACTTTACACAAATACGGCGTTCAAGGTATTCCGCCTGTCACTTAAAAATTGTAAAGCGGTGTATAACTTTTCAGGTCGTCAGATATCAAATATCTTTCAATCTGTGGATATGTTATTGAAATTCAAAGAAAAGCATTTCCTGATGATAATGTTCCTTGTGTAAAAAATAAACAAAATCGGGTCAATAATTTCTTAATTAATATAAAGATATTCCTCGAACTTCCCGTTGTCTTTAGATATCTTAATGGAATTCAGCGAGAGCCTTTCTCTGTAAATAGTGTGTTCTTGAACAAAATATGAACAAAATTGGGTCAACAATTCTTATAGCCCCAAATACCTAATATAACAGTGAAACCCAGTCCATGCATTACCCCAGCCTTATATACTGCCTATAGTGATTTCCGTTATTCTAGTGTGCCTAAATTTTTTTTAGGAAATTGTACTCTAAAGGAGATCCGATTCTAAACCTTCCGTTTCATTCAAAATTCCATCGACTCCACATAGAGCTACTTTATGGCAGTATTCAATAGTGGAACGGTAAAAATGTAAACGACTAATTCATTTTAATTATTATAGATACCAAGTTTGTTGTTGCAGGATGTTGCTCCACTATCGGCAAGAGCTTTAAACTTTTTACTTAGTTTGGCATCGTAGTGTCTCCGGTAGGGGAGTTCATCCCCTCTTTGCCTAAATATGACTCTCACTCTTCGGTTATTCGAATCTAATTCTTGAGCGTTAAGTCCCGGTATAAAAATTCTTATTGGGTGTTCCCCATTCTTTTTATTCAGTTCTGTAGTTATTGCTGTGAGAAAACCAAAGGCATAGAAAAATAAATATATATACGAATAGAGTGCAGGTGCAGTGAATTAATTAATTAAAATTTAGCGTTAATTACTGTAAAATCATGAGCTTTGAGGAATGAAGTTGGTTTTTGAGTCTGAAAAAGAAATTGTAACTCCAAGTAACGAAAATTGAAAGCTTAATTAACAGCCAATTATATTTGTTTAATCACACAGGTGTCTCCTAATTCTTTTTTTTTATTAATTAATGAGAATTATTTCAATTTGTAATATATGTCTATTATTATATTTTAAACATTGAAATAATGTTCTGTAAGTACTAAAAAAAATCATACGAATTTCCTTAGGAAAAATTTTTGAATAATTATCAGTTATGCCAACGTTTATGTCAAAATATCGAAAAAGTACACAATTTTCTTTTTGTGCTGCACAAATTTTCCTAAAAAATATAACGCGGGTTATATTAAAAAAAATTCTTATTTTTAGAAAAATATTTTATTAAAACTTCATTCAAAAGGTTATATGTTGTAAGTCATAGAAGCTTTAAAAATCATACTAATCATACTAAATCTCTTTGAGCTACAGCTGCTGAAAATTTGTATAAAAATTTAGATATATGAGGTGTGTTCAGAAATATAACGGGAATGTTCATCGACTATGTTCTTCGACTTTAATGATATAGTGCATCATGAATTGTTGCCTCAAAGTTAAACGGACAATAAGGAGTACTACATAAAAGTTCGACATCGTTTGTCTGAAGCAATCCGAAAAAAACGCTCAATTCTGCTGACACTGCGTTGTTTGTACGTGAATTCTTGGCCAAAAACAATATTATAATGATGCCCCAGCCTTCATATTCTCCAGATATGACTCCGTATGACTTTTTACTATTTCCAAAAATAAAGAGAACCTTAAAGGGTCGTCGTTTTACAAGTATATAGGACATTAAAAGCTCATTGCTGAGAGAGCTAAAGGCTATCCCGAAAAACGAGTTTGAGTAGTGTTTCGACAATTGGAAGAAGCGCTGGCCTAAGTGCATAATGTCGAATGGACACTGTTTTGAAGGCGACAATATTAATGTAGACGAATGAATAAACATTTTTTTCAAAAAACGAAAATTCCCGTTATTTTTTGAGCACACATCGTGGACAAGATATATACTCGAAAATACGTATTTGCGAAAATCTTATAATATAAGATGATGAAAAGCTTAAAGGTATGCTAGAAGTGATCGATTTGCGAATATATTTAATATCAAACATTGCGTGTGGTAGACATTTATCGGAATTAATAAACTTTGTTAAAATAAAATCACTCAACGCATTTCTTGAAAGTACCTCATTATTCCATTCACGCTGTCATAAATGTTTTTGAAAATTTTATTTGTTATTCTTTGAATAAGCTGGTTAAAACAAAATTTTGGATCGGATAAAATGTGCTGTCCCATAAAATGGTTTTTCATTTAAACATCGACAATAACCTTCCACAATCCAGGTAATGCAAAAAACTGGAGCGCAACCAATGTTATTATTTTCATAAAGATCCTGACATTGTTTATTTACAGCACAAGCAGCTGCACGGATTATTTTTATGATGGATGCTATAGTAAAAGTCAAAATAATTGCCAGATTCAATACCAAAATTGTCAATGTCGTCCCTGTTGTATAAATTCTTTACTAAATGATCACACTTATTCGGTGTTAAAAAAAATTTGCAGAAAAGTATTTAGAGACTACAATCGGCAAAAGAGCCGAGAGAAGTATACAATTTTCGATGGTGGAAACAGCGTTAATGTCAGAATACATCGGTCATCTTTTGGTTAGCATAACTTTTGATTACATGTATATGTGTCTACATATACCTATATATGTATATATCTGCATACATATCTGTTTACTTTAAGAAAATTAACGAAAAACATTTTTTTCTTGAAAATACCAGCGGAAGATGGAAAATGTAATCCTCTACAAGCTGACTCAAGCTTGTTAACCTTAGGTGGAACAAGACGGAAATATGGTAAAGATAGAGAAAGAAAAGATGACAATATCTCGGAAAAAAGTGGAAAAGGTGCTGGAGTAAGAAAAAATGGGGAAAAGGGTAAATCTCGAAAAAGTTATGAAGCCTTTGATACAAAACGCGATAGGAAAAAAAAAGAACAAGATCATGATGAAGATGAAAAACATGGAAAGGGACAAAAAGGAAAGGGTAGAGGGTATGCTAATGATAGTGACGGTACTAGAAGGCGAGGAAAGGGTAAAGAAAAGGGTGAAGAGGATAATTATTATGGCTTTAGTAAGGGGGAAAAAGGTAAAGGTGCAAATAATGGTAATGATAATGACAGCGGCATTCTTTTTATAAAAAATAGGTAAAGGTAAAAAAACTGAGAATGGCGATAAACGAAGAGCTGATAAAAGCGTTAAAGAAATATCCGGAAGAAAAAAGTATGGTGTTATGGGTGACGGTGATAGAAATGACGGCGAATTGCTTGATGAGAAAATAAGCAAGAAAAAATCAGACAAGATAAAAACAAAGAGAGGAAGCGAAGATAATGATTATCATAGTTCTCAAAATATGGGAAAATTAGGTAAAAGCAGGAGTAAAACACATGATGGTGATGGAGAAAGTAGAACTGGAACTAAAGGAGGAAAGAATAAGGAAAGAGGCAGTAATGAAGATGGAACAAGTATCAAAGACCGGGATGGTGGGAAAATACGAGTCGGTCTTTCTAGAGATGAAGGTAAAAACAGCAGAGATCAGGGTTATCAACGTAATCATAGCATAGATGACCGCCATAAAGGTGATCGCTATGATAGCACAAGAGACATGCAGAATGCAGCGAAAAGCAGTCGCGGTCAAGATCAAAATAAAGACATCAAAAAAGGAGGTCATAAGGGTGACTGGTTTAAAAGCTCAAAAGGCGATCATTCGCAGGACAAGGCTGACAGAGAGCGTGATCATCAAGATAAAGGTAACAGGGATGTAAGATATAAAAGTGATCGATATTCCAATACTAGAGATGGCCATGACGGAAGCAGAGGTAGCAGATATGGCGAAAAGCAAATGAAAGGCAGCAGAGATGACGGACATAAAGATGATCGGTATTCCAGTGTCAGAAATGATCATGATACCGACCTTAAAAGCATTATTCGTAAAAAAAAATACGTAACTGATCTACCAGTTATATCGGATTTACGTACTAAAGTTCGTAAAGGACATGACGTAATGCCTGTCCGTAAGTCTCGAATTGGAACAAATGGGTATCGTTCAAACACACCTCAAGAAGCAAGAAGCCAAAGGAAAATATGCAAACACGGATTTAAACAACTCACCAAGGGTAGCAAAGATCGTATTAATGAACGATATGGAAATAGAATATGTGCTAAAATGAGCTCTACGCCGTCTCCTTTAGGCAGAGCTCATTTTGGCACAAATCGCGGATATGCAATCGGGATTTCAAGCCGTTGCGATGAAATTAGGCCGTGCGATATACTTCGTGCCCATATGGAACAACGTGAACTTTGGTTAGTTCTGAAATATTTTTATAATAAGTACAAATTTACTAGTTTTATTTTTTCAGTGAAAGGCAAAGGAGTTGTTGCCTTCAATGTTCTTGTGACTGCAGTGCTGTTTACTGCCCCGTTCCTTCTACTCTTTGTTCCCGCTTATGTTAGAGTATCTCCTTAAAATATATTTTATGTAAATAAATTATTAGTGACCTAGGTTACAATATATATTTTTAAATATGGTTAGTACTTGATTTATGTTTTGTTGAATATTCAATATTTAACTAATTTACTATGAATATATCAAGCAGTAACCTAACATATATCGAAGGGGAGAGGCATTGAAGTTTATTATTATTAGAAATAAGGATAAATTAGAGCTAGAGCAGAGTAACATATGAACAATTTTCATAAATTCCCTATTAAGAACCAATATATAATATCATACCCACCTAATATGTTTACATTCGTTTTTCAAAGAGTTATTTCAATTTTAGTAGTTTTCAGCAATACCGGGACCAATAATAATATGGGAGTCGGCCTCGTTATTACTTGAATCCCCCAAATCCCCATTTTCAAGAGGTGGCCTTTATAATTTATAAGGTACTTATATTAAACTGCTAAATTAATTCGTATCCTCTACACAAGACACCAGCATTAGTTACTTCACGAAATTATGAACAATAACGATCGTTTTCGTACCGAGTTAATTTATTCCAAACTTAGCATCATTAATGTATGTGCATAAATTAGTATATTCATTTCAAGCCAGTAATCGACGAAGATGTGTTCTGTTATTGCTCAATTTCAAACAGTTCTCTTTTAGTTTTACAGAGATACCCCGCAATATAGCCGATATATATAGTATAAAATCAACTTTAGGGACTGAAATCATAACGACTTCATGGACAAATCCTTCCAGCACTTTCACAAATAATGCAAAAGTGAAATCGATAAGTGAAATAGCCACACCACTAAAAGAGCGAGCGAACTCACTTAATAAATATGCCCTCACGGTATGCTACTTGCTGCCAAAAAGTGGAGGAAATCGGGAAATATTGTTCAAGCCCCAAATCACCGAATATGTGGACCTCAGTGCCCAGTTCTGACTTTACCGAAACTATGAGTCGATATGTAAGATATATTATTGAAATTCAAAGAGTACCTTTTCAGCATAATAGTGTGTTCTTATGTCAAAATAGTCAAAATCGGCTAAATACTTCCCCTAGCCTCCATCAAATTTCCAGTAGACTTTAGATATCAGTTATCTTTGTGAAATTCAAATAGAAATTCTTTCTGATAACTGTATGTATGTGTGCTTAAAATGTCCGAATATGCCCATTATAAGAATTCCCGACTTTCTAGCTGACTTTAAACGGTTAATGTTGGTCAATATGTATGACATTTTAATGAAATTAACTTTATATGTTTTTTTAAACATAATGTGGTTTCGTGTTAAATATGAATAAAACCGGTCTAGACCGGTTCATGGTCTAAAACATGGTCTAAGCCCCATATTCCATATATAACAATTTCCATTTCTTTGGTTGACTTTTTCCTTATATACCCAATATATTTAATTAAACCAGTAGTTAATTTGGCAGATTTTAATACAAATATCCATAAATACTTTTTTAATAAAACCTTGTCAGCACCCGAAAGTTTTTCCCCTCCTTTGGTCCTTGCATATTGCGAGAATATAAAATATTCGGTTACACGCAAACTTACTTGTTTAATATAAAAGTCTGCCGGTAGCTGAAAACATTTCCTCGCCTTTTATACTCGCAAATAGCGAGAGTATAAAATGTTCAGTTACGTACTACATTCAGTTACTTGAACTTAGCCCTTCCTTATTTGTTTTGTAGTACAAATGTTGTAAGCACCATCACGGCTAGTCATAGAATGGAAGATAGTAATGTTTTAGTAATAGTATTTTCGAAAGCTGAAGCCGCTAATATAATTAATACTCATACAATTGGTACCAGCTCCGATTATGTTGTTGCTACTCTGGGTTCTCAATCAGCTAGAATTCGCTCTCCGCTTACTGTTGAATTTGAATGGTTGTGACAACAAACAGATTAAACGTGATAAAACAAATAAATCGTCATTTCATGTTTCGGCTTTGTCCTTTGACAGCGTCCCCATTGCTGTTAATGCGTAACAATATCAGCAAATGTTTTTCATTGTCGAACTCTTTACTCAAAGTCCATATTCTGAAAATTGTTTTAAATTTCAAGGAGCCTGCGGATAGTCTAGAAATCGAAAGTCGTCTGGATAAACTCCTTCGTTGGTGAGAGAATGGATAGTATGTAATATCATATTTTCCTTGTGTGGTTCGAAATCAAAAACCAGTGATTGTGCATTGTCCATACTTTCTCTAATACTATGAGAATCCACTAATGTTTGTTAGATCTATAGATATCTCAACGAAACTAACTGAGCGCGTGGCTTACAACATGGATTAGTATATGAGGGTAATCTCTCGATAAATGAGATATATAACTAAAATTAGCTATCAGTGTTCCATTAAAATTCAAGTCATATATTCCGATCATATGTTTTTATTAGCAACTGGATAGTAACTTTTGATACGTCAGACTTTTTAGAAAAATATTTTAGAATATTATACTCAAGACGAGACATTTTATACTACATTCTGGTTGTTATAATGTTCTGACAATTCATTATGTCGATTTCACTTTACCTAGACTTTAGATGTGAAACGTGTAGGGTAAGTTTACAGTCATAACCTCTTACATATTACTTCAATCTCCAAATGTTCTGGGAAACTATATTAGTATGCTTATTTTTAAGGTTTTAAAGGCCTTGCAAATCCGCATAGTACAACTTGAAATATTTGTAATTTTTTAAGGATGAGTCCATCCATATGTAGAAGGGGTATGTGCATAGTAATTTTATTTGCTTGTGTTTTGTTTTAGTAAATTTAAAAATGTCTTTCAATTATTTTGAAAACGAACACAACTTTCTTAAGGAATAAGTTTAATATGTAGTATAAAAAGGGACAATGTATAGTAAAAAGTCTGCTACGAAAATTCAGCAAAATTGTTATATAGAACACATTTTCATTTAAATTTTATTCCTTCGATTTTAGGCTTAGTGTAAATTTGTATTGGCCTTAGTGTAAATTTGTTTTAGTCATTTCACACTTCTTCAACATCTTCTTCCTCAGCTGCGGCTCCTTCAGTGTCAGAAAGTTCATCTATCTCAGTCGACAGTTCAATAACAGGTTCTCTATGAATTTCTCCGACAGGAGTTACTGGTTCCTCTATGATGGATTCAGTTGCAGCTTTGGTTGTATCATCTAAATCCGACGAATTAATTTGATCAGCTTGTTGCATGGCGTGCAATTCTTGTGCCGCAAGTTCTGCTTCTTGGCGCGCTATTTCAGCTAGTTCTGCTGCCTGACGAGCCAACTCTCTCTCTTGTTCATCAATAGCTTGCTTTTCAATTTCTGCTAGACGGATCAATTCTTCATCACGTAGTCGTTTTTCTTCTTCTAAGCGAGCTTCTTCTAATTTTCGAGCCTCTTCCTCCGCTAAGCGAGCTTCTTCAAATTTTCGAGCTTCTTCCTCTGCTAAGCGAGCTTCTTCAGCTAACCTATCTTCTTCAGCTTTCTTCAAGCGTGTTTCCTCGGCAATGCGACGTCCTTCTGCTAAACGGGATTCTTCTGCTAAACGGGCTTCTTTAGCTAAACGATCTTCTTCAGCTTTACGAGTTTCTTCAGCCAATCGTGCTTCTTCAGTCAATCGTGCATTTTCAACTAAATGTGCTTCCTCTGCTAATCGAGCTTCTTCGACCTTAAGTGCATCTTGTTTTGAAGATTTAAAGATAGCTTCATCTTGTTCTTTACGTTCGATTCTTATTAGTTTCTTCTTGGTATCTTTTTTGAACTTTTGTTGAATACTTTCTTCTAGAGTTCTGCAAAATTAGGTGTTCCAAATTATAAACCAATAGCTATTTGTAATGTCTCGTTTTTTAAAGTTTGTGTTGTAAAACATTAGTTATGTGAGAATTGTTCGAACAAATGCTCGAAACTGTGAAATTTCAATATAGAACATTTATAAAAATATTATAAGCACATTGCTAATTTCTTCATGCCACTGCAGTTTTGCAATAGATAGAAAATTTTTATTTTACTGCACAGCGTCAGTGTTACATATATATGTACATATGAAAATAATTAGGATATAATTATTGTAGCAGCGAACAATCAGAATTATGGGCATAACTTTTACAAATGTGGTTGCTATATATGTAACTACATGCAAAACATTTTCGTACCTTTGCTCTCGTCCCTTTGAGTCATCCATAGTTTTCATCAGAGCTTTCTTTTTTTCTAATTGAATTTCATCTAAAACCTCCTCACCAACAGTCATTAGGCGCTCATGCCGAAGACGTTGTTTCTCTTTAGTTTCTTCTCCAGCGTGGTCATCCAGTGATAGAGGAGCAGAAAATTTACGAGACGGACGATATGGGTCTAATTCAGGATCTATAAACAAATGTTAAAAATCCATATTGTGGAAATTGTCATACAAAATAAAAATATAAATCAAGGTTTGTTTATATATAAATACATGTGCCTTATTTCGATCAAAACTGCGATACGATTATCATATTTAATTGAAATTTTAATTGTACTAAACACTTACCGTTTGTTCATGGATTATTCGGGCGCTCTTTGTCACCTTCAGGTCATAAGTTATTTAATTTGTTAGAGTGACTTAATCATGTTGCAATATTTATTTACTTTTTTTTTGTAAGTACATAAGCTAATTAGTGATTGAGGCAGTTTTGTAAAGGATTAGTATAAATAAAAACATATCCAACCAAGTACATACATAAACATATACATATACATATTACATACGTATAATATACATATTTACTATATATAAATAATATTTTTATATATATATATATATATTTATGTATATATATATATACATTATATATATTATATGTAAATATATAAGTAATATTTTAAAAATTTTGAATTAGTAAAATCTTTTAAGAGTTTTAAGCTTGGTGGATCATAGATAATACTTTCCCGAATATACATATATGTATGTATATATTATATAACCAATGTAGTAAGATATGAATTTATGTAATTAATCCATTACTATTGACAGGTTGATCAACATAATTTAGAATTGCTACTGTGCTGATATTATCATCGTTGAACTTAATTTATATTTGTATATAAACATAATGGAATCCATGATTCATGAATCCATCCATGATTCATTCCATAATTTCACACAAAATGTTCGAAAGGTTTATGGTAAGATCTCCGAATAGGCATGCAATTTATTTTTATCCTATAGTATCCGAATATGCATATAAGGATGATATTAAAAATGAAATGTAACATGATATTATTATTAATTTCTGAAAAAATTAAGTAAATTCTTTACAATCAAATAATAAGATTGATCAAGCTTTTTTAATAAATGAATGTTTAGGAGAGTTGTTGTTAAATACCTTATGGCATATGTAGTGGACATGCACAATTGCCGTAAATTTCAAAGTCATTGCTAAATGATTTAACAAAATAAACGCAAATACATATGTATATGTAAGTAAAATTCAACCGTATGTCTATTTATTTAATATTTATTTATATGTAAGAAATATAAAGCATACCATATTTACGTTCCCATATATTTATAAATGAACATAGATATTTGTGGAAGAAAACTATTTATCTGCATTAAAATTTGTATTGCACGCTGTAAATAGAATTTTTTATACAGATTTTAGTCTTGGAAATCTATCGATTTGGGACCCATATTTTAAAAAATCCATTAAAGTTTTTTTGTTAGTCAAAGAAAGATCAAAATAAATATGCTCAAATAGAAACCTTCTGAAGAATTTTTTTTTAGAACTCATATATTTAATGTTACTATTAAAAAAATTATATTTCTAAAAGGAAACGCAACGTTTTGGTTATATCTTTTAGTTATAGTTTGCATGTTATTTTAAGTTACAAACTCTTACGCTGTACGTATTGTACATATGTATATATATTAAATTTTTTAGTTGAACATATAAGGTTTATAACTATATTCGTGTTTCATTTTTTTAAATTGAATGTTTATGTTTTTTCAAAATGTATTTTTTGTAAAATAGTATTTTTTGCTAAGAATGAATCAAGTCAGTTTTTGAGTGAGGGCGTTCTGCATAGACCGGAACAAGTGGTAGTCAGAAGGGATTTGGATCAAGGGTCAAGGTCAGGGCTATAAGGCAAGTGAAGCAAAAATTCTCAGCCGCTGTTTTCCAAATAGTTTTTAAACTGAGGTCGAGGTTTAATGAGGTCGAGAGTTGTTTCCATGGCAAATTATTGACTTGTGCTTAGTCGAATATTCTGTTTGCGCGTTTTTCGGTAATCGCTCGCTTCAATTTCCATTAATAGTTTCACCGATATTAGAAGCTCATAATACAGCATGGCCTTCTGATCCCACCAAAGACAGAGCATTACCTTGGCGTCATGGATATTCGGCTTTGCCATTGGTTTGTTTGGTTGGCCAAATTTCACATATGATTTTTTGCATTTAGAGTTGTCATAATGGATAAATTTTTCACCACCAGTCACAATCCGTTGCAAAAATTACTTTTTTTTGTAAGGTTCAAGCAGCACGTCTGACATGCAACATGTCTGACATCGTCTCTTAACGTCTCTTGGCTTCAATTCATATGGCACCCAATTTCCTTACTTTTGAATGTATTCGGCTGCTTTTAAACCTTTTGAAATGGCTGCTTGAGTGACTCCCAAAGATTTTGTGAGCTCTTCTTGTGTTTGTAAACAACCTTCATTTCTAGTTCTTCATCCTCAAAATTTTTTGGCTGCCCGTTCTACGTCTTCCAAGCCAAGATTACCACTTTCAAATAGTGCAAACCACTTTTGGCACGTTCTCTCAACTATAGCATGTTCACCATAAACTTCCACCAAAATACTATGACTATAGGCTAAGGCATATTAAAGTAATGAAGAAAACTGTCCTTAAAAACACTTTTTCAGGCACAAAGTTCGACATATTTGAGTGAACAAAAATTATTGTTGTTAATGGTTCAAACGAATGATAATCAAGTTACGCCATTTTTTGGCAACCCGAGGAATATAGTTATAGATCCAATATGAAAATTGATATAAGTATACATGTGTAAATACATTTATATATGTACCCGTATAAATATAATCACCTCCTTTATTTATTGTAAGTTTTTAGTTATAATAATGTCAGACAAAATCCATTGTCGAATAATGAAAAATTAACTCGTTCTATCTTAAAATATTACCGGTTACACTCACAACAATAAATTGTGTAACTTGTTCCAAAGTATTCAAAAGTTCTTCACTAAAATATATAAGTTTGAATAATGAAAAGATAATCAATAATTTTATAATATGCGTAAATGCTGCAAAAACGTACGTATGTGATCTGTGTTCAGATAAAATTTTTTGTAGTCACAAACGACAAGTTATGGGTTTGTTATAATTTATGTTAACACCGATATTGGTTTCGCATAGTCTCAGAGAAAAGCCTTTGCATATAATATACGAATCAGATATACATATGTACTTAAATTACAAATCCATATCAAAAGCAGGCATAAGTCATTTAGGCATCAACTTCAACAGCTTCAACTGTAAAGAATCAATCAATCATAAAAAACAGAATAACGTTAGTAAATTCCACTACACTATAAAATACAATAGTAGTGTATGTATGTAATTAGTTAGTCACAGATGTAGCGTAATTTAGTAAATGCAAATGCTGATATGATTTTTGAAAGATTAAGGAGTTTAAAAAATTAATAAATTTAGATACTGTACTTAAAACGATCATTGCAAGGATAAACGAAAATACTGAGCTTTCAATAAAGGGTTATAGATTTTAACCGTTGAGCGAAGACCACGGTACAGCTATAATAACCAAATTTAATCGTAAAAAAAGTAACTGATTAGCTTACTTTCTATATATTTTTTATAGTAAGAATTGGTGAATCAATTTATGCACACATAGAATTTCGTGTTCAAAATGCTTTTCTTTGTTATTGGCCATAAAATGGCCAATAAGTAATAACATTTTCTTATATTTTCATTCCATGTTTAATTGCATAGAATGCAATGAAAAATATACATACATACTTAACTATGGAAACACGATGTATTACTGATTTTTAGAACAACTATGAATGCATATCGTTATCTTCAAATTACCAAATACATAGGCTTCGATAACAGAAATTCAGTAACAGTGAAATTCGTTTTGCCTGAAGTCAGCTGGATAAGGCATCATTAATACGTGACAATTTCACCATGTTCAATGAAATTTTGGTAAGAGCATATAACTTAGCTAATAGAATCACAATTCCTGAACAATTATTTTCATATCGTGAACGAACATATTTCACGCAATATGTACCTTCGAAACCAGCTAGGTATGTTAGGAAATTTTGATGGGTTTGCGCTATTGGGTTGTATATGGGTTATTCTCATAATGCACCTACGGAACAAACCCAGAGACAAAACGTGGTTCTAAAACTAACAGTCGTTTTTTTCATCAATAGCCAAATGTAATATGCTAATTTCATCGGGACTAGGATATGTGGGTACGGTAAATAGAAAGAAAAGATTCATACCAGCGGAGTTTCTCCCGATTCCAAAAGCGATGTCATATCTGGTTTTTGTTATGTCTGGGTGTAAATATAGCCCTGGTGTCAGGGCGGCGCCGTTATGATATGATATGACGTTAGCCTATACCTATATGTTCAAGAAAAAAAGAAGAGAATAATACCTAATTTCTAGAGTTTACTAAACAATTGATATTCTGAGATCGGAAAAAAAAAATTTGGATGAAATTGATACAACACATCAAATGGTGACGAAATACACCACGAAGAGTCGTACAAAAAGATGGCGAATAGCTTTCTTTTTGAATCATACGTCATCTATAACGAACAGGATGCTTCTAAGTACAAAGTTGCTAGAACACGAATGATGTGCAATATATGCTTAGTAAAACTCTAATTCAAAACCATATGAATACAAAAATTAACTAAATCGTCCGTTTTTACTCCCTCAATTAGCCGAGGTTCAATAAAAGTAGTAGGCTCATGCAAGAGGTGCGACACTTCGAAATGTGCAGTAAGTGGCAAAAGATATTGACCGCTGATTACCCTAGATGTGAAGAGCAACTTAGCAAATTTGGCAAAACATAATCAAAGGTCTGGATAAAATACGCACGAAAAGTGAAAGAACGAATATTGCTCGCCATAGGGAAGTGTGAGATTACTTCACGCCACCGCAAAAATATCTGGGAGTAACATTGGACTCAAAACTTAATTTTAAGGTACACCTGGTGTACACGTCAGATGAAGTAAATATAATATACAACACTTTATCAAGAATGATGGAAAACTGAGGCTGCGTGCGTTCCAGCCGGAAATTTTAAATCACTTTAATTTCAATTCCTTTGAGCTCGGTGATATTGTATGCGGCCCCAATATGGATCCAGGCATTAGACTTCGAATTATATGCCAAAGCAATAAAAACAGTACATAGATTTTCAACAATACGAGTTTGAAGTGCCTTCAGTACCATATTCAGCGATGCTGCTGAAGTAACAAACAGTATGCTAGCCACTCATATACAGGATCCAAAAATTTAGGAGAGAGAAACAGGAGCATCACAATGTGATAGCCATGGCAACACAGACTAAGAACCGGACATCCATTCGTGGATAAACAGATAACATGGGGACCTGGATTTCTACTTGATCCAACTTGATCCTAAGTGGACATAGATGCTTTAGAAGTTCCCTCTGCAGATTCCATCCTGACTTTAGTCCGTACTGTCCGATGTCTACAGAGTCCATAGAAGACACTAAATACGCTTCGCTCTTTAAATACAGGTGAAAAGAAAAAAAAAAATACCTTGGCGCTGGCTATATGGTAAAAAGTTTGACAGCACGTATGTGTTTGTCTGTCCTCTGATAAATGGAAAGCTGCCAGCTATGCCATACTATAAAAAGATATATATCTATATATATATATACTCAAAATATTTTCCTTTATTTCCTTTATAAATTCACACAAACTCCCGTGTCTCTCTGTGTTTAGGTTTCTATTATATGCTGAAGTTTTTAGGTTTGCGCCACGGGGTTAAGTTATGTCGAAAGCGAGCAAAGTTTTACTTGAGCATACTTTAGATTAATGCCTAAAATAGGCGAAATATATCTTCTCAGATCTTCCCATAGGGTTATATTGGGTCATATATAATGATCATCTTACCTTCCGTTTAACTTTCTACCGTACAGATGAGAGTTATCTTATTGAATAGTATTATTTGTAATTAATAATTTGTATTAATATATTTCGGCTATAAAACAAGGTATACTTAAGAATATGGCCAAGTGAGCACTACTTTATAGGTATTCATCTAGGCACGTTTTGCTTGACTAAAGCATATAAAAAGTTCGGTTGTGCAATACTATAATCCACTATAGTCTACATCTATACCTATACATCTATACCAAGTGCCCGTTACCTTATAAATATTACACATAAATCACAGTTAAAAATGGTGAGGAGTATACATTAGAAATAATAATTTACGCAGTGATCTAAATATTCCTCAAAACAGATGGCGGTAATACCTTCAAAAACTGTGAACTCCTTCAAACACTTGTGTCAAACCCTATCGCAAAAGTTCTTGCTAACTTATAAACTATAACTACCCTTCACAGAATAGACTTTTTTGGCTTTTAGAGAGTGTATGTATCAAAAGAGTTCAACATATTATTTTCAGATATCACTTTATACTAAATTAAGAATTGTTTACATATTGTCAATTCTATGGTAATCAATGGTATGGTTCAATCGAAAGTTGGTACTGGCAATTGCTATTCATAATACAATCCATAATTACCATAATTTCATAATAGAGTACTTTAATAGATGCGTTCTGGTACATTATTATGAATAAGACTTTTTATATTTAAAAACAAATAATGAAGAGCTAAATTTGGACGCATCTGAATATTAGGGACTCTCTAAAAATTGTATACCGACTGCAATTCTTTTCGATTACGTATTAACTTAAACCATATGTCAAATTCTTGTTAAGTTTCATTAACTAATCTTGCTTAATCTCCAAATTAGTTACTTTAAAGTCAACAAGAAACACACCACTTTGGATATAGATGTTTTGGGAAGGCCGATATTGTCTATTTTTAGTATCAAACTTCAGTATATTATAAAAATATGCTCATTTAACTTCGTTAGATATCTAAACTGTTAACCGATATATATTTACCATTAATTTGTACTATATTAAGGTCCGTAAACCCAATGATGAAACAATTGACAATGAAAGTTTACACCGGTAATTTTTTTTATTATCGCATTTTTAGATCAGGTGAATGAACTCTACCTAAATTAAATGAATGTATTTAAAAATAAATTTGGTAAAGTGTTGGACTTATTTATGTCGGTAATGCATCTAAATTCATGTGTAATTATAAGCATGATGCAAATATAGGCTTCGGCTTTTAAAAAGCCAGCTTAAAAACACTTAATAAAGAATTATCTAGTTTGCCATGGCATGTTTGCAAACAGAAATTTTCAAGCAGTAGCTTCCCATTTCTGTTCTACTGTATTCGAAAAGTATGCGTCTAAATTTCCATCCTTTAACAAAGAAGCAACAAAGTTTTTATTTACTAAAGAAATAAATATTTAAAACGGAGAAAATTGTGGATTTTTAAACTTAAAAACAACAAATTAATGTACTACTACATTTACTAACTATATTTCGTGTCGTAAGTTCTTAGAATAAAATTAGACTTCGAGTTATACAAAACCTTAAATAATTTTTCAATTTCGTTAATTCAAAGCGTATTATACGAGGATTTCTATTCCCTTAATTTAATATCCGGTAACTTCATAGGTACTCCTAAAATAAATTCAAATGATGTTTTACTTTATCTTAATTTGGTAAATCACTCTTTTAAATTCGTTAGTCTTCTAACATCCTTCTTTAATTTCTCTTTCAAATAGGCCATTTTTCCTATGCTATAATTTCAACGTTCTATATACTGACTTCTCCACATATTTTGACAAAGTTTGTATTATTATTTTAGTATTATTTTAGTTATTACTCGTTCACAAATTAAATTTTTTTGGTTTTCGAACTTCCTTTGTATAGTGGATATATTTATACCTCTCCATTTCAACAGATTTAAGAATTTTAAGCTGAGATTCTCATCATAATATTCCTCATTATACTAGTCACCTAAAGCTTATTAACCTTCCTGCTATGTATGTTCAACAAGTTGCGAGAGTTTTAAAAATGTTGTATTAACAAGTAGAAGGGTGTGCTTGATATCTAAATTGTATTTCTGTCGGCGTACTTACCTGTTTTCACGGAATCATTCTCCTTACTTTTTTCGTCACTTTTTCCATGAGGATTTCTTAAATACCAGGATAGAAGATTTATATCTGATCGGACCTTATCCGAATCGTACATTGGCCTTCTAATATTATATGCTTTATCCCCACAAATCCTGACTGATGCGAGATGACTTTTGCCTTTATATTTAAATATGAATAGAGTATCTTAGTGATAATATTTGGGTCAGTAAAGAGATACATTTTGAACAATTGTGTAGTGAAATCTAAGAATATCAAATGTTCGAATGTATATTAAATAATAAAGTTAAGTAATCAATATTTTATATGCTTCTTATTTCAAGCTGGTAAATTAGAAAGTGGTAGTTCTGTACTTTTAGTTAATGTCGTAGATTACATGTAATATTATTTTCTAAATCATTACCATGAATAAATATAAATATTGCCAAACGCAATCTTTTATTCTCTTAATAATTTTATATTTACCAAAATATATATTTCCTAATGATGCTATTTTACCCTAACCTTTGTGAAAATTTATTACCGTTAGTTTAGTACATGTACGGACAAAGTTTTCATAAATTTAATGGGGGGTTTCTACACCTCTTACAAGATTGCAAGATTGCACTATTGCATAAATGTATTTATGTATATGTAATATGGCCGCTGGCATAGGGCTACAATTATTTTGCTACATTTCATTGCACGCAAATTAATTTGGGTTTTGATGTAGCAAACTTTCCAGCTATTGCGTGTTGTTTCGAGGTTGTGTCATTGCATGAATTGTAAGTTTTTCCAATTTGTGCACCATGCAAGGGTTTTACAAGACTTAGAGAACCCCTTAGAATGTTCCCTTAGATAATGTCTTAGAAATTAAATTTTTTGGTATAATTTTAAAGATAAAACTACAAAAATTTAAAATTTAAAAATTTTAAATAAAATTTAAATAAAATTTTAAAATTTAAAAATTTTAAATAAAATTTAAATAAAATTTTAAAATTAAAAAATTTGTAATTTTCGTTCATATATACAACTAATTTAAATATGTCCAATTTGTTCAAACTTCTAGAAGCGTGTCATGCACTCGTATGTGTAAATGTGGTAAATAATTAATAAAAAAAATATTTATTAAAAAAATATTTTTTGTCTTTTTCAAAATGAATTGCTTCACTCAAGATAAGTTTGATGAAAATAATTTAGTGAATCCAAAAATCTCTTAATAACGCGAAGAGGCATATATGTCAAATAGGTAGCCTTTGTTCAGTTTTCGAAAAATGATATTCTATGAATGGGATAGTCACATACGTGTATTACGCATACACGTGACATTGTGTGTAATAAAATATATTGTTAAATTCAAAACATTTGCGGCAATACAGGCGGCATAACATTTATAATTTTACGCATAAATATATAATAACAAGCTGCAAAGTTAATTCACCATGTAAAGTTTATTTATGTTTATATTGTATATATACATATACAGTATTATTAAAGAAGCCTAGTAGAAGATTAAAGAAAGCCACTGGATTTAACAGTTCCATTAAAATAAAAAAACAATACATCTTTAAAATAAAAAGAAATCACTTAATATTTTTTTATTTTCTTATCTTTGTAAGAGCACTATATTTTCAAATGAATTTTTACCCTTATGTCGTAACATATTTCTTACAATGAAAGTATAAAAGACTGGTTTTTCAAAATTGCTAACCTATATGAAAAACAAATAAAGTAAACCTATTAGAAGAAAAGTTTTTTTATTAGAAGAAAAGTTTTTTTTTATTAAAAGAAAAGAGAAATATCTGAAAACTCTTTGTATCTTGTTCGTTACTTTTCTAGAGTTGATGTACTGTGTACTGTCCACGGTTTGCGTTATATTTTCATCTTAATCCGCAGAACGAGCCCTACATTTACTGTTCTTTTTTCGAAATAATTAGAATATGCTGCCCTACTGCATAAACTTTTCATCTACTGTGATTTTCTACATATATGTGATATTCTATGTGGGATATCTCCCACACCCCTTTTTTGATTTTTCATTTCTTTTATTAAGCAGAACATTAAGGACTTTGTTTTTTGATATCATATTAACTTAAAAATAGCACGATAATTTCAACGAAAGGATATATTGAAATTTGTGTTTCAAAAGCTTCACCGAAAATGCTGGTCTCGCGATTAAACACATGAAAATATTAAATTTAAAGTAATATGTACAAATAAGTTATTTATACCTTTTAAGCTCTCTATATGTGAGAATATCGAGCATATGTCATACCTACCAACATATTTTCTAGCTGGTTCAGGATAATGAGATATTCTATGAACTTCCTTGGCTACGTGACGTACAGGATTAGTTATTCTTTCAACATAAGCATCAAGAGCAAGCTTAGATGTTGGCTCGTAAGTATATCTGGGATAATGAACAAGTGTTGTAAAAAATCAGCGATAAATAAACGTTTTTGCACTTTACTGCACTTACCCCGTTACAGGAAATGGTGTGCAACTACGAGCTCTGCGAATTACCGGAGAGTGGATATCACGAATTAACGACTGGGCTCTTTGGCGAATACGGTTCGTTTCAGCTTGAAAAGTCTGCAGATCAATTTGTTAGTACATTGTAATGCAAATTGTACATAATTGAAGCTCATAAACCGTTTTTACTTGAATTTTACTAAACAAATTTCTTAGTCTACCAACAGATTAATCATTCAAGAGCGGTTATTTCTAGTTAAACAACCGATAACTGCTTCGTAAATGTATTCTATATTCACTTTTTATACGCAATAATATTATTAAAATAGGCAATATTTTAAAAATGGAACACTCACGGCAAAGGGTTCAGTGCTGAGGTAATTGGTTAGAGCACGGGCGCCATGTCCTGGTAATGTTCTCTTCAGATAGGATGTTGTAGAATACACAGGAGACGTTGTTATCCTGATTGGAGAGCTCAGGGAGCGTGTGAACACACGAGATATGGGCGAGTAGTAATAGGATGGAGTGGAGTACACATAAGTGGAGGGTGAATACGAGCTATAAGTGGTTGCTGGTAGATATGATGAATTATATATATTCGGTGTTTTGTAGGTGTATAAGATTGTACGTTCCGGTGAAGAAATAACCCGTGTGGTTGTGCGGACTACACGAATTGGCGATGGAGAGTGTATAACGCGTGTAACTACGCGGGCTGGGGAAGTTACAACTCGAACAGGTGAAGTAAAAATACGTGATCCAGTGTATACCCGTTTTGGAATTGTGTACGTCGAGTATATTGGATAGGTTGTTTTATACAGCTATACAATATTAAAAGGTTTTGGTTAATGTGTATAACTTAAAATTAATCACTTGGATGAGTTACTTTTACATAAGTATACAGTTTTTTAATAATTATGCATAACAAATGAAATGCGGCTGTATTAATTTTATAAGCAGTTGATAAACACAGCAATTACAATAAGCCCTTACTCTGAAGAATTAATTGGAATTTGTAAGATAACTTTTATGGTTTGGTATCCATCTGTAGTTTTTTTTATAATATTCACAAAACATTTATTAAAAGTAATTGTCTCTGAAAGTATATAACAAGCCACAAGTACTCTTGATTCTCTGGTTACTTCACCAAGAAATTTTTGTAATGGAAGTGAGTGGAATTGCATCAAAACTAAGTTTTTTAAATACAAATTTACTCTACTTATTTAATCGCTTGGTTTTACCAAATTTCTATTTTAAAGATAGCTGACTCACTTAATTCATAAATTTGCATGCATGCCGCATGTCGGGCTAATACGTACGCTTTACTAAGTTTGAAGTTTTTGGGAATATCCGGTATAGATTTATTAAACTTTTAGTAGTTTTATATAATACCATCACCTGTGAATAATCTTTACAGGATTTTATAAACTTTCTTATCGAAGGTTATGAAATTGACTGTTGTTACAGGCAGCTCAATTAGATTATATTAGAATTTTTTACAATTTATTACAATTAGAAATATATATATTTAATAAACCAACTACTCTAAAACTAAATAAATATATTAAATTTCACAGATGGGTTTACATTAAGTGAATTTATATTTCGTAAAGATATCAATGTAATTAAATTCTGACATTAATTTTCCCTTCTGATATCAGTCATTTTTAACTTTATATCATTGTACTAATGGCAAGTAAACATTTTTACCAAAACGAAAGGGATCCCGATAATTTCGTAAACAATTAACTAAAGAAAGGCTAAGTTTTTGCCGAGCCGAACAATATGGTAATTACTCTCGGAAAATGTCAGAATTAATAACGTGTGAAATATTTCACTTTGTGATAAAAAAAACGATTGTGTTCGTTATAGGTACTAAATTAACTTATTCTTTCATTATAGGTCACCTACTAATTTAGTTTAGTGAGATATCTAGGAACATAAAAAAGCTCAAACATTTGTTTTTATTATATTTTTTAAAACTATTTAACATTACATTTCTGGTATCGCTGTTCCAAGAATTATTGTACTTTCTTTAGTTTCTAATTTATTATTACCTATATGACGGTATTAACTGATTATCACCCGATTTCCATTTTCTTACGACCTGGCGCAAGGTGGTGACAATTTAGATGATGTAAAATTTATATTCATACATATTTAAATTTTATACAGGGCCTAGTTTTCCCAAAATTTAAAAGTCATACCTGACCATGACCTGTCCGTCACCTTTATGATAACGTATTCAAAAATTGGCCCTTTTCCACAAAGAGTTATCATTTATGAGTCTCGAAAGTTGAATTTAAATCTATCTTTCTATCCCTCTATCCCATTATACTTATAAGTTGCCAGATCTGGAAATAACTCAATTTGTTCAACCAATTTAATACATTTAGTATAATTCTGCTAAAATGTTGATTTCATATACAAATTTGTAAATAATTTTTTCATCTAGATCTTTCGTAGGTAACTAACAATTTTTAACGCATTTTGTTTAACAATATAAGTATTTAAAAGTTTTCTCATAACCCTTTTGTAATTGGATAAGAGTACTTACACGGGAGACCTTATATTCAACAGGATACTGAAATATAAAATAAATATAATAAAAAGAATTATTATTAAATATTTTATGTCCATTTTAATTATATTTAGCTTATAATTATATAATACCATAGACGAAGGCTTTGGGGTTAGGTCATGTCAGAAGGCAATGTCGAACCTACGATGCCTACGTGTATATATGTTCTTTTAAACAAATTTAAATATTTAATCAAATAAAAAACTAAGTAGGGGCTAAGATCTCGGGAAATACTTTCAGGCGAAACTTTATATTTTAATTAAAAATCTTCAGAAATATTTGTATTAAAATCAATCTAACTACCACAAATCACTCATTTATTCATCATATTAGTGCTTTGGGAAGGTACACGTTCATATCCATAATTTTTACTACCGAACGGCATAATGCTTATCGAAATAGCCTCATTTAATTTCATTGACATATCGTACGCTAATACCGATATATGCGATATTTACTCAACCAAGGAATGTATTGGGTATATGAGGGAAAAGTCATCCAGAGGGACGGAAATCATTATATTTCGCTCATATTCAGCGTTAAATGAAATTGCGATTAGGAACGCATGAGTAATTAATTTCTTTAAATATCGAACATATTGACTAATGGAAACGGGGTAAAGACAAAAGGAAGTTTGAACATCTTTATATTCGGTATCTGGGAGCTTGAAAACTTACGTCCCGATTTTCACAATTTTTAGACGTGACGTGCCATACCTTAAATACATTATTATTCCAAATTTTCATTTCGATTTATTCATTATTGCTTGATTTATATATTCTAAAGGAAAAGAATCAGATGGAATTTACAATTTTGTTAATGGGGCGTTTTTGTAATCCGGTTTTGACCATTTTCAAAAGATCTGAAGATATTGTTAAGATATTGATATTGATATTGATATTGATATTAAGATATTTAGTTGAAATTGTGTAGTTGCTGAGATACGGGATTTCACCTAACAATATACCATGCAAATTGTCAATTTTTATATCGGTTCACATGAATTCCTTCCGTATCATCTTTACTGTAAAATAAATGCTTCCATCATGTTTATTTAGTGAGTTAACGAATTTTTGGTAGTGTTCAACCGAATTTTTAGTAGTGACCTTTGTATTCACATTTTCATACTGTATTTTGGAGGGATAGAGAGAAATGTGTTCAACAAGTTTGGTTGATATAGTTTCTATACTTTTGGAGATATGTACCATAAAATTATTAAAGGGCGAGACCAATTTAAAATATTTTTTCAACTAGATGTCCATCTGTAGTGTAATCATATGTACCAATGTGTGTATTTTAATTTTTGGTTTAGTTATAGCACTTTTAAGTTTTACTTTTGCCTTTAGCTTTTATTTTTACCAACCGCCTTAGGCTGCCAAGTGTATCTAAAATTTTACTCAAGTTATCGCTTGCATGGACGGACGGCCAGACAGACATACAGAATTCAATTCTTCTCGCCATCCTAATAATTTCAACATATATAACTCTATATCTACCTCGATTAGTTTTAGGTGTTACAATCAACAAAGAGTTGTATCAGAGTATAAAAGGAATTCTATTACACATAAGTAATCTGTTCAAAATAAAATAGGATTACTTAAATTTGAAAAGAATATATATTCGGTATGTTATAATATTCGGTATATTTAAATATATTCCATAATTTTCACTTGTAAGTAAAGGATAAAAATATAATTTTAACGATTTGATCAGCCTCTATGGTCCTCATATTCGGCACATGGTATGCCGGATGTCAGAGATACTATTTGGGATAAGCTATATTCCGTTATATTAACTAAAGCTTAAGTTATTCATTGTAAAGTAAAATAATAAATTTAAAACGACCTATGCGTGGTTATAGTCCAAATTCCTCCATTTTAGTATCACAAAGGTGTAATAAAAATGGTACGAACGAAGTGTTGTTCAAATTCATCAAGTAGTTTATGAGAGAGGAAAATTTATAAAAAAGTTGGCGGTGGCACGCCCATTGTCCAGTTTTTGAACTACTTTATATTAACGCTTACGGAATCATCGTTATCATTGAACTTAATATTTCCGAACTTATTCGGTCACCACACTTTTGATATTATATTTTTGAATATAACTATCCTAATGGGGGCAAGCGTGGTCATTACCCGATTTCTTCGTTGCATTAAATTTTAAAATCAGAAATGCCTCTCTGCACTGTGGTTGCTTTGTAGTTAAATTATAGCATTTTGTATAATCTCGATTTATCCAATTCTGTGAGGGTGACAATGGTCCGATACCTCCTAATAAGTTAACGTCTGCGTGAATAGACAGACGAACGGATACTTAGACAGGCTTCCGGAAGTCAATTCAGCTGGTCATCCTAATTATTTTGGTACATTTAATCATTTTCATCGTTACATGTTAAAAGCAATCACTTTGTTAAAGTTACAGTTCGTTATTCTTTACAGTTAAAAACAATTACTATGTGCAACATATTGCGAGAATATATGTAATTTTACATACATTCAGAGTTTTATTTTCCTAAACTGCCAATTTGTCAAATGGGAAGTAGGAAGGTGATTGATTAATTATAGAATCTTTGATAATGTAACATAGACATATGTATATGATTGTCTTGCTATGATAATATATTTGCAAAAAGTTTAGACACGGTCATTTCAAGGAAAACTTCTGGCAGAATCCTCTGTTAAAAATGCAATGTAACATTGTGTTTATTTTTAGGTAACTTGAGAAGCTGAAAGGTATTTTTAAATAACAGTGGAATTATTAATTAAAAATATTATATTTGATAACATTGTACAATGCAAGTACAAAAAATTGCAACACCGACAAGCGCAAACACTGTTACAAAATAGGGCAAGCCAATAAACTACAAAGCTCAGCTGCTCCACGGAACACTAAAATATCAAAAAGCTTGCTTTTTTTTATTAAAAAAATTTTGTTTTTTCGATTCGTAAGTTAAACGTTAAATAAAAAGTTGAAGTTATTTTTTTGAAGTTTCGGAAGACTTTCTTATTTTCAATAAAGGTACTAAATACGGGCACTTTTATGTGTAGTTGTTCACGAAATTCACACACTTATTTTCTCGGAATAAAAACGTTTTGTGAGCATGCGCTTTGCCAATAGTATACATATGTACAAGACTTATAATGATAAGAAATAGCGAAACAAAAAAGCGCATCAAGGCTTCAGATTTTGGGCAAGTGATCTCGAACTCTTTTTGTGACCACCCAACTGTGCTTCAGTGGTGTCCGCTTGCGGTACTTCTATTCTATAAGCAACGCAATATTTTTGGTTTCCTTAGCCTTCTTTCTGGAAATGTGTTTATTTTGACCATTGAAACTTTTGAAACATTGACATAACGAGGTCTGCTCCTTAGTTTTATTGTTCGTGACAACTTTTTGTGAATTGTGGGTTTTGCACTTTTTTTGCAGAAAACACTTTCAATACATTACCCAACTTAATGATTCTGGGTTGTCAAATACGTTTAATCTATATCATTACTGTATATTGATACATGGAGTATAAATGTTATTTAAGTTTAGTTGTCTGCCAATATTTTGAATAAAATATTTATCCCCTTTATCAAAGCGACTGAAAACCATACATTTTTAAATATTGTAATGGAAGAAAAACAGTTGCTTTAGATATTATGTACATTATGTACCTGATATTCGCGAGAATTTATACCCGTTAACCCATAGATTCATGAATATCGCATTATTGTCCTAATAACTTTTATGATGTTATGATTTTAATATCCAACTTAAAATTAAAGAAAATGAACTTTTTTAGTTAATATAAATTGTCTGATTTTATTTTTGTTTGGAAGATATCACAAGTACATATGTATACGATATTTTAAATAAAGACTTTTTATAGTATGGGTTATGTATACGTTAAAAAATATTTTTTCTGAGTTTATTTTTTCGATGCTGTTAATAAATAAATAATTATTTGTAAAAGATAACTGGAGTTTTGAGATTTGATAAGTAATTTACACATGTAGGTAAGTAAATATGTACCTATGTATATATATTAATAGTGTATAAATTAGACACACTCAAGAATATTTTTTATTGAATTTTGTCATATTCGATTTCGGTGAGTGTGTTTTAAATAATTTTATTACTGAGTTACTGTTGTAAATATATTATATTAGTCAGAAATTACAGTGCAGGGGTAAATTTAATATTTATCAATACTTAATATTTCAAAATCGAATTCCATTTATACATGATATGAGAAATGACGATATCTGGTGCCACCGGGAAGATTGCCAGAAGTTGTTGATGAATAGCTATAGCCGCCTGGTCCACCTCCTGTGGTGCTAGTTCTTTCAGTGTTGTAATTGTAGGATCCTCCTGGACCAGAACGAGATGATGACTCAACAGTCGATAAATACGTAGAGCGTTCAGGTCTTGCATACGGATTGCTAGAATCGTATGAGCTCTTTTCGACATTTGACTTGTAAGAGTATGAATAGTCACTAGAACCTCTCTGACGGTGGGTACCTGGTCTTTCAGTACACAAGTCCAAACGTGGAGTCTGCGAATGTGGGTGGCAGAATTCAAACATATTAAATGTGCTGTTCCTTTTTTAAACTATTTTCACTTACTTACAAATGAGTTAAATACGAATACAAATATATGTATGTATATGGTAATTATTATTAAAACATACTCATTATTTTGTTGAAATAAAGTTCAATTAAATATTTAATAGACGCTTGCTGTAATGACTAAGCACATAGCTAAGATTTTATAAATGTATTGTACTAAATTAAAAGAGAAAATTGAAACATGTTTGATTTTCTAAATAAGCAAAATTTTGTGTCCTTTTAGTTAAAGAATTTAGTCTGTAAAACGAAATATTTCATATTTTTAATACCCTGTATTTAAAATTAAAAGCCTTTCCCCTTAGCTTGTTTATTAAATTTTTTAATGAATTTAGAACTATAGATATTTAATTGAAAAGAACCGCATATTTCTGTAACCCTTGAGGACTTATATATTTGTACATATTCTTTGATCGTCGCTTTAAAGTGTCAAAAAGTGAATGAATTATATATATACCTATTCTTTACTTAGTAACATTTGATATATTTATTCGTAAACTAATATAACATATTTCCTTTATTTTAGTAGAAATATTTCGTTACTGTAGCACCAGAACGCTCATTTCGGTAAGTTTCTCGCCTTATAGGCAAGCTTTCCGATGCGGCACGGTGTAAACGTGGCAGCACTGTGTCAAGACTGTCACGGGATGTCCGAGCTGCTGTATTTCCTCCAGCTTCGACGGTGTCAATATGTTGGCGGACCATATTTAAAATACGCTCTCTATTTTGATCTCTGGCCGGCACGTAAGGCTTAATAGGTTCATGTATTATACGATAATTTGGCTTAATGGCGGCACGATTAATCGGGTCAAGTATGGAGCTTTTTCTTAGTTCGCGTTCTGGGCGATAAGTCCCAAAAGCCGTAACGGGGTCCGCAACGAGTGAGGGTCGTGGAACATATGGGCATTTCTCCCAGTCAATTGGCGTTTTGCTCTGCAATGCCCACATAATGAATTTCATAGTCAAAATAAATGTTTTGATTTGAATGTAGTATATAAACGTAATAAGACTAATGGGCGGGTTGGAAAAACTTCATGTAGATAGCTGTTAAATGTACTATATACAATGAACACTTATTTATTTATCCATTTTTTTAAAACCTGAACGTAATATAAAATGAGGACAGGTAATTATGTTATTTTTATCTTACTTCCTATAGGCTTCTACAAAATATAAAGATAAGAAATCGGACGAATCTTGACAAATTATGAGATGTTAATAAAATTGGCGTTAAAAACAAAAAACGTACAAAAATTTTGACGATTGTTTACGCCTATGCAAAGCCTTAGAAATGTGTATGTATTAATGCATAAATAAACAAAATTTTTTCTGCAATACACTTACTATATATACATACGAGTATATATATATAGAAAGTTGTAATAATTATAATAAATTCAAATTAAAATACCTAAATGTCAAAAAGAGCTAGAATTAGACATTCGCTATTTAGCAAAATTATCGACCAAACTCAATCACTTTCGATTTCGTATTACGTTGTACCATTGGTCACAACTCACATATATTCTTCTTTTTATATCTTTCTTTATATCCGAAAAGACCTAAAAATATATTTGAAGTAAACCTGATTAACAATAAGTAAGGAAGGGTTAAATTCGGGTGTAAGCAAACATTTTGCACACTAGAAAATTGCGAGGCTCATTATATTTAGGTATGGATTTGACATAAAGGCTACTAGAATAACAAAATCATTACATGTAGTATATGCGAGCTGGGATAATTCATGAATCCGAATTCACCCCTAACTACTTCAAGATAATACGTTCACTTCATTTTGTAAAGACATCTCACGTATTGACCAAAATATGCCATATAAAGCCAACCAGAAGTATGATAAATCTTGCGTTAGGAGTATTGTTCTAGAGGCATTTCATTTAGATTTCCCATAGATTGACCGATATTTTCGGTATACTGTTAGCCATAGGTGCTGAGGTCAGGGGTATATTATCGGTATATTTGGTACCGGGGCCCGCGAAGAGTTATTGTTCGATTTTTCCTTAAAGATACCATTTGTGTAAAGTTCAATTCCGACATTTTTCTAGCTGCTAAATTTATATATTGCAAGTAAGTAAAAAGTAAGTAACATATTTCACAGATTGACCGATATTTTCGGTAAAAAGTCTGTCATAGGCATCAGGGCAAGGGTGTCGCACCGCCCACTTTTCGGGGAAATCTCATATCTGAAGAATCACTTAATCTATTTCCACCTAATTTAGTGCATAGCAGTATTTTGATAATTTTATGTTATAGTGTGATGATGATGAGAAATTTGATCATAACTACACTTACTTCCCACATTCATCTGACGAGAAATTCAATCTGATGCTTTCACTTTAAATTATATTAATCAAGCACCAATTAAGATATGGGAATAAAAATTTGCACAAATAGAGTTCTCAAGGTGTGCCATTTCCTGCCCAAGAATCGGAATATACATTTCCAAGCCAACAGATAACGATTATGTTGAGCTCAGTGCCTATATTTAACTTTCTACCAAAAATATCGGTGAATATGTGAGATATAATAATGATAATAATAAATGGTAGTAATAATGATATTGATTTCTCTGATAATAATCTGCCCTTGTGGCAAAAGGGTTAAAATCGGGTCAAATGCTTCCCTTACATTCCATACGCTTAATATAACCATTTTTTAACCTCCAGCACTGTTTAATCGGTATGTGTGAGATATTTTTATTAAATGAACGTATATTCTTGAATATGCTATGGTTTGATGACAAAAAAGGGTTCAGCCCCTATATACTGCATGTATTGATTATCGGTATTCTAGCGGGCTCTATGTTGAATCTGTCGGTAAAATTTTGAGTTATCTTAATAAAATTGAGTGAAAATATGTTCTTGAGCACAGTTTAATTTCTCACTTCAATTTTTAATTTTCTCTCCTACCCTCAATACCGCGATTTTCGACTTTCTACTATAACGATTTATATTCCTCTGGTTGACTTTTTCTTAATATACAATATATATTAAATTTTGTCCATTTGGTTGAGTTAAAATTGCACATACCTCCATAGAAGATGTCTCAACAAAATTAAATGAGAATATTTCGATTAGCATAATGCCATTCTGAAGAGGTTGGTATTGCAGATAAGTAATTCGCATCATTACCACGTCCACCAAATGCCGTTAATTGAGAAACTTTTATACATTCCCACAGCTCTAATATCATGCATATAGATGATTTGTCTTAGTTAGGCTGACTTTATGAGTATATGTGTGTTCAAAAGATAACTGGAATTATGGTTTTATGAAAAAAACATTTATTTATTCGTCTACATTAATGTTGTCGCCTTCAAAATAGTCTCCATTCGATATTAAGCGCTTACTCCAGCGCTTCTTCCAATCGTCGAAATATTTTTCAAACTCGATTTTTGGGATAGCCTTTAGCATTTTCAGCGATGCGCTTTTAATGTCATCTATACTTGTAAAACGACGACCCTTTAAGGATCTCTTTATTTTTGGAAATAGGAAAAACTCGCACGGAGCCATGGCTGAGGAATATGGAGGCTGGGGCATCATTACAGTATTGTTTCACGAACGAGTTCACGAACGAGCAACGAAGTGCGAACGTTTTTTTCGGATTGCTTCACGTCAACGGCGTTGAACTTGTAGGTAGTACTTTGTAAGTCCTCTTTTGATCATTGCAAATTACGAAAGTATAAAATGTTCGGCAATATCCGAACTTGGCCCTAGTGTACGTATTAGTATTAAGTTTCAGTATGTCAAAAAAATAATAACACTTAAAATCGCTAAGGCAGTTAACATACTGAACATATATAACATCGAGTAGTGTTAACCAAAAGAAAGAAAGTAATTATATTGGAAACATAAGGGCTAAGAGAAAATCTGGACTATTTACTATCAATTTTGTTAGCAGTAAACCACACTCTTGTCAGTAAATATTACGCGTTCATTTTCATTAAGATCTGATTGTTTTCAAAGCGGCGTTTATTGAATGTAGGTGTGATTGAAAATCCAAAACTTACGAATAAAATTTTGTTGAAATCAAACTAATAGTTTATGAGATATAACATTTTTTCTAAATGTGGATAGAGGTACTTCAACTGTCCAACTTTTACACTGATTCAATTATAATACTGTTGTATCCATGTTGTTAAATATAACGTTCCGTGGCCAAGTTATTACACGACTTTATCCATTTTCACACTGTAGCATTAAATGATGAAATGTGATATTTCCATCGCAATTGATTGCCTCCTTACTGTGAAATCCTATACTAAGTTGAATGTTTGAAATTTCGCGTTACCGCTCCTTTAGGCCTTCTTGAGCAGAATGAATCATTTGTGCGGGTACGGTTACGAACCACGATTTTCGGTTACGAAACCAGTATTTGACCATTTAAAATGCTGGGACAGATTTTCCACTTAAACACTTACCAAGCCATTGCTTATGTGTGTCACTGGTGATTTTTCCATTAGAAAGCAAAGTTTAGTCAAAGGGGGAAATTCACTTTTATCTAATGTAAACATGATACTTTGACAGTCTTCTAGTTGAACTTAGTACCTTAAATTTTTGTTTCATTAAGATTAGAGTATAAAACGAGGATAGAGTTTTTTGCTTGTGATAAACTCTTGGTCAGCCAAAAGATTTTTAACTCATGTAGCAGAGCTAGATATCATATATCAGAGTGTTGACTTCCGGTTCATCCCTGCAAACGCTAACTTGGGTAAAAAGTACACCTGTTTTTTCCACGATCTGAGATGGTCGGTATTGCAAATGGGCTAATTCGCATTATTACCACGTCAACCAAATGTCATTAATTGAAAAACTAAAAGGTGCTTCAACTAGGTCACAGTCTTTAATAGTAAAAGATAACTTAATCGCTAGTCTCAGCGAAAACATTTGGTTTTAGTATTTCATTATTGAAAATGGTTGAATTGAATTGAAATCGAATATTAATCATGCCGCCCCCCTTACACGGATTTTGTTGAAATCTGCAAAAACTGATATAACACCATAAAGAAAAAAGTAAGAAGCATTTATTTTAACCATAAAGAGTGTACAGCAGGGTGGCAAGTGGATCGGTATACAAAATTAAAAATGGGCGTGGAACCACCCACTTTTAAGTTAAATCATAAACATCAGCTATTATTTGACCATTTCGCACCAATCTTAGTAGTTAATAAATTTAAAATTTCGTTGACATTTGAACTGAATTACAACTACACCTACCTCCCAAATGACATGCTTCTAAATTCCATCAGATTCCTTTATTTTATACTACATCAAACATCAGTGAAGTTATCGAAATATAATTTAGGACAAATAGTGCTTTTTGAGCGAGTCAAATCCGGTTTAAAAATGATCGAAATCAGACTAGAACCTTCCAAGCCAAATGAATATTTTCCTAATAATAATGTTGCTTGATGCTTGAAATGGATAAATTTGGTTCAGTACTTCCCCTAGCCTCCACATACACATTATAATAATTTTCGGTATTCTAGTTGACTTTATACATTATGTATCAGTAAACAAACTGCACTTTTGTGCCAAAAGTGGGTAAAATAGGTCTATGAATTCTCCAGCCCCAACATACTAAATGATTTTCTATTTGACTTTTTATCGAATAAATCGGTTAATGTGCAAATATCTTCAGAGCATTCTTTCCATCCAAACTTATTTGTTTGCGTACAAAATCGCGTTGTTAATTTAAATAAAACAAGTAAGAAAGGCCAAATTTCTGATGTAACCGATCATTTTATAATCTTACAAATTGCACGGCTCAAAGGCGGGGAAGTATTTTCAGATTTTTATAAAATTTTATATTAACAAGAATAAAAGGCTAAGTTCGGATGTAACCCAACATTTTATACTCTAGTAATTTGCAAGCATGAAGCAAGGGACTTTCTGAAGGGGGGAACTTTCAGGTGTTGGCAAAACTTTCTTTTAAAACGCTGGACAAGAATTCAACATTCATTATTCAACGAAATCGTGAATGGATTAAAATTATACTTGGTATTTTAGTAACTTATATTATAAGTGTATATTTTGTTCCATGTCCGAGATATTTGTATTAAAAATCTACCAAAATAACTCAAATAAGATGTATGATATAAACTCAACCAAGTGGCTAAATGAGACTGGCTGGTGGTTCTGGTTACCACTGGCTAATGTGGTTCCAATCCAATTCCACCCATTTTTACACTATATAAGGAGGTGCTTGAACGACTTATTCCAGCAAACCATGTACCAAATTATATTTTTGTGCCTTCATTTTTGGCTTAGTTTAGCCCTTTATAATACTGAGAAAACTACATTATGTGTGCAACTTTGTGTGCATGTTCATCTGTAATACCAACAGTATAGAATACTCATGGTGCCAGGGAACACCGGCACCACGCTTAATAAAGATATTTTAATGTTTACTCAATTTCTCGTTTGCACGGACAGATATACGGACGTATTGAAGGACGGACGGACAGACACCCGGAATTAAACTCATTTCCTCATCCTGAAATTTTTAATATACATCGCTTAAAATCTGAATTTTCATACCAAAATAAAGCTAAATAACACGAATCACTATATTCATTATATTATTGCTGTGAGAAGGTACAGACGACATCTAAAATCCGTTTGCAGATAGACAAAATGCTAATCTAAATATCCTCGCTTAATTTTATTGAGAACAACGAGGAAAAGGCAACGATAGGGGGTAAAGTATTATATTAGGGTTTTGGGGCTAAAGCAAGGTCGAGACCGATATTATTCATATTCAGCGCTAAACCACATTGTTGTTAAAAAATCATGTCCACTTAATTTCATTAAAATAACACACATATTGACCGATATGTACGGTATTTAATTAACCAAAAAGTTGAAAATCAATTTTATTGAAATAACTCACATATCAACCGATATATTCGCCACAAAGCCCACTGGAATTATGAAAATCATTATATGTAGGAAAGTGGGCTGGAGTAATTCATAAACTGATTACACTAATTTTCGCCGCTAAATTGCACTATTTCTAAGATTATATGTTCGATTAATTTTGCTAAGATATCTTACATATTGCCCGATATTATGCTTTTGATAAATCAGTAATAGCCACTGAGGTTGTCTTACCTCACTTTCCGAAATCTTTTTAACCACAAATGTCCCATCCCCATCCCCATCCCCATCCCACTTTGTTTCCCTGTTTCAAATATTATGTTAATGTTAATGTATGTTAATTTATGTAGCTTATTAATTAACGGCATTTTGTGAGTACGGCAATGTGTTGATTTTGCCCATCTCCTCCTCAAAATGCCAAAGAACACGTGTACCAACTTTCATCTATACATCTAAATTTTTATTTAAGTTTTACGCTTGCACGTGCAGACAGACGGACAGATAGGCATCCGGATGTCAAGTCGTCTCGCCATCATGGTCATGATTTGTTCTACATCTATTAGTTTTTGGTGTTACAAGCAGCCGTTAGGTGAATAAAATTATTATACGCTGTGCAGCTTGTTGTGAGAGTATAAAAATTAATATGTGCCCCAGATAGTATTTAGCCGTTTAATTATATTTTAAATTCGTTATATTTTCAAGAAGTATGTAATAAATGTTAATAAATGTTAATAAAGCTAAATCCTATTGATTAATTGAAATGTCTATTAATCAAATTATTGTTATATTCTTAAGTGCCATTCTAATTGTCTTTTAAAGTGAGCGAAGTCTCTTTCTTATACTAGTTACCATATAAATGTGGGTATTATTACAAAGTACAAAATTTGATTTCCGTTGTCTCTCTTATTTACACTGAAGGTGTTCCATTAAAATTTTCTTTAAATTATTTAAAATCTCAAGACACAGAGAGCCTCAATTATAAAATAATTAGACATTTGTTTTGAAATCATGTCTTTTCTGCATCTGTATCTACGCAATCTACAATATGTCACTACTCAATATTACTATTGGTCGGTTTCACGATCAATGAACGTACAGTTATAGTAGTTCATAGTAATCAATGAAAGTATAGTTATATAAAAGTAGAACAACTGTGATGAAAAAGGTTACATCTAAGAAGGATCACACTGTCAAGGGTATTCTGAATTTGAGTTTCTAATGGGGATGTGTTTTGCATGGCCTTGTTTTTTAATTTCATCAGAAAATCTGCTAAAACATTATGAAATGGAAAATGCAAACTTAATATTTTTTAATATATGGATAAACTTTTAATATATGGATAAATAGAAGTAGTAACGGAGCAGAAATGATACTTTTTTATTAAAAAATAAGAAGATGGAACCTTGTTTTCTTCATTTCATTTCTTTTCGCTTCAACGAAACTTTTATTCAATTATTTATTGATTACACTGTTGTATTTACTTTGTTGTTGATTTAATATTTACTGGAGCAATTTCCACGTAAATTTCGCATCCAAATGAAAATCTGCAACACATATGAAAGCCAATTATAAATTTTTTGGAGAGTAAATGTAATTTTACATGTTGTTATTGTAAAACATAAATATCGCTATAATTTGTGAAAAATAAACACGGCTTTCACTAGGCATGAATAAATCGCTTTATAACTATAATTTGGTAGTTCATAAAGTGCAAGAAGAGGCAATATGCTGCTGAAGAGTAAAATAGTTCTTAGCCTTAACCTGAATAAAATTATCTTAAACTTTATGAAATATGAAGTTTTTCGTCTGAGATATCTTTACACTCTCGCCCCATTTCGCTAACGGTTGTTTGTAACACCTAGAACTATTCTAGTCAGATATAAACATGTATATAAATGATCAGGATGGAAACACGAGTTGAAATCCGAGTGGCTGTTTGTCCGTCCCTGTAAGCGATAACTTGAGTAAAAATTAAGATATTTCGATCAAACTTTTGATCAAAAACACGTGTTCTTTGTCACCGTAAGACGGTTGGTATTGCAGATGAGCGTAATTGGACATATGCCACGCCCACAAAACGCCATTAATCGAAAAAAGATAAATTGTTATAACTAAGCAGAAAATGAAGATATAAACGGGTTATTTGATACAGAGGATCATAGTAGATCGGGGCATCTGTGGGAAAAAATTCTTGTAAAAGTGGGTATGGCCCCGCCCCCAATAGGTTTAATATATATATGTCGGAAACCGTTAAAGCTATATCAATAAAACTTGCTCCGCCTAAGTTTTTCTAGCATGTCGTCATATACTTAGAAAATGAGTGAAATCGGATAATAACCACGCCCACCCCATAAAAATTTTATGTTGAAAACTACTGAAAGTCCGTTAACTCGCTGAACGAATACTTCAAAAGCATTAATCCTTACAGAAACTATGATACGGAAAAGTTACACGGGAATCCGTGTAAAGTTATGGTGATGGGTGTGGCATCGTCCACTTTTAGGTGAAATCCCATATCTGAAGTTCGCCTTATCCGATTTCAACAAAATTTGGTATGTACCATAATATATGCATTCTTATGTCACATTGTGAAATTGTGAATCAAACTACGCCCACTTCTCACATAACACATTTTAAATTTCATCTGATCCTTTAACTTTAAAGTACATAAATTAAGCATATATTAAAATATTTTAATAAAGCCTTTCACAAACAGTTCGTTCGAGATATGCGATATCATTCGTAAAAATGATCGGAATCGGCAAATAACTTTTCAAGCCACCAGATACCTAATAAATGGACCGGAGTGCTAATATCTGACTTTGTACCGAAAATATCTGGAACTCTGTAAGATATCGTAATGAAATTGGAGGATTATCTCTCCATGATAATAATGTGCTCCGGTGTCAAAAATGGGAACATCGGGTAAATACTTCCCCTAGCCCCATATACCTAATATACGGATTTTCAACCTTCCGGTTGACTTTATACCATATATAACGGTAAATCTGTAAGATATTTTAATGGAATTGGAGATTATCTTTCCATGATTATATTGTGATCTGTTGTTAAAAATGGGATAAATCGAGTAAATACTTCCCCTAGCTCAAATAAACCTATTAAAAGGATTTTCAAAAACTTTATGAGATATATAGCGGTCAATATATTAGTTATCTCTTTGTAATTCAGAGAGTGTTTCTTTCTGATAACAGTGTGTCCATGTGCCTAACATGGATAAAATCGGGTAAGCACTTCCCCTAGCCCCGATATACCTAATATAAGGATTTTCGACCTCCGGGTAAACTTTATACCATATTTTTCGGTCAAAATGTAAGATATAGCAAAATTAAGTGAGCGTGTAATATTGGATATAGTTTAATGCCAGAAGTGTGTGATCAGTCACTATATTATCTCAGCTCCCATATACTACATATAACTATTTTCGTTATGCTAGCAGCCATTATGCCGAATATGTCGGTCAGTGTGTAAGTTACCTTCACAAAATTGGGTAAAAACATTTTCCCTAATATATTTGAGTAATGAAGAGAGTTAATGTGATCGGTGTAGACCTTCCTCTATCCCATAAATGCCTGATATAAGAATTCCCGACTTTCCATCTCACATGCAAATGCATGAGATATCGGAATGAAAGATTATCTTGGCACGATAATAATGTGCTTTCGTGTCAGGAATGTATAAAATCGGGTAAATACTTCCCCTAGCCCCTATAAGCCTAATATAAAGATTTTTAACCTCCCGGTAGACTTTATAGCATATATATACCATATATATTATAAGAAGTTAATGTGGTTGAGTTTAATATAAATATCTTAGACACGAAGCAAAATATAGCAACGAAAGCAACTGAGTCTATGATCTGTAATATAAGATATTAAGATACTAAATATGATTGCAATCTGTTGACAATTTGGTCTAATAATGAATGTTGAATTCTTCCGCAACATTTGATAATATAAAGTTATGCCAGCACCTGAAAGAATTTCTCAGCCTCTGATCCTTGCACATTGCGAGAGTATAAAATGTTCAGTTACAGCCGAACTTAGCCCTTCCTCACTTGTTCTATTATTATTTGAAAATGTATTATCTGTACTTCACTACTTTACTGTAAAGGTTCAATGTCTATAAAAGAGAAGGACCCGCAAATTAAATGTCAAAAATTTTTTATGCTCAAGTTTCGAACTTAGCTCTAATTAGCCGACTCTTTATCAACGCTTCACTCTATAATGAAATAAAATTTATGGAAAAATAATAATAATTAAATTATAATTAATTAACTAAGGTTATTTATAATAATTATATAAAATAGTGTAACATTGATTTTTAAAAAAAGTTTGGTAAAAAATTCCTTGTTTTGAGTAAAAAAATATGTGTACAGAAATTTACTAACAGTTATTATAATTGAGTAAGTCAAAACAAAATATGCATGATTTGTTATATGATTGTTTTCAAAAATAATAGAATAATATAATAGATTAATAAGTGTTTGAAGTTTCTGAAATTTGATATAAGCCGGGTAAATGTAGTCAGTATTTTTTATGAATGAAAATATAATTCATTATGATTTATATATTTATATTAGATGTACGTAACCACATACATGTCACGTATATTCGAACTATAATAAACGATCTTCCGCAAAAATTATAAATGTGTAATTTGATGTAAAATGACAACAATGTGTCATCATATTCCATACTATTTGTGAAAGTGCAAGAGAAATGGGGCTTTCCAACAATCAAAATAGTTATTTCACAATTCATTTCATTTTATGACAGTTGAACTGCCAGCTTGTTTTTTTAATTTTTTTTTTCTTTAATTTTCATTCTGATACTGTGGAAATAAAGCTCTTCATAATCTTTTTTTTTCAATAATAAAAATTTTCACTGTCAGTTTCGTTTCCTGTACAGCTTATTGCATCGCTTTCTGAAAATTTTCAGTTTGGTAAACAAATCGATAACATTCTGCTTGCATGTTTAACGGTACCCCAAGTTTTTTAATTCTTGAGTCGGTTCTATATTTAAACAGTATCACAGGTTTTAGCAGAATTTTCCGCAATGTCGTTTAAAAAAAGAATTTTAATTAATAATTTTCCTTTGCAAATATTTTAAAAATTTTGTTTGGGTTTAGACAACGTCGATATAATTCAATTTACATCAAATCACAAAATATAATTTAATAAGGTATTGATATTAATACCTGATATAAATTAATAACAAACATAAGATTAAAGTACATACAATATATATGTAAATATGTCGCCACAGCTATGGATAGTCTACTGTGTATAGTGTTGTTTTTGGAATAACACAATACTATTATTCATTGTGTTTAAACTGGAACTACATATTATTTGGGTAATATAAAAAGCATTTATTTATAAAAATATGTATGTGTTCTGTTTTCTTGAATGTTTATCTTCACAAACATACATACGTATATGCACATGTGTGAATACGTATATATAGCTTTTATTGAATATTTGCTTCGTATTAGTGAGAAAGAGTGAAGCTGTTTGTTATATTTCTATGGAATTTGTAAGATATTTATAAATCGTAAATTTATATGCGCGCGCACCTATTTTATTAATCGTTAGGAACTCTGCATCCAGCAGTACACTTTTGCAAGTATGAAAATTTAAAATATTATATTTCTGTATTTCCTTACTGACTTACACTAAAATTAATTTTATTATAATAGTTATAGATGCGATATGGACACATATATACATTTATTAATTTATTTATACTTATTAAAAATATATGAAAAAAGGAAATTTTTATTTATTTTGCTTGAAATAAATGTAGATGACTAGGTGATTATCAATGTATCTTGATGCGCAGGTATGTGTATATTAGCATGCAGTTTTCAGATGGAATATGCGTGTATATAAATATTCCCATGTACAATAAGAATACGAATAAACATGTTTATGTAAATGGAAGCACTTATCTGCATAAGTGTGTAAGTATGTATGTGTATGTATAATATCTTAGCAACAGGCTATTTTACTCCATGTGAAAAAGGCGTATATAACCCCCTATATATGCATACATAAGTTTAAATTTAACGTCTTCTATGTCGTCATATAATATATTATATAGCACAACATTGAAATTTGTATTTATTTTTAATATGTACAAATACTTAATATAATATACATTATTTTAAGGATACACAATATATGAATATATGAATATATCCTGTACTTATATATTGCAGTATGGTAATATGATATGTACACATGTGAATATGTTATTAAAATATTCGTTAGGGAGGCTTCCGCATGTAATGATGCCCTAATTCAGAAATCATGTTTTAATTTACTTTTTATTTCCATTAGTACAAATATGTACCTTCTTACAATAAACCGAAATAAAATATAAATACATAATAATAATATAAAATATAAAATATATTGATGCGATATTCATAAATCACCCTTTACTTTAGCTGAAAATATTAATCTTTTTCTTCTTTTAATAACCCTAGATTTTACGAAATTTGGGAAAGATAACGTTATTTCAAACTTGTTTCAATTCTCCTCTTGTTCTTTATCATCGGCAAATAAATCAAATTAATACGTTTGGTTTCAATATTTGTTTTTGCAGTCACATTTGTACTTTTGTCGATGGGGCTTTCAATTGGAGTATTTTTTAGTAGATATTCTGGTAATACAGCAATTATTAAAACGAAATAAAAATGTACTTCCAAATATTTGCAAAATCTCGTAATCAAACAGTGTAAAAACATAAATTCATGTTGTGTTGCTTTGCACACGTTCCCATGCTTTATTCAAACAATTTTTGAATGGAATTACACAAATATTTGAATACACATATCTTAAACGACACGCACAACACTATATTTTAACTGACAAATTGAAAGCAGTTAAGGATTATAGGCTGTCTAACTTAAAATTTTCAGTTTAACTAATATTATTAATTCGGGAAAGCTTACCGATACGGCATACGAGCTAACAATAGGTCTGCTAGTATAGGTCCTGCGGGTAGTAAATCCACTTTCGTAAACCATTTTCGTTCGTTAGAAATTTATTTAATATTTGAATTATTTTATAAAATGTATTAATGTTCCCACTAAAATTATTGTATTTCCAGATGTTTAGTTTTCTTTCGTTTCGTCTCGATGTCGTGTGTGTTCACTTAGCGCCCGCTCGAGTTCTTCTGATTTCAGCAATATTTAATGTACATGAATTTCAATATTTTTAAAGAACTGTTTTCTGCGAAAATTCAGTCACAATATCGCACTCTCAGTGCCAAATTATTTTTGGAAACACCATCACCTAGACATTTTAGCGAGCATTAGTCTATTGTTGTAAAAAGTTATTCCATATAGTACATATGCATATATATATCTAAAGCCAGTGTATCATAGACTACATTGCCGAGGTCTACACGTACGTTAATCCATAAATATATATACATATATATACTCAGTTAGAATATTTACATACATTTTTGTCAATAAAAACATACATGACTATGTAATAAAGCCTATTGTGAAGACATCAAGGTCTCTAGAATAGAATCTAGAATTTATATTGTTTAACTTAATTATTTAAAAAGGTAAGTAATAATCATAAAATATGTAAAATATAAGTATGATTTAGTTCAATAACTTCCTAAATAAATCTAAAATTCTTACAAATGAAATTTTTTTTTTTCATATATTGTAAAACTATTGCATGTTTATGTTTTCTAACTACTGCAGTTGTTTAAATATTGTAAGAGAGTAGTTTTTATGCCATCGCTATACATAGCACAGAGTACAATAGTTTTGTTTTATGCTGACACGTGTGCGTATACGAGAATACACATTTCTTTGTTTTGAAGATAAAGATGCTTTTGTTATATGATCATCAAAATTACATTTAATCAGGTTGGGGGAGATATAATTAGTACATGTGTTTTGATTGTTAAGAACACGATATCAGTACATAAAATGTACCGATTACCTTCGTTTTCTTTATTTCAGTTTCTTTCAATCAATAAATTTATATAACTTTCGGAGAACTAACTACTTTTGAACTAATAATTTTAGACATGATTCAGAGTTCTCAGAGTTTTTGAAGCGAATGCAAATAATTTACAACAAGTCGTGATAAACGTGTTATAAATAACTTTTAAATCGTTGAAGAAGTCACATACATTTGTATGTACGTATGCATATTAGTCAGACGTAATGCAAAAATTTAAAATTGTTGCCTTATTACAACCACGCCTACTTACCATGAAACAAAATTTTAAGTTCCTTCACATTCACCACTTTACAATGTATAAATTAAGTATCAGTGACGATATCGAAATAACACTTTACACAAGTAGTGTTTTCAAGGTGAGGCATCTCTCATCTAAAAATGGTCGAAATAGGACTATAACCTTTTAAGCGCCAGATACCGAATATAGTGCCTATTGCCGACTTTTAACGGAAAATAACGGCCAATCTGTGAAGTATCTTAAAGATATTTATTTTTTTTTCGATAATCTTTGCTAAAAATGTAAAAAATCGGGTAAAAAGTTCCGTATAATGAAATGTGATATAATGATTTCCGTCCTTAAGGTTGACTTTTTCTCCATATACTTTATATATTAAGTTCCTTCCTAAGTATTAAGTCTTCCTAAGTATTAAGGAATATATCAGTTACCATTATGTCATTGGTATTAAAATATATGGATATAGATAAATAACTTCCTACAGCTCTAATATTATGAATATAATGATCTGAGTTAGATAGATAGATTAACTCCAATATCAATAATTTAAACATGGAGCAAAGAGTCGTAAGTAGCAGTAAAGGTTAAAAAGCTGCGAAATATGATTCCAATCCATTCATAATGTCGTCGAATAACGGATATTAATTTTTTTACAAAACTTACATATTCTCCCAACATGTTGTATTAGGGTATAATAGTTTTGTTGAGATTAAAAAGTGGGTGTGGCCCCGCCCTTAACAGGTTAGGTTTATCCTTTAAGCACCCCACCTTTAATAGGTTGGCTGTGCTTAAGGGCTTCAAGGGAGTCGGTGGAAAAATTGCACAGTGGGTGGGGCACGGCTTTCTTTTCGGAGAAATCTCATATCTTAGGAACGTCTTGACCTACTCCAACCAAATTTGGTGCATAATGCACTTTAATACTTCTGACTTATGTCTTTACGTCTATCTTTTACTTATCTTACTTTAAGTCTATCCGTCTGTTTGTCCGTGCGAGCGGTAATTTAATTAAAAATTTAGATATTTTGATAAAACTTGGTACATATGTTTTCTGGCACTCTGAGGAGCTTAGTATTGTAGATGGAGCGCATCAGACTACTGGCATGGCCACAAAATACCCTTAAACAAATACCTATAAAATGCTATAACTAAGCTCCCAACTAAGATACAAAATTTTAATTTGATACAGGCAATCGTTGAGAGCTCCTGTGGGTTGAAGCTTTTGAAAAAGTGGGTGTGAGCCTGTATCTAATAGGTTTAATATACGTATTTCACAAACCAATAAAACTATATCATTCCGAATTGCTCACAACAAGTCCTCGTACACTTGGAAAATGAGTGAAATCGGATGATAACCACGTCCACCTCCCATACCCATTCCCAGGCTAGGTTGAAAACTACTAAAAGTGCGCTAAAAAACAAGCGCTTTAAGCCAGAGAGCTGGCGGTATAAAGTCGATCCAAATTTTGAGTAACCCAATATTAGGTAAATGGGCGGAAGTGGAAGTATTTGCCCGATTTTACCTATTTTTAGCAGTTCCATTGAAATGTGAGACACTTTATTCAATATTTCTATTGCAGTCTGGCCACGTTAAATTAGAAAGTGCATTACTAAACTTTCTAAAGCTAGCTTTTGCAAAGTTAAACCGAGCACAAAAATTAAAAATTCGACGTCTATTATCAAGTAAATTACCTGTGATTTTGACAATTATTTCCAAAGCATGATGATAGGAATTCTGTGGCAGAACAATAGGATCACTCCGAATTATGGAAAACTTAAAAACATTATCAACGTACACTAAGTCTAAAATCGTATCAAATTTGTTTGAAATTAAATTAATTTGGTTAAGGCACAACTCAGACATTTTTTCTAAAAACTCATTGATGTATAACTCAGTGCAAACAGTGCAACAGTTCAAACAGGTATAATAATCGTCGATAAGTTACGAAGAGATACGGTAAATTGAAATCGCCCGGAACAATTATGGAAGAATTATTTACTTTTGAATAAAAGAAGCATGTGTATACATACAGATAAGTGCGTCTAGGGAGGTATATATGATAATGATAAATAAATCTAGTAACTGTTAATATAAATTCCAACGCATTTAAATCCTAATGGGTCCTTATTATGAACAAGAACTTCTTCTGAATATTTTACACGCTGTAAAATATCTAATTATCAAAAAAGGAAAGCTTTAGCCATGTTTCCGTAAAAGCAATTTCGTTAAAATTATAATTAGTACTGTTTAAATATAATTCAATTAATTTTGTATTAATACCTTTAAAAGTTTGATAATGAATACTCGCGAATTTGCTTTACTCAGATTTTTATTTCAGCACCTTTTTTATTTCAGCAATTGAAAGTTTTAAGAGATACATCTATTTTAAAAGAAGAGATGTTTCTCTCCTAATTAAATTGAAACTTTTGAATTTAAATATCCAGAATTTTTCTTCTACGAATTGGAAAATTTATGTCATCAACCGAGGTATCCTTTGCGAAACTAGAAATAAATACCGATTGTTTAGGTGGTATTACAAATAAATTTTTGAAAGAATTCACTTGTTTCTTAGGGAACCTGAACCTGAGGAACCTGAATGTTTTGATTCTTTCAAGTAGAGTCTTAGATGCAGATGTAAGCCCTTTAGATGTAGTAGGCTTCTCACCTTGAGGGGTTTGATAATGTCAATGTTCGAAAGAGAAATACTCTTCTGAATAGAAGAACTTGTTGACTCTTCATCGGACGGACGTTTACGTTTAGCGGCAGGCTTAGAAATTTCATGAGAATCATTTAGGCATTGAAAAGTTTGGAAGAATATATCAACAAATGTCTAAATTTTACAGTGAGCGTTATACATACGTACGTACATAAGATTCTACCTGTCACTCCAGCACATTTAAGATGGGCAAGCGTATCACAAATCCAACATGAAACAAAACGATCAAACTCGCCTTTAATATTACAGCTTGGAAAATTACAAATCATGATTATAAAGACAAAATATGATAAAAAATAAATAGCAAACTGTAAGTAATTGAATAAAATATAAATAATGTAATAAAAAAGAAAAAAATAAAATCGCAATGAAAGCAATAAAAATAGTACCTATGACCCCAAGTTCAAAACAATGTTAAAGAAAATAAATCGAACAGTTTTAGATGAACTGAGGCATTCAAAAAAGAACTGCTGCGAATAAAGGTTGAAAATGAAATAAATAAACAGAAAAAGAGAAAATAAGACAAAAACAATGTGCGTACGCACTAACAAATTGCAGTGTTTAGAAACGTAAGAATAAAATATTATGAAAAATGACTCGGCACAAAAATTAAAAATTTTTAATGTAGAATTTAAATGAAAGCTCACAAAAGAATCACGCAATAAATTCAGAACTAAAATTATTGTTAAATTAAAAAATTTATTAATTGAATAAAATAAAAAATATAAGTAAAAAATGCACAAAATTCACATAGGCAAACATTTTAGAAATTTACAGCTAGAAGCGTTTCCAGATCGCGATCACATTGTTACTAAAAGAAAAAGTAGTGGTCCGTGGTTCTCTAAAAATTTATGTAAGTACAAGGACACATTTTTATCAGGAAAATATATGAGTTAAATTTAATTAAGATATCTCATAGAGTGGTATTTCATAGCTATATTTTCTGTATAAAGTCAGCCACAGGCACCACCATCACATGTTGGGTAGATGGGGTTTGAAAAGTTATATTCTGATTTCGATAAATTTACACATGAGAACTCACCATTTGTGCTTAGTTTTATTCTAATATCTTAATTGGTGATTAGTTTATATACTGTGAAGTGAAAGATTTAGATTAAATTTAAAATTTTATTATTTGGGAAATAGGCGTTAAATCGAATATCGCCCATTCTTACACTTTTACAACATAAGAATGCAAATATAATGTGATGCATTAAATCAGGTCGTAACTGGAAGAATAGTTCCTGAGATATGTAATTTCACCTAAAAGTGGTTGGTGCCACTATCCAAATTGTATTCGGATTCCTATGCATCCCTTCCGTACAACGTTTACTATATGATTTAATGTTTCTGACGTGTTTCGACGAATTAACGCGCTTTCAGTAGTTTTGAAGATAACCTTTTTATGGGAGGTGGTAGTGGTTGTTTTCCGATTTCACTCGGTTTTCAGCGTATGGTGAAGTAGTCGAAAAAATTACTCTGAGAAAGCTTGGTATTTATAGCTTAAGTGGTTTGTAAGATATGTACATTAAACGTATTAGAGAGCGGGGCTATGCCCGCTTTTAAATATTTTTCAACTACAAATACCCCTCCCTACTACGATTACGATTACTGCGATATATCTTAATTGGTTGCTTAGTTATAGCAGTTTATCTTTTTTCGATTAACGAAATTTTGTTGGCATGGCAATTGTCCGATTCGACCTATCTGCAATGCCAACTTTCCTACGGGTCAAAGAATATGTGTACCAAGTTTCATCAATATATCTTAATTTTTACTCAAGCTATCGTTTGCACGGGCGGATGGACAGACAGTCACCCCGAGTTTAATTCGTCTTGTCATCCTGATCATTTCTATATACATAACTTTATATCTATTGGATCTCGATTAATTTTAGGTGTTACAAACAACAGTTAGGTGAACAAAACTATTATACTCTGTTGCAATATGTTGCGAGAGTATAAAAATAATTTATTAAGCGCGAGTTATGCACCGCGAAAATAAACGAAAATCTTTTCCCATTAAATTTATATTAAAAAAATATGAAAGTTTTAATGACATACCAATGAAAGAAACACAATTGCATTACGGTTGACTGAAAACTTGGAAGAGACTAGGAATTTGCCTCCTTTCACCATTGAAAATGGTGAACGGATATACTCTGTCGAAATTATTACGGGATGTAAACTGCGTCCTGTCATTAGCTGCTGAGGAAAATCAGCATATCGTTAAATCTGTGTTGCTCAATAAGATACAAGGAAATGCACTGCAAAATAGAAAAGCAATGGAAAATCCGACGTGGGAACAGATCCAGGTCAAACTTAAGATTGAATTTGGGTTAAAGGAAAGTTATTTTAATTTGAGGATAAATGTATTAACTGTAAGTGCTAATAATATTACGCTAAGATAAATTCCATATATAGTGTGGAAATAGTTAAAGATAAGGATTATACACTCGGGAATAATTGCAAAATGATTTCTACTGTTTATAGAAATTTTGTGCCTCTTCATATACAAACTTTGTTATTGCAAATAATATCTGAATATTTTTATATTGAAAATAGGTTAAAGACATTGTGTTGAAAGAAGTGAGTGAAAAAAATAACAAATTTAATTTACAAATATATGATAAATCTTCGAAGACAAACAATTATTACAGAAATGTTGCGCTCCTTGTACAATCAAACAACAAAAGCAAAATATCCAAATAGTAATAACAATATGAATTTTTCTATGACCATATTTCGTATGATAGATATCATGGTTATAATGTTCGTTCGAATCAACTGAGTCAGAATGTTAATCTGTGCCAATGGAGGTCGATATGAGTCAAGTCGGAAATTTTCAGTCTGCACACTTCAAACCGAATTGGCTATGACTGAATTAACTCTCGGCACTGTGAGTGTATTTTGTTTAATAGATACCGAATCTACCACTAGTTTAGGTTATTTTAGAGTTTTTAACCAATTCAAAACTGCTCAGGCCCTTATTACCCCAACCCTTTCCCGAACATTATCGGTAGTCACTCAAATTTATAACAAAAGCATTGTGGATGTGCCCAAGGAATTTAACATTGAGAATAAAACAATCTCAATAAAATTGGTTGATTTGAGGAATAAATGTTTCGATTTTATTATAGAAAGTAATATATTAAAATCTATTAGAGAAGTTATTGATTTGCTCAATAATAAGATTTTAGTAAATAAACTCAGAAGGGAATCGTGGACTTGAAATGCTTCTTAAAATAAATAAGGAACATTTCATAAAACAGACCAAACCCTAAGATCTACTGATTGTATACATCATAAAATAATTACAAATTTGAGTAAAGCTATTTATTCGAAGGGATATCGAAATCCTAAAATTCTTGAGAAAGAAAAAGAGAAGTAAATATACGAAATGTTGGAACAGAGAATAATTAGGCCTAGTAACTGATCTATATTTCACCTTTAGCGATATTATCTAAGAAGTATGAGGATAATGAAAACAAATGGAGAATTTTGATATGATGGGTGATGGGATGGGATGATGTGATGGGAACTTAAACAGCGTTACGTTGCACAATAAACTAATGCCTAATGTTGAATCGTTATTCGATAAATTTAGACCTGCTAATTACTTTTCAACATTGGATTTAGCCAAAGAGTTCCCTCAGGTTTTAGTGTATGAGAACGATATTGAGAAGACGGCATTTTCTACTGCTATTCGGGCTTAAGGATGCGCCTGCTGCGTTTCAACGAATAATGAATTTTTTCTTCCAGGATTTATAAATAAATCGTGTGTGATATACATGGATGATTTTACAGTTTATTGAACATCTCTAAGCGAATATTTTGCAACCCTGACAAAAACATTGCAGAAATTAAATGAATATAGTTTAAAGGTTTAACTACAATAAATAAATACAAGCACTAGCTAGAAACTAAATCTTCGGGTCACATTATAAAGATGGAAGGCACTAAGCTGAATCCTTCAAAGGTAAAGTCTATGTGTATTAACAATTTAAGTTTACAGAATAATGTAAAAGAAATTATAAAAGTTTTGGAACTGACATAAATATTTTTTCTACGATTGCGAAACCAATTATAAAATATTTAAAGAAAGATGCAAATTAAAAAATTTATTGTATTATATGTATTATTAAATTAATTAATTAAATTAAATATTAAATAAATGTATGTATTAAATCATTATAAACATAATGATTACATAACAGCGTTTAATAAATTGAAGGTTTTGATGACGACATATTAGATTTTGAGTTTTTCAAAATTTAAAAAGAAATTCGTGATTACAACCGGTGCGAGTAACTTTGCAATAGGTGCAGTTTTGAGTCAGGAAGGTAGACCGGTTTGCTATGTTATCAGAACTCTGAATGGTCATGAAATCCATTACTCGACGATAGAAAAATAGTTAATGGACAATGTATAGGTAAAGTACTTCAGGCCGAATATTTATAGGTTGAGATTTGTATTTTGAACTGATCAACAAAAAATTAAATGATTTTATTAATTAAAAGAAACAAATCTTTGGAAATTTTCTTTTGAGGTGATTGAGTTTGACATTAAAAGGGTAAAGATAATAAAATAGCTGATGGATGGAAAATCGCAAGGAAAGATACGTGGGGCCAAATGATTTGGATTTGAAGACTCTTTTCGAAGTTTCCGGTAAACAAATGATGAATGATGAATCCGTTGCTTCAGATAATGTAACTATTGACCGAAACCAAGAAGATATAAGCAAACATTTTGTAATAAGTGAAAGTATTGGAAATAAATATAAAACCCAGGTTCGAATCATATAAATAAAAAGTTCTGAAATTGAAATTTATTTGAGGAAATATAGAATTATAAATGTCCAGGAATTTGATCTGAAGAATGACCACTATTTAAAAAATATGTTCCGGAAATATTCGAAAAAAGGTACAATTGGTATATATTCACAGTTGGAAGATTCTAAGTATAATATGATTTAGAAAAGGTTGTTAAAGATTTTTGATAACAATAACAATTTTATTTATTTATTAAAAATAAAAAAACAAAGTTTATAAAGGTTTGCATATTAGCAAGCAACTTGTCGAATAAAGAACAATTACTTGAAATTATAGAAAAAATACACGAGGAATGTAATTAGGGAGGACTTTCAGAAAACTGTGAGGATATAAAAAATTTACTTTTTTATAAAAATTTGATAACATATATTAATAATCGTTGTATACGTGTAGACGAAATAAGTACGACAGGAAATCAATACGAAAATATTATAATACACCGATATACCAACGAAACCAAATACGATTGTTCAAATGGATATTTTCCGAACTCACAGAACATATTTTTTAACAATTGATAGAGTTCCTAAGACAGGAACTGTTCATAAGTTAGACGAAAAAAAGATTTTATCACAATGAAAAATAAGCTAGAGGAAAGAATAGCATTTTAATTCTCTCATAAGGCTATTTTGTAATGAGCACAAAATTAAAACACGCTTTACTGTTCCTCATTCTCATACTGGTAATACAGAAGTCGAAAATTTTCATTTCACTCTCTTAAAACATATTCGAGTTTTGATAAGAAAGAAAGAAATATAAATATGGAGCAGCTAGTTATCAGAGCGGTGGGTTTCTACAACAATATAATTAATTCAACTATTAAAATGAAGCCGATGGACTTTCTCAATCATAGAGATATCAGAATCAGAGGCGTGGAAATTTTTTCAGGTGCTGGCATAACTTTGTATTAAAAAATGTTGAGGAAGAATTCAACATTCATTATTCGAAGAAATTGTCAATGGATTGCAATCAAATTTGGTATCTTATTTACTTATATAACAGACCATAGAGTCATTTACTTTCATTGCTATATTTTGCTTCGTGTCAGAGAGATTTATATTAAAGTCTACCAAATTAACTCAAAAGTTATAATGCGATATAACCTCAACCAAAGTGGCTTAATTGAAAATATTAGATACATGAGGAAAAAGTAAACCAGAGAAAAGGAAATCATTATATTAAGAATAAGCGGCTTAGACCATGATCTAGACCGATTTCTTTCACATTTAGCGCGAAATCATATTGTGTTTAAGAAAACATATCCACTTAATTTCATTAAAATATCACACTTATTGACCAATATAAACGGTTTAAAGTCAGATGGAAAGTCGGGGATTCTTATATCGGGCATTTTTGGGATAGAGGAAGATCTGCACTGATCACATTAACTCTTTTCATTATTCAAGTATATTAAGGAACAAGTTTTCACGCAATTTTGTCAAGGTAACTCATACAGTGACCGACATATTCGGCATAAAGTCTGCTAGAATAGTGAAAATCATTATATGTAGTATATGGGAGCTGGGATAATTCGTTGACGGATTTCACACATTTTCGGCAGTAAACTATTGTATATCCGATATTACACGTTCACTTAATTTTGCTAAGATATCTTACACATTGACCGAAATATATGGTATAAAGTCTACGCGGAGGTTGAAAATCCGTATATTAGGTATATGGGGGCTAGGGGAAGTGCTTACCCAATTTTATCCATGTTAAGCATGTAGACACACTGTTATCAGAAGAGATACTCTCTCTATTTCAAAGAGATAACTCATATATTGACCGTTATATATGGTATAAAGTCTATAGGAAGGTTGAAAATCCTTACATTAGGTATATTGGGGCTAGGGGAAGTATTTACCTGATTAGCCCCATTTTTGACACCAGACCTAATTATTATCAACGAAAGATAATCCTCCAATTTCATTACTATATTTTACAGCATTACCGAAATGTATGGTATAAAGTCTACAGGAAGTTGAAAATTTTTATATTAGGTATATGGGTGCTAGGGGAAGTTTTTACCCGATTTTTCCCATTTTTTACACCAGACCACATTATTATCATGGAAAGATAATCCTATAATTTTATTGCAATATCTAATAGATTTCCCGATATTCTCGATAAAACGTCAGATAGAGACACTGAAGTCCTAATATTGGGTATCTGGTGGCTTGAAAAGTTATAATTCGATTTCGTCTATTTTTACGCATGATATGGCATATCTTGAAAGCACTGTTTGTACAAAGATAGATTATCATATCTTAATTGCTGCTCGATTTATCTACTTCAAAGTGAAAGGATCAGATGAAACTTGAAATTGTGTTATATGAGAAGTGGACGTGGTTTGTATCACATTTGCACAATGCCGACATAAGAATGCAAATATAATGGTACATACCAAATTTTGTTGAAATCGGATCAGGCGATCTTGAGGTATCGGATTCCACCTAAAAGTGGGCTGTGGCACGCCCATTACCAAACTTTACACGGATTCCTATGCAAACCTTCCGTACCAAATTTTCTGCAAGATTTCCTGTTTCTAACGTGTTTCTTCAGTGAGTTATCGCACTTTTAGTAGTTTTCAACATAACTTTTGTATGGGAGGTGGGCGAGGTTATTATCCGCTTTCACTAATTTTTTCAGAATATGAGGATATGCTAGACAACCTTACTCGTAGGAAGTTTGATTGATATAGCTTTAGCGGTTTCCGGGATATATATATTAAACCTATTTGGGGCGGGGCCATTTCCACTTTTACAAAAAAATTTTCCCACAGATGCCCTGCCCTACTTGGGAATACTTTGTACCAAATAACACGTTTATGTCTTAATTTTCTGCTTAGTTATAGCACATTTTCTATTTTCGATTAATGGCATTTTGTGGGCGTGGCAGATATCCAATTACGCCCATCTGCAATACTAACCATCTTACGGTGACAAAGAACACGTGTACCAAGCTTCTTCAAAATATCTTAATTTTTACTTAAGTTATCACTTGCACGGACGGACAGACAGTTACTCGGATTTCAACTCGTCTTTTCATCCTGATCATTTATATATATATATGTCTATATCTAACTCGTTTAGTTCTAGGTGTTACAAGCAACCGTTAGGTGAACAAAACTAATAAACTCTGCAGCAACATGTTACGATAGTATAAAAAGGAAAGCTATTGATAGAATAAATTTTAAACAGAAAGTCGTTCCTGCTTTCAAGAGACACAATTTTTATATCAAGCGAACAATATGAAAACATTAAGAAATAAATCTGATAAAACGTACAATAAGATCAGTTTAAAAGACCATTGAATTTATTGCAAGTAAATCTTTTGCTACTCTAAATAATACTTCAACTGATTAATCAAATATTGGGAATGCTGTCGATACAAGATATACAGGACAATAACATATTCATTAAAATAGCTTTAAGTATGATAGTAAACTAACATAATATTAGGAACTGAGTCTGATGCGATAGTGCATATAATTTATCCCAAGATATCAGAAACTGGTTAATGGTATTATTTAAGAGTTTAGGTCTTTGCATTCTGATGATAAAGGACTCTTTTTTTCAAAACTTAATTTGTTAAAAAAGTAAAGTTAAGACAATTATGCCTAAGCATAGAATTAAACGAGGCTTTATAAATATCAAAGGACAAACATATAACTTTCTATATGGAACAATGGATGATAAAGACCGAATTGATACTGAATATCATTTAAATATAAAAAGTGACGGTCTGCACAATTCGATCACAGCGTTAAACCAACAAATAAAAAAAAATAATAAATTTAATAAAACATTTATAACCCTTAAAGACACCATAAGCAAAGATCGCCATAAAATGTTAAACCAATTATATGGATTAGAGTGTACGTGATCTTGTTTTGCAAAACTTATTTCATGAGCAATTGTTCAAATTAAATTTATTGCCTAAGAAAATAGAACAAATTCCCCGAAGCTTCTGCTAAAAATGGTATAATTCACACTGGAATACTTCCAGTAACGAAATTAGCAATGATCAAATAGACTTGAATAAATTCAAATACCTAAAAGTAGTCGTTTTGAATATGAAATCAATTACTTGTTTTATAATTAAAAACCCAAAATCTCTTGTAACTATTCAACGGAAAATGTTCGTTGTAATAACAATAATAATAAATAATCAGTTGTAAATCAAAGATATAACTTTGAAGAAAACAAAAAATTTAACAATGAATCAAAGTTGTGACGCTAGAAATATATTAAAGGTAATTATTTAATATGGTTTATATGAAATTCAAAATTTCAATAATAGCAAAAGCAGCTTTTATGACAAATTTGTTTATCCAAAAATTAAATTAACTTATAATTTTATAGAAAAAATTACATAGAAGGCATTGTTTTCGCTAATGAAAAGAAAATGTCTCCTGCGATATCAATAATCATAATAGTAATAATGTTTCGAGCTTGAGTTGGGGTTGTATACGAAAGCTATAAACAATAAGGAAGCAGGGGCAGTGTGGGTGGGTGTGGGTGATCAAAGGCGGAGAAATACTTTCAAGTATTGGCAAAACTTTATTTTAAAAAATTATGCTTAAAAATTCAACGTGCATTATTCTGCGAATTTTAGAATTAATTGCAATCATATTTAATCATAAAGTAAATCTATCTAAAACAAATCATCTACATTCATAATATTAGTGCTGTGGGAATATACAATAGCCGTACTTTTTATTACCAAATGACATAATACTTATTGAGATATTCTCATTTAATTTTATTTAGACATGGTCTATTGAGATGTATAATCTCAGCCAAAGCCGAATTGATATATTGGATATATGAGGAAAAAGTCAACCAACCTCATACCAAGAAACCCCATTACGATTATGTTTATTAAAGTCGTAATTTCATTAAAAAATCACACATCATATTGAAAGTCGGAAATCACTATATTGTTTACTGGGACTAGAGAAGATCTAAGCAGATAGCATTTACTTTTGGCATTAAACTAAAGTATGTTCCAGAACATTTTTAATTAGAATAATGATAATCATTTTATGTACCATATGAGGGCTGATGTAATTCGTACACTGATTTCACTAATTTTTGTCGCTAAACTAAGGTATATTCAAGATGAACGTATAAATTCTATTCGATTCTGCAAAGATATCTTAGATATTGAACAACGAACACTATTTGTGCGAAGTAACTATTCTATTGGTGCTTGAGTTATATATTCTAAAGGAAAAGAATCAGATTGAAGTTAAAATATTGTTATATGAGAAGTAGGCATGGTTGTAATTCGATTCCGCCAAATTTCACTGTAATATAGAGATATATAAATAATGCTATGGTATGGTAATAATAGGTTGTGGTAATAATAATGCTAAATTTGTCGAAATCGGTTTAGTCGCACCTAAGCGGGTGGTGCGAGACCCATTTTCAAACTTTTGCATGGATTTCTATGGATCGCTTTCGTACCATCTCTACGGTAAGATTTAATGCTTCTGACGTGTTTCTTCAGCGAGTTAACTCAATTTTAGTAGTTTTGAACATAACCTTTGTATGGGAGCAGACATATTTATAATCCGATTTCATTAACTTTAAAAGCATATGAAGAGTTGTTAGAAATATTTGTTCGGAGCACGTTTGGTTGATATAGCTTTGGTGGTTTATAATATATGTACTTTAAACCGTTTAAGGTTCAAGTTTAAACCCACTTTGTAAAAATTATCTATCAACATATGTCCCTCCGTACTACGACTCTCTGTACTAAATAACAGTCATGTGTCTTAATTTGTTGCTTAGTTATATCAGTTCATAGTTTTTTGCTTAACGATATTTTGTGGGCCTTGCAATTGTTTTTATGTAGTATATGTACGTGTAAATCAATATACGTAGTATATCAGAGTTGGGATATTTCGTAAACCAATTTCACACATTTTCGGCATTAAACTATGGTATATACAATGATATTCGTTCACTTAATTTCACTAAGATATCTTACATATTGACCGATATATACCGTATAAATCCAAAGGGATGTTTTAAATTCTTATATTTGGTATATGGTAGCTAGGGGTGGTATTACAGACGCAGAACACGTGTACGAAGTTTCATCGAGATATTTTAATTTTCACTCAATTTACTCAATTTTTAATCAAGTTACAAACTACCGTTATATGGACAAAACTATTATACTTGTTGCAACATGACGCGAAAGTATAAAAATACATGATAATAACGGTTTTGTAATCATGCCACTAACTCGTAAAAAACGTGTATGTCTCCAAATACAAATGCGACAAATGCGGTAAAAATAATCAATAAACTAGCAAAGGAAAGCTGAGTTCGGATAAAACCGAACATTTTGTACTCTCGCAATTTCCACGAATCAAAGGCGGGCATAATTTCAGGTGTTGGCAAAGTTTTATTTTAAAAAGTGGTCCAAATGAATTCAATATTTGCTGTTCGATAAAATTTTTAATAGATTACAGACATATTTGCGATCATATTAATTTTTAAAGTCAATCTAACTAAGAAAACTCATGTATGTATATTCATGATAATAGGGATGTGAGTAGATACAACAACCATAAATTTTATTACCGAATGGCATAGTTTTATTCGAAATATTTGAGATATTTGCAATATAAACTCAACTATTCATACTTTTGTTTGAGTTTAATTAATTCTGAATATGATGAAAAAGTCGACCAGATGGACTTAAATCGTTATATTAAAGATATGGAGTTTAGACCAAGGTCTAGACCGTTTTCATTCAAATTCAGTGCTAAACCATATTATGGGTATTAAAATATAAAAAAAAATATCACATATTTTGACTTGTATAAACGGTTTAAGTTCAGCTAGAAAGTCGGAAATCACTAAATTGGGTACATAAGCTAGGAAAAGATCCATTAAACTAAAGTATGCTCAAGAACACATTTCCAGTCAATATTGATTAACTCAAAATTAGAGAGACATATTCGACATCGACAGTCATTATATGTGCTATATCGGGCTGGGGTAACTCGTATATATATAATAATATATATAATATATATATAATATAGAATATATATAATAATAATAATAATATAATAATATAATAATAATGTAATATAAAATATATATATAATATACTACAGTTCGATATACCAAATATATATATATATATACCATAAATATATATATATACCAAACTATAATATATTCAAGATTATACATGAATTAATTTTATTTTTCTGAGATATCTTACATATTGACGGCTAACACAGAATTTTTAAAATTCTAATATTGGGCATATATAGAGGTAGGGGAGTATTTCCCCGATCTTATAAATTTTTGGCATCAGGATTATTATTAGGATTATTATACATTATAACTAAGAAAAACACGTTTTATGAATTTTATTGAGATATCTCACAGACTGTTACGGTATAAAGTCAATCGGAATTTTTAAAATTATCATATTAACTATATGGGAGCTGGTGGAAGTATTTTCCTGATTTCATAAATTTTTTGAATCAGGACAAGGTATTACCAGGAAAAGACGTCTGAATTTTAAGATATCTTGCAGATTGACCAACATATGAAGATAAAGGAACTATTTATCCGATTTTACCCATACTCGAGGCAAAGTCACATTATCACTAGAGAAGGATGCTCTCTGAATTTCACTAATATATCACAAAGAGTGACCGATATTTTCAGTTAAAGATCAGCCATAGATATCGACGTCCATATATTGGGTATCTGGGGCTTGAAAAGATATATTACGATTTCCACCAGTTTCCCATCATTTTCGGGCAGGAAATGACATACCTTTTGGGGCTCCCCCTAGGGGTCGGGGGATAAGAATAACCCGCGGTAAGGCATGCCTGTCGCAAAAGGCGACTAAAATCCATAAAATGCACTGCATTTGAAATAGACCTTGCTCTAAAATAGCCATAATGGCCATAAATTATAGCCATAAATTAGCGATGTCAGAAATAGTGCTATATTACTTAGCTTTAACTGAGTTTATAACACTTTAAATGTATTATGCACAGACTTAAAGAGGCATTTTAGTTCAAGCTACAAATGCCACCAGTCTAAGTTGAATGGGTAGCTCAACTGGAAGTTGCTCAGGCTACAAGGTCTGGCCGGAGACTTTAATCTGGTACCACGAGGAGCAAGATCCCGGTGGAGATGCTTGTCACTCCAATCTGCTCATTGGGGTAGGCCCTTCGGGGAGTATCGTGGTGGCTGTGGTTCAATACCTTAATGTGTCGGACCCAAAGTGCGGCAGAGGTTTTAGATAAGCCTCGAGCCCTACCAAGGTAGCCCTACCAATTGTGTCCATTTCCACAATGCCGATCGGCACCGTTGGTTTTAGCAAAAAGCTATTACTGACAGAGTGCTGATCAACGCATTATATTGATTCGTTATGTTTTAGAGCACCCTGGAGTTAGGGTGTAAAAACGGCAGGTACTCACGTAAAGCACATCGTTAAATTAATTTTTGGGCACTATTTGTGTAAATTTCTATTCCGATATATTAATTGGTACTTTAGTAATTACTGTAAAGTGAAATTGACAGATTGATTTTAAAATTGATTTATATGGGAAGTAGGCGGAATGCTATTCACCATATTTGATAGAAATTGGTGTAGTGGCTCCTTAGATATGAGATATCAAACAGTGGCCGGCGCCATGCCGTACCGTATTTACTGTAAGATTAATGTTTCTGACTTGTTTCTTCAGCGATCTAATGGACTTTTAAAAGTTTTCAAAATAACCTTTGCATAGGAGGTGGTCGGTGTTATTATCCGATTTGAGTAATTTCACAGAGCATGAGGAGGTACTAAATGTACTTGTTCGGAGCAGATTTGGTCAATATGGATTTAGCGGTTTGTGAGATATGTACATTACAAATATTGGGCTGCGGGGCCATTCCCACTTACTAAAAGTTCTAATATCGCAGATGCCCCTTCCTACTATGAATCCTTATACCGATTTACAGGTTTGTATTTTAATTATTTGCAAAGTTACAGCACTTTATAGGTTTTCGCTTAACGACGTTTTGTGGGCGATGCGGAAATCCGGTTACACCCACTGGCATACCAATCTTGTTATAGGACCAAGGAACGTGTATACCAAGTTTCATTAAGTTATCTTAAATTTTAGTCAAGTTGTCGCTTGGAATTCGACTCGTCTCATCATCCTGATCATTTGTGTTTAAATAACTCTAGATCTATCTCGATTAATTTTAGGTCTTACAGACAACAGTTATGTGAAGAAAATAGTCATGTTGCGAGAGTATAATAATAAATTTGCTCACATTCTTACATATTGTGATATCTCGCGCCACCAAATCAAAAACAAAATACATGATAATAGTGATCTTGTGTTAGCAGTTAGCAGCAAGAAACTCGTAAAATGAGAATATACATAACAATGATTATAATATATAGAGATAGAGATGAATTTAATTCCTATACCCAAAAATTAAATAAAAGTTAAAACTGATAAAACAAGGTAGATTAGTATGGCTCCAAATGATAAATGCGGTGGAAATAATCAATAAAAAATTGCTACAAGGTTAAAACGGCAAATATACCCACAAAAAAATTTTATTTTCAACCACTTCATGTCATAATCGCAAAAGTTGTTTGGTTTGTATTCAAACCATAAAATTGGCAATATACCACTATTGTGTAATACTAGTATTACACAGTATTTTTAATAGTAGCAGTCTACATTCAACCTTAAAATCAGTAAAAAAAAGTTTATAAAAATAGTATAATTACAGTAAAATTTGCAGAATTTACAGTTTCTACAGTACCACCACAATAAAAATTTAATACATACCTAAATATGTGTTTGCAATAAAGTTCTGGTGCTATAGATGATTTGCCTTCATCCAGTTAAACCAAATAGGATTGAAAGTGTTCTGAAAATGTTATAAAAAAAAAAAAAGTAAAATTATACCGTTTAAATATAAACCCCTAATAAATGATTAAAGCCATTGGAATTCAAAAATAATCTTATCTAATAGATTTCCTTTTGCATATTTACTGATTATATTTTACTAAAAGTAATAGAGATTAATAATTAGTCACATATCTCAAACTGAGGATGATGAGATATAAATTGTGATTTATAAATAAAACTTGGTACACGTGTTTCCTTGCACCTGACCCTTTCTACGCCAAAAAATGTCGTTTTACCTACAAATATGAAATGCTATAACTAGGACATAAATTAAGCTACAAACATGTTATTTAGTACCGACAATCATGGCAGGAAGCGACCTCTGAGGTTTGAAATTGAAAAATTAAAAAGGTTTTGAAAAGTGGTCATGGCCCCGCTCGCTTATAAGATTAATGTACGTATATATCTACTAACTACTAGAGTTATCTTACCAAATGCTCAAATTTAAAGGTTTGAAATTCACTGTTTAAAATCTTAATATCAAAAATAACGTATTTAAGTATATAAGATTATGGCAAACAAGGAAGCAAGCGCTAAGTTCGGGTGTAATTGAATATTTTATATTTTCACAATTTCAAAGCCACATCAAAGCCAGTGATATATGTTCAAGTGTTGACAAAACTATATATTAAACAAATGCAAATTATCATCAGGAAATTACTTTCTTGGAATCTCGATAATATATCTCACAGATTGACCGATATTTTCGCTAAAAGACAGTCATAGGCGCTGAGGTCCAGATATACGGTAGCTGGGGATTTGAAAAGATTCACAATTTACCACAATTTTTAGATGTGGGCGGAAATACCCTGAAGATCCCTTTTTTGCAAAGTTTTAATACCGATATCTTCATTGGTGCTAGATTGATATTTTGTAAAGTGAAAGAATGAGAGGGAATTTAAAACTGTGATTTATGGGAAGTAGGCGTGGCCGTAGAAATTGGTATAGCAGTTCCTGAGATATAGGACATCACCTAAAGGTAGGCGGGCGTCCAATTGTCCAATTTGTACACGCCCATTATCCAAATTTTTTACCAATTGCTATGAAGCCCTTAGGTATCATCTTAACTGTGAAGTTTATTGCTTCTCACGCATTTGATTAGTGAATCACTGCACTTTTAGTAGATTGAGAGTGAGTGTGGTTATAATACGATTTCACCCATTTTCATACCGTGTGAGAAGATTTCGGAAGGATTTTGCCCTCATTAAAGGTGGTCGACATAGTTTTAGTGATTTGTGAGATATGTACATTAAACCTGTTCGAGGACGGAGCCACACCCACTTTTTAATGTTTTTATCTTAATCTGTGGCTTAGTTATAGCTTTTAATGTCGATTTTCCGATTAACGGTATTTTCATTAGCGTGGCAATATTCCGATTCCGCCTATCTGCAATACCAACCTCCTCAGTGGGTCCATGTGTACCAAGTTTTATTAAGATATCTCAATATTTACTCAGGCGATCGCTTGCACGGACAGATGAACGGACGGACAGACATATAGTAACCCGGAATTCAACCCGTCTCGTCATTCTGATCACTTATAAACATACAACTCCATATCTTTGTCGATTACTTTTAGGCTTTACAAACAACCGTTGGTAGATGAGCAAAACTATTATATTCTATTGCAGCATTTTCCGAGAGTATAAAAATCGATTTCCTATTCATTGTTAAACATAATGTAGCGTATTGTAAGCACACAGCTTTGTGATTGGTGCTCACGTGAAACCTGATCAACGGCTGCTCTACGATCTATTATGTGTTTGTGAAAGCAGAGAAGCTCGCTTCGCTTAAGTGTGGGATTAGAATGTGCCTTGGATTTTGTAAACTGATATTGTAGTCTGAGAGATTTTAATATTATGTTATATGGTAAGTAGAGGGGTTGTTAACCGATTTCGCCTGTTTTCCAACTGTAACATAAGGATATCAATGTAGTGCTATGCACCACATTTGGCTGAAGTTAGTACTTGCTGAGATATAACATTTCTTCTAAAAATAGGCGGAGCCACACCCATTGTCTAATTTTTATACCGGCTTACAGGAAGTCTCACCGTACCATCTTTACTGTTAAATTTAATGCTTCTCGCGTTTTTCTTTAGCGAGTTACAACTCTTTAAGTAGTTTTAAACTTATTTAACACTAATTGAACACTTGAATATTTATCACTTATCGGCATTTTGTTGGCGAGATAATAGTACGATTTTGCCCATCTACGATCTTCCCATTCTGAATGCCGAAGAATACGTATACCAAATTTTATGAAGATGTTATCAATTTATCGCTTGTACGGACGGGCGGACAGACAGACTCCCAGGAAAGAACTCGCTTCGTCATCCTAGTCATTTTGATATATAAAACTCGATATGTATAGCGATTAGTTTTATGTGTTACAAGCAACCGTTGAGTACACAAAACTTTTACGCTAAAACTTATTGTGCAACATGTTGCGAGAATATAATAACAAACGTTCATCTTCCACATTGCGAGAGTATGATGATTAAGAGTTCTCTAATTGGTTTCATTAAATTTCATTAAATTTTTAAATATTGTTTAATGTTCACGTTAATTTAATAACAAAGGTTTTAAATATGAAAGAAATTACTATAAAAAGTATTTAGAAATTTATACAACATCCGTTTTGTGCACAAAAAATGAAAAATTTGGAACGATTTCATTTTATAATTTCGAATTTGTTTTCAGTGGTTAGTAAAGTTATTCTTAGCTGCGGAATAGTTCAGCGCAGTGAATTTCATAACATCCAGTTTTATCCAACAGAGCTTCATAGCTTCAGTTCAGTGCCAAAGGTGGTTTCATTAGAGGTACCAGGATGGTCGTTACTCAATCAGGTGAGAATACAATTACTGCTAAATTAATGAACTCCGGTCATACAGCGCTCCTTTACTATATTGACTCGAACCATTGTCTAAATCAAGTCCAATTTTACCCTCACTGCATTCTGTAACTAACTCCATGTTTCATAAGAATGCTCGTAAGAATAATTCAATTCATTACTTCGGCAAATTATTAATAGATCTTTTTGGATGGACAGTTAGTTTCTTTCTACAGCATACATAGTATAATGCAGGAAGTTTATAAAATCGGTCCTGCCCCGACCTTTACCTGCTTATGTACCCAATATTTTGGTTTCCTTAGTACATTTCGGACAGAATGTGAGATATGTCAACAAATATCGTCTTTTTCTAAAATCATAAATATCATATTTTATGTTACCCTTAGCATAGAGATGTTTGATTCCTAATATGGATGACCTAGGCCATATATTCCTCAGTCCATCATCCTATATTCATTTCCGTCTACGAGACGACTTAATTTCACATACATCGGTAAAAAAATGGTAATGTTTTCTGTTTCAATATATGTATATATTATACATATATTGCAATTTACTGCCAACAATTTGTGCAAAAGCTGGAGAAAGTCCATATACTCAATGTAATAATTTAACTTAACCGCTCTGTTGAAGATGCGAGAGTATTCCTCTTAGCATAACATGATTCGGTAACAAAATTTTACGAAGAAAGCTTTTTGGCGGAAAATCGTGGCTGCTTGTTACAGAAGACTGTTTGAGAAAAAGAATTGTGAAAAAGAAAAGGAGGAAAAAATTTATCTTATCTGTTTCTGTTTAAAGAGAATAAAAGTAGTGAACAAATAATTGTAACTGGGCATACCGTATGCGCTTTCAATCGGAATGTTACAGATCGAGTCGGGATACAGAAAATGAAAATAAAGCAGTTCTACAAGGTTTCGGTAAGGGAGTGTACTTTTCTACCTGTAAAATACATGTATTTTTTATGATTGGCAACATTATCAATTATCAAATAACATTCTACTTAGTAAAGATATATTCTGCGGTGCAAGTACACGATAAACATTAGAAAATGTTGAGGGTCAGCTAGAGCAAAATCAATATTAACAATTAACTGAAATAATGAGGTGATCTAGCGGAACTTTTGTACATAATATCGAGGCAATGGGAATATACATATAATAAACAAGTTCGGGTGTAACAGAACATTTTGTACTCTCGCATAGTAAAGTGATATATGAGATTTCTATGCATATTTTAATTAAATATAGAAAGTGTTGCATCCGTTATTTTTAGTCGGAGTAAAATTAATTGAAGCAATTTTTATATTAAATTTACTCAAATTGTGAGACATTTTACTGGACTTTCGTTGTAGACGCTCATCATTGATTGTATATGAAATGCATTATAGTAACTATATTGAGGAATATCAAAACAGACCGTTTTTGTCAGTGAATGTAAAATTTTACTTCTTGCATCTATATGATTATAAAGTGAAAGAAAGTGAAAAAAGATTATAAAGTGCTATAACTAAGGAAGACATTAAAATATAAAAACGAAATTTGACACAGGAAATCACAGTAGGAAGATTCATCTATGGTTATGAAATTTTTCAAAAGTGTACCTGGCTCCGCCCCCCAATAGGGTTAATGTACATGTCTCACCAACCGTTAAAGCTATATCAACCAGACATGCTCAAAACAAGTTTTTCCAGGATGTTCTCATACACTGGGAAAATATATGAAATTGGATTATGACCACACCCACCTACCATACAAAGGTTATGTTGAAAACTACTGAAAGTTCGTTAACTCGCTGAAGATACACCTCAGAAACATTACAGCTTATAGTGAAGATGGTTCGGAAGCAGTGCTTACGAATTCATGCAAAAGTTGAACAATGGGTGTGGCACCGTCCAATTTTAGGTGAATTTCCATATCTCAGGAATGGCTCTCGATTTCTATAAAATTTGGTACATACAATTTTATTTGCATCAGTGAAATTGGATAACAACCCCGCCTACTTCTCATTTATTTAATTTCATAGACACATTTTTACCAATATTCTAATATTATATAAATATATATATTTAACAACATTTATCCAACACAAATTTCATTTATTCTTAATATATTTAATTTCTGTCTTATACTTCTACAAGTTCTTACATATAAACAAACAACAATAATGTTTTAAATTTTGTTACTTAAAATATTTATTTGTTATTTAATTTCCTTTATTTTATTTTTTTTCTCTCAAAACTGTTGTCAGAATTATGCTATTCCAGCGCCATTATGTTTAAAAACAAAGAAAGAAATTTTGTACTAAGTCTGAAAAATTTAGTTCAAAATAGAAACAAAAATATGATCATGATAATTATTCACTGCTTCATAAGTAATTGCATTAACACGGGAATGATCTATGTTTGAAAATGTCCATATAATGTCATCATTTTGTACCCGAAAATGTAGTTGAATATTCAATGCCAAGCAGGAAACAAATTTTTTCTTGATCTTTTTTTGTAGTCCCTGTAGATTTTAGGAAAATGTTAAGATCTCCAAAAAGTATGACATTTTGATTGCACAACTTAACAGTAAGGATTTCGTCAAGTTCCGCAATTAAATGGCTGACAGAAAAAGCTGGATTTCTGTAAAGAGCCATAATATGTATAGTAGAAGCTGTATAGCCAGAGCAAAACTGCTTCCAAAAATGTGTGGCCTAAATAAATTTCCTTATATGCTTTGGTTCTATAGAGCTAGCAACACCATGCTTTGTATAAATTAAAATGCCCTATTCATTTCGATTGCTTGCCTCAGTGCTATCTATCCACAGCTTGTTTATCAGAGTAAGGAATCGTATTTCAAAGTTTTCACCAGGACAGCTCCAAGTTTTCACAAAACATAAAATATTTGAAGATAGCAGCAGGTAGTCGCTTTTTATATCATTAATGTGAGCATAGCGACTCTAAACATTATGCAATAAAATTTGAAGTGCTAATGTTGAGAAATCATAAAACCGAATCTTATTGTCAGAGAGAAAGAGTTGTGTTCAATTCCATCAGTGGGTCCGATCTACAAAATTTGTTAGGAGGAATAAAATTCCGTACAATGAAGAGACCTTCTACAGTAATAGCTTAACTGCAAGCGACATATATCGAAGCTCTTGGCATTCTGGGTCGAGTAGCAACGACAACTTTACTATATGTGGCACCCTGACTTTCATGAATAGTAATCAACTCAGCTGGAGCAACTGATCATCGCACGTGTTTGCATTCACTGTAATCATATATTTGGCAGTGGTTTTTAGTGTCAATTCATAGGGCAGTACCTGCGTTTCAGCTGTTTTGAATAATTTAACTCTTTCTAAAATATTATCATTCTCACTTATACCCATTCCTTTTACTGAGTCTCTAGAAGTTGAAAGGATAGCCTTAGTTGGAATTCGACTGAGGTTAAGGACATTGAAATTATTTGTCTCTACGTCAATTTATAATATATCATCAGTTGTCATAGTACCGGATGCCATTGGGTTTAATGCTATAGCAAATGTCTGATCCTTTCTTTGCGTCATTATTTCTGTTAATTCAAAGTATTTGAACAACTCCCTCAAAGGGAACCAAATAAAGTGCTATATGCATCATTCTGATTAGAAGAGAATATCCACCTATCTCCAACAAGTGAGAGTTATTTCAAATAACCAAACATTATAATAGGTATGCAACCAAAAGGGCTGACTGTTTTGAAAATTTGTTTTCAACCAGAATTAAAGGGGCAGTGTAATTACTCTAATATTGCAATCAGATTCTGTGTCATTATTTGTTGAATCTTCACCATGTAAGTCCAAAAAATTGATATTTGAGTTTATTTCTGGAATTATTAACACCCTAACTAAATTTCCACAATAGGCATAGTAGATTTCATAATCGTAGTAAAGATTTTCTAAGAATTTTTCAAGTTCTCTTTGCTCAAAAACATCACATTTTCTTTGATTTAACTCAGTTGGAATGAGATGTGTTCTGCAAGTTCGCTCGTTACCGTTTTAAATAAAATTTTGCTGTTCATTCCGCCATGGGCCATGAAGCATTACCACTTTGCGGAAATACTCAATTATAGCCACATCTGGACTAAATCTTCCATACCAAATTGTACATGGTTTGGTGCGTTTTTAACGAAACCGCTACCGCCTCTAAGGGAAATTGCAACCCCACTTTCTTGTAGATTTTCATCTCCCCTTTCTTCTTCTTTTTGATCACTGTCTTACGCTCTTCTATAGCATTTAACGTATGTAACCATTGTTGCAAAATCAGCTGAACAAACAGTCTCTAACTTATTGGGTCACTGCACATAGTGGTCTAAAATGCCAGCTACGTATATTTCTGTCGAATCTGAAGGAAGGTTCTGACGTTCCCATTTAGGCTTTAGCATTCGAGCACGCTCCTCAGGTCGAGAGGTCTTTATAAATATTTCTGCATTGCTTGCTTGCTTCTTATGTAGATATTTCTAATAAAGCTTCAATTAAGAGCTTAGAAATTCCTTTGTTCGATTTGTTAATGTAATTAATTCTATAAGAACAGCAAGCATAGGCATCCAGTATATATTGGATATCTATATTTGCCCTATGGAGTTCCAAAATAAAAGGGTTATGAGCATTCATGAAACGAGCTTGCATATTTCTTTTTAGAAAATTTTGGGGTTTGATAAGCTTGAGCTCAGAGGTAACAAGTAATCATCAACAGACATATTAATTCTACTATCAGACAGGAGGTATTCAAAATCATTTGAATTCGAAATGTGTCCAGTAGTTAGAGATGAATTTAAAACATTTTGAATTCTAAAAAAGTTTTCCTTAAGCCTTTCCGAATTTGGTGGAGGTAAAAAATCTCCTTATGTTAAGCTGCCGAACTTGTGTTTCTCTATAACGGTCCTCTCTTCTTATTTCAGGATTTCTTCTTGTGTATTCTCTTTGTATTTGATCACGCATGCGCTCTAAACTCCTATACTCAGAATTTTTTGCGCGAAGTTCTAGTGTTCCTACTTTGCTGTTCTGAGCGATTTTCTGGATTTTGACGCTCAGTTCTATGCTGAACAATATTTATACTTTGTTCAGTGGACCGCACGTCAATGTTTTCCCGCCGAGACCTACGTACTTGAGTATCTCTAGTTTGCCCTTCTGAGCGAATTTATGGATTTTGGCACCTGCTTCTATGTTGAAGAGTAACTTTATTTTGGACAAGCGATTTCGGGATCTAATCTAGAATGGTCTGAATTCGTTTTCTATTTCAAGACAACTTGGCATATTAGATCTTCTACTTAACCTAGGCATAATTAATTATTAATAAACGGCTTATCAACGGTAACAACAGTAAAAATAATTATTTCACGGTTTACAATTTTATGGATCCGTCCATCCGGGTGTAAAAAGTATGATCCTGCGTTCCGCTCTGCTTTCGGGGTAATTTAATCCTCATTATGGTCCTTTTTCTATGCAGTGTGCAGCTCCTTTGGACGTATATACTAATGTAAACGTGTATGTATGTGTGAGGATATTTTAAATACAATATAGGAGTATATAATAATAATATATATAATATGTAATTTTAGGATAAAAATAAATTTGTTTAAACAAAGTTACTGCTCTGCTACTTAAATCCTTTAGCGTAACTGGGAGTTAACTGGAAGCGAAGGAAAACACATCGTACTCATACTTATGTTATATATTTGTACATATAACATAACTTTCTGAAATATAAAATATGAAATATGTACATGAAACGTAGTCGGGCGGCGGAGCCACGCCCACTTTTCAGAAATTTTCAATTGAGAGCTTTGTTATGGGATTTTACAGATTTTCGTTTAACGGCATTTTGTATGCGTGGCAGTAGTAAAAATACGGACATATAGTCACTCGGAATTCAACTCGTCTCGTCAACCTGATCCATGAATGAAGAGGGATATGTAGTAGCAGAAATTAAAAGTTGCTATGAAATATTGTACAAGGAACCGGACAAAACCAATGGAATTTCTACATTGAAATAATAAAGTCAATTTCATTTTAGTGCATACTAACGACCCCTTTGACGTGGAGCCAATGTAAGCACTTTTCACGTAAAAGGGCAAGTCGAGCGCAAATTAAAAATCGTGTTCCTTGTAGCATTCACACACCAAAAATAACATAAATAAATATCTAAAATACTTCTGTCATAAATGCAGAAGACAAAATGCAATAAGCAAATAAATGCACCAAAAATGTTTTATTAGAAGTAAGAAAATATTCTCGGTAGTATATACCCCTGTAAGAGTATGAAATGTAGCAAGTAAGAAATTAGAATCAACACAGAAACGCAGTTGTTCTACAAAAGCATGGTCTTTTATTCACGACAAAATAATAACTTGTTAACTGGTTGCTCAACTGATCCTTTCTCTGAAGTGAAATTGCCAAATTTTTACATCAAAGGATGAAGTAATTCCACGTTCCTGAAGAATGAAAACATTAAAGATCCCTGAAAAATTGGAATAATTATAAAGACGAATAAGTCTTGAAAATGAAGTAATTCATTAACACAAAACAATTGCTTCACGCTGAAATTTCGAAAACGAAGACAGAAACTATTCAATTTCTTTCGCCCATCATTAAACACGTACTCCGAAATGACAGCACAGGAAATTGAAAGTCTTAGAGCACAAATTGCTGCTCTAAACACAAATCTGAAGGAAAGCAAAAAAAGGTGATTTCAATAAAGAACAATTTGACATTGAATGCCACAGAGATAGATCAACACCAAGATTGTACACTATATTATACAATTTCAATGAAACACGAAACAAAATTTAACCTCTACTCTATAATCAATCACCTCGACTACACAGACCAGAGATCTTTATACGTCTTACTGGAGGAAATGAAAAAAAATCCAAGGAACACGTTCGCTACCAGAATTCGATTAAAGCGAAGTCAGCAAGGCCTTAAATCTTGTGCTAACAAAAATTGAGGTAAAACCCTCAGGAGACTCTAGCTAGGTAGCACTATGCCACTGAAGAAGCCATCAAAATATTTATTTCTGGCCTTAACAACAAATATACCAGCGATTTAGAGCGCAGCGCAAAAAACACAAGTCGTACAGTATGCAGCATTAAACCCCTCAGAACAGAAGATATCATGACGGACCGCGAAGGTACAAACTAATTGTGCAACTGCAGCACATGCCAATTTCACCCAAGCCGCAGTACGAATCCATGGATATAGATTTCCCACAGCAATACAGGAGAATTACCATTTTTAATGCTGCACCTCCACAAAACAGCTATGACCGTCAAATACACGGGCCACCTCCAAATAACACATTTCGCGAAGATCCACAGAAAAATCAACAAAATCCTTCTTCTCGCAACTTCGACCCACAACGGAAGATACAACGTGTAAATCAAACACGAAACGAGGAACTACGAACTCTTGCTCCAAAAGACAACAACGTCTATGAAGACAAGACTGGCAGTACTGTTTTGGCTGTGTTGAATTGCCGTGTCTGCAACGACACTGCAGCGATACAATCAAAACTATAGATATCCCCATGGACACTAGAGCAACATACAAATACAATAACTACATTAGTACAAAATGTAATGTCGGTAAGCAATTAATAACGACAAATGTAGCTATGAAATCAGTAGAACAAAATAACATTCGTACCTAATGTATCCATGTCTGATAATGACTTTATAAATAAAGAAATAAATGAACTTCTAGAAAATGAAATAATCCAACCTTGTAAAAGTCCTTTCAATCGCCCATTTGGAAAGTTGCTAAAAAGGGTGGCGATTAGCATGGGAAACCCAACCGCACAATGGTTGCTGACTTTCAAAAGCTATACGCCCAAATTATCACAGATGGACACTACAAACCTAATGTAGCTATGATAATAAAAAATCTGGGCTTACAACTTTAGATTTAGAATCTGGATTTCATCAGATACTCATTAAAGAATAAGTCTTTGGTGTCTAGAGAATAAAGCCAAGTATTAATTCGTTGGCATGCTTTTCGGGCTGAAAAATACTCCATACATTTTTCAAATATGTATAGATAATATCTTGAGACCATATATTGGCAAATTCGCGTATGTCTACATAGACGATGTTTATACTTTCGCAGCAAGTTGCAACAGAGTATATTAGTTTTGTTCACCTAACGGTTGGTTATAAGACCTAAAACTAATCGAGATAGATATAGAGTTATATATACACAAATGATCAGGATGAAGATATGAGTTGAATTCCGTATGACTATCTGTTTGTCGTCCGTCAGCCCGTGCAAGCGATAACTTGAGTAAGAAGTAAGATATCGTGATGAAACTTCGTACACGTGTTCTCTATCACCTAGGATAATATAAACTAGATGGTGAACGATGTGCTTTACGTGGGTACCTGCCATTGTCAGCTCGACTCCACGGTGTTCAAAAACACAACGGATCAATACAATTCGTCGATCAGCGCCCCGTTAATAATAGCTTTCGCTAAAACCAACGGTACCGATCGGCATTGTGGAATGGCACAATAACCACCTTGGTGGGGTTCGAGGCCTGCCTAAACCCTCTGCCGTCCTATGGGTCTGGCACCCGGTTGCAATGCAACTGCACACTGAACTGCACCGCCCCAGACAGTTCTACCCGCATTCAGGTGTTAAACCACAGCCATCACGATACTCCCCGAAGGGCCTACCGCAATGAGCAGGATAGAGCGACAAGCAACTGCACCGGGCTCCTGTTCCCCGTGCACCAGATTATAGTCTCCGGTCAGACCTTGTAGCCTAAAGGATACTACCAGTTGAGTTACCCATTCGTCTCGACTGGTGGCATTTGTAGCTTGAACTACAATGCCGCTTTAAGTGTGTGCATAATACATATAAAGTGATATAAACTCAGTTCAAGCTAAGTAATATAGCACTATTTCTGACATGGCTAAGCCTATTTTTTGAGCAAAGTCTATTTCAAATGCAGTGCATTTTGTGGATTTTAGTCGCCTCTTACGACAGGAATGCCTTACCGCGGGTTATTCTTATCCTCCGACCCGCAGGGGTGGTGTGAAAAAGTTTGCAATCGGATTAAATCCACGCCCACTTTCCATATAATGGTCTTATTGAAAACTACCGAAAATGCGTTAACTCGCTGAAGAAACCTCCCGGAAGAATTGAGTGTCACAGCTACGATGGTCCTTAAGGGCTTCGAAGGAAATGGTGTATAAATTGGAAAATGGATTGCAATTTAGAACCATTTTGTATAAACCATAGATTTTGTGTGTGGCATTATATTTGCATTGTTTTCCAGAGACCGAATATGTGGACTCAGTGCCTATGCCAGACTTTTTACGGAAAATATCGATCAATCTGTGAGATATATTATTGAAATTTAGAACAAATCTTTGCCTGAAAATATTGTGTCTAAATGTCAAAAATTGTCAAAATGTGGTAAATACTTTCCCTAGCTCCCATATACCTAAAATAAGGATTTCCCAAAATCCGGTTGGCTTTATACATTGCATATCGGTTAATATGTAAGATATCTAAAGAAAATTCAGATTACTCTCCTAACCTCGTTATACCTAACATTAGAATTTCCACAATTCCGTGTATAGCGGTCAATAAGTAAGACATCTTAGAAAAATAAAATTAGTTAAGGTATAGTCATGAATACAGCATAGTATGGTGTCAAAAATTAAACGAATTACCCCAGCCCCCATGTATTACAAATAATGTTCATCGTTACTCTAGTGGACTATATGCCGCACTTGTCTGTCTAATTTTGAGTTAATCCATGTCGGCTGGAAATATGTTATTGAGCATACTTTAGTTTAATGCCACAAATATATGTTATCTGCACTCTTGCAACAATGTACTCGATGTAGTGATTTCCGACATTCCAGCTGACCTTAAACCGTCTATATAAGTCCATATATGTGATATTTTAAAGGAATTAAGTGTTTTCTTAACCATAATATGTTTTAGCACTAAATATGAATGAAACTGGTCTAGACCTTGGTCTAAACCCCATGCCTCTAATATTATGGTTTTGTCCCTCTGCTTGACTTTTTCCTCATATAGACAGTACATTAAATTTCATTCTTTTGGGTGAGTTTATATCGCAAATATCTCCTTAGAATATGTCTCAACATTCTATCACTCATTAATAAGACTTTTGGTTGTTGTACCTTCCCACAGCACTACTATTATGAATATAGATAGTTTGTCTTAGATAGATTTACTATATGAAAATATGACCTAACTTTAAAGTTAATACGATGCCAAATATGATTGCAGTCCAATTGCAGTTACCATTGCATCGAATAACAAAAGTAGAATCCACTGCAATATTTTTGAATTTAAAGTTTTGTCAACAAGTGCTTTGGTCTTGTTGATGTTGTTGATCTTGTTGAAAATTGTGATAGTATAAAATGTTCGATCTTGTAATTGTACCTGTAATTAATTAACCTGTAATTAATTAATTAAATGCAATAAGATCACTGTCGGTCCTGCAAAAATACAAATCATGAAAGATTTTCTTACGCCTGCATCGCTAAAGGAGCTCAGATCCTTTCTTGGTCTCGAATTACTCTAGAAATTAAAAAAGGTTGCTGTCAATTGTGTGCACCCTACAGAAACTCCAAAATTACTTACAGGTATAGCCGATTTAACTATATACACCGACCACAACTCTTTAATTTTCGCAATATCAAAAAAAAAACCCAAATGAAAAATTAAAAAAATGTAAGAATTTCATTGAAGAACACGGTGTCAAAACTCACTTACAAGCCTGAACATCAGAACGTTGTTGCTGATGCATTTTCTCACCAGCAAATAAATAACATAAAATTCCGATAATTACCAATGTTCGGCACAAAGCTCTCCTATACAAAAACTCAAATGTGTAAAGTAACCGTTCAACTGCTTTAGAAGTCAAATTATTATGAAAAAATCAAATGGAATCCCCACCCCAATATCCTTAAATAATTTCTTTTGTAATATTAGTCATACTCTTTTCATTAACAATAAAACTGAATTATAGGCCAGACTAAAAAATGAAACAAGACCAAAAGTATCAAACGCTCTCTAAACAGACTAACAAACATTATTTCACCTCGAAAACGACATTATCAACCCATTTCCTACTTCATTGATCGTCCAAGCTCAAAACACGGTCCTCAACCATCACCGAGATTGAACAACAAAAACAAATCATAAAAGAACAATATATATATGAGAGAACCCTAGCTAAGCTAGGGTGTAACCGAACATTTTATACTCTCGCCCTACGCCAGAATCAAAAGCGGGTAAATGCTTTCAGGTGCTGGCTTAACTTTATATTAAGAAATGTTGCAATGACATCAGCTTTTGTTGTTCGACGCAATTATATTCATGATAGTAGGGCTGTAGGAAGGTACAACAACCAAAAGTTTTATTAAGGAATGACAGAATGTTGAGACAGATTCTAAGGAGATATTTGCGATATAAACTCAGCCAAAAGAACGAAATTTAATATACTGTGCATATGAGGAAGTTAAGCAAAGGGACAAAATCATAATATTAGAGGCTTGGAGTTTAGACTAAGGTCTAGACCGATTTCATTCATATTTAGCGTGAAATTACATTATGTTTAAGAAAACATATCCACTTAATTTCGGGAATTCTTATATCGGGCATATTTGGGATAGAGGACATTAAATCTCTGCATTACTCAAGTATACTAGGGAACAGGTTTTCACCCAATTTTGTCAAGGTAAGTCACACAGTGACCGACATATTCGGGATAAAGTATGCTGGAATAGCGAAAATCATTATATGTAATAGATATATGGGAATTGGGATAATTCATTGATCAATTTCACATTTTTTCCACACTAAACTATAGTACATTCAATATTACACGTTCACCGAAATACCAAGATATTTTATATATTGACTGAAATATATGGCTTCAAATCTGCCGGAAGGTTGAAAATTTCATCACATCGACACACTGTTATCAGGAAGAGGCGCCCTCTGAATTTCCAAGCGATAACTTATGTATTGACCGAATTATATGATATAAAGTCTACCGGAAGGTTGAAAATCCGAATATTAGGTATACGGGGGCTAGGGGAAGATTTACTCGATTTTCCCCATTTTTGACACGAGAGCACATTTTTGTCATGGAAGGATAATCCTCGAATTTCATTACTATATTTCACAGATATACCAATATTTTGCATATATTGGGTACCCGAAGGCTTCAGGAGTTATTTGCCGATTTCGACTATTTCTTCGCATGAGATGATCCATACATGAACGTCCTATTTGTGAAAGGCTTTATTACTTTAATAGAAGCTTGATTTATCTACTTTAAAGTGAAAGATTCAGATAAAATTTAAAATGTGTTATATGAGAAGTGGGCGTGTTTCTTTTTATCAGATTTTCACAATGTAACATAAAAACCCAAATATCATATTACATACCAAATTTTGTTGAAATCGGTTACGTTTTTGAGACAAGGGATTTCACCTAAAAGTGGGTGGTGCTAAGTCCATCACAAAAATTTTACACGGATTCCTAAGGAACCCCTTCGTATCATATTTGCCGTAAGATTTAATGCTTCTGACGTGCTCCCTTAGGGAGTTAGCGCACTTTTAGTACTTTTCAATATAACCTGAGATATGTGTGGTGGGCGTATTTATTGTCCGATTTCACTCATTTTCTCCATGTAAGAGGAGATGTTAGAAAAACTTATTTGGAGCAAGTTTGATTGATATAACTTTAACGGTTTCTGAGCTATGTATATTAAACATATTTGGGGGCAGGGCCTTACCCACTTTTACAAATTTCTTTCCCACAGATGGCCCGCCTTACTAGGCTCCTCAGTACTAAATAACAGTGCACTTCAACAGTTTTCGATTAATGGCATCTTGTGGGAGCGGCAGATGTCCGATTACGCACACCTGCAATATCCGCAATCCGCCTTACGGTTTCATCAAAATATCTTAATTTTTCTCAAGTTATCGCTTGCACGGACGGATGGACAACCGTTAGATGAAAAAAACGAATACACTTTGTTGCAACATGTTGCGAGGGTAAAAAAATGTTGCTTTAGAATTCAACATTCATTATTCGACGAAACCGTGAATGGATTACAATCATATTTGGTACATTCTTAACTTATATTACAGGAGACAGACTCATGTACTTTCATTACCATATTTTGCTTGGAGTCCGAATTATTTATATTAAAATCAACCAAATTAAATCAAATGAGATTAGATTAATTAAAAATATTAGGTATATAAGGAAAAAGTAAAGCAGAGAAACGGAAATCATTATATTAAGAATACTGGGCTTAGACCACGGTCTGGACCAATTTCATTCATATTATATGATATAAATTTTAACGGTAGGTGGAAAATCCGTATATTAAGTATATGGGGGCTAGTAGAGTATTTAACGGATTTGTTTTAGGCACACGCACACACTGTTATCAGAAAGAGCATTTGAATTTCCCATGGATAACTCATATGTTGACCGAAATATATTGTAAAAAGTCTAACATAATATTGAAAATTTTTGTACTAAGTATATGGGGGCTGTGGAAATATTTACCCGATTTTCACCGTTTTTGACACGAATTTCAATACGATATCTCTCAGAATGACCAACATATTCGGTATTAAGCAACCATAGCACTGAGGTCCTTATATTTGGTACGTGGGGCTTAAAAAGTAATGCGCCGATTTCAAACATTTTTCCGCATGAGATGGCATACCTTCAGACCACTTCAAATTTTCATTCCATTATCTTAATTGTTGCTTGATTTATATAATTTACAGTGAAATAATCAGACGAAATTTAAAATTGTTTTATATGGAAAGTTGTTATTCGATTTCGCTCATCTTCAGAGTGTAATATAGGGTTATGACTTTATGTACCAAATTTGGTTGGAGCTGTTTAAGTCGTTCCTGAGATGTAGATTTACCTAAAATTATTTCACCTAGAAATGGGCGGTGACATGCCCGCTGTTAAAATTTTACACGGATTCCTATGCATCTCTGCCAGCCCCTCTTCACCGTAGGACTTAATGTTTCTAAAATATTTTTTCAGCGAGTTAACCCACTTTTAGTAGTTGGCAACATAGCCTTTGTATAGGAGGAGGTTTGGTTATCATCCGATTTCACTCACTTTCCCGCTGTATGAGGACTTGGCCGCAAGACTTATTCTGAGCAAATTTTGTTGATATAGCGGTTTATGAGATATGTACATTAAACAAATTGGGTATTGGGTATGGACCATGCCTACTTTTAAACAAAATTTTACCATAAATGCCTGCTACGATTCTCTCTAAGTTGGTATCCTAATGTTTTATTTAGTTATAGCAATTTACAGGTGTTCGACTAATGTTATTTTGTTTCACTCAAATTATCGCTTGCAACTGAGCAAGTCAACCTGAAAAACGGAAATCATTATCTTAAGAAAAACGATCTTAGACCATGGTCTAGACCGGTTTCATTAATACTTAGCGTTGAACCAGATTATGTTCAAGAAAATATATAGACTTAATTTCGTTAAAATATCACACGTATTGACCAACATACCTGGTTTAAATTCAACTAGAAAGTCGGGAATCGTTATAATGGGTATATTTGATATACTGATAGCAATAACTCATGTTACTCATTATTACTCATTACTCAAGAACACTAGGGAACATATTTCCCCGTAATTTTATGGAGATAGCTCACACACTAATCGACTTATTCGGCACAGAGTCTGCAAAAATAACGGAAATCATTGTATGTGCTATTATATAGGGAATCGGGAGTAATCACTGACCGATTTAACATATTTTCGATATGAAAGTATAGCATATCCAAGATTATACCTTCGCATAATTTTGATAAGATATCTCACATATTGATCGATTTATACGGCGTAAATCCAACAGGAAATTAGCAATGCACGCACTGTTGTCAGAGAGAAATGTTCTCTGAATTTCTCTGAAATTTAAAAATACTCCTATCATTAATGCAGAAGACAAAATGCAATCAACAAATAAATGCACCAAAATTTTCTTATGAGCAGGTAGGCATATATTCGGGGTATAATATATCTAGAAGTAAGAGTATGAAATGTGGCAAGTAAGAAATTAGAATCAATAAAGCAGAGACATAAGTGCTCAGCAGAAAGTACCAATGACAAACGTGACAAACTGCCAATTTGTTAACTCACGCATAGCAAATCACGCGCGAATTTAATACAACCATGATAATTAAAATTTTACAAGCATATATATTCAGCAAAGAGTTCAGTAGTATAACGATAATCATTATATTATATGTAGCATATGAGGGCTGGGGTAATTCGTGCATCGATTTCCCTTATTTTTGCCAACAAGCTATAAGATTCAATATTATACGCTCTTTTGATTTTACGAAAATATGTAACAATAGCATATTCAAGATTATCGGTTCTCATATTAGGGTTTGAAAGCATATTGTCTGATTTCCACCATTTTTGGGCAGGATATGGCAAACTTTTGGGGCACTATTTGTATAAATTTCTCTTCCGATAATTGAATAATAGTTGAAATTCGTACAGCGGTTTCTGAGATATGGGATTTCACCGAACAGTAGGTTGTACCACGCCCATTGTCCAGTTTATTTTTACACATATTCCTATGTATCTCTTCCATACCATTTTCACTGTAAGTTAGGTGGACGTTGTTATTTGTCGATTTGTTTCATCTTCTAAGAGTATGACAAGATACTAAAAATACTTAATCTGAGCAGATTTGGTCAATCCAGCTTTAGTGGCTTATGGGATATGTACATTAAACATATTAGGGGGCGGGGCCATGCGAATTTAAAAAAGTTTTTCAAATCACAGAAACCCTGTGAACTTCTACTTCCGGCGTCAATTTCTAGGTTTGTATCTTAATTCGTTGCTTAGTTATACGTTTAATTCGTTGTTTATGTTAAAATAAAATATTAAAAGGGTTTGTCCGTTAACAAATTCTATTCAAGACTAGATTATGGTAAATTCAGCAGTTGTTTACGATCAGAATAGATTGAGAACTAGTGAAAAATACAGACGGTAAATGATATCGCTGGTACTGTATCAAATAATAATAGCTGACTGTACCATAAGGATGAATGCAGAAAACGTATTTTTAAACACTTAGAACACATACATACATTCACATTTCTAACTTTTTCGTTTAAAAACTGATTATATGAAATGAGCGATAAGCATTTGTAGGAAAATTTGTTAATAAATAAATATTTTTGTGGAATGTTATGAGACAATAATGCTAACTATTGAGTTTTTTCAGAACTATTTTTGAACTATTCCAAATTTTTACTCAATTAAAATAACTACTGTTGAAAGAATCTTCAATTGATTATTTTCCAAATACTTGAAAGAAAAATGTATTTATAATTTATTTAAAATGTATTATTGTACTTATTTAAAATGTATTTATTTACATTATAGTTGGATATGTACAAACCCATTTGGGAATCAACCAAGAAATTAAGATTATAAAAAGCGCTATATACAATTGTTAAAATTTTCTTGAAAAGCAAATAAACGCACGATTTGACGGGAAAAAGATTTACGTGACCTATTCTGTGCGCTCAGAGTATATTATATCCGTATAAAATATGCGATTTAATTCATATTTTACTTAATAATTAATTAATTAATTTTAATAATAATAAATTATTTATTAGTGCTTAGATAAAATAAGATATTTAAAATTTTTAGTAATAAAAAATTGGTTATTGATCAATAAGATAACTATTTAGTACTAATTACTAGAGACTAGTAGATTTTGTTCTAGAGATTTTGATCACCGTTCGTACGCTGTGCTGCAATAAAATTATATGACTGTAAGCCAATTTTCTATTGGATAACAGCGAAGGTAAATTTATTACTTACCTTAAGAGCTTATATCCGCTCCCCCTTAGAGCAAGTCATTCTTCCAATCCCAACTATTATTTCAAAAACTGCTGTAATATCCATGTGCACAATAATTGGTGAAGCTATTAAAATATTACAGCAGTTTTGGTAAATAATTGTTGGTTTTGGTAGAATGACTTTCTCTAAATCACAAGTGGAAATAATAATTATGACAACAGATGCACTTACAAGTAAAGCAGCAATATTTCCACAGTTTTATAAACATTGAATGTATAAATGCAAGTATATATGCGATTACGAAAGTACCTATATTCCATGTACTTACATTCAAAGGTGAGTATTTGCGCGATGTGTAATAAATTACATAGTGAACGTCGTAGTGGTTCCAACCAATTGCGTACACTAAAAATTTTTGCAAATTTTTACAATTATGTGCATCCATGTGGTAAATCCTCTACTACATGCTCGTTATTTTCCATCTAACTATAAAAGAGCAATCCATTTATTGTATACACTCAGTTTGTCATCAAAGTCTGACATCCTAAACCTTTTAAATATTAGACGTAAAGCAAAGTTACTTAACCCGGAAAGAGCAAGGATTTAAATATGAAAAAATCATATATTTTATGGGTTTGGATACTACTTTCTACGATATTGAAACTAAAAAGTGAAGCAATGCCCAAATATGATAACAATGCCAAGTGAGTTAATATACGTAGTTATACTCGATCTTCAAGTATAAAATTCCTGTGAATAAAAATTTGTGTTGCAATTATTAAGTGATTATATCAAAAAAAATTAATGTGGTCCTCTTTTTTCAAATCAATTGGAGTATTTCCGCTCGCGTTTCTTCATACTAATTTTTTTTCTTTATTTGTGTTTAAAACGGTACATTAATATTGACAAGTCCATGATCGATCATCGGACCCACTAAAAATATTTACTATAAACTCGGAAGTTTAACGCAAATGGTGAGAATATATCTAACTGGAAAATTATTCCGATGAATTTTACATATTTTCTAATTGAAGAGGGATACTTCTTTTATCCAACGTAGCCATATATATCGATTTCGTTCGAATGATCACAATTCTCAAATAAGTTATATTTTTTAACATGTGAGAATACAAAGATGTTGTATTTAAAGCAAGACGGTCAAGGCGATGTAAGGGTAAAGTTACACTAAATCTGTGTCCCCTAAAAGGACAGTATTAATATTCAGGACCTGAGATTCATTGTTTTTCTGATTATGCAACAAAAAATAGCTTTTCAAATATAAATATATACAAAAATTATAATGAAATATCTCTAAGTAGTAAGTTGCTACGTACTTTGTTTTGCGATATCGCTGAAAAGGTAGACTCTTTTTAGATATTAAAAGGAAATTAACTAATTGAGTTTAGACAAAATTTCTCTTGCTTGGTTTCATCGGAAGTTACCTATTTCTTGATTGTTAATTATATGATTATAATATTATATTATTGAATATGGGGTAATCATATAAATAAAATAAGCTAACCCATATTTCTTGTTTTCATTTTTTTTTATCTAGATCGCACCTTATGGGTAATGGTGATGGCCAATTCAATGAAAGTCAGTCCATCTATGGGCCAACCACACAGACGACAAAAGATAGATTACAGCGTTTGGGTTACACAACTGGATACGGGACCATAAATGTAAGATTTTTTTATTATGATTAGAAAAAAAAAAGTTATAAAACACGTAAAAAACTGCTAAGTTCGGGTGTAGCCGAACATTTTATACTCTCACAATATGCAACAATTTTATATTAAAAAATATTGCGTAAGAATTCAACATTCACTGTTCGACAAAACTGTTAATGGACTGCAATCATATTTGGTATCTTATTAACTTATATTACAGACCATAGACTCATGTACTTTCATTCCAATATTTTGCTTCGTGTCAGAGATATTTATATTAAAATCAACCAAATTAACTAAAATGAGAAATATGCAATATAAACTGGACAAAAGTGGCTTAATTAATTATATTGGTTATATGAGGAAAAAGTCAACCCGAGAAACGGAAATCATTATATCAGGAATATGGGACATATGGGACATATGGGACATATGCAATCACATTGTGTTAAAGAAAACATATCCACTTAATTTTATTAAAATATCATACACATTGACAAACATAAACTGTTTAAAGTCAGCTGGCAAGTCGGGAATTCTTATATCGGCCATATTTGGGCTAGAGAAAGGTCTGCACTGACACATTAACCCTTTTCATTACTCAAGTATCCTAGGGAACATGTTTCAACGCAATTTTGTGAAGGTAACTCACACACTAACCGACATATTCGGCATAAAGTCTGCTAGAAAAACGAAAATAATTATGTGTAGTATATGGGAGCTGGAATGATTCGTAGACCGATTTCACGCATTTTCGACGTTAAACTATGGAGTATCCAACATTACACCTTCACTTAGTTTTGCGAAAATATCTCACATATTGGCCGCAATATATGGTATAAAGTCTACCGGAAGATAGAAAATCCGTAAATTAGGTACATGGTGGCCAGGGGAAGTATTTACCCGATTTAATTTATTTTAATCGCACTGTTATCGGGAAGAGACGCTCTCAGAAATTCACATTGATAACTCGTATGTTGATCGAAATATATGGTATAAAGTCTACTGGAAGGTTGAAAATCCGAATAATAGGTATACAGGAACTAGGGGAAGTATTAGCACGATTTTCCGCATTTTTGACACCAGAGCACATTATTATCGTGGAAAGAAAATCGTCGAATTTCATAACGATAAAAGTGTAAGTGTAAGTGAAAATAAGTAATAAAACTAGTAAGAGAGGGCGCTGCACGCCCGTCACCAAAGCTTTACGCGGGTTCCTATGTAACCTTTTCGTTTCATATTTAGTGTAAGATTTAATGTTTCTGACGTGTTCTTTCAGCGAGTTAATGAGTGTTTCGCTCAGTCACAGCATATGTGGCGATGCTAAAAAAACTTACTAGGAGCAAGTTTGATTGATATAGCTGTAATGGTTTCTGAGCTATGTGTATTAAACCTATTTGGGGGCGGGGCCTTACCCAGTAAAAAAATTTTTTCCCCAGAAATGCCCTGCTCTACTAAGATCCTCTGTACAAAATAACACGCTTCTATCTTAATTTTTTGTTTAGTTATAGCACTGTATCAGTTTTAGATTAATGGAATTTTATGGGCGTGGCACACGTCCGATTACGCGCATCTGCAATGACAACAGGATTGCGGCGACAAAGAACACGTGTACCAAGTTTCATCAAAATATCTTAATTTTCAGTCAAGTTATCGCTTGCACGGACGGGCGGACGGCATAGTCGAAATCGGCATATAACTTTTCAAGCTTCATATAGTCAACATGAGGACCACAGTGCCTATGGCTGATTTTAAACCAAATATATCGGTAAATCTGTAAAATATCGTAGTGAAGTTCTAGGATTATGTTTCTATGATAATAATGTACTTTTGAGTCAAAAATGGGGAAAATCGGGTGAATGCTTCCCCCAGCCGCCATATAACTAGTTTAAAAAAATAACATCCGTTTGGCTTTATACCGTATATTTCAGTCAAAATTAAGTAAGCGAATAATATTGGATATACCATAGTTCAAATGCGAATTATCTCAACTCTCATATACTACATATAATGATTTTCGTTATTCTAGAAGACCTTAAGCCGAATGTGTCGGTCATCGTGTGAATTACCTTCACAAAATTGCGTGGAACATGTTCCCTAGTATACTTGAGTGATGAAAATTATATAAGAATATAAAAATATATAAGAATAAGAGGACCACCGATATAAGAATTCCCGACTTTCCAACTGACTTTAAACCGTTTATGGTAGTCAATATGTGTGATATTGACGTACGTCATGTGAAATCGGTTTCACTCATATTTAGCGCGAAACCATGTTATGTTTAAGAAAACATATCCACCTAATTTCATTAAAATGTCATACATATAGTCCAACACAAAGAGCTTAGTCAGGTGGAAAGTCGAAAATCGATAAATCGGGTTTAAAGTCAGCTATAAAATCGTAAATTTCTATTCGGGTTAAATTTCGGTTAGGGGAAAGTGTGGACTTATTGCAGCAAAATCTGGCATTACACAAGTATACTCGAGAATATATTTCCATGGAAATTTATGGAGATAACTGACGCATTGACCGATATATTCGGCATAAAACCTGCTACAATAACGAAAATCATTATATGCAGTATTATATTTGACACATTTTCGGAATTAAACTATAGCATATCCAATATTATACATTCACTTAACTTTCCTAAGATATCATACATATTGGCCGATATATACAGTATAAAGCCAACCGGAAGTTTAAATCTCTCATAATAGGTATATGTGGTCTAGGGGTAGCATTGTTTCGATTTTATTCATTTTTGGCACAACGACATATTATTACCTGGAAAAAATGCTGTCTGACTTTCATTAAGATATCTCACAAATTGCCCAAAATGTATGGTATAAAGTCAAGTGGAAGTTTGAAAACCTGTATATTAGGTATATGGAAGTTAGAGAAGGTTTTACCCGATTTTACCCACCTTTGTCACAAGGGCATAATATTTCCAGGCAAAGATTTGTTCTGAATTTTAATAATATATTTTACAGATTTACCGATATTTTAGGTACCGATATTGTAGGCACTTGAAATGTTAAAATCCGATTTCTGCAATTGCTAGCCGAGAGATGTCTTACTCTAGAGGCACTCTTTGTGAGAATTTTAACTCCGATATCTTGGCTGATAACTGACTTACGTACTGGAGAGTGAAATATTCATAAGGAATTTGAAATTGTGATATGTGGGAAGTAGACGTGGTAGTATTCCGATTTAACCAATTTTCACACTGTGACATTACGATATCAAACGAATGTAATATTCGAAATTTGCTTGAAATTGGTAGAGAAGGTACCGAGATGTAGGTTTGAACCTGAAAGTGGCCATACCCATTGTCCAATTTTTACTCTGGTTTCTTTGAATACTCTAAACTCCATGCTGGCAATGAAATTTAATGCTCCTGGCTGTTTCTTCAGAGAGTTAACGCACTTTTAGTAGTTTTCAATATAATCGTTATGAGGTGGGCGTAGTTTCAATCCGATTTCAACCATTGTCTCATCATCTAAAGAGGTTCGGCTAAATTTATTCTCAGCAACTTTGGTCGATATCACGGTTCACCCACAACTTTGTTTTCGCTGATTCCGTTCCGGTAATTTTGATGTCAAAGATGCACCGCGCTCTGGATGTCCAAGTGTCGATAGAAATCATCAAGTCCGACCGTCATGTAATCACTTTCTCAATTACCCTGGAGCTAAACATTGCACAAAAAACCGCTTGGAACCATTTAAATAAGTCTGGATATAAAAAGAAGCTCGATGTATGAAAAAAACCTCATGAACCACATTTCCAACTGCGAATCACTGGTAAATCGCATTAAAATCGATCCACTTACGACAACGTCAAGCGAAAACGGTTATGGTCAGGAAGGTTTTGCTAGGAATTTGGTGTTGTAGGCAGGAAATCATCTACTACGAGCTGCTACCCTACTGCAAATCTCTTAATTTGGACTTGTATTGTCAACAATTGGACAGCCTGAAGAAAGCAATTGCCCATAGCCCCAATGGATAGTGATTTGGCAGAAGCTCCGAAAGCTTTGTTTGGAGGTTCTTATGCATCCACCTTTTGGACCGGACCCGGCACCAAATGAATACTACCTGTTATTGTCTTTGAAGAATAGTTTTGTTGTTGAAAAATTCGCCTTAAGAGAAGCCTGTGAAAAGCGGCTGCCCCAGTTTTCGCCAATAGGGACGAGGGTTTCTATAAGAATAACGTTGTGAAATTGCCTTCAAAGTGGCAACAAGTATTGAACAAAGCGGTGCATATTTGACTTAAATCGGATTATTTTAACTATGCTAAATAAAACCTTCAATTTAATGCAAAAATAAAGAATCTCTTTTTACTAGACCTGATATATAAACGTCTATGTTAGATAAACTTTGAACATTAATTAATATATCTTAAATCTTTCTTCTATATCATATTTTTATATATTCACATATTTCCTTTGGAACCAAATTTGTACGTACCATGTGATTACATATGTGTCTACATATGGATATATATACATATAATATTCCATATTGATAGAATTTCATTTTTCTATTAAATAATTTTAGGGATATCCAGGAAGTACTGCTATTTCTGCCTACAATCCAATAAAATTAGACCTAGGGGGAGTTGTACTAGGAACATTGGTCGGTATTGGTGCAATTATAATAATTCCAAAGTTGTTAAGTGCTTTCCATGGAGGCTATGCTAGTTATGGCCGAAGTGAAAATGACAACGATCTAATATCGCTTTCAAATATGATGAATAGAATTGATGATATACTTAGCCAAAGCAACATAGATTCGACAAGTTGCATGCAACGAGCTGTTTGTAGTTATGTCCACTCAACTGAGTTCAATTTTAAGACAGGTGTTCCAGACCAAATAGATGAATTCATCCATACGCTTTCGGAGTAAGTATCACCACCTATTTTATGAGTTTAAGCACATGCATACATATACACAATTTTGTTTATGCTAGTTTTAACGGTCAGAGCTTATAATTAATTTTACGTGTTGCTTTAGCAAATAGAAAAGGGCTTAGAATTGTATGTTCTGTGACCCTTTAAACGAAATATGTATATATATGTACATATATTGACCGGAAATGTATACATATACATACGTCTTGCTTTAAGTGGTCTATTTCTGAGAGCAATAGACCAGCCGTCGTCTATGTAGTTATTGTAAATTTCCTTGAAACATATACTTTCTTGCTAAATACTTTCTGATCAAATGACCGTGCAAATTTGACATTATTCATAACTTTTATAGCTATCAATTCCTTTTCAACCACTCGAGATCAATCATGTAAAGTATTGTAAGGTAAATAGTAGTTGGTAGTTGGTATACTTTATTCTATTTTTTTACACCCGCAACATGTTGTATAGAATATAATAAATTTGGACAGATAGCTATTGTTTGTAACACCTTAAAACTATTCGAGATAGGTAAAGTGTAATATGTTGAAGAATTATCAGGATGAATTCACGAACGTCTGTCTCTCCGTCCGTCCGTCTATCCTTCTCATTGTATAAACCTACAAGTAACAAATCTTAGATGTTTAACTCATGCATACGCAGGCGAACGCTTTTAGAATGAAAGAAATTACAATAAGAATGAAATAGAATGAGGGAGAGGTGCAAAACATTAGGCACTTGATGTGGTTTGCCTCAAATATTCTACTACTAAAGCGGCCAAAAGCCTCAAAAAAGGCTCAAATCTGCTATAGAGTGTTGCCGTGTTTGGTGCCGTTTGTTTGCCTGTGATAGCCGGAATTTATATCTATGTCTGTCGATCTGAATTATTTGATAATTTTCCAAATATTTGTCCGTCGAAGACCGCAATCTCCCTAGTTTTTGTGACGTATTGTTAATGTACCTGAATTGTACCTGATTTTTATATATTTATTTTTGTTTAAATTATTACAAGTAGTTTGGCTAAGCATTGTAAATGTCATATGGGTGAAAATATGCCTCCTGGGGAATCGAACACCCAAAAAAGGTCGGTAACGCGCCAACATTCCAACCTCAGAGGTGGTGAGGAAAAGCAATTCATATAACAATTAACTATTCAGTTAACTTTTGCTTCTAAAATATGCCAGAAAACTTTCAATAATATCTTCCATTAAAAATGCTCTTTCACAAGTAACGTTCTTATTTTAAAGTCCTTTTATTTAAAGCTCTGTGCCGAACAAGGAGCAAAATCTATCACGTGATCTCAGCTTTGTGAAAATATTGAAAACCGTACGATAGTTTAGTTACTTCTCTCCCTATGCAATGGTCCTTCTATCCATTTGTCGAAGGAAGTGATAACTTAAGTAAAGATTAAAATGGCTTGATAAGACTTGGCACATATATTTCCTGACACTATGGAGAGACTGGCAATAAATAATATTAATATTAAGTGCTATGAAAAATAATCAAGTGCTAAAACTAAGCCCTAAATTAAGCAACAAAACTTGAATATTTTTGCAGAGAATCATAGATGCGCATCGGTGGTATAAAATTGTAGAAAACTGTGTATAACCTCGCCCACATATATATCGCATAAATTGCAAAGCAATATCAACCAAACATACAATGTTTTCTTTTCCTATGTTGCATTGTTTCATTGTTGCATTTATTCTGCTCTACGCTGGGGCTGTCAAATTTGCCTGTTTTTTCCAACAATTTTTCAGGTTCGTTTGTTCTTTTCTCAAAATATTGTATTCTAATCCGGAAAAAATGCAATATTTTCTACCCTTCTCAAAACGTAAGAGTGAAAGTTGCCTTGCGGATGTTTAGTGATCGTTTTCGATAATTATTTTTATACTTTCGCAACATGTTGCTACAGAGTAACTAAGTTTTGTTCACCTAACGGTTGCTTGTAACATCTAGAACTAAACAAATTAGATATAGACATATATATATATAAATGTTCAGGATGAAAAGATGAGTTTAAATCCGAGTGACTGTCTATCCGTCCGTCCGTCCGCCCGACCGAGCAAGCGACAACTTGAGTAAAAATGAAGATATTTTGATGAAACTTGGTACACGTTTTCTTTGTCACCGTAAGAGGCTTGGTATTGGAGATGGGAGTAATTGGACTCCCGCCACGCCGACAAAATGCCATTAATCGAAAACAGATAATGTGCTATAACTAAGCAGAAAATTAAGATATAAACGTGTTATTTGGTACAAAGAATCCCAGTAGGGCAGGGCATTTGTAGGAAATTTTTTGTAAAAGTGGAAATGGCCCCGCCGGAAATAGGTTTAATATATATATCTCGGAAACCGCTAAAGCTTTATCAATCAAACTTCCTACGAGTAAGTTTGTCTAGCATATCCTCATATTCTGAAAAAATTAGTGAAAGCGGATAATAACCCCGCCCACCTCCCATACAAAAGTTATGTTGAAAACTACTAAAAGTGCGACAACTCGCTGAAGAAACACGTTATAAACAGGAAATCTTGCAGAAAATTTGGTACGGAAGGTTTGCATAGGAATCCGTGTAAAGTTTTGGTAATGGGCGTGCCACAGCCCACTTTTAGGTGGAATCCGATACCTCAAGATCCCCTGATCCGATTTCAACAAAATTTGGTATGTACCATTATATTTGCATTCTTATGTCGGCATTGTGCAAATGTGATACAAACCAAGTCCACTTCTCATATAACACAATTTTAAGTTTCATCTGATCCTTTCACTTTGAAGTAGATAAATCGAGCAGCAATTAAGATGTGATAATCTATCTTTGTACAAACAGTGCTTTCAAGATATGCCATATCATGCGTAAAAATAGACGAAATCGGATTATAACTTTTCAAGCCACCAGATACCCAATATTAGGGCTTCAGTGTCTCTATCTGACGTTTTATCGAGAATATCGGGTAATATGTAAGAAATTGTAATAAAATTGGAGAATTGTCTTTCCATGATAATAGTGTGATATGGTATCGAAAATGGCGAAAATCAGGTGAATACTTTCCCAAGTATTCCCAACTTTCCCTTTACATATACTTAATATACGGATTTTCAACCTTTCAGTGTACTTTATTCCATATATTTCAGTCAACATGTAAGATATCTTAACAAAATTAAGTGAACGGTTAGTATTGGGTATACCATAGTTTAATGCCGAAAATGTGTGAAATCGGTTTAGGAATTATCCCAGCTCCCATATACTACATATAATAATTTTCGTTATTCTAGCAGACTTTATGCCGAATATGTCGGTCGCTGTGTGAGTTACCTTCATAAAATTGCGCGGAAACATGTTCCCTAATATACTTGAATAATGAGAAGAGTTAATATGATTAGTGCAGATCTTTCTCTATCGCAAAAATGCCCGAAATAAAAATTCCCGACTTTCCATCTAACTTTAAACCGTTTATGTTGGTCAATATGTGTGATATTTTAATAAAATGAAGTGGATATGTTTTCTTAAACACAATGTGATTTGCGCTAAATATGAATGAAACCGTTCTAGACCGTGGTCTAAGCGCCATATTCCCACTATGATAATGTCCTTTTCTCTGGTTTACTTTTTCCTCATGTATCTAATATTTTCAATTAAGCCACTTTGGTTGAGTTTATATCGCATATTTCTTAATTGGGCTAATTTGATAGATTTTAATATAAATATCTCTGACAGTAAGCAAAATGAAAGTACGTGAATCTATTACCTGTAATATAAGTTAATAAGATACCAAACATGGTTGTAATCCACTCAGGGATTCGTCGAATAATGAATGTTGAATTTTCCCGCAACATTTTTGTAAGACATATTGACCGAAATATATGGTGTAAATTCTATCCGGAGGTTGAAAATCCGTATATTAGGTATACTGGAGCAAGGGGAAGTGCTTACCCGATTTTATTCATTTTAAACACATGGACGAATTGTTATCAGAAAGAGACGCTATCTGAATCGCAAAGAGATAACTCATATATTGACCGTTATATATGGTACAAAGTCTACCGGAAGGTTGAAAATTCCTATATCAGGTATATGGGGGCTAGGGGAAGTGTTTACCCGATTTTAACCATTTTTGACACCAGATCACATTATTACCATAGAAAGATAATCCTCCAATTTCATTACGATACCTTGCAAATTTACCGATATTTTCGATAAAAGGTCAGATATTGGCTACATAAATGAGTTGAAGTTGACTTAGGTCCACATATTGAGTATCTGGCGGCTTGAAGAGTTATAATCGGATTTCGGCCATTTTCTCGCATGAGGTGCAATATATTGAACGTACTATTCGTGAAAAGCTTTATTCGAATATCTTAATTGCTGGTTGATTTATCTGCTTTAAAGTGAAAGTTTCAGATGAAACTTAAAATTGTGTTATAGGAGAAGTAGGTGTGATTTTTAATGGATTTAATCTATTTTCGCAATGTGACTTAAGAATTCAAATATAATGTCACATACCAAATTTTGTTGAAATCGGTTAGGGCCTTCTTGAGGTATGGGATTTCGCCTAAAAGTGGGCGGCGCCACACCCATCACCAAAACTTTACACGGATTCCTATGCAACCCTTCCGTTTTATATCTGCTGTAATATTTGTTTCGGACGTGTTCCTTCAGCGAGTTATCTCACTTTTAGTAGTTTTCAACGTAACCTTTGTATGAAGTGTTGTATATATATATATATTTATATATTATTATATATATTATTACATATATTATATAAGGTATTATCCGATTTCACTCAACTCCTTAGTATATGAGGAGATGCTAGAAAAGCTTACTCGGCGCAAGTTTAAATCATATTGATGTAACTTTTTCTGGGGTATGTATATTAAACCTATGTTGGGGCGGGACCATTTCCACTTTTACAAAATTTTTTGCTAGCAGATGCCCCACCCTATTAGGATCCTCCACACCAAATAACATATATCTTAATTTTTCGTTTGGTTACTTATGGCACTTTATCGGAGAGAGCAGATGTCCGATTACGCTCATCTGCAATACCCACCGTCTTACGATGACAAAGAACACGTGTACTAAGTTTCATCAAAATATCTTAATTTTTACTTAAGTTATCGCTTGCAGGGACGGACGGACAGACAGTCACTCGGATTTCAACTCATCTTTTGATCCTGATCATTTATATATGTATATGTCTATGTCAAACTCGATTAGTGTTAGGTGTTACAAGCAAATGTTAGACGAACATAACTAAAATACTTTCTAGGCACATGATGCGAGAGTATAAAAATTGTTACAAGGTTAAAATGGTAAATTTACCTACAAAAATAGTTAATTTTTAACCACTTCATACCATAACCGAAAAAGTTGGCCGAACCGAACCCAAAAAAAAAGGCTTCAATCCCCAAAATTGCTAATATCCCAATATTAATAGCAGTACCCAATCAACTCTAAAATCTGTAAAAATAAAATGTAAACATATTAGAAATACCGTAAATTTTGCAGAATTTACAGTTTTTCACTGCCGTAAAAATTTAATAGAAACCTCAATATATGTTTTTAATAAAATTCTGGTGCATATATGATTTGCATTTATCTAGTGAAACCAAATAGGATTGAAAGTGTTTTGAAAATATAAAAATTTTTTCTTAGATGTAAATAAAGCATATTCAGGATTTTTCAAGTAAAATTTTACCACTTATCCAACAAATAGTTAAAACCTTTGGAAAACAAAAATAACCTTATCTGGCCTATAGGTTTTTTACACTTCGGTTGCATTTTGCATATTTTGTTTACCCTGCAGTTGTTTGTAACATTTGAAACTTATTGAGATAAATATAAAATTACATATATCAAACTGATGAGGATGAGTTATAAATTGTTATATCAAAATAAAATTTTTTACCCGTGTTCTCCTGCATCTGACCTTTGCAACGCCCAAAAATGCCGCTTTAGCCGCTCCAAGCAAATTGCCCAATTTTTATATCGATTCCTAAAACCCTTTGGTACCGCCTTGACTGTGAAACTTAATGTTTATCACTTATTTATTTAGTGAATTATCGAAATTTTATTAGTTTTCAATATAAGCGTTAGATGGGGAGTAAGCGTAGGTATTATCCGATAGCCCCCATTTTCACACTGTCTGAGGAGGTCCACAGTAAGGATGTTTGATAAACCTTTAGTGGTTAGTGAGATATGTAACTAACCCTATTAGAAAGCCACGTTTAGAAGGTTAGGGTTCACACCCACGCTTTAAAAAATTTGGAGCCCCTTCCTATTGCAAATTAAGTACTAAAATTTGTTTTGCATCTTAATTTGTGACTTACTTACAGCACTTTTTAGTTTTTCCCCTAACAATCTCCATAGAGTAACAGAGAACGTGTATACTTAGTTTTTGCAGAATATCTTTTTTTTTCACTGAAGTTATCACTTGCGCGGACGAACGGTCGGACGAATATGCTGAGCTCTTTATCTATCTTGATTAGGTATAGGTGTTACAAACAACCTTAGGTGAAAAAAACTATTATACTGTGTTCCAACAAGTTACCAGAGTATAGAAATGAATGACTTCCAGCGAAAACACTCCAATGGGATGAGTTCAGGGGATGGACTGCATGAAAAGTAAGCGTTTTGGGGCGAATTCAGCATATACTCAACACTCAATGTACAAGTACCAGCATTATCTCCTGCATATTCCAAATGTCCTTAAGGATTCGTGGCAGTGCTCTTCTTTTTCAGAGAAAATCTCTTGGCTTTTCTCATTTCATACATTCATACTTTAAGTGCTGCTTTGTACAGCGGGCTACATCGTCTTCGTGTAATATATGAAATGAGATAAGCCAGATTTCTTCGGGGCAGCCTGTAGCCTAGCCAGCGGCAATGTCTTCGTTACTGAATTTAGTTAAAAGCTACAATTCTATTTATATTACTGGCCTCCTGCTGGTTATGACTCATCGTCCTCAAGCGGGATATGCCATTGGTCCCGACGTACCCTCTGCGTTAAGACAAAATCGGATTCGTCTTGTTCTAAGGGAAGCACGATAATGAGGGAAACGCCCCTTGCGCTTTTGCAGATTAACCAGAAAGACTTTGAGGAAGAACCATCCTCTCGAATCCTAAGCTATTAAGTCCTATTAATCCTAACTAAGTTGTTGCTGACGGAGAAACCCCACATATAATAGCATCAGCACTTACCGATCTGTTTCATCCGTTCTTTCTAGTCCGATCATATTTTAATCCAGAAATCATACAAGGCCAGAGAGGGGTTGTAATATCTGAATTCTTTCCTTCCTTCTTGTTTGAATCTTCTTGATTTAAAAAAGGTTTGCATATTACTATTCCCATTTCTATTAGAACCAGATTAATACGTGCTTTTTTAAATATTTCGTCAATGGGAGTGATTGGTAAAGGAAACTTTTGAATTTGAATTAAATTTTTTGATATCTGCTATTCTTAATATTTTGAAACTTATAGATATTATATATTTAAAACATACATATATTATATAGGTATGTAAATCTAAGTACGCATGTATTTATATATTTATTAAAACAACTTATTTTACAAAATTTGAGTAAATAGGTTTCAAGATTAAATTTTTACGTTCCAGAAATCCCCTCGTTGGTTATCTTTTAGATGGTACAGCAATCAAAGAGGCTTTAGAAGCAGGAAAGAAAGTTAACGGAAAGCCTTGTGAGCTGATGTACACATCCTGCCCATTGGACAACAAGACAGCTGCTAATTTGTTAATGAAATTACTGTCGACCAAATTTTTTTCAAATTCATTACGAGGGTAGTGATTAAATATTTAATTTTTTTATTATTTTTATTTAAATATACATACATCAACACTCTCGAAAGATATGCTAATTTTTAAAACGCGTGCATATTGACAAGGCATATTGGGAGGCACTCGTCTTATTACTTATTGTATAAACAATAAAGTAAATAATAAAATAATAAGTAAATAAAAATAAAACAATAATAAAATTATGATTCATAATAACACCGGCTAACCATTTATTTAAAAATAAAAACAGGTAGGAAAGGACTAAGTTCGTTGAAATATTTGCGGAAACTTGCGGATAATATGACAAGCAAGGAAGGGCTAAATTCGAATTTAACCGAACATTTATACTATCGCATGGTGAAGTGAGATTTCTGTAAATATTTTAATTAAAAGTAGGGAATGTTGTATCCATTACACAGTAAAATTAATTAAAGCAATTTTTACGCTAAGTTTACTCAAATTGTAAGAAATTTTACTTGAATTTCATTGTGTACGCTTAAATGCGTTGCAAATGTATTGAGAAATATGAAAAGAAATCGTTTCTGATTCGTTGTGAAATCGTGATCCAATCGTTGATGATCGGAATGCAAAATCTTATTTCTCACAGCAATATCATTAACTTAACAGTAATAAGTACTAACAGTAATAAATATTATCAAAGATAAATTTTTCCAAGCATTATTATATTATATACATTTAACAACATTTATCCAACGTGCTTTTAATTTATTTTTAAACTATTTAATTTCTACCTTAAATTTAGACAAATTCTTATATATTAACAAATAACACAAATCCAAACTTTCTAATTAACTTATTTATTGGTTAATTTGTTTTATTTTAATGAATGAAAACAAAGAAATGCATATTGTACTCAAAAATTTAGTTTGAAATAAAGACACAAATATAATAATGATAGCTATGCACTGCCTCTGTAAACTTTAGACGCTGTGTAAAAATCTCCAACAATTACGATATTTTAATGGCAGAACTCAGTAGTAAGGACTTCATGAAGTTCTGTAATTAAATGTCTGACTGAAAAAGCTGAATTTCTGTAAATAACCACGATATATTAGATATATCGATTAATATAGATATGGCTGAAACATTTAAACAAAAATCCTTCTTAAAATTTGTGGTCTGAATAAATTTTCTTTATAATCATTAATTCTACTGAGATAACAACACCACACCTTCCATGTGTTATTTTATTTATCACACATTTTTTTATTATTTAATTATTTATTTATGTCTCTTATCTCAATGCTATCTGTCTTCAGATCGTTTATTAGAGTAAATCCTGTTATTTCAAAATTTCCGCGAATTACACAAAACTACAAAACATAAAATAACTGAATATAGCACCATCCACTGAGCGTGGAGATTCTTAACGTTTTAAAATGAAATTTGAAGTGCTGATGTTCGAGAAATCATAACATCTTATTTTCAGAGAGAGAGACAGTTGTTTTCAATTCCATCAGTGGATCTGGTTCAGAAAATTTGTTAGGATGAATAAAAATTTCTACAATGAAGAGATCTTCTACAGTAGTAGCTCAACTGTAAGTGACATATATCGAAGCTCTTGGCATTGTGGGTTGAATATGAACGACAACTTTACTATATGTGGCTCCCTGACTTTTATGAACAGTTATTCTCACAGCTGGAATAACAGGAAATTGATTTCTTTGAATTGAAATTTGTTAATTTCTTATATATTAAAAAGATCTCAAAACATTTTCTGCTGGTGTCCAGGAACTTTCTAAAAGATGAGTCTTTTTTGTTCGTGCTATCAAATTAACTGAAGGTTCAAGGCATTTAATCCACATAACTGCTGCAAAAGAATAATGGAAACAAATTTTCATAAGTTGTTCAGTTGCTTCATTAACTAACAAATCACGCGTGTTTATATTTACTGCAATGATATATTTGGCAGTGGTTTTCTACTCTCGCAACGTGTTGCAACAGAATATCACAGTTTTGTTCACATAATGGTTGTTTGCAACACCTGAAACTAATTGAAATAAATATTATATATAAATGTTCAGGTTATATATATATAAATGTTCAGGATGAAGAGACGAGTTGAATTCTGAGTGACTGTCTGTCCATGCAAACAATAACTTAAGTAAAAATTAAGATATCTTAATAAAGCTTGGCACTCTGAAAGGGTTCGTATGCAGATGGGTGTAATCGGATTGCTGCCACGTCCACAAAATGCCGCTCAACGAAAACTTATAAAATGCTATAACTAAGCTCCCAATTAAGACATAAAGCTGGAAATTTGGAAATTGGTACAGAGAATCACAGTAGGGAGGGTCGACTGTGGGTTGACAATTTTTAAAAAGTGGGATTGGCTTAGTTAGTTCGAAAAAAAAATTAAAACGATTTGTGCTGTTTAAGACTTCCGCCAATGCAGGCGGGCAGCAAAATAACAAAGAAGTTAATTGTTCCAACTTCATTGGTGGACCAAACATCCTGCCAAGTTCTATCGCAAGATATCTTCGAATGTACTAGCTGCAGAGTAGTGCCTAGTAGTAATCAACAGAAACTAAACGGTCATCGAGAGTGGCTACATAAACAGTCATAACGTAAGTTAGTGGTGAAGAAAATTGAAAAGAATTAAAACAAAAAAAATTAAAAATTTGTACAAAATTAGTAGGATGTAAGTGCCAAATGAAAAAATACACCATAAAATAATTTAAAGAATAAACAAAAAATAAAAAACCAACTAAATTGAAAACCCACGAAACTATTAAGAATATTCCAATATTATTAAGTGTTGGTTATTGAAATTAGTTGCGATGTCATAAACCTGTTAGAAATGAAATACACATATTTTCCAATATCTTTATATCTTTATATTGATTAGACCATGGAATTCACCCCGAACATCGAGTTAATTTAGCCGACTTCGATGTTCCAGACAAAATAAAATGCTTTCGTGAATTTTCGGAAGATCCTGCCCAGTTTATCTCACGGAAAATGGGAGCGGACTGAATATTGGAAAACTATGCATCTCTTTAAGGCACTCCAAAATACTTCAGCATATTGCATACTTTACGAAATGAAATAATTGGATATGCTGAGAGCCATACAATGCCCCTCTTGATTGGACTGTTATATCAAAATGCTTGATTTTTCATTATGCCGACAACAATCAACGAAATGAAACGAAATGGCAACAATTACACGAGCAAACAAGTAGTCAGTAGAGGAATTCCATCAAGTTGTTTATAAGCATTTGCCATTGATTTTAAAGACAAATGGTTGTACGGATTAGATTCAGAACAATTGATGGCAAAATTTTTATTGAGATAAAGCTCTAGATACTTTTGTTCGAAGCCTCAGAGGCGACCTCCCAAAAGTTTTGGGGAGGTGTGAAGGAACAAACTGACCTACCATAAGCTCTTCACTTGTGTCTCAAGGTAGAAAGTCAAACTTTCAGGGCTAACCATGGAAACAATAAAACACAACATACCAGTTTCCGACCATTAGGACAAAAACCACCATAGACAATTGATTCTAAATAACTCTAGTTTCCTCCAACTTCCTAATTTCCCACAAAGAAGACAATCATTTAATAAAAATCCCTAAAAGTATAACAGACAACAACCGTTTGCACCTTCGCGCCCTTCGGGACCAAAACCGCAGCCACATCCAGACCTTATGGATGTGGATGTCAGCATAAAGACTAAAGAGATCAATTATGTAAACCGACCAATTTTCAATATTGGCAAACGACTCTCAAATTACACACCACTAATAGTTGACAAAAGAAATAGAAACTTTAATATAGAAATTAATGAGCACAAAGCAATGACGGACTATTAACAAACTTTGGTTAGTTATGATTATACTAATAACCACGCCGAAACACTCGAAGAATACCAAAAACTATTTGAACATGGCTTGTTTAGTGACACTTCACATATAAAATACACCGGTTTAAATTTAGAGTAGCTATCGCTCGCCTCGCTTCCTATTTTGAAGCCAGAGTGGGGAGCGGACGGATTTCAAAAGTTCTCTTTCATATAGGATCCAACCGTAATTACATTAAACCAGGTTTAGTATCAAACTCAATCCCAAACTCTAAACCCCTCGAGGCCATATCAGTAGGTGATAATGTAAAAGTTACTTGTCACAAGATAGCATATTTATTCAGTGTAACTAATGTCTTAATTAAATTCTTTTTACTTCCTACTTTATAATCGTTTAATGCTTTCTTAGGCAAAGATAGCTTGAAAGAATTAAAAGCGATAATCCATACCGATGAAAACTACACGTTGGTCAACAACCAAGTCACCCTTCCAACCAAGAAAAAAAATAGAAGCAGTGAGTAGCATAATTCCACATAAAGACTATTTAATTGAAAATCAAAAAGTACTACTGCAGAACATACTCAAACTTCGGAAAAACTCACTTTTACCACTAATATTACCGCAGAAATACGGATGAATTCAGAAACCCCAGTTTACTCAAAAATCTACCAATATCCAATGCCTCCAGGTCTCCAACTATGTTGATTATACCGAAAACTCTAGGCGCGTCAAAAAAATGCAAGATAAATAAAAACAAAAAATGCAAGATAGTAAAGAATTATAGAAAACTCAACGAAATAACAGAGCCAATACAAAATTTCCGAAATAAATGAAGTGCTTGCCCAATTGGGTTGGGCCCCAAGGTTTTCTCCATACTCTTAAAAATTAATTAAAAGTGGGTTCCTCCAAATCGAATTAAAATGGTCCGACATAGAAAAAACCGCATGCTGAATTAATAATGCAAAATGCGAGTCCACACGACTACCTTTTGGTTGAAAAACGTTCCTTCTATATTCCAACATGCCTTAGATGATATTCCTCGCGATCACATACCACAACGTCAGTAAATAAAAACTTCTTTGACAAATAATCACCTTCAAGCAAGAGACAATGCAAGCAATTAAGAAAATAAAAAAATTACAATTATAAAGTGAAGTAATGATAAAATACTCCTACATTAGCAAAGAATTTCACTCACAACAGACGCATTTAACTTTACAATAGGAGCCGTCTTATTTCAAGACAAGAAAGCTATGTTTTTCATATCTCTAAAAGACAGAAGAAAATTACGCGGCTCACGAGAAAGAAATGCTTGCCGTAGTGTGATTTGATACAAATTATCTTTACTGATCATCAACCTACATTACCTTATGCATCCGCTAAGTAACTGAAACGGTAATCGCTGAATCAAGAGTTGGAAAGCGCATCTAGAAGAATTCGATTACGAATTTTTATATAAACCAGGAAAAGATAACATCATAGCGGATGTCCTGTTTCGAATAGTAAACCCAAACGAATTAATTCAGTTTGTACCCAACACAGTGACGAAAGTTCTAGCCACAACTTAATCCCTAGTATGGAGTAACTTATTAACTTGTAGGGAACGGAAATATGGTAGACACCCAACAAATCTGAAATTAAAAGAAACTCATATTCCTGAACATCCCGGTCACATTATTCATATAGATTTTACTCAACAGAGGGAAAGTTTGTTCTAAGATATCAGAACACCATTAAAAGGTGGTGGTTATGAATAACAAACAATCTTTCAATTCACCCTCAATAAAGTTTATGTTAGAAGACCAACAAAGATCATAACATTCACAGCGCTACCCTTTAAAAGTACAGTCAATGGACAAATGGATACATTCCATTCTACCTTTTCGGAATCAATACGAATACTAAACAAGTAGGAAAGCGCTAAGTTCGGGTGTAACCGAACATTTTATACTCTCGCAATATGCAAAGATCAGAGGCGGGGAAATGTTTTCAGGTGCTGGCATAACTATGTATTAAAAAATGTTGCGGAAGAATTCAACATTCATTATTCGAAGAAATTGTCAATGGAGTGCATTATATTTGGTATCTTATTAACTTATATTACAGGCCATAGTCTCATGTACTTTCGTTGCTATATTTTGCTTCATGTCAAAAATATTTATATTAAAATCTACCAAATTAACTCAAAGGTGATAATATTAGATACTTCGATAGAAATTAGAAACTTTGGTTGGTTTAAAAGATATTTGTACTAAAATTTACCAAATTAACTCAAATAAGATATATGCGATATAAACTCAACCGAAGTGGTTTAATGAATATTTAGATACATGAGGAAAAAGTGAACCAGAGAAAAGCTAAGCATTATATTAGGAATAAGCGGCTTAGACCATGATAAAGACCGATTTCTTTCATATTTAGCGCGAAATCTCATTGTGTTTAAGAAAACATACCTACTTCATTTCTTTAAAATATCACACATATTGACCAACATAAGCTGTTTAAAGTCAAATGGACAGTCTGGAATTCTTATATCGGGAATTTTCGGGGTAGAGAAAGATCTGCACTGATCACATTAACTCTTTTCATTATTCAAGTATATTAGGGAGCATGTTTTCACGGAATTTTGTGAAGGTAACTCACACACTGATCGACACATTCGGCATAAAATCCGCTGGAATAGCGGAAATCATGATATGTAGTATAAGGCAGTAGAATAATTCGTTAACCGATTTCACACATCATTTAATATTGCTAAGATATCTTACACATTGACCGAAATATATGGCATAAAGTCTACCCAGAAGTTGAAAATAATTATAGTAGGTATATGGTGGCTAGGGGAAGTGCTCACTCGATTTTATCAATTTTAAGCACGTGAACACACCGTTATCAGAAAGAGACGCTCTCTTTCGAAGAGAATTTCGAAGAGATAATTCATTATATTGACCGTTAGGGGAAGTGTTTACCCTATTTTCCCCAGTTTTGACACAAAAGCACATTATTATCATGGAAAGATAATCCTCCAATTTTATTACGATATCTTACAGATTTACCGTTTTATATGGTATAAAGTATCATGTGGTAAAGTAAGGCAAGGTAGGTAAAATAAGGTAAAGTATTCATATGGTGTAGCGTGACATAAGAATGTAAATATAATGTCGCATACCCAATTTTGTTAAAGTCGGTTAAGGGGTTCTTGAGATTGAACGATGTGGTTTACGTGGGTACCTGCCGTTGTACAGCCTTACTCCGCGGTGTTCTAAAACATAACGAATCAACACGATGCGTTGATCAGCGCCCCGTCAGTAATAGCTTTTCGGTAAAACCAACGATACCTATCGGCATTCTGGAATAGACACAATAACAACCTTGGTGGGGCTCGAGGCCTACCTAAAACCTCTGCCGTACTTTGGGTCCGATACTCGGTTGTAATGCAACTCCACACTAAATTGTACCGCCCAACAGTTCTACCCGCATTCAGGTATTAAACCACAGCCACCACGATACTCCCCGAAGGGCCTATCACAGTGAGCAAGTTGGAGCGACAAGCAACTCCACCAGGCTCCTACTCCCCGTGGTACCAGATTAAAGTCTCCGGTCAGACCTTGTAACGTAGGCTACTTCCAGTTGAGTTACCCATTCAACTCCTACTGGTGGCATTTGTAGCTTGAACTAAAATACCTATTTAAGTGTGTGCATAATACATTTAAAGTGTTATAAACTCAGTTCAAGCTAAGTAATATAGCACTATTTCTGACATGGCTAATTTATGGCTTTAATTTATAGCCTTTATGGCTATTTTAGAGCAAATTCTCTTTCAAATGCAGTTCATTTTATGGATTTTAGTCGCCTCTTACGACAGGCATGCCTTACCGCAGGTTATTCTTATTCCACGTTCCGCAGGGGGCTCTTGAGATATGGGATTTCTCCTCAAAGTGGGCGGTGCCACTCCCATCACAAAAACTTTACGCGGATTCCTATGCAACTCTCCGTATCACATTCTCTGCAAGATTTAATGTTTCTAACGAGTTCCCTCGAGTTATAGTACTTTTAGAAATTTACAACATAACTTTTGTATGGGCTGTGAGCCTGATTATTATCCCATTTCACTCATTTTCTCAGTACATGAAGAAATGCTAGAAAAACTTAGGAGCATGCTTCGGAAAAGTCGGAGCAAGTTAGATTGAAGAGCTAAAAGGGAAGAAGAGAAGAGCTGAAGAGATTTATAGCTCGAAGAGTTTCCGAGATATATATATTAAATAGATTGGGGGGCGGGGCCATTCCCACCTTTACAAACATTTCTTCCCACAGATGCCCTGCCCTACTGGGATCCTTTGTACCAAATAACACGTTTATATCTTAATTTTCTACTTAGTTATAGCACATTATCTGTATTCTATTAATGGTATTTTGTGGGCGTGGCAGATTTCCAATTACGTCAATCTACAATGCCAACCGCCTTACGGTGACAAAGAACACGTGTATCAAGTTTCATCAAAATATATTAATTATTACTCAAGTTATTGCTTGCACGGACCCCGATTTAAACTCGTCCTTTCATTCTGATCAATTATATATATGTGTGTATATCTAACTTTTTTAGTTCCATGTGTTACTAAAACCGTTAGGTGAGCAAAACTAATATACTCTGTAGCAACATGTTGCGAAAGTATAAAAATGTTTAATTCCAGATTATTGATAATATGGCCTACCGGAACGTACGGATCTTTGCACGTTACTAACTACACAGACGCACAGATATCAATAATTTGCAAGGGACAATGAAAAATACAAACAATAAAAACCAAAATTATCCGCGTCAGCAACTTATATCCCACTCTACACTGCGAAATAAGTCAAACTTTTTATGTCTTTCACACCATATCCTCAATCTCTGTTGAAAAGAGAAGCAATAGGTCAATTAATTGGATAGGAGCTGTTTGGAAATACGTAGGAGGGCATCCAGATCATGATGATCAGGTACAAATTGAAAACTATATTATATACATACATATATATATACTACATATATGTATACATACATACACATACATGTATACATACATTATATACATACATACATACTATATAATATACATTTCTAATTGCAGATAGGGAAATGTTTGAAGTGTTATTAAGTAATTTAAATAATTTAAATTCGGAGATAAGCAATTACTTTCAATACGGATTTTCAACCTTCCGGTAGACTTTATACCATATATAACTTTAAATCTGTAAGATATCGTAATGAAATTAGAGGATTGCCTTTCCATGACAATATTGTGATTTGATTTCAAAAATGGATAAAATCGGGTAAATACTTCCCCTAGTCCTCATATACCTAATATACATATTTTCAATCTCCCGGTAGGCTTCGTACCATATATTGTGATCAATATGTAAGATATCTTAGCAAAATTAAGTGCTTGTCAAAGAATTATCTCAGCTCCCATATACTACATATAGTGATTTTCGTTATTCTAACAGTCTTTATGCCGAATGTGTCGTTCATCATGTGAGCTACCTTAACAAAATTGGGTGGAAACATGTTTCCTAGTATACTGGAGTAATGAAAAGAGTTAATGTGTAAATGCCCGATATAAGAATTCCCGACTTTCCACCTGACTTTAAACCGTTTATGTTGGTCAATATGTGTGATATTTTGATGGAATTAACTGGATATGTAACAATGTAGTTTCGCGCTAAATATGAATGGAATCGGACTAGCCCATGGTCTAAGCCGCTTATTCCTAATGTAATAATTTCCTTTTCTCTGGTCGACTTTTTCCTAGCATATATATACATATATATATAAACTTATATTATGTCTTATTTAAGTTAATTTGGTAGATTGTAAATAAATATTTTGAACACGAAGCAAAATATAACAATGAAAGTATGTGAACTTATACCAACACATGAAAACATTTCCCCGCCTTTGATCCTTACACATTGCGAGACTATGAAATGTTCGGTTACACCCGAAATTAGCCCTTTCTTACTTGTTTGATATAAAGTTATGCCAGCACCTGAAAGCATTTCACCGCCTTTGATCCGTGCACATTGCGAGAGTATAAAATGTTTGGTTACACCCGAACTTAGCGCTTCTTTACTTGTCTAATTATTACTTTTTTTTTAATTCATAGGTGAGTATAAATTAGCTAAAAATAAAAAATTTATGTAAATAAAATTCTACCCTGGTTTTTCAAATATATTCCGCGGTTGGGAATTATAACAATGGAAAGCTAAAGATTCCTTTCTGTTACAAATGAAATAAATGTTAATATTCAAGGGGTGAATTCCCTCATTGTGAGGTGAATTACTGCGTTGAAATTTTTCAGACTTTGTTCTATTTCGCTGTCGAACGTGCAGAATGTCTGTTTAGGTATGAATGCAAGTCTCAATTGTAAATTTAGTCTTAAAATAGAACCCGACTAAAACAGGATTAATAAAATTCACACCTCCAAGATCAAAATAATTGAAATTTTATTGGAATTTAACTTACATAATATAGCATAATTTTTTTTACCGAATGACAAAACAATCAATGACAAACAATCATATCCTGATCTCATTTAATCTTATTAAGACATCCTGTATCTTGAGATACAAACTCAAACATTTGTCCCTTTGGTTGAGTTTAGTATATTGTGAATATGAGAAAATAGTCGGCCAGATGGACGTAAATCATAATATTTGAGGTATGGGATTTAGACCAAGGTCTAGACCGATTTCATGCATGTTCAGCGCTAAACCCGATCATGGTTAAGAAAACTCTTAAATTATTATTATCTCTGAATATCTTTGATATATCTAACAGATTGACCGATGTTTTCATTAAAAAATCATATATAGGCATTGAGGTATATTTTTTAATATTATATTTGTAATGTTTTTAAATTATTTTAATATTAATTAGATATTTTCCGATTTCCACCATTTTTGAGCGGGAAATGCATTAATTTTAGGGCACTATTTTTGTGAGTTTCTATCCTTATATCTTAATTGTATTATAAAATAAAAGAATCAGATTGAATTTTAAATTGTATTATAAGGGAAGTAGGCGTCATTTTAGTTCACACTGCATCATAAAGATATCAGTATAATGCCATGCTTCGAATTTGGTTGAAATTGGTTAAGTCGTTCTTGAAATAGGAGATTTCAACCAAAAGTGGACGGTGCCACTATCCTTGTCCACTTTTCACACGGATTCCTAAACATGCCTTCTATATCATAAATAGTATAAAATTTAATGTTTCTGACGTTTCTTCGGAGAGTTAACGCACTTTTAGTAGTTTTCAACGTAACCTTTTTACGGGAGGTAGGCATGGCTATCATTCGATTTTACTAATTTCCTTAGAGAATGAGGAGGTGCGAAAGATACTTATTCTGAACAAGTTTCGTTGATATCGCTTTAGTGGCTTGTGAGATACGTACATTAAACTAATTGAGATGCATGGCCACATCCACTTTTTAAAAATTTTCAAACCACAAATGCCCTTGTTACTGTGGTTCACTGTAACAAATTACAGTTTTGTGTCTTAATTTGGAGCTTAGCTATAGCACCTTATAGATTTTTGCTTAACGCCATTTGGTGTAAGTCACGATTGTCCGATTACACCCATCTGCAATATCAACCTTCTTGTAGCACCTAAGATCACATGTACAAAGTTTCATCAAGATATCTTAATTTTTACTCAAGTTATCGATTGCACGGATGGACGAACAGACAGTCACCCAGAATTCAACTTGTCTCGTCATCCTGATCATTTTTATATATATAGGATTCCATATCAATCACGATTCGTTTTAAGAGTTACAAACAACCGTTAGGTGAACAAAAATATCACACTCTGTTTCAATATGTTGTGAGGGTACAAAAATGTTGCAAATGAATTAAACTTTCATTACTCGATGAAATCGTGAATGGATTACAATTAGGTTTGGCATCTCAATAACATATATAAGCGGTCTCCGATTCTCCATTTTTCAGCTCGCTATCTTGGCGCGCTGTTCTCATGTCAAAAAAACTACATGTAAAATCAACAACTAAGTTATCCAGTGGAACTTTTACAAGAGACTAGGCGAATACCTCCTTAAAGTAGTGTAACTTCTATGCTCAATGCTATTAAGTTTTATTTTACACATTGTAGACCAATTTTACTGTTATAAATAGATGGTTCAGATAACAGCTTTATATGTCATAGCCTAACTTAGTTTCATTACTATATAATAGATATTTATATTAGAATTAACCTAAGTAATTCAAATGAGTAATTCAAATATAATGTAAACTCAACTAAAACAAAGGAACTAAATTTAATATAACATATTCGGTTTATGAGGAAAAGGTCGACCGGAGGCTTAAATCATTATATTATGGATATGAGGAATAAAACATGGTTAAGACCGATTTCATTCATATTTATGCCAAACCTTATTAATTTTAAGAATTCCACCTCATTTCATTCACATAATTATCACACATATTGAAAAACATTAACGGTGTTAAAATCACCATTTGGCATAAAACTAATCTAAACATGTTTCCACACAATTTGATTAAGACAACTTACACATTCACCGATGCATTCGGCACAGTCTGCTAACATAACGAAAATCATTATATATGGAATAATGCGCAGATTTCATTAATTTTCGACATTAAACAATTGTATATCCAATATTATACGTTCACTTAGTTTTGCTAAGATATCTTAAATATTGACAGATATACACAATGTAAAGCCAACCAGAAGTTTGAAATTATTATTTTAAGGAATGTATATATTCCAACGAGGGGAAGTATATACTAATTTCATTAATTTTTGGCACCACGATACATTATTACCAGGAAAAGATACTCTCTGAATTACAAAGAGATACCTGAAACATTTACCCATACATCAGGTAAAAACTCAGCCATAGGCGCTGAGGTCAACGTTTTCGATATCTGGGGTGTTGGGAGCAGCTCCTTACCCAGTAGAATACTAAACTGTTTGTAGCATCATCCGTATACTATAACTTAAACATAATTTAACTATAGTTTTTTATAACACATACGTGAAAAACAATGCACATATTATAAAAAATTAATGTTTCCATCTGGTAACCCATACCTCTATATATATATATATATATATATGGTATACCTATACCTATGATATACCAACCATATAGCATACCTGCCGCAATATACCTCATTATTGTAATTTCTCCTTTCGTTGTAACCTCTAATTAGAACAATAGGGCTTTGTACATCAGATCATTTCTTCCATTCGCACACCATGCTATTCTTACATTCTTACAGGCCACATACTATTTAATTCGTTGTTATATATATATTTTATTATATATATTATATATTTGATAACTTGTTATTCTAACTACAGCTATATCAACCAAACTTCTTGTGAACAAGGTTTCTAGCACTCCTTATACATTGTGAATGGGTGGAATTGGTGAAATCAATTAACAAAATGGTTATTGCAAAAATTGGCTGCATACGAATATATGTAAAAATTGGACAATCGAGGTGCCTACTTTTAGGTGACATTTCATATCTGAAGATCCACTCAACCAATATCAACGAAATTTGATGCATAGTATTATATTTACATATTTATAATACAGTGTGAAATTGGCGAAATCGCATTACAAGCACGGTTACTTTCTACATATGTGGTGTGTTAATAAAATAACGAAAATGTTCTTCGGTTGGGTTCTTCGACTTGAATGGGATAGAGCGTCATGAATTCTTGCTTCAAAGTCAAACGGTCATATCAAATAAGGAGTACTACCTATTAGTTTGACGCCGTTTGCGTGAAGCAATCCGAAAAAAACGCCCGGATTTGTGGAGTAGCAATTGTAAAAATGTAAAAAAAAAACAATTGCACCTGCTCACACTTCGTTGCTTGTTCGTGAATTCTTGGCTAAAAACAATACTCTAACGATGCCCCAGCCTTCATATTCGCCAGATATGGCTCCGTGCGACTTTTTCTTCTTTACAAAAATAATGATAACCTTAAAGGGCCGTCGTTTTACAAATATAGATAATTTTAAAAGCGCACACTGAAGGAGCGATGCCAAAAATCGAGTTTGAGAAGTGATTCGACGATTGAAAGAAGCGCTGGCATAAGTGCGTAATATCATTTTGAAGGCGACAACATTAATGTAGACGAATGAATATTTTTTTTTTCAAAAAACGAAAATTCCCGTTATTTTTTGAACGAACCTCGTATACAACAATAGAAAAATAACTCCTTGCGATAGTTTGGGCAGTAAAATATTTTTCCCGTAAATTTTTTAATATAGCTAATATCAAACCCAGCGAATTCACCTGGTTCCCGAAGGTATGAGTACAGAGATGTTTCAATTTCAGTCTTTCAAAAGTTGAACAATGGAGGAGAAAGTGATGCTTTCACCTCGCGTTCTTCTATTCAACTATGGCAATTCGTGTCTGAGAAGATTTTCAGCATAACCGTATGTATGCTTATTAGACGATGTCCAGTAAGAGCTCCTATAATTGCAGCAAAATTAAATTTGCTAAGGGCAAGTAATTCAGTGGACCTCCTGTGTTCTACTTTGGACAAGAAGGATACCGCAGTTCCAGGGGTTCTGGTTGTTGAACTAGGCGCTAGAGCGCAAGAGGTCAACGAAGCTCTAACTCGTCCTGGGTTCGATCCAATTGGAAGAAGTTCCCAACGTCTACGCCTTGACCGGCCATCTTAACTAGTCTGATAATGAAGTACCTTGATGTTATTGATAGTGAGGACAAACATTATTATTATTAACGCTAGTAATGCAGCTCTGTTTTCGGAATGAATTCTACTTCCCTGAATATGACTTCACTTCAAATTCAGATTCCTTGAGTCTTAGAGCAATCTTCACAGCAATACACCTGTCAGCTATATCGGGTTCTATGTATAGAATGGATTTGAGCGTCAATGTTGGAGTTCTCCGTAGTGCAGCACAAATGCCAATGGGACAATGGGCAATACTTACTTTTTAAAAATTGTCGACCCAAGGATGCCCTTTCTTAGTATGATTTCCTTTACCGAATTCCAGTATTATGATGAAGAAGCTCGATGATGGGTGCAACACAGGTTAACGCAAGAAAACCTCATGGACCGAATTTGCGACTGCGAATCAAAGCTGAATCGCAACAAAATCGGTCCAGCTCTGAAGTGATGAAAAGTGGATAATTGGTCAACGACAATATCAAGCAAAAACGGTTATGGCCGAATCGCCGCGAGCTTCCGCTAACGGTGGCCAGGCCAGGAAGGTTTCTATGAAGGGTAGGCTCCGTAGGGTCCCCTACGGCCAAACTCTTATTCTGGACCTGTCTTTCGAACAATCGAACTGTCTGAAGGAAGCAATTGACCAGAAGCGGACAGCTTTAGCCAGCAGGACAAGAATTGTGTTCCATCAGGATAAATCCAGGCCACACACACTGATAGTGACTCGCCAAAAGCTCCAGGAGCTAGGTTGGGAGGTTCTTATGCATACAACTTATAGTCCAGACTTAGCACCAAGTAATTACTATCTGCTCCTGTCTACGGCGAATGATTTTGCTAGTGAAAAATTCGCCTTAAGAGAAAATCGACTGTCCCAGTTTTTTGTCAATAACATAAGATGCCAAGATTATTCTAACTATGCTAAAGTCTATGACCTATAATAGAAGTTAGTAAGATACCAAATATGATTATAATCCAGTCATATCATGAATATAAATAATTTTTGGAACTTAAATTTATGGATTAATAATTTGGTGTTTTCTTTATTAACGACGAATCTCAGGCAATACCACACAGGATAAAGTTCCTTAACACTACCAATTGCCAAAACATGCTCACGAGCTGCTTTCGGTACCATTTGTCAACGAGGTGATAGTAAAGCACTAACGAACCGTTCTCACATTATATGTGCCATTTTTGTACTCTCGCAATATGTTGCACGGAAATAATACTTTTGTTCATCAAAATAATGTTAAGTAAAAAAAGCGCTATAATTGTTGATATAAAAACAACAACATTTAAAGTTATACAGAAAGAAGATCAGAGTATTGTGGGCCATCTGTGGATCAAACATTTTTGGAAAGTAAGAGTTGCTTCGTCCCTAATAAATTCAATATATATATAATATATTTATATATTATACAATATTTCCTACAAGCTACTTCACCTATATCAACCAAGCTATAGCATTAACCTATAGCAGTTCATCATAAAATCGGATAATACCCTCATTGCAAAAGTTACGTTGAAAACAACTAAAAGTGGTAAAAAAAGATAACAGTAACCCGATCCAAAATAAAATATTAATAAAATTATTTTTATAAGGAAAAAAGATATCGACAACAGCAAAGTCTGCGTATCTTACGAAGGAAAGTGAAGAAGGGCAAAAGTGGCATATATTCCCACCTCAATGACTACGAATATTACAAAGTCCAGAAAATAAGTATTCCTCAAACAGTAATATCAAGTTTGTTAAGTGCCCAAAACTTGCCAAGAACATAGATTCGGAGAATGAATCGAAAAAACAAATAACAGTCCTTGTGAATAGTTGAAACTTGAGTAAAACTAAAATCATAACAAATGCGAGAATACGGTAAATACCACAGAAATCCAATTCGAAATAAATTGTATCTTACTGACACAGCAAAATCTATAATATTAACGAGATAATCCACATTGACTCTCATGTTAAGAGTAGACATAAATTTTTTATTTTTTTTTCATTAACGAATTCAGCAGTCACATGGAAAGTAATGATAATATGTTATAATACATTGACAGAAAAGCTTCGTACACTAAATATATTGAAAAACATATCGCTGACTAGAATTTTTTTAGAATATTTTATTTTAAACACATGAAAAAATGCTCCCGGAGCAAAACATTATAAAAAAAATTTCAACTAAAGTAATAATATAACCAAACATTTTATACTCTCGCAATATGCAAGGCTCAAAGGAGTGGAAATTCTTTCATGTGCGGGCATGATTTTATGTTGAACAAGTAAGGAAGGGCTAAGTTCGGATGTAACCGAACATTTTATACTCTCGCAATGTGCAAGGATCAGAGGCGGGGAAATATTTTCTGGTGCTGGCATAACTTTATATTAAAAATGTTCCGGAAGAATTCAACATTCATTATTCGAAAAAATTTTCAATGGATCGCAATCATTTTTGGTATCTTATTAACTTATATTACAGGCCATAGACTCATGTACTTTCGTTGTTATATTTGCTTCGTGTCAGAGATATTTATATTAAAATCTACCAAATTAACTCAAGAGTGATATATTCGATATAAACTCAACCAAAGTGGATTAATTGAAAATATTAGATACATGAGGAAAAAGTCTACCAGAAAAAAGTAAATCATTATATTAAGAATAAGCGGCTTACACCATGATTTAGACCGGTTTCTTTCATATTTAGCCCGAAATAACACTGTGTTTAAGAAAACATATCTACTTAATTTCATTAAAATATCACACTTATTAACCAACATAAACGGTTAAAATTCAGGTGGAAAGTCAGGAATTCTTATATCGGGCGTTTTTGGGATAGAGGAAGATCTGCACAGATCACATTAACTCTTTTCATTATTCAAGTATAGTAGGGAGCATGTTTTCACGGAATTTTATGAAGGTAACTCACACAATAACCGACATATTCGGCATAAAGTCTGCTAGAATAACGAATATCTTTATTAGTATATGGGAGCTGGGACAATTCATTGACTGATTTCACACATTTTCGACATTAAACTATGGTATATCCAATATTACACATTCACTTAATTTTGCTAAGTTATTTTACATATTGACCGATATGTGCCGTATAAAGCCACCCGAATGTTTAAAAATCTTATATTAGGTGTATGAGGGCTGCGTGAATTACTTTCCCGATTTCCTCCATTTCTGATGCAAGAGTACATTATTATCCTGGAAAGATAATCCCCGAATTTCATTGCGATATGACACGATGCGATGGTTAAAAGAATCACCACTTCTTAAGGAAGCAGGAGAAGTTTACCCTGTAACTGAAAAATTTCTTTATCTGACAGACGAGTGTGAAGAACTTCATCAGAATTTTTCAATGTTATCAATGCAGTCATGTGTTATAGGTACGACGAGATTCTCAAATTTAAATGAACTGAAACGGTCAGTAACTTGAATTACCTGATTTATTGACAAGTGTCGACGAAAAAAGACTGCAAACCATCGTATATCCAATATTACACGTTCACTTAATTTTGCTAAGTTATTTTACATATTGACCGATATGTGCCGTATAAAGCCACCCGGATGTTTGAAAATCTTATATTAGGTATATGAGGGCTGCGTGAAGTACTTTCCCGATTTCCTCCATTTCTGACACAAGAATACATTATTATCCTGGAAAGATAAACCCCGAATTTCATTGCGATATGTTACGGATTTACCGAAATATTTGGTATAAAATCAAACGGGAGATAGAAAACCTTTTTATTATAAATAGGGGGCTAGGGGAAACATTTACCCGATTTTCCCCATTTTTGACTCAAGAGCACATTATTATCAATGAAAGATAATTCTCGAATTTTGTTACGGTATCTTACAGATTTACCAATATTTTCGTAATAATGTTTGCCTGAAGCATTACAGTCATTATATTGGGTATGTGGGGGCTTGAAAATTATATTCCTATTTCGACTATTTTTAGCCATATGATGGCATATCTGGAAATCACTATTTATACAAAGTTTCATTCCTATATCTAGCTATAATAGCTTCTTGGTTTATATACTTTAAAGTGAAAGAATCAGATTTAATTTCAAAATATGTTTTTTGAGAAGTAGGCGTTGCCCAATTTAATCCATTTTCACAAAATAACATAAATATGCAAATATAGTTTCATGTAGCAAAATTTAAAGGGTTTAGCCGATCTTGAGATATAGGATTTCACGATTGTCGACATTTTACACGACAAAGTGAGAAAATTTAATATATTGTGTATACGAGGAAAAAGTCAACCAGATGGATGTAAATTATCATACGATATCTCGTATTAGAGATATGGGCTTTAAGGCAAGGCCTGCACGGATTGCATTCATATTCATAGTTAAACCATATTATGGTTAAACAAACGCTTAATTCCTTTAAAATAATACACGCATTGACTTATGAAAGTTGTTTAAAGCCCACTGAAAAGTCGTATATCAGTACTTGGACTAGGGGAAAGTCTGAGTAGATAACACTTACTTTCGACATTAAACTAAAATATGCTCCACAACATATTTCCACAATTTGACCGATATATTCGCTATATAGACTAGAATCACAAAAATCATTATATTATATGTAGTATATCGGGGGTGGGGTAATTCGTAGATCCGTCCCACTAATTTTTGCGACCAAACTATAATATATTCAAGATATCTTACTTATTAGCCGCCATAGAGTGAAAAGAAAAGAGAGCAGAGCAGAGAGCAGAGCAGAGCAGAGAAAAGAAAAAACGTTGTCTGAATTTCATTAAGATATTTTGCTGATTGACCGATATATACGGTACAAGGTCCATTGGAATTTCGAAATTCTTTATATTGTATTAGATATATGGAAGCTAGAAGAAGTATTTACTATACATCATCCATTTTTGACCCACTGGCACATTAGTAATTTGATCCCCCTCTCTGAATTTTTTTAAGGTACCTTACAGATTAAATGATATATTATTAAGTCAATAGGAGTAAAAGAGTATGAGGCAAATTGGGCAAGGTGGTATTCCTCGACTATCAGGCATTTTTTGCAGTCTTTTTTCGTCGACACTTGTCAATAAATCAGGTAATTCAAGTTACTGACCGTTTCAGTTCATTAAAATTTGAGAATCTCGTCGTACCTATAACACATGACTGCATTGATAACATTGAAAAATTCTGATGAAGCTCTTCACATTCGTCTATCAGATAAAGAAATCTTTCAGTTACAGGTCAAGCTTCTCCTGCTTCCTTAAGAAGTGGTGATTCATTTAACCATCGCGAATGTCGAACGTTATATGCGTTCTTTTTGCTTTGTCAGCTAGGTTTTTTTTTTTTTTTTGAGGATATAGAACGCTTTTCGTTCACCTTGATAGCAGCGAGGATTTCTGCTACTCGATGTGCCCCTCGGTTTGTAGCGACGTGTTCCTGATCTAATCTAACTTAGAACAGTTTTGCGGTCACTCCACAATACCCATCTTTTGACTATGAAATGACATCTTTTTCGATGTTAATTTCAAATATTCGCGTAGTTGTGTACCCAAAACTGCTACCTTCAATTCAAGGCGGGGAATTGTCATTGGTTTCTGTGAAGTGCGCCTCGTTTGGTACATACGAGTACGACGTAAACTTTATCAGGCGTATACGTTCCTCCCTAGGATGCTACAGCTGCAACTACATCTTTACTGGCATTTATGAATATGTGAAGCTGAAATTCCGTTGGTGGTCCACAGGCAAAGTAGTGACGAGTAACTCGAAAACTCAAAATATTTCCTAACTGACGGCGCCACTTATCCCACTCTATATATATAGGCTCGGAGTAATGCTCATCCCACAGCAGATCATAACATCAGTAATTTCGCGCTGACTATAAATGTGGATAAAAAACCAACAGTATCAAATAGTGTCATAACTATACTTAATAGCTCCCTTTTCTAAGGTCGCTTGTACCTACTGATGACTCCTGGATCCATGTTGCGAATCTTAAGGGTGTAGCTAAATGCTTTACTACATGACTGCCAATGCATTCCAAGGAACGAATTAAGTAACATGTTCTTTATCGCATTCACACACCAAAAACAACCTAAATAGGCATGACCCATCAAAACAACATGAACTAGCAGAACCTAAACAAGCAATACATGTAAAAGCACTCCAATAGGCATATATTCTCGGTAATATATACATCAGCAATAGTATAAGATGTAACTAGTAAGAAATTAGAATCAATAAAGCCAAGACGGAAGTGCTCAACAAAAATATTACATTTTACTCGTGACAAAATAACAATTTATTAACTTGGGGCCCAACCATTCATTTCTCTGAATTGAATTAGCCATATTTCCACATCAAAGGATAAATTTATTTCTCGTTCCTGAAGAAGGAAAACATGAAAGAGTCCTGAGAAATTGGAATAATAGGTAGCTATTATTAAGTTATTATTAAGAAATTAAGTCTTGAAAAGTAGATAATTCATTAACACAAAGCAATCGCTTCACGCTGGAATCCCAAAAACGAAGACAGAATCTATTCAACTTAAATTACCACACAAGAAATTGAAGACCTTAAAGCACAAATTGCTGCTCTAACCAACTCTGGCGGAGAACCAAAATTAGTTAACTTCACTTGAGAACAATTTGTCATTGACTCGACGAACACTAGGACTATACGCTGAACATTACTAGTGATTCACAAATAAACCTGTAGATATTTAAGACTTTACCAGACTTAACAGGCGACAGAAACCAACACCGATCATGGAGGAAACGTGCCTGGACACGTGGATTGGTACTTTTACAGGTGTAATGAGAATAGGCGTACCGATATTACATTTAGTACTAATGTGGTTGTTAGTTTGTTATTTGGATTTGTTTGTTTGTTGTTTGCTTTTTTGGCTCACTGTCGTTAAATTCTCCTTTTTCTTTCATTCACATGGGCCACTCAAGTTGCGGAAAATTTTCTACATTCCCTTTCATACCATATTCTCAAATCCGCGTACGTATCATTTATGTGGTACACAAATATATTTTTCATCAGCTAATTTTTATCCTTATTCACCATTTTCTAAAATATTTCTATTATATTATGCATATTTGCATACATATTTGCGTATTACATACAAAAAATTTATGATAAAATTAAAATTTCCGAACATATTGTAAATATTCATTTAAAACCGAGCGCAATTGCAACCATGGAAAGAATTCCAAAATGAAAAGGATCCGATCTAGCGGCAGCGTAGTGTTACGAACAAGAACACAAAGCGTGTTGCTCGAGCACGAGCAACTTGGTGTCCTGTGTATTTTCTCGTCGCCTCCTCGCCTACAAACTACGGATCTGGGCAACAAAAGTCTTCGTGTATGAACGCGGTCTTACATGCTAATAAGAAAGTTTTGGCGCATTTATGTGTTTATTGCATTTTCTTTGGTGCATTTATGTTAGGAGCGTTTTTACATATATTGCTTGTTTAGGTTCTGCTAGTTCATGTTGTTTGGTGGGTCATATATAATTAGGTTACTTTTGGTGTGTGAGTTCGATGAGGAGCATGTTCCTTAACACGCTTATCATCAACATCCTCGACGAGTGGTGCTGGATGTATAACAAAGCTTTCTGAAGCAGTCGGCTATCAAGTCATGCAAATATTCATCATCGTAGACAGATATGTGTAAACATGACGTCTTTACTTAATAATAGTCAGTGTGCCAGAAGATGATCCAACTTAGCTTTTTACGGGCCGAATAAGAACCCTTGTGTTGTAGGGTCTCATACTTAGTAAGAATTCCCAAGTAACAGTGGTCCAATCCAATGAGCACTTAGGGAATGGCGTTGGTATACGTTTGAATCGGCAGCTTTTTTAAGCAAGCTTTATCTACTTCAGCTTTCTGCAAGCTTTGCATCGGAGGTCGCAAATCTTGAATATAATAGACGCGACGTAACTTATGCATCTGCTTTTAGCCAGAACCCCTACTGTCGTATTGACTCAACCACTAAAAGCATACTCCGCACAGGTAACCCTTTATTCCGAGCTGTTCAATCAAAGAAACACCGACCATTGGTATGGTCATATCATTATACCAGTAGAGCGAAAGTTTCAACACGTGCTTTGTAACTATACACTCTAACTAGAACTATTCGAAATAACACTTTCTGTTTCTTCGTTGTACTGTCTACACAACTGAAAGCTGCATCGATTACAGGTGTTGTTTGCCTGAAATCTCAACTGGTTGCAGCTCTGGTCTTCGATGACATATGTAACAATTTATTACGTACTCTTTGGTATTCGTTTGTTTCACAGATTTTTCGTCAGCGCCAATATCTTGCAGTAAGACCACCTTGAAGGCAGGAAAAATATAAACAAAGCAATTTTTTGCCCCATCTATTTTGAATATTGAATGACCTGAATGTTCCACAATCGAAAAAGTAGTGTCCACCATTGCACAGTGCACATGTAATTCCTCGAATATTGTCGATGGCTTTAAGGAGGACGCGGCGCTTGTGTTCATTTAAACAACTTGTATACTACATGTTAAGTCTACCACTCCACTAAGCCATGTGATGAACTTTTTGATTATTTTGACGATGGCAGATTCCGAAATAGAGGAAAGATCTCGTTGTTATAGCTGACTTCTAATTAGAAATTCGCGTGGCCGAATCCTAATCACAATATGTGCATAACGGTAGGCACATTATGCGGATGGATTAGAAGTGAGTGCGTTGGCTTTCTGGCCTCACCTTTTAAAAGTCTTTGCAGGCGGTGATTGTTTTCAAAATGTGTATAGTTGTATGTTGTAGTCGACTTTTCGAAAGCGGCGATGAACAATAAGGACAATCAGGACAGTCAAATAGGACAGCCTTTTGCACGTCCTTCAAAATACGGCAACTCTTGAACTGTTTGCTGCCACAGTGATGAAATTGAAAGCGTAGTACCTAACGAAGAGGCAAATGCAGTCAAAGTCTACAATGTAGTACTTTCATAAAGGTACTGAATATACGTATTCGTTGCGGCTACATGAGTTGATGTCGACTGCGCAACTATTTTCGAACTATTCTGCGAGTCCCTTATTATCTGAACTGTGACCGCTACCGGCTGGATAGAGGTACCTATTGCGGAAGCTACTGATGTTGCACTTAAATCTGGCTTTAATTCATACTTTATTGAATATTCTTTCGCATTGAGGACTTCAAAAGTTCGCTTTCTTTCAATCTTACTTGCGTAATGAGCATTTGTTGTTGACTTTCTGCTGTGATTTTAGCAAATGTGGTAGAACCAGATAAGTTGGTCGGAGAATTAGCGGAGAATTCGAATCGGGAGCGACGTCATCGTGGCCGATCTTTAATCTTCGGCTGTAATTGACCTATTAAGGTTGCCTTGTATTCGCAAATTCTTTCTGGTTGAGATTTCGATTGTATACTGCTTCTACGACAGCAACCCAATTACGTTATTTTATTTTGTCTCCGTCCTCTAAGTAATGATTACATTGTAAAAATACTTGTGAAACTTTGCCTTGTCATAAACAACCGATGTAATAGAAAATCTTGACGTTGGGCTAAAAACTAATGAGATTGCATGGTGCAGTCCCGCTTGGCGATATGTAAATGTTTATTGCGTTGAGCTACAAATTAACCCGATTAGCGTCCAGTTTAGAGATGTATAAAAGAATAAAAAATTTCGTCACTATGACGGCGCTGAATAATAGAGTAGCCAACAATAAGCTTTGGGGTTCCTGGAGCTAAAATCTCAGAACATTGCTTTGATGCAAATTGTGTACTTGGCGCATGAGTTACTAATGTGAGTATTGCCTGTTTACATTCAAGTAGACAATACATGGTATGTTCAAAAACTAACGGGAATTTTCACTTTTTGAAAAAAAAAAAGTTTATTCATTCGTCTACATTAATGTTGTGGACTTCCAAATAGTTTCCATTCGATATTATGCACTTATGCCAGAGCTTCTTCCAATCGTCGAAACACTTCTCAAACTTGATTTTTGTGATAGCACTTAGCTCCTTCAGTGATGCGTTTTTAATGTCATCTATACTTGTAAAACGACGCCCCTGTTTTTTTAAACGACGTAAATTTTTATAACATTTTGCATTGTTGCCAAATTAGACAAAATATTAATTTTTGTGCATTTAAATTAAAACACCCAACATTTATTACGATTAAAAAATATTTTTGTATAAAATAAATACTAAAACCTTGTTCTGCGGTTTTGTGGAATATTAAAACAACGCGTTTTTAAACTTCCATTAATAAATAAAATGGAGTAAACTTGTCAACTGGCAATTAATACATGGTTCTATGATATCATTTTCAATGACAAATTAATAACCCGACGCTGCAGACCACAAAACATTTCTACATTTCTATTTAAATTTCGAGTTTCCTTTTCTTTTTATCGTGTAACAATTTTATTTGTGATCTTGCACGGCGATTGCAAACGTCTATGTTGAAATAGTTCTGTTTGTAAGACTCCAATCTGACCGTTCTAGTTGCTAAACGTCAAACCTATCCAATCCAGTCAACTGCCAAAGTCGGTCAAAATCTACCAACTTCCAGTGATGTGAGAGTTGTACATCTCTTAATCTCTGACCTCAATCACTCTTTTTAGCGTTCGGAAATTGAGTGAGTTATAATCGGAGTTCTCGAACAAACGACTCCAAAGAGAATGTCAAAGAGAAATGGGACACTGCGATAATTCACAAAAGTAAAACTTATTTATAATTCGTAATTAGTAATCACCGTTTTGTTACAGATCGACATGTCGGTATATAGCCAACCATAATAATATTAGGTATATGGGGCAAGGTAAAATACTACTATTTACTAGGTAAATATAGGTAGTTTTCAATATAACCTTTATATGGGAGCTGGGCATAGACCGATATCATTTATTTTTATACCGTATGATGAGGTGCTAAAGTATTTCCAATGAGCTTGGTTGATATATTGTACCCTTAGTAGGTGGGATGTGTACCTACAACATATTAGCGGGCGGGACCACGCACATTTTTCAACAAATTTATATCTACAGAGTTTTCATAATATCTGTTATATAGTGGACGGGCGTGGTTATTTCCCATTACACCCGTTCTCACATTCTTCGTGTTCCTCTCTTAAAAAATAAAGTTTTCGAGCTAAGATTTTAGTTATAGCACTTTAAATTTTTTCTATTAAGGTATTTGTGGGCGTAGAAATATTCCGACTTTCTCCATCTGCAATACCGACCTCTTTAGATTGCCAAAAACCAGATATACCATGTGAAGATATCTCAATTTATCGTTTGCACGGGCAGACAGACTGACGAACAGACAGACAGGCCTTTGAAAGTTAATTCTCCTTGTCACCCTAATTTTTTGATATACTTAATTTTATATACTATATTTCGCTTAATCTTAGGTTAGGTGAATAAAACTATTATTACTATTATAACTGTGCAACATGGTACGAGAGTATTAAAATATGGAGAACAAGTTATGATCAACGAATACTTTGATACGAATTCCTCATACAAGAGCATATTTTTTTGTGGAACAAAACTACAACAACGTTCGTTCGTTCGTTCGTTCGTTCAACAGAAGATAGCTAATTACTTGAAAGGGGAAATCCTTTGAAACCCATAGGAAAATAAATATGAAGGATATTTATAGGAAATCGTCATATATTTATTATTATTTACTGACACAATAGCGACCTCCTGATAGAATTTCGCTTAATCAGCTAATAGGAAATATAAAAATAATATAAAATTAAGTAAAACTAAGATTACTTCATCTATTTTTAATTTACACAAACACAATTTTTAATAGGTTTTATAAATTTTAACTTCCATTTTACAAACATTATTTGTTTACAATAAAGGAGACTGTTGGTGGAAGCAACATAAAACAAAATAACATAAATATACATAATAACAAAATATAAAATTATAAGTTCGAACTTGCACCTCCTCTATGGTTATAAGTTCTCTGGTTATAAGATCTCTGACGAAACAACATTGCGTACGACCCTGCCGCTAAGGCAAATATGCTCTGCGCGAAGTTATTTATGATTATGAACGCTTTTTGGTGTTATGAATTACATTTTCTGTTTTGTGTAATTTAGAGGCTTAAAATTTAGAGGTTTAACCAAGTCTTAAACTTCTGACCGAAAGGGCAGACTCGGCAGGGTTCAGTAGTAATGCAGCATATTTATGCACTAATAGGCGCCCTTGCGAAAATGTAAATGCTGAAGCATCCGCCATTAAGACCAATTTTACCATACCTCAAAATAACACCAAAAGATTCTCACAGAAACTCTCCATTGGTCAAATCTAATTTCAATCCTCAGAAACAATAAAAAGTGTTTGTGGGCAACGCTCAAATATAATAGAATTGACGCTAATCTCAATGAATATAAAAAGGCTAATGCTAAGTTTAGAACAAAGTTAAGGTTGGCTAAAAGGCAATCAGAAGTTATAACAGCCAATATAAACCCTTCTTCGAATCCTAAACAAATATGGTTAGATATAAAATGCTGACAGGATCCGCACAGAATGTTAGTATAACTCATGTTAACACGTAATCAGGACCTATTTACATGTCTCAAGAAGTCGCGATAAAATTTGTACAAACGTGGTCATCATGCTCCTCTGACACAAATTTTAACCTACGTTTGAAGAAATTAAAAACAAACCGAAAATGAAATATGTTCTATCCCATCACCTTCGTTAAGTCCACTTTACATTGAAGCCCATATTACGCTAAATATATTCGAAACTAAACTTTTGACTCTAAAAGGATACCCGGTACACATAAGACATTACATAATATAAAATAATATATAATATATAATATATATAACCTATGCCATTTTAAAAAGATCCCATACTCTCTTGAAGATAGGTATGTCAAAGTCCATAATCAAATATGGAACACAGGTGCATAGACTCAGCAATGGAAGGTTTCCGTAATCAGACCCATCCCTAAACCTAATAAAACCACTTCCTACATTGAGAATTACAGACACATTTCCCTTTTACACTGTATGTCCAAGATATTAGAGAAAATAGTTTTCTTCTGACTAATGTGGTATGTAAAATCTAATGAACTCATTACGGTTTTCAAAAAGGGTTAAGAGTAATAGACCCCCTGTTATATTTCAAGCATTCCATTTCCACTAACTTGGCATCCCGTAACCATGTTTCGGTACTAGGTGTAGATTTAGAAAAAGCTTTCAATAAGGTTGGAGTTCACATGGTACTCAGTAAACTTAAGCACTGGAAAATCGGAAGCAAAATGCTTCAATCGGAAATGTATCGTATGTGCCAATAAATATCAACTGCATGTTTACAACATGTACAATGTATACTTCAAGGAGTCCCCCTCTCCGCAACCCTTTTCGTCATATCTTTTAATAAAGCTAGCGTCATAATTAGTTCTAACCCACAAACATAACACTTTATTTACAATTCATGTTGTAATCTTCACAAAAATTAGGGACTAAATACAAGTTAAAAATGTTATTAAATGGTCTAAAATATCCGGCGTAAAGATGTAATTACGCAAAAGCTCCACATTTCATATTTTAAGCAATCACAATCGCTCCTTCTCCACCCTATCCAAAGCTTAAAAATACTAGGCATACTATTTAATGAAGATTTTTCTTATAAAGAACATTGTAAATATATTAGATTAAACTTATTTTTGAGGCTAAATATTATAGTTTTTACTATCAAAAAATTGTTTGTGTCACCCAAACAAACTCACTAATGTCACAAGAGCCTTACTGTTATCAAAAATTTAGTATGGACATGCAATATACGGGCACTGTACCAAAACCCATATCAAACTCTTAAACGCATCTTGGCATGCAGCAGCTAGAAGAATTCATGCTTTCCAACATCATCGATTAAAACAATTTTGTCAGAATCCGGATTACCAGACATTCTCCAAAAGACCGAACATAACATTATGATGCTCATCTCAAAGTTACCTCTCTGCAGAAACGAGTTATCACTTAAAGACGTAAATAGCAGAGAACTTATAACCATAGAGAAGGTGCAGTTTCGACAGCGAAATAAAACAAAATCTGAAAACTTTCAACGAAGGAATTCATATAGGAATTAGGATATACCATGTGAAGATATCTCAATTTATCGTTTGCACGGGCAGACAGACTGACGAACAGACAGACTGACGAACAGACAGACAGGCCTTTGAAAGTTAATTCTCCTTGTCACCCTAATTTTTTGATATACTTAATTTTATATACTATATTTCGCTTAATCTTAGGTTAGGTGAATAAAACTATTATTACTATTATAACTGTGCAACATGGTACGAGAGTATTAAAATATGGAGAACAAGTTATGATCAACGAATACTTTGATACGAATTCCTCATACAAGAGCATATTTTTTTGTGGAACAAAACTACAACAACGTTCGTTCGTTCGTTCGTTCGTTCAACAGAAGATAGCTAATTACTTGAAAGGGGAAATCCTTTGAAACCCATAGGAAAATAAATATGAAGGATATTTATAGGAAATCGTCATATATTTATTATTATTTACTGACACAATAGCGACCTCCTGATAGAATTTCGCTTAATCAGCTAATAGGAAATATAAAAATAATATAAAATTAAGTAAAACTAAGATTACTTCATCTATTTTTAATTTACACAAACACAATTTTTAATAGGTTTTATAAATTTTAACTTCCATTTTACAAACATTATTTGTTTACAATAAAGGAGACTGTTGGTGGAAGCAACATAAAACAAAATAACATAAATATACATAATAACAAAATATAAAATTATAAGTTCGAACTTGCACCTCCTCTATGGTTATAAGTTCTCTGGTTATAAGATCTCTGACGAAACAACATTGCGTACGACCCTGCCGCTAAGGCAAATATGCTCTGCGCGAAGTTATTTATGATTATGAACGCTTTTTGGTGTTATGAATTACATTTTCTGTTTTGTGTAATTTAGAGGCTTAAAATTTAGAGGTTTAACCAAGTCTTAAACTTCTGACCGAAAGGGCAGACTCGGCAGGGTTCAGTAGTAATGCAGCATATTTATGCACTAATAGGCGCCCTTGCGAAAATGTAAATGCTGAAGCATCCGCCATTAAGACCAATTTTACCATACCTCAAAATAACACCAAAAGATTCTCACAGAAACTCTCCATTGGTCAAATCTAATTTCAATCCTCAGAAACAATAAAAAGTGTTTGTGGGCAACGCTCAAATATAATAGAATTGACGCTAATCTCAATGAATATAAAAAGGCTAATGCTAAGTTTAGAACAAAGTTAAGGTTGGCTAAAAGGCAATCAGAAGTTATAACAGCCAATATAAACCCTTCTTCGAATCCTAAACAAATATGGTTAGATATAAAATGCTGACAGGATCCGCACAGAATGTTAGTATAACTCATGTTAACACGTAATCAGGACCTATTTACATGTCTCAAGAAGTCGCGATAAAATTTGTACAAACGTGGTCATCATGCTCCTCTGACACAAATTTTAACCTACGTTTGAAGAAATTAAAAACAAACCGAAAATGAAATATGTTCTATCCCATCACCTTCGTTAAGTCCACTTTACATTGAAGCCCATATTACGCTAAATATATTCGAAACTAAACTTTTGACTCTAAAAGGATACCCGGTACACATAAGACATTACATAATATAAAATAATATATAATATATAATATATATAACCTATGCCATTTTAAAAAGATCCCATACTCTCTTGAAGATAGGTATGTCAAAGTCCATAATCAAATATGGAACACAGGTGCATAGACTCAGCAATGGAAGGTTTCCGTAATCAGACCCATCCCTAAACCTAATAAAACCACTTCCTACATTGAGAATTACAGACACATTTCCCTTTTACACTGTATGTCCAAGATATTAGAGAAAATAGTTTTCTTCTGACTAATGTGGTATGTAAAATCTAATGAACTCATTACGGTTTTCAAAAAGGGTTAAGAGTAATAGACCCCCTGTTATATTTCAAGCATTCCATTTCCACTAACTTGGCATCCCGTAACCATGTTTCGGTACTAGGTGTAGATTTAGAAAAAGCTTTCAATAAGGTTGGAGTTCACATGGTACTCAGTAAACTTAAGCACTGGAAAATCGGAAGCAAAATGCTTCAATCGGAAATGTATCGTATGTGCCAATAAATATCAACTGCAGGTTTACAACATGTACAATGTATACTTCAAGGAGTCCCCCTCTCCGCAACCCTTTTCGTCATATCTTTTAATAAAGCTAGCGTCATAATTAGTTCTAACCCACAAACATAACACTTTATTTACAATTCATGTTGTAATCTTCACAAAAATTAGGGACTAAATACAAGTTAAAAATGTTATTAAATGGTCTAAAATATCCGGCGTAAAGATGTAATTACGCAAAAGCTCCACATTTCATATTTTAAGCAATCACAATCGCTCCTTCTCCACCCTATCCAAAGCTTAAAAATACTAGGCATACTATTTAATGAAGATTTTTCTTATAAAGAACATTGTAAATATATTAGATTAAACTTATTTTTGAGGCTAAATATTATAGTTTTTACTATCAAAAAATTGTTTGTGTCACCCAAACAAACTCACTAATGTCACAAGAGCCTTACTGTTATCAAAAATTTAGTATGGACATGCAATATACGGGCACTGTACCAAAACCCATATCAAACTCTTAAACGCATCTTGGCATGCAGCAGCTAGAAGAATTCATGCTTTCCAACATCATCGATTAAAACAATTTTGTCAGAATCCGGATTACCAGACATTCTCCAAAAGACCGAACATAACATTATGATGCTCATCTCAAAGTTACCTCTCTGCAGAAACGAGTTATCACTTAAAGACGTAAATAGCAGAGAACTTATAACCATAGAGAAGGTGCAGTTTCGACAGCGAAATAAAACAAAATCTGAAAACTTTCAACGAAGGAATTCACCTCACGACCTCGAGAACTCACCTCGTGAAATATTAACATTTCCTTCATTTGTAACAGAAAGGAATCTTTAGCTTTCTGTTGTTATAATTCTCAACCAGTGAATATTAATGAGAAACCAAGGAATGATTATTCTATTTGAATTTTTTAAATTTCATTTAAATTTTTATTTAGATTTCTTTTTTTTTGTACTTAATTTATACTCAATTATGAATTTAAAAGAAGAATTAAAAAATATTTCGACGCATTTATTTAAATAATTTATGTATATGACTCCCTTTTTGGAATCGAATATGCATGGAATTGGGATTTACCGTTGCAATTTTTCATATCCTTGCTCTTTCAACATTTTTTGATTTTGAGAAGTAAGAATCTGAGTTTATGATTTTTAAAATCCTGGTGAAAAGGCGCTTTTATACAACACACGCATTCCGGGAGATCTGTGCAGCGCTTGCGCTTATGAATGAAGTTAATTTGCTTTTGTTGTTGCGCTTGCGTTTAAAATATAAATGTTTTTGTAATTTTTTTACTACGAATATTATTTTTGTTTTCATATGTAAGTAATTTGCGCATGCAAACGAAATAATATGTGTATGAATGTCCTCGTGTAAGTCTTCTTTTTGGCTTCTATTGCAGTCAGATATTTAGAGGAAAGCTACAAAATATAAAGTTTAAAAATTTTATTGAAAATAAATTAATGACGGACATGTATTTTTAAATACTAACTTTAGTTAATTAATTTTAATTTATAAAAAAAAAATGTAAATGAAAAATAGATAGATAGATATGTAGATAAATACACAATATTCACAACATATTTATCGATGACATCAAAATTCCGACAGTGAGCAACACCAAAATAATGGGTGTTACGTATGATAGTCTGCACTCCCTTAACTCAGCATACGACCGCGATTATTACCAAAGTATAGAGCCGCAACAAGATCCTCATGACGCTAGCCGGCAGCACCTAGCACAAAGACAAAGAAACGTTGCTGGCAACTTACAAGGTAATCGGCCGGCTGGTCATAAACTACGCAGCCCCAACATGTTCGCCTGGATGCAGCTGAACACGGCTGAAGAAAATACAGACGTGTCAGAACACCGCAATCTGTCAGTCAGCCCCGTATGCTCCCGGTCAAGGAATACAACGCGCTTCTCTCCACCGATTTCATAATTATGATGCTAATTGTCAGATTACCGTTATATTATTTGGCTCAAGTTTTGTTTGGACACCTTAACTGATAGATGAGTGCCCCAAAATGGTCTTATGTGGAAATTATTTCAGATTCTAGCACCATTCTAATACTTGCATCGACTAGGACAGAATTCTAAAACGATGGACGAACTCCAGAATTGTAGTTTTAACGTAACATTATTTGTGGCCGTATGGCGATTATCGCAAGTGTATATCTATTATCACAAGTGCAAAACTATGATACTCTGTGCAAATATTGCGATAATATAAAAAAAAAACAAAGACTGAAACACCCGTTCAGATATTCATTATATTACGAAGCAAAATTAGCAAAAAGAAAAATAAAAATACACAACTGAGGTTAGGAAGTTGTCTCAATTTGGTGATAGCATATTATTAGATAAATGAACTTTACATTAAGCGTTAAAGGTTAAATGGGTTTATGTATATGTTATGTAATAGATGTTTGTTTTTATAGATTTATAGCTAGACCATATTTGGAAATATGCACCACCATAAAACTAATATTTACTAAGAGTGCCGTATCTAATTTCTCGATCGAACTGTTCAGCTTTTAACGTTCCATTTATGCTTTTACAATTTCTGTTAAATACACTATATGCACTAATTTCATTCTTTTTCTTCGGTGCAGTCCTCGTATTGAAATAAATTCCAATCAACGTTGAAAACATTAAATAAACCGTTCCAAATTGTAATCTTATCGCAATAACATAAAGCGTTATCCAAAATAAAGTAACCACTACACTTAATGCATATTTGAGGAAATCTGAGGAAGATCTTCCCTCAGGTACTGTATCCCGTTCATCTTCGTCGTCTGAGCTCTGCGGCAATGCATATTCCACGTTCTTAATAACTCCAGCATTTGAATTAAGGATTTCGATTTTGGTCGCATCAACATCAGTTCCCTATTCGTAATGAAATTATTTTTTAACATATACATTTAATACAAAAACTCACAATTATATTAATGCTGATATGTTCTTTTCCATCCAAACTAGGGTGTCCAATACCCAACATAAAGAATTTACACAATTTTGATTTAAATATCTGAAATACCCTCTGCCTTTGTTTTTTAATGCGATGTTCGTACAGTTTATTCCTCAATTCCATTCCCATATCAAAAATAAATTTAACGTAGTCCAATACAATCAGCTGTTCTTACTCATGCTGATAGTGATGTGTGTTAACGATAATCGCTAGATAATAAATTAAACTTTTTTCGCTGACTTTTGTGGAGTGAATACGGGCAGTCTTTGTTTTCAAAGAATAGCGATAAAATTCAGTATATTGCTGCGAATAGCAATTCCAGAATCGACGATAAGTTGCCAGGATCAGCCAGACAGCGAAATTAGTAGTTGCCAGAATGTGCAAGCGACGATCTGTTGGTAACGATCTACTAAATAAAGACTGCCGGAGTGGTAGCAGAAACAGTTCTAATTAAAGTGTTGCGAAGTAAAGTACAAGTAAATTGTAAGTAAGCTCGAATAACGAGTAGCAAAGCGTTAAGTTATTGAATTGGAAATAAAGAAAAGAGTATAGCCATTAAATTGTGACTTTAATTGAACAATCCAGTGATCGAACTTAGGGTAGAGTTTCCACGTGATTGGTTGATTTAGTAAATCCCTTATAATATTGTAAGACTAAGGCCACTAGCATGGGAAAAGTTACGTACTACAACTGGAGAAGATACTCAAGTTATCGGGGAAGTAACGAGTAAGATTGCAATTGGAAAGGTAGCCGTGTTACATAATCTTATAGTGGCAGGCATAGTCGACGAAATCATAATAGGAGTAGACTTTTTAACTAATCAAGGGATCAAAATCGACAAAGAAAACAGGATAATGACTTATGCCAATATGGAAGTGCAACTTATGTTCGGATATGATAACATCCACAGCATTAGACGAGTACTAGTAGCAAAAAGCTAGCTAGCTAATTCCACCAAAATCAGAAGCAGTTATTTGGGCAGAAATAGATGGAGATTATGGAGCAAACAAGTTTTGAGTTGTCGAGTCAGCAGAAGAATCTACACCAAATTTAATTATAGGAAAAACCCTGGCCATGACAAGACAAGAGAAACGTGTTCCAGTCAGAGTATTTAATGAGTTCAAGTCACCAATCCGACTTTCCAAAGGAGCTATATTAGGCCAGTGTCAGGAGATTGAGGCAGTGATAAATTGCGAAACACGTCTCGAAGTAAATTCCATGCGTGAAAACGACGTCTCGAGGAAAATGAACGCATGGACCGAGGAACTACAGACAGATCACCAAAATAAAGCTAAACAACTCCTTCTCAGATACTCCAACATGCTAGATAAAAACGATTCCAAACCAGGCAGGATCAAAGTTGTGAAACACTTTATCGACACAGGAGATGCGAGACCAATCCGCCAGGCCCCTCGTAGCGTTCCATTAGCAAAACGTGAGGTTGGAAGCCAGACCATTGGTGAAATCAGCGAAAGTGGCGTAATTGAATCATCAGAGAGTCCATGGAGCTAACTTGTAGCACTCGTGAAAAAGAGAGATGGAAACATGAAGTTTTGTGTGGATTATAGAAGAATGATATAACGAAGAAAGACAGTTATCCACTGCCTAGAATCGTTGACACCCTGGACTAGTTATCAGGCACAAATTGGTTCTCAACACTTGATCAGAAAAGTGGTTATTGGCAAGTGGAAGTAAACGAAGAAGACAAAGAAAAGAGGGCTTTCAGCGTAGGAGATGGTCTATGGCAATTCACCGTAATGCCTTTTGGATTATGCAACGCTCCTGCCACCTTTGAGAGACTTATCGACCAGGTATTAAAAGGATTACACTGGAAGACCATTTTGGTGTACCTCGACGATATCATCGTGTTGGGTAAAAACTTTGATGAACACCTTAAGAACCTAGAAGAGGCTTTACAGCCGAGAGCTAGCGCTGGTCTAAAGCTGAGCCGGAGGAAGTGTTTCTTATTCAAAAAGAAAGTAAACTACTTAGGACACAAAGTAACATCGGAAGGCATTTGTACAGCTTTCGAAAAGATGGAGGCCGTAGAAGATTGGCACCGTTCTAAAACTTTACGCGAATTGCGAAGTTTCCTTGGACTGTGTACCTATTATCGACGATTTGTTCTGAATATTGCCAGCGTAGCTAGTAGCCCCCATGAACTCATGAAAAAGATTAAAGCATTTGAGTGGAATTAGGAACAGGAAGTGGCTTTCCAAACTCTGAATAAACGGTTATGTACTGCGCCAATGTTACCATTTCCGGTCCCAAGATCAACATTTATTTTGGATACGGATTCTAGTGGATATGCAATATGAGGCGTCCTATGACAAGTAATTGACGGGCATGAGAAAGTGGTGGCGTATTATAATCAGACGATTAATAAACCAGAGAAGAATTATTGTGTAACTCGGATGGAATTACTGACGTTGGTAAAGAGCATCAAAATTTTCAAAAGTACCCATATGATCAGTGATTTTTAGTAAAAACAGATCAAGCGGCATTAAAATGGCTTCTAAAGTTCAAGAACCCAGAGGGACAGCTGGCACGGTGGATTTAGCGACTTCAAAGTTATGATTTCTCTATAGAGCATCGCAAGGGTAGTAGTCATGGAAATGCTGATGCGATGTCTCGTCGTCCCTGTAATTTGGAATGCAGACATTGCTCAAATGCTGAAGCCAAAGAAGACATTATAGATATCCGATTAATGACAATGACATCGACAGAAGACTGGGACCAGAAATAACTACGAAAATGTCAACAGGAAGATCCAGATCTGAAACTTGTAATGCATGGAATGGAACTGAACAAACGCCCAACGAGAGAAGAAATAGCTGCAGAAAGTCCAGTCGCAAAAGCATATTGAGCACAGTGGAACAGTTTAAAGTTGGTATACGGCTGCTTGCATCGAAAATGGGAAAGCGGAGATGGGCAAAGCTTCCGAGCTCTTATGATTATTCCGAAAGTAAGAATTCCCGAAATTCCCAACGAGCTGCACAACGGTCCATGTGGAGGGCACATGGGAATCACGAAAACCTTAGAGAAGGTAAAACAGAGGTTTTATTGGGTTGGTTGTCGTCAATCAGTTACGGAGTGGATTGCCAATTGTGCTGAGTGCATTGCAGCCAAAGGGCCGAGATCCAGGAGTCATGGCTAGATGAAACAATATAATTCAGCGGCTCCATTCGAGTGAATCGCCATAGATGTAGCTTGTCCATTTCCCACTAGTAAATTAGGAAACAAATACGTTTTGATAGTCATGGACTATTTCAGTAAAATGATAAATGGAAGTATATCCGATTCCTTATCAAGAGGCTGAAACGATAGCGGACATGTTCATCAACAACTGGGTAACGGGATATGATGTTCCTATAGAATTACAAACTGATCAAGGGAGGAAATTCGAATCAGCGCTAATTCAGGAGATGTGCCAAAAACTGAGTATACGAAAAACACGGACAACTCCGGTACATCCGCAGTCCGATGGCACGGTAGGACGATTCAATCGAACCTTAGAAGAATATTCAAGGAAAGTGTTAGACGAGTTTCAAAAAGATTGGGATACTCATACATCCTTGTTCCTGATGACATATCGGTCTGCTATACACGAAACAACTGGGCAGACTCCAGCAAGGGTAATTTTTGGAAATGACATTCGGTTACCGATTGATTTGAAGTTCTGAATTAACCCCATAGGTGGAAGGGATGCCAAGGAATCGAACAGTACCCTAGAAGACGAGATGAAAGAAATACAAGAAAGCTAATGAACTCTGAAGGGTTTGCTGAAGGAGACTGGGTGTTGTTATAGAACCCACAACGGAAGAAAGGCTTATCTCCTAAATTACAGTGTTGTTGGGAAGACCATACCAAGTTGTCAATCGACTTAACGATATAGTATATCGCATGCACACCATTAGAAGACCAAGGAATAAAATGAAGGTAGTTCATTTAGAACGGCTTGCAGCGTATGGCACCACAAATATGTCTAATCGGGACGATCAGACTTAGGTGGAGGGCAGTGTGGCGAATATGAATTTCAGAATTGACGATAACTTGCCAGAATCTACCAGACATCGAAACTAGTGATTGCCAGAATGTTCGAATAGGGATATTGCAGCGAACTCGAATGTCAGAGCAAAACAGAATCGGCCATAAGCTGCCAGAATCAACCAGATAGCGAACCTGGTAGTTGCCAGAATGTTCGAGTGATGATCTGTTGGTAACGATCTACTATATAAGGACTGCCGGAGTGGCAGCAAGACACAATTCTAATTAAAGTGTTGCCAAGTAAAGTACAAGTGAATTGTAAGTACGATTAATGAAGTGAACGATAAATTTACAAAATCCGTTGCATTACAAAGTACAACGACAATTCAATTATGCGCTGCAGGGTGTGCTGGATATCGATTTCTCTCTTTTGTCCGACATTCGTACGGGGTAATTTCGCCACAACACAATGAATAATAATACCAGAGAACTTATAACCATGGAGAAGGTGTAAGTTTAACTTTGTATGATGTTCGTTTGGCCTTTGTACAGAGCCTGAAAATCACCGAGTAGGGAATTCACCACATTCTAACATATTCGGTACTTTATAACGAAATATGTAAAACACGTTGTTTGCCAACAGAAAATACAAATCAGCAAATTTTGCATATGAAATTAGGCATAGAAATATGAAAATAAGGAATTAAGGAATAAGGAATTTTACATGAGAACTACGAATAACAATTTTTTTTATATTAAAATTATTTACGAAATTTATAAAAAAAGTCGTGTATAACCGACTTTTACCCTCTCACAATAAGCAAGGATCAAAGGAGGGAAAATACTTTCAGGTGCTGACAAAACTTTTATTAAACAAGTAAGAAAGAGCTAAGTTCGGGTGTAACTGAACATTTTATACTCTCGCAATGTGTAAAGATCAGAGGCGGGGAAATGTTTTCAGGTGCTGGCATAACTTTATACTAGAAATGTTGCGGAAGAAATCAACATACATTAATCGAAGAAATTGTCAATGGATTGCAATCATATTTGGTATCTTATTAACTTACATAACAGGCCATAACTGATGTACTTTCGTTGCTATATTTTGCTTCGTGTCAGAGATATGAGATATTAGATACTAAAATCTACCAAAGTAACTCAGAACACTCAACCAAAGTCGTTTAATAAATATATTGGATACATGCGGAAAAATAAACCAGAGAAAAGGTAATCATTATATTAGGAATAAGGAGCTTAGACCAAGGTCTAGATCGATTTCTTCCATATTTAACGCGTGATCACATTGTGTTTAAGAAAACATATCCACCTAATTTCATTAAAATATCACATATATTGACCAACATAAACGGTTTAAAGTCACAGATAGTCGGGACAGTCGGGAATTTTTATGTCGGGCATTTTTGGGATAGAGGAAGATCTGCACTGATCACATTAACTCTTTTCATAATTCAAGTAAATTAGAGACCATGTTTTCACGCAATTTTGTGAAGGTAACTTACACAGAGAACGAAATATTCGGCATAAAGTCTGCTAGAATAGCGAAAATTATTACATGTAGTATATGGAAACTGGTGTAATTCGTAGACAGATTTCAGACATTTTCGGCAGTAAACTATGGTATATCCGGTATTATACGTTCACTTAATTTTGCTAAGATATCTTACATATTGACTGAAGTATATGGTATAAAGTCTGCCCGGGGGTTGAAAATCCCTGTATTAGGTATATGGGGGTTAGGGGAAGTGCTTACCCGATTTTATTCGTTTAGAGCACATGGACACACTGTTATCAGAAAGAGACGCTCTCCAAATTTCAAAGAGATAACTTATATATCGACTGTTACATATGGTATAAAGTCTACAAGAGGGTTGAAAATCATTATATTAGGTAAATGGGGGCAATGGGAAGTATTTACCCGATTTTCCTAATTTTTGATACCAGAGTACACTATTATCATGTATAGATAATCCTACAATTTGATCTTACAGATTTCCCGATGTTTTCGAGAAAAAGTCAGATAGAGGCACTGAGGTCCTAATATTGGGTATCTGGTGGCTTGAAAAGTTATAATCCGATTTCGTCTATTTTTACACATGAGATGGCACTTCGTGAAGGCACTATTTGTGCAAAGTGTGATTTTCGTATCTTAATTGGTGCTCCATTTATCTACTTTAAAGTAAAAATCCAATGAAACTTAAATTGTGTTATATGAGAAGTAGGCATGGTTTTTATCCTATTTCGTTCATTCTCGCAGCGTGACTTAAGAATACAAATATAATGTCACCAAGTTTTGTTGAAATCGGTTAAGGGCTTCTTGAGATATGGAATTTCTCATAAAAGTGGGTGGTGCCAAACCCACCACATAAACTTTACACAGATTGTTATGTAACCCTTCTGTATCATATTCGGTGCAATATTTAATGTTTCTAACGTGTTCCTTCAGCGAGTTATCGCACATTTAGTAGTTTCCAACATAACTTTTGTATGGGAGGTAGGCGTGGTTATTATCCGATTTCATTCATTTGGCCAGTATATGAAGAGATGCTAGAAGAACTTACTCGGAGCAAGTTTGATTGATATAGCTTTAACGGTTTCCGAGATATATATATTAAACCTATTGGGGGGCGGGGCCATACCCACACAGATGCCCCGCTCTACTAGGATCCTTTATGCCACATAACACGTTTATATCTTACCAAATTTCATCAAAATTCCTTAATTTTTACTCAGGTTATCACTTGCACGGACGGACGGGCAGACAGTCAGTCGGATTTCAACTCGTCTTTTCATCCTGATCATTTGTATATATATATGTCTATATCTAACCCGTTTAGTTCTAGGTGCTACAAACGACCGATAGGTGAACAAAGCTAATATACTTTGTAGCAACATGTTGCGAGAGTATAAAAATGTTGCGGAAGAATTCTGCATTCATTATTCAACGAAACCGTGAATGGATTACAACCATGTTTGGTATCTTACTATCTTGCGTATATATTACAGATTGTAGACTCTTGTACGTTCACTACTATATTTTGCTTCCTGTCCGATATATTAATATTAAAATCTATCAAATTAACTCAAATAAGATATATGCGATATAATCTCAATCAAGAAAAAGTCAACCAGAGAAAATGAAATCATTATATTAGGAACAATTAAAATATCACACATGTGTTAAAAAAAATAACGGGATTTGTCGTTTTTTTGAAAAAAATGTTTATTCATTCGTCTACATTAAAGTTGTTCCCTTCAAAATAGTCTCCATTCGATATTATATATATACTTAAGTCAGCGCATCTTCCAATCGTGGAAGCACTTCTCAAACTCGATTTTTGGGATAGCCAATAGCTCTTTCAGCTATGCTCTTTTAATGTCATCTATACTTGTAAAACGACGGCTCTTTAAAGTTCTTTTTATTTTTGCAAATAAGAGAAAGTCACACGGAGCCATGTCTTGCGAGTATGAAAGTTGGGGCATCGTAACAGTATGCGCAGAATAGCAGAATGGCAACTCAGTGTGAGCAGAATTGAGCAAAAGTGAGCAAAAGTCATGGATTATTTTCCACAAATTCGGGCGTTTTTTTCGGATTGCTTCACGCAAACGGCGTTGAACATATAGGTAGTACTCGTATTGACCGTTTGAACTTGATGTAAGAATTCAAGATGCACTATGCCATTAATGTCGAAGAATACAGTTGAAGAACTGTTCCGTTATTTTTTGAACTCACCACGTATATTATTCAATTTGTTAAAATCGCTATCAATTCACCTGTGAACTTAAGGGAGATATCAATTTTGTGGTTAAACATAATTTTTATACAACATATTGCATGCACTATATATTTGTATTGTATATATGTATTAAATATATATATATATGTAGAGTGGTTTATATCAAATTTCATGATCACGAAACGAAGTGAATATCGGATGTCTGTCTGTCCGTACGTACGTTCGTCAGTCTGTGCAAACGATTACTTAAGTAAACTTTGAGACATCTTGATTAGACTTGGTACACGTATAAGGACCCTAAGGAGATTTGTATAGCAGACGGGCTAAATTGGACTCTTTCCACGGCCGTAAAATGCCGTTAGGCGAAAAACTTTAAAAAGCTTTAACTAAGCCAGAAAATGGTATATAAAACTGAAATTTGGTACAGAGGATCCCAGAAGGGTGGGGTGTCCAGTGAGGGAGTTTCAGTGGGGTGGGGATTCAAACTCTATTGAAAAATGGGAATGGTACCGCCTCCTAATAGCTCCTAACAGCTTGCAAAAACTACAGCTAGTTCTCAATACCTAATGTAAGGATTCAAGCTTTGGGTTGGTTTTATATCGTATGCATTGGTCAATATTTCATATTTCTTAGTAAAATTAAGTGAACGCATAATCTTGGATATACAATAGTTTGTTGTCGAAAATGGGTTAAATCGGTCTATGAATTATGCTGAACTTATCCCGAATATATAGGACAATGTGAAAGTTTTCTAAATAAAACTGCGTGAAAACATGTTTTCGAACATGCTTTAGTTTAATGCCGAAATTAATTGCGATCAGCCCAGACCTTCCCCTAATCAAAAAATAACCAACATGAGGATTTCCAACTGTCTAGTTGAATTTATTCTGTTTATATTGTTTAAATCTTTAATGTGTCATATTGTAATAAAATTAAATGGACATGATTTCTTAACTACAATGTGGTTATGTGGTTATCACTGAGTATCAGTGGTGTCTAATTTAATACAATGATTTCCGCCCCACTTTTACTTTTTCCTTATATACCCGAATATATTAATCTTTTTGATTCACTTTATATCGTATGTATAAAGTATATAATCTCAATTAAATAAAGCGAGAATATGTCGATTAGCGTTATGCCATTCTCCTGTGAATGCTTCATAAATTGTGAGAATATAAAATCTTCGGTTATACCTGAACTAGTCCTTCCTGACTTATTATTTCTGACATGAATTTGTTTACTCTCGTAGCATGTTGCAACAGAGTATAATAGATTTGTTCACCTAAAGGTTGTTTATAACACCTAAAACTAATGGGGATACAAATGTAGCTATATATACAGAGTATATATATATATACCGAGTGACTGTCTGTCTGGCTGTCCGTTTAAGTGATAACTTGAGTAAAAATTTAGATATCTTTCGTACACATCTTCCCTGGCTCTCAGAGAAAGTTGGTATTACACATGGGCGTCATCGGACTACTGCCATGCCCACAAGATGCCATTAATCAAAAGCCGATAAAGTGTTATAACTAAGCAACAAATTAAGATATAAAAGTATTATTTGGAAGAGGGAATCGTTGTAGGGAGGGGCATATGTGAGTTGACACATATCTCACTAACCACTAAAAATATGTCTACCAAATTTGCTGAGAATGAATTCCTCTGGCACCTCCTAAGATGGTGCAAAAATGAAGGCAATCGAATTAACCCATGTCTATTCCCCATATAACGGTTATATTGAAAACTACTTAAAGTGCATTAACTAGTTGAAGAAACATGCCAGAAACATTGAATTTCACAGTCCGGTTGGCACTTAGAAGCTTCAAAAGAAACGGTGTAAAATTTGTAAGTAGGAGTGGCATCACCTACTTTCAGGTGAAATTCTATATCTCGGGAAATGATATACCCATTCCAACCAAGTTGCCACGAAATCGGAATACGATCACGCCTACTTCCCATATACCACAATTTTAAATTTCAAATAATTCTTTCCCTTTACAGTACATAAATCGACTACCAATAAAGAAATCGAAGCAAAATTTTGCATAAAGAGAGCATGAGAGTAGCTTTTCGAGTTCATTCGGAATTAAAATACCTTTTCTAAAAAAACTCATTGAAGTATAACCGAGTACAAACCGTTATAATATAATCACCGATAACTTTCCATGTTATTATTACCATGTCCATTATTTCAATACCATGGAAATAACACTATTTTTAAAAGAAGCAGGTTGCATGTATACAGATAAGTCCGATTGGGAAGGTATATATAAATTCTAATTCATTTCAGTTCAAATTAGTCCGAATTATGAACAAGAACTTTTTTTTGATGGATTAGAGGAGTGAACTTCAAATAGAATACCTTTTTCGTTCCTGTTCATTCGATCACATCTGCATATTTGAAACCCGCTGCATCTTATTATCAAAAATGTGAGTCTTTTGCCATGTTTTCATGTAAGAGCAATTACATTAAAATTGAAATTAGTACTGTTTTAATATAATTCAGTTAATTCTGTATTAAAACCTCCAACATTTTGATAATGCATTTCCATCAATTATTATTTTTTATTTCAGAGGCTTTTTTAGGTATTTTAGCGACATTTACTAAACTTACTGAATTACGTTTATATTCAAATTGACGTACAAATGCACCGGACGGCCAGAATATGCTTTCAATAAGCACTTGAAAATTTTCAATTTATTTTAAAGGAGTAGAGGTTCCTCTCACAATTAAATTTGAATATGCTCAATTTTTAACTTTGATGAAATGTAAAACTTTATGTCATCAACCGAGGTATCCTTGGCGGATCGAGAAATAAATATCGATTTCTTAGGTTGTATTACAAAAAAAGTTTCCAAGCAGCAAGTAAGGTTTTAACGGGAAGAACCTGAATGTTTTTATTCTTAATAACTTTAGGTAGAGCCTTGGAGTAAGTAACTGCAAGTAAGCACTGTTTTGTGCAAAAAAATCTGCTGGCAAAAATTTTTTCAAAAGTGTGCATAGCCTCGCCCCCAATATGTTTAATAAACATATCTCATAAACCGCTACAGTTATGTATATAACTCTTGCTGAAAATAAGTCCTCTTAGCATGTGTTTGTACACTGAGAAAATGACAGAAATCGGATAATAACCATGCCCATCTCCTATACAAAAGTTATGTTGAAAACCACTAAAAGCGTGTTAACTCGCTGAAGGAACATAAAATTTCACGGCCAAGATGACATGATAGGGCTTCATTGGTATCGTTGTAAAAATTTGATAAGGGGCACGGCACCTCCCACTTTTAGGTGAAATTCTATATCTGAGGAACTGCTTTCCGATTTCAACCAAATTTATTGCAGGGGATTATATTTGCACCTTTATGTCACGTTGTGAAAATAGCTGAAATCAGACGACAACGACGCCTACTTCGCAAATAACACTATTTTAAATTTCTTCTGATTCTTTCACCAGTCAAAATATTTTATTATAACAGGTCAGAAATGGTGCTTTCAAGGTGTGCCATCGCATTCGTAAACATGGTGGAAATCTGCAAATAAATTTTCAAACTTAACATACCCAAAATATGGACTTCACTGCCTATGGCTGACTTTATACCGAAAACATTGGTTGATCTGTGAGATATCTAAATGAAACTCAAAGAGTAACTTTTCCTGATATCTTTTCCTGAATGTGCCCTTGTGTAAAAAATTGGAAAATTTCCCATTTTTAAAATAAATACTTCCTCTAGTCCAAATAAACTTTATATAAGGATTTTCAATCTTCCGGTTAACTTTATACCATATATATCGCTCGATATATGAGTTTTCCTTATGTAATTCAGACTGCGTCTCTCTCTGATAACAGTGTGTACGAGTGCCCAAAATGGATAAAATCGACTAAATACTTCCCCTTGAACCCATATACCTAATATAAGAATTTGAAACCTCAGGTTGGCTTTAGACATTAAAAAAATTAAGCGATCCTGTAATATTGGATATACCAGTACCATACCAGTTCCCATACAGTACATATAATAATTTTCGTTAACTTAGCAGACTCTATGCCGAATATGGCGGTCAGTGTGTGAGTTATCTTCACAAAATTGTGTGGAAGCCTTTTATCTAGTGGATTTGTGGATTTATAGAGGACAATGTAATGATTCTTGACTTTTAAGCAGCCTTTAAACCGTTTATGATGGTCAATGCGTGTGATATGTTAATGACATTATGTGGGTATGTTTTCTTAAACATAATGTGGTTTTGCGCTTAATTTAAATGAAATTGGTTTCGTCCGTGGTCTAAGCCCCTTATTCCTATTATATTCATTTCCGTCCCTGATTGACTTTTTCCTCATATATTTAATATAGCCACTTTGGTTGAGTTTATATCGTATATATCCCATTTTAGTTAATTTGTTTCATTGTAATATAAATATTTCATACACGAAGCAAAATAAAGTAAAGAAAGTACGTAAGTCTATGATCTGTAATGGAAGTTAACAAGATACCGAATATGATTGTAATACATTGACCATTTCGTCGAATAATGAATGTTAAATTCTTACGCAACATTTCTAATATAAAGGTTTCTCAGCAACTAAAAACATTACCGAGTCTTTGATCTTATCTATCTGATGATAAATCTTAAACAAAATATGATACGAAAGGGTTGCATAGGAATCCATGTAAAGTTTTTGTGACGAGTGTGGCACCGCCTACTTTTAGGTGAAATTCCACCTCTCAAGAACGCCTTAACCAGTTTCAACAAAAATTTGGTACGTAACATAATATTTGCATTTGTATATCACGTAGTGAAAACAGGTGAAATCGGATAAAAATCACGCCTACTTCTCATATAACACAATTTTAAGTTTCATCTGATCCTTTCACTTTAAAGTAGATAAATCAAGCATCAATTAAGGTATTGGAGTAAAGCTTTTCACGAATAGTAGGTTCCAGATATGCCATCTCATGCAAAAAAAAAAAATCGAAATCGGAATATAGCTTTCATAATAATTCATTATTTTCAAGCCACCATATACCCAATATATGGACCTGAGTGCCTCTATCCGACTTTTTACCAAAAATATCAGTAAATCTGTGTATAAATAGTGTGCTCTGGTATCACAAATGGTGAAAATCGGGAAAAAACTACCCCTAGCCACCACATACCTAATGGACGGATTTGCAAAGTTCCGGTAGACTTTATACCATATATTTCGGTAAATCTGTAAGATATCGTAATGCAATTGTAGGATTATCTTTCCATGGGGGATATACCAAATACACGGATTTTCAACCTTTCTGTAGGCTTTATACCATATATACAATGGCCAATATATGAGTTATCTCTTGGAAATTCAGAGAGCGTCTCTCTCTGAAAACAGTGTGTCCATGTGCTTAAAATGGATAAAATCGGGAAAGCACTTCCTCTAGGCCCTAAGTGCCTAATAAAAGGATTTTCAACCTCACAGTAGATATTATACCATATATTTCGGTCAATATGTAAGATGTTTTAGCAAAATTAGGGGAACGCGTAATATTTAATATATGTGAATATAGTGAATAAACGTGAACTCAGTCAACGAATTGCAACGAATTATATCAGCTCTCTTATACTACATATCGTTGTTCTAGCAGACTTTACGCCGAATATGTCGGTGACTTTGTGCGTTCGCTTCACAAAATTACGTGCAAACATGTTTCCTAGTATACTTGAGTAATGAGAAGAGTTAATGTGATCAGTGCAGATATTCCTCTATCCGAAAAATGTCCGATATAAGAATTCGCGACTTTCCATCTGACTTTAAACCGTTTATGTTGGTCAATATGTGTGATATTTTAATGAAATTAAGAGCATATGTTTTCTTAAGCATAATGTGGTTTTACGCTAAATATGAATGAAATCGGTCTGGACCGTGTTGTAGGCCCATATTCCTAACATAATTATTTCCGGTTCTTTGGTTGACCTTTTTCTTATATACGTAATTTATTCAATTAAACCGCTTTGGTTGAGTTTATATCGCATATATCTTATTTGAGTTAATTTGGAAGATTTTAGTATAAATATCTCAGACACGAAGGGTAAGTGAATAGGTAGGCGTAGCGAAAGAAAGTAAGTGAGTCTATGTCCTGTAATATAAGTTAGTAAGATACCAAATATGATTGTGGTCCATTCATAGTTTCGTCGAATAATGAATGTTGAATTCTAAAGCAACATTTTTAAATATAGATATGCCAGCACCTGAAAGCATTTCCCCACCTTTGATCCTTCCACATAGCGAGAGTATAAAATATTTGGTTACACTCGTAGCTATTCCTTACTTGTTTTGTTTTATATTTGTTCTCAATTATGAGTAAAAAAAGGATAACAATTGACAAATATTTTTATATATTTATTTCAATAATTTGATATGATTGTACATATATGACACCATCATGGAGTCGAACAAGCAAGAATTGAAATTTGCCGTCGTAATTTTTCCTGTTTGTACTCATTAACATTTTCTGACTTTTGCCAAAGAAATTGCTGATTTTCGGTTGTTAGCACTTCTCAATCATACAATTGCGTGAATTTTATGGAACATTTGTTTTATTTAAATAATTTATTTATTTTTAGACGTTTGTTTAATAATTTATGCTTATGACAAACTTATGGAGCCGAATATGCATGGATTTTCTATTTGCCGTCGGCATTTTTCGTGTCCTTGCTCTCACAACATTTCTTGATTTTTGCCAAAGAAACTACTGATGTTTAGAGCTATTTATCTATATATCTATCTATCTATGTTTCATTTCAGTTTTCTTTATAACTTAAAATTAATTAATTAAATTTACTATTTAAAAATATTTGTATATCCGTTATTGATTTGTTTTAAATAAAAATTTTAAACTTAATTTGTTGTTGGTTTTCCTCTAGATATCTGACCAACATAGAAGAATAAGAAAACTTCGTGTATGTTTACAGAAGAATTACGAAAACATTTCCATTCATTAACGCAAGCGAAACAACAACAAAGCAAAGTGATTTCATTCTTAAGCGCAAGCGGCGCGCACATCTCACTGCTCGCGAGTGTTGTCTAAAAGCGCATTTTCAAGAGGATGCTAAAAATCATAAACTCAAACAATTTCTGATATATGCTTCTTAAATGCAAAGTGGCAACATGCCCTTCTGTCTTTTACCACATTTTTCAGAGCCAAGTCTGTTAAGTCACGAGAATGATATTGATATTCTATAGAAATCAACCTCTTCTTCTATAGGCAATGAAACAACAATTAAGCTAAAACGCCATTAACATCTGATATCGTATGAGTGTTAAGCACATGTTCATGTTTCTAAATAATGTTCGGATTCAAATCCTGAGTTCAAAGATTTATTTGTTATGATAATTTGTTTTTTTAGCATAATTGTTTAGGTAAAAATGAATATTAATGCTTTTTGATTTTTGCCAAGCTGTACACACTATTGCCACATTTCGATTTGAGTTCAGCATCAGCATCAAAATATGACGTCAGCTTTTTGTCGTCGTCGCGAGGAAGCAGTTTGTGGACAGCGTCGTATGCAGCAGGAAGAAGAGTCTGGATGGATGTTGATGTTGTTGTTCTCATGATACTTACAATATTCCTTGTAATTTACATTCAAGTGTACATTTGTATAAAGTTTGTCAGTCATTCGCGCAAATTTGTGTGTTTTCGCGATTGCTCATATGAAAGGTCCCCTATGCGTTCCCTGGTGATGCGTCCATACAAATTTACTTACATATATATATGTATGTAAAAACTATATTAGATGTCTGGCATGTTTTTTCCGTAGGTTTGCGCATTTCAAATAAATGCTTTACTGGAATATGTGCACGTGCATATGTACGTATGCTTATGGCGTGTTAAGAATTGGCGTGTTATAAGAACAGCATTTTTCGTTTTTTGAGAAATAAATTTATTCATTCGTCTACATTAATATGTAGATATATGCACTTATTATGACATATTATGCACTTACGCCAGCACTTCTTCCAATCGTCGAAACACTTGTCAAACACGATTTTTGGGAAAGCTTTTAGCTCTTTCAGCGATGGACATTTAATGTCATCTATACTTGTAAATCGATGGTATATTTATATATATTTTACATATATATATTATATATATTGTTATATATATTATTATATTATTATTATATTATTTATGTATACATTATTATATTATATATAATAATAATATACGGGCTGTACCCTAACAACGCATAATTAGAATTAGAACACCATCCAGCCACTATAATACGAGGGCGGGTCAATAAGTACGTGACTTTTAGTAGTAGTGTTTAGTAGTGTAGGAGTAGTGTTGTTTTTTCAGTAAAGAGGCCAGAAATTCAAAAAGTCACGGACTTATTGACCCGCCCTCGTAGTATAAACCCCCAAACTCATGGGACACAAAAAAAAAACAACAATCCCAAATTAAACGAAAATAACTAAACAAACAAAGGAATGCATAACCAAACAAGAAAAAAAAAACAAAAAAAAATTTAGAGAAAAATAATAAGAAATTCAATTCGATAAAAGAGGATAAGTTTGTTAGAGGCTGAGGAATTTCCATCAATCCAACTTTATTAAGCCATTTACGAATCTGAATATACCCCAATACCTTACGCTCCAATAAAGTCAAAAAAGCAACTCTCACTAATACACAAATTACTAAAATAAACCCTCCAATAACGGAGAAAATAAATTCCATAAAACAAGTACCACTTGTAGTTATACACCTACATAAATAAATTCTGAATTTATTGTACTAATCTGCCAAAATAACAACATAAAATTAATTGTATTCTAATATAAAAATATTATTATTCCAATACCTGGTCCATTCGTACTAAGGTATCATATTTTATTAAAGATATAAACCAACCTGGCTTATATATTATTATATTATATATAATAATAATATATATAAGAATAATATAATAGTAAAAATATATACAATAAAAATGTAATAAGATATAAAATATATATATAAATATATATATTTATATAGCGCATAGGTATATTTTAATTCGATATGCAGGATTGAGATTTACATTTTTTTTTATTGGTGTCATATAATGTATTTTGGTTTTTCTTTCATTTAAAGGCAATAAGATACTCGGTTTTAAGATCTACTACATTTCACATTAGTCCTAAAATGCTTTTTTAGAGAAAAAACAAAACAAATTACTAGAATATATGTGCACAAAGTCCTTAACGAGTTGCTTTATTTTCATGCTCCTTACTGTGACCACCACTTGTGTTTACACCAAGGTCTACACCGATTTCATTCATATTCAGCGATAAACCACATAATGTTTAAGAAAACATATCCACTTAATTTCATTAAAATATTACACATATTGTCCAACACAGTCGGTTTAGGGTAAAGTGGAAAATAGGAAATCATTACATTGAATTTAAAGTCAGCTTTAAAGTCAGAAACCCCATGTCGGGTATATTGGAGCTAGGGGAAGGTGTGGGCTGATTGCCGTACCTTTTGGCATCACACAAGTATACTCCAAAATATGTTTCCACGCAATTTTATCAAGAGAACTCATACATTCACCCGCATATTCGATATAAAGTTTATATATAAATTATCCGGATGATAAGACGAGTTCAGTTCCGGGTGACTACTCGTCCGTCCGCCTGTCCGTGCAAGCGATAACTTGAGTCAAAATTTAAATATCTTGATGAAATCGCGATAAGAAGATTGGTATTGCAAACGGGAGTAAACGGACCATAGCGTGACCTCTGTCACGCCTACAAAATACCGTTAATCGGAATCCTATAAGGTGCAGTAACTAAGTAACAAATTAAGATACACATCTGTAATCTGTTACAGGGAATCGTATTAGGGAGGAGCAACACTGTTTAAAAATTTGTTTAAAGGTGGACATGGCCCCGTACGGGTGGGACCCGTAGGTTTAGTGTATATATCTCACCTATCAACAAACCTCGCTTAGAACACGCCTTTCTAGCACCTGCCATACAAAGATTATGTTGAAAACTACGTAAAGTGCGTCAACTCGCTGAAAAACACGTCAGAAGCATGAAATCTTAGAGTAAAAACGGGACGGAAAGGATAAATAGGTGTCCGTGTCGAATTTTCAGGTTAAATTCCATATCTCAGGAAAAGCTATACCAATTCCAACCAAATTTGTTGTTATATATATGAAGAATAATATTGTATTTGAATTCTAATCTTATATTGTGAAAATGGATAATTGTGAAAATCGGGCTACAGCCCAAACTGATTCTCATATAAAACAATTTTAAATTTCATCTGAACAATTTTATCTTTCACCGTACAATATATAAATCAAGCACCAATTAATATATCAGAATAGAACTTTGCTCACATATTGAAGTAGTATCTTCCGTCTAAAAATAGTGAGGATTGAACCACAACTCTTCAAGCCACTTGGTACCGAATATGAAGACCTCATTGCCTATGGCTAACCTGTTATCTAAAATATCGGCCAAAATGTGCGATATTCTAATATCATTCGATTAATAAAAATAATCCTGTGCTAAAGATAGATAAAATAGGGCTAATACTTCCCATAGCCTGCATATACTTAATAAAACAGTTTTTGCACTTCCGGTTTTTTATGCTGGAAATATTGATCAAGATGTGGAATATGTTAGTATGATCAAGCAAGTGTATAATCTTGAGTATAATATAGTTTCGTGTCGAAAATGAGTGGAATGAGTTTCTGAATTAAGCAGGCCTTCATATAACACCTATAATGATTCTCAGTATTCTAGCAAACGTTATGCCGTATATATCGGTAAAATTGTGAATTATCTTATAAAAAAATACGTGAGAACATGTTCACAAACCTACTTTAGTGTAATTTCAAAGATAAATGCAACCAGTCCAAACTTTCCCGCAGTCCCAATTACAAAATAAAGTGATTTCCGTCTTTCTGGTTGGCGTTAATACCCTGTATGTTAGTTAATATGTTCGATATTTTAATCGAAATTAAGTGTATATGTTTTCTTAACCACAATGTATTTTAGCGCTGAATGTGAATGAAATTCACCCTTTATACTAAAACCTTTATATTAAAAATTCTTGCTTAAGAATTCAACATTCATTGTTCGACAAAATTGTGATTGGTTTATAATCAGATTTTGCATCTTTCTAACTTATAGTATAGGTCGTAGACTTACGTACTTTCATCATTATATTTTGCTTTGTGTCAGAGATATTTATATTAAAATCTACTAAATTAAGTCAATTAAGATGTATGCGATATAAACTAAACCAAAGTGACTTAATTAAATATGTTAGATTTATGAGGAAAAAGTTAAGCAGAGAAAAGGAAAACATTTTAATAGGAATAAGCGGCTTAGACTCTATCTTAGAGACTTAAATCTACGGATTTCATTAATTTTTAGCGCGAAACTATATTATGTTTAAGAAAACATATCCACTAATTTCAAGGAAATATCACACATATTTGCACATACATTGACCAGTATAAGGGTCAATGGTTTAAAGTCAGCTGGAAAGTCATAAATCATTATATCTGGTATATTTCGGCTAGGGAAAGGTCTGAACTGATTGCATTAACTTTTGGCATTGAACAAGTATACTCGAGAATATGTTACAATGCCAAGAGGAAATATGAAGTATGAAGCTAACTCACACCTTGATCTACATAAGAGGTATAAAGTATGCTATAATAACGAAAATCATTATATGTAGTATATTGAAGTAATTCGTTGACCGATTTCACACACGTTTGGAATTAAACTATAACATATCCAATATTATACGTTTACTTAATTTTGTTAATATGTGATACATATTGACCGATATATACCGTATAAAGCCAATCGGAAGTTTGAAATTCTTATATTAGGTATATTAGGTATATATGGATATTTATCCATTTTACACACACTCTTATCAAACGGCGACGCTCTGTGAATTTCACTGGGATAACTCTTATATTGACCGATATATATGGTATAAAGTTTACGGGAATGTTGAAGATCCTTACATCTGGGGAGACTGGGGTCTATGTATTGGGTATCCGAGGGCCTGAAAAATTATTTGCCGATTTCAACCAGTTTTACGCATGAGATGGCATATCTTAAAGGTACTATTTGTACGAAGTTTTATACCGATTGTTTCGTTGGTGATTGATTTATACACTGCAAAGTGAAAGAACCAGATGAAATTTAAAATTGTGATATATGAGTAGGCGTGTTTATCTTCCAATTTTTTACAACGTAACATGAGGATGTAAATCTAATGTCTGGCAAAAAATTTGGTTGAAATTGGTATAGTAGTTCCTGAAATGTGAATATTTCAATTAAAAGTGAGCGGTGCCATTGTTCCATTTTTACACCAACTTGTGAGCAAGTTTGGCTGATATAGCTTTAGCGGTTAGTGAGATATATACAATAAACTTAGTAAGGGCGGGGGGCACACCTACTCTTTAAGAATTTACAACTCACCGATTGCTCTACCTACTGCGATGCCCTGCGCCAACTTACAAGTTTTTATCTTAATTTGTTGCTTAGTTATAGGACTTTATACGTTTTCGGTTAACGGCATTCTTTAGGCGCGACAATGCTGCGATGCCACCCATCTGTAAAAACAACCTCCTCAGAGTAACAGGAAACATGTATAACAAGTTTTATTAAGATATTTAAATTTTTTTTTCAAGTTATGTATATCACGGACAGACGGACGGACAGTTACTGGGAATCCAACTCGCCTCATCATCCTGATAATTTATATACATATATATAACTCTATGTCTATCTCGTTTAGGTTTAGAGGCTGCAAACAACCATTAGGTGAACAAAACTAATATGCTCTGTTGCAACATGTTGCGAGAGTATAAAAATGTTGAGTAAGAATTCAACATTTATTATTCGATGATATTTTGAACACTTTGTAATCATACGAGTATTTGGGAACATACGTGTTAGGTCTAGTAAAAAGCATTCCATTATTTTTTCAATTGATGGCTCAGTAATCTCTATGCCGCATTGTATAAATGCGGTCATGTTACGCTATAAGGCGTTAAAAACATAAAATTTTGTACTAAAAAAGCTTTTCAGACAGTTTTGTGATTCCTTGACTTAATATTTTTTGAACGCGCGTCAAAAGTGGACACCAGCAAAGAGAAAATGCAACATATTTTGTAACGCTTTCCTCCAATAAATGCGAAAACGAAAGCCAAGCGCTGAAAATGTGGATACTGTTTAAGGTCCTGACACCGTAACAGCGAATTGCGCACAATTTTTGTTTCGTCGATTCTGTTCCGGTAATTTTGATGTCAAAGATGCATCACTTTCTAGATGTCCAATTGTCGAAAATTTCGATAAAGTAATATAAATCGTTGATTCCAACCGGCATGTAGGCATGGTTTTGATTGGTGCATATCTGACTTAAACTGGATCATTTAGCTATGGATTTAGCTATGCTAAATAAAACCTTCAATTGAATACAAAATAATGGATTTCTTTTTACTGCACCTAATATTAACTTTTTTATATGAACGGTTTAAATTGAACTGCAAATTCGGAAATCACCATATTGTTGCTAGGGGAAGGGGACAACATTTACCCTTGGTATTAAGCTAAAGTGTGCCCGAGAATATATTTGCACTAAATTTTATTAAGATAACTCAAAACTTCGCCGACATAGAGTCCACTAGAATAACGATATTGTTAACGATAATAACGATAATTACAAGAAATATATGGGGGTGGGGTAATTCGTTTATCGATTGCACTAATTTTTTAATATTTCATTAATTTTTCAATATCCAAATTACAATATATTCAAAATTATACATTCATTTAACTTTGGTAATATGTCTTACATATGCACCGATACACACGATATATAATCAATCGGAAGTCCAAATTTTCTATATTAAGTGTATGGAAGCTAAGGGAAGTATTTGGCCCAATTGACCAATTTTTAACACAATATCATATTATTACCAGAGGAAAATGTTCTCTGAGTTTCGTTAATATATCGCACAGACTGATTGATATTTGCGTCAAAAAGTCAGATATAGGCACTGAATGCTATATGTAAGTCACAAATTAAGATAAAAGGCTAATAATTTAGTGCATAAAATTGCAGCAGGAGGGGCACCGCTGCTAAACAATTTTTAAAAAGTTGGAGTAGCCGCTCCTGCTAATAATTTTAATCTTACAAACCATTAATGCTATAGCAACTAAACCGGTTGAGAATAAATCTCTCAAGCACCTCCTCAGATGGGGGCCGCAAAAATGGGTGAAATTGAATATAACCACGCCCTCTCCCTATACAACTGTTCTCTTGAAAACTGCCAAAAATGTGATAATCCATTAAATAAATACGTCAGAATATTTAATTTAAGAGAAAAAAATTTTAATTCTTCACTCGTTTAGTCTAATATTATTTGTACACAATTTTGATCGCTTTTTAAGTCATATCAAGTTTCTAGTCATGGTATATGTGTGAGTATAGGTGGTGTGTTCAAAAAATAACGGGAAATTTCGTCATCTGAAAAAAATATTTATTCATTCGTCTACATTAATGTTGTCATCTTCAAATTGTCTCCATTCGATAGTATGCACTTATGTCAGCGCTTCTTCTTCCAATCGTTGAAACACTTCTCAAACTCGATTTTTGGAATAGCCTTTAACTCTTTCAGTGATGCGATTTTAATGTCATCTATACTTGTAAAACGACGGCCCTTTAAAGTTCTTTTTATTTTTGCAAATAGGAAAAAGTCACACCATGTCTGCGGAATATGAAGGCTGGGGCATCGTAACAGCATTTTTTTCGTACAAGAATTCACAAACAAGAAACGAAGTGTGAGCAGAATTGAGCAAACGTGAGCAAAAGCCATGAACTGTTTTTCCACATATCCGGGCGTTTTTTCCGGATTGTTTCACGCAAACGGCGTTGAACTTGCTGGTAGTACTCCTTATTGACCGTTTGACTTTGACGCCGTATAGCATCAGTTATATAAGATTAACCGAAATATTTTGTAGATACATCATTGAAGTAAGAGGTAGCAAACATGCCTAATTTCGATATCCGAAGACCTATTTTGGAAGCTAACTTCGAAAAACGCGAAGTTGCTTTTTAACTTAGAACTCAATCTCTCCAAAAAAATACTTTGGTTCAATACCCTGAAAAAAGTAATTTTTGCAGTATAGGGTTATAAATTATATATATATATATATAATACAAATAATTTGTAAATAAATCGTATGTACGAATTTTATAACAAGAGTAAAATGCTGAAGACGAGTACTACGCTGTGATTGCACCTCGCTCTCCCGCAATTCAATGCGCTCTATTACAGTCACATGATTTAAGTGCCAAATATCTACTATGCCAAGTTTTTGGAACAATGCTGGAAGTAGCGTTCGTCTAATAATTTCTCTCGAAATGTGTACAATAGTAATGGTCTGTTAAATCTTTAGTGACATTAAAATCGTATATGTAAAATCCTGCTCAACTATTGTCCCCTTGTAAAGTAATTTGGCTTGTTCTGGTGAAATCTCTTAAAATTTTTATTTATGAAAATTTAATCGTAAATTATTGTTATTATTAAATTATAAATCTTAAATCTTTAGTAAAATAGTTTCATTCTAAATATATTTTTATATCTTATGATCAAGTTTTAATACAGAAAAGGTTTTACGTTTCACATTCCTTCTTAAATTGGTATGTTTACAGTAATTATTAATATAATATTAAGTGTTTATTTCAATTCAGCTTTCAATGCTTCTAACTTCAACAGTGCCAACAAGTAGCCATCCGTTATGTGAAAGTTTTGTATTGCTTAAATTTTTGAAATAGCCTGGCCAGGCCATCTATGGGAGAACGTTTTTAGGGTGTTGGACAGTGTGAAAATTATGTGTATAAACGTTTTTAAAAGTAGTCTTGATTAAAAAAATGGATTGATTCGTTCTCAAGGTAATTTATTTTTAAAATTAAATTATTTCTTAAATTTTTACTAATCACCATGAAAAATTCATGAATAAAACTTAAAATATTAAAACTGTTTATGTAGTATAGTACTGCGGCTAGATAGACGTTGTCGGACACATTGCCTCTTTGCAAATGTGGCAAGTATATCTTTTTCTTTTAAACTTATCAAGTTTGGTACATAGCTTGCACAACGACCGATATTATGAGCTCAAAGGTTTGGAAGCAGTTCTTGGTTTTGCGACCATAGAAGTTGAAAGTGGATTCTCTAAAAAGATAAAAATATAATGAATACATATTTAAGTTCGAAGTTGCATGATTATATGTGCTTGCCATACTTGCATAAAATACGTAAAATGTTTGCATTGTCATTTTGATTGCTAGTTTGCCATATAAGCTAAACTATATAAGAAGCCAAACCTTGACGTCACTGGCATATCAAAATAAATAGTCTAAGATAGCTGCTGGTTTGTATTTGCTTGAAGCTTTTGTGGCTAGCGTGTAATTTTGTGTTAACAATACTAATACGTATTTGCATACCTTAGCAACGTAGGATTACATAGACATATTTTCCTCCAGGAAAGCAAACAAACTCTGAGGAACAAATTTTCTATTTGCGCGTACTGTGCCTACGAAAACTAAGCCTTTTTACATCAGAGATCCGACAAGTTCGAGTGATGTGAAAAAGTTATTGCAATACACCGTTCAACCTGAACTATCATATTTCTTCATCAAATCCAATACCACTCTTACACCTTGGTTAATTTTTCGTTTGTAGGATAATCGCAGACGCACCAAATCTTTATTCCAAATCTTTTATTATACATTTGCGTATCATATATCAAATTGCATTCTTTTGGCTCATATCTTAGATTAACCTCATTCCAGGTCTGGATTACTTCTCCTTCTTTCCGATTCGCCTCCTGCCACGCCGATAATCACGCTATTATATCCGCTGTCCAATCTCGTGCTCTGGCTGCAGTCGGTTCTTTTTTCAACATATATTGTCAGTTATACAATCGTATTAACACTCGTTCCTTATCGCCTAGTAATCCACGCACATCACTGGCAGAAATGGATAAATTGGGCTCTTGTTCACATCCATCTTCATTTTCAGGCAATTCTTCCTCAATCTCGAGCTCGTTCTCAACATGAGTTACCTCTGCGTCATTAATACGAACATAATTCACATCATTATTGGTCACATACGGATTGTCTTCCTCCTCCTCCGCTCTCTCGTGATGATGAATTTGTTCACTTGATAAAGGATTAACGCTTCCTTCTTCCAACAGCTAAGAAAGCCTTGTCTACTTCGTCTAAAAATTACATACTTCTGTACACGCGAACACAAAACAAAACACTTACTTACTTACTTTTCTCCAATCAAACAAAAATGATTACAATAATCAAATTTAATTCTAACATGACTGCAGATATTGCATAGACTTATGTGCATGTACCATAAAAGCCGTTCTGAAAAATTTTATGAAAACATAATAGTATTGTACATGACAATACTTAGCTCGCAGTGGTGGCCTAGGTGAATTATTTTCCCTAGCATATGAATTTTTTTGTGTAAAACCGATTTTTTCCTTTTCTGTTTGCCGGTAATGGTATAAAATTCACAGATTACTTAGATAATAGACGTGTATGTTATATTGTCGCCGATCTTTAAAAACTTTATGGAAAAAAGATATACACCTTCGAAAACTGAAGAGCAAATTATCAGTGATAATAAGTTATTATGTATATATGTATGTTGTTGAAGTTGAAAGAAGTGCTAACCAAACGTAGATTCTTTTAAAATATGAGATTAAATGCTGATACTTGATGATCTTAATCCAAATATATAACTGACATGCAAATTAATATCCACGGGGTTTTCATACTCTCTCAAAAATCCTATGAAAAATATTACTGTTCCGAGAAAATCGCAAGACGACGAAAGTTGTAAACTATATAAAACATGAAATGTGTTTCGAGAATATCCAAAAGTTTTAGAAGGGAATATCGAGTGTGTTCGGGTATAGCCCAACATTTTATACACACACAATTTGCAAGGTTCAGAAGCAAACTCATCTGTGGAGATAGGATCTTGAGTACATCTACGTCTTTGTGACGCAGACATATTTTATAGCGACTTCGTGGCCATGGCCACGATGGTGATGGCGATGGCCATCATTCAGATGTCAGATCAGACGGACCTCGTACCACAATATGAAAATAAACGTTTTCAAGTAAACGCGCAGTTAAAATTTGTATTTAATGCAGGGGGAAACACAGCCCTATTCGGCATAAAGACACCACACCCTGTTCTCAAGCCCCCTTTTCAAGTATCAAGTGCCTCAAACTCGCCTCTTGACTCAAATACAAGTAATACCTCCCAAACTCATAATTCCAATACAAGTCCGCAAGCCTACACGAGCCTACAATCCACTGAAAGAAAAACCCAAGATGCACTCAACTCATGTAGGAAGCAGATTTTGCTGGGTACTCTTATAATGGAAGTTCTTCCCAAAGCTACAGTAATTTCTATGAAAATTGGGCATTCTCACTATAAAAAAAATGCGCAAATAAGTGGATTGAATACCACAGTCTCGGCAACAGCCACCATAAATCGAATCAATAATTTCTAATAAAGAATTCAGTTCTCACTTCTATAGGCCCAAACTTGTCGACAGCCTTAATTGAAGTGACCAGTACCCACAAACAATTCTCAGTAGTGTATAAAAAAAAATATTTTGGGGTACTACTAGCTCAAGAAACTGAATTCGGATGGATTCTGTCTGGATCCATTCCCAAAAGACCCATCTCACCCTCAATAATGTAGTTTTTCAACAAAATGGCAAGTTGCTCACATAGTTCTGAGAAGTGGAAGAAGTTCCGAGAAAACTCAACTTCGAAGATTATCAAAAAACATCCCGTGGACACCCAACAGGGCTTTACTTAGTAACACAGCCATTTAAAAACTCAGAAAATAGACTTGGGTAACACAAGGCATATAGCGTTAGCTCAATTTCTTAGAAATGAGAAATCACTTTAAAGGAAATCAGAAATAAGCGGACGGATACGGAATATGACAAAGCTGTCAATGAGTATTTGGAACTCCGTCCTAGGACAAAAATAGAATATGATGCTGCAGAGAATACGAATGCATATTATATAGCACATCACGTAGTCATCAAACCCAATCCCTTATCGACCCAAATGCGAGTGGTATTTATTGCATCATGCCACACCTCAAACAGAAACTGCCTTAGCGATGTACTACACACTGAATCTATTCTGCAAGCAGACCTGATAATCCTAGTGGCATAACAGTGTATGTTACCAGTCGTGTTCAATGCGGATATTTAAAAAATGTACGATCACATATTCTTTTGAACCAAACACTCTTCCTTTCAAAGAATTCTATTTAGAAAATCAATTAATGACCCAATAGAAGATTTTGAGCTACGAATGGTTAAATTTTGTATTAACTAAACCCCATATTTTTCTATTCGTACCATGGTCAAATTAGAGGAAGATGTACAAGGAATCCGTCCATTTGCAGCAGAGATACTTCGAAATGGAATGTATGTGGATGATGTACTTGCAGGAACACATAATGTACCAACTGCGAAGATGGCATTGGATGAACTCGTAGCATCTTTGGAGTCTGCAGGATTTGCTCTACGCAAATGAACTTCAAATGACCCAAAAGTCATTTCAGAAATCCCAAAGAGAACCTATTGCATAACAATTTACTTAGCTTACCGGAATCCAACAGCACAAGGGCGCTGAGAAATATATGGAATGCGAAAAAGGATACGTTCTTCTTTCTTGTGAACCCTATGCAGGATAAGATATCATTCACAAAAAGGGAAGTGTTATCGATAATAGCAAAATTCTTCAACTCAGCTGGTTGGCTCAGCCCTGTAAAAGTCTCACCCAAACTAATAATGCAGCAGATATGGCTTGATAAATGGAATGGATGGAAAAGCTTTATAATGGATTACGATGACTTAAATCTTATCGAAATTCCTCGATGTACCCACTTCTCAACAATAGCGATCATCGATTTTTACGAATTCTCGGACGTATCTGAAAAAGCCTACTTCGCATACCCATACATTAGTGTTCCTACAAACGAATACGTCTGGACAGCTCTTTTGGCATCAAAGGGAATCGCCATAATCGCCAAAAAACCATTTCTTTTACCAAGACTAGAATTCTGTAAATTTGAGCCATTCTGTAAGCCGGAGTTGCTTTTCTAGTAAATTTTGTGGTTGCGACTCTACCCAAATAAATATTGCTCAAACCACACTCATCTGTGGACAGACTCAACCATTGTTCTTTCTTGGCTACGTAAACGCCCATGACACCCAAAAATCGCTCCATACAATGCTAGAATTTAAGCCAGTCAAAATTATCGTCACCACAACACAGGAGGACATACTGGATAGATTTTTCTCATTAGCCAGAGCCAATCGAGTCATATCATATCTATTCAGATTCCTTTTGTATGCTTCACCCAACAGATCACCGGAATCATATGCTACGTCAGAAATAACTCTAGACGAGTTCAAATCTACCAGTATGAAGCTAATTATTTTAACTTAAAGAATTTACTTCCAGAAGGAATATGAAGGTTCGACCCAAAAAACCAACATGCAGAAAAATAGTACGTACCATTTGACCCTGAAACCAAACGCCAAAACACTAACTGGCATTTTAATCCTCCATGAGCTCCACACGTAAATGACGCTGCGAAGCCGTGGTGAAACGTGTAAAAATCCATTTAAACTTGGTGTACAGACTCAAAAATTCACTTTCGAGGAATCAGCTACCCTTAAATCTACCCACAAGGCTACCTCAAATCGAAAGCTGTTCGAATTCTTGTCCTTTAAGCCCGCTAAATCAAGACCCCACAAATTTGGACAATTTAACTCCAGGTCATTTCCTAATACTCCACCATTGGTATAAGTGGAAATACTCTCAAAGAAACATAGAAAATAATACCTTGGCCGTTACACGCCGAGAAACTCTGTTCAGGTAATAACACAAGAGTAGTTGACATCCTCTCCACTAAAATAGTCACTTTATCGTATAACTAATATAATTTCTTTATAGTGACATGGCTCCCCAAAATATTTCCCATAAAAACAGCAGCCGACGTCATAGTCCTGCAATCACCATGAGTTTGCTCAGTGTGATCCGTAGCATCACCCCACTCTCCGACGAATGGACCTTCATCGGACGCTTGCATCACTTTTAAAGGGAAAAGGATGAGGAAGTACACACCGCACGGCTCGGCACCTTAGTTATAGCCAAACGAACATAAAAACACGTCGCTTGCGAATTGTGCAAAAGGATCACCGATTCGAAATTTGCGAACTTTAACTTAAATGAGAATTTTTACGCAGTAACCAAATACAAGTACTGCGTCAATTGCTTGGCTAGATCACATCCGACTCAAAAGTGTATAAGCATAAACGGATGTAGCAAGTGTAACGATGAACACTATTCCACCCCACATGGACACCCCAGGATGTTTTACAAAGAAGCAACAAAAGCAAAGTACGAATAAAAATTACTCACAGATATTCCAGCACTACTGGCAAAGTCGACCCTCATAACAACGTCTTTGACAAAAATAAAACACAATGGCAAATGGAGTAAAGTACGAGTTACAATTAACCCTACACGAAAGGTGGCAGTAATTGCTACACAGCTTGAACAATGATTGAGGCTACCAGAAAGATACCTTAACCTTTATCGCATATGAAAAATCGTTATAGCATCACTCACTGATCCGGAATGGCATATTAAAATTAATAGCCTAATTACAAATGAATTACCGGCCCGACCCCATAATTGTGACATAAGAGACAAAATCGTGAAAAAATTTCACCACTTAGTCCTAGTCGACCTAATGTTTAAAAACGCCGATAAAAAAATGATGGAACTGGAAACTGACATATACTCGCGGATTATTATATCTGGTTTATTCATCTCCGACAACGGATCCGTCATCCGTGATCATAGAATATTATTTATTTTAAAATTTTAAAAAATACTCATTACCCACACATCGAACAATTGCGGCCGGATGTTCATACCAAATGAACTCATCCCTGCATTCCCTCTAATTCGTATTTAAATGAATTTATGCAATGCAAATGACTCAATAGCACCAATATAGCTTGCGAACATCAGTTTTGAAAAGGAACTACAAGAAGGAAGACCAAAAGGCGAACGGAGGAAACACAAGTACAGTCGATCGCTCCAGCAGTACAACAACTGCAACAGAAAAGTGAAGAAATCTTCACGGAAATATCTATCCTTATATAAAGGATATTCATCAACATTAATAAAACAACATAAAAAATATAGTTCTAACACATCTATAACAACCCTTTTTACAAAAATAACAGTAAAGAATTGTGAATCCACTTATACCCTAAACATTCTATTAAAAATATATAAGCGTGAATTTTTATACAGTGAATAATTTCTTCTGTTTGGCACACCCCGACACCATGTATGTCGGTCAATAATACATTATCAAAACAAGTAAGGAAGGGCTAAGTTCGGGTGTAACCAAGCATTTTATACTCTCACAAATTTCAAAGATTAAAGGCGGTGCATGTTTTCAGATTCTGACAAAACTTTGTATTCAGCAAGTGAGGAAGCTCTAAGTTCGGGTGTAACCGAACATTTTATACTTTCGCAATGTGCAAGGAATAAGGCGGGGAAATAACAAGTTTCATCAAAATTTTTAATATGATGTCATGATATTAAAAATTTTGATGAAACTGTGAATGGAACATATCATATTTGGTATCTTATTTATATTACAGGACATAGATTCACGTACTTTCATTACTATATTTTGCTTCGTGTCATTGGGAATATGGAGCTTAGACCACGGTCTAGATCGATTTTATTCGTATCTAGCCGGAATTCACATTATGTTTGCGATAAAGGAAGATCTGCACTGATCACATTAACTCTTTTCATTACTGAAGTGTATAAGGGAACATATTTCCACGCAATATTGTGAAGGTAACTCACACAGTGACCGACATATTTAGCATAAAGTCTGCTCGAATAACGAAATTGTTTATATGTAGTATATGGGAGCTTGTGTAGTTCGTTGACCGATTTCACGCTTATTCATTGTTGACATTAAACTATGATATATCCACTATTGCACGTTCACCTAATTCTGATAAGATGTCCTACCGAAATTATTATACATATATGTAACATATATATAATATCTTACTGATATATTAATCGATAAATATGGTATAAATTCTAACGGGAAGTTGAAAATCCTTATATTAGGTGTATGACTCCTAGGGGAAGTATTTACCTGATTTTTATTATTTCTAGACACCAGAGCACTTTATTACCATGGAGAGAAAATCCTCGAAGTTCGTTACGATATTTCACAGATTTACCGATATTTTCATTATAAACTCAGCTATAGGTACCGTGGTCCTTATATTTAGTATATGGGGGTTTGAGAAGTTATATGGCGATTTCGACTATTTTTATACATGAGTTGGTATATTTGGAAAGCACTATTTGTACAAAGTTTCATTCGAATGTCTTAATTGCTGCTTAATATATACTTTAAAGTGAAAGAATCAGATTAAGTTTAAAATTGTGTTTTGTGAGAAGTAGGCTTGGTTGTTTTCTAATTTCGCCCATTTTCACAAAGAGCCATAAAAGTTCAAATGTAATGTCATGTACCAAATTTAGACGAAATTGGTTAAGGCATTCTTGAGATATAAGTTTTCCACTAAAAGTGGGCGGTGCCACGCCTTTCGCCAAATTTTATATGAATTCCTGCAGCTTCTCCACCATATTTTTCGTCAGATTTTGTGTTTCTGACGTGTTTCTTCAGTGAGTAGACAAAGCTACTTTTACAAATATTTTTAACCACAGATGGCCCGCGCTACTAGGATCCTCTGTACCAAAAAACACGTTTATGTCGTAATTTGTTGCTCAGTTATAGCACTTTATAAGTTATCGAGTAAATGCATTTCATGGGCGTGGTAGATATCCGATTACGTCCATCTGCAATACCAACCTTCTTATCGTGACAAAGAACACGTGTACCAAGTTTCATTAAAATAACTTAAGTTTTACTCAAGTTATCACTTGCACGGGCGGACGGGAGGACAACGGTTGTGAACAGGTGAACAAAACTAATATACTCGGTTGTAACAAGCTACTGGAGTATAATTTAGTGAACATATTTTCTTACATATGTTGTGGTTTAGTGCTTTATTTAACTTAAATCCGTCCATGAATTACCCAACCCCTACATCCGATATTCTCGTATAACGATTTCTGTTATTCTTGTAAACTTTTTGCCGCGTACATATCTGTCAATATCTTAGTTATCTTCTATTTGAGTGGAAACATATCCTTAAGCCTAATTAAGTTTCCGCAAAAGTACATTTTAGTACTGTCCGCCGCTAATGCCGGTCTGTGCGAGCGATTTCCAGAAAAATTTTAATCATTTAATATCAATATCAATAATCAAATTTAAATATCATAATGAAACATGCCACCCAGAAGGGCTTAGTATTACAATAGAGCAAAGTTTTATCATTGCCACGCCCAAAAAATGCCGTTAATCGAAAAACTATGAAGGGCTATAACTAAGTCATAAATGAAATTACAAAGAAGTTATTTGGTAAAGATCATACAAATAGCGGAAATTTTGGTGCATAACATTATCCTCACATTCTGATGTTACAGAGTGAAAATGGACGAAATCGGGCTTAGAAAGCATGTACAAAGCTACTGAACACGCGATACCGTTGATATAGTACGACAGAGTTACACGGACTTAGCATTTATATTGTACAATAAAATTGTTCATCAGACTCTAAAGTGAAACCTCATATTTCAACAAATATTGGACCAACCTCAACTAAATTTGGTGCGTAATACTACCTCTCTTATATATGGTCATGTTACAATCAAGTACAAATTGCAATTATTATTGCAATAAAAATTTGAATAAATAGTGCAATCAGGGCATGCCATCTTGTAAATATGTTCAAAATGGGAGTATCAAGCCCCGGATACCCAATATATAGAATTCAGTGCCTATGGCTGACTTTATACTTAAAATATCGATCAATTTATCCGTTATCTCATTGAAATTTAGAGAGCATTTTATTTCTGGTAACATTCTACCCGTGTGCTAAAAATTGACTAAATCGGAATATCAGAATATCAAACATCCGGTTGACTTTTTGTCAAATATCTCGGCAGTGTGGCAGTTATCTCCATGAAATTGCTTGGAAACATGCTCTCTAGTGTACTTGAGTAATGCCAAAAGTTAATGCAATCAGTCCAGGCCTTCCCCTGGCCCAAATATACCCGATATAATGATTTCCGACTTTCCAGCTGACTTTAAACCGTTTATGTTCGTCAGTATGTGTGATATTTTAATGAAATTAACTCCATTTTTTTAAAGCATAATGTGGTTTAGCGCTAAATATGTGTGACATCGGTCTAGACCGTGGTCTAAACCCCTTATCCCTAATATGATGATTTCCGTTTCTCTTAGGTATCATGACGAAAATCAGGTAATATCGTTTTCCAGTTCTAATATGTCGTGATGCCAAAATTAGATAAAATCGAGGCAAATCCCTGCCGCAATATATCTAATATAAGTATTTTAAATTTCCGGTTGGCTTTATACCGTATATATTGAACAATATGTTAGTTATCTTAACGAAATTAGTGAATGCATAATGTTGGATATAATATAGTTTAATGCAAGATATGTGTGAAATCGGTTAAATAATTATCCCACAATTTATACTCCGTCTAAATATTTTCGTTATTCTGGTAGACGTTGTTCAGAATATGTCGGTAAGTGCTTGAGTTATCTTCCGGCGTGGAAACTTGTTATCTAGTGACCTTGAGTAATGACAAAAGTTTATGCAATCAGTTAACTTCCAGTTAACTTTAAACTAAATAAATAATTAATTTACTTGAGTGTATGACCTATAGTATAATTTAATAAGATACCAAATATAATTGTAATCCATTCACGGTTTCGTCAAAGAATGAATGTTGAATTCTTATACAATATTTTTTAACATGAAATTTTGCCAACATCTGAAAGTATTTCCAAACATTTGATACTTTCAAATTGCCAGAGAGCTTAGCCTTCCTTTTTTCTTAATAAAAATGTTTGCTGACACCTGAAAGTATTGCCCCGACTTTAATCCTGGTAAAGACGAGAGTGTAAAATGTTCGGTTACAGCTCAACTTAGCTCTTCTCTCCGGTAAAATATTCGGTTACACCGGAACATAGCCTTCCTTACTTGTTTTTTATTTATTTTAATCAATATACTAGAAATTAATTTCTTTGCTTTTGATTTCATTTTTTGTTTACATTTTTAACAAAGGTCATTGCGTATTATTAATTCAAGATTTTTATTTAATAGTTAACAACTTATTATTATTTTGAATTAAACTTTATCTTAGCCTTTATTAAATTCTACTATTTACAGACTTAACTACTAGTTAGTTTATTAATATTAACTACTTAGTTATTCAATTTAGCTTCCTATAATTTTTCTGCTTGCACCTATGGTGGCTGAATTCGATGGCCATCTGAATTTGATTTTCGAAATTCATTAGTACATAAGTAGTGAAAGAATCCAAAAAATATATAACGAAGAGTACAAATTGAGACGAAAGTTTTAAAGTAAAATTTATACACAAAATTTACCATATAAAATGTTGGACAGGAGTGTAGATTTCGATAGTTCCTCTATCTCAGGAACTACCATACCAATTTGAACCATATAACATACATAACATTATTCTGGTGTTTTTATGTTACATTGCGAAAACGGGCGAAATCGGATTGCAACTACGCCTACTTCTCATATGTCAACATTTTAAATTACTTCTGATACTTTCACTTTACAGAATTAAAATGAAGTAGCAATGAAGACTTCGGTATAAAACTTTGCACAAATAGGGCCTTCAAGGTATTCCGTCTCACGTCTAAAAATTGTCCAAATCGGAGTATAACTTTTCAAGTCCCAGATAGCGAATATATGACTTTTATATACCGACTTCTTACCGGGAATAGTAGTCAATATGTGGGATATATTATTGAAATTCAAAGAAAATCATTTCCCGAAGATAATGTGCCCTTGTTTCAGAATAAGTGAAACCGACTAAGTACTTTCCATAACCCCCGCACTCCCGAAAGATTTTTGAACTTCCGGTTGTCTTTATACCAAATTCCTCCGTCAATATGTTAGATATATTAATGAAATTCAGGGAGCGTTTTTCTCTGAAAATGCAGTGTCCTTATACATAAAATTGGTCAATATATCCCTTGACCCTTATATCGAAATTCAAATTATGAATCATCATAATATGATAAAATAAATTGGAAGAGTATAAAATGTTCGGTTACACCCGAACTTAGCTCTTTCTTACTTGTTATATATTGCTCTTATTTCACTTTTGCTACACTTTCCCAATAATGCCATAATCATGATAGCAAAAATAATAACATTAGAAACCGCAAATAGCTTTTATGGTTACTTATTTACAGCTAACATATTTCTGTGGTGAATATTTTTGCCACTACCATCGTGAAAAAGAGGCATTAATTTACAGTGTAATTATATTCAGAAATAATACCGGCTCCTTTAAGAATCAGTATTAAGAGGAACTGATTTTAAAAATATTAAGCGTTTTCACATAACCAGTTTTTTTGTGCAACGGTTTAATAAATTTTAAACACTTTAGCAAACACTAAAGCAAACCTCTTCATAAGTTAGAACATATCTGACCAGCAATTCAATGGTTTTTCATTTGCTGTATTTTTGTGTAATCGTATCAGCACAATTGATGCATCCCATTCAGGAAAGCCACAAGAGACTGTAATGCTAGAAAACATTGCGAAAATTCATGAACTTATGTTTGGTGACCGTAAAATGAAATCGTGTTAGTTGGTTAACATCATTGGTATCTCAAAGGAACGCATTCATGAATTTTTACAATTGAAAATGCTCTGCGCACTTTGGCGTAGCGTTGCTCTTCCACCAAAAAACGCTACGGCTCATTCAGAAGGAATTGAAGGAATTACGCTATAAACTAGTTCCCCACTCTCCATATTCTGCAGATTTGCTGCGTAGTCACTATTTGCTCATTTCTATTATCAAATAGTAGCTCGTTGGAAAAAGACGTTTAAAGGTCTAAAACGTCTTTTCTGAAAACGTCTATTAACACTACCGAACCTGTATCGAAATACTGAAGAACCGTTACAATAAATGCATTACTCTAGGTGGATACTATGTCGAAGAATAAGCCATACTTTCATTTAGGAAAAACAAAATTAATTTAGAAAGGGACAGACACTTTTAAGCCCGTGTGGAAAGGAAATAAACTCACACTTCCACAAGAGAAGTTTTTCCTATGGCAACTTGATTATATCGTATAATGTTCAACACCTCTGCGCTACCTGACTACCAACGCTTAAATAATTTTATTTCCTTGCATATCGAAGGTCAAAACAAAACAAGAATGAAAAGGCTAAGTTAGGCCACAGCCGAATATTAGATACTTTCGCCATCTGCAAGAATTTAGTACGTAGAAAATATTTTTCCAGATTTACTGATTATACAGGTATCGTGCTCATTTATCGTATTTCTTGCTAAATAGACAAAATAATTACTTTAAAAACAACCTGATTAAGAGAAATATGTATATTAAACATATAAGTGCTGTTGAAAGTACGAACCGATATCACTCGTTTAAATGTTTTTAATTTCAGAATCGTAAAACCTTCCTTAGAAATATTTCCATCAATCTGGTTGACTGTACATATCAATTAGTGAAAATCGGTTGACATGTAGCTCCAGTCCTCGTATACTGAATATAAGGATCTGTGTGCTTTTGGTTGACCTTATACATACGTGTATACGCACATATACCGTTCACTATGAGTTGTATCTAAATGAGCATCTTTTATTGAGTATATATGATTAAGTGAGAAAAATATATAAAATTGATCCAAGGATTTCCTATAACCCTACATACCCAATGCAGTGAATTTTCAAACGCCTTTAATTCATGCAAATTGCGATAGTGTCTAATGACCGATTTCACTTCATCTCAGTTTACATGTGAGATTCAGTTTCTTTAAAAAGCCTTTCGAGCAGAGCTTTTTTGTTTCGTTGGGGTGATGACGGAAGAGTAGCATCACATCCTACAATATAATAAACGCAATAAAATTCATGTTTTAATTAATAATTTACGGTTATTTGTACGGTATTTGTAATCTTAAAGTAATCGAGAGATATAAGGTTCACTTTTAGGTCAAGTATCATATCTCATAAACAATTGACTACCTCGAATCGAATTTAACACATAGATAAACGACAACTTTCTCTTTATATTTCTGCAAGATGATACGAAGCCATGCCTCTTATTCACGTAACGCTATTTTGAGAGCTTTCAGCTTAATTGATTTTACGATAGACAAATCAATCAGTCAATTAAGATATCTACATAAAATTTAACAACTTTATGATTATAGATTATCTAATGTTTGGCTTACTTATTATCAATAGTGAATTCATTGCAACTTTTCTAATAAGAAGTTATTATTTACATATTAAAATTAAATCAAAATTAGTACCATCACTATGCAATTATTATTATTATTTGCAAAGAAGCTTGAAAAGCTTTTACCCCCCGAAGATGTAGTGATGAACCAATTTTTTGAAAACTTGCAAGCAGTTGGTACATGAATCGAAAACTATTAGGTAATAAAAACATTAACCTAATCTAAAAGTTAATATCATTGCTTTGATATAAAAAATAAATACATATACTCACATACACAAGTCGTAATGGATATCCTTTGGTTATCTAAATGTATTGTTTTCATCATAAATATACACAAAATAACTAAAAATAGCTAACCAGCAATGAAATTAAATTTTGCCTATTTTTTGCAAAACATTTCCTTAACTTTAGGAAAATGTTTGCTTTACAAAGCATGTTTTTACAAAAGAAATATAGAAATCTCATCTTTCATTTTAGAAGGAAATGAAGCAATATTTAAAGAAATTATCATTTTCACACAACGTAACAAAATATTTACATGTGTACCAAGTGTAAATAATTGGAACATTTTAACACTTAAATTTACTTTTATTTAATTATAATTATTTCTTAACAAAAAATAGCTATGTAGAGGAATTTAGGTAATCTCTTTCATTATGGTAAGGTTTATGCATATGCCCCAACAATGAAATAGTATTTCGTCAGTTTTCCTTCGTTATTTTATGGAGTGTCTTTACCAATAGTAGGGCAATAATAGGACAATAGTATGTCCGAATGATAAATTAATGATATGTTTTTGTTTTTTATAAAGATATATCCCTTTTATTGTAACAATTTTCTATATTGATGTCTGGATATTTAAAAGGAACAAGAATTAACTTTTCGGAAAGCTGCGGCAACACTGCTAGATTTCAAAATATAACTAAATACTACACCGTCAACTTTAATCGTGTGTGCAATTGAATAACATCACTATGCAAAAGATAACAATCCATTAATTAATTGAACTTGATAAGAAATATACACATATATCACACGGGTAAACTATATCTGTATATAAATGTGTACATATGAAAACACCCTGTCTCGTCAACCACAAATGTTTATATGTATGTTCTAGTGACAACAAAATTTAGTTGAAATAGGAATCTCATGGCGCAACTAATACTCGCATTAATATTTGTACAAATATACATCTGCATACATATATACTTACTTATGGATAATTTGTAAACTGAATTTTATACAAAATACCACCTTATATTAAAAACACCTCTTTCATCCGTGATATACGCAATCGGTTTTATTTATTTTACAAGAATTTGCTTTTAAAGTTGTATAAAATTAATGTGCTTTAATGGTTTTTGCTTATGTACAAATAAGTAGCTACTACTGAGCTGATGTTGTAACTGTAATTCACAATGAATAATGGAATACTAATTGCTGCAGAATTTGCATAGCAAAATTATCTAACTACGTTTCTTTAAATAGACGCAGTGTACAAAAGTTATAAACGAAGGTAAGGTATTGTTCGAATATACGAAAGAATTCTTTACTAAGATAATAAAACCGAGCAATAGAATACAAATTTAATTAAACTTTTAATCACCTCTAATTTTCATACCAAATTTAATATAACGAAATAACACAAAAGAAACAACTAAGGAAGGGCTAAGTTCGGGTTTAAGGGAACATCTTATACTTTCAATTTGCAAGTATTAAAGACGGGGAAATTCTTTCGTGTGTTAGTAAAAATTTATGGTAAAATGAAAGAAGTAAGAAAGATCATTGCAGGCGGGCATATTTTCAGGTGTTGGCTTTATATTATAAAACGTTGCGTAAGAACTCAAAATTCATTATATCATATATTTAATCAAAAAAGATTTACATCAAATATTATAATATTTAATCAAATATTATAATCAACTAATATAATATTATAATATTATAATCATATGTCATAGGCTCACTTAGTTTCATTACTACAGTTTTCTCCGTGTCCGAAATATTTATATTATATAAAAATCAACCCAATTACGGAACGGAGAAAAACTGTGAAAATCGGGTAAATACTATCCCAGCCCCCATATACCTAATAGACGGATTTTCAAAGTTCCGGTAGACTTTATGCCATATATTTCGATAAATCTGTAAGATATCGAAATGAAAATGGAGGCAAATCCTTCCATGATAATAGTGTGCTCTGGTATCAAAAATGGCGAAAATCGTGGAAATACTAGATCTAGCCCCCATATACCTAATAGACGGATTTTCAAAGTTCCGGTGGACTTTATACCATACATAACGGTAAATCTGTAAGATATCGTAATGAAATTGGAGGATTATCTTGCCATATTAATAGTGTACTCTGGTATCAAAAAAGGCGAAAATCGGGTAAATACTACCCCTAGGCCCCATATACCTAATATATGGATTTTCAAAGTTCTGGTAGACTTTATACCATATATAGGGGTAAATCTGTAAGATATCGTAATGCAATTGGAGGATTATCTTTCCAAGATAATAGCGTACTCTGGTATCACAAAAGGCGAAAATCGGGTAAATACTACCCCTAGGCCCCATATACCTAATAGATGGATTTTCAAAGTTCCGATAGACTTTATACCATATATAACGGTAAATCCGTAAGATATCGTAATGAAATTGGAGGATTAGCTTTCCATAGTAATAGTGTACTCTGGTATCAAAAATGGTGAAAATCGGGTAAATACTACCACTAGACCCCATATACCTAATAGATGGATTTTCAAAGTTCCGATAGACTTTATACCATATATAGCGGTAAATCTGTGAGATATCGTAATGCAATTGGAGGATTATCTTTCCAAGATAATAGCGTACTCTGGTATCACAAATGGCGAAAATCGGGTAAATACTACCCCTAGCCCCCATATACCTAATAGATGGATTTTCAAAGTTCTGGTAGACTTTATACCATATATAGCGGTAAATCTGTAAGATATCGTAATGAGATTGGAGGATTAGCTTTCCATAGTAATAGTGTACTCTGGTATCAAAAATGGTGAAAATCGGGTAAATACTACCCCTAGCCCCCATATACCTAATAGATGGATTTTCAAAGTTCTGGTAGACTTTATACCATATATAGCGGTAAATCTGTAAGATATCGTAATGCAATTGGAGGATTATCTTTCCAAGATAATAGCGTACTCTGGTATCACAAAAGGCGAAAATCGGGTAAATACTACCCCTAGGCCCCATATACCTAATATATGGATTTTCAAAGTTCCGATAGACTTCATACCATTTATAACGGTAAATCCGTCAGATATCGTAATGAGATTGGAGGATTAGCTTTCCATAGTAATAGTGTACTCTGGTATCACAAAAGGCGAAAATCGGGTAAATACTACCCCTAGGCCCCATATACCTAATATATGGATTTTCAAAGTTCTGGTAGACTTTATACCATATATAGCGGTAAATCCGTCAGATATCGTAATGAGATTGTAGGATTATCTTTCCATAGTAATAGTGTACTCTATTATCAAAAATGGTGAAAATCGGGTAAATACTACCCCTAGCCCCCATATACCTAATAGATGGATTTTCAAAGTTCTGGTAGACTTTATACCATATATAGCGGTAAATCTGTAAGATATCGTAATGAAATTAGAGGATTATCTTTCCATGATAATAGTGTACTCTGGTATCAAAAATGGTGAAAATCGGGTAAATACTACCCCTAGCCCCATATACCTAATAGATGGATTTTCAAAGTTCTGGTAGACTTTATACCATATATAGCGGTAAATCTGTAAGATATCGTAATGCAATTGGAGGATTATCTTTCCAAGATAATAGCGTACTCTGGTATCACAAAAGGCGAAAATCGGGTAAATACTACCCCTAGCCCCCATATACCTAATATATGGATTTTCAAAGTTCCGGTAGACTTTATACCATATATTTCGGTAAATCTGTAAGATATCGTAATGAAATTGGGGACTCGTCTTTCCATGATAATAATGCGCTCTGGTGTCAAAAATGGTGAAAATCGGGGAAATACTACCCCTAGCTCCCATATACCTAACAGACGGATTTTCAAAGTTCCGGTAGACTTTATACCATATATTTCGGTAAATCTGTAAGATATCGTAATGAATTTGGAGGTTTATTTTTTGACGATAATAGTGCGCTCTAGTGTTAAAAATCGTGAAAATCTTGTAAATACTACCCCTAGCCCCATATACCTAATGGACGGATTTTCAAAGTTCCGGTAGACTTTATACCATATATTTCGGTAAATCTGTAAGATATCGTAATGCAATTGGAGGATTATCTTTCCAAGATAATAGTGTACTCTGGTATCACAGAAGGCGAAAATCGGGTAAATACTACCCCTAGGCCCCATATACCTAATATATGGATTTTCAAAGTTCCGGTAGACTTTATACCATATATAACGGTAAATCTGTAAGATATCGTAATGAAATTGGAGGATTATCTTTCCATATTAATAGTGTACTCTGGTATCACAAAAGGCGAAAATCGGGTAAATACTACCCCTAGCCCCCATATACCTAATAGATGGATTTTCAAAGTTCTGGTAGACTTTATACCATATATAGCGGTAAATCTGTAAGATATCGTAATGCAATTGGAGGATTATCTTTCCAAGATAATAGTGTACTCTGGTATCACAAAAGGCGAAAATCGGGTAAATACTACCCCTAGGCCCCATATACCTAATATATGGATTTTCAAAGTTCCGATAGACTTCATACCATTTATAACGGTAAATCCGTCAGATATCGTAATGAGATTGGAGGATTAGCTTTCCATAGTAATAGTGTACTCTGGTATCAAAAATGGTGAAAATCGGGTAAATACTACCCCTAGCCCCATATACCTAATAGATGGATTTTCAAAGTTCTGGTAGACTTTATACCATATATAGCGGTAAATCTGTAAGATATCGTAATGCAATTGGAGGATTATCTTTCCAAGATAATAGCGTACTCTGGTATCACAAAAGGCGAAAATCGGGTAAATACTACCCCTAGCCCCCATATACCTAATAGATGGATTTTCAAAGTTCCGGTAGACTTTATACCAAATATAACGGCAAATCTGTAAGATATCGTAATGAAATTGGAGGATTATCTTTCCATAGTAATAGTGTACTCTGGTATCACAAAAGGCGAAAATCGGGTAAATACTACCCCTAGGCCCCATATACCTAATATATGGATTTTCAAAGTTCCGATAGACTTCATACCATTTATAACGGTAAATCCGTCAGATATCGTAATGTAATTGGATAATTATCTTTCCAAGATAATAGTGTACTCTGGTATCACAAAAGGCGAAAATCGGGTAAATACTACCCCTAGGCCCCATATACCTAATATATGGATTTTCAAAGTTCCGATAGACTTCATACCATATATAACAGCAGGTGTGGAAGATATCGTAATGAGATTGGAGGATTAGCTTTCCATAGTAATAGTGTACTCTGGTATCAAAATGGTGAAAATCGGGTAAATACTACCCCTAGCCCCATATACCTAATAGATGGATTTTCAAAGTTCTGGTAGACTTTATACCATATATAGCGGTAAATCTGTAAGATATCGTAATGCAATTGGAGGATTATCTTTCCAAGATAATAGCGTACTCTGGTATCACAAAAGGCGAAAATCGGGTAAATACTACCCCTAGGCCCCATATACCTAATATATGGATTTTCAAAGTTCTGGTAGACTTTATACCATATATAGGGGTAAATCTGTAAGATATTGTAATGCAATTGGAGGATTGTCTTTCCAAGATAATAGCGTACTCTGGTATCGCAAAAGGCGAAAATCGGGTAAATACTACCACTAGCCCCCATATACCTAATAGATGGATTTTCAAAGTTCCGATAGACTTTATACCATATATAGCGGCAAATCCGTCAGATATCGTAATGTAATTGGATAATTATCTTTCGAAGATAATAGTGTGCTCTGGGATCTAAAATGGTGAAAATCGGGTAAATACTACCCCTAGCCCCCATATACCTAATAGATGGATTTTTCAAAGTTCTGGTAGACTTTATACCATATATAGCGGTAAATCCGTCAGATATCGTAATGAGATTGGAGGATTAGCTTTCCATGATAATAGCGTACTCTGGTATCACAAATGGTGAAAATCGGGAAAAAACTACCCCTAGCCACCACATACCTAATGGACGGATTTGCAAAGTTCCGGTAGACTTTATACCATATATTTCGGTAAATCTGTAAGATATCGTAATGCAATTGTAGGATTATCTTTCCATGATAATAGTGTGCTCTGGTGTCAAAAATGGCGAAAATCGGGTAAATACTTCCCCTAGCTCCCATATACCTAACAGACGGATTTTCAAAGTTCCGGTAGACTTTATACCATACATTTCGGTAAATCAGTAAGATATCGTAATGAAGTTGGAGGTTTATCTTTCCATGATAATAGTGTGCTCTGGTATCACAAATGGTGAAAATCGGGAAAAAACTACCCCTAGCCACCACATACCTAATATATGGATTTTCAAAGTTCCGATAGACTTCATACCATTTATAACGGCAAATCCGTCAGATATCGTAATGAGATTGGAGGATTAGCTTTCCATAGTAATAGTGTACTCTGGTATCAAAAATGGTGAAAATCGGGTAAATACTACCCCTAGCCCCCATATACCTAATAGATGGATTTTCAAAGTTCTGGTAGACTTTATACCATATATAGCGGTAAATCTGTAAGATATCGTAATGCAATTGGAGGATTATCTTTCCAAGATAATAGCGTACTCTGGTATCACAAAAGGCGAAAATCGGGTAAATACTACCCCTAGCCCCCATATACCTAATAGATGGATTTTCAAAGTTCTGGTAGACTTTATACCATATATAGCGGTAAATCTGTAAGATATCGTAATGCAATTGGAGGATTATCTTTCCATGATAATAGTGTGCTCTGGTATCAAAAATGGTGAACAGCGGGTAAATACTACCCCTAGCCCTAATATGCCTAATGGACGGATTTTCAAAGTTCCGTTAGACTTTATGCCATATATTTCGGTAAATGTTTAAGATATCGTAAAGAAATTGGAGGCTTCTCTTTCCATGATAAGAGTGTGCTCTGGTGTCAAAAATGGTGAAAATCGGGTAAATACTACCCCTAGCCCCATATACCTAATAGATGGATTTTCAAAGTTCCGGTAGACTTTATTCTATATATAACAGTAAATCCGTCAGATATCGTAATGAAATTGGAGGATTATCTTTCCATGATAATAGTGTACTCTGGTATCAAAAATGGTGAAAATCGGGTAAATACTACCCCTAGCCCCATATACCTAATAGATGGATTTTCAAAGTTCTGGTAGACTTTATACCATATATAGCGGTAAATCTGTAAGATATCGTAATGCAATTGGAGGATTATCTTTCCAAGATAATAGCGTACTCTGGTATCACAAAAGGCGAAAATCGGGTAAATACTACCCCTAGGCCCCATATACCTAATATATGGATTTTCAAAGTTCCGATAGACTTCATACCATTTATAACGGTAAATCCGTCAGATATCGTAATGAGATTGGAGGATTAGCTTTCCATAGTAATAGTGTACTCTGGTATCACAAAAGGCGAAAATCGGGTAAATACTACCCCTAGGCCCCATATACCTAATAGATGGATTTTCAAAGTTCTGGTAGACTTTATACCATATATAGCGGTAAATCTGTAAGATATCGTAATGCAATTGGAGGATTATCTTTCCAAGATAATAGCGTACTCTGGTATCAAAAATGGTGAAAATCGGGTAAATATTACCCCAAGCCCCATATATACCCCATAGACGGATTTTCAAAGTTTCGATAGACTTTATTCCATATACAACGGTAAGTCTGTAAGATATCGTAATGAAATTAGAGGATTATCTTTCGAAGATAATAGCGTACTCTGGTATCACAAAATTCGAAAATCGGGTAAATACTACCCCTAGCCACAATATATATATAACAGAAGGATTTTCAAATTTCTGGTAGACTTTATACCATATATAACGGTAAATCTGTAAGATATCGTAATGGAATTGGAGGATTATCTTTCCAGGATAATAGTGTACTCAATTATCAAAAAATGGTGAAAATCGGGTAAATATTACCCCTAGGCCCCATATACCTAATATATGGATTTTCAAAGTTCCGGTAGACTTTATACCATATGTAGCGGTAAATCTGTAAGATATCGTAATGCAATTGGTAATTATCATTCCAAGATAATAGCGTACTCTGGTATCACAAATGGCGAAAATCGGGTAAATACTACCACTAGCCCCCATATACCTAATAGATGGATTTTCAAAGTTCCGATAGACTTTATACCATATACAACGGTAAGTCTGTAAGATATCGTAATGAAATTAGAGGATTATCTTTCCATGATAATAGTGTACTGTGGTATCAAAAATGGTGAAAATCGGGCAAATAATACCCCTAGCCCCCATATAATTAATAAATGGATTTTGAAAGTTCCGGTGGACTTTATACCATACATAACGGTAAATCTGTAAGATATCGTAATGAAATTGGAGGATTATCTTGCCATATTAATAGTGTACTCTGGTATCAAAAATGGTGAAAATCGGGTAAATACTACCCCTAGCCCCATATACCTAATAGATGGATTTTCAAAGTTCTGGTAGACTTTATACCATATATAGCGGTAAATCTGTAAGATATCGTAATGCAATTGGAGGATTATCTTTCCAGGATAATAGTGTGCTCTGCGATCAAAAATGGTTAAAATATGGTAAATACTTCCCATAGTCCGCATATACTTATCATACGGATTTTCAAAGTTCCGGTAGACTTTATATCATATATAACGGTAAATCGGTAAGATATCGTAATGAAATTGGAAAAGTAGCTTTCCAAGATAATAGTGTGCTCTGGGATCAAAAATGGTTAAAATAGGGTAAATACTACCCCTAGCCCCTGTATACCTAATAGACGCATTTTCAAAGTTCCGGTAGCCTTTATACCATATATAACGGTAAATCTGTAAGATATCGTAATGCAATTGGAGGATTATCTTTCCAAGATAATAGCGTACTCTGGTATCACAAAAGGCGAAAATCGGGTAAATACTACCCCTAGCCCCCATATACCTAATAGATGGATTTTCCAAGTTCTCGTAGACTTTATACCACATATAGCGGCAAATCTGTAAGATATCGTAAAGAAATTGGAGGCTTCTCTTTCCGTGATAAGAGTGTGCTCTGGTGTCAAAAATGGTGAAAATCGGGTAAATACTACCCCTAGCCCCATATACCTAATGGACGGATTTTCAAAGTTCCGGTAGACTTTATACCATATAATTCGTTAAATCAGTAAAATATCGTAATGCAATTGCAGGATTATCTTTCCATGATAATAGTGTGCCCTGGTATCAAAAATGGTGAATAGCGGGTAAATACTACCCCTAGCCCCATATACCTAATGGACGGATTTTCAAAGTTCCGGTAGACTTTATACCATATATTTCGGTAAATCAGTAAGATATCGTAATGCAATTGCAGGATTATCTTTCCATGATAATAGTGTGCCCTGGTATCAAAAATGGTGAATAGCGGGTAAATACTACCCCTAGCCCTAATATGCCTAATAGACGGATTTTCAAAGTTCCGGTAGACTTTATACCATATATTTCGGTAAATGTTTAAGATATCGTAAAGCAATTGGAGGATTATCTTTCCATGATAATAGTGTACTGTGGTATCAAAAATGGTGAAAATCGGGCAAATAATACCCCTAGCCCCCATATAATTAATACATGGATTTTGAAAGTTCTGGTAGACTTTATATCATATATAACGGTAAATCTGTAAGATATCGTAATGAAATTATTGGATTAGCTTTCCAAGATAATAGTGTACTCTGGTATCAAAATGGTGAAAATCGGGTAAATATTACCCCTAGGCCCTTTATACCTAATATATGGATTTTCAAAGTTCCGATAGACTTCATACCATTTATAACGGCAAATCCGTCAGATATCGTAATGAGATTGTAGGATTATCTTTCCATAGTAATAGTGTACTCTACTATCAAAAATGGTGAAAATCGGGTAAATACTACCCCTAGTTAATATATACCTAATAGATGGATTTTCAAAGTTCTAATATACTTTATACCATATATAACGGTAAGTCTATAAGATATCGTAATGGAATTGGAGGATTATCTTTCCAAGATAATAGTGTGCTCTGGTATCACACAAGGCGAAAATCGGGTAAATACTACCCCTAGGCCCCATATACCTAATATATGGATTTTCAAAGTTCTGGTAGACTTTATACCATATATTTCGGTAAATCAGTAAGATATCGTAATGAAAATGGAGGCATATCTTTCCATGATAATAGTGCGCTCTAGTGTCAAAAATTGTGAAAATCGGGTAAATACTACCCCTAGTCCCATATACCTAATGGACGGATTTTCAAAGTTCCGGTAGACTTTATACCATATATTTCGGTAAATCAGTAAGATATCGTAATGAAAATGGAGGCATATCTTTCCATGATAATAGTGCGCTCTAGTGTTAAAAATCATGAAAATCGGGTAAATACTACCCCTAGCCCCATATACCTAATTTATGGATTTTCAAAGTTCCGATAGACTTCATTCCCTTTATAATGGCAAATCCGTCAGATATCGTAATGTAATTGGATAATTATCTTTCGAAGATAATAGTGTACTCTACTTTCAAAAATATTGAAAATCGGGTAAATACTACCCCTAGCCCCCATATACCTAATAGATGGATTTTCAAAGTTCCGGTAGACTTTATACCATATGTAGCGGTAAATCTGTAAGATATCGTAATGCAATTGGAGGATTATCTTTCCAAGATAATAGCGTACTCTGGTATCACAAATGGCGAAAATCGGGTAAATACTACCCCTAGGCCCCATATACCTAATATATGGATTTTCAAAGTTCCGGTAGACTTTATACCAAATATAACGGCAAATCTGTAAGATATCGTAATGAAATTGGAGGATTATCTTTCCATATTAATAGTGTACTCTGGTATCACAAAAATCGAAAATCGGGTAAATACTACCCCTAGCCCCCATATACCTAATAGATGGATTTTCAAAGTTCTGGTAGACTTTATACCATATATAGCGGTAAATCTGTAAGATATCGTAATGCAATTGGAGGATTATCTTTCCAGGATAATAGTGTGCTCTGCGATCAAAAATGGCGAAAATCGGGTAAATACTACCCCTAGCCCCAATGTACCTAATAGATGGATTTTCAAAGTTCTGTAGACTTAAACCATATATAGCGGTAAATCTGTAAGATATCGTAATGCAATTTTAGGATTATCTCTCTATGATAATAGTGTACTCTGGTATCACAAATGCCGAAAATCGGGTAAATACTACCCTTAGCCCCAATATACCTAATAGATGGATTTTCAAAGTTCTGGTAGACTTTATACCATATATAATGGTAAATCTGTAAGATATCGTAATGAAATTGGAGGTTTATCTTTCCATATTAATAGCGTACTCTGGTATCACAAATGGCGAAAATCGGGTAAATACTACCCCTAGCCCCATATACCTAATAGATGGATTTTCAAAGTTCCGGTAGACTTTATACCATATATTTCGGTAAATCTGTAAGATATCGTAATGCAATTGTAGGATTATCTTTCCATGATAATAGTGTGCTCTGGTGTCAAAAATGGTGAAAATCGGGTAAATACTACCCCTAGCCCCATATACCTAATGGACGGATTTTCAAAGTTCCGGTAGACTTTATACCATATATTTCGGTAAATCTGTAAGATATCGTAATGCAATTGTAGGATTATCTTTTGACGATAATAGTGCGCTCTAGTGTTAAAAATCGTGAAAATCGGGTAAATACTACCCCTAGCCCCATATACCTAATGGACGGATCTTCAAAGTTCCGGTAGACTTTATACCATATATTTCGGTAAATCTGTAAGATATCGTAATGCAATTGAAGGATTATCTTTCCATGATAATAGTGTGCTCTGGTGTCAAAAATGGCGAAAATCGGGTAAATACTTCCCCTAGCTCCCATATACCTAATAGACGGATTTTCAAAGTTCCGGTAGACTTTATACCATATATTTCGGTAAATCTGTAAGATATCGTAATGAAGTTGGAGGTTTATCTTTCCATGATAATAGTGTGCTCTGGTGTCAAAAATGGTGAAAATCGGGTAAATACTACCCCTAGCCCCATATACCTAATAGATGGATTTTCAAAGTTCTGTAGACTTAAACCATATATAGCGGTAAATCTGTAAGATATCGTAATGCAATTTTAGGATTATCTCTCTATGATAATAGTGTACTCTGGTATCACAAATGCCGAAAATCGGGTAAATACTACCCTTAGCCCCAATATACCTAATAGATGGATTTTCAAAGTTCTGGTAGACTATATACCATATATAACGGTAAGTCTGTAAGATATCGTAATAAAATTGGAGGATTATCTCTATATGATAATAGTGTACTCTGGTATCACAAATGGCGAAAATCGGGTAAATACTACCCCTAGCCCCAATGTACCTAATAGATGGATTTTCAAAGTTCTGGTAGACTTTATACCATATATAATGGTAAATCTGTAAGATATCGTAATGAAATTGGAGGTTTATCTTTCCATGATAAGAGTGTGCTCTGGTGTCAAAAATGGTGAAAATCGGGTAAATACTACCCCTAGCCCCATATACCTAATGGACGGATTTTCAAAGTTCCGGTAGACTTTATACCATATATTTCGGTAAATCTGTAAGATATCGTAATGAAAATGGAGGATTATTTCTCCATGATAGTAGTGTATGCTGGTATCACAAATGGCGAAAATCGGGTAAATACTACCCCTAGCCCTAATATATACCTAATAGATGGATATTAAAAGTTCTGGTAGACTTTATACCATATATTTCGGTAAATCTGTAAGATATCGTAATGAAATTGGAGGCGTATCTTTTGACGATAATATTGCGCTCTAGTGTTAAAAATCGTGAAAATCGGGTAAATACTACCCCTAGCCCCATATACCTAATGGACGGATTTGCAAAGTTCCGGTAGACTTTATACCATATATTTCGGTAAATCAGTAAGATATCGTAATGAAGTTGGAGGTTTATCTTTCCATGATAATGGTGTACTCTGGTATCACAAATGGCTAAAATCGGGTAAGTACTACCCCTAGCATCCATATACCTAATAGATGGATTTTCAAAGTTCCGATAGATGTCATATCTTTCATAACGGCAACTCTGTAAGATATCGGAATGAAATTGGAGGATTAGCTTTCCACAATAATAGTGTACTCTGGTATCAAAAACGGTGAAAATCGGGTAAATACCACCCCTAGCTCCCATATACCTAATAGATGGATTTTCAAAGTTCTGGTAGACTTTATACCATATATAACGGTAAATCTGTAAGATATCGTAATGAAATTGGAGGATTATCTTTCCATGATAATAGTGTGCTCTGGTGTCAAAAATGGCGAAAATCGGGTAAATACTACCCCTAGCCCCATATACCTAATAGATGGATTTTCAAAGTTCCGGTAGACTTTATACCATATATTTCAATAAATCTAGAAGATATTGTAAAGCAATTGCAGGATTATCTTTCCATGATAATAGTGTGCTCTGGTGTCACAAATGGCGAAAATCGGGCAAATACTTCCCCTAACTCTCATATACCTAACAGACGGATTTTCAAAGTTCCGGTAGACTTTATACCATACATTCCGGTAAATCTGTAAGATATCGTAATGAAATTGGAGGATTATCTTTCCATATTAATAGTGTACTCTGGTATCACAAATGGCGAAAATCGGGTAAATACTACCCCTAGCCCCCATATACCTAATAGATGGATTTTCAAAGTTCTGGTAGACTTTATACCATATATAACGGTAAATCTGTAAGATATCGTAATGAAATTGGAGGTTTATCTTTCCATATTAATAGCGTACTCTGGTATCAAAAATGGTGAAAATCGGGTAAATACTACCCCTAGCCCCATATACCTAATGGACGGATCTTCAAAGTTCCGGTAGACTTTATACCATATATTTCGGCAAATCAGTAAGATATCGTAATGATATTGGAGGCTTATCTTTCCGTGATAATAGGGTGCTCTGGTGTCCAAAATGGTGAAAATCGGGTAAATACTACCCCTAGCCCCCATATACCTAATAGATGGATTTTTAAAATTTCTGATAGACTTTATACCATATATAACGGCAACTCTGTAAGATATCGGAATGAAATTGGGGGATTATCTTTTCGTGATAATAGCGTACTCTTGTATCAAAATTGTGAAAATCGGGTAAATACTTCCCGTAGTCTTCATATACTTGATATACGGATTTTCAAAGTTCCGGTTGACTTTATTCCATATATAACGGTAAGTCTGTAAGATATCGTAATGAAATTAGAGGATTAGCTTTCCATAGTAATAGTGTACTCTGGTATCAAAAATGGTGAAAATCGGGTAAATACTACCCCTAGCCCCCATATACCTAATAGATGGATTTTCAAAGTTCTGGTAGACTTTATACCATATATAGCGGTAAATCTGTAAGATATCGTAATGCAATTGGAGGATTATCTTTCCAAGATAATAGCGTACTCTGGTATCACAAATGGCGAAAATCGGGTAAATACTACCACTAGCCCCCATATACCTAATAGATGGATTTTCAAAGTTCCGGTAGACGTTATACCATATATAGCGGCAAATCCGTCAGATATCGTAATGAGATTGGAGGATTAGCTTTCCATAGTAATAGTGTACGCTGGTATCACAAACGGCGAAAATCGGGGAAATACTACCCCTAGGCCCCATATACCTAATGGACGGATTTTCAAAGTTCCGATAGACTTTATACCATATAATTCGTTAAATCTGTAATATATCGTAATGAAATTGGAGGGTTATCTCTCCATGATAATAGTGTACTCTGATATCACAAATGGTGAAAATCGGGTAAATACTACCCCTAGCCCCCATATACCTAATAGATGGATTTTCAAAGTTCTGGTAGACTTTATACCATATATAACGGTAAATCTGTAAGATATCGTAATGAAATTGGAGGATTATCTTTCCAAGATAATAGCGTACTCTGGTATCAAAAATGGTGAAAATCGGGTAAATACCACCCCTAGCCCCATATACCTAATAGATGGATTTTTAAGATTTCTGATAGACTTTATACCATATATAACGGCAACTCTGTAAGATATCGGAATGAAATTGGGGGATTATCTCTCTATGATAATAGTGTACTCTGGTATCACAAATGGCGAAAATCGGGTAAATACTACCCCTAGCCCTAATATATACCTAATAGATGGATATTAAAAGTTCTGGTAGACTTTATATCATATATAACGGTAAATCGGTAAGATATCGTAATGAAATTGGAGGATTATCTTTCCAAGATAATAGTGTGCTCTGGGATCAAAAATGGTTAAAATAGGGTAAATACTTCCCATAGTCTTCATATACTTGATATACGAATTTTCAAAGTTCCGGTGGACTATATACCATATATAACGGTAAGTCTGTAAGATATCGTAATAAAATTGGAGGATTATCTCTATATGATAATAGTGTACTCTGGCATCACAAATGCTGAAAATCGGGTAAATACTACCCCTAGCCCCCATATACTAATTAGACGGATCTTCAAAGTTCCGGTAGACTTTACACCATATACAACGGTAAATCTGTAGGGTATCGTAATGCCATTGGACGATTACCTTTCCACGATAATAGTGTACTCTGGCCTCACAAATGCTGAAAATCGGGTAAATACTACCCCTAGCCCCCATATACCTAATAGATGGATTTTCAAAGTTCTGGTAGACTTTATACCATATATAACGGTAAATCTGTAAGATATCGTAATGAAATAGTAGGCTTATCTTTCCATGATAATAGTGTGCTCTGCTATCAAAAATGGTGAATATCGGTTAAATACTACCCCTAGCTCCCATATGCCTAATGGACGGATCTTCAAAGTTCCGGTAGACTTTATACCATATATTTCGGTAAATCAGTAAGATATCGTAATGAAGTTGGAGGTTTATCTTTCCATGATAATAGTGCTCTGGTATCACAAATGGTGAAAATTTGGTAAATACTACCCCTAGCCCCATATACCTAATGGACGGATTTTCAAAGTTCCGGTAGACTTTATACCATATATTTCGGTAAATCAGTAAGATATCGTAATGCAATTGCAGGATTATCTTTCCATGATAATAGTGTGCTCTGGTGTCAAAAATGGCGAAAATCGGGTAAATACTACCCCTAGCCCCATATACCTAATGGACGGATTTTCAAAGTTCCGGTAGACTTTATACCATATATTTCGGTAAATCAGTAAGATATCGTAATACAATTGCAGGATTATCTTTCCATGATAATAGTGTGCTCTGGTATCAAACATGGCGAGAATCGGGTAAATACTACCCCTAGCCCCATATACCTAATAGACGGATTTTCAAAGTTCCGGTAGACTTTATACCATATATTTCAATAAATCTAGAAAATATTGTAAAGCAATTGCAGGATTATCTTTCCATGATAAGAGTGTGCTCTGGTGTCAAAAATGGTGAAAATCGGGTAAATACTACCCCTAGCCCCATATACCTAATGGACGGATTTTCAAAGTTCCGGTAGACTTTATACCATATATTTCGGTAAATCTGTAAGATATCGTAATGAAATTTGAGAATTATCTTTCCATGAAAATAGTGTACTCTGGTATCAAAAATGGTGAAAATCGGGTAAATACTATCCTTAGCGCCCATATACCTAATAGACGGATTTTCAAAGTTCCGGTAGACTTTATACCATATATTTCGGTAAATCTGTAAGATATCGTAATGAAATTGGAGGTTTATCTTTCCATATTAATAGCGTACTCTGGTATCACAAATGGCGAAAATCGGGTAAATACTACCCCTAGCCCCAATATACCTAATAGATGGATTTTCAAAGTTCTGGTAGACTTAAACCATATATAATGGTAAATCTGTAAGATATCGTAATGAAATTGGATAATTATCTTTCCAAGATAATAGTGTGCTCTGGGATCTAAAATGGTGAAAATATGGTAAATACCACCCCTAGCATCCATATACCTAATAGATGAATTTTCAAAGTTCCGATAGACTTTATACCATTCATAACGGCAAATCAGTAAGATATCGTAATGAAATTGGAGGCTTATCTTTCCGTGATAATAGGGTGCTCTGGTGTCCAAAATGGTGAAAATCGGGTAAATACTACCCCTAGCCCCCATATACCTAATAGACGGATCTTCAAAGTTCCAGTAGACTTTATACCATATGTTTCGGTAAACTTGTAAGATATCGTAATGAGATTGGAGGATTAGCTTTCCATAGTAATAGTGTACTCTGGTATCACAAAAGGCGAAAATCGGGTAAATACTACCCCTAGGCCCCATATACCTAATATATGGATTTTCAAAGTTCCGATAGACTTTATACCATACATTCCGGTAAATCAGTAAGATATCGTAATGAAGTTGGAGGTTTATCTTTCCATGATAATAGTGTGCTCTGGTATCACAAATGGTGAAAATCGGGTAAATACTACCCCTAGCCTCCATATACCTAATAGACGGATCTTCAAAGTTCCGGTAGACTATGTGCAATATATTTCGGTAAATCTGTAAGATATCGTAATGAAATTGGAGGTTTATCTTTCCATGATAATAGTGCGCTCTAGTGTCAAAAATGGTGAAAATCGGGTAAATACTACCCCTAGCCCCATATACCTAATAGACGGATTTTCAAAGTTCCGGTAGACTTTATACCATATATTTCGGTAAATCTGTAAGATATCGTAATGCAATTGTAGGATTATCTTTCCATGATAATAGTGTGCTCTGGTGTCAAAAATGGTGAAAATCGGGTAAATACTACCCCTAGCCCCATATACCTAATGGACGGATTTTCAAAGTTCCGGTAGACTTTATACCATATATTTCGGTAAATCAGTAAGATATCGTAATGAAATTGGAGGTATCCTTCCATGATAATAGTGTGCTCTGGTGTCAAAAATGGCGAAAATAGGGTAAATACTAAAACCAGCCCCTATATACCTAATAGATGGATTTTCAAAGTTCCGGTAGACTTTATACCATATATTTCGGTAAATCAGTAAGATATCGTAATGAAGTTGGAGGATTATCTTTCCATGATAATAGTGTACTCTACTTTCAAAAATGGTGAAAATCGGGTAAATACTACCCCTAGCCCCCATATACCTAATAGATGGATTTTCAAAGTTCTGGTAGACTTTATACCATATATAGGGGTAAATCTGTAAGATATCGTAATGCAATTGGAGGATTATCTTTCCAAGATAATAGCGTACTCTGGTATCACAAAAGGCGAAAATCGGGTAAATACTACCCCTAGCCCCCATATACCTAATATATGGATTTTCAACGTTCCGGTGGACTTTATACCATACATAACGGTAAATCTGTAAGATATCGTAATGAAATTGGAGGATTATCTTTCCATATTAATAGTGTACTCTGGTATCACAAAAGGCGAAAATCGGGTAAATACTACCACTAGCCCCCATATACCTAATAGATGGATTTTCAAAGTTCCGATAGACTTTATACCATATATAGCGGCAAATCCGTCAGATATCGTAATGTAATTGGATAATTATCTTTCGAAGATAATAGTGTGCTCTGGGATCTAAAATGGTTAAAATATAGTAAATACTTCCCATAGTCCGCTTATACTTAACATACGGATTTTCAAAGTTCCGGTAGACTTTATACCATATATTTCGGTAAATCTGTAAGATATCGTAATGCAATTGGAGGATTGTCTTTCCATGATAATAGTGCGCTCTAGTGTTAAAAATCGTGAAAATCGGGTAAATACTACCACTAGCCCCATATACCTAATAAATGGATTTTCCAAGTTCTGGTAGAGTTTATACCATATATAACGGTAAATCCGTCAGATATCGTAATGAGGATGGAGGATTATCTTTCCAAGATAATAGTGTGCTCTGGGAACAAAAATGGTGAAAATCGGGTAAATACTACCCTAACTCCAAATACCTAACAGACGGATTTTCAAAGTTCCGGTAGACTTTATACCATACATTTCGGTAAATCAGTAAGATATCGTAATGAAGTTGGAGGTTTATCTTTCCATGATAATAGTGTGCTCTGGTGTCAAAAATGGTGAAAATCGGGTAAATACTACCCCTAGCCCCATATACCTAATGGACGAATTTTCAAAGTTCCGGTAGACTTTATACCATATATTTCGGTAAATCTGTAAGATATCGTAATCAAATTTTAGGATTAGCTTTCCAAGATAATAGTGTGCTCTGGGAACAAAAATGGTTAAAATATGGTAAATACTTCCCATAGTCCGCATATACTTAACATACGGATTTTCAAAGTTCCGGTAGACTTTATACCATATATTTCGGTAAATCTGTAAGATATCGTAATGCAATTGTAGGATTATCTTTCCATGATAATAGTGTGCTCTGGTGTCAAAAATGGCGAAAATCGGGTAAATACTTCCCCTAGGCCCCATATACCTAATATATGGATTTTCAAAGTTCCGATAGACTTCATACCATTTATAACGGTAAATCCGTAAGATATCGTAATGAAATTGGAGGAATACCTTTCCACGATAAAAGCGTACTCTGGTAACAAAAATGTTGAAAATATGGTAAATACTACCACTAGCCCCCATATACCTAATAGATGGATTTTCAAAGTTCCGATAGACTTTATACCATATATAGCGGCAAATCCGTCAGATATCGTAATGTAATTGGATAATTATCTTTCGAAGATAATAGTGTGCTCTGGGATCTAAAATGGTTAAAATCGGGTAAATACTACCCCCAGCTCCCATATGCCTAATGGACGGATCTTCAAAGTTCCGGTAGACTTTATACCATATATTTCGGCAAATCTGTAAGATATCGTAATGAAATAAGAGGATTATCATTCCATCATTATAGTGTACTCTGGTATCAAAAATGGTGAAAATCGGGTAAACACTACCCCTAGCCCCCATATAATTAATACATGGATTTTGAAAGTTCTGGTAGACTTTATACCATATATAGCGGTAAATCTGTAAGATATCGTAATGAAATTCTAGGATTATCTCTCCATGATAATAGTGTACTGTGGTATCAAAAATGGTGAAAATCGGGTAAATACTACAACTAGTTAATATATACCTAATAGATGGATTTTCAAACTTCCGGTAGACTTTACGTCATATATAGCTGTAAATCTGTAAGATATCGTAATGAAATTGGAGGTTAATCTTTCCATGATAGAAGTACTCTGGTATCAAAAAAGGCGAAGAACTTGTAAATACTACCCCTAGCCCCTGTATACCTAATAGACGCATTTTCAAAGTTCCGGTAGCCTTTATACCATATATAACGGTAAATCTGTAAGGAATCGTAATGCCATTGGACGATTACCTTCCCACGATAATAGTGTACTCTGGCATCACAAATGCTGAAAATCGGGTAAATACTACCCCCAGCCCCCAGCTACCTAATAGATGGATTTTGAGAGTTCTGGTAGACTTTATATCATATATAAGGGTAAATCTGTAAGATATCGTAATGAAATAAGAGGATTATCATTCCATCATTATAGTGTACTCTGGTATCAAAAATGGTGGAAATCGTGTATAGCACCCCTAGCATCCATATACCTAATAGATGGATTTTCAAAGTTCCGATAGACTTTATATCATATATAAGGGTAAATCTGTAAGATATCGCATGAAATTGGAGGATTATCTTTCCATGATAATAGTGTGCTCTGGTGTCAAAAATGGTGAAATTCCTGTATACTACCCCTAGCACCCATATACCTAATATATTTATTTTCAAAGTTCCGATAGACTTTATACCATATATAAGGTAAATCTGTAAGATATCGTAGTGAAATTGAATAATTATATCTCCCTGATTAGAGTGTACTCTGGTATCACAAATGGTGAAAATCGGGTAAATAAAACCCTAAGCCCCCATTTATATAATAGACGGATTTTGAAATTTCTGGTAGACTTTGTACCATATATAACAGTGAATCTGTAAGATATCGTAATGAAATTATAGGATTATCTTTCCATAATAATAGTGTACTCTGGCATCACAAATGCTGAAAATCGGGTAAATACTTCCCATAGTCCGCATATACTTAACATACGGATTTTCAAAGTTCCGGTAGACTTTATACCAAATATAACGGCAAATCTGTAAGATATCGTAATGAGATTGTAGGATTATCTTTCCATAGTAATAGTGTACTCTACTATCAAAAATGGTGAAAATCGGGTAAATACTACCCCTAGCCACCATATACCTAATAGATGGATTTTCAAAGTTCTGGTAGACTTTATACCATATATTTCGGTAAATCTGTAAGATATCGTAATGCAATTGTAGGATTATCTTTCCATGATAATAGTGTGCTCTGGTGTCAAAAATGGCGAAAATCGGGTAAATACTTCCCCTAGCTCCCATATACCTAACAGACGGATTTTCAAAGTTCCGGTAGACTTTATACCATATATAACGGTAAATCTGTAAGATATCGTAATGAAATTGGAGGGTTAGCTTTCCATGATAATAGTGTGCTCTGGTATCAAAAATGGTGGAAATCGTGTATACTACCCCTAGCATCCATATACCTAATAGATGGATTTTCAAAGTTCCGATAGACTTTATATCATTGAGAACGGCAAATCTGTAAGATATCGCAATGCTATTGGAGGATTATTTTTCCATGATAATATTGTACTCTGGTATTAAAAATGGTGGAAATCGGGTAAATACTACCCCTAGCCACCATATACCTAATAGATGGATTTTCAAATTTCCGATGGACTTTATACCATATATAACGGTAAATCCGTAAGATATCGTAATGAAATTGGAGGCTTCTCTTTCCATGATAATAGTGTGCTCTGGTGTCAAAAATGGTGAAAATCGGGTAAATACTACCCCTAGCCCCATATACCTAATGGACGGATTTTCAAAGTTCCGGTAGACTTTATACCATATATTTCGGTAAATCTATAAGATATCGTAAAGAAATTGGAGGCTTCTCTTTCCGTGATAAGAGTGTGCTCTGGTGTCAAAAATAGTGAGAATCGGGTAAATACTACACCTAGCCCCATATACCTAATAGACGGATTTTCAAAGTTCCGGTTGACTTTATTCCATATATAACGGTAAGTCTGTAAGATATCATAATGAAATTGGAGGATTACCTCTCCATGATAATAGTGTACTCTGGTATCACAAATGGCGAAAATCGGGTAAATACTACCCCTAGCCCCCATATACCTAATAGATGGATTTTCAAAGTTCTGGTAGACTTTATACCATATATAGCGGTAAATCTGTAAGATATCGTAATGCAATTGGAGGATTATCTTTCCAAGATAATAGTGTGCTCTGCGATCAAAAATGGTTAAAATATGGTAAATACTTCCCATAGTCCGCATATACTTAACATACGGATTTTCAAAGTTCCGGTAGACTTTATACCATACATAACGGTAAATCTGTAAGATATCGTAATGAAATTGGAGGTTTATCTTTCCATGATAATAGTGCGCTCTAGTGTCAAAAATGGTGAAAATCGGGTAAATACTACCCCTAGCCCCATATACGTAATAGACGGATTTTCAAAGTTCCGATAGACTTTATACCATATATTTCGGTAAATCTGTAAGATATCGTAATGCAATTGAAGGATTGTCTTTCCATGATAATAGCGTGCTCTGGTGTCAAAAATGGCGAAAATCGGGTAAATACTTCCCCTAGCTCCCATATACCTAACAGACGGATTTTCAAAGTTCCGGTAGACTTTATACCATACATTTCGGTAAATCAGTAAGATATCGTAATGAAGTTGGAGGTTTATCTTTCCATGATAATAGTGTGCTCTGGTATCACAAATGGTGAAAATCGGGAAAAAACTACCCCTAGCCACCACATACCTAATGGACGGATTTTCAAAGTTCCTGTAGACTTTATACCATATATTTCGGTAAATCTGTAAGATATCGTAATGCAATTGGAGGCTTATCTTTCCAACATAATAGTATGCCCTGGTGTTAAACATGGCGAAAATCGGGTAAATATTCCCCTAGTCCCCATATACTTAAAATGCGGATTTTCAAAGTTAAGGTAGACTTTATACCATATATTTCGGTAAACCTGTAAGATAGCGTAATGAAATTGGAGGTTTATCTTTCCATCATAATAGTGTGCTCTGGTATCAAAAATGGTGATAATCGGAAAAATACTTCCCCTAGTCCCAATATACTTAAAATGCAGATTTCCAAAGTTCTAGTAGACTTTATACCATATATTTCGGTAAATCTGTAAGATATCGTAATGAAAGTGGAGGCTTATCTTTTGACGATAATATTGCGATCTAGTGTCAAAAATTGTGAAAATCGGGTAAATACTACCCCTAGTCACCATATACCTAATGGACGGATTTTCAAAGTTCCGTTAGACTTTATGCCATATATTTCGGTAAATCTATAAGATATCGTAAAGAAATTGGAGGCTTCTCTTTCCGTGATAATAGTGTACTGTGGTATCAAAAATGGTGAAAATCGGGCAAATACTACCCCTAGCCCCCATATAATTAATACATGGATTTTGAAAGTTCTGGTAGACTTTATACCATATATAGCGGTAAATCTGTAAGATATCGTAATGAAATTGGAGGATTATCTCTATATGATAATAGTGTACTCTGGTATCACAAATGGCGAAAATCGGGTAAATACTACCCCCAGCCCCCATATACCTAATAGATGGATTTTCAAAGTTCTGGTAGACTTTATACCATATATATGGTAAATCTGTAACATATCGTAATGAAATTGGAGGTTTATCTTTCCATATTAATAGCGTACTTTGGTATCAAAAATGGTGAAAATTGGGTAAATACCACCCCTAGCCCCATATACCTAATAGATGGATTTTTAAGATTTCTGATAGACTTTATACCATATATAACGGCAACTCTGTAAGATATCGTTAAGAAATTGGAGGATTATCTCTCCATGATAATAGCGTACTCTGGTATCAAAAATTGTGAAAATCGGGTAAATACTACCCCAAGGCCCATATATACCCCATAGACGGATTTTCAAAGTTTCGATACACTTTATAACATATATGACGGTAAATCTGTAATATATCGTAATGAAATTGGAGGATTATATTTCCGTCATAATTGTGTACTCTGGTATCAAAAATTGTGAAAATCGGGTAAATACCACCCCTAGCCCCATATACCTAATAGATGGATTTTCAAAGTTCTGGTAGACTTTATACCATATATAACGGTAAATCTGTAAGATATCGTAATGAAATTGGAGGATTATCTTTCCATATTAATAGTGTACTCTGGTACCACAAATGCCGAAAATCGGGTAAATACTACCCTAACCCCCATGTACCGAATAGATGGATTTTCAAATTTCTGGTAGACTGTGTACCATATGTAGCGGTAAATCTGTAAGATATCGTAATGAAATTGGAGGATTATCTTTCCATGATAATAGTGTACTCTGGTATCAAAAACGGTGAAAATCGGGGGAATACTACCCGTAGCCCCATATACCTAATAGACGGATTTTCAAAGTTCCGGTAGACTTTATACCATATATAACGGTAAATCTGTAAGATATCGTAATGAAATTGGAGGATTATCTTTCCATATTAATAGTGTACTCTGGTATCACAAATGGCGAAAATCGGGTAAATACTACCCCTAGCCCCCATATACCTAATAGATGGATTTTCAAAGTTCTGGTAGACTTTATACCATATATAGCGGTAAATCTGTAAGATATCGTAATGCAATTGGAGGATTATCTTTCCAGGATAATAGTGTGCTCTTGCATCAAAAATTGCGAAAATCTGGTAAATATTACCCCAAGCCCCATATATACCTAATAGACGGATTTTCAAAGTTTCGATAGACGTTATAACATATATAACGGTAAATCTGTAAGATATAGTAATGAAATTGCAGGATTATCTTTCTATATTAATAGTGTACTCTGGTATCATAAATGGTGAAAATCGGGTAAATATTACCCCTAGCCCTCATTTACCTAATATCGGATTTTCAAAGTTCCAGTAAACTTTATACCATATATAACGGTAAATATGTAAGATATCGTAATAAAATCGGAGGATTATCTTTCTATGATAATAATGTGCTCTGTTATCAAAAATGGCGAAAATCGGGTAAATACTACCCCTAGGCCCCATATACCTAATATATGGATTTTCAAAGTTCCGATAGACTTCAAACCATATACAACGGTAAGTCTGTAAGATATCGTAATGAAATTAGAGGATTATCTTTCCATGATAATAGTGTACTGTGGTATCAAAAATGGTGAAAATCGGGCAAATACTACCCCTAGCCCCCATATAATTAATACATGGATTTTGAAAGTTCTGGTAGACTTTATATCAACCTAT